>OY735141.1:28088589-29383318 GCA_963457615.1 Nicrophorus investigator
TTCGTAGATCAATATTTCAGTAATAAATCATGAAATGTAAATTTTGCCACTAACTGTGTCAACAATGTGAAATTTCCACACGTTGGATTTATAACATTTTTCAGTTAAATAAACATAATTTATAGCAGATTGGTTTATTTATTTGTTTTCATTTTATAAATTAGTATTAAAAATTCCTATAGAATTGATTAAAATATATTTTTTCGATAGAATTAAGTTTTCGCGGTTCAGTTTCGCATTTAATTGAAAAATGTCTGTCAATATTTGTGTTGTTGACGAAAACGTTGCTAGAAGCGTTTCATGTTTCGAATTTCAATCGAGCTTGGATTATTTCAGGAAAACTGAATACACAAGTGCACAATTTGTGAAAGGAGAGAACACTGCGAGTTTAAATTGCATTTCATCGATTTTCCTTTATCAACTTCGAGCACCTGCAGAATGGGATTAATATATGAAAATTCAGCAAAGTTTAAAAATGTATAAGATTAAAATTATATTCATATATTTAAAAAGTTATAGTTTTAAAACTTAGATTTTGTCTATAATAAAATATTATTAAACGCTGAAAGAGCTGAAGCAGGATTTATATTTACCGGTAAAAATTTTAAGTAAATACCGGTTTTAACAAAAATAATCATTGGATCCGGTTAAACGTTTACCGGTAATGGAAGTAACTAAATTTTAAACTGAACTAAACATAATTATTAATTGTAAAATAATTTTAATTGGCGTCCCACGTAAATCAAGATTTACTTGTTTAATACAATGTATTTAAACGTAACGATATTTCTGAGAAACTGAAGTAAAAGTACTTCTTGGTATAAACTAAGACTATGGTTGACTAATTCACAAATAAAAGTGTTTTTATTGCTTCCAGTCGTGATTTAAATAATTGATTAAAATGTTAAGTTTTTATTACTTTTATGAAAATCTTAAATAATTAATTGATAAAAAAATTGATTGGCAAAGTTATTGAAACACTATTATTTCGTGTTGAAATGTGTTTTGTTCGGTTCGGATTAATGCAGATGGCTAATAATGTTGTTGCAGAGAGGAGAGGTAGTTTCGAATTCGTTTTGGGCGGATAGAAAAATCGGGTCAGCATTTAAATTTAGAATCGGCAAAGTGCATTAACAAATAAATCAATACGCGCAGATTGTTTTTCAACTATTTCCGAATCGAAATGATATTGCCCACTACTGACTATATCGATAGTTTATTATTCCACGAATAATATCAGCGATAACTTCAATTAACCCACATTCGCATCCATCCAGAAAAGTTGGTTACTTTGGCAGCAATTCAATTCGAATGCTCGATGATTAATCGGCAATTGTGTTCGCGTATCGTGAGAGAATGAAAGAAAGAAGGAGGAAAAAAAAAGGCATTAATTCTTTTATAAATATATTTATTCCCACGCAAAGTTGATCGATTTATCCAAGTCCTTCTGCAGATAAACTCCATCGCTCTGTTAAGATTAACGTTTAACCTTATTTATAAAATCGATTTATGCCCCATTGTCACCGTAAATCCGCGAACAGCGATGCATAAATTCACATTTTTTTTCTATTGTCTATCTTACATTTTTATTTTATTTTTTGCAAAAATCTTCATCCCATCTCTCACAGCATCATCTATAATAATAAATAACGCAGATACATTATTATCGAATACATTTCAATAGTAATTCATTTTAGTTTTCGATGATAAACTAGATGGCGCTAAAATAGAATTCATTTATTTTCGTTAAAATATCTCTTAGAATTAAAAATATAAGTCCAATTTAAAATATTGAAATTGAAAATTTCTATACTAAAAATTTCAAATCTGTGGTTGGTCGGATATAATCTTCAAGCGGGCCGCATCTGTCCCACGGGCCATAATTTATGCTTAATATATTGTAAATAATAATATAAAATAACTAGAATACAAATATAATTCTATATAAGTTTTTGAGAAACTACTTGTCATCTAAAATGTCATCTACTTGTCATCTAAGTCATCTAAAATTGTAGGATTGTTTGTATATAATTTATTGTTTTAATGAAAAAATTAGTGAAAATTATAATTTCAAATAAGGGTGAATCTAGGTTAACAAAATCAATAATTATGTATATTTGTTTCGTACGAGATGGCTTTACAATCTAATTTGTTTATTTTTGCAATAAATCTTGTATTGCCGTATTTGAAATTCCAAATAGTTTACAGTGTTTTGACGTATGACCTACTATACAATTCAGTTTACGTAATACATTTGTTATGTTATATTTTACTTTTTGCCACGTGCAAAAAGATGTCGCTACAATATTATTATTTGTTTATTTGTATTATAAAACTTGTAATATTTTAAATAATTACATCTGTCGTGTATGTAGTTGTTACAAGTATTTAATATTAATAAATCTCTGCAGGAATCCAATGCAATCATCCAATCATAATAAGCGGAGGCGCCAAGAACAAATCGAAACGTGATTAAAGCCGTGCAATATTTCCTAATTGAATCCTGATTGCCATTTCAGCCTATGCAATGATGTTTGATGATGATGATGATGAATTATGGTTGCCATTAGTCGTGATTAAAAGCTGCGCAGCACGGGTGAACTTTCTTCCGTAATCCAAAGCAATGGATGCGGAAAACGCGAGGGGAGATGGGCGCGCATTATTTCAGTTTTCCCGCTTGTAAATTAAAACTGTGCTGTTGTTGCCTGCAGCTCCAAGTATAATTTACGGCACAGCCATTACACTTTTAAACTATATTAACCGACTTACAGTTGATTAAGTTTTATTAACCGAGCACAGCCTTCTCGGCACGGTACTTATTTCAGTTAAATATACACGCTGCGACGTTAAAATCCTGAAGTTTTCAGATGCGAACGTGCCTTTCAGTAATGAGCATATTTTTCCTTGCTTTCAAAATTGTATAAAGGTGAAAAATGAGAGGAAAAAAGTGAATTTATAAGAACACGATTCTCGTGAGCTCATTCATCCACAGTAGATCATAAACTTCTGATAAACAGATTTTGATTTATTTCTGCCCCTTTATCCATTTCCAGTTGTTTATTGCGCTAAATGAAACTAATTATTACTTAGCTTACACCATGCACATACCAATTACAAAAGTAACGAATTGCATAAGCCCCCAGCAAATAATTAAATTAATATGAATTGCATTGCAAAATACAAATATTATCGGTGAGACATGTAAAAGTAATATGACAACTTTGCAATTTTTTTAAATTTTATTAAAACTAGATATTTTGCAAAGACGCATTTTCAACTGTCTAAAGCGATTCACAACCACAACTTCAAAGAAACATATGACGAAAAGGGCTGTATAAAATGTATGACGGATATATCCGCCCGCAAATGATTAAATTCTTTTCTGTTCAAAAATGAGTCTAAAAATAACACAATTATTTAACATTGCGAATTGTTGCAATAAAAGAAGATACTTTATTTATTTTTTTGAAATATTCTTCTGGGATTTGTTGTAATGTTTACAATTTATAAGTATAATTTTCAAACGTTGCGGCAATAAGGTAAATTCTATTGGGTACAGAAAGTTTAATGCCGAGGGAAATGTTTATTTTTTTTGCACTGTTGTTTTAATAAACTTTATGCAAATGTAAATCGCCGCGCGGATCTCGGGATTAATTTCGCATTTCATTAGTTCATTAACACTGCACGCGAACGGAGCGAAACACAAGACGAGGAACAACTTCTTACATTTAACTTTGCTTTTCTTACAATTTGCGAATCTCTTAATTTAGTCGGGAAATTAGCATTTGCGCATAATTATTCGAGGTCTTGTATGTAATGCTACAACAAAACTAAGGATTATGTAGCTATCAGAAAATTAAATCAAATTATATTAAATATCAGCCCTTTTGAATGGGCGGCGGATATATAAGCCATATTTTTTATAAAGGAAACTATGCTTAATTTTAGAAAATGAATAATGATGTTTTCGGAATTGATTTTGCGTCGATTGTTGCGGAAGGCTTAACAAAATAATCATTTCGAAAGGATGAATTTCTATGAACGCGAATATGCAAATATCGCAGCAGGCGCTGCAACAAATATTGTTTTTGTGGTCTGCTGCGAAACGCATTTGCATTCGAATCAATTTGAAACTACCCTGAAAATACAACACTGAAGAGATGAACAATATTTGCGATGTTAAAATAATCATATTTACGTAAACACAGAGGTTGAGTTTCGCTTCTCCATCTCTTTAATTGCGATTTTAATTAATTAAACTGCATTTTAACTAATTAACTTTTAATTTGAATTTAAATATATATATTTAGTTGTTGTCGTTTCATTCGGGGCAAACAAAGCCTGGTTGTAGTTCGTTATTTTTTTTTCCATCTTTTCATTACGTTGCAATTGAAATAATCAAAATCGTCGGCTTCCAATTGCTCAACCTTGGTGGCACTTGCAGCGATTAAACTGTTATTATTTATGTTTTTCTAATGGTTCGGAATTAGAGCAAATGTGCATCAGTAACGACATAAGCTGCAAACGATCTCCAAGCTATTTCTACATGAATTGATAATTGTTCAAAGTTTTCCTTCCTTGAGTGACACACATTTAGAAATACTATTTGCAAACAGATATTGTTATTAATATACGCACATCAAATAAGGAGGCAGGAATTTCCTGAAAACTTCAATTCGATTGCATTCCTTCACGTTATTATTAATATTCATGGCGTTCGCAACGCAATTTATCGATATAGTCATTACTGCGGTAATGCTATTATTTTTCAGCAAAATTGCAACGGAATTACTATAATTTCATCAAGAAAAATTGCGCACTTAACTTTGTTTCGAGATGATTACCGAAGACGCGAACGCGTGGGACTGAGGTCAGAGGCAAGTGAAATCAGAAAAAAAATCGTGCACGAAATTTAATTAAATCAATATTTAATATATAGTTTCTTTTTTAAAATGAATATTGAAAAAAAAAACTTAGGTTAGGGTTAAGTACTGAGCCTTGCGGAACTCATTGATTTAAAATTTATTTATAATTGTAAAAAACAATATGGATGGAAAAGTTTGTTGAACGATTAATTCACAAATTATTAGTAAGTAAAGTGAGTCGTGATTGATATAGGATGATCTCTCTCACTAAGTTCAGACTTTGAGAGTTATGATGCTTAGAGGCAAATCTCTTGTCGTTCCTGTCAACATCTGAATCGGAATGATTTATATAACTCAACGAGATAATAATACAGCATTTTTAACAGTTATTAACAGTTGGTAGCAATTAATTAACGACTTTTTTCGTCTTGATTTATGTATCTAATTCGGACCAGTTTAATTTTGCTCATCGCTTTTGATGGCTCTGCTATTGGATCGCTCCAGATACGATTTCAAAAGCTGTATTGAATTGCAGAGGCAATAAATTCCAGCAAATTAAAGCATCGGACATTCGAAAACGTAACGATTATCCTGACGCGCGTAATAACCGAAACATCGAAATTACGCAACGAACGCTCCGAGTTAATTTGCTGTCTCGGCTTTGCATTTTATTTTACGAGCAACGTTTAAAACCAGTCCCGGCAAGTCCAAGGCGACGACACCTCCTCATTTCTATCCTCCGGTTTGTAAACAGCCGCCTGTCAAATACTGTCCAGAATGATGACCGTTTTGGCATCCGTTTCGGATCCATAAAAATGACGCGTTTATGTTTAATCGCCGTTTTCTTTTAATGTATTCAAAAAAAGACGTAAAATCGCTGAATTCATCATGCAATTAACACAACCATAACTTATTTTGTAACCATAAATAATACCAAAGAAATATATTCTGAAAAAAAAATGTAAAATAAGTACAGCTTAAACGTGTTTCATTTTCCTGCATATGTTTACTATTAAATTTAAACATTAGAGACACGTATTAAATCACTGACATAACCACTATTTTTATCCCGAAACTTAAACAAATATTACATTAAATCTGGTACGTTACCAATAGTTATTTTCGATTTATAAAGTTTAGCCAAATTTTCATACAAAGTATTCATACAACTGAAATCACCATGGTAACCCGAATAACAATACAATCCATTATATGATGACCGACGCCCTTCCGTTTTGTTTTAATACAATGGTTGTCATGGAAAAGTGACCCAATTTGCTATAGCACTAATGATGAACCTGTTCAATTTTTTCTATAACAAATACAATATTTTTCTCACATTATAAATTACATAAAACAATCATATTTATGATAACTTCAAATTATAAATTTCAGTATTTCAGTTGAGATGCTTACTGAAAACTGTACTATTTTCGTCTCAAAGCATAAATAAAGCGAAATATTAATCTGTCATTACGGTAGTTGTTTGAGATTTATCATGTATTTTACTAGACCGAATAAACGGAATGGTACAAATTCAATACGCTGTGAATAGTATTTTGTAATCTGTTTGGCCTAAATACTAAACGCCACAACATCCAACTATCTCCATGACAACTTAAATAATTTCTTCCAGTCATCTGCAAATTAAGGCCCTCGGGCCAAACGTGGCCCACCTAGAAGTTCAAACTAATCCGCCGCAGATTTTAAGATAATTTTTGCTATAAACGTATTTGTTATCATTAGTTTGATTAAATATTTATTATTTTTTCAATAAATATTGAAATTTTTTAAAATTATAATGGGATTTATAAAGAATTTATATTAAGTATAAATTTGTTCATGATACTTGTTATTAATTTGTAGTGAATATGAAAACTAACTATGAGTTTTCATCTCGGAAAGTTTAGAACTTGCGCAAAAGTTAGCAGAATGTATATAAACCACACGTCTTCAATGCAAAGTGTGCATTAAAATGTAAACCAATTTTTCTTTATATTTTATAAACTTTCCTAATTACAGAACCAATTATGGAACTCTTTAAGGAAAAAAAAAGATTTTGGTTCGAGAAATCCATTAAACGCCGTAGGAAAGTTAAAGTTTTTTTCTTGTTATGCTTTATATCTTTTCTTTGATAAAGAATACGACCGATGAGGAAAATAAACTGAAATTGCATAATAAAAACCCGATACTCTTCGTTCATACATCATACACCACCATGCATCTTTTACTAGTTTTCAGAGATAAAAATCCACAGTATTAAGAACGGCTTTGGCCTATCTTCGTTCTTTATTAAGACATGTATCAACACACATAAAAAAATGAAAACAGCGAAGATCTGACGTAATTTCAATTCATAAACTATACGAGATGAGCGAGGTCAAGATTAGGATGATGGATATAACGACCAGGCATCTATTTATACCGCTGTTCGGGCTAAAATTAGAGTCAACGTATTGTTAAAAATACGCTCATCGTAATTCGCGCGCTCGCTTCTTCGAAATTTCCTCGTTTCCATTTCTTTCTAATTAGTTCTCGTGTATTTTTGTGTTTTAATTAAGTTTCTAAAGTTAGGAAAATGCATTAAGCGAGAAATGCAAACACACATTCGAAACACAACAGATTTAAAAAAGATGGAAATTGAGTAACGAAGATTCGGCGAATACCGCACATCATTCGATCCTGAAGACATACTTATTTCTGTACAAGACACGCGCAAAATCGAAATTTAATTTCAGTACCAACATTATTATTTTACTTACATAACTATTTCAACTTTGATGAAGATTCATTTTATTTATATTGGTAACCTTTCCAAAACAGGAAAATTAAACTAACAAAAATACCAACAGTTCTTTGAAGTAAAATTAAAATATATACTATTTCAGCAATAAGTTATTACGTATTTGTTTACGTAACATCTACTTAATTTAATAGTATTAAAAGAAAAAATAAGCGCTAATGGAACTGTCATTAATATTCATATCTGGTAATTATAAACTGTATTAAAAATTACGCAAATTTATGCAACAAGTATTGCATGCTAATTATTACTTATAATTACAGTTTAAGTTACTTGAACTTTAGTTCGTCGGCTTTTTATTATTGCTGTTCTTGTTAAAATACATTTTATTAATTACTCTTATTTAAATGCATGTAATTTATTAAATTAATTAATAAACAATAATAATTAGCAATATCTCAGGAAGCTGTCTCCATCTATCGTTAGTTATATTTAATAAAATTATTTAATTCCATCTATTTTGTCAACTACTATATAAGTTTACATAATAAAATTACTTCGTTCCAACAATATTTAATATTTGTGAAAAAATAAAATTTCTATTAAGAAATTTCATAAATAATTGAATGAAAAGTGACGATTTAATTTAATTGCGTATATCCTCCTTATCTTGTGACTGTCACTTGAGAATATTTCCTTTTTAAAAGTTTAATAATGTCAACAGAATCGATTTTGCGTCTCACTTCTTATCGGAACGTTAGGAAATGGCTTTCGCTGGAATAATTCGTTCAAATATTGAAACTGTCGGCGAGATTTATCGCATTTTTCTATTCGAATTACGGTAAAATGTAATTTTCGTATATCAACTTAAACGTCCATCGAAACAAATCCATTTACGACGTTTAAAATTTGGTAAAAATAAGTTATATAATAATAATAATGTTTTGTCGCCATCTATTTACCTTTAATTGAAATTAAATTGTTTCATGTCACTTGTCATTGAAAGACATATTTTGACATCTGTCTGTCAATAATTATGCTTATCATAAACTGTCAATGATTTACAGTGGAGGATTTAGGCATAGGATTTGTAGGCTGCAACCAAATAATATTAGGATTATGACGAAATCTTCAATATACTCATCACATTTTATCGAATAATGTAAACCTCACGCTGTAGTTCCACCTTCGTGAAAGCTTACAAAAGTTGAAATTGAATCATTTGCTGATGTACGCTGTCAGAAACTAAACGTCAATGCATAATCAAAAGCAAAGGCTTATAATCTTGACAGCTTTGCCTGAAAATGACTAGGGATTCGTTAATAACTATGATTCGTAAAAGATGGGCGGATATATCCGCCGATCGTGCGCAAAGCTTGAATAAAAAAAAGATAATTTCAAAAACAGTATATTAAAAAGCATATGAACAGGATGTTCATTGATGTTCCACATGAATGAATCCATTTATTTGCCGCAAAGTGAATCCGATTGGTGTATCATCTGCAAATCGATGCTCCGGAAACTATGATTGCATTTGTTCAGTATTGTGAACAAAGCACGCTGACAAAACAGAAACAAATTTGACACGGATTCGCGTCAATTGATAGCGCCATAAAATCAACGGATTCCGAGCGGAGAAATCGGTTATGGGACGCTGTAAATAGACCAATTCCATTAACAAAATTATGAAGGATCAATGGTGTCGATTAGCGACCACACAGAGTTGCCCAAGGAGCAGCAGCAGCGGCGGCTGCATACGAATGGATCTGATTTATATGTTATTATCGATTTTAAATTGGCCCATTTATACCGATCGGATTTTGGCCTCCCAAAAAGCCGACACACTTCGACATTCCTAAAGACCGTTCTATCGCTTTGAGAATCTAGATAATGGCCCTACTCTCTTTCTCGCTCTATTCCCATCTCGAACAGTGTTAAAATTGGATTGAAAGCAGCCTACAAGACTTAAAAAAAAAGGAAACTTGTCGCTCGTCCATTCGAATTAATTAATTGGCTCCGATGAAGAAATAGGAGCCGATTGCTCAAAATGTCCTTAAAATAAACGCACATTACATTGCAGCTTAGGAAGGATTCAGATTTAATTAATTGTTTATTCTCTGCTTTAATTAATTGTTTATTTTCAGATTTAATTAATTGTTTATTTCTATAATTGGATTCGGGAGATTATTTATTAATCCACTCGTTCATATATAAATCACAGATTAAGTTAATTTTTCTTTAAATATAAATTTATATTCCATAAGTGGTGAAGAATACTTAGCAGTCTGTAGAATAGTAGACATAGCATAAATGATGTTAAATGAAAGGTGAGGAAATACATAAAAAAAAAGATCTTTAAAGAACATTGAGTTTATGACCTGAGGCTTTCGCATCTTTCGCCGAATTTAATGTCTTAATATGAGTTTTTGTTGAAAAACGTATTGATCGGTATCTCATATTTTGGCTATTTATTAAATAACCGACTTGTAATAAACTCTAAACGCAGTGCGATTATCTCGTCCCCCCGAAAATTACTGATTCTCACATTCTTTTTATTCGAAGTAATGATACGTGGATGGAGATTTGATGAAGATGATGTATTATTTCTGTTGCAGAGTGTGGGCGCGAATGGAGTGATCGGGGCCGTTGAAGATGGTCCAGAGGAATGCACGCCCTGCGTGAACGGCAGCTGCCGCAGCATCTCTGGTCTTTACACCAGACCCGATCTTCCCGCAGGGTATTCTTTGGTGGCACAGATCCCCCAAGGAGCCTGCAGGATATTCATACAGCAACTCAAACACACCAAAAACGTACTAGGTATGCAGAGGTCTACATTATTCAGGAAAGCGCTTTTATTTGCGCCCTGTTTCCCCGTATTATTCATGACCCTTTCTTACCCCACGGGTCTACAAACGATTACGGCATTATCATTTAAACATCGGAACCCATAATTCATCGAAAACCCAATTCCTAAAAACACACTTCCACATGAAGCAATTCCTCTTCAGATAACATACAACTTTTTTCTTAATCCAATTGTTGTTAATGTCAAGAGGCGACATCTATACCATGTCTTCAAACAAATTCAACAACTTTTGGAAAAAAACATGAAGAAACCTTAAGATATTTAACAATCATGTTATAATAGATATGCAGATTTAAATTTAGCGCTTGGAGGATATGAATAGCAGAAGAACTGAAAATTACGTTTGAGTTATAAATACTGAAATTGACGTCTGGCAATTCCAAGTGTATCTCTCTTCGAATGACGAAAATCGATTCGGAAAACGTGCGTTTTCCCAATAAGTTTCCACTCGAACGCAGCACAGAGCAGCGATTAATTATACTAATTGTGGCGTTTGATGTTTGCAGCAATTGCAGCTCTCCAACTGCGAAATGCAAATGCATACGAGTGAAACATTTCACTTCGATTTCCTTCCTGCAGATTCAGTATTACGCAATCGCCTTTTCTTTCGGTATCGTAAATTATGATGTATCTATGGATGCGAGTAGATATACATGGAAAGTGAATTTGTATTACTGTTCGATCAATCAAACATCCATAATTCTGGCAAATTTACATTGAAAGCAATGTTGTTGTTGCTGTTGTTGCAGCGTGGGCTCTTCCAAATCACCTACAAGATTCAATTAGCCAATGATCCTCGATGCGGGAACGCATTTAACTTTATTATTATTACCATTGTCGCATTCCCATTCAAATCCATTCTGCGTACTTCAAATTAATCGCTTCATTTGTGGAATACTTTATTCCCGCATTCCGTATTCGCTGTAACAGCTTTACGATTATTAGCTCCTTCTTAATGCTGTCTCCAAGGCGACGGACGTCTATGAATACGACATTCTTGAATCTTGTTTGAAATCAGATACAAATTGACAATTATATTGGTATGTTGAATAAATTCGAGATTAATTATTTCATTTAATTGTAGCGTTGAAGAATTCGAATGGATCGTACTTTTTGAACGGAGATTGGCAGTTCAGTAACAGCAGAATAGTGGAAGGGTCTGGTGCTCAATTTACGTACAGGAAGCAGGATGGAGCCTCCTTGGAAACGATTAGCTCGGGAGGACCTCTTCAGAATGCCATCGATATTATGGTATTATTAACTTTATCATTGATAGGAAAGAAGCTTTAAACTTCTTGGATGTTTGATTTCGATAGGTGTTCAATCAGCAACCGAATCCTGGCATAAAGTATGGATATTCTTTACCGGTGGACAATCAACTCGGATCGGAGAAGAGTACTTCACACAGGCCGGCGACTAGTGACATCGGGCTGGTGGAGACTCGTCGTTTAAATAGTCCCAATTCTCTGAGTCAAAGGGATGAAGCGAAGCCGGTGCATCCTCACAGGAGGCGTCCTCGTAAAAAGTTCACCTGGAAGATCACCGGAGTATCGGCGTGTTCCAAAACCTGTGGAGGAGGTAATTGATTTGATTTCAATTTCAGTAAACTCTTTAATCTATCTTAATGATGTTTGTATTTTTTGTTGTTAAGGTTTCCAACAAACGGTGTTGACGTGTGTGAGGGAGCACAACCAAACTCCTGTTGTTGATAGGAGATGCATGCATGTAGAAAAACCTGCACCTCATCCGATCCGATGCAATACACAAGATTGTCCTCCGAGATGGGGCGGACATTGGGGTCCTTGCACCGGGTCCTGTGGTGAGGGTCTCCAGGAGTACGTAGTGCAATGCATCTCCGAGTTGAACACGGGTCGAACGACTGTGCAGAACGATGCATCTTGCCCTCAGCCGAAGCCCACGGCTTCCAGTCAAAGTTGCAATCTTCCGCCTTGCGACTCGACAAGCGAAAACGACCTCTACCCCGACGATCGACACTCCAGGACCAAGAGTTACGGTACTTGGAGCACTGGCCAATGGACTCAGGTATCGACTCTCAAAAAAATATTGCACAAAATTAATTTAATTAAAAACACTGCATTAATACCATGTCTGCTTCGCAGTGCTCCGTGTCCTGCGGTACCGGTACCAGGACTCGCAGCATCTCCTGTCCATCAGGTAATTGTCATCCTGGAGACAGACCCGCCAAAGCCGAATATTGCGAGAACGGTTTATGCTCATCTTCCGGTGAGACGTCTTCTTGGCTTCTATCCGAATGGTCGCAATGTTCGGAACACTGCGGTACGGGCGTCCAGTCGCGCTTCGCCGTTTGCTCGAAGAATACATGCGAAGAGTCCAAGCCGGAGATGACGCGCGGCTGCTCCAGTGAGAAAGAATGCGGTGGGCAATGGTTCACAGGACCTTGGGAGAGCTGCTCCGATTCCTGCAACGGCGCAGCAAAGCAGAAACGCGACGTGTTCTGCGTGGTGAAACTCCGTGGTCACGCTCGCATCACCGTCGATATGACATGTCCTGCTGGTCAGAAACCAGAGGTGGAGAGACCGTGCTCTGGGAAGTGCGAACCCTTGTGGTTCTCAGGTGAATGGGGAGGATGCGAGCATTGCCCAAACGGCGTCCAAAGGAGAGAGGTTAAATGCCTAACCGGAGATGGACAACACTCCACCAGGTGCCAGCCGGAGCACATGCCCTTGATCAAGAGATCTTGCAGCTGCCCAAAAGCCGAGGAATCCAAATTGAAACCCTCTCACGACGAACCGATCGACCGTAAGACCACCAACTACAACCATCATCTTCATCACATCAATACTTTCTCTTCATTTGCAGGTAATTGCGTCGACAAGATATCGAACTGCCATCTTGCTGTGCAGGCGCGCCTCTGCCAGTACGTGTACTACACCACGCACTGCTGCGTGTCCTGCAAACGATCGCAGCAGGACCTGATCGAATAGAAAAAAGATGACCGATCGACGCGTAGATAGATAGTTAGACTGTGATTGAATGAGTAGTCAAATGAAATGAAAGCGAACTGACTGTAACCCCTTCCCCTCCCCCAATATTCTTCATCGCCAAAAATAGCAATGCGAAGACACAACACCTCCCCCGCATCCATTTTCCCTCTTCGTTAGTTGCATCTGTGATTTCACGGATTGTGCGAGGAACATTAACACCGCTTCAAACGACGATTCTTTCACGTCGTTGCAAAAAAAAACACTTGCCATTATTTATGCACCTGTAAATTAATAATTAAACAAAAAAACGTAGTAGTTGGTGTCAATGATATAAATAACAAAATATATAAACTCGGTACCAATCAAAGTTGAGAAACTATAATTCAATATATTAATATTTTCAGTCGCTTAGCAACAATTACATAAAAGCACATTTTTTCAAATTATAGTTCATATTTTAGGATATCTAATTTAAATCTATTTTAATTGATTAATGCAAAAATACTACATTTAATAATACGACATTGCGTAACTATGCATTTGTACTTACACCTAATGTGGAATATAATATAATTTTTGCAAAATTTATTATTTTACTTTTACTTTGGTTACCATTTCACTTTTTCAATAGTTGCTTAAATTTTTACTTCAAACTTCATTTAGGATTATGTTAAAATTGATATCTTAACTTTTGATTGGTGCTACGAATACGAATATTAGAATTATAAACGCTCTTCATTCTCATTTTTTACTTTATAAAGATATGTATTTCTAACTCTAATAAACCTTCAGAGAGACGAAATAAAAGAAAAGAGAGAAAAAAAAAAACGAAATAAGGAACATGTATAGTATTTATATTCACGATTTAGGTTTTAAACTATGTAAGTTTAGCTTTAATGAAATCGAGTATTATATCATAAGCTGTATGTATTTATTAGAAATGTCATACATATAAATATACATATATATATAATAATATTAATAATAAATAATAGATTGGATGGTAGTGCCCTCTACTTAATCATTTGTTTTATTTGATTGGTGATCGAGATGAAAGAGTAGACGAGCGACCACAGACAGATCACCACGGAAACGACCGTTGCTCCAATCTTGGATTCCTCCGATTGAAAGAAAAATGGAGTCCAGTAACCGGTGCAAAGGCTAGCCACGGTAAAGATGTAGCTGAGAATGCCCAGAATGTTGTGGATCAAAAGCGCAATTGACCTGTAGTTGGTCTTCAGTAGTTGAATAATACTGGTTACCGCTCCGCTTATCGTCGCCAGAAGAAGTATTATCAAACACAGCAATCCTGAAACATCAAATATACAAGAACAATATTACATTTAATTCAGCGCTAACCTAGCTTACTTTTTTAGGATTGGGCCAAAAATTTATAATTTATTACAAAACGTAGACTCAAAAAATTTGTATATTTTGCAATTTTTTTAATATTAATACATTTTCAACAAGGAAATTTTTTTTTTTTAAATAATGATATTGAAAATTGAAAACTGTTTTAAAATCTGATCACTGATTTAATTGATGAATTTAACAAAAGTTACTTTTCATATTTTGGTCTTACTTATAATAATAATAAGTTCAATATACTTAAATTAAAATATAACTAATATATGAAATTGTTGCTGATTATTTTGCATTTGTATATAAATAAATCCTATGACGAATCATGATGATGTTACGTAAAAATAACAATCGTTGATAAGATTAGCGAATTAAGCACCGATTTTGGAGATGAGTAATTGGAGTGGTATTTACCTACAATCGCGTGGGCCGAGACGAAATGTTCCGCGGAGCCACGACGCGCGATTTCGATGCCGACACCGCCGCAAATGAAGATCACCGATACGATCATAACGATCAAATGATTTCTTTTGATGCCCTCATCGCTCACTCCTGTATTGTAGACGTTATCCTTGTGAAAGAGAATCATGCCTTCAGCCATCAATGGGAACAGCTACAAACAATAATCAACGTTACTAGGAAACGCGTAGTCATTTGTTTTTCGGTTGTTTTTTATTAATAACCACTTGATTTTGATTTTTATAATCACCACTGATACAAGTGTAATATTAATTTAATAAATTTATATAATGATAATATCGCATTATTAATTGAATTCTAAGTAATTTATAATAAGCAATGCGTCATATTGTTAGAAACACATATTTATCTGTTTTGAATTGCTTAATTCCTCGAAAAAACTGATTTTTTAAAGAAATTCTTTAAATGGGGATTATTCTTTTTTTTTATAAATAATGTAAATGTTTATAAACATTATTATTATTTTTTGTAAACTAAAGAAAAGTAAATTAGCAATCTATCATTTATTTTTAATTAAAAATTGCTTATAGTTTAAGTAGATTTATTTATTAATGAATGGATTGAGATTTTTTCTAAATAATACTAATAATAATACATATTAAAATAATTGTTAAATTTAAAGAGAACACGATAATTACCCCGAAAGAGCAAAGAATGACGTGCCATGATAATAAACTTGAGTAATTTAATAAAGGAGTCCAAATATTGTAGACAGCGATGATGGCAATCAATTGATGAAGGAACGTGTTCACCACAGCTCTAATGCACTTGAGATACCCAGCTTCTTGCATATTTCACTATTTTTTTTTATATAATAAAAAAGAACTGACAACGAAAACACATGTAACAGTAGCGCGTTGCGAACGTAAAATTGTACCTGCACGCATCTAACAAAAGGATTGTTACTGTTATCAAGTGCTGATAAGATTTCGTAAACCAAAGATATCGATGATTTGTTTTAGTATACGCATTCTATTAATTTACGTTAATTTTACTGTTTAGTCAATTAAAACAAATATTTTTTTCATATTTAATTTAATTTATAGTATTTATTACAAATATAATCATAAAATTGAATTTTTTTTGTTTCCATCCTTTTATAATTCGATTTATTTTAATAAATCTAATATGAAGTTCTCCATTACAGCTTGAGCTGAAATAATAGATTAGTTTGATTATTTATTAGTATCGATTGTGTGTTGTTACCTAATTTGCTACCACAATCCACAGAGAGACTGAAGGCTGTCTCATCAGAATGGTTAACTAAATTGAAATCTGCTCCATGTATGAGAAGCTCATTGCAAGAATGCGGATGGTTTCCACTGGCTGCATACATTAAGGCTGAATTGCCCACCTGAAATTGTAGTAAAATGAAGGAAATTGAAGCAATTAAATGAAAGTACTAACATCATCAACATGATTGACATTGGCTCCTTTGTTCAACAAGTGTTTGACCACTTCATGGTGACCACCGCTTGCAGCCAGAAGAAGAGGGGTTTCACCCTCTGTGCCAACTCTGTTCACATCAGCCTTATGCTCGATTAATAATTTCACAGCATTAATTTGTCCATAATTGGATGCCCAATGTAATGCAGTTAAGCCATTCTCATCGCAAGTGTCAACACATAACTCCTGCTTGATGTCCAGCTCTGTGATTTCACCCTGCCCAGCCCGGGTGTGGAAATTTATGTCTGTTGGCTGTGGAATAGGGGTAGCTGCCTGAGTGTTGCCCCTCTGTAGGTTTGTGAGTACAGTTGCCTGCTTCTGCTTGTAGGGTTGAAACGCACTCTTTCGGTTAGCATCCTGCCACGAACCTGGGGACCACTTCTTCAGAGTGCTGTTCAACTCTGGAAAACCGACAGCTCCAAATGAATCATTTATTATAGGTTTCACGTCTTTCTCGTCGCTGGAATCGTTGAATTCCATAGCTGCTATTACGGTGGTCTACGTTGTTATGGCCGGGCCAGCTGATTGTCTAACCTGAAAATCCAGATATCAATAGCTCGAAACAATAAACAATGTAACCTTTGTACGTTAATAATCAAATGAATCAATTAAGTTTGAAAAAGGAGTGTAATCAGTGCACGCTTACGAGGCGAGAATGGAAACCCTGGTGAAGCTGAATACGCAAACCGCTGGTAGAGATAAACTTGCAAGGTACAATATATATTATTCTAAGAAATTCGCATAACCCTTGCAATATAATATTTGTTTTTAGACTGTTGCAATATCTTAGCCGAATTATATGGCACTCATTGAAGGTCAGGAACAAAACTGGAGTGGATAGCATTAAAAATATTGAATTTCAATTGAGCACCTTCCGTAAATGTAAGATAAATAACCATACTATAAACCATCATCTAAATTTATTATTTTCAGTGTTAAGATTTGGTCGTTTTGCTGATACATTGTACACAGCCATTCATCAGAATCATAAAGCAACTGCCAAGCATTCTGTGTCCATCATAAGCAAGGTGTACTCATCATTTTTCTTGTTCGCTGATCACATGCTATGGTTGGGGAGGGCTGATGTTTGCAAAGTCGACACAGACAAATGGAGCCGACGTTCAAACCAATACTGGCTCTATTCCATAGCCTTCAATTTGATTGTAGATTTCATGCAGATCTGCACGGTTTTATCAAACAACAAGAGCCGCATTTTGCCAAAGCAGGGTTTGAAGGGGGCTTCTGATGTTGGAAAAATCTGCTCGAAAAGCGTACAATGCTTACAGGAAAACCGTGGACTCGTCGTTGACACCGTGAAGAACGGCTGCGACTTCTTCATCCCTTTGAATGCCTTGGGGCACGTAAATTTATCACCGGGAACAGTGGGATGGCTCGGGGTTGTCTCATCCTTGGCAGGATTAATCGTCCTTATTGATCCAACAGCGAAATTAAGTTGATTTTACACTTAATAATTTGGTGATGGATTTTTATAAAACTGGTGTTGTGATATGTTCAAATCAATTTGATCTTTATTATACTATTTATATGTTTTACTCAATGTACATAAAAATCAGATTTTTACATACGTTTTTCGTGCTAAATGGAATTGAATTTTATATCGTTTGTATTACTTGTTGGAATTCAATAAATGTTTAAAAATTTATTATTTTTTAATTATTGATTTATTTGTAATCTGCCACACTCTGGCAATAAACAAATATGTATGAGAAAATTAAGATTTAAGGGTGCCACACTTTATCGAAGGCCTGTCTTATGTTCAGAAAATTGATATTTCGGGGAAACGCGAGCCCCTAGATCCGCTGTGATCTGTCGGTTGATTGCTCGTATATTCGAATACGAACAACCACCTCAACGGATGCACCTCGAGAAGGTTTTAGCACAGACGGTCTTGCCATCCCATGCGTATCACTGCGGACGTGATAAACGCATAGAATGACCTGGTATTTAGAATACCTTGCATCCATAAAAATAACAAAAAAATAAGTAACCTATACGAAAAAAAACATTCATAATAATTAGTAAAAGTGAACATACACAATCAAAACATGCCATATAGTCCTAATATTTAGTGTCAAGTGGATCAAAATGCGATCCGCCACAATTTTTGTATAAAACAGGTGCGACCTCGAGAAGGTAAATGTGTACGGTCTTGCATCATATCAGAGGCTGTGTATTGCGCTTTAAATGATACCTGGTTATCATCTTCATAAGAAGATAATATACCTTTTGCACCTGGACATGCTGCCACGTGGAAATCGCTGCCCTCATTCACAGCAAATAAGAGCAAACCCGTGACCGCACACCCGGAAAGAAAATAAGGAATGTTTAGGAGTAAAGGAAATGCTGTGACCTAAAGGGTGATAAGTAAAAACACAATGATTAGTAACAAGAAAATTATATCAAACCTGAAACAGAAAACACACAGAAATAACACATATAAAATAAAATATACATCAATAATTACAATAAAATTGCATTACGTAAATTATATAAATTTATGGAGAGGAATAATTGTTTTTTTTTTTTCACTCTCATCTTTTCTCATGTTTATATTTTTTATTTTGTTTTTTTTGTTTATGTTTATATTTTTTATTATTGTTATTATTATTTTTTTGTATATATATATATTTTTTTCGTCTATTGTTACATAATAATTTTTATATTTTATAACATATTTTCATATTTTCTTTTCTTTTTTTTGTTTATTTTTTAAATTTTTCAATATGTAATGCAATGCGGCACAATATAGGCTAATTGTGCATGTTCATTAGCTATCCGGCATTATGACATTTTGTTTGTATCATATTATGACTACTCTATAGACTCTGAGCAGCTGCCGAACGCCTTTACAACAATCTACAACTATAAAAAATTACAACCCATTTAATTCCTCAAATTTTGGGGCACAATAAGGATATAGAAAGGAATATAGGGATAAGTCGAACCGGAGACTCGCGATTCTTGGAGGGGACGGAGAGTCCTCGGATTAGGTATGTTTTTTTTGTGAGTGGGTGTAAACTTAAAACTAGGAGGAATATTGACAAAATGGGCGCATTACAAATAAAACTAAACCTAATCTAAACCTAAAGAGAACAAACTATTACAGTAAATTGCACTCTACTGTATTAATTAGTTCCCTGGCAATGATATTATCATAACTGCCCAATTGGACATTTATGATAATCAATTGCAAAACTTATTAAGTATTAAGTATTTATTGTTTATGGTTTTTGCTGTGTAATTCTATTGTTTGATCCACCTCTGAAGTGCCCGACCCAGCAGCAAGACCTGAACATTCACAGCAAAAATGAACAGATCGAGCGCAACAGTCCAGAGGTGAATTTTATCTGCTGAAAGAAAAACACGTGAGGATACGTTAGATCCCCACAGACATGGATTAGTACAAACGACATATATAGTAAATGATAGGAGAATCACTCGAAATAATATAAAGCAACAAAAGTGAATTGGAGCGAATCGTGAGCCAAGCAAAAGCTCATTCGATCCATACTAAATACTAAATGCCTAAACTTAACCAGGAAGTCCAAATGAAGTTAACAGCAAACTTCGCCCGAGCGAAGAGAATTCTAAAGTATTGAATTGGCAAATGGTTAGAGGATGAAGGAAGGTGTTGGGACCGGCAGAGACCCTGTCAGAAAACTGACTAGTCTGCGGAAGTACCGGCACCCCCAAAATAGTCATAGCAACAGTTAAGGGGGGACTCGCGGCGGACGGGCGGAGTGAAGGGAACCAAATGCCAATCGAATACTAAAGATTTCTTTAAGAAAAATTGAAGTTACTTTAACACAACAAACTTAATGCAAATATAAACGATTGAATTGAAAACACGGAGGGCTGAGGGTGGATCGTGAAAGTGTGCAACCATCTCACGATCCGGGGGATATTTCATTATCAAAAACTAATTAAACCTCGAGATAAGCTCGAAGGGGATGGGCGAGGGTACTGAAACATCCTCTATTTAATACAAATCTAAAATCATGCATAGAGAGTCTGATAATAAGTCTTGTTGAATTTAAGACTGCTTAATACAAGACTCTTTCTGCACGACTTTCGAGTGATTTTCGGGCACGGTGGATACGTTAGATCCAGCTGAAAGCAAAAAACATGCAAAAGCCGACAAATACGTTAGATTTGCCACTAACTACTCATGCTTATTAATCGCGAGGCGACACGAAATCACCATTGAATGAAGAAGATTTAAAACTAATATAGTAATAATGAAAAGTTAATAAATAGAAAATTAATCATATTGATGACAATTTCCATTATTTTAAAAAAATTAAAAAAGGATATAACATAGGAAATAACAAATGTTTAATTAATTTAGATTGATAAATAATCGATGAAAATAAATTAATTATAGTTCAAGATTTCTATTTACGCATCTAAACACAAATCGAAAATGTTAATGAAGATTTAACATTTTCGAAAAACCTATCGACATCTCAGCACAATCATAACAGTAACAGCATTCAATCACTCATATCATTCAAAATCAAATATTAAATCGAAACACTTGCTCATACATACATACACAAACAAACGATTGCGAGCTCGCATTGATTCATACCAAAACACACCAACATACAATTTTCAGATTTTGGAAATATGAGAAAGTTTCCAAAAACTTATAAAAGACTAATTTGCTTTAGGGTGGCCAACCCTAATTATAGAATTTCCTGAACTATAAATATTTTAAGTAATAAAATAGGAAAGATGTAAAATGAATATAATGCAGATTGCAAAGTATCTGCAGCTTGTAAACATTTGTTATTTTTGGATAATTTGGTGAGTTGAGAGTTGTTTGAAAATAATAATAATTAAGTAATTATGATTCCTTCTACAATGAATTAAATATATTGAAACCATTACAACTTCAAAATAAATAAAACATATGTAGAATTATCAATTAACAAAACCATCATCATTAAAAAACGAATAGCAAAATGAAAAAAAACAATGCATTGAATTGCATTAAAAAATGAATTAAAATCTTCTCCAAATCAATAGTAATTTAATGCAACCTAAACTAAAACATCTCACATTATCTAAGTGGATGTAAAAAACGGAATTACGGACAAGAACAAAGGGAATCAAATAATTAATAAATATTAATAGGCGCAGTAATAATTAAAAATATAAAAAGTTAAAAACAAATTAAATAAATTTAATAAATTGACGCAATATGAATTAATAATTTTGAACAGGCGCTGTAATAATTAAAAGAATGAAAAAGCTAAAATCAAATAAAAAATATATTTAGGTTGAGGTGGGAGGGCTAGTTGTGAATCCCGTGTGGTATAAAATCACTTACTACTTGATGTTTTCATCGCCATCATCTGCATCTCTCCATCTCTACCATCATCTGCAAAAATATAAAAAGTTCAAAACAAATTAAATAAATTTAATAAATAGACGCAATATGATTTAATAATTTTGAATAGACGCTGTAATAATTAAAAGAATGAAAAAGCTAAAATCAAATAAAAAATATATTTAGGTTGAGATGGGAGGGCTTATTGTTGTGAATCCCGTGTGGTATAAAATCACTTACTACTTGATGTCTTCATCGCCATCATCTGCATCTCTCCATCTCTGCCATCTCGTCGTTGTTGGCACTCACTCACGAACACTCGCGATAATTTAGCAAAATACGCACTAAACTGCCGGAAATTTAACACTCCCGTGATTCTAATATAATTAATAATAAATTTATAACAAATTGAGTAACGTGAATTTAAACTTCATTACCGGTTGAAGAACAAGAGCCGAAGCCTTAAACTTGTCTTCAAATTAACGCACACACACTTCACTACAGAATGTAAGACTAAGTTTGGTCAAAACTTTTCTTAACGACATCCGTCGCGATAGATAAATTGATATTTCGGGGAAACGCGAGCCCCTAGATCCGCTGTGATCTGTCGGTTGATTGCTCGTATATTCGAATACGAACAACCACCTCAACGGATGCACCTCGAGAAGGTTTTAGCACAGACGGTCTTGCCATCCCATGCGTATCACTGCGGACGTGATAAACGCATAGAATGACCTGGTATTTAGAATACCTTGCATCCATAAAAATAACAAAAAAATAAGTAACCTATACGAAAAAAAACATTCATAATAATTAGTAAAAGTGAACTTACACAATCAAAACATGCCATATAGTCCTAATAATTAGTGTCAAGTGAATCAAAATGCGATCCGCCACAATTTTTGTATAAAACAGGTGCGACCTCGAGAAGGTAAATGTGTACGGTCTTGCATCATATCAGAGGCTGTGTATTGCGCTTGAAATGATACCTAGTTATCATCTTCATAAGAAGATAATATACCTTTTGCACCTGGACATGCTGCCACGTGGAAATCGCTGCCCTCATTCACAGCAAATAAGAGCAAACGCGTGACCGCACACCCTGAAAGAAAATAAGGAATGTTTAGGAGTAAAGGAAATGCTGTGACCTAAAGGGTGATTAGTAAAATCACAATGATTAGTAACAAGAAAATTATATCAAACCTGAAACAGAAAACACACAGAAATAACACATATAAAATAAAATATACATCAATAATTACAATAAAATTGCATTACGTAAATTATATAAATTTATGGAGAGTAATAATTGTTTTCTTTTTTCACTCTCATCTTTTCTCATGTTTATATTTTTTATTTTGTTTTTTTTTGTTTATGTTTAAATTTTTTATTATTGTTATTATTATTTTTTTGTATATATATATTTTTTTCGTCTATTGTTACATAATAATTTTTATATTTTATAACATATATTTTCTTTTCTTATTTATTTTTTAAATTTTTCAATATGTAATGCAATGCGGCACAATATAGGCTAATTGTGCATGTTCATTAGCTATCCGGCATTATGACATTTTGTTTGTATCATATTATGACTACTCTATAGACTCTGAGCAGCTGCCGAACGCCTTTACAACAATCTACAACTATAAAAAAATTACAACCCATTTAATTCCTCAAATTTTGGGGCACAATAAGGATATAGAAAGGAATATAGGGATAAGTCGAACCGGAGACTCGCGATTCTTGGAGGGGACGGAGAGTCCTCGGATTAGGTATGTTTTTTTTGTGAGTGGGTGTAAACTTAAAACTAGGAGGAATATTGACAAAATGGGCGCATTACAAATAAAACTAAACCTAATCTAAACCTAAAGAGAACGAACTATTACAGTAAATTGCACTCTACTGTATTAATTAGTTCTCTGGCAATGATATTATCATAACTGCCTAATTGGACATTTAGGATAATCAATTGCAAAACTTATTAAGTATTAAGTATTTATTGTTTATGGTTTTTGCTGTGTAATTCTATTGTTTGATCCACCTCTGAAGTGCCCGACCCAGCAGCAAGACCTGAACATTCACAGCAAAAATGAACAGATCGAGCGCAACAGTCCAGAGGTGAATTTTATCTGCTGAAAGAAAAACACGTGAGGATACGTTAGATCCCCACAGACATGGATTAGTACAAACGACATATATAGTAAATAGATAGGAGAATCACTCGAAATAATATAAAGCAACAAAAGTGAATTGGAGTGAATCGTGAGCCAAGCAAAAGCTCATTCGATCCATACTAAATACTAAATGCCTAAACTTAACCAGGAAGTCCAAATGAAGTTAACAGCAAACTTCGCCCGAGCGAAGAGAATTCTAAAGTATTGAATTGGCAAATGGTTAGAGGATGAAGGAAGGTGTTGGGACCGGCAGAGACCCTGTCAGTAAACTGACTAGTCTGCGGAAGTACCGGCACCCCCAAAATAGTCATAGCAACAGTTAAGGGGGGACTCGCGGCGGACGGGCGGAGTGAAGGGAACCAAATGCCAATCAAATACTAAAGATTTCTTTAAGAAAAATTGAAGTTACTTTAACACAACAAACTTAATGCAAATATAAACGATTGAATTGAAAACACGGAGGGCTGAGGGTGGATCGTGAAAGTGTGCAACCATCTCACGATCCCGGGGATATTTCATTATCAAAAACTAAGTAAACCTCGAGATAAGCTCGAAGGGGATGGGCGAGGGAACTGAAACATCCTCTAATACAAATCTATAATCGTGCAGAGAGAGTCTACCAACAAGTCTTGTTGAATTTAAGACTGCTTAATACAAGACTCTTTCTGCACGACTTTCGAGTGATTTTCGGGCACGGTGGATACGTTAGATCCAGCTGAAAGCAAAAAACATGCAAAAGCAGACAAATACGTTAGATTTGCCACTAACTACTCATGCTTATTAATCGCGAGGCGACACGAAATCACCATTGAATGAAGAAGATTTGAAACTAATATAGTAATAATGAAAAGTTAATAAATAGAAAATTAATCATATTGATGACAATTTCCATTATTTTAAAAAAATTAAAAAAGGATATAAGATAGGAAATAACAAATGTTTAATTAATTTAGATTGATAAATAATCGATGAAAATAAATTAATTATAGTTCAAGATTTCTATATACGCATCTAAACACAAATCGAAAATGTTAATGAAGATTTAACATTTTCGAAAAACCTATCGACATCTCAGCACAAACACAACAGTAACAGCAATCAATCACTCATATCATTCAAAATCAAATATTAAATCGAAACACTTGCTCATACATACATACACAAACAAACGATTGCGAGCTCGCATTGATTCATACCAAAACACACCAACATACAATTTTCAGATTTTGGAAATATGAGAAAGTTTCCAAAAACTGATAAAATACTAATTTGCTTTAGGGTGGCCAACCCTAATTATAGAATTTCCTGAACTATAAATATTTTAAGTAATAAAATAGGAAAGATGTAAAATGAATATAATGCAGATTGCAAAGTATCTGCAGCTTGTAAACATTTGTTATTTTTGGATAATTTGGTGAGTTGAGAGTTGTTTGAAAATAATAATAATTAAGTAATTATGATTCCTTCTACAATGAATTAAATATATTGAAACCATTACAACTTCAAAATAAATAAAACATATGTAGAATTATCAATTAACAAAACCATCATCATTAAAAAACGAATAGCAAAATGAAAAAAAACAATGCATTGAATTGCATTAAAAAATGAATTAAAATCTTCTCCAAATCAATAGTAATTTAATGCAACCTAAACTAAAACATCTCACATTATCTAAGTGGATGTAAAAAACGGAATTACGGACAAGAACAAAGGGAATCAAATAATTAATAAATATTAATAGGCGCAGTAATAAATAAAAATATAAAAAGTTCAAAACAAATTAAATAAATTTAATAAATTGACGCAATATGAATTAATAATTTTGAATAGACGCTGTAATAATTAAAAGAATGAAAAAGCTAAAACCAAATAAAAAATATATTTAGGTTGAGATGGGAGGGCTTATTGTTGTGAATCCCGTGTGGTATAAAATCACTTACTACTTGATGTTTTCATCGCCATCATCTGCATCTCTCCATCTCTACCATCATCTGCAAAAATATAAAAAGTTCAAAACAAATTAAATAAATTTAATAAATTGACGCAATATGAATTAATAATTTTGAACAGACGCTGCAATAATTAAAAGAATGAAAAAGCTAAAATCAAATAAAAAATATATTTAGGTTGAGATGGGAGGGCTTATTGTTGTGAATCCCGTGTGGTATAAAATCACTTACTACTTGATGTCTTCATCGCCATCATCTGCATCTCTGCCATCTCGTCGTTGTTGGCACTCACTCACGAACACTCGCGATAATTTAGCAAAATACGCACTAAACTGCCGGAAATTTAACACTCCCGTGATTCTAATATAATTAATAATAAATTTATAGCAAATTGAGTAACGTGAATTTAAACTTCATTACCGGTTGAAGAACAAGAGCCGAAGCCTTAAACTTGTCTTCAAAATAACGCACACACACTTCACTACAGAATGTAAGACTAAGTTTGGTCAAAACTTTTCTTAACGACATCCGTCGCGATAGATAAATTGATATTTCGGGGAAACGCGAGCCCCTAGATCCGCTGTGATCTGTCGGTTGATTGCTCGTATATTCGAATACGAACAACCACCTCAACGGATGCACCTCGAGAAGGTTTTAGCACAGACGGTCTTGCCATCCCATGCGTATCACTGCGGACGTGATAAACGCATAGAATGACCTGGTATTTTAAATACCTTGCATCCATATGAGTTATACATGTATCATGGGGAAATATGTATAAATATTAGTTTGTAGATTAAATTCAATAAATGGTAACAACAACATAAGGTACTCGCGGTTAGTTTTCATCGATTTCTAATCAGAACGATGTTGACTTAACGAAGAGACGCGCACAACTGAGGCTTGGGGACGCCACGATAGTGCCAAATAAATTAAAACATTTTTTCTTATCTGCATCGAACGAACTTGTGGTCGACAAAAAAATATCTTTTTCAGCCACGAAAAAATGCACTTGCACGCATCGACAATCTCCGGAACTTTTCGTTATTAACAATTCTGTTGGTTCCATTGCGATCGGGTCGGACCAGATGGCAACTCGCTATTTTTTTCTTAACTGATAAAATAATAAAAACTGTTTTTTTTACAATACTGTTCTAATCAAATCGATTCGATTATTTTCGAAGCAATATTTTTTTAAATTTATTATTATACTATTTAAAATAATACAATTATTTTGAAATATTATAATATTAAAATCATTTAACTTAATAGAATTAAATAATTAATTATTAAATTAGTAGAATTAATTAATTTACCAACAGTATATTTTTTAATGCAAATAAAAGTGTTAATAGAAAAAATATAATTTTTGATAACTAAATGTTTATAAATTTTTAGAAAGTTTTTAATTTTTGATACATTTTAATGCAAATCAAACGTACTTAAGAAAAAATCAATAAAAGTTATGTAATTTACGAAAACGCAATTCGATTTGATTAATATATTGTCCGTTTTGATTTGATTATAACGAGATGACTGTGAATTTATTTTGTTAAAATTTTAAACAATTACGTATTTGATTAGAAAGTAATTAAAAATGTGAGATTAATAAATTTCGTAATTACTTGCATATTTTTATTAAATCTAAACTCGGTTATTTTTCTCCAGAACTTTGGAGACGTTGAGCAAAAAAGTATGTAGCTACTAAGAAAATTAAAATCTCTTAATGAAATTACACGAAAGTTCGAGTTACATAAATTAATATTAATAATTAGATCCGCTGTGATCTGTCGGTTGATTGCTCGTATATTCGAATACGAATAAACGCATAGAATGACCTGGTATTTATAATACCTTGCATCCATTTAAGTTATATATACATCATGGAGAAATAAGTATAAACATTTGTTTATCAATAAATAATATCAGCAAATTAAAATACTCACGGTTTTTTCACCGCTCATGCCACTAAAACCAGATGAATTTTCAATAGTTATCATCGATTTCTAATAGAAACGATGTTCACTAAACAAAGGAACGCGAAATACTATGGCGTGAGGACGCCACGATTGTGCCAACTTCAGCCAAAAAATACTTTTTTTTTTGCAACAAAAACGCGTTTTTGTTATCTTCACCAAACAACGCTGCGAAAAATGGGTTGCAATTTCTAATTATTGGCTTGCTTAAATATAATACAAATCATAAATCTAAGCAAATCAATTAGGAATTACGCCGTTTGTACAAAATAGAAATTTTCTGGTAAAAAAAATCGAATTACTCACTTTAAATTGACGAAATCTAATTGGATTGGGATCTTAGATGATGGATTGCACAAGAGCGCAATATATTTCTTTGAATTTGAACTGATTACACAACAATTTTGAATAATGAAAATACGATGCACGCAGACTCATCGAAAACCGAAGCACGACTCGGCGACTCGGCTTCCTCCTTCCTCGTACCCGCGCCTGCGCATGAGTGATACCAACTGAGAAGATTCAAACTTCTCTAAACTTTTTCAATACTTCTGACCTCTCGTGTTTAAATCGCGAAACTCATTAGCACTCATATAAGTCTTTTTTTTAATTTTTTTTTAAATTTATTTTATAAAGCCATCTATCTACAATAATAATAATAAAAAAAGATAATAAGCTCTAGTTTTATCCCTTTAAGTACAAGAAAAGAAAAAAAACAACAATTAAAATCTATATACATTGGAGATCAATCCAACGATCAAACTCCACAAATGTTGTGACATAGTTAAATTAGTTAATTTAGACATCACCGTTATTGAAACGATTAGGGAGATCTTGTGGTTTGAATCGCTTCAATCTTCGTCGACGTGACTCGAAGTTATAAGTCTAAACTATATTTATTAATTTACTATATACTTACGTTACATAAGAGATAGTCTATGTTATCATCATTTACTTACAAACTGCAGGTACTACCATGAAAACAAAAGTAGATAATTTCTTAACATTACTTGATATACAACAGCGTTTTTCAACACAAGTGATTAATAAAAAAATAATTATTTGTATTGTGAAGTTTATATAATTATTGTGTATTAAACAAAACGTGTCTAAAAAACAAATAATAGCTGCAGAACATCCTCCAAACCAAATCCAAGACATAACCAACTTGGAATCGTAAATCATTATCTATATCAAGCTCTTGGACATTTTCTCGAATACGAATAAAAATATCCTAAGTTATATAAAAGAAAATTAATAATTTTGTTAAGCAATATTTGATTACCGTTTCGTCGTTCTTGATGTATTTAATCCAATCTTGCTTATTGCGAGCTTGCCATTTTAGATCGTGTTTTGCCGTATCTATTGGATAATCTATTGCTCCAAAGTAACTGGAAATATTGTTAATGTTATTTAAGTGGAGAATATATCCGCCCTGCTCGCTTATGACAAACGTCATAAGTTTTAAAAAATATGGAAATAAATTTACATTGGGACTGAAATAACGCTGGATAATCGAGAAGAATATTTGGATGTGATTATATTTGACAATAAGAAGAGCGTTAAGATGTTGAATCGAATCCTATAATTTGTTCGCTTTACATTCACCAATGATTGCTGCAACTGTATTTTAATCACTAAGAAAATATTGTCTATTGCCATTTCCAGATAATCCAGTGGATTAAGTCTTAAAAAAGGAAAGATATTATATTTAAAAAAATATATTTAAATAATTACGATTCGTCTGTAGCGCGCGCTGAATTAATTGTAAATATAATTACATTCAGGAAGGAGAGACAAAGTTAAAATACTTCCAAAGACATCGGAAAACTACACCACCATAAAAAAAATACTTGAGAGTCAAAAAACAGAATTTCACACTTACCAACTAAAATAAAACTGTAATTTCAATTAAGACCACATGGTTTATGTATTATGAATAATGAATGGTTGGATCATTAACTGCAGTGCCAGTAGTTTGTCAGAATGCGTCTGAATGGTAAAGATTGTTTCGCGTTGATGAATTACGCTCTTCTGTTCAACCCCAACTTAAAATCCGAGATGAGCCGTCCAGCAAATTTCGAACACACCTCTGTAAATGTATCGATTAACGTGGAATCGTTTAGGATGCTCGATGCATCATCCATGGTAAATACATTATTTTAGAGTATTTAATCAATACGTTTGCTTTCAAGATGTTTCAGTTAACTTTTATATTGAATCAGTACTGGTTCGATACGAGACTGGGAGCAAATCAATACACCTATGTTAACTCGTTGAAAAGTAAGATTTGGAAGCCGAAAATCACAAGTTTGAGCGGTCAAATGAAGTGCTGCGAAGATGATGAGAACGCAATGTTCTGGAGAGTTTACGGTGAGGATGGATTGGTTCTTTTAAGTCAAAAACTGATGGTCACCAGCTTCTGCAGAACGAACGAAGAAAGCTTTCCCTTCGATACTCCCAAATGCAACGTATCGTTTGGTTCATGTATGTAACTAATACTTAAACTGAAAACCGTAGGTGTTAAATAAATCTTTATTTTAGACCGATTTTTGGAGGATGAAGTTCGATTGAATCTGAGCGACGATTTCGTTCGATATAATAAGAAGGATTTATATTTAAACCAATTTTCGCTGCTCAACACAACCGGGTCATCTGTCATAGTTTCAAGGGAATCAGGTTCATGTTAATATCAACCTCAAAGTATACAAAACTTAATGCTTATATTACAGGCAACTTCTCCACAGTCGAAATTACATTCCTCCTGAGACGAAATCATGAGCAATACATTTTATTCATAGTAATACCTTGTCTGAGCGCAATGGTCATGTTATACTCTACATTGTGGATCACCAATAAAAGCGTGCAAAGAGGGATGAGCGCATTCGTCTTGCTTTATTTCATTTTCTTGCTCTACAGCGTTACCAGTTTACTCAACGGCAACGCCATCAATGCACTAAGCAAGTTCGTGCTGAAAAACATATGTTTCGGGATAATCGCTGCTCTGAAATCGTGTTTTAGTTTTCAACGAGATTTCAAAAGCGACAAATTCGATAAATGCCGTATCGTAATGAATCATGTCTTTAAGTTAGTTTATCCTTTGATTTACATATTATTCTTGATATTTGTATAAATTTAATAATTTTTTTTTAAATAAAATATTTTTTTTATTACTCATAACTTTGTTATGTAAGAAAAGTTGCATAACGTTCAATAAGTGCAAACGAGAGAAAACGATTTTTTTTTTAAATATTTATTTATACCGGTTTTATTTACATAAATGTTGAGTATATTGAAAACTCGGCAAATTATATATTAAATAGAAATTATTTACGAAAATCTGAAAATCTCGTCTATCACCTTTAACTACAAAACTAATTTAATTTTTTATTTTTGATTAATTTTATGTATTCCAACAGATGCGCGAATTCTTCTTGTCGTTCGTTATCATAATGCAAAATGATAACTCTTTATAAATTTTTTTAGATAATAGCTTACCTTTATTGCTTGTTTCATTGTTTATGCGAAAGCAGAAGAAGCTATTGCTTAATGCAAGGTGTACTAAAACAAAGTAATTAATTATTCTCTGAAAGGGCATTAAAAGAAACGTGAAAGAAAGAGACGAAGAGTAATAATAACAATAATAGAATATAAATATGAGAGTATTTTCCTCATTAAACGCTATAATGAATGGAATGCGGAGTGATTAAATGCGAACTCTTCGCATTGGGCAATTCCTTCCTGCACAATGCGGCGGAGGCAATTTTATTTTCTTCTTTGATTTATTTATTTATCTCGCGTTTGATGCTGTCGGATGAAAAGAGAGAGGAACGAATAGTGAAAGAGAGAGAAAAACGTAATTGAAAAGGAAGTCCCTCAATAAATGAAAGGAGTCAAATAAACATAACTCGTAGAATTAGGGATACTCTTCGTTCGCGTTTCGCCATTGAATCGTACTTTTTTTTTTTTTTAAATTTGATATTACATAATTTTTTTCTTGGTAGGGTTTTATTCTCGGCGATTCCGATGCGACCATGAAAGAAGAAACAGTTGTTGCCTTTGATGAGATGTGGAAAGGCCGGGGCTTATATAATAAAAATGTAAAGGGAGTAAAAAAGAATGGATGGCGGCAATAAAGTATACAAATCGAATCGACGTTATTACGGTTTCCTCTTCATTATTATTTTGTTGTTGCCACTTTGGGAGTGTGCACGCTCACTCACAGTCTTTTCTTTTGCTTCTTCCCTTTATTTTTTTTTTTTCATTTCTCTTGACGCCAAGATGCATTTAATTTCCTTAACTCGAAAGGAGTATCGAAGCAACATCGGCCGATCCATAACTCTCAATTAGTATTGTTATGCACACAATGACATTATTTGCGATTGAGCCATTTTTCTTGCCGAAGCCTTAAACACCAACGCTTGAAGATGGAAGGAGAAAGAGCAGAAGAGGAAAAAAGAACGTATCAGCAGCACAAAGAAATGAAAACATCGAGGGCTTCGCAGAGAGAAAATCAATTAGGTGACATGAAATAAAATTCAGCATTCGAGTCAAATGAAAACATTCATGATATCACCAAAACTAAAATTATAGCCGAAATAATAAAACAAGTATATTTTTAGGTTTCAAGTAATTGTTATTAACAAATAAAAAGTATTAGTGTAATGTTATTTTAACAAAGATTTACCTACGTTTTCTACACATGTGCTTTATTGTAATGGTAAGTAGTAACAGGACAATAGTAAGGACGAGCAGAAGGGAAAATGTGTATGATAATCTTGATGCGAGCGAAGCGCAACCAAAAAAAAGGAGAACGTTGCATATGCAACTGTATTCATAAAAGCATACAATGAAAAATGACGAGACCACATAAGTGCTATATCTGGAACCAAAAGAGAATAACTCTAATGGAATTACAATCACAGAGGGATGAAAAACAAATAACATAAATAAATACCTTAATCAAAAGCATTTTCAATTAGTGTTTAAAGTTACTGTGAATAAATAATCATGTAAAAAAAGAACGGAATTGCAGTCGTTTGATGTAAAAAATAAAAGTTTTGGAATCTTTGGATGCAAACGGATGCAAATAATGTAAGTTTCCTGGATCGGAAGGACTCTCTCGAGTCGCTTTGCGTTTGCTCTCTATTTGTGGAAAGTCAACAGGCGTGAGGTGAATTCCAACTAGGAAATCATCGGATCCTACTAATACTTTTGCTTATTAGTTGATCGAGACGCACTGTCCGACGTTTAACTCCATCTAACGTCGATGTTTGAGTTGCGGATTTGTGCAAATACGCGTTAAATATTCAGAAATCGTTATTTAAACGAAGAACTTCTTCTTAGAGGAATTTCCATTTCCGATACGATTAGTTAAATCAAGAATAATTTATTTCTCCACTATCTGCTAATAAGTATAGAGATTAATTAACATTTAGCTTCTGTGTTTGTTGTTGTAAATCTTTATTACGCAGTACTTGCCAAGTAACTTATTCTTAATTTATTATTATATAAAAAATAATTGTGTTTGGAATAGAAATTAGTTTTAGTTAGAAAAAAAATTATAGAAAATAATTGAAAAATCAGTGTTTATAAGCTATACTTATTTTGAAGAAAATTAATGAAGTTGCATTAAGTAATGTAAACAAATTTTGAAGACAAATTTAGAAAATAATTTAAATAAATAATATTTACTAACTGTACTTAATTGCTTTAAAATAAATAAATACTACAATATTAATGATGTGAAACATTTATAATATGTGGAATATTTAAAAAAAACGATGATTTTTTTGGAATTAAATTAAATTTTCAAAAACTTAAATAATCCTAAATATAAATGTATATTTTTATCAAGTACAAAACCGAAATTAGTTATAAATGAAGATTTTTTGGAAATATAAGTGTATTAAAAAAAAAATTCATAAAAAACTTAAATAAATATAAAAGTATATTTTACTGTATTAATGAAACGTTTTCAAAAACAATGATATTTTTTTATAGATGATAAAAAATAGTTATAAAGTCATATTTAAAGTAAGATTAAAAAATAAATAAAGATATTTTCATTAAAATTTCATGAAATAATCGAAGTTGCAAAATATTAGATATATATTTATATGACTCAAAAATCATCACACTAACAAATTACGTTTTTATACAAATACATTGTATTTGTTTACTTTTTCAGAATTAATCGAGTAATTGATTACGTAATTATATTAATAAAGATAACATGAGAAAAATGAGAGGGTCACGTGGATCGATATGAGCTGAGGCACGTGAATGTGTACATCATATCTTTGGATTGAATTCGCACTGTGTATACGGGTTTTTCTTAATGCGAAGATAGGAGATAGACTTCACGATATATTCTTGTCGCTGAATATTATAAATTTCAAAGTCGGTCCACGAAACGTCGCACCCCTCCTCTGTAACGCCATATACATGCATAGATATATATATAAGGCTGCATAGATACAGTTATACATATAGATAGAGAAGGATGAAAGATATAAGAAGATGCAGAGGCAGAGAGAAAGTGAAAGAAAGAGAAGATGCTCGAACATTTTCAATAGGAGAAAAGAATGATGGAAGCTGAACAACATCCCTTACACAGTCAGTCGTCCTCCCCCATAAATAATGCCTGGTCCATCGCAGTGTCGACACCAATGAATTATGCATTGTATGTAAAGCGTGATTTACTTTAAGTGCTCTCATGGCGTACACGAGTTAATATCGTTACATTTGCCAATGAAAAAATCCGCACAAATTCGACCTGAATTTAATGAATATCAATTATATCTTGCAATATTCCATTTTTGTCTTATACAATGATTGTCTAGGAGTTAGGAAAAGAAAATCAACTTACTGATTTAAAAAAAAATCATGAAGTTTCATAATTTTTGAAAACAGCTCATTTTTCACGATTTCTTTTCATAATTTAATTCAACAAGTTTGCATAATATTCTGAGTTCATTAGTTTGTCTATCTCAAGATAATCATTAATAAAATTCACTTTGCATTACAAAAAATTGATTCCATAACCTTTACTGCTGATGGAACAGTTTGTACCTTTCTTGGTGCTTCTAACCATTATTTAGATTGTTTTTTCATCTCTGGTTCATCCAAGTTTTATCCATAGTTAAAAATTTAGTTTTACTCTTGTTTAAACTATGTTTAATTATAAATGCAAATTATGGAAACTCGTTGTGTTGAAATGATTAATCAGCTATTTCACACATTTAATTTTTTAATGTTTTCCATTGATGTTGCAGTTATTGGACTTAAACGTTTGTACTTCCACTTTAAAATTCTAAAATCAATCTCAAAGAAGCTAAGTAGAATCTCTACGTTTTGGTAGATGATGAAGAATTTTCTGTTTTGTTCGATGATGTTTAATAAACTATTTTCTTGTTTATTCTGTTAGCACATCAGTCTATTATAAGTTGCACTCGATTAGCAAGTTTTATTTTGGTAGATAACATGATTCGATTTCTTCGGCAGATTTTTCTGGTTAATAATTTGTGCAATTTTATACTGCGAGGAAAATCAATACAATTTCTTCTGAAATTTAGTACATTTTTCGCATTTTTTTTCGTAAAATAGTTGTTTTATTTTTTATCAAATTAATTGAATATATTCAAAATATTCATATCGTGTCATTTCACAAATTGCTTAAATAATTGTTTACGAAATTGTCGGGTCGGAATCGGCACTTGATAATTGATTTATTGTTGTAAAGAAGTCGCGCGTTATGTGATGTTGTAATTACTATGGAAGTGAAAAGGTGAAATGTCGCAGCTGCGAGATCTTAATTACGAATTTCACGCTTCGCCAATGGGAATAACAGGTAAGTGAATCGAGAAATAATAGAAAACAGATTCGAAGTTCATCTGATGATGATGATGAGCTCATCTAATTTGCTAAAGGATGTTCATCACACTCTCATCTCATTGAACATCGATATTTGCAGAGCACACATCCTGCTTTGCTGCAGACGATGCAATCCGGAAAACGGAAACGAATCCTTTTATTTTGACTTTCTGTTCTTCTCATTTTAATTGCATTTCCTGCATGAAAATGAAATTACGGCGCTATAGGAAATTTATAAGGCAATTAATGCAATTCTGCGATCATGATGGGAGCCCAAAATCCGACAGCAATCCTCAAATTTAGAACTGAAAATGACGAGATTAATCTCATTGTCTAGACCCGATAATTCCGTTATCCTTCTTTCAAAATGATACATAATTTTACTAGTTATAGTCCATCACTATTTCAGGATCTTGTACTAATTTATGTATAGTTATTGTAAACTTTTATTAAATTAATTTTCACGAAAATTGTAATTATTTTAATGCAACAATTTCTCCGAATCCTCGTACTATATTGTTATATAAATAATAAATGATAATACACGAGTAACTACAATAAATTCGGTTTCGGAGAAAATAAAAGTTCGTAAGTTTAGAAATTTTGGATTAAAACACCAAATTAATATAATTTCAGATTCAATTGTACGAAACAAATACAAAGGGAGTAATTATTAAAAAAATGACGAAAATTAGATCGAAATGTTATAAATATATACAATTAACAACTTAATACTTTGTTATAAATGTAGTAGAAAAAAGTAATCATGTTTATGTATTTTTATATTAATTTCTCATTTTCTTTTTATGTTCACAAAATAAATAAATAAATGTATTTTGTGAATTTTCTGAAATGAAACTTAATAGATTTTAACGCATTTCGTGTTAAATGTAGTTGTGAATTTAGAAATGATCAATTAAAAAATTATGTAATTTTTGAGTTTATTGAATTACGTAATGCTGCATGATACATTTGCGGATTATGTTATATAATGATTATTTATATTGTAAAGTTTTGTTAAAGGAGATTTGTTAAATTACCCGGTAATGCATTAAACGCGCACGAACGCCATCTTCCGACTGAAATTCGATTACGTATTTCGTAATTTGCGAGAGATGCAAATGCGGAATTAACGGACGATAAATGCCGGACACTTTGTTTTGCAGAACGCCGCGTGATTCGTAATAACAGCTGTTCAACGGTCCGTACAATGCGATTTGGAATTGTGTACGAGCACGAGTATAAAATTTGATTAAGTAATGCGTTAAATATTCATGAAAATGAAGCGCGCGATGCTATAACGATTTGATCCGGTCGGCTAACCCTGCGACTTGGACGTCGCCTACCGCGACGATGACGATGACGACGACGAACAGCCACCACCACCCCTCTCGTATTCGTTTCATTTGTTTACGGTGCGCTCGGATGCGTCCATTTAAATTCAAATTTCGCGCCAAATCGCGTCCCGGCACCGGTCAGATATAGATGCATCTCTCTTCCAGTTTATTCTTTTTTTCTTTTTCTTCTTCTTCTGGATCGTCGTAATTGCATTCTTCCTCCTATTCCGGCGGCAGCGGCGGCGGCGTCGTCGTCGTCGTCGTTCCAACCCTTGACATCCTTCTAGCAAGGAAATGAGAGCGAAGTGAATTAGGGCCGAGGGTTGATTAGGCCCTTCCTGATAAAAACACGAAGCCGGACAAATAATGCAATTCCGTTCACAGTTTGACGCCTAATTAGGGGTGGCTCTGCAGAGAGCGAGAGAGATGGAGAGAGGCGGCTAGTAATTGAAACCCCGCAAACAATTAGAGTGTCACTTGTCTCGGACGGTAGGTGGCGCACATCTCGACATGATCATCATCATCATCATTACAGGGTTTCAAACATTGTAATAATTAACTTACTAATTGAAAATATAAATAATATAGCCAACTGTCCAAAAGCAAATTATTTCTTTAGTTTACATTTTATAATGCAAAATGTAAATAGTAATTTTTCTCAGCATTGTTTTTGTTGTTGGAAAACAAGATTTTAAATTAACTCAAAAACTTTTTACATATTTTAAAATTCTTTTCTTCAATAATTAGTGCCTAAATTAAGAATCTACATAAGATTGTATTGTGATATTAATTGGAGAGAATAATAATAATGAAATGGAGATCAATTTTATGTATCGATTTGTGAATATGCTTGGATGTAAGCAGTCTGGAAAGACACCACACCTCGAGGTCGTAAATATGTATTAACTGAAGGAGACCGTAACTAATTCCTGTTTGCTAATTGCCTAAATGAATTTACATGAAAAGTGTTCAGTTTCTCGTTCGGAAACTTTCCGCTCATCGTGACAAATGCTTTCCGCGGGCTTCGTGACCGGAGATAATGGATATTACATTGAAGATTCCGCGATGCAAAGAACGATCGTTACAGTTTTTCAATTATCAACATTTTTCACAATTTACTTAATAAAATATTCATGATGTTAATTTATTAATTTTAACAATTATATACCTAAAAATTTATATTTCAATGTTTTACTGCATTTTTTAAAATATTGTGAAAATGTATATAGAAATGTTTATTTATAAAATATGTAGTGTGGTTTTCAAAGGCGTTGCATGATCGTTGATTATTGTTTGAAAATAACCGCAATTACAATTTGCATGAATTGCGTCGTTCTCTATGGGAGATCCGCCCACGCTTTTCATCTGATCATGATGATATGTTTGTTGGTTTCTTTTGTGCGTTAATTAAGCAAATCCAAAATTGGCCTCAACTTGAATGGACGGGATAATTTTGTTTGGAAAGTTTCCCATTATTTTTCCTCTTCTACATTTTTTTTTTTGTTGCATTTGATTATGGCGTGATTTTGTCTCATCGGGCAACAGGCTGTCGCGCCTCGAGGGGGTTGCCCCGAGCGGCGTTCGTTGGAGTATGAGGATGAATCCAGTCTCGAGTGGAGGATGAGAATGGGAATGGGAGGAATTTGAGAGGAGGATGAGGAAAGAACTGTTGCTTGTGGTCTGCTCCTCGCTTGATGGAGATGGTAAAAAACAATGTAGGTAGTCAGGTAGGTGCTGCAGCCAATCGATTGGACTCGAGGGAAATCAGTAAACAGGGTATTGTCGACGGTGGAAAGGGGTGGCGACGGTGGGTGTATTTTTTTTCTGTTGTTGTAGTGGATAGTGTTTCCTGCAGACAAAAACCCTCAAACCACGTCCATCCTAAACTCGACATATTCCACGAAGAGACGCTGCTTTATTCTCATTATTGAAAGCCATATTACAGTGTGTGTGTTTGTGGATAATAGGGACCTCTGATACATTTATCATCACAAAGGTTTCGGGTGACAACGCAATCCTGCCCTTCCTTTTAACATACACGACTCCTTCGGTCGCCGCAGCCACAAACTTAATGCACTTTTATATATTTATCAAATTACGTAATCCATCCGTGATACACTTTCATCTCTTGCGACCCAAAACCAAGTCTCAACGTCAATTTTGACATCATTCACCGCAGAAAAATTCCACTCAACGAATATAGATTTCCTGTAAACAAAATGAAATCATTTTATCATTTCACTTGAATAAAAATAAATTAAACTTTGTTAATTAAAAAAACTAATTGTAATTTATCCAAAGGTTTCAATCAAAATTATCAAGAAATATAATCAACCTCCTAATCATTGACAATTAAAATTTATTTAAATACATTTTTAAACTAAATAGAAAGATAATTAAGATTTATACAGAAATAAAATGTTAATAAATAAAATGACGGTTGAAATATTCTGTGGTTTATTTCGTTTTCGTTTTGCATGTCAAAGTTTATTCATGCTTTTGTATATTGATATTGACGCGTAATTAATTGGTTGTTATAGAAAAAATAAGTAATTAATAATGAAATTGATCTTTGTTTCATAAATAGTGATTGGATTTGTTTGATGTTTCGAAAGGATTTGTTTGCAATTGAAAATGAAACAGGACGGACGCGGTTACGGTTAATCCTTTGCGTTGTTACATAAAGGTTTTCTATTATTTCGTGGAAATGATGCGATGGAGAGAATGAAAATAATGGATCGAACGTACGAAACGAAAAAATAAAATTTCAAAACAAAAACAAAAACAGGAAAAAAAAAAGGAGATGGGAATGTGATCAATAATTAGTAAATTACGGGCGATTAGCGTCTGTTTGCACTTGTCACGTGAAACCGACCATTACGAAATTACCTGGGAGCGGCTAATGCATCCCACCAGGCCCTATAACACAACGGATCGCCGTTGGCTATGCACGTACCGTGGATGCGGATACGGGCTTACGTTACGTTACGTAACCACCACCGCAGGACGACCTTGGTATTGCGCAAACGAAAGTAATGACTCTGTTTTCTGATGATGATGATGATGAAAAGCTATAATCTCGCAAAAGAGATGGATTTTATCATACTGCCCAAACTCCCTAACCGTTTCGCTAATTAATATTTACGCCCTTCGCGTTCATTAAAATTTAGTGTTTTCGCCCGATTTCGTCTTGCTAACACCCATATATTTTTTTTTTCGTCTTCTTCTGCTTGTTTTCTTTCCGCCTAATGCTGCAATCCCTTTCTCTCCTCTGCTCGGTGCTCTTAAAAACGGCAAACTTTTGCTTACCATTAATTATGTAACACTATTTTTCCGGCCCGATTCGAATGCGGGCCCATCGCCCCGAAATACATTTCATCCTTCACTTAAAGTTTTTAATCTTTTAAAAGTCCCTCCATCTCAGATTATCAATCTACCTACTTTCAACTCAAACAGACCGTATTCCCAAACTCACTGTTTTGACCTAATCCATTTCACCCATTTATGCAACAAATTATAAATCATAATTTTCTTCATCTCTAGCCCAGTTAAGCGTTTACGGATAAGTGGCGGATATATTCGCCCTATCTATTGTGATACTAAAATAAAAATGTGTTCTTAAAAAATCTTCGTAGGTAAAGGATTAAGTTTTTGTGAGTTAAAATGGATTTATTCGACGTGTATTGTATTAACACTTTGGGTTACATCGATCTTGCACCCTACGTTTTCTGAACATGTGTGGTAAATGTAAATAAATTTGATTAAATTGTTCGACAGTGAAAAACAATTTCCAGAGTGGATCGAGTTTGAAAAAAAAAAAAGGAAGACAGGATGGAACTGGATGCGGAGGGTTGTAGGTCGAAGAAGAAATAATGTAAAATAATGGTCATCTCGACGGGTGACTTGTCACATCCATCCGGAGCAGAGTGGAAATCTATCGTTCGGACCGTTCCGGAATGCAAAAAGTAAACGGCGCCACCGTCGCACCGAGTTCTTTGGATTAAAGCTCAATCCCTGCTGAATCTGTTTGTATCGATTTGATAAGTCCATTCGACATGAGCCATTTACTACTAGGTACGCCCGGCCGTGCGCAATTTCACGCATCCCGCATGGTATTTGCTTCATCACACGACAAACTAATTAGCTGTTAGATCATCTAGTTCCTAACTGCAGATTACATTCCAACTTTGTGCTCCAATTCCGCATTCTTCAAATTGTTTAAATTAAATTCAACCTAACAAGTTTATAGTAATATAATATTAGAACGTTTTCTTCTACTAACTGAAATAATTTTTTGGACAAATTTTCTACAATATGGAATTCACTTTGTCAATTGAGAATGTTGGGCTGGCGAAATTTTGCAGAAATCGTCTGGAACTTCCTGAAATAATTAAATATTTTTGCGGGTTGCTGGCTCCAGACTGCGTGCATGTAACGTGTACACGAGATTCCAGAAGGATCGAAACGTGTGCCGAAGACGTGGTATTAAAGATGCGGTTTCTTTGACGAATTCGTAATCAAACCGCCTGTCGTGCCTTCGGCAAAATAAATACCTGTCATCGCGACGGTTCGCACCGTCACTTGCACATCATCATCATTACATCATCACCGTCCTTGCTGCTGTTGTTGTTGTTGTTGTGATTATTAATATAATACTAGGTTCGAGTATCGTAAGCGGCAGCGGTGGCGAAGGGTGGATATGATGGAACGAGGATGAAGGGTTGGATATGTTTAGGTGTTGAGGTTGAGGGAGCTACATGATGTAACAAGTAGGTGGTTGGGTGATTGTAGTGTGGATGGCAATTAAGCGCGCCGCCTCCGACGCTGTTGAATAACAAAATTAACCTCAAACGACGCGCGTTTGAATCCCTTCTGTTTAAAACTTCTTTAAAGCTCTGCAGCATCGCAATCGGAAGTCCTTCAAGTCGATGCACGAGGAAACAGGCATCCACCGAAGTCCTTGAACTGTTCTAATACGCAAATTCATAACTTTACTAATTTCATCAATTCAATTCCGTATTGTTTCTGATTTTCTATACATTCCCGATATTGACAAAATGCACCTTCCAACATTGTTATGTAACTTAACATCAATAAATCAATCCTTTTTTTTAATACATTTTTGTTACTTAATTCTAAAATTATTTTTTATAAACATTAAATCTAATTACCAAATTTGATCAAAAAATCAGAAATTGGTCAAAATAAAAACTATTTTTTTGTAATATTTGCGATTATTAATTACTTCTTGTATTAATTAATAATAAAATGTAACATTTTATTATGTTATAATGGAATCAATTGAAGTTTATTTTAATTTATAGAAAAATCAAATATATTTTTGTTATTTTTTTCATATGACAATTTCTATTATTTTCATTTTAAATAATATATAAATTTAATGAATATATAAAAATGTATTATTTACAAATAATTTTCTGTTGGAAAAATTGTTTCTAAAATAATTTATAAATAATTTTCTAACGTTTGGGAGTCGCAGCTGCAGCTGATAATTCTTCGTAACAATTCGCAACGTTTCGTGTGTTTGTTAATATTTATTCATTTCGTGCCCAAATAAGGATTGTTTAAACATGTGCAAGTGCAGGTGTCCAATTGCGTTCTAATCTCTTAATTTTTATTGCTTTTTTATCGAATTATAAACAACACAAATCGTCAAAAACTTTATAAAAATGGTTTTCTTGTCACAAAAAGTAATTTTTATATAAATTGAAATTAAAAAATTATAAAATAAAATTTAATTGTAATTAAAATAATAATTAATATAGAAATAATCTAAAAATGTTTATTATTCTATTTATGACATCAGAAATCAGAATTAAATAAAAAATATTTTATCATTTTTATAAATGTAACTACAGGTTTATTTATGCAACAATTTTAGTAGTTCACCTTAAAAATAATATTATAGCAAATAGCGACATGTAATTTTTTCAAATATTAAATAATACGAATTTACATTTTTAGTATTTTTAATTAATGCATTTCACAATTTATAAATTCAAAGAACAAATGTAAACAAAAATAAATGAATTTAATGATTAGATGAAAATGTATTATTTACAAATAATTTTCTGTTCGAAAAATTGTTTCTAAAATAATTTATAAATATTTTTCTAACGTTTGGGAGTTGCAGCTGCAGCTGATAATTCTTCGTAATAATTCGCGACGTTTCGTGTTTTTGTTAATTTTTATTCATTTCGTGCCCAAATAAGGATTGTTTAAACATGTGCAAGTGCAGGTGTTTAATTGCGTTCTAATCTCTTAATTTTTATTGCTTTTTTATCGAATTATAAACAGCACAAATCGTCGAAAACTTTATAAAAATGGTTTTCTTGTCACAAAAAGTATTTTTTATTTAAATCGAAATTATAAAATAGAATTTCATTTTAATTATAAAAAAAGTAATTAAGATAGAAATAATGTAAAAATGTGTATTATACTATTTATAACATACATCATCTTTATTTTTGATACATATTTTCTAAATTCTAGAAGATTGTCCAAAAATTAGACAACTTGTGAAAAGTTTGTGCGTCACTCTTAAATATGTAAAATTAATTTTCATTTTCTCTTCATAAAATTGCTTTTTATGCTGATAATTTGTCAATAATAGATTTATTTCTAACTAAATCATGTTCTATCAATTTTGTAGGTATTAAAATTTAAATTTGGATTTTTTTAAGAATTATCGGTATTGCCAAATTTTATTAAAACCGGATATTGACTAATTATTTAATTGGAATTTTTTTCTTGTATACTTACATTTTAAAGGTTTTCTTTTTTTGTATTTGATACAATCATCTCTTGTTGCATAATGAATTTGGTTACGTTAACTGATATCGATCTGCTATTGGTTGATAACCACATGTTCTCCCATTCCAATTTCCCATATCCGCAAATCAGATATGAAACAAACATCGGTGACGTTGATGCCCTTTTATCGGAGCAATCCGACAGATGTCGCCGTTTCATTAAATATGCATTTGCTCCGCCGTTTATCCTGTCCAGTCTTCCCTTCAATATTTCTCCCTTTCATTGCATAACGCAACAGCGTTTTTTCCGAGCGAACGACGAAGCAATTTATTTTTGCATCATTAAATTTAATCGTCGCAGCTTCACGCGACACATCGATATTATCGTATAGCTTGAGGACTTAATCTTAGATCTTTTCACCTCTTTACTTGATTGTTTGCATGGGTATTCCAAGAATATGGATTGATAACTGCTTCGATTTGTTGTCTTGTCCTTGAGTGTTAAAGGGCTTAAATTAAGTATGTGTATGTATCTTTATGGTATTAGCAAACTTGTGAGATCAATGTTCGGTGATAACAATAATAATGATGACGGAAGGGTGGATGCGACGCGATGTCTCTCGTAATCGTCGCAGGATAATTGCGGAATTAAGCCGGGTCTCGTAGCCGGTAACAACGGGCAACTAAACGGTCTATGGAAATCAAAGCGACTCTCTCAGAACTAACATCCACCGTCGCGCAGGGTGGGATCATTTCTAGCGTCCTCGTCCTTATCCTCCTGCTTCACATTAACAGTTGGGCAATTTGAGGATAGGAGGTAGAGGAACAACGTAATCCCCGAGGCGCGCAATCATCACCTGCGAGGATATTGGCAACATCTAAAGGACATCGCGAAATGTTCATTGACGATGCCTCACGACGCCAGATTATCCTGTTGCTCCAGTCTTCGTAGCCATAGCAACTAGTGACATCCGAGATGTTTCCGGTTGCGGGGGTGCGAAACGCCGGAGCCACAGGTGATCGCAACTGCCGAAAAAAACACATACTCCCTTACCAAAAAAAAAAAAAAAGCGCCCCACTTGTATCTTTACTGCTTCTCACTAACTAAATAAAAAAAGGGAAAAGATTTTGGAGAAAAAAATGTTTAAACGACCGCCAAACAACCAATCCTCGGAATATATTTGCGATTAAACTTTCCCTCTTTCAATATCCGTTTAAATATGTTCGGATGGTCCGTGGATGTTTGCAGACAAACATCGCAAATCGCCGGTTAATACTTTCGCGATGCAATGCCGAAAGAAAATCGTAAAAGATGAAATGGTTTAAACATGAGTTTAATGGAGGCGTAGAGCAAAGAACATTTTTATTTTTTGAACATTAAGTAAATCTCAAGAGTTCACAACTCTAAAATTTTTAATTTATATTTTAAAAAAAAATCAAATTACATGGTTTTAATGAGAAACTAATTTTTGTCTTTGATTTAAATTTTTAAAAATTAAAAAATTTCAAAATTATAAATTTAGCTTCCATTTTGAATTTTAACATTAATAGTATTTTTTATAGTTATTGTAGAAATATAAGATTCCTTTTCTAGCATGGGCGGATATATCCGCCTAATGTTTTAAATAGTAATCTACGCTTTTGAATTATATGTAAGGTCGTTGTGGTGGCGTTAGAGACGTTTCCAAAATATGTAACAACATAATAATAGATAACTCCGCTCACAAAGTGTTTTGGATACTTGATATTATAAGTTTTATATTGACTTAAAAATAGATTAATCGATGTAGATTTTAGATGTTTTTTTTTTGTAGGTTTTAACATTGAAATTCGTGTTCAACTTTGATAGTAAATCGAGGAATACATCAAAAATCTGTTGGAGTTAAACCTGTGGCTGTTTGCAGACAAATATCCCGAACCTCCGGAAATACTTTCGCGGCGTGGTAAAAGCGAAAGAAGCGAATCGAGAAAGATCAAATGGATTGAACATGTGCTTTCAGCAGTTCGACGGAGGCGCCGGGGAACGCAACGCAACGAGTTCGTTCGTTCGTTCGTTTTTTGTTTGTTTTCTCGAACCCCTCATTCCATCGCCTTCTTCCCGTTTTAATTACGCGCCGTGCAACGCCCCCCTCGCCTGCTGCGCTTATTTCGTAAACTCAAATTACTCGGAGTATGCAAATGACAAAAAAAAAGAGAGAAACACGCAGAAAACAAAAATAATAAATGTGCACGAAGGAAAATAAATAATGCGAAACTTTCTTGGATATATGTATAATCAGGTCCTTGTCAACGCGATAGTCTCGCTCCGCTGAGCGCATTGACAACAACGTCAAAAACATTCTAATTGAACATGCCAACCCGCATTAGCATAGCTTTTCCAGTCTCGATTAATAATTATTTGCTCAGTCACCAAATGCACACTCATCGACTTACATTTACGAAAACAATCGTCTACGACTCTACCTTATAATTAACACGTGAAACGATCTTATTTCATCACGTAATTCAGAACACAAATGCTCATTCCATCTATTATAATACATAAAAATTAAATAATAATTAAAAACTTAAAATAAAATTTACAAATTCTTAGCTATTAATTAAAATTAGGAAATACTAATAAGAAAAAGTTAAATAGTTTGCAAATTAATAAATGAAATTAGAGAATGTGATTGAAAAACCGTAAAAAAATATTTATAAATCTTAACAAAAAAGACACTAAATTTTAGTGTTCTGCTTTGAAAATTTTATAGAAAATGTTCTAATTTTAAATGTAAAGTTCTAAAATTGTATTGCAGACAAATGAAAATTTAAAATATATGGAAATAACAAATATTTTTCAAAATTGCAAAATTTTTATTATTATAGATTTTTTGATAAAAAAAAACTTTTAACGTTTTCCCATTAGTCAAATTTATCATTTAAAACGTTTATAATCGAAAAAAATGTGAAAATTTATCTGAAAAATATCTGAAAATAAATTATTAAAACTAAAAATTGATACAATTTCGGCAATTTGTTCAAGAAACTTTTCCAATTCTTTCTACTAAAATATTGAAGGTTTTACATCCTTTTTCATCATCATACTTTTATGAAGTTGATTTTTCGTCAATGGATAGAATTAATACTAAATATCGAAACAATTCTCGGAAAATAACTTTTTTACATATTAAATTATATTTTATAATAATTATTATCTTTGGACAAGAATGTGTGCTGTTTATTGGGATGTTAATTAGGAAGTAACGTTAAAATAATTTTGAAGAAATTGAAATAAAAATATTTTAATATTTTAAATAAAAATTATGTCGTGATGTTTAAAAGTTTGAGAATCTCTGCTGCAGATGGTTTGTCGTTTGTTTTGTAGTTCGGATGATAGAGATATTGAATTTTATTGCATATTATGAATTAATCCTTGGTATCGTGCGGGAAGGTTTACAGTGAGGATTTTCCGTTGGAATTCTAACGACGGAATGAGCCTCCTGTCAACATGTTCGACCGACAAATAATTCATTATTAATAATCTCAGGTATATAATGCCTTTGATAGTGCCGAGCCGGGGATTTGCGAGCTTCTTGTGAGCGCGTTTCGAAGACGACGGAAATCGCACAATGCTGTGGAACAAAAGAAGAGAACATCGACGACGAAAGGAAAAAAGAAAAAGTAATTAGAAAAAATTTAATTATACCATCTGATCCACATTTTACGGAGTTACGAACAAACTCAAATTCAAAACTTTGCTTTCCTGTTTAACCATTAGTTACGTAAAATCCTTACATGATTAAATTGTAATTTGAGCATTTTAAAACTGTAAAAATTGAAAAACAAACATTTTTTTTTCATTAAAGAAAATTTTGTTACTTTTAATTATTTTAAATAACATTTTAATTGTATCTTTTAAAGCAACCAAATAATATAAAATTTAAACTATTTAATTTTTCTTTGTTGATACAAGAAATTTCGAAAATTTAAATTTGATTACAAATTGTATGAAATCTACATTTTTTAGAATCTTTTGTTATATCTTTTTATCTATGAAAATTGAGATTTTACCAAAATTTTTCATCAATTAAATTAGAATTCTGATTTATACACATAATATTCCATATAGTTTTTTAATTTAAAGATTGAACATTAATTCTATTCTAGATTCGTTGTTTTTTTTTGGTACAAGAAATTTGGAAAATTTATGTTTGATTAAAAATTGAATGAAATCTACAAAATTTTCAAATATGAATTAGTACTAATATTATTAAATAAAATTTTCGCTTAAAACTGAATATTCAATATTAATTGATCATTTTTAATCGAAGAAATATTAAGTTACCAAATTATTATAAAATTAACATTTTTCAATAAATTATAAGAAAACCACAAAATATTCAATTATCATAATATTCGATATAATTGTAGCTTTAGAAAGATACTATTTTTTGGTAACAAACTGAAGGAAACTGAAGGACACACATAGTATTAGATTCAATAAAATATAAAGAAATCAATTTTATTTTACTTGAAATTTGATAAATATAAATTTGTTAGAAGTAATAAAATGTATGTTATGAAAATAATTATAATTGTTTCCTTAAATTTCCATTTTCGAGTTGGAAATATTCAGAGTATTTCACGCGTAAAACCTTTGCTTTTATTTATGTATTTATCAATTCAAACAGCGACTAATTAGGTAAATGAGAGGCGGCGCGCGCGACTGACGGGAAAATTCGATGAAAAACAATTTCATTATTCGAATGGGTATTTATTGCATTTTAAAATAAATGCAGCCGAATGCAGAACGCGCCAAAGCCCACCCACCTCACCCATCCATTCGCAAAACATCCCTTTTTGCTCGGTGCGCGTTTCCCGACTCAAATTAAAACTAATAATCCGAATGCACACATTAAAACAGATTGAAATACCCATCAAACGAAATTATGATTCCACCGTTTTGTATATTTTCCCCATAATTTCATTATTTGCTTAACAATTAATGTGCAGACTTAATGTTTCGTGTCTATTTTTGATCGAGTTTTATTCATTAATTAATTATAATTATTTTAAATTATCTCAATGGATCAAATCTTTATTTTAAAGTTTTCGTATTTCTAATAAAATTGTTACTTTATTAAAAAAGTTTTCTTGAAAATGATAATTTTGACTTCATTTATTAAAATCTGCTATTATTGTGTGGAATTGATAATGCGACAGATGGAATTATTGACTTTCGCTAATAAAATTATCATTTAATTTACATTATCAATGATTACTAATATTGACACAATAATCAAAAGTGAATAATGTAATGTTTATTCCATTTTCATTTCAAATATTTATAGGTTTGTTTCGCTTTTTTTTGCACTACGTTCAATAACCATTAATTACAAAAATATATTTTGTTCATTCCATTTTTTTATTTTATATGTCATATTTTGCTTTATTTTTTGCTTATTATTTAAAACGTAAAAATTTTGTTCAAAATAGAAAAAAGAACATCCCAATAGATTTAGAAAATAGATTATTAAGAGCGCTAAAACTAAGTTGAATCATAAAACTGGATTTTCAGTATGTTTTGCTTTATTTTATTATCGAAATGGTAAAAATTTAGTTCAAATTAGAAAAAAAGTTATTTGAATTGAATTTTACCTTAAAAAATAGATTATTGAGAACACTAAAACCAAGTTGTATTATAAAGCAGGATTTTCAGTATGATCTGTTTTATTTTATTATCGAAAAGGTAAAAATTTGTTTAAAAAAAATAATATGTGAAGTTTATCAAATTGGAGTTAAATAATGAAATTATTTTCCGAACAACAAAATAGAATATTGATTTAAAAATTAGATTATTGAGAACACTAAAACTAAGTTGAATCATAATGCAGCATTTTCGGCATATTTTACTTTATTTTATTATCAAAATGGTAAAAATTTTGTTCAAATTAAAAAAAGAAGTTTGGCGTTAAAAAACGAAATTATTTTCCGAACAACCCTAGAAAATAGATTATTGACAATACAAAAATTAAGTTGAATCATAAAGCAGCATTTTTTGGCATGTTTTGTTTTAGTTTATTATCGAAAAGGTAATAATTTTGTTCAAACTAGAAAAAAACGAAATAATTTTCCGAACAAACCAATAGGATATTGACTTAAAAAATAGATAATTGAAAACACTAAAACTAAGATGTATCACAAAGCAGAATTTTCAAAGTTGTGTTAAAAACGAAATTACTTTCCGAACAGCCTAATAAATTATTATAAAAATATATAATTTAGTAATATTAATGTATTTTATTGAATAATTTCTTAAACTAAGCCTGATTCTAAACGAAAACAGAAAGTAACAGAAACAAGTATAAAGTTGAGATTTGTTATCAGTGCAAACATGTTTGTAATTTGTGGTTGTTTTCAATGGATTGAAGGCATTTATTAGTTTGCAAACGGACGAATTCTGGCGCACACAACCGGAGTTAGTTAGCGAGACACAATTTAGTTGTAATTTAAGTAATTATCCCGAAATTCGAAATTCAAATATTCCAAGCAGAGCACAGTTTCCATATATGCATGTTCGCGTTTTAATAAATACCCGGTGTACATTAAAACATGTTTCGCATTCTGCGGAGCGCGCACGAAAATTTGCTCCACTCTCTTCTTCGGATCGCATTTATTAGATAGAAGGGGCAGACTAAATCAAAATAATTAGGGAAGTTTCGGTTTCTTGTTTGTTACGTACGGTTTCATTTGCCTACCGCCGACGCACGTTTCCACAATCATTTCCCTTCACTCCATTTATATGCGATTAAGTTTTATGTCGAAATTCAATCAAAACTTTGCAACTTTTAACAACACTTTGTACCTCCCCGATCGCCCTTCACAAAACAATTTATTAATATATTATATACACAACAACAACAACAAAAAAAAACATATTTCTTGAAGATTCATTAATTTTTTTATTAAGTTTTAGTACTAATATTGAATTCTTCATTTAACATATAATGTAGCACTATTTTTAGCTTAATTTTTAATGTGTAATTTATTTACAAGTATTTAGAATAATCATACGAAAACAGTTTAAAAAAGTTGAAAAAAACAGATTTTTTTTAGTACATTTTCTTGCAAATAGCATTTTCATCCTTAATATAATTAAAATTTTAGTTTTGATTTGATTTTTTTAGAATTCAGGTTTATTTTTCGATATATAATTCTAAAAACTGACAATTTCAATTTATTAATAATAGTTTTATTCGGATTTTTATGTTTTCAAAATATTTTTTCAAAAAGAAATAGTCAAAATTTTAAAAGCAAATTTACTTACTTAAAAAATTCTTGGTTTTACTATGTAACGATATTGATATTCAGTTTCTAAAAAAAAATTGTTGTTAAATTTAGAGATTTACTAAAATTGCAGATGGAAAAAGAAATGTTAAATGGAATAGAAGTTGGAGTTCGTGCTCGTTTTGGTGACGTGACGATTTAATTTTTAATTTTCATAGTCGTTGCGAAACAGTCAACGGTTTGTGTCAATGTTTGCGTGCTTCGGATCCGCGAAAAGTAACGTAACTTCGAGCAAAGGATCGCCTCCTTCGAGCGTTTTTGACGTCTCCCTCTATATCGATTCCCAAGGGTGAAACACACCAAAAAAAATAAATAAAAAAAATAAATAAACAAGGAAAGAAGCGAAAAAAGAAGAAAAAAACAAAAAGAAAAGCAAACGATGTTTAAAACGGGTGCATTAATAACAATTAGACATCGGCTTAATTGAATTACAAACAGGAATCATTGGCTCCGAACTGGGCTTAATCTAATCCAATAAAGTGCGCGGGGGGTGGGCGGACGGATCGCAGGGGGGTGACGGAATGAATATGTGCATTGAATTGTGGAAGAAGAGCGAGCAACAGCAGCAACAACAGGAAAATTAAATACTGGGAGAAACAAATAATTGTTATTCGGGCATAACTTATATGCGAGACAACGCAAAGTTGTTATAATAAAGTAGAACGGTAATTCCCCTAATTATTGCTCGCACTAATTTATGACGTGTAGCCAACGTGTACATGTGTACGAAAGGGCGGGAGGGGTGGTCGACGGGGGGTGGGTGTGAGTGTGCGGGGTTGTTGATTGTTGTTTTGCAGTGTGCGTGTGTGTGTGTACGGGGGTGGGGGTGGGCAGGAAGTGGTGGGGAGCGACGCCGGCGCCGTCCGATTCGTTGGGGTGTGGCGGACGTCGGTTCATACCCATATCACAGTTGGCCGTGCAGCGCCAAGAGCAACATCACCACCGTCGTCGCTCCACTCCAACGTCGAAAGCGTCGCGACGTCCACTCTCGTACTCCCACGAGGTAAGTCTCAACTTTTTGCAAAGTTTCAAATCCATCAAACAAAAAATATAACAAACAAGATGAAAACTCGTTGATTAATCTACAAAACTAAAATCAAAGATTTAATTAAAAAAAAATAAAACAAATTACATACAATATATATATAATAATTTTAAAATTTAACGAATTTTAATAAGATGTAATACGAATTATGAATCAAATAAAATTCAGATTACATTAATTTATACATTAATAAAATCGAATATGATAAATTAGATTTTAAATGTGTTCAGAAATATTTTTTATTTTTTTTTTGAATCAATTAAATTTTATTTTAACTTGATTGACTATTATTTTACAATTTAATCTTGACAAGGATAATATTTAAAGTATCTAATAATGCGTCGCATATGGTGGACATGTTTACAAATACAGTTAAATGAAGTTGACCGATATTTCATATTTCTCTACGAAATTTCACATGCAATTTGAAATACCAGCAATATTTACGAAGCATAAAGATTTTTTTTCATTTTACAATTTATATGAAATATATCAATGGTAAATTTACAGAATTTTCTTAAAAGTACATTTATTTTAATACCAATTAAGTAGATATTAACGGTATAGCTTTATAAGTGATAAAAATACTTACAATTTGTTTAGAAACAAAATGTATCAAATGTGTTCATATTCAATAGTTAACATTATACTATTTGTCAAATTTTGACACATGATAATTGAGAATAATTTGACAGGACACGTTTCTTTGCGTCTTTACTTTTATGATAGGTTAAGTATTATTTCTTAAATGAAACTTGATTTTATTGATATGTAACAATAGCTAATTTTGACAGATGAATTAATTGATATTGCTAATAATATACTATCTGTCAAAAATTGAATGAAATCATTGACAGTTAAGAGTATCTGTCAAATTTTGACAGTTGAATTAATTGACATTGCTAGTAATGTACTATTTGTCTAAAAATTTAATGAATTCAACTGTCAATGAAGAAATTGAAGAGTAGAGTATTATAAAGTAAATGAAATAGTTGAGCATTAAATAAAATAGGGAAATCTGTGTAAATTGTGTAAATTTTCAGTGAATCAGTATTAGCCTTTTAGAAAACATATACAATTACCATGGATACATAAATATACAGTGTATTAATGAAAAAATGCAATCTATAAAATTGTATCAACAAGTTTGAAATAGTTTTTCCTTCGTAGTTTGATCACCGTCTATCTTTTACGCATGCAGAAAATAATCCGATGTAAGCCGAGTAATAATGGTGTTAGTGGGGGAGGGCGTCTTCCGATGGCAAATAGATTGGTGATTTATTGGAATAGAGACGAGGGCGAAGTCTTTAATAAAACGAATCAATTTGCACATTTGCAACCCTTTCATTCAATCAATCGCGCATTCTTAATTGCTTCATTTGCAACGATCTGCAATCGAGTTTATAGCATACAAGGTTTCCCAATAAGACAATTTGTCTCAAGATCAAAATTTAATTTATAATCTTTGTTCTACATGAAATTATTTTTATTGATTATTTATTATAAATAAATTATAGTGAAACTTTTTTTTGTTTACAAATTGCATTAAAATGAATTTTCAAATTTATTCAGAATTTTCTTCTTTTGGCCAAAATCAGCTAAAATATTTTGTAAATAATTTGTTAAATTTTCCAAGATTTTATTTTGAAAAATTCTTAATATTTATTAAGTATTTAATTAAATTTTTATTAATTTTTCGGAATTCGGAATTTTAGATTTTTGTACAAAACGAATTTCAAATTAGATTTTGCTATAAGAAATTAAATATTCTGAAAAAAAACTTTTTATAATTATTGTTATAATTTAAAAATTTTGTATTTTTGTCCAAAATCATTTTTTTTTCTTTCAAATTAATTTCATTGTAAATGAATTAATTTTATTAAAAATGAATATTTGCTTATTAATTTAAAATAAACATAGAATTTAACAAATCGTTAGTTTTTATGTAAATCCAGTGAAGCTTACTGTGTCTATTTGACAATTGTTTGTAGTGTTTTCCACGCAGTTTAACGCGATTGCAATTGTATTCGTTATGCTTTAATCATAAACTGTAATGGTTGTGTTTCGGTGGTGATGAATGATGTCGGGTTAATTTCGAGCGCAGTCTGCGGTGTTTAAGTGGCGAATCGATATGTGTCGTCGGGTAGTGCTGCCTGCACTCAATTAGTATGCAAATGTAACAAAAATATTTGCCAGAATTTAATTAATAAATTATTTCGTGCGAAGAAACCGATGGAAACAGAAGAACAAACAACGAAAGGGTTACCACCACAGAAAAAAAAAGTGAAATTACGTATTCATTGGTAGACTGTGTTTTTCTTAAACTTTGTTCCTTGGATACGAAGAAAATTATTAATTTTTACAAATATTCGCACTGAAATAAAAAAAAAAAGTAGATTAAACGCGAGAACAAAGTTAGGCGCGTAATTGCCGACGACAATTGCCTTACTTCTTGATTAATTATTTAGGGGGTTTGTTCCAATGTTCGCTCGTAAATTATTTAGTCTACATTTATAGAGGTCCTTGCAAGGACTTAATTGGAATTTATCGTTAACCGACAACACCTTGATATAAATAAATTGGATGCGTTTCTCAATGAATATTTCATGAACTTCGTCCATTCTAACTGAATCCTTGATTCACTCACTCCTTCAGTCCATTTTTCAAGCAGCTTCAATCTGCGAAAGAAAAAAAAAATTAGTCAATTATTCTTTATAAGAAAACTTAATTTCAGATTCAATAAAAATTGAACATCGAAAAAATAATATTACAATACCGAAGCCCTCGCAAAGTCCTTTTCAATATTACATAAAGGTATCAGCTGAAAGATTAATGTAACTGTTTGATCTTTTTACGACTTGTTATAAATGAAAGCATAAATTGATTTTTAAGAGTTTTAAAATTAATTTCGTATAAAAAAAATGTAAATTTTAGAAATTGAATTTCGGATTTGCGTTAGAACTTTCTATAATAGTTTTATAATAAAATATTGATTGCTTTGCAGAAAGTTTGTAATGTAGTAACAATGAAGGTCTGCATTTGATTGCTGCAGAAATGAACCGTTTCGAGGGAAAGTGTACTATTAATATTATAGTGAAATGATGGAAAGGTTTATCGCAAGGTTTTCATTGTTAGATAATGTAATAATAATAAAGTCAGTCGTAAAAATGCATATGCCAGCTTCCCATATAATTTACCTTTCATAAAATATTCTTTATTGATGAAATTTATTAAAGCAAAAAGTGGATTTTTCGTATATGGATTTTAGATGCAGATTCAAATTTTATATTACATATTGTTTATCATATGCAATTTTCATATTTTGTTTATAAAATAAACGCAATTTTCTCATAAAAGCCATTTTTTGAGGTTATGCCACTTTTTGTCATAAAAGAAGCGTTACTTTCTTTGTCAAAAATATGGATTTTTTATTACATTTTTACAATATCTTTAGTGTATAAAGAATATCACAAAAACTACTTACAATAGATTTGAAAAACCGTTTATTTTTAATATAATTGATTCTAAAACCGGTTTTGAATTTTCTCATAAATAAATGAATTACTTTATTTATTACCTTTTTGTTTCGACGCCTTTTATCCATTGCGGTTATGTCACTTTTTTTTTATTTAAGAATCTTGTGAAACTTTCCAACTTTATCGACTTGTCATAAAACAAGCTTTGCCATTTTGTCATAAAAGAAGCGTTACTTTTTTCGTTATAAATGAATTGTTACAATTTTGCTTTACAATTCGAAAACCGGTTTTTAAAAGTAAACAAAACGGTTTTTGAGATTATACTTAGGACATAAAACTTAATTAATTATTTGATTCAAAACATTTATTGACTTTATTGACTTTTAACTAATTTTGCAGTGCCCTTAGTTTTCAGAGAATATCACAAAACTTTTAAAGATAACTTTAATAACGAAAATATCAAGTTAAAGCTGAAACCATGTGGAATTAATTGAGTATATAAGGGTTTTAGAGAGTCCATCGATTTTTATATAATACAATTGAAAATATTGAGTTATTGAAAATTTGATAAAAGCAACATCTTAAGTTTATTGAATTTTGTTTAAACCAATTTAAATAAATTAAGATTTTATGAAGGTTTAAATAAATTAATGGTATAAAATTTTATATATTTAGAAAAAGGAGTTTTTGGTAGTTTACAGTACATTTTTGAAAGGTTTTGTAACCATTAGTTATGTTAAATGAAGTTGGAAATACTGATTGCAATGCAGAACTTTTGTGTATTTGTTTGTTGAGCGGTGATAGCGGTGGTGCTTCGAATGTGGGTCGAATCGATCGGATCTGAGGTGGGAACGGTTCCGCCGCCCCCACACATATCTTGTCATTTTTTATTTGACACCGTAATAAAATTAATGATAGTTTCGTTTGCTTTTGGGGCTAATATGTGAGAAACGTACGCAACCATCATAGAATGGCAGATGGTTCGATAACAATGGGCAAACACGAGGCCACTGTTTGCCGTGTCGATAAACTGATTGATAACGAAACTTTTATCACCTGTTAACGAACACACAAAGAGACGGAACAACAGAGAAAGAGAGAACAATAACAGTCTTTACAGCCGTAAAACCTGCATGGTTTTTCCTCTTCAGGTCTCGATGGTTTCGTAAGGGCATTTTGATTGTTATCTTCAGAAATAGAAATAATAAAAAAAGAAAATGTACACAAAGAAAAACCACAAAAATAGCATAAATCTAAATGCCTAAGTTGTAATAAGTGTAATATACAAAACGTATGGATTTCATGTAATTCAAAGAACAAAGATTCATAACATTATTCATATTTCATTGTCTATAGGGTTGGGCGGATATATCCGCCCATCGTCAGAAAATGGTTAATACTAAATGATTTCTCATTGTATTGTTTTTCGATGTTGTCGTGATTCAGTTTTTCAATCGATTTTCGTTCTGAAAAACATGTTCGCGTTTCGGGGCGAAAGAGAATAAACATTTTTTACACATTATATATCCGTTCAATTTGAAAACCAAATCTGGATGCGAAGACGCGGAGGAAGGATACATGCACACATACATGTAGCCACCCCTCGTCTCAGCCATCCTTCTCGCTCGCTCTCTGCTCTCGTTCTTTCATCCGTTTCCGGCGTTGAAGGAAAGTTTGCTACGTAATCGCATGTGTGTAGAGTTCGAATAAAAATCAACTCTATATTTGCTGCCGAAGCATGTGATCGGATTTCCTTCAATTCACTTATATCTATTCGGCAGCACTGTTTGCTTCCGATCTTTTAGTTAAAAAGTAGAAATTTCCGAAAAAAAAAAAACTGTTGTTACAAACAAATTAATCAAAAAAGTAGAAATGAAACATTGCATTTTTATAATTAATTTGGGAAAGTAAATTTTCGATAATTTTCCAAAAGACAATTTTCATTTTCAAAATAAAATCTATTCTTAGGCAACATTTAAATTTTATTGTTATGATCATAAATCAAAAAACATATGTTTATTTAATATTCCATATATTTTTATGAATCATAATAAAATGGATTATGCTCAATTGAATGTGGTGAAAACAGGAATGCGTGAAAATTGAATTTTTCGCTCGAACATAAACAGCAGAAGGAATTACAAAAAATTGTATTGAAAATCCTGCGGCAATATAATGTATGCGAAAATCATTGTTACCACAGATTATTTCGTGTTGTTTTCATTCAAATATTACGTTCCACGTGCAAAAAAAGCAAACAAACAAAAATAAATAAAAAATTGAACCGAACAGGTGGCATGAGGGGCGCACAATAGGGGCGATAGGTATAAATAATGTATGACCCACAGCACTTTGTATATTCGTATACAGCAGATAACAAATCATTTTCGATTCGATTCTTTAAGCGCAGACGTCGACGGCTCCGGGTTACGATTGTTGAGCAATCAGCTGATTTATACGGACGCAATCATCCAAAGATTATCATGATAATAGTATTATAATTACACAATAAGTTACTATATTTTTTTGTCATCAACAATTTTGCCACTTTTCATTTTTTCACTTTACATAATTGATCAAGAAACGTTACTATTTTGTTTAATAATTATTTTTAGTTTTATGGTTATGTTACTTTTTATTTGACAGTCCAAATTTGTCATAAAACAAAAGTTGCTAATTGATTTATCATAATTGCTATCTTATGTCACTTGTCATTTGACAGTCATCACACTTTATTGTGATTTTTAATCTTAAGGTTATGACTTTCTTCATTTGACAGCCATTTCACTTCATAATTTTCGATTTATTTCATAAAAGAAACGTTTCTATTCTGTCTTATTGTGAGTTTTAGAATTCCGGTTATGTCACTTTTCATATGACAGTTATAACCTAAACGTTAAAATGTTGTTTAATCGTGATTTTTAGTCTTAAAATTATGTCATTTTACATTTCATAGTTATCATTCTAAATAATCTTCTGTTTTTCATAAAAAAATATATTATATAATTTTCCAAATTTACAGTATGTAATGTATTTTTTTATATAAAATATTTTGTTAAATTATGATTATTTAATATAAGCTGTAATGGAAATGCGATGTAGTTGATATAAAATTAATGTTATGCGAAATTGTTTTGAGCTAATTGAAATGCGTTCGTTTTTCGCGTAAAGTGCATTAGGGAGTTCAAAGATCAAGTGTACTTTTTTTCTGCTCCGGTATATTTGTTGTGTTTATTTTTAATAATGCACATAGAGCTACGTACAAAGTGAATATTTGATAATGGGAAAAGTCGTAAATCGTGAGCAGAATGTAATTTTACAATTTTAACTAGAAAATTGCCTGTACAACAGCAACCCTTTTTACCATCCCAATTCCACTGATAATAAAATGTATTTACTTTGAATGCCGCACATGGAAACGATTCCGATTTTAATTGTTTTTAATTCGCCGCTTAACGGGCGCCAAAACGTTGCGCCCCCCCGCCGTTGCCTCCTCCGCCCCCGCACCAATTCATTTCTGACAGGTAATGACGATAACGCGCCCCCCGCAACGCGCTTTAATTAAAACCCGTTTGCCCCCTGGAGAATCGCCGCTTTGGGGGAGAGAACCGAAAAACAACAAAATAATTGAGCTGTTTATTGCCAATATGCAGATTCAATAAAGTAGTCTAATTGCTCTATTTATTTAATTAGTAAATACAAGATATTATTGATTTAAATACAAAAAGTTATTACGTATTTTAGTAACAAAGTGGCGCCTCTACAGGAATAACGTTATCAAAATCAAAGATTGATAACCTCAATTTGTCATTGTCATTAATTGACAATGACGTACATCTGAAAAATACTGGTGACGTCTCACTAAGGTTCGATGAATTCGTCACAGCATACAAGGATAGGGCGTATATAACCGCCAATCGTTTATAAAACTGTCAAAAATGGAGTCTAATTTAGACAGCTCAATAGTTACTTCAAAATTATGATATTTTTATATTTTTTTGATGATGGTAATAAAATGAATGTGAAATGCAAGTCGCTTTTAACTTATTATTATTATTTTTTAAGTGCTTTAATTTTTTTAACATTTGCGATTCAATTTCATTCTCTAACTTTTTCTGATATATTTTTTTTGTTCCTTTTCTCTCCTCCCTCAGTTTCGTTTTTTTTTTTGCGCCGCGCCCGGCTCTCGCCGTCAGCGATTCTTTCAGTTTTCGTTTCCTCCTTGCATAATGTATGATACGGGGCGCGCGCCCCGGTCGTCTGTGTCGCTAATTTGAATTCAGATTATATAACTAAGTGGAAGACGTGACGAAAATTTCATATACCAAACATATATAATGCCTGCATATTTTTTGATCAGCGTATAGTTTTTATTTTTTGATCTGAAAATGTTAAATAATAATGACAGTACTAGTAATAATAATAAATATAAATGGCGTTATTATCAATTTCAATTAAAATATTTAAGAAACAGATGCCAATTTTCTTTTAATAGAACTTAAGTTCTAATAATAAAAACAGATGGCGTCGTTTAATAATTGTAATTTTAAAATTTTGTTTATAATCATAAAATTAATTTTGTAAGAAGTTATGGCACTGATAAAGGCGAATGTGTGTATGGAGTGTTGCGGATATTTAAGGGTGGACTGTTAAACCATGAATTAGAGTTTATAAAGTAATAACGAAAACGCAACGGCGTTCCGCGTTGTTAATGCCCGGTGCACTAAACTGCGATTTAAATACAGCCCCTCGCATTAATAATATGCACATGGGTGACGGCGTTAGGGGGGTAGACACCTCATGGAATGTGCGGAGGGTGGCGGATGGGTCGGACACGTTCGCGCGCTTAAAATCGCCCCGGAAACGGGATTAAATAACTATTTGGATGGGCATAATGTAGGTCATTAGGTGTACACGGCGGAGCTTATTACGCCATCCGCGCGGATTGTTACCACCTTTTTCCCCACTAATTTTCAATTATGAAACCGATGCTGCACTGCACCGGCTTTTCCGCACGCATCGTCGCAACTTTCCTCCACACAACTAATTATCGATTTCCTATTTCATTCACATGAAAATGTTATCCGTTATAGTCAACAACATTCTATTATATTATATAAATATTCACAATTATTACTTGTCAAGCAAATTTAAAAGCAAAACTATTATTTTGTTGTGGTGTAACGTCAAAGCTTTATCAAAACCTTAATTTATTTTGCTCTCAATGACAATGACGTTTGACAGCTCCATATAAAAAAGACTAGTGGCGGCACCACTCCTGCATACCTGTATAAAGGATATGGCGGATATAACCGCCGATTTTTTATATACTCTGTAGCTTTCATCGAGGATAATATGTGGCAAAAAAAACTAGTATTATTAATACTGTAAATTGTCAGATTTTCCAGTGCAAATAGTTATATTAATGCTATAAGTTCTTGTTTTGTGTAAGGGATAAGTAAAACAATATGAAGGGAATGGGAATGGGGGGAGATATATATCTCGTTTATTCGAGGTGGTTTTTGGTGTCTTCGTTGCAGGAGTAGTCAAGGTGGTCCCCTCACCCCTCCCGATGCTCAACGTATTTTTGTTTTCTTTCCCTGTGTTAAAGCCATTTCGCAGTCGCATTTAGCCACTATAGGAAAGCTTTTACCGAATTAACAGTTCTCTCTCTCTCTCTTCCTCACACTTACACTTTGTGTATATATGTATATAAGTAGATATCCGTTTCACTCCGGCACCTATGCCGGTAAATGTTTAATCTTATTTTCCTCCAAAAGAAAATCAAACCGCTTCAAGCTTCTCACTCTCTCTCTCTCTCTCCCTTGAAACGCATTAGGGACGCGCGGGGAGGTAGCCGAAATAATTTTATTATCCAGTGGTTTCGGTTGAGTGGATGAAATCCCGGTCTGTCTCCCATTTCTCTCCCTACAATTTCTCCCTTACTTACGCACATGATGTTGATTGTTCCATGTACGTCTGCCAAATCAAATATACCCAATAAACATATTTAAAAAAAAAAGGATTGCTATTCACTATGTAGGTGTAGTATTTAATTCTCGTTCCATTAAAAATTGATATTAGGTGGAGGTGCCAGGTTTGTTGGACTAATCCAAATTAACAAACATTTTTGGGAGGTGTTGTGTCCAATCATTTAATAATCGATAATCTTTAAAGATTTAGGATAAATGTATGAATCTTTTGGAATAATATTGACTCTAAATAATTGGTTGTTCCAAATTAAATTTAATTAAGTAATTTTTTCTTTTGTGACAAGTATATTTCGTCCTGCGCTTTTACCGTTTTCATACATCCATCATAATATCGTAAAACCTAATCGTCCTTTATAATTGCACGATCTTCATTCGTACCGACGCGGGAATTACGACCGTCCTTGATTGCTCGACGACAATAAAACTTTAATTTAAACTCGTCCTGTTTTCGCAAACAACAATCCAAAGTCGCGGCGATACACCCAAACCATACTCCTCTTTAAACCTAATGATAACTTATCGTTTATTACTAATTTAGTCTCATTTTACTACTATATAAAATTATCAACAACAACAAAAAAACACCATTAAGCTTATTAACGTCAAGAGTTAGCAGTTGAATCAGTTAAGTTAATTAATCAAAATTGAAAAAGTAACTGTTTTCTATTGAAAATATTATAATCAACTTATTGAAAATTCATAAACTTTTATGGTAATTGATCAAGAAAAATTACTATTTCCTTAGGATGATATTCTAAATTTTCATTTTGACGTAAGGTGACAGCTGTCAAAAATTTAACGCAACCAATAGATTGATTTAATGTATATGTCATTGTTTGGTAATTTTAGGTAGAAATATTTTTATATGTTGGTATTAAATTAGTGAGATATTCAGATTGCAAATCTAATTTTGTCGATTTAATAATTACCAGTTTGAAGTGTCGTCGAAAATGTTCCTTTTGCGCATTATCGTCGACCTCTTAAGAAGAAACTAATTACTTTTTCCCGGAGGGCTCTTGTGGTGCGTGCTTTTAGCGCGAAATAGTGCCCATGTTTTTCACCGCAAAACCACTTCATTACAAACAGCCTGCATTTCATTTCAGTTTTTTTTTTACACCGCTTCTTTCCTCTTCTATTTTTCATCTCTTCAGCTTCTCCCACTCGCTGCCGGCGCTCGGTTGTTTGCTGCTGTTGCTGTTGTTGTTGTTGATGTTGCGGTTCCTTTTTCTAAGTTTATTATGATGCCGAGGTCCATTTCGTAGTTATGTACATTAAACGGGAATCCGCGCTGCTTTCTGTTTGCAAATGCAGTCATCTCCATCGTGCGGGTATCTCTTTTCACCATCCAGTCGACCAAATGAAGCTCAAAACCCGACCCTTTCGGTTAGTTTCCATCGTTCTACTGTGAAGCTACGTCCACGTCCGGCTAAGGTTTCAGCAATACGAGTTAAATTGCCAATTACCGGATACATTACACCTGAAATTTCCCTGCAGTCTACCACCCACACCCAATCTGCGCATCTCTCTCCATCTCACACAAGCACACACGACCACCTTTTTTTATTATTCCAACAATACACCAGATGACCCGGTCCATCCAATATCAAGTCACCATCTCATTTTCCGTCCTTCTATAATTTTCTATTTTTTTCAAAACCCTACACGAAACTCATTTTACATCCAACACACATAAACGACGTAATTAAAGGTACCAACAGTCGTTATGGACACAAAAGAAAAAAACATTACACAATAATAAAATGTCCTGCTTTTTTTTTCAAAAATTCAAATTTTCTGGTTCGTTACTCGCTTTTTTGTTTATTTGTTTTGTTTTTCGTTGTTTTCATTCGGCAAAGCCGTTTGATTTCGTTAATGGAAAGTACATTACGTCGAAGCAAAACAAAAATAGCAAATAATATTAATAATATAAGCTCCGACGAATCCTTTAAAAAACAACAACATTTTGAATATTTCTTTTTGTTTTCGTGCTTTAAATTTACTTAATTAATTTTAATTTTATTCTTAAATACTTAAATAAAAGTTTAGATTTTAAGTATAAATAAAATAACCGTATTTTTTTTATTTAAATTAAATTACTTATTTCCTATTTTCTGTTACAGTTTCTACATGAAATGTTATTAACATCAATCTCGGTAAGTTGAAAATATTATCAATTAATCATTTTTTGTCAAAAACATCTGCCACCAAAAAATATTTTTTCATGAAAATGATATGGCGAATATATCCGCCGTTCGTCAGCAACTGGTTAATTGTTACGAATAATTCCATTATATTAATTTTCAAGGAATTATCTCTAATTAAAATTGACTTTAAGTTAATAAACTTAAAAATAGTCAACGCTTTTGCTTTATTTTGTCTTGTTTTTGTTTTTCTGGATGTTGGTGTGCATAAAATATGGTATTGGTTTTGAACCTAGAGCTGTGCAGTATAATATTTATGGTCCGACTGCTCCGCTTTATGACACTAAATGGATATAAATGTATATTTAATAGGTGTATATACGCTGCATAAACGGCTCGATCATATATAGATATTTACGAGGTGCTTCCTCCACATCTTGCACAACCGCAATCCACTCTTATACTTATACTCCATCCCTTTCTTGCTTACTCAATATTCTCAATTTTCCCAAAAATTCTTCTCCGTTTATTCCAACATCAATATTTATCTACTGTTAATACAGAGCTTATCACCACTACTCATTTCTTCATACACATTATACCTTTTCTCAATATATTATATAATAGTATAATAAAATAACTTATAAATATAAAATATTTAACGTTACGATTGGCCTATAAAATTGACTTACAGAAATCTTTTTAGCGCTGAACTAATATCAAAGCTTAATCAAAAACATCAAGATTCATAACCTAAACCTGAAAAAGACTAGTGGTGACTCAATAAGAACCAACTGTGACCATGCATAGGATATTAAAAAAATGGGCGGATATATCCGCCTTTATAGGAAAGTGTTAATGATTTTGATGATCGTTCGAACTATACATTTATATACAAATATCGTTGTTATGAGTATGCTGGGTCACGTAGGGTGACATCTAATTAGCAATAGCATCCGAGTCAAATATAATTAAATTGGCTGGGCATTTCTAAATGACTCGTTTTAATTAACTATCACCTCGAATTTCCGGAGCAAGCGACCGGCCGGACTGCGCACAAAACAGTTTGTTTAATCAAAGAGCGGCCGACGGATGGAGGAGGTTCGGGGGCGGCGGATGGATGTTCATTTCATCCTAATGAATTCATTTGGTGATCATTTGCGAACTGCAGTCACTCACTCACTCGTGCACAGTCTGCACAACAAATAAATATTAACCAGCTTCAAAATTCACTAACTGCATAATTTGCACATTTTCAAAAAATATTATACTTAATATACTTTATTATAAATTAATTATATTTAATTACTATCAAATTATGATTTATTTTTTGGCTTTCATTAATGTTTAATGTTTATTTCTAATCGTCAAATAATTTAACAAACTGTTAAATAATTGAACAAACGGTACATCTTCGCCTATCCAATAATTATAATTAATTTCTCAAGAAAATAACTATAATTGTTAAATATTTTTATAACATTTGTGTGATAAATTATTTATTCTACCATAAAATCTATAAGCATTTAATTAAACTAAAATATCATGTAATATATAATATTGTGAAAATTCTGCTGAAATTTTGTATGCCGTTTTCAGGCGACAAAACGTTCGCAATGCGCAACAAGTTGTGCAAAACTTTCTAAAACTAATTAGTTTCACTCTAAGATCCAACAGATTATCCTGCTAAAGCGCATATCTCACCCACATCCACCAAACATCAAGTCAATTTGTTCGGTTTCAAATTTTACCTTACAAATCCTCATTTTATCAAAAGCGTTTTATTTCTTTATAATTTCTATTTGATAAATAATTAAATTTATTTTCTTCGAGCTGAAATTATTCTATAAATATTTTTTTACTAAAATATTATAAAATTAGAAAAAAGTAAAACACAATATAAATATTTATTTTCTCTTATTTTTATTTTTTGACGTAATAATTACTAATTAAAAAATAAATGAATGAAACAATAAACAGTCGTTTGTTTTCTTGTTTTGTTTCGGTCTTGATGATCTTCATAATAAGCAGAAAGAGAAGAAAAATCCAAAAAGTAAAACGAGAGAGAGAGAGAGAAGGGAAGAGAAACAAAACAAAATAGTAGAAACAAATAAAGTGCACGTTGATTGGTAAACAGGGGTGGATCGTGAGCATGGCATTCGGTGCGCCTCCGGCTCGAAATAAATATTTATTAAATAAACAAGAACGCCTAGTAATTTTGAAAACAAATACGAAATACATGTATGTTGTTTGTATATATACATGTTTTTTTTTTCTTTAACGTTTTTTTGAAGAACTTTTACATTTATTTTCATTACTTGATGCCCTAAATAAGAAAATTTCTAAAATTTCACTGTTCATTGTCTGAATTTGTATGTGAAATTATTTTTATTTAATTAATTTTTTCAATGATTTACTTCTTAAACTTCACATCTCAATCATTTAAACAGTAAACTATGACGCCTCACTAAGAGCTACAGTTGAACTAAGGTTATATCTGTTCTGTAAATGTGGGCGGATATATCCGTCGTATGTCAGATATGTTCAAATTGGAAAGTTTTCAGGATTTCTAAATTAATAATTAAGTGAAGTAGGTTAAACTTTTACTAAAATAGAAGTCTAAGAATATTTATTTAGGGAATAATATAGGTAATTGTTACTTTTATTTGAATAAATCAGGAGAACGGAAATTAAAGAAAAAGTAATTTTCGTGAAATGTAACCTGATTACTTTCTTTACGGCTAGGGGAAAAAGATGTTTGGTGACTTCAATATATATATAGATTTTTTACGAATAGATATATACATATAGAAAACATTATGAAATAATTTGATTTAGATTGACTTATTTGATCCAATTTCATATCGAATTGCTTTCGGGCAAGTAATTTTCTTTTGGTGGAAGGAGACGAAATGAAAAAGAAAAAGACCTGAGGCGATTATAATTATGTCCCTCGTCGCAAGGAAACCCTTACACACTTTCGGTGCGTGTTTCCTTGTTTTTGTTTCTTGTCTTTCCATTTATTTTTTTCTTATATACATATATATTCTTTCATCTCTTCATTTCTCTTCCTCCTCCAACCGGAATATGTGTACTTCGACAATATTGACACTGGAAATCGATGCGGTTACGTTTAATAAAGAGCGCACACAGAAAACCAATTTAAAATCGCACCATCTTCAGCATTGATTTCCATACAATTCAACTTAATATCACTTTTAAATAGGAAATCCATTACCGGTATTATTAAACGGTATTATTACCAGTAATTTTAATAAAGCCTGAAAATATTTTAATGATTTACACATTTAAATTTATTATTATTGACTAATATTCAAGAGTTACATACCAACTTTTTATATGTTGTCCAAGATTTGCAAAATTATCTAGTTTTTAGGAATTAATCAGTAAAACTTTTGTGTCAAAAATTACCGGTAATTTAACCGTTTACCGGTTTTTATTTAAATTATTTGTTGCACGATAAATAGTGATTATGAAATATAAATATTGTTCATTTTACTATTTAGTATATTTAGAGTGTCTTCTCTAATGGAATGAAATTAAATATTTGTTACGTAGATTTAGTAATGCGTTTTTAAGAAATGGAAATCGTATAAAAAATTCTGTAAGCTTTTTGTGAAAATGTATGTAATCATGGAAGCTCTTAATCAGGTTTGAGCTGAAGGGGTAATCGGTTGTGTTTGATGCTAATTGAGTTATAATTAAGTTCAAAGTGGTGAAGGGATGATGCGGACCGCAAAGATTTGAAAGGGCTGAGGGTGAGGAGAATGTGGATAAGGATAAGGTCGAGGGCGAAGATGAGGATGGAGCGGAGATGGACTCCTCGTTTTTCGGTGGGCGTTAAGATATTCCATCAAGAAAGAGGACGGCGCGAGTTTCTGCAGCATCCCAAAAGGAATTTTCAGGAGCTTAACCGTTGAAGATACCACACACGTGCGCACCGGGACCTGTTGTCCCTCTCTTTCCCTCTGATACCGTACATACATCCTTTTGATCTGTTTACTTCAAAGCACACAAACATATATATATATATATATTGGTATGTATACATAAGTACGTAAACCACTGTCTGCAAACGTTGATTCGCTTCCTTTTTTTAAATACCATCTGTTGTTACTACCTTCTTTCGAAGCGTATTAAGTGCACAAAAGGTTTTCTCCACTTTAGAATATATTTAACATTATTTTTTTCATTTAAAAGTCCTTTAGTTCACTTCAGTATTAAGAACTCTGATAGTTCTTATCAACAGACTCAACTAAAAAGCATATAATTTCGAAATACTCGTTACTCAAGAAATAAACATATTCCATTCATGCTCTAATCAAACCACCTTCAGTGAAACCCAAGTTTCAAGTCTAATTAATCGTCCAAAGTGTACACCAAAGGACTTACAAGCAAGAAATACTAACTCACCCAATAATTGAAGTAAGCTAATCAATTGGAAATAATTTGAGAATCTGATAAATCAAAATTTACGGTAAATAATTTAAATAACAAAAATTTCGAAATATCTAAATTACATTAATTTTGTAAAACTTTAAATGTTGCAAAATTAAATCTATTTTTTACTGTGTTTTATTGTTAATTGATGTATGTATGATAAGTGTGTTTAGAGTTGAGTTTGTGTATATTAAATGAATACTCTGCGAAAGATACTTAATATGAGGTATCAACAGGAGGAAGGAAGGATGCGTTATCGATCCGTTCATAATAATTCCGCAGCAGGCTTAGGCACGTTTACGAAAATCCTACCCCTTTCGCTCTCCCGCATTCTCCTCTCCTCCTCCTCCTCCAAACCAACTAAGAAATAACAAGAAGAAGAAGAAGAAACAAAAAACAACGAAAACAAGAACAAAACAGATGATAGTGAAAACAAACAAAAAATAAGATTAAAATATGCCCCAGGAGGGATGGAATAAAGGGATTCTCTATTATCCTTTGCAAAGTTGAAAATAATAATCAAAGTTCCCGACATGGGCTCTCCGCTAATTGGGAGGTATAATTGTAAATCTACCCGGCGAATCCACCAAAAAAATGAACAAACAAAGTTAGCAGAGTTTTTCAACCTAAAACACACTTAAACCTATAATTACATTTTTTCGGAATTTTTTTTTGGTACCGATTGAAAAATCACTGAAAATCATTATATAACTAATTTATGTAAAAAAAAAATTACTTTTATAATGAAAAATTCATACACATTTCTTAAATAAAAAAAAAAGAATTTCACGATAAATTTTGCTTAGGAATCCTTAAAAGCCTAAAGAAAATAACAACTTTGGGACCGTTGTATTATTATTATTATTATTTGAGGAAGAGGTGAACGGCACCGGAAGGTTCTACGAAGTTGAGATAAGTCTTTGCAAATTAGTACGCTTAATTAATTAAAAGAGGATATTAAATGAAATAAAAGTGCGCACTTAATGGCACTTGGATGTAAAACGCGAGGCGAGGCGCACTCCCTGAAACTCTTGGATATCAATTGACTTTCCGTAGGGGAGAGGATTTTCTGAGGGTGGATTTGCAGCAGGATGAGGTAGCAGGGGGTTTTGTTTTCGGTTCGGTTTCGCATGGGATAATGGAAAAGAAAGGGCGGAAGGGGTGTAATTTTTTTTGTTGTTGTTTGGGTTCGTTTCTCGGAATCGTATCGCGATTATTTCGGCTCCGCAGGATGCGGGGCTTGTCGGTAAATAATGAATATCGGTAGATTGCGGAAGTCCCTCGCCGTACCGGAAGTTGCCCCGTCATAGCCACTCTCGCACCGGGGAATACTTCCGGTTCTTTATCCTGCTGGATAAAGGATGCGACTAATTTTCAACCCATGACTCCGTTTCTTCTCCTACTTCTACTTATATTTCTTTCCTGCACATCCTCAAGATTAACTAGATTTTAAATAGAAAAAATAACTTCTTTCATTGTTAATAAATTGTAACTATTTAATTTGCAATTCCTTGCTGCTCCTGCAACCCTCATCCTGCATAATCTGTGCACGTAGTTGGTGGAGGTCGCAGGGTATTTCCCTTACAGACAAACTAACTTCCATCCATTTCCCTATGCGTGTGTGTGTGTGTGTGTATGCATGGGGGAAACATGAAAGCTCGAGTTGCTCTGATCTTAACTCTCTCTCTCTATCTCAATCCCTACATGTATACATGATTAATCTTAGCAAATTTAATAGGAGATGTTATAACATCGAAATTGTTACGAGCTTTGCTTTGATTTTCAATATTACATTATACCTTAAATCCAATTTAAATTAAATGATTATCAAACAATACCCAAACTTTATGTATTCACTTCCGATCATCTAAATTCTACATCACGATTTAGTAACTACACGTATAACAGTTTCAATGAAAAAAAAAAATACTTAAAATGATTTAGGCGGGCCAAATGTAGCCCGCGGGCCATTCTTTTCGTCGAAAGCAACAACGGTGATGGCATAAGCAAATGATTGTTGGGATTACGGGCCGAAAGTGAAGGCTTCTCAGTTGCTCCTCGGAAGAGATGCGATGGAATGGGGTTTGGTCCCACAGTGAATGTCTTTATTAGTGGATCGTGCCGTGGCATGACGAACGGGGATTTCGAGTCAGCGCCCCCAGCGGACGTCCACCCCTGCAGGAATCGAATCAGAAATGAAATTCTGCCAAGATTAATAGCGTGGGCGGCGTACCAAAAAAAATGAAAATCATGGATACTCCACATTTTCCAGGACCGAAAAATTTTCTCAAGTGCGACTTTTTCATTATATATTTTCAAAATGACAAAAAAATAAAACATTTTCTTCTGTTGCCCTTGGAAACATGCAATCAATTATGATGTTACATTGATTATCTTCATTTTTATTACAGCAATTCAACTACTGTGTATTATTACGTTGTGGCGTATTTTGGTTACAATTTTGCATAAGCGTAGTCATCTATGTAACGGATAAATCCGCCACTTGTTCGTAAAGGTTTAAAGTTAAAGTATTATGTGATATCTGTTTGTTGAAAGACTATTGATATTGATGGAAGAAGGAATGAAGTGGATCTTATTAAATATTTACGAGTCGTCGGACGAAATAAGTGGGTGTTGATAACGAGATTTCGAGGAATTCTATTACATTTCCAATTGATACATCTTGAAATATCCGTGCGAAGGATGAAGATATATATATCTCACTATAAATAATAAATTAGAATTGGGGGGAAAAAGGTGAAGGGAAACCCAGGATGAGAGCAACTTTCGAGTTTCCAATAAAAAAAATAGTCGACGGAAAAAAAAATTGGGTAATAATGATGATGATGATGTGAGATGAAGTGAATTATCCTTGAACATTCATGTTTAATGCATTGAAGTCGGCACGTTTTCGATGATAACTGCATTCTTCCGGAACGACCTAAAATAAAAAAAATAGCCCCCAACGTCCGCCACTGCTTCAACAAAAAAAGAACTATTCAACGCCCTCGATTCAGCTCCATTAACACACATCAAAAATTGAAATGCGTACATGGAGGAAAAGAGAGACAAAACTGAACATAACGTAAAAAAATAACTTAAACCATGCATATTGATCGAAAATTCAAATATTCTTAAATTTCATAGTTTTCCAATTTAATGAATTGACAAGATTGTTTGTGGCTGGACTAATGAGGATTTTAAATTTGCCGCGTTAATTTCACGGCGTCGAGCCCTTAATGCTGCTCCACTCCCTACGGATTATGAATCGACGCGCAAAAGTACTGCCCTTTGCGTCCATCACACGTTTCCGATTTTATTCCGGCGCCCCTGCCGTTGTCCTTCCAAGGATGCCTTAGGAACGTGCCGCGACGGATGAAAAAGAGATTAAACATTCTTCGGCGTCGTGATCGTATTGCACTTTTAACACTCAACCGTCCCTTTGGAACTTTCGACATTTCAATTTTCATACATTTACAAAAAAAATCTACAGATTGCCTGAGTATTATATAGAATAGCAGAATCTCAACCTAAGGTTTTCACCTTTAGTCAAAGAATTTATGTTTTTGCAGTCCAAATAAATAAATTGAGACGCGCAGCAACAAAATATTGGGAAAAGCTGATTTAGAATATTTTTTATCGTAATTAATTTCAGGTGTTCCTGAAGGAAGTGTACTTGAATCTTAAAAAAATATATATTTCAATATTGATTATTTTCACAAACGAGACATTCCTATCCAAATGGAAATATTAGAAATCGAACTGAATTGATTAGATGCCGTTAATTGGAGTCATTCAACAATTACAGGTGTGCAAAGCGTAATGTTTTGTACACCTTGCGGAAAGCTGGTCCGATCCTGCTGCGGTTTGAGGTCCTGCAGGACACCCGACCGCCGCTCCAAACCATAATTAACACTAAGCGGTATTCCATGACTACCTCTTCCTGCGGTCATGCCACCACCACTTCGCCCAGACTGAAAACCAACCACGTTGCACATCTTAAGAGCAAAATAATTAAATCTGTTCTCGTTAAATTCTCTCTACGTTGCAAAACCCTTTGACTCATATCAGAATCTTGAAAAATCATAATTTTGAAATTGATGTATTTCATTTAAAAAAATTAAAAATACAAAATACAATTAATTCTTGATTCGGATGAAACGAATTACCGATAATTAAAATATGAATTGCTGTGCTCGGACTGCTGCAGTTTATATACGCGCCGGTCGTAAAAATCAACAAAACGAGACAATCTGAACAACAACAATAAAATAATAGTTTCCTTTTGATGAGCGCCTTCGTCCATCAGGAAAATTAATGGTTTGAAATTGCACAACTTCAAATAACGTCATTAGTCGTAAAATTATGAGATTTGACAATTTGGGTTATTCAGCGTTCAATTAATGAATTCGATCGGATTTCGTTACTTTACACCTAGCACGGTGCAGACCCTTAAATATGAGCTAGTGAGCAAGTGGCGCGTCCGGTGGACCGTGTGTCTCCAATTCATCCCCATTTCCGCATTCCTTCGTCGACGGCATTGATCCCGTCGCAGCTCCATCATTGTTTATGGACATTTTGACAGCCTTCCTTCCTTCCTTCCTTTCATCCAATAAAAGCGCCAACGTTACAAAAGGACGACGGAAACAACCTGCTCCATTGTTTCCTCCACTTCTTTTTTTATTACGTCCTTTTAACTCCATTTTTACGCTGCACATTACAAAGGGGCCCATTTAATGCACTAAATTCCGTGGACTCTCGTCATCTTGCTGCGGCGCTTCGTGAGCTTGCGGCTACCAATTCAAAGTAATTTCGTTTGCGAGATTTTCACGCAAATTAAATCCGACAATCTCTAAATTTTGTAACATCATTAACCCATTTTACAAACAATAACACATTCGTTTATCATATTTGATAACACGAGTCACGTTTCTATAGGAACAACGTCAAATCTTTATGAAAAACAAAGATTGTGTGGTTATGATATATGACAACTCCATCTGAAAACTGTTAGTGATATGAAAAGGACAAGGCGGATTTATACGCCACTAGTCTGCAAATAGTTAAACAATAGAAAGTTAAATAAGTAAAAACCAATTTTTTGAATATTATTTTAACTGTACTAATTCCATGAACAAATCGGTGTCAACATCCATAAAGTTCTTTGGAAATTTCCATGTTTCGGTGTTAAATGTCGAGGTAAGCCCCGATCAATAGATGATCATTGCTATTAACTGTACCCATAGAGAGTCGGACAAAATTGTGTTTTTTTTTCGTTCTATAAAATTTTTGTTGGGTTTCGGTTGTATGGGTTTAAATTCGGCTTCCCATCTGGCAACTAATAAAAACCCATATAAATCCACAATATGGGAAGTATGTGTATATATATATGAGAGAGAGAGTGAGAGGACTATAGCAGTAGTCTGGGGATGGGCGGATGGAGACATTTGCATTTTAAGTGTTTTCCGCACATATTGGCACTACCATCGACATCCGCATCGACCAGTGGCAGTTGCGGGATGCAGACGGCGACACGAGACACATCACCCCATAATAATGTAACGGGAAATTCAAAATTCCGCAAACAAATTCTAATTAGTATTGAAGTAAAGTTGCGAATTAAATTTACATCGCAAATATTTTTATTTTGTTTAATTAACAATAACGTAAAATTTGTATTTATAACGCAACGCCATCTATTAACAGTGTGCTTCAAGCACACATTTTCATCTGTCAAAAGCGAAACAGCTGTGTATCGGAAATAAGGTCGCAGTTTTATAAAAAAAAAAACATTTTTTATCGCTTGATTAAATCAATTTTGTTCATTAAATTTAATTAACCGAAATACACAAATATCATGGAGCTGCTAACGGACAATTAAACTAATTACAGTTAGTTGCAAACGTCAACGATGCAACTGAAATCGACGCAATTAACGGACTTTGTGCGTTTGAAATGATTTTGTTGTAATTATTATTAATTAACTAATGAGTAAATTCATATCGATACCCAAATATAAATAATATTTTGAATATTATTTAATTGCAATTCATTTTATTGAATTAAAAATTACAATTTTTCCTGTCTTGATTTTAGTTGAAAATAAGTAAACGTAGTAAAGTATTTATATCGTTATGAAAATTCTCCTTCTTTGTCGCAAATACAAAACAGCTTGGTGAACTTCCTAATCTGCAAACTCGAAACTGCTGGTGAGGCGAAAACTTTTAAATTGACAATTCAACGGCACCCAAGCACTTCAGTTAAACACCTCGAATCTTCGCAGCGCAAAATACGGGATTATTAAATTACGGAAATACTCCAGGCAATAATGAATTCGTGTCTATTATATGAATTTTCGCAATTCGATCACTAGTTCGGTTGTAAATGTTGCATTCCACCAATAAATTTATGATAAAATTATGACGCCATCTTACGTGTAAAGTCGATATTAAATGTGAATGTTTATTATAAATAACGAACGGCGAACAAAATAATTAGTAATAAAGTCGTGGTCATATTTCAACGACTATCGCCTTCGTGTGATCTGGGACTGCCAACTAATTCATGTGATCAAAACATTTTAAATTACCCGCCTGCAACGGCTGTAAATCATGATACCGATCTAACGGAACGAAAAGAACACGTATTAATCTTATTGTTATGAATATTACACCGCCGCTCTCGCATCTCATCACGCATGTTTCGTTAATTTTATTGTGGCAAAGATTCCGTTTCAGGTCAACCTTTCGTTATCATTCGAAGTATAATAACAATCTTATACACACATCATTCACAAATAACGCAACAAATTCTAAAGCATAAAATATGTGCGTGTTTATTAACGACCGGCGGATTTATCCGCCCTATAATTTTTCATATTTAAAATAAAGGTGATTTGTCAACAACAGAAGATCATAATAATAATACGCTCTTCATTTTCACTACAATTCTTCATCTTCTGATGCCAAAAAACGTATTGTTTACTTTAGTCGTTTAGTCGAGTTGATGAAGTTGAGGGCGCATTTAATGTTTGTTGACCTCTCATGTACATATTTGTTTAGGGTTTACATTTAACTTCATTGGAGTCAAACTAACTACAGTTAACTTATTTACACACTCCATCCATATGATTGCTGTAGTTACACTATAAATACCTATTTCCTTTTAGAAAATTTAAAAAATATACATAAAATTATTTTGAACATAAATTTTAACTTTTCGTAATAAAATTTTATAAAATTTCAATTGAAAGATTTGGATTTTAAAATTGCTTTAGCTATTGTTAATTAAAATAAATTGAAAAATAAATTTGGAAGCATAAGTGGAGGAAAATAAAGATTGGAGGAGAAAATCAATTTGTGCGAATGTATCCATCACTGTCCTTGTTTCCAACGTAACGAAGTGAGTGAGAGCGGTAAACAAGAAGGGATGTAGTAAGATGTGGATGAGGGTAAGAAAGAGTGTTTTTGTGTGTATGTGCATGAGAAAGAGAGAGAAAGAAAGAGACATTCCATCCACGTGAATGTCGAGATGAAATATTAAGGGTCGTCGCATCCATTCGGGAGATCAAACCGTGAATTGCCGCTATTCTTTTTAAGTGAATAAGTTATGACTAAAATTCGCACGGCCATAAACTGATGCATTCCGTGCCATTTCTCATACGTAATATGAGCGAAAGATGGGGCACGTACCGAATGTAACTCGCGATTTGCAGATTATACACGCACGACTCCACGTCCAAACCACTTTCTTCTTTCACTCTTCATCTTCACCTTCAGTTACGAATCCGCGATAAAATATATATATTTAACCATTTTCGGACGAGCGGCGGATATATCCGCCATCAAATCTTAGTCTGTAATTTTAGATACACTTGAGTTCTACATTTTGCTATTTCCTTGAGTTGTTTATTTATTCATTTCACTCTGTCTTTTGGGAATGATCTCCTCTTTTGGCGTTGCAAAGTTTGCGAAGGGCCATAAATATCTGAACGAATTATTGCGTGATATATGTTTGTGGACCGACCGACGACAAATGAAGATGTGTGGAGGTATGATTGCCCGGGAAATATTTATTCACCCCATGTTCGCTCGTGTTATTAGTTGGACCGGTTCAGATGGATGCGTGCACTTCCGGAAACAAAACGTCTCTTCGTCGCTTGTTTACGATGCATAAATAGTCTCGGGATTCGAGTCGCGACTTTTATTATGAGCACGAGCATTACTCGCAAGTGGAGGGAAAAGGATGCCGCTGCATCAGGATGCGGACCCAGGTGTACGAAGCTCGCGGTTTTAAATTCACCCAAGGGGACAACTCTACCTCTTATCTGTAGTATTTCTCTGCACAAACTCCTCTTCAGACACTATTGATTCCTTCTACATCGCATCCACTTTAACACATCTTCCACACTCCATTCACTTTATCCTTCACCAAATACAACTCATTCACACTGTATAAAAAAAAAACAACATATTTTACATTGTAATATTAGACTAGTTTATCTATTTACTAATATTGTACTTTTTTTAAATTTAAGATTGAACCGTTCGAAACATCATCGTCTTCGAGGTAGAAAATTGAAGCTGAACGTGAGTATATCTAATTTCTATTTTTGAACGAGCGGCAGATATATCCGCCACGACATTGATCATCTCAACATGACAATGCACAGTTCAAATTTCGAAATCTAAACAATTATAAGTGTGTCGTTGAAAAATCTCCGTTCGCGAAAGGTTAATTATGTTTATTTTTCATTAACCATTAATATACAAATATATCATAGATGGCACAATCTCAGTAATCCGCCATGTTGATTGATCATATGTTTTTGGTTTATGGATATGATGCAATTCATTAGTTTTGAGAATGAGATTATATATTTTGTACAGTTTATTGAACAACCAAGCTCTAATATCTCCGAACTATCTCTATTAAAAGCCGATAAATGGACGACGCTGTAACCACCGAATACCGCTTAGAGCGAATAGCTAGTGTGCATTAGACTGTGTGGCAACTGGGACTTATGCATGGTTCGATACTAAATAGCAGCAAAGGATTAGACTATTAACAGATAGGAGTATTATCTGAGTAGACTTAATTATGTAATTTTTACGAGGTGATCTCATTTGATAACACATTTAAATGCATGTATATTTTTTTTAAATACCTTTAGAAAATATTATCTAGAAATCAAATTTATAAAAATTGAGTATTTAGGGTTGAAAATATATTTTATAGTCACCAAGAAAATCGAAATAAATAAATTTTGTAATATTCTACAATTTGATACATCCTTGAACGGAAATGCTGTAAATCAATATCAGTATCGCGTCTTGTAAATAAATCATGTATAAAATGAAGTGAAGTTGAATTTATAGCTTTGCCGGAAGATTAGACGAAATGTCTTCCTTTCTCGCAATTTACGAGCAAAACGGATAATTTCATCCAACAATAAATATAAATTTGTTTCAATATTTTTCATTTCATTATTTTTTAACAAAATAATTCAAAGACAAATCAATTTCAATCAATAAAAGTTGAGTATACAATTTTAGATGGCGCTTAGGGTTATGTTTATATGAAAAATTAATTGTATTTTAGGCAAAAAAAATGCAAAAATTATCAAATAATTATAAGGATTTGTAAGAGAGGAATCGTGACTTCTTTGGTGTTATTGGTATAATTATTGCTGAATCACAATCTTGAAACGTCGTTAAAATTTCGGAGGAAAAATTTTTTGAACAAGCCGAACCAGAAAAATAGAATAATGTTTAAAGAATCCCAAGAACATTTGCGATTTAAAAAAGCGTATATTATTATTCAATTCGCAATCCATATTGTGACAGTTTAGTTATTACATAACCAATAGTAGTTGATACACCTGTTATTATTAGAATGAGTAGAAACGAGTAAAGTGGGCATAATGGGATGATGATTGATGTTACTTTTGGGACGGTGGCGGTCACTAAACTTGCCCTTCGCCCCTCGTGCCCCTTGCATCGCCGCAGTCGCCACGCAGTTAATAAATTAAAAGCGTTCCAAAAGGGCCGTATTATATTTTAATCGGCCGTTTCATTTGCATAGACACGAACGATGGACCCTCGCGCGCACTTCCAACCCTCGGCATACTTTAATCAAACTAATTGTATTAGGAATTGCATATCCTGTTAGGCGCGTATTCGTGCGTGCGGAGGGTAGCGGTTTCCGTCTTCCTCCGATGCCCCAATACGAACGTCCTACACGTATGCATGCATATACATATATGCGGCGCTTGTTAAGGGATGTCGACGTTTTTTTTCCCTTATTCCTTTTTATTTCTGGTTCGCATAAGTAAGAGGAAGATAGAGTGTAGGAGCAAACGCCGAGTGGAAGAGAGAAACGATCGGTGTGTTTATGCGAGTGTCTGTGTAAACTTGGAGGTGTACGAGATGGCATCCCCAGTGCAATTAGTTAAGTAGATACTCCAGTCGCGTGTTTGATAAGCACAGACATTTACAACCCTCGACTACGACTACTTACATTTCTATTTACTACTAGGACTCACTGTCCTTGAGTAACTGGGCGCACTTCTTTATTGAGATGGATCCCTTCAATCCTTTTGGGTGCACTTTCAACCCCTGCGTCCTTTACCGCAAAACACTTGCATATTTCACTGCCTCAGCCAATAAATCAAACGGACTTCGGACAATAATAAACATAAACCGTCACTTCAATATTATTACATTTAAAAAAATCTATTCAAAAGTCGCCTTTCTTCAATTCAATGTTATTATACAAAATTCTATTATTTAAATAAAAATTAAAATTTGGAAAATTTTCAACATTGAAAAATTAAACTTTTGCAGACGAGGCGGATATATTCGCCATATCCATTGTGGTGGCGCACTAGCTGTCAAAAGTCTAAATAACATAGCTTTGACGTTAAATAACAATACAACGCAGTTTTTTGACAGTAGAAATTGCGTTCTTGGAAATTCTCTAATGGTAAAGTTATTTATTTAAATTCTGTTAGTCGATATTCATAAAATCAAATAAATTGAAGTATGTTTAAGTACTATGATTTTGATAAAGAGATAGTTCAGACTTTAGTAATTGATCGGTAATAAACTCGCTGTATGATGAGGCGCACACTGAAGGGTAAATTAGGGTCGCATGATTCATTAAGTAATCTCATTAGTTGCATTATTTTACCTCCCCGAGAAGCAAATGAGAGGCATGAAGAAAACAAAGCTCGACATTGATTTTCTTCATTACATTTATATTTTCATAATTAATTTATATTTAAAATCACATTTTCGAAGCTACTTATATAATCGTTAAATTGCATTTATTTGTAGGCACTTGAAACTATTAATAATATTGTTTGTACATTACAAATTTCCAATGAATTGCAACATATGTATATTTAATCTAAAACTAAATATATTATTAATTAAAATGCTTTTAGTTATATATTAGTTACATATCAATATAATATAATTATCTAGCAAATAATTGCATTTAGTTCGTATAATGTGCATAGTGATTGATTTCCTACAAACATCAAAATACTCGAATTACGTTAAATCAAACAGCGATGAATCAATAAAATCTAATAATGCAAACATTGACGCATTCGTGTGGGTCTATATGATGATGATGATGATGATCATCATCATCACCATGGAGAGTAAATATTAAAAGCAAGTGAGCTGATTCTTTTGTTTTTCTTGTTATTGATACGTGCGTTTCCATGGAAATTGACGGAGACGTGACCGTTCCGATTCGGTGGGCGTTGGACGTTACCGTCAAATTGATATTAAATTCTGTTCGTCGATCCGTTTTTGAATGAGAAATCATATATTGCAATTATTTGTCGACGGATGAATTGGAATTGGTTCTGCGAGTACAATATGCGTATAATTACGAGAAAGGGTTTCGGGTGTGCGGTAAGAGGACACCAATTATCAAAAAGGGCAATCGATATTACTCGCTCGTCCCTCCGTCCGTGACATATAATGAACGATCCCCCTTTTGCTACACTTTATTTTTAATACGCTCTCTCTCTCTCTCTCTCATACACACACACACAAAACCCTCTTTCGAGCCCTTTTTGCTGTTTTTCGTCTTGTGTTTTCGATCCTCCTTCCAACGGAAAAAGCGTGTAATTATTACTGAATATTCATACGGTGAAAATGTTTACTCAGATCTAAGCCTCTTGATGCAGCATATTTTGATATATTCTTCTATTTTCTGCACAGGAAAAATCAACATTTTTTGGCATAAAAGATAAATTATTATTATTATTATTCACATGTACTTTACAAATGCAGTTATAATCTAATCAGTTGCGGATATATACGCCACATGAAATCATCGAATCTTAGTTCATAAATCTTTGTAACAACTTCCAGTAAAGTTTAATGAAAAAATAATTATCGAAAGGAATATAATAATTGTATTTAAATTGTAATGGTGGAATTGTTGAGACGGCGAGTGAATACCAGGATAAGAAAGAAACGTATGGTATTTTGATGCGGAAAGTCATCCGGAATGATGAAAGCACGAAGAATAAAACCTGAAGGATCGGGTCGTTGGGAGGGGAACGGGATGAATGGAGGACGACGAAATGGGAATCCAATAATCTGCAACAGAGAAAACACGACGATTTCAATATAAAAATTGATCTTTTGGGCAATAAATACGGGGATGTTGTTAGAGTGTTGTCAGGATTATTATCGAGGGGGTGTATATTTATCGTTGCGGGGTTCGACCCTCCCGACGTCCGGGTCGTCGAATTTCGACTGTCGTGGTCGGTAATGAGAGTGCAGGACGCCGCATACTTCACATTCCAACTGCGAACGACCCTCCTCCACCCTCAATTATATATTATATATATCCCGTGTTTATTTCGGGGTGTAAAGTTCACTAGAAATGTACGGATATTGTCTCGTACCGTCATCATCATCATCTTCGTCATGATGATGAAGCGCCGGAGATACGTGTTCCGCATCGAAATTAAATATCGCACCTCCCCCAATTTTCGACCGCATCATCGACCCTCCACATCATTACATCCCCATCCGAACCAATTGATATTTAAATTTTATTACCCATCGTATTATTCATTTATTCATACTTATTACGCACGTAATTTTCATTTCATTTAAAACCATATTTCACAAATATTTAAATTTTAAAAATAATATTTTATAATTCATTTTCATTATAAAATTTTTGCTCTAAAGAAATTAATTATATTGTTGTGATATTTTCATTTCGGTTAAAATAAATAAACGAATTTGTTTGGACAAAAACTGAATGTAATTGTAAATGCACGAAATTTCTATTAAAACTTTGTCTTCGAATGTGTACATTCGGAATGAATTTAAATTCGAGAGCGACGCGTGTCCAAAGTCAATTAATTGCTACAAGTTGATTTGAATCTGTCCATTTTAGAATTGCGGATGGAATGCGGCGAATGAATTGGAACAGCTGTAATTGCAACCACTCAAAATTGATAGAGTTATATCAAGGTGATAATGAGATTTGAATGACGAGAAATTTATGCTATTTGCCAAAAGCATTACTACCGTCATTCACTGTTTGCTTTTAATTAATTCCGGAGAGAATGGATGCAGACTTCTCCCTTACCACCAAAAGGCACATTTTTTCATATCTTTAATGTCTTTTTGCAATATTACCTATTAACTTTTCATTCAGTGCAACTTCGAAACTTTCTCAGCTGCATTTTGAACTGCTTCTTTCTTTTAATTTTAAACCATTTCTAATTTACTTAAATATATTTAAAACACACCAAGTATGTAAAAATTGAATAAACAATAAACTTTAAGTCTTTAGAACGTCCATTACTTTTACGAACGAGGGGCGGATATATCCGCCACACCCTTTAATTACTTTTTTCTAATTCATTTAAATACACAGATATTTCGTGTTTATTATAAATTAATTTTATCAAATTGAATTAAAAGTTACGTTCATTAACAACTATTTCAGTCGAAGCTGTTGAAAACTGATATATAATATTTATTTGTAATCAATTAATTTAGTACACCGAATTAATAAATAAATAATTTTGTTGCTAAATATATATTATTTAATTTATTCAAACCATTTCAATACAGGTGATTAAATATATAAAATATATAGAAACATATATTTTATAGGCACTTTTTCCATGATAGTTAAACAGGAAATTCAGCATAACTGAATGGAAACGGCTGTAATTAATTGTTTGCGAACAGATATTTGGTGGGATTAGTTCCCACTATTCCGGTGGCTTTTGTGTTTTATGGAAACGAGTTTGAATTGAACGTTCCGAATGCTTTACAAGTTGCATGAATAATACGTTGGTAACGATAATAGATAATTGATGTTACGGTGCGGTACGTTTAGCCCTTTGAGGACGGAGATTTTTCAAGAACGCATTTTCAATTGTCAAAAGCGAAACTGCTGAGGTTGCATTATTACGCCGTGGCTTATTTTTGTAACATGAGTGGCGCTTCTACAAGAATAACATCAAAACTTCAACAAAGCACTTATTTATAAAGCTTTGACAGTTCTGTCTGAGAAGTCACTCAATTTTTCTTAAGCGTAATGAAAGGTTAGGGCGGATATATCCGCCATTCATAATACAACTGTTTTGATTCTATTATCTATTATAATTCGATACAAATTTGATATTATTAAGAGCTGTCATCGATATTCATGACTGGTGTTGTTGGCAGGTGTAGCCCTCTACTTCTTGTTTGGTCCTGATCAAATCGACATTGTCAAACACGGTTGAGGGTTTAATGTAAACATGTTACGTAACATATGTTCGTGGTAATCCGGGCTTGAAGATCAATCTCAATTTGCGCGTAGATAATAATAGGCTTTGCAGTTTCCGAGCTGCGAGTATGCAGAAGCGGCAGTGTTTAATGCGGATTTAGGCAGAGCCGCGCAATAAAGATTGGAGCTAGAGAGGCGGAGGCGGTTAGGTAAGAGATGAATATCAATTTGGGGTGTAACGGGGCTCCACCTGATGTCCGGACCGGAACTGCGCTCGCGTTACCTAAACCACCGCCAACCTAACTCAATTACCCGCGTTCCCCGCTGAGAAATGTCATTACCCAGACGGAAACCACCGCCTCCCCTCAACCCCGTCGAGAGGGCGCGCGCGGTGGCGGCGAGACAGACGTTCCATTGACATTGACAGATTGCATTACTCGAATAATTCCCTAATAATTATAATACGTCCGTCGCTTCATCATTTCAAGAACACAATTCCTCCTCCCGCAGAAAACTTTACCACCACCACCACCACCCCTGTACAAGCAAATTTTAAATTGTAACACTTAAATGATTTATGTCAATTTTAATATTGAAGATCGTGATTAGAATTTGGCACAGTTCAAATTACAGCGTAGTTTTTTGTGTAAAGGCTAGGGCGGATAAATCCGCCTGTAAAATTAAAATTTTAATTTTTCACTGTATAGAAACGTATTAATAATGGTGGTGTTTGGTGAATAGACTTTTTTCAAAAATAAAAGTTAAAGAAAGCAGTTCCTTCGAGTCGTCTCTGAGAGGGGAGCGAAGTTTTAATGAACACGTCTATTGGATCATTAACTAATTAAGAATATCGGCTTATAATTAGGATACAAGTCCAGGGCGTCAAATTTTACGAGTAGAGAGCTTACAAGAAAACGAAACAAACAAAAAGAATTTCAACGCTCTATAATGAAGATCTTATTTTGCTTTCATTATGCAACGAGGATCGATTCAGCTTAAGTTTTAACGAATTTCCACGATAACGAATGATGCAGTACTTCAATCATCCAAAGAAATATTTTCAATTTAATTGAAAATGTTCGCCTTTGTGTAATTGATGCTGCAGGTCAATGGGACGGGTCGAAAGGTCGTTTAGACGCGTACATAAATACATAATAAAATGCGGGCATTATTTAAATCGACGATCAACGGTGCGTGCACGCTTGCAATAAAGTTGATTAAAAACAAAATGGACAAAGTGCAGCCCGAAAAAAAAAAAGATAAAATTGTAAAAAAAAAAAAAGATTCGCAGTCGAGTTGTTTCCGTATTTCAATTCGGAATTATTTGCATAGACTACGAGCTGCAGATTTGTTTTCGAATTGCGCCTGATTATAAATGGGATTCAACGTGCATTACCGTTCGAACATTGATATGATCGTATTATATTTCTCCTATGTTTTGCACACAACTGCGGCCGCCCCCACAGCAGCTGCCGCCTCCTCCACCCGCTTGCAGCACCACGCGCGCTGTTCGCACGTCCCCGGGTGTCAATATTTATCGCATCAGAATTTTCGATTGCAAAAAAATAATTGCATTCCTATTTCACACGCAACGTAATTCGACCATCCGCTTTTAATTAACTCAACCCAATAAGATATCATTTTCAACCAAATCTTAGCTATAAAATAAATCATTTACAAACTATAATTAAAATATATGGTAAATTGTAGAATGTGATGGATATTATTGTATCAATTTACAGTTGGTTAAGAATTTTTATATAATGTTAAAATTATGGAAACTTATGTAACTGGAGATGTTATTGACATATTTGATTAACGATTCGATGACTGAAAACCGGTGGATTTGCAATTTCGTTTCAATAATGGGAACGGATGCTATTTGGATTACATAGGGATTGGGTTATCCCAAGTTTCGTGAGGTAATATCAACCTGAACGAAGGATTTTCATTATAAAAGTTTTGCATAATCAGAATCGAGGATTTCGAAAGGAAAAATGCAGGGAGGAGAATAATGAAAAATGAAAATAGGAAACACGATTGATCAACTTTTATTCGTTGCGCAAAAAGAAAATTACCTCTAAAATATATTAGAATTATTAATATTTCACTTTTTGAATTCCGCATAAATTCCATTGATATCTGTTTCGCACTCGAATTCAGTTTAATATGACTAAAAATTATGCATTCGGATTAAAAAAAAAGTAAATAATGTTTACGTATTTTGGTAACACAAGTGGCGCCTGCTTCGCTATGAAGTACATTCATTAAATGCGCCATCTATAGATTTGGGCGGATATATCCGCCACTTATCCGATTATATTATTATTATTTCATGTAGAAAATCATTGAAATATTTCAGTTTTAAATATATTCTCTTGCATTATGAAGTTCATATTTACTTTTGAAATTATAAATTTGTCAAATTCACCTTTCAAATGCAGTTCAAATTAAGTTTAGTTGTAAGTTTTTGGTTGTATAAATTTCAAATTGTGTGTATTGATTCGTTTTTACTGTATTTTCTAAATTAATCTCAGCGTATGCGATCAATGTGTTGGATTGGACTGAAAATACTTTTTCTTTGATTTCAGAGCGTTGTTGTTGGAGCGGCCGCACGTGGACAATATTTGAACTCGTAGGGGTTGAAATATCGGTTGGAAGGGCAACTTTCGTGGAGTGGAGAGGGCGTCAGTGCGTGCGCGCCTTCTTCGGCGTGCGTGCGTTTTGCAAAACTGGAGGATGAGAACAGTCCTCACCATCCTCCAACAACACTCTCATTCCGTCCTCGAAATCTTACGCGAGTTACATCGTCCTCCTCCGACGTGCATTGAAAATCTCCCGAGCGCTCGAGTTAATAGAAAGTATGTGCAGAAAATCCCCGCAAGTGCGTGTATCTCATACCGTTCCAGTTTATCCGTGCGTCGGTCGCAGTGAGGACACCCGGGGCAACCGCAGCCTTCAACTGTTTAACTTGGTTGGTCACGTGTATTCTTGGGTAATTAACACATATTCAGGGATGTTATTGCTTGAGAATACACGTAGCTGACAAGTGACGACCAACATTAGATCATCATCAACCTCGAGTGAAGAAACGACGAGAAAAGAACCGTAAGGAAATTCTTCAATTTCCACACATCCATCGCTTTCAAAACTTAAACAAATTTAGTTTTTTTTTACAATTTTAAAATACACACATTTCAATTACACTTAGTTTAATTTATATCACAATTATTTCTTATGATAACTCAAAGAAAACAAAACTAATACCAGGCGCATCCACCAACATTAAAATCCCCAATAATTCTATTAAACTTTATTGTTATCTCATGTTAAAATTGGTCAAGAATAATTTTGAAATTAACTTGATTATTTATTAACTAATTATATTTACAAGAAGGAAAATTAAATTAAATTATAAACATTGAAGTAAACCAAATTTTATTATTTAATAATTTGAAAAAAAAAACAACAATTAAACATTTTTATTTTATTGTAAAGTATTTTTAATTTAATTTTGTTTAAAATGAAAATTCTTTACGTTATTTGCTTAACTTTCATTATTATATTTATGATTTTGCTTTGCTTTTTTGAAGTTTCCAGGCGCATCCACCAAATATTAAAAGTGAATTGTTATTTAGTAATGGTAGGAAAAGGATTTAATTTTTTTGGTAGTATTATGATGAAATGTTTTTTTTTAGAAAATAATTTATATAAAATGGAATAAATCTAAATTGTGTATATAAAATTGTATAATTTAATTAAAATCAATTTCACGTTTAGATTGATTTGAATTCTTAATATTTCTCTAAATCGTTTCAGAGTACATTTTCTTAAATAAATTTATTTTTTATTCAAAACGACTAATTCTCTGAAACTTCCTTTCCCTCGTTTGCAGCACACCAAATATTAGGTAAGACAGTGTGCTTTACGTAATAAATTTACTATTTTATTGCAAAACTTTTGAATATACCTGATGATATTTATGCGATGAATATTGGGAAATGCTAGCAAGTGTAGATAAATCAGGAAATCAATGACACGAAGAAGGATACAATAAGTTCTGGATTCGGTTGTGGAACAAGTATTGGCTGTAAATAAAATCGGAGCCGTTTAATTTTCCGGGCTGCTGCGGCGACTCCAAAGGCCTCCTCATCCAACATCCGTCCACCACTTTTAACTTGTCACAAAGGATATTTGCTATTCGGTTTTAGTAGAAATCAATCAAACACGCGTCGACGGCTTGCATTTCGCATACCAGCATATCCCCGCCCAGGGCCGGATCTCAATACGCAGGGCTGTACTTACCTCAATTCTTCAAACTACTGAATTTCAAATTATAAACACTACGTCTTACAACTAAGTGCATTATATTTGACTTAGAAAATCAAATAACGTCAAAATCAAATACAAATTTTTGCAAATTGTTTATATGTATTTCTATTCTAATTATTGACTTTTTTAATCTTATCTCAAGTTTGAATATGATTGAATTGAATTTATATCGTGTTTTGTAAGATTAAGGTAATTTCAGATTTGGGTTTTACATTAGAGAAAAATTATTATATAAGAAACATATTTATTAAAATTTGAAGAAACTATGATTTATATGTAGAATTAAAGCTTGTGGATTTCAAAACTTATAAATTCCCAAATTACTGATATCATATTTTAAGTGTTCAGATCAGAACTGTAAAAAAAATTTAAATTTCAAATGAAAGTTTAAATAGTTGAACGTGTCAACATTTTCGGTAATCCGTGTATTTTATCGTTTATGCGCAACAGCTGAACTTCTAAAGCCAATTATGAAGTTAATTCCGTTTCCGTCAGTCCATGTTAAATTTCATTCTGTCGTGTTTTTTACGGCTTCGACGAATAACATCAAAACATATCCGGATCTTAATTAGGACCTAAATACAGTGCGCTAATTAGAATTTGATTATGGATCGATAATTAATCATTTACGTACATTGACTAGTAAATGTATACATTTGAGGATTTTAGGCTTTCGCCGTGATTTGCGGTTTCTGGAATGTGAAGTTGCAAAAACCTAGGTCAAAGTGAGGTAAAGGTATTTGATATTAAGTGTATGAGGATGAGACGCACGACGTGTGTATGTGTTGATCAATTTGGATCGTAGGTGGCGACGGTCTGGATTTTTATGGAGCAAGGGAGGAGGAAAAGGGCGACGGAGGGTCCAAGCGTCTGGAAGGTTTAAGGTTTGCAAGGTTGGCTATAGTGCGGAATAAAAGGACGGCACGCTGTGTAAGTGGGCACGTAATGAAATGCGAGCCGGATCAATATATCTCGTAGCGGGCTGATTAAATGGCAGCGTTAACCGGATATTGCCATCCGAATTGTCACCGCGACACTGCGGGACGCCCGACACTATCCTCAGCCGCCTCATGCCCGACGCATTCCGCCGTCTTTCGCTGACACCCCCCCCCCCCCCCAACGACGACCACTTCCATCCGATACACACGCAATCAAGAAGGTCCTGCCCGCGCGCGCCTTCCATTAATCTGGATTACGGAATGCCCTTCCAACTAATTCCCTTACCAACGATAGCAAACAAAACACATCGAATGCAATCACAATGAATCCATCACTGATTATTACTTTTGGTCGCAGGAGAAACACATTTCCACCATCGCATCCGTTATTAACACTGAGTATAGGACTAAGAACAGTTACTTGCGGCAATCCAACATCCTAACCAATCATCACTATTTAATAAGCGTCCTTAGCAACTGTAATTTGCTTAGCAACCATAAAGATTCTTACAACGATAATCGCATTTTTAGCACCTTTCGTAAACTTCCCAAAAATGCAAATTTCGTCTAAATTTGCAAATACTCTTCGAAATCCCTTTGAAGACACATTTCCAAGCAAAAAACCGCTATATATTACTAAATGGTGATATAACACAAGTGGCGCCTCTAATAATTAACGTAAAACCTCAATTTCAACACGACGGTTCCGTCTGAAAACACACAATTTTGCATAAGCCTAATCTCATGTGAAAAGCATAGGGCGGATATAACCGCCACTCGCCCATTTAATTATTATCATTTGAATTAACTGAAAATATAGAAAATTTGATGTATTGCAAACAAATAAATAGTAAGAATAATAGTGAACATATGTTTAAGTGAATACTAGGTTATAGTATCTTTGATTTATATGAAAAAAAAAAGTAAAATATGAAGGCAAAAAAAAACTGCGATTATGCCGTAATAAAGTGCAACGATATTCGTTTGTGGTGCTATAATTATGAAGGTTGTGTATTCCGAGTCGAGCGGCGATGATCCATCATCGGACGGTTATCGGTTCGGAGGCGGTGGCGGCTGCAAATTCTGGCTTCCACAGTAGAGAAGAGTGAAGGCGTTTGTTGGGAGGTGGGGCGCATCAATCATGCGCTCCCTTTTATATCTGCCAGCGGTTTCACTGCACTTCAATGGAGACTATATAAACCATTTCTCATCTTTAAGTTTATAGCGTTTACGGATTAAAAGAAATCTATCCACTTACCGCTCTGCCACAAAAAGGGATGGGAAAATCCAATAATCCTCGCTCTTCCTCAACTCAAAATACTCTATGCTATATACTTGTTGCCAGTTTCCAGTTCCTCTCAATACCAAACAATTTAATTCCACTTTCGACGATACCTAACCACAATTATCATCAATCTGATGATATCAATACTCGATGTTACAATTTGTTGCATGCTTTCACATTTTAACAATAATACAATAATTTGGAATAGAATTAAACCTAAATGTTTATATTTTGCACTTTTATTCATATTTTAGTGCTAGATGCAAATCTACAAGTTCTAGTTATTTGAATCACGCCTGAATTTAAATTATACTTTGGTTTACTTGTAAAAAGTATTCACGTTAATTTTAGGATCTTTAACTCAAACCATCATTGTTTCTTAAATTCTGCAAAAATATTAATATTTTCACATGATTTTTCAGCTTCAATTTTTGTTTCAAAATGTTTTGCAAGACCTTCGAAAATAAAAATTTCTAAATGAATTTTCTAATTTATTTATTATTGATTTGCTTTTTATGCAAATGAAATATTCTTGCTTCTTACAATAAGCTTTCATTTTTTTAAATTATCAGAGATGACCCAAATTGAATGCTTGTAAATTTCGTGCAAAGTTTCGTCATTGTGTGAGGTCAATTCTGGCTGTAGTTTGCAGCAAAAGTTAAAAACTTTATTACGGTTTGTTTCGCAAATTGCTCAAAAGCTCACCACGCCGTTTCTTTCCCTTCACACTATCAACGGAGTTTATAATAATTCTGTGAAAACTCGTGCAGACGCAGCATCCGTACTCTTCCCACATCAGATGAAATCATTTAACAAAACTTTACCATGCAAATTCAATGCTTCCAATAAATGGAATTTCACGATTTTCTCATATTTAATATAATTTATAAAAATAATACTTTTTATATCAGCTTTAAAAATAACAATAAAATTATATCAATAATATAGTAATTATGACTAAAAGTAAGTAAATCCTGCTTCAATCAAGTAAGAATTAGGAAAATCTAACAATAATAGTGTTTCATTTAAGATTCAAAATTCTCTTTTAGTTCCATCAAGTTTTTCAATTTTTATGAATAAAATGGAAAAAAAAATGGAATTGAAAGTGTATTATGTTGGTATGTTTCGTAGTATTAAGGGTTGGGATATGTTTGGATGTATGATTTGTTTAAAACGTGTGGAGAGATAGAGTTCGCTTTGATAGTTTGTTGGGGATAAATTAGCAAAGGGCTGTAATAAAAACAGTCCTTCTCCCCAACGGATGTTGTTGATGATGATGATTCTGCAGCACCTCGCAGGTTAGATCAGAGAGGAAGGACACGCTGCACAGTATTGCTTTAATCTCGGGGCGAAGGCGGTGGCGGCGGCAGCTCAGACTCGGATGAGGACGAGGGCTGAGCTGGCACTGAGGGATGAAGGGTGTATAGATGGAGGGTAAGACGGACGGTCGGACGGACGGTCTCGCTCCCGAGGAATCGTCAAAGGACCTTTCCTTACTTGCAGCGGACCAAAGGCGGCGCCGATCCTTCAGCTTTGACATTTCCCACGTGACCAAATTGAACCGCTGTATCGTATTAATAAGATTTCCGGCCATTCTTAGCGCTGCATCTCTCTATCAAAGTTTCAGATTGAGTTGATGAATGCGAAAAATTCTGGCCCCCAAAACTAATTTCCATGTAACGCTGAAGCGTGAACGGATCCTTCCTGAGGTTAGGCTCACCGATATTCAACCCTCAACCACGAAACGCACCACTCTCTCACCCCAACCCTTTCAAATTAATACCTTATTATTTCGCCCCAATTACAACAAACATCTAATTTGCAATTAAGATTTCGCCCAATTCGTATTAACATTTACCAGTGGCACTCGAGGGGCGAATACACTAATAAAATGTAATCTTTTATAAACATATTATTTTTGTAATATCGATAAACAATACATTCAATTCTTGCATTTATTTATCATTTCATTATGTAAATTTTTACAAAAAAATGCCGGTAATTTCTTGAAAAAGCTGATAACTCTTTCAGGATTTGAACATTTTTTTGATTTCTCCTACGAAACTCAATATATTTATTTTATCAAATTAATATTTTGAAAAAGTTAAATTGAAAATTTTATATTATTTGTTAAAAATTGAGTGTAATTTGGATCTGGGTCGAAGTTATTTTTGGGAGATGCAATTGTTGCAAAATTCTGCAGTCACGCGCATAAATGATGTGCGATGGAAAATTTGGAACGGGATAAAAGGATTTTCGTATGCGACGACGAAATCTGCTTACGTGTCCCGAGAAGTCGAGGCAGTCAGTATCAAGTGCTAAGGAATAAGTAGAAGACATCCTACGTAATTGTGTGCATGCGAATGCTCGAAGGATGTTTGCCTCCGACGTGATTATATCACTTGAAAATAATATAAACATGGGCACAGAAAAAATTATTATTCGCGAGAGAAAGAGCTACAAAAATAACAATACAATTTTCCAATTAAAAGTTGCATCATAAAGCAGCACTTTATTTTGTATGCGGCAAAGCAGATGTTCACAATTCTTAGAGGCTAAGACTTCTGCTTCTAAAATTACTGGTGTAAACGCGCGTTATAGTGGATGAAATCTTTAAATAATACATCCTTTCCGAGATTGAGACAAATAGAGGTGGGATTGAGGAAGAGAAGAGATTAAGCGCACTGCAGTCGGTGGAGGCCGCGGTACAAACGAAGGACAGTCGTACGCTGCGGCGAAGGATGAATGACAAATAAAGCGAGGAAATCCCATGAATTACAAAGGAGTTGTAAACCTTCCTCCCCCAACACCAAGGAGGTTTCCCTTCTACCTGCTCGAAGCCCGGACGCACGGAGTGTTTCCTTCGATTCGCTGGGCGCACATTAATTGCTAATTTAAGACGCTAATTAATTGAATCGACCCCAATACATTAACGCGCACAACGCAATTATTATTTCATACTGTTACCTCGTAAGCACATGCATTAACACCGATATAAAAGCAAGCTCTTAAAACTTACAAAGATGGATACACACTTAAGAAAAATTAATAACTTCGGTTAATTAACTTTTTACGGACGAGTGGCGGATATATCCGCCCAGTCCTTTACACTACTTTTATATTTAAGGCCATCTAAAGACAAATCGTATGTAATACCTTATAAAACAGATAATTTTAATATTTTCGAAAAATCTCTTTCTTCCTTGCTCTATTAGTTAGTTTATTCGTAAATTAAATAAATTATGTTATGTAGATTGATTGTACGAGATGAAGAATAATTTTACTAGTAACTTATTTGGTATTTTAGTTTTCCTTTGTGAAGATAAAAGAAGTGTGTATCATTGGAGGAGGGTCGGGTCGAGCAAAGCCAAGTGAATATCCAGCCAAGACCAATTTCTAATTACATAACGTTCGCCATCCGTTTTGGCGTCGCGCGATGTTCTCTTGTGTTCTTTTGAACCACATAATTACCCACAACACCCTGAGGCATCGCTACGCTAACTTCCCTCATCCTCCTCCTTGTTTTGTTTCCCTCCTTCATTTTTCTCCCTTATTTTCTCGTTTTTTATCTTCTCCGCTCTTCGACCCACGTGTTCACCTTTGAATATACATTTATTTATTCATTTTCCTTCTGCTCTGCCTTCTTCATTTACCGCTTTGCTTCTTCGTTTTTTTTCATCTTTTTCCTCCGCGGCGTTCTCTTTTTTTGGCAGCTTTCCCTCTGGTCTTAAGAATCCTGGAAACTTTTACGTTATCGTTTCTTTAATTAGTTTTATGCGGGAAACGATCATAAAAGACAGAGAAAATCATACGTAGTCCTTCGCCGCCCGGAGGAGAAAAGTGGAAGAATGGAGCGGCAACAACAAAGGGCACTCTCCGTCCTTTAATCTCATCCCATTCACTACTTAACCTTTTTTCCGCACTTCGATGCAGCGACTCGAAGCGAAACATTCTAACAAGATTCTCTATACAATTATCTTCCATATACAACATCATATTTCTCCCAATTTAAAACATCAAAACACATCTTAATCAAACGCGAATAACAAAATTTCTATAATTTATTTATACAAAACTACACCTGACATCCATTATTTATTCATTTTTAGAATGTAAAATAACTATAAATAGAAAGATGATTAGTTTACAAAATTCGTAATTTCATTATATAAAAATTGAAAAACTATATAAACAAAAAGTAGTATAAAGGAAGAAAAATAATTAAAGAGCGAGAATCAAATGAACGCCAACCGCGCCAACGTCCGTCGGAAATTAATTTGAAAATATCTGTAATTCCGGCAGTTAGTTATTTTAATTAAAATTATGAAAATTATTAATGAATAACAAACACCACAAACAACACGCGAGAGAATAAAAAAAATCGAAAAGCTTTCACGAAAAGTTGATAAAATTAATTTTGTAAATATATGCGGAGAACCGCGACTGTGCATGGAATTTTATTATTGCACCTATTTTATTGCAGCAACGTTTTTCTGCTTGATTAATAATTGTATTGGTAATTATGTTGATGATGGCAGATATTTATTTGCAAAAAAAGCAGGAGAAAACAAAACACGGATGGTAGAGGAAAATAAATACAATGCCGTGGAAACGATCACCCGAGGCAACGAGAAAGGTAAGGAAACTTGCTCTCTTCTCATCAAAGTTTCGGGCCATGTTCGACTTTTTCAATTTTTCTACTTTTCTTTTCGTTCTTGTCAACAAATAACAAATGCAATAAGTCCGGCAGTTGGTGTATGAGTGAGAGAGAGAGATATAGTTGAATATTTGCGAGTCGGGTAATGAAAATTCGTGTTTTTTTCTTCCTTTCTCGAGGGTTCGAAGTGGTCGGGGGTTGCGTATCCATGATCAGTGATCAGCAATTTCTGCCGGATGAAAGGATGTAACGGTTTGGTCAGTGATCTGGAAGGCCTGCATCTTCTGATAATGCAAGCATTGATCCGCTCTTCGGTGGATGAGAACGATTCTGCGAAGATGGAGGAGTCGGGGGGAGTCTTAACCATCATTTTTCTTCTGCTCCTCAAGAAGATAAAAACGGGAAACACACGTTTCCCCTCTTACAGGTGGATGTGCATTAGGATATCGTTCAGTTAGCTTGCTTCTTCCTCTTTCATTACTTCTTCGCATGCAATTTTCATAGAAACTCCATGCTTTTTCTAACAAGTTAATAAATTGTAGCGTGGAAACAATCGATGACGTTCGAATTACAATCAAAATTAAATTATTTTTGACATTAATGACAACTGTTCCCTGGGTGACGCCATCTATTGGTAAACTCTTATTTTTTGAATTCGTATTTTTTTTGTTTAGTTTTGTTCTTGTTGTTGTTAATTTACAATTACTCTAAGGAATATTAACATTTTGTCCGCTTGCAATAATTCTATCCATCGGGGGAATATTATAATTATCCCTCCTGCTCCTCGGGTAGACGGTGCAAACCTTGAGGCGCACCAAGAAAAAACAACAATATTCATTGCGTCAACGAGCAAAGTTTATATCCTTCTCATCCGCCCTTATATATATTTTCTCCTTCTCTCTTTCATTTTCCACGAGACCTTCATTTCACTCTCTTTCTTCTCTTCTGGTCGTTTCCAGTTCATCTGTATCGCTTAACTTAAAAATGATGCGTTTTAATTAAAATTATTAATCTTAACTCGGCCGCATAAATCCTGCGGAGTTTAGCGTTTCCGAGCGACCGCGATATTATGCGGAAGAGAGAACACTTACTCAGCTTTGCGTTGCCCCTTTTTCCTTTTCCTTTGCTCCCCCTTGCACTTCCAAGCATAAGCAGAAGCGACAACTCGAGTTGTATTCAGAAAGAGCCTTTGTCGAGGAAACGTGAAAACACTGACGCCGTAACTGCAATACTTATTCAAGAAACGTATCCCAGTTATTGAGCTGCAATGCACGTGAGACGGTGAGAATCGTTTTCCAATTCCTTCAATATTTGTCAACAAAACAGTATCCACACAACTCCACCTTTTTAACACTTCCAAACTTTTATCAAATTTCGGAACTTTCCATAATGACACCATCATCCTTTTTTTACATTAACCTTTACAGACGGAGAATTTTCAAGGACACATCTTCAACTGTCAAAAGCGAAACTACTGTATCGATCAATGACAAGTTTGACAACTTCATCTGTAAAGGATGCGGCGGATATATCCGCCTCTGGTGCAAAACAGCCTGATTTAAAACAATAAACAGTATATTAAATTTGATTATTTAAATGGTGGCAGCGCCAAAGAACTAATAATATATTTTTCTCATAATTATATCTTGCTTGAAATAATTTATTGTTGAACTGAAAACATTAATTATTATGAAATGCGAGAAGCGATGCCTAAAATTTATATACAGTTAATTAACGAAATCCCAATCGATATATTTATATGCTTTTTTTTTCAAATTCGATCTATCTCTCTATCTTTGCTTTATCTACTTCTTAGAAAGTTGAGTTGAAACATGAGACCGAACAATGCGCATCTACGTTTTAATTACTTTGCAAATTACGAGATGGATGTACTTTTTTGTTGCCGCTCTTCGAGTTCTTTTTTTACTATTCCAGTTGTTGTTTCTGCAGCTGCTGCTTGTGTATTGTTATTCGATCTCCAACAGTGATCCCGAACTTTAATTCCTAATTAATTAACGACGCTTGAGTCTGCGAATCCCGAGTAAATAATGATTTTGTTTTTAACGTCGTCGTGTGACATCACCAATCCGAGTGATCCCCCATTAATCTGGGTCGAAAAGCGACATTTCCACTGACGTAGGTCTCTCCACGCTGTTTACCGTTTTCCGTCTATTAAATTAGACTTTTGTATTCATTAATTACAACAGCTACAAGCAACAGTTTATTATTTATCAAATTTATCAAATAAATTAGCAAATAAAATAGTTTTCGGTTAGATTAAGGACGGAAATTGAAGCATTCATTGCTACTATTTTATACCTGGTCGCTAATGCAGATCGATGCGATTTATGTGGGTACTCGTAAAAGCAGTGTTGGATTATCTAAGATTTGAAACCACAGCAATGCCAATAATCTCGTAAAACTACATGTAACGATCAATTAAAATAAAATTTACCGGAGAAGCAATAACGATAGATAAATAAATGGAATGCGCTGCGACTGTATGAAAAATATACAAGAAATAGAAATTTCTGTTTCAATTAGGTCAAATTAATGTTGTAGTAAATTGAGGACGAAGCGACCGTTCCATTAGAAACGACAATTACTAAAATGTCCATTTTATTTTCTCGACGTTATTGCACGAAACGCCTAGTTCCTGCATCGCCCATAAGTGCATAGGATAACTACATAGCCTTATTAAGTACTTCTGAAAAATAATTAAAAGTCATCCTGCAATAATATAAAAAAATACATCAAAACAAATATGAAAACTAATTAATTTAGCGGAAAGACTGCAGGAAAACACTAATTCATTTTGATCAGATAAATAAATAAATTTAGTACTATTTATTTCTTTACAAATTTGGACCAAAAATCTAACAAATTTTCACAACACTCGCCAATATATTTTGAACTCAGATAGCATGAGAATATAGGATGATGAAATGAAATCTGTATATATCACATTTTCACTAATCAAAAACTTATTGGCCAAAATCTGCCTAAATCTGCAAAAGTTAAATATTTCGACCGAAGACTGGAAAGATTATAACTAGATATAAAGTTTAGAATTAACTACTGCTTATTAGGTCGGAATTATCAGTGGATAATATATATGGAGTATTATGGGATGTAGTCTGCAAATCAAACGTATAATTTATCCAAAAATTTGTTTGAGTTTCAAAAGAACTATAAAGTTGGTAGTATGAGGAATGGTGGGATATAGGTATAAAATTGGTGAAATTTTATGTCGTTGTGCTTTTGGATCACCGATGTAACCATCAGTGTTGTCGTGGTAACCAACTAGTTCAGTTTGTGTCAAGAAATGTCAACTTGTAACGACGGAATATATAGACCATAGAATGCTGCAACACACAAAACACAAACATCAGCATCATAATTTATTAAAGCTACCAACAATACCAAAAAAAACTACCCTTCAAAGAACATCAAAACATTAAATATTCACGAGAGGCCTCGTCTTACCTTCAACAGTTATACGTTTAAGTCAAACGCTAAAACCCAGTTCAGAAGACCCAACATGGGATTATGAATTAACTAACTAATAATACTTTAATAACTTTGTTAGATCAGCTATACTAATAACGTTACTAAAACCAACAACTGTCAAGAAAAACAAAATTCGACTTTGACAACAAACTAGATTAATTAATCCAAATATTAGACGTTTTTAACATCAAATGACTAAATTTTTTACTTGGGCGAATAATCAATAGAAAATTTTAGTAATAAATTATTATATTTGAAATATGTTTAATAATTAGCTTTATATATGTCAAATATACTTATTAGTAATAGTGTAGACCAGCGGTTGCCAAAGTGGTGGTCCGCGGACCACTAGTGGTCCGCGAGAAAATTTCGCTGGTCCGCAGAAAAATGTGGAATATACTTACTCATCATGTTAAGTTATGTTTTAAGATTCATTAAAACATGATTCAATTCATAACAATACGTGGTCCGTGGTTAGTGGTCCGCGGGATTTAAATTATGAATTAACTGGTCCGTGAAGTGAAAAAGTTTGGCGACCGCTGGTGTAGACTAATTTTGTAGATCGATTTGGTCGGATATATGTGAATTGGGCGCTTAAAATCGTTGAAATAATTGTTTGTTTCGAGCGATGAGGACGTCTGGTTGAGATGAAGAGAAGAGGAAGGTGGAACAAACTGACGGATGGTTTGATGGAAAGGGGGGTTTGGCCAATTGTAGGTGATGTGAGAATACGTCGGTGTCGGGGTGTAAGAGCTCCGCCGAATTGAATTTGCGCCCGGCGATTGCCAATATCGCCGTTTAAAACGTGACAATATCATGCAGTTGTCAGATCCAGAGATTCGCAAATAACAAAGTGCCGGTCGTCCTGATGTTTCGAGGAAGCTACAAAAAAAAAAAGTATAACCGTCTCCCATTCCCCTCAAACCCGTAACGCAGTAGCAATCCACCCCCAACCCCCGTCCCACCGAACATCTGCACAACAACTTCGCAGAAAATGGAAACGTCAGGATTTATAAACAATTTGTATTTAAATAGACACCGCTACTCTCACATACACCACCTACACAGACGGAATAAAGCACGTGCGCGTCTCTTGTACGACACAAAAAAAACACGATGCATCTACCCCATTTCACCCTGTCAATATTATTCCTTCAGACGTAAAATTCCATGACGAATTTGTTGTATGCTAATTCTCGCTGCACTCGCAGCGTAATATTAATGTAATATATAAATACGGGCGTTCCTCAAACTCATCCCCGTCCTCGCAAAGAAAATTTAGTTATGCGATGGAGGAGAAAAGACGTGTCCCATATTATTGAATCCCGATGGCGATGGAAAGGCGCGTCCTGAATCCTGAACGGATGTCGAAACTATTAAGAAACGGGGAATCAATGCACTCCGCGTCCCTTGTCGCGCGACTGTCTCTTCGACGACGCTTTTAATGACGACGCCGAGCGTCGTTTTGCATTCATAAATTATGCATGAACGAAACGAGCGAAGAAAGACGAAGACAGAGAAATTCCTGCAACTAACCGACTTCAGACTTTGCTGCTTCGCAACACACCACTTACATTCATTTGATTAAACGCTTCAATCCGAGCGTTTACCAGAGAATCTTCCGATTCGGAAAAAAATGGGTTACCTCGTTTTAATTCAATAATTAGCTTTAAGCGGAGATTAAAATCAATAAACTTCCTAATGCTGCGTTCACATTATGAGACATAAAGTATATCTAATTCATGTCGCTCTGAAAGGAGCGCAACAGATTGCAATCATAAAATCTGCGATGCACACTCAGAGAGATGGGCCCATAAAGGTTTTTCAGTTTTGCAATTTTAATGAGTTGCGAGGATGATAGTAGTTTACGATTTTCGTTGCGGCGAAGTTTTTTGCTCCGGTATTAAAGTGAAAGGAGGGAGAAGCATCAGGAAGGAAGTGAAGGGACGGTTCCCATGGGACTGTTGTTCCCGGTCAGCAGACCGCGACGACGGTCTCATATTTATTTGCCAGTTTAATTTCTTCCGCATGTCACAGCTTCAGACACTACGTTTCATATTTTTCTAAGCCCATCTCTCTCTCTCACTCACTCTGTTTCTCTTACTTTTCCATCCTCCTACTTTGTGCACTGATTCTTCGGGATTTGTCCTAGATTGCTATCTCTCTTCGCTCCGTTTGGCAGACCTCCTCATCCTCCTCCACCTCAACTCCACCCCCGACTTCAACCGCTCTTCTTATGCCTAGACCATCTCAGCTTTCCAACATTCTCAAACTGCCATTCGCTTTGCAGATTCCACAATAAATTTCATCCGTTTTAATTTTTATCAAAAGAACACACAACTGGGTCGCTTTCAAAGGACCACATTTCTTGTTTATTTTTATTCTTCCATTTCATCCTGTCAAATTCCACTTCATAACAACAAACGTATTCCAATCCAATAACATCATTCAAATCGACTATTAAACGAAATTGCAAATATTTTAAGAATAACACTTTCTTTCTTGTCAAATGATCAACGTTGATGTTGGAAAAAGAAGAAATCATCGTAAATGGATCGAAATAAATTTTCAACCCTCCGGTAAAGATAACTCAAATATTACCCGAGAGCAAATAATGGCTGAGCAAAAGTAAATGTTCATTATTTTAGAGTTTATATTTCTAATATTTGCTAATCCCCCTTCCCCCCGCACCGACGCAACAAAGTATAAAAAATATGAACAGCGAAAAACGTACGGAACAAAAAATAAAAAAAGAAGAGAGAATCACGAGCCATTTGCCGGAGGGCAAAAAGGCCCTAAAACATCGGAAAAGGAAATAGTAGTCAATTTTGTTCGAAACAATACACAAAGGTAAAATATTTACGAAAACTAATACAATGCAAAATATAATTATTAGAGCTGAAACAGAAAGCATCATTTGTGATGATTTTCAATTAATGAACGAACTACAGAAGAGAAGACAATTAATAAAAGACATCCAACAAATAAATAAAGTATTCAACAACTAAGCAACAAAATACAAAAACTCTGCTCCTTAACGTATATTTAACGATATGAAGTTTTTGCTGAAAACAATCTACATCCACACATGAAAGATTTGTAATAGGGTTGAGGCTGTAGTTATTTGTAGTAAGGTGAATTGTTTGTGGAAGTGAAAGGAAGTGTAGCCGAGGGCGGAAAAGAGAAGGGCGTCGCCGGAAACAACAAAAATAGCAAAAAAAAGGAATGAATTTCAATACGAGATCACTTATCGACTAGGGCGGCGTTCAAGAAGAAAATAAACATACCCCATTCTCGGGGAATATGAATAATGAGACGGATAAACATCCGGTTGAGGAAGTGTCGTTTACACGGACGTCGACAAAGGACACGCGCACCTCCTGAATTATGCAACCTCCGAGGATCTGTGAATCAGAGCAGGAAGAAAGAAATTCCGTTGCCGCCTCCAAAACAATTCCATACACAAAATAATGCGCATCGACTTGGGAATTAACTTAATTGCCAATTACACTAATATTTCACTTTATGCAATCGCCGAAAAATATCGCATGAAATATTAATTGCGCAGATGAAATACTCCCTCTGATGCTCCTCCGAAGAAGAAAAAGAAAATTTATATATATATAAAAACAAAAACAATATATTACATCAACCGGATGATGAACTTCGAAGCTTTCATGTTTAGCTTTCCCTCCCTTCAAAAAAAAATAATAAAATAAAATAAAAATATACGCGCAATTAAATTTCGCAGATAAAAACAGCTCCCTCTATGTACAGCGAGAGGACTACATCAATTATTCAGGATTAAATTTTTGTAAACGTTTGCATTTTTTATACGGAGCTTTCTTTGAATCCCAAATTAGCTCAAAAACATGCCATATTCCCAATAATTTCTACAACATTTCAATACGAAATAATTATTTATTACTGCAGACTTAAAACTGGTATTTCAACAAATATTGAATGACTTTTGTGTTTATTATCAAAAAATAAACTTAAATCGAATAAATGATACAAGTAGAAGATTCTGCAATGAAAATAATATAATAGAAAATGTAGAAAAAAACGTATTCATACTTTTTTATTTGCATTTTATTTCATCAGAAAACTTACTTTTTTAAATAATAATAGAAGCGAATTTTATTGATAGATTATCTCAGTTTATTTTCTTCTAGAACTATAAATTCCGATTCATCAATAGATGAGGCATCATTTTCTTCCATTTACTTTTGGTTAATCTAATTTGTTCAGAATGTTTATATTGCAAGTTTTCACTTTCTTACATAAATAATTTTTAGTTTATTTATTGTTATTTGATAAAAAACCAACTATGTCCCAAAATATACTTTTAAAAACTTTGATTTAGATTTATTCTCGCTGATACTCGTGTATTGATTAGAAGATTAATTTTGAATTGTCCACTATAGAGTGAATAACAGCAATAGGTGGTGTGTTGTGTGATGTTTGCTTACGCAAGTGGCGTATAAATTGGACAAATCAATTGTGCTATCGACTACAATCGACGGCTCTCGTCAAAATATAACGACCGTCCGAGGGAAGTAAACACATTAGTTATATTAATTTGTCACCACACAACACATATTAACAGATGCAGTTTCATGCTAATTTATTAAAATCTTATTAAAGAATTAGTTAGTATAAAAATATGAATGTAAAATATTTTATTTTCTCCAAGAATGGGCTGCAAATAATAACAAACTTATTCACATGTGCGTGTGACACGTGGCAGTAGAAGCACCACGTGCGACTTCAACGTGAAATCGCTGATTATGTATTATATACAAATGCACTTTACTGAGCAATCATATTGCGAAGCTTTCCAAATAGTAAAAGGAATATTATCTTTTTAGAAAAACAATAATAATATTAAATGACGAAAGAGACATGCATGTATTATAGTGCGCACAATTGAAAGAAATATTTGTTGTTGCTTGAAAATATGCTTTGGTCGAGAGTCTAAGGAGCAGGATTAAAACAAATATGCATAGAATTCCGAGCCGTCCTATATTCATAAGCGTATAAAGGAAACCTCGGACCTTTGGGTGCTTATAAAATCGCTTTTGAATAAATAAATAAATGGAAGATGCGAAAACATCAAAGCGAGTATTTTTGTTTCGGAGGACGAAAGGTGGGTGGGTGTGTGTGTGTGTGTATGTATGTGAGTACGTATGAATAGCTCCGACACGTGCAGAATGATACAGAGAAATACACACATATTCAAAAATCCACTTTGCTGCAACAAAAGCGAGAATTCGGATCCCGGCTGAGGTATTATTAACGTTGGAGACGCTAAGGAAAGGACTCCCCACAAAGGATGGAAATATGTTTAGAGAATTGTTGTCGTCGAATTTCCGGATGCAGCGGAGAGAAGAATGCGCCGGTCAGCATCCCCTAAGATATCTCCATCGCTCTCGCACCCCTCGCATCTGCTATTGTTGTGCAACTTGCATAGCGCTGCATCCGCGACATCCGAGCAGCAAGTAATATGCGAGATATGTATGAGATGATGAAACGTCCCGAATAGGAATGGAAGGATGAGAGGAAGAGGTGGAGGTGAAGATTCAACCGACCGGAAGGATCATTGTGTATACGCGATTTGCATCCATCTTCCTCATCCTCTTCTCGGTGTTATGCAAATCCTCAAGGTTCGATTCGTATCGTATTAGGAAGATTCCGCTCTTTGTGAATTCATCTTCCGCATCGTCTGTCCTCCGTCGCGCTCTCAATAATATCAAGTTTATTTTGCCAATGTCGTATTAATCAAATCTCTTACGGAATCATAACTTCAGGAGCAACTAACGTGCATCGAATTTAGGAGTTTTCATCCCTCACCACCCTCAGTCATAAATCGGTGATAAATGATGAATTCCCCATAACATACGCCTTTTGTCATACGGATTAAATCATAAATCACGAAGGGATTTCCAAATACTTAAACATAAAAATAATGAAATGAATTCCAGATTACATTATAATAATATAGTTATGAAAAGGCAAATCAATATGAACTGAAATGGAAAATTCACTAAATCAAATCCGTAGAGCTGATATTTCCTGAAACTTGTATTAAATAATCTATATTGAAAAGCGAATAAAGGTGATCGCATTCTTAAGAATTAATTCAATAATACTCAGCGTCCTTTTTCACAAAGGATAAAAACAATTTAAATTATTTTTATAAATATAAAAATTATTTTCGTTATACTTTGAGGTTCTGCTTGAATGTACATTTTACCCCTAAAGGTTTTTTAATGAAATTACCGCGCGATTCAATTAGGTGCAGTGCACTATAAAGTTTAGGATGATCCAGGTTAATTATTTCGAAGGGAACACGTCATTTTTATTGTACTTTTCGGTAGGTAATTAGGGCGGCAGAGCGGAGAGGAATACCTGAGTTATGCTTGAGGTCGGGGATTTAACGCGTCGACGGATAAAGATAGGCTTATCCTTTGCGATGAATTATTGTAGATGGTTGTGCAGCTAAGAGGGCGCGCTGAACCTGCAAAGATCCTCGACAAAATAATTAACCGAAAAAAAGCAAAGATCCGCACTTTTCTATTAAAGTTTATAGACCAGGCGCATCCACAAATTAATACTAACAATCAATTTTAATATGGGTGAGTCACCTTAAATGGATTTCCCCTTTGCGGTACATAATGCATGATCCCGTTGTGCATTGGAGGCGGCGCAGTTTGTGTTTGTTATGAGAAAGCTAAAAGCGGCGCCACCCCCGGAGGCTGCAGCAACCCCCCGCGTTTATCTTTATGTTGCATTACATAGCATTTCGATTACCAGACGCAGGGCTTTGCATTAAACGCGACAATGTTATAATCGATGCCGTCCCGCTATTAAAACAATTACGGTAAAAGCCGAACTAATAACATTTCACGATAAACAGATTTATAAACTGATTTGCAGCTTTCATTTCAATGCTTTCGTGCTCAATCTCCACTGATCACATTACTAAAAATGTGTTTAGTAATTATTCCATTAAATTTACGTAATCAAAGATTTACATAATTGCCGCTGCTACCGGCATCTTCTCAATGTTGTTAAATTTGTAATTTTAACAGTTTCAAATAATTTGCACTAATTCTAAATAAGAAAGCTAAATCAAATTAATCCTCGGGACACCATTTCGCATTTACAAAGTGCGAATCTTCATGTTTAAGATGCGATTATTTGATCTCCGGCGTATGATTGCTGAATCTTTTATGAATGAACGTCTAATTAAACATTTTCCGAGGCGAAAGGTGGTAAATGGTAGAAAATACTTCAGAGGGATGATGTTCGTCGTCCTTAAAGATTAAATCTGGATCATCGTCACTAGACGGCACCGCACAAGACAAAAGGTAAATCAAGCGCAAAGCTGGAACGCGAGCTTGGTTGTCTCAGGAATTATGAATGCCTGAAATCTAATAATAAATTTATCGCGAAGTGTGCAAGTGAGCAAAAAGCTCATCTCGTCTTCAACGGGCGTTATTTAACTGCATCTATCTACCCGTTCGATCGGACTGTTGTTTGACCATAAAAGGTAGGGGAAGAGTCGGAGGGCATCGAGTTCATGGCTTATTAATTTTTGCAATGACAAGGTATAAATCAATGCCTCTATTATTTGGACACATGGAGCGATGCTGCGATGCCCATTAATCTTCCTCACTCGGAGCCGATCGAGACGACTCACTCCAAGAATTTGCAAGTCACGAATGCGATAAATATCATCCACTAAATGCTTACTTACCAATAAAATGCACTGTAAAAGTTGCTTAACTAATACTATTATTCATATAAACGAATTGATGTATTATTAAATGTTTACTCAAGCGCGGCGGATATATCCGCCCTATCCTTTACTAATCTTTTTTAGACGGAGCTGCCAAATTAAAAAAGGACATGGTACTTTTGTTTTGATTGTTTGTTTTTATCTTGTCTAATACGTATCGAATGGAATAAGCTTGCGCGTAAAAATAAATAAATAAATACTTTTTTTTTGCGTTGACGTATGAAGTAGAATAAAAGTCTCGATCAGACGGAATAAAGCCTCTGGCCAATTTGTTTCATCTACGGTGGGAGGGTGGTGGGTTTGGGGGGATTGATGGCAAAGGAGAGAACGGGAACGAAAGTGAGTTGAAGGGAAATGGGGAAAAATAGAAAAATGGATGGTAGGAGGAAAGAGGAAAACGGGACAATGGGGGATCGACCGGAAGCAGATCAAACGTGAAAAATAATTTGTAAAGAGATTACCCCCAAAATCGAGTCTATACATAAATCCACCTGGCGCATGCAAATTGCATTATCAGAGACATTTTAATCCCGTCAAACAAAACAAACCGTGGGGGCTGGCTGCAGACCGCCACCACCTCCTCTTCGTACTCATCCGCTGCCCATTTCACTGGCCGTCGGTCGCGTTTCGGTTTGAGCAATGCACACGTACGAACGTGTGCATTGATATTGTTGTTGTCCCATCGATCCAAACTGCTCACGTGCACATGCAATTTAAAACTGGCAATTTAAAACTGGAGAATTTAACGGAAGTTTTAATAGCATTTTGATCACCTGCAATTACATTCGATATTTTCCGATTTTCAGACGTATTGGCGTCTCTTCGATGGGGAATGTGGGTGGTGAAAGTAGGTAGGTAGATACACACGTCGCTTCGGTTCCAAGAGCAATCTGGTCAAACGAACGTGACGGAGCCATCCCTTGTTTGTCCATAAACACTATAAACCTTGAGGATCAGCCTAATGAAGTGTGTGCTGTTTATCCCGTCGATAATACTGCAACATCTCGATCTGAATCTGGTCATTTTACAACTAACCATCACCACAATCGATGTATATAACAAGAGGATCTCCTCCTCACACTATTGTTAATTAATTTCCAACCGGATTACCTTTGGCTCGAGTTAATTGAACGGTGTTTGGATTTTCCAATTTCCTGTCATTCGGCAAACTTTTCGCAAATTTACTGCTGTTAACAGATCGCTAATCCTTCTCCTCTATTTTTTTGTTGGCGGTCGTTTCGAGGTCGACGCACACACAAAATTCAGGGCAGCAGTCATGTCGCGAACCGTTAATCCGACGGTAATGGAGAAGGGTTTTGCAGCTCTTATTAATATGCGCGCATCCTGCAAACGCACCATTACCCACCTCGACAATCACTTGACCAGCAGCACTCAACCAACCCTTAACACCGCAGACTCGATTATCCCAACGTAACCGACATACTGCATCTAAAACGAACCTTCAATTCCGAGTACAACATTTCTGCAAGAACAAATCGTAAAGTTTTTTAATATCATAATCCACCAGAAATAGTTAACAACAAAGACGTTATTACTTTAAACCTTAACAGTCAAAAGCGAAACTACTATGTATTATCATATTCTAGCATATTTAATGTCAAAGCTTTATACAAATAAATATTCACAATTTACTTTTTTGGGGATGAATATGTAGAATAAAAATGTGTATATTTTAAGATTCGATAAGGCGGATATATCCGCCGTTTATTCAAAATTAAATTCATCAAAACACAAAACAGTTTATTAATTAAAAATATTTTGGCGAAAATCCCATTTCAATAATCCTTTGTATATATGCGTATGTGAACAGCATATGATTATTATTTTTGAAAAATACAATTAGATTTTTCAGTCATAGTAGAAAAAAGCAGCATCGATGCACAATATACTCTCGTGAATAATGAATGAAATGAAAGTGCATGAAATTTAAAAAAAAAATGTTGTTTATGGTTTGCAAACAATTTATAATGTTCGATTTTGTTGGCGCTAGGACAACATTAGCCGATGTAAACCCGATATTTGTATAATAAATATATTACTTTACCTGATGATTTACTCTCATATTGAGTACCACAAAGTATTAATAGAAGTGGGTTTAATTAAAACATTATCAAATAGACTAAAAATGATTTTTCAAAAATTTTCATTGAAATTTTAACAAGAATAAAACTGATTTTGTTCATCAATTTATAACTATGGATGCAAAAATAATTTTGTAAATAGATTATCTTGAGAACAGTAAAAATAACTAAAAATATCAATTTGATAAAAAAAGACAGATTTATGTAATATTTCTATGTAGTACAAAATTTTGTTATTAATATGAAAAAGTAGTAAAATGTACAGAATATTTATTTAGAATTGAAAATAATTTATTTTAATTGAAAATTGCATTTAATGGATTATTATAATGTTATAAACAGTTTCTATTTCAATGACGAGCAAACAGAAAAATGGTTTTGATGTAGTGAATTGTAGTATTGAGAGAGCGTCATTCCTTTTTTGATGTGTAAATGTTGATTTTTGTTGATATGATATGCAAATAAAGGCGCGCTTTGATCGCGGATAATTGCAGCTAGTGAGACGACACACATCAATGGTGTATTTACCGCGACCGAACGATATTAACAAACCAAACAAATTATAATATAAGTGCGCTCTCGAAACGAAAATTCAGCTGTGAATGGAATCGAGAATAATGGGAGAGAATTAGGCACCATTGAGTCCTCATTAGTCTATGATATATGGGCATGATACGTACGTAAATTGCACAACAAGCGACCACCCTGTCCCCCCAATCAAGGGTGGAAAGTCACGGCGACGCCCGGCGCCGGTCGCGTCCGACGCCAGCCGTCTGTCGGTCCTCCTCTCTCTGTACAATCATGATCATGGATGAACGATCCACGGAGCCGCCCACACTTCACCCTCTCGCAAATATATCATTAAGATCATTTCAACGATGGCACAACAAAAATGCAAGAACTGAATAAAATTAACCGCACTAACGATCATCACAAGCATTGCTACAATCCCTCAATCACATTTATTATAGATTATTAAAATATAATCAATTGATAAAGTAATAGTAATCAGTAGAAATACTACTGAAATTATTTTTTTTATTCTTTACTTATTTTTGTGGGACAAGCGGTTTAAATAACACCCGTGGGTTTGTCGGTGAGTTATTAAACCTTTGTAAGCTCCTTCAGAAGGTCCGGATACGACCTGAAAGATTTACCGTTTTCCACCCAGCATCACCCCCTTTTTCCAAGTTGCAGTGATTCTTAGAAAACTTCGCAAGTATTCAACCAGAAACATTAGCCGTTTCTTATCATAAACGACCGCAAGGACACGCATTTTTTTGCTTGACTAATTTCTTTAATAAGCCGTTGTCTTTTAACTTTATTTTCAATCTTATCATACATAATCATCATTCAAAAGATAATTCAAGGATTGGTCCAGCAACCATCCCTTATTATTAATTTAGTTAACAAATATATATGTTTTCATTAATTACTAAAGATTGTTTGTTATAAACTGCAAGTTATGAGATAATATTGCTTTGAAAAAGGCTCATTAAAATGAGATTGGTTGAAACAGGGAGACGTTATGTAGAATAATATTTTTTTGTTGCAGATGCACGAAAAAGCGGATTTATTATTAGGAGGTAAAAGTGGACCAGCGGATTTGTACGAGAACGTCCCGCGATGATAAAGAAGGAGATGTACGAAATCAAACACAATCCTCTTGAAGCGGATAATGCAACGAGCAGGACCTATGAATGCAACGAACAAAGAGAATCGTTGGGAGGACGTCTTGAGTTGCTGGCCTCTGGCCTTCCCGAAGAATACAATAAGAGATTGTTTGAGCAGTCAGTTAGCATGGGATAAATGTTGACGGGTTCATAAGAAAGCAATCAGGATGAGGAAAAAAAAGAAGGAAAGGGATGTAGAGTTATGTACTTGGTTTTGCAGAGAGTTGGAGAGAGAGAAAGAGCGATCAATCCGACGGTAAAACCCTGTGCGGCCTCTCACGGACACCAACCGCCTGCCCCGAAGGCGAGGGTCGCAACCCTCCTCCTACCGAGAAACTCTTGCAGACCTCACGCAAACATTACAAACCACCTAACTTCCGCCCCCCCGAATATTCACATCGCCAAAGGCACTCGACGCGAAAAGGCTCTTTCTTTAATCAATCCGCCAATCATCGTTTGGCAATTCCTTCTGTCCGATACATATACAAAATTGATCCCTTTTTTTGGCACAGTTATCTTCGAGTTGATTATAGTGTACTTTTCAGAACAAACAAATTACCAGTATTTTTTTAGTAAGAATGATTACTGTGTTTCTTTTTATTTTTGCGATTGGTCTGTTTTCGGGGTTTTGATGAGGAACGTGAAAAGAAGCGGCAATCATTAATATTGCGATACGGATCTCGTCCATTGCGAATGCAGAAAGTGGCGTTGTCGCTCCCGTCGACAAGCAATTTATCTATCTGGCTTCGCATAATTTGCTTGCTTCTTCAATTAATTCTAAAACGCGCGAAGAATAATCAAACACCACGCAAAGAGTTATTTCGGCACATATTTAATGCGGTAGACCCGTCCCCGTCCCGTTTCGTCGCGCAATGAATCACCGAACGAAAGGGACAAAATGCTGGATGCGGTGGAGGCGCCGGGGACTCCTCCTCCCTCACCCACGTCATCGTCCTTCTCCTCGGGGACGACGCTCGCATCTGATGACTATCCTGCACTGCTGCAATGTCATGCCTAGGTTACGCTACGACCCGCGTCTGGGAATTCAACGGAATCAACGCCAGACGACGTCTGGACCCGAAGGTCAACTCATCTTTCATTTCACTCTCACCATCTTCAATTTCACCTTGATTAACAACAAAATCACATTTCTTGTAAAACTCATTAAAAACCATTATTAAAGAGTTTATTTTATTTTACTATTTACTATTATTTACTATTTTTCAACATTTCAGAACATTTTTTATTTTTTGAAAAGATATTTTTAAAAATGATGAGTAAATGACCAAAAGCAATTTATTATTTCGATTTCGCTTTCAAGTTTTCTAAATTAAAGTAATTTCTGTACGTCTTTTGAAGAGCGGGAGCGCAAATATTTCTTAGTATGCGATGGTCGTGCTTCCAGAAACTGCATTAACGTGTCAAGAAGGGATTTCTATCCCTCGGGGAAAACTGAACCGATAATTCCGCCCGACTTTATAATGCAGCGTTCCCTTCTCCTAATGTGTGAGCGAATTTTTAATTTCAGCCCATTATTGCATCGCATCGAAAGGAAATGAAAAAAAGATGGGACAGATTCAAAGCATTACGAAAATTAGTCATTTAAAATCACATTCTCGTTGTTTCCTCTTATTATCTTCGTATACATTTTAAATTCAAATTTAATTTTTTGTTTGTGTATGAGAGCGCTCTCTCTCTCTCCATCTTTCCACCCTCTTTCCGTGAAAACTAATTATCCCATGCAAGGCACTTGAGCGTTTCCTTCCGATTCATTTTTTGCTCCTCAAAAGCCTCCACCTCCTTCTCCTCCTCCCTCAAGCTGTCCTTGTTTATTAACAGTACACTCGCTCTGCATCCCTCTTTCCGAGCGAGCCTTAATACCTTCAGAGGAGAATTTCGTAGTTTTTCATTTATTTAAATTAAAACCGAAAACCGTTCAAGATTAACTGTAACGCTGTGGAAAGAACAACCGAGATGTATAAGATGCGAAAAACTTCGTGGAAAGTATATTGGATTCCTCAAATTGAAACAAATTGATTAATTTTTATCGCGCGAATTTTTCATCCTCCACGCAAAGAGGAAAATTGTTATTTATGCCGGCATTGCATAACCATCTTCAACTCCCGCCGTCCGACACTCCGGAACAAATAAATCAGAATATCACTCTGACAGTCATCATTAATAATAAGCATTATAAGAAGAAAGAAAATATTGCCGGTGCAAAAAGATCGATGAGCAAGAAAACTCGACATATTTTATAATTAATTAATAATTTAAAAACTATACAACTTCATACATGTATTTATAACTGTGTTATTTTATATGAGAGATAAAAGGAAAAACTGAAAAAGAAAAGTTCAAAATATGTGTATTTCATTGATGAATGCTTCAAGTTGGGTAACCGAAATGCATATGACCTCAGCATGGTTATAATTGATATTCCATGCATGCAGAAATTGAAATTTGCAAGTGCGAAGAATTTAATAAATTTCGCACTCCATATTTATAAGAGGATTAGAGGAGACGGGGCCGGCGGCTGCTCGACTCGGCTCCTTCTGGTCTCCGACTTTCTCAAGTCGGAAGTTGTGACTTTTCGTTGAGAGTCGAAAAGTATACTATTTTTTTTTTAAATATAAATATTTTAATATAATTAGGATAATTTCGAAACGCTCAACTAATTTGTGCATCTGCAAAACGAATTTGGTGGAGGAGCCGAGTTCACTAAGTAGTTTAGCCGGAGGGAGAGGAACGAACGCACCGAGATCCACTGAATATTTCAGTTGTTTTACGCGTTCCTTCCTTTCCCCTCTCCGCTCTCGCAACAACGCGTTATTTTTGTTTCTGCAAAGCCGCCCCCGTTTTCAATGTTTTCGTAAACAAAACAATGATGCTGCGCCATGTTACCACCGTATCGAAGCAATCACTAATTATCATTAGAATCATCATCTTGATCATCATCATCATTATTATTATACCGATGTATAAACACGACCATGCAGAGCGAGAAACGAACTTTCAACAAAAAACTAATTTTCACCGTTAATTAATGTGCAGTTGCTAATAGAACCTTATTTTTTTAGGCGAAACAAAACTAATTTACACAATCGACGAAGTAATAATGTAGGTCACGTGTCCATGCCAATTGCCGTATTGATCCAATTACAAAAATCGCTCGACTTAATTAATTAAGTCCATTTAATCAGCAAGTAAATACACCTTTTCGACGCTTTCTATTCAGGCATTTTTGTATGTGTGTTTCTGTAATTTACAAGATTGATTATTAACACGATGCGAACAAGCGGCGAATATATCCGCCTCATCTTTTGCATTACGCTTATACAAAATTGTATGCACTAGTCATTTTCCAATCGAGCTTATGCATTTTTTTCTATAAATCTTTAAAGTCTGTAAAAATACACCGAGATTATTATTATTATAAAATCTTCTTTGTTGAAAACGTGTATGTATTAAAATTTAGAGAAAACAAAATCAGTAAACTTTATAGGAACAGAGCTTTATATATATATAACTGGAATTGTCCTGCAAAGAAGTTCATGACACGTAGGCGACGCAGCGAAATTAATTTAATTAATAATTATTAAATTCAGAATTTAATTAAATTAATTAATTTCACCCGTTCCGATTTTAATTCGCGCTATATCCATCCCGCCGGCCATACAAAAATCCTATTTGTATATTTTATTTTGAAGACTTCCCTTGTTTTCCATAAAATTGAATTATTTTTTTTAAACAAAATATTTTTTTTGTTATTCTTCTGGAGCAAAACCTGCTTGATTATGAAAATTATATTTCTCACATAATAATAGTATATAATAGCGTGAAAAATTGAAAGTACTGTTTTGAACGGAGATGTTTTTTAAGCTTCAAAAAAGCAGTGTCTTTACATTTTTGCTTAAATCTCAAAAAGTATGCATGATTTATTAATTATTGAAGAACCAAATTAAAGCTAAAGGTTCATTCTTTAAAACGTGTGCATTGGTATTATTGTATCATGTGCCGTTTTCGCGTAATACGCTGTCAAACTTGAAGAAACGTTTTTTTAAGCTTCGAAAAAGCAGTGTCTTCACATTTTTGCTTATATCTCAAAAAGTATGCGCGCTATATTATTTATTGAGGTACCAAATTAAAGCTAAAGGTTCATTCTTTAAAACGTGTGCATTGGTATTATTGTATCATGTGCCGTTTTCGCGTAATACGCTGTCAAACTTGAAGAAACGTTTTTTTAAGCTTCGAAAAAGCAGTGTCTTCACATTTTTGCTTATATCTCGAAAACTATGCGCGCTATTTTATTTATTGAGGTACCAAATTAAAGCTAAAGGTTCACTCTTTAAAACGTGTGCATTGGTATTATTGTATCATGTGCCGTTTTCGCGTAATACGCTGTCAAACTTGAAGAAACGTTTTTTTAAGCTTCGAAAAAGCAGTGTCTTCACATTTTTGCTTATATCTCGAAAACTATGCGCGCTATTTTATTTATTGAGGTACCAAATTAAAGCTAAAGGTTCACTCTTTAAAACGTGTGTATTGGTATTATTGTATCATGTGCCGTTTTCGCGTAATACGCTGTCAAACTTGAAGAAACGTTTTTTTAAGCTTCGAAAAAGCAGTGTCTTTACATTTTTGCTTATATCTCAAAAAGTATGCGCTCTATATTATTTATTGAGGTACCAAATTAAAGCTAAAGGTTCATTCTTTAAAACGTGTGCATTGGTATTATTGTATCATGTGCCGTTTTCGCGTAATACGCTGTCAAACTTGAAGAAACGTTTTTTTAAGCTTCGAAAAAGCAGTGTCTTCACATTTTTGCTTATATCTCGAAAACTATGAGCGCTATATTATTTATTGAGGTACCAAATTAAAGCTAAAGGTTCATTCTTTAAACCGTGTGCATTGGTATTATTGTATCATGTGTCGTTTTCGCGTAATACGCTGTCAAACTTGAAGAAACGTTTTTTTAAGCTTCGAAAAAGCAGTGTCTTCACATTTTTGCTTATATCTCGAAAACTATGCGCGCTATATTATTTATTGAGGTACCAAATTAAAGCTAAAGGTTCATTCTTTAAAACGTGTGCATTGGTATTATTGTATCATGTGCCGTTTTCGCGTAATACGCTGTCAAACTTGAAGAAACGTTTTTTTAAGCTTCGAAAAAGCAGTGTCTTCACATTTTTGCTTATATCTCAAAAAGTATGCGCTCTATATTATTTATTGAGGTACCAAATTAAAGCTAAAGGTTCATTCTTTAAAACGTGTGCATTGGTATTATTGTATCATGTGCCGTTTTCGCGTAATACGCTGTCAAACTTGAAGAAACGTTTTTTTAAGCTTCGAAAAAGCAGTGTCTTCACATTTTTGCTTATATCTCGAAAACTATGCGCGCTATTTTATTTATTGAGGTACCAAATTAAAGCTAAAGGTTCACTCTTTAAAACGTGTGCATTGGTATTATTGTATCATGTGCCGTTTTCGCGTAATACGCTGTCAAACTTGAAGAAACGTTTTTTTAAGCTTCGAAAAAGCAGTGTCTTTACATTTTTGCTTATATCTCAAAAAGTATGCGCTCTATATTATTTATTGAGGTACCAAATTAAAGCTAAAGGTTCATTCTTTAAAACGTGTGCATTGGTATTATTGTATCATGTGCCGTTTTCGCGTAATACGCTGTCAAACTTGAAGAAACGTTTTTTTAAGCTTCGAAAAAGCAGTGTCTTCACATTTTTGCTTATATCTCGAAAACTATGCGCGCTATTTTATTTATTGAGGTACCAAATTAAAGCTAAAGGTTCATTCTTTAAAACGTGTGCATTGGTATTATTGTACCATGTGCCGTTTTCGCGTAATACGCTGTCAAACTTGAAGAAACGTTTTTTTAAGCTTCGAAAAAGCAGTGTCTTCACATTTTTGCTTATATCTCGAAAACTATGCGCGCTATTTTATTTATTGAGGTACCAAATTAAAGCTAAAGGTTCACTCTTTAAAACGTGTGCATTGGTATTATTGTATCATGTGCCGTTTTCGCGTAATACGCTGTCAAACTTGAAGAAACGTTTTTTTAAGCTTCGAAAAAGCAGTGTCTTCACATTTTTGCTTATATCTCAAAAAGTATGCGCTCTATATTATTTATTGAGGTACCAAATTAAAGCTAAAGGTTCATTCTTTAAAACGTGTGCATTGGTATTATTGTATCATGTGCCGTTTTCGCGTAATACGCTGTCAAACTTGAAGAAACGTTTTTTTAAGCTTCGAAAAAGCAGTGTCTTCACATTTTTGCTTATATCTCGAAAACTATGAGCGCTATATTATTTATTGAGGTACCAAATTAAAGCTAAAGGTTCATTCTTTAAACCGTGTGCATTGGTATTATTGTATCATGTGTCGTTTTCGCGTAATACGCTGTCAAACTTGAAGAAACGTTTTTTTAAGCTTCGAAAAAGCAGTGTCTTCACATTTTTGCTTATATCTCGAAAACTATGCGCGCTATATTATTTATTGAGGTACCAAATTAAAGCTAAAGGTTCATTCTTTAAAACGTGTGCATTGGTATTATTGTATCATGTGCCGTTTTCGCGTAATACGCTGTCAAACTTGAAGAAACGTTTTTTTAAGCTTCGAAAAAGCAGTGTCTTCACATTTTTGCTTATATCTCAAAAAGTATGCGCTCTATATTATTTATTGAGGTACCAAATTAAAGCTAAAGGTTCATTCTTTAAAACGTGTGCATTGGTATTATTGTATCATGTGCCGTTTTCGCGTAATACGCTGTCAAACTTGAAGAAACGTTTTTTTAAGCTTCGAAAAAGCAGTGTCTTCACATTTTTGCTTATATCTCGAAAACTATGCGCGCTATTTTATTTATTGAGGTACCAAATTAAAGCTAAAGGTTCACTCTTTAAAACGTGTGCATTGGTATTATTGTATCATGTGCCGTTTTCGCGTAATACGCTGTCAAACTTGAAGAAACGTTTTTTTAAGCTTCGAAAAAGCAGTGTCTTTACATTTTTGCTTATATCTCAAAAAGTATGCGCTCTATATTATTTATTGAGGTACCAAATTAAAGCTAAAGGTTCATTCTTTAAAACGTGTGCATTGGTATTATTGTATCATGTGCCGTTTTCGCGTAATACGCTGTCAAACTTGAAGAAACGTTTTTTTAAGCTTCGAAAAAGCAGTGTCTTCACATTTTTGCTTATATCTCGAAAACTATGCGCGCTATTTTATTTATTGAGGTACCAAATTAAAGCTAAAGGTTCATTCTTTAAAACGTGTGCATTGGTATTATTGTACCATGTGCCGTTTTCGCGTAATACGCTGTCAAACTTGAAGAAACGTTTTTTTAAGCTTCGAAAAAGCAGTGTCTTCACATTTTTGCTTATATCTCGAAAACTATGCGCGCTATTTTATTTATTGAGGTACCAAATTAAAGCTAAAGGTTCACTCTTTAAAACGTGTGCATTGGTATTATTGTATCATGTGCCGTTTTCGCGTAATACGCTGTCAAACTTGAAGAAACGTTTTTTTAAGCTTCGAAAAAGCAGTGTCTTCACATTTTTGCTTATATCTCAAAAAGTATGCGCTCTATATTATTTATTGAGGTACCAAATTAAAGCTAAAGGTTCATTCTTTAAAACGTGTGCATTGGTATTATTGTATCATGTGCCGTTTTCGCGTAATACGCTGTCAAACTTGAAGAAACGTTTTTTTAAGCTTCGAAAAAGCAGTGTCTTCACATTTTTGCTTATATCTCAAAAAGTATGCGCTCTATATTATTTATTGAGGTACCAAATTAAAGCTAAAGGTTCATTCTTTAAAACGTGTGCATTGGTATTATTGTAGCATGTGCCGTTTTCGCGTAATACGCTGTCAAACTTGAAGAAACGTTTTTTTAAGCTTCGAAAAAGCAGTGTCTTCACATTTTTGCTTATATCTCAAAAAGTATGCGCGCTATATTATTTATTGAGGTACCAAATTAAAGCTAAAGGTTCATTCTTTAAAACGTGTGCATTGGTATTATTGTATCATGTGTCGTTTTCGCGTAATACGCTGTCAAACTTGAAGAAACGTTTTTTTAAGCTTCGAAAAAGCAGTGTCTTCACATTTTTGCTTATATCTCAAAAAGTATGCGTAGTAAGTAGTTATTGAGGTACCAAATTAAAGCTAAACGTTCATTCTTTAAAACGTGTGCATTGGTATAATTGTATCATGTGCCGTTTTCGCGTAATACGCTGTCAAACTTGAAGAAACGTTTTTTTAAGCTTCGAAAAAGCAGTGTCTTCACATTTTTGCTTATATCTCGAAAACTATGCGCGCTATATTATTTATTGAGGTACCAAATTAAAGCTAAAGGTTCATTCTTTAAAACGTGTGCATTGGTATTATTGTATCATGTGCCGTTTTCGCGTAATACGCTGTCAAACTTGAAGAAACGTTTTTTTAAGCTTCGAAAAAGCAGTGTCTTCACATTTTTGCTTATATCTCAAAAAGTATGCACGATATATTAATTATAGAAGAATCAAATTAGAGTATACTGGTATAACTGTATTATTTGTCGTTTAAACGTAATTAACTGAGTAATTTTGTATGAATTGCATCTATCTCCAAAATATTATGGCATTCTGTAATATTTGCTGTTATGAAAAAAAAATGATTGAGTATTATATAATAGAATTGAGGATGTTGCGAGTATAATGAAAGCATAAAGAAGTTTGAAGACAAATCGAAATTAATAAACATCGAACGTAGTAGTAATGCTGCAATTAAGAAATTAATTAAGCCCGTCGACGAAGGTATTAAGAGTTCAGATGTAGCGCTTTTTCGCTCCGCTCGTTAATGAACAATTTAGATTGGATTCGGTGCATAATGGGTTGTAGTAATTGTATAATGGCGGCATGAAATGCACGGATTTCTCGGCTACGGAGACACATTGAAGCAATTTGAATGCGGAAATTCGATTATGGAAATCAATAGACCGCGCGCTCACCAGTAACACATCTGTAACTTAATAGCCGCCTCCATCAAACACCTCTCACACCCCCCCGCCACCCACACAACCGCCCTACCCAAAAACAACCCTCGCAAATAACCGTACCATTTTACACGCGCATTAAATTCATAATTGATTTTTCCACGCCGCACCGCGCGCTCTCCTTCCTATTCAATTATTCACAATCGTCCAATCTGAATGACAAATTCATTCATTCTTTCTTATAAAGACCTAAACGATACGAATTTACACCGCAACATTAACTTATTCTAAAATTACTATACATTTCATATAATGGGAAGTTATTTACGATTTACGTTATTACTCCATTCTCTTTTTACCTTCTATTATAATTAAAACTCATATCAATAGTTTCTCATATCACCTTATAGGAACATTTTTGGAAAACACTCCCCTGTTCATCACATATGAAAATTTTTAGAAATCACCACCTATTATGTCATGACATAATATATAGAAATTATAACTAGTGGAGACGCCAACATTAAAATGAATTTTCATAATATCGGAAATTGGCACTTTTTGTAAAGCTTGACGAAAAGTATGTAGTGCATGCATCACCTTTCACTCAGTTACTATTATATTGCACATGTTTAATGAAATCAGAAGCGGTTTAAAGTCTTTAAAGCCTGGGCGCATAATGAGGTGGAAAACTTGCACGGAAAACTTTCGAAGAGAGGAAATTGTAAAAGTTTCCGGGAGGCCTTTGTCGACGCCCAAAGATAGATAATCCGGACGATCAAGAAGGCTCCAATTTTTGTTATTAACTCTACCTTGCATTTAAGTCTAAGAAAAGAATTGTGAAGAAAATAATGTGTTGGTATGTTGAGAACGAGCAGTGTAAACCCTTTGACGATATCAGGACCGAGCAGAGAATACACAAACTATTAGTCATATTGGTATAGAATTTCAGCAATAGATATAAAAGGTCCTCCAAAGGAGTGGCGCACGTGCGTGTATGTATGATGTGGTTCGTATTGGTAGTATATATGTATTCACTGTCAGAGGAATGATCGATGAACGTATGTATGTATATATCCGTCATCGATGTTTCGACAGATCGTTTTTACAATGACCATTTCGACTCGAACATTAACACTAATTAATCACCTTTCAATCCACGTAATTTAAAGCCGACGCGGAAAAAGAGAGAACCAATAATGTGCATCCCGGATTACCGTTATTATTTCCTGCTTATGTAATCATCGGATCCATTTACTTTTCCGGGTATTTAATCAAATTCCGGTTTACATTTAGTTCGCAAATGCGGTTAATTAATAATCAACAAATGTCAAATTCCATATATTAAAATACGCTCGACGCTAAATCAATCTCACGTTACATCTGTTTGCGCAACGCTCGCATTCTACCATTTCGATAAAGAAAACATGTTTGCTTCATCAAATGCATTACGTAATGGCAAAAATAAAACGAAATGTGAAATTTAATAAAGAAAAATGATGAAATTATGAGATTAAATTACACTTAAAAAAAAAAGATTAAATATAACAACTTTTCTCAAAAGATTTGCAGTGTTTCGATTCCGAATTGATGAAAACCTTTCTGGCAAAGCTATTTTCTTCGTTGAGAATCTATAAACAAGTTGCATGGATGTATAGGTTTGAAATTTAATATATAAATGCAGTTGCTCCAGTTCGAATGCAGGCCCGTACTGAAAACAAATTGTAATTTCCGATCGAGTTTTCAGTATACTGATTTTTGATTTGATGCTTCAAATGATATAATAATAATTAATCAGTTTATAGTTTTTCATCTATATTTGTTAATGATGATTGCAAATGGTGAATTTGTGTTTTGTGAAAATGAAAGGAAGGTGGAATTTGTTACAGGAAGCAACAGATTTTCAGCGCCGGAAGAAGGTTGTGGTGTTCGGAAACCATAAATCTTTCTCTTTTGCGCAACAAGTAGAGCCACGCAACTGGTAGATGGCGCGCAACAGGCGCCGTGTATCAACAAGTAAAGGTTTATACTTCTGGGGGAGCCCCGGTTTCGCGGAGAATTGGCAATCCGCCAACTACCAGTTGCTGCCCTTCGGGGGGCTATTGTCGCCCGTAGGACAAAAAATAAGTAAAGAGGATCCCAACTACGTGCCCCCTGTAATCTTGCGATCTCCTTTCTTTTATGGACCTTTGCTGGCTGGACCTCATCTTACCCTTTTATATTCCTGCTGTTTTCGTTCCGAGTCTCAATTGATCGAAACGAGTGCTAATGCTCTTACCAACAATTGTCAGAAGGGTCAAATTGATTCTTCGTCGATCATGAGGACAAGAGATTTCATATTTTTTATTCTAACTCAAACTAATAGAAACTTGCGATAAGTTAATTGAATAATGTAAATCGCGTTATCCAGAAGGATCGATTAATCGGTGGGATCATCCACTATATCTTTTCAACAAGACCACGTCGCGCTCTGCTCTCCATCAATCTTACTTTAATAATTTGTACACCCCACCACCCCACATCCAACATTTTCCCAGCAGCAAACTTTTATCATTACGCGAAGAAAGAGAGGCCGCAACGCGCACTAATTATGGGGCGAAAGTTGCCCTGCGAAGATGCAGTGCGCCAAAGTGAGAGAGAAAATGCAAAATAGAAAAAGATACGTATTTTCGATGCTGATCACTTTCGTGTTTAATTATCTTACAGTCACTCTCGAAATTTCACACTTTTCCTTTTCCTGTACACTTTTTTTTCATTTTCACGCCTTCCTCCCCTTGAGTGCTGGCCTCCACTACCTTCCACGTCGTCCGAGGACATAATAACATTCATTTCACGCAACGGGAGACACGAAACGAACAACCTTTAACCTCCCCAAAAAATTACATATATTTTTTTTATTTACACCCCACTACCACTAAAATAAAAACTACAAGACTACAACCTACACGACAATTTATTAATTAATTTCAAATAACTTTTTTCATACTTTCTGTAAATAATAACAATAAATATTTGTTTATTGATTTATCTAATATTTTTATTGATTTATTGTTTTAATTAGTCTAATATTTGCAAAATAGAAACGTTAGTGAACTTATATTAGTGTTAAAAAAATACGTTTTATGCAAAAACTTTTTATACATCAGCTACCTAATATTCAGAGTATTTTCATCTACATGAGTAATAACCCAAATGGTATAGGAATAAAGAAACCATCAAAGGAGGGAACAGCAAAGCTTTGCAGCAGTCGATGTGTAAATGCGGTCAGAGTAATCGACAACGACAGAACAATGACAACGATGGTTGAAATATGTAACAAAAAAGGATTCGAAATGGAAATAACGATAATTAAGAGATAATGATGATGAGGAAGATATTTTAACTACGTTTAATTCGTGTAAGTATATTTGGGAGTGGAATGCAATTGTGTTGAAAGGTGTTGGACGATACTTGAACCTAAAGTGAATTAGGACACACAAGGTTCTTTTATGGGGGTTGTTTGGGTTAGAACTATTTGCATTCGATTCTCAATGTAGTATAAAATGGGGGTGTTAAAAGGTGTGTTTGCGAGAGAGATTTTGGGCAGGTTTTAGTCCACATCCATCCTGAAACGCGTGCGTTTATGTCAATCAAAGGACTTAGACTGTTTGTTGTTGCAGCACTATGAACACGGACATCATCTGAAACAGATGAGAGAGAAAGAGGAGACATATATTCTAATTAGTCCTACTCGTGTATTTTAAAATTTAACCGCACTCGTCGCATATGAATTGAGATGCAAATTAAAAACCCATCGAATGATGTTTCGTTTCAGCATTATTTTCATTTATCTTCGACACAAAGAATAACCGTTTCTTTTTTCAGTACGCTTTTTATATTTTAAACTGAAACAAATTCAAAAACGTTCATTACACCTGTATTATTTATAAAAGGACAAATATTTTGCAATATTTTATATTATATTTCAGATAATCCTACATTTGCTTAACTTACGACAATTTGAGTATACTTTATGCACATTTACTGAAGGTTTATGCAATGAAGGAAAATGATGTTATTTCTGTAATAGATGACGATAAATTGTTAAAAAAAACTTCAAGAAAGGAACGAAAAGAACGTTTCGAGTTAAAGAAACATAATATTGTTGAGGGATACAGCTAATGACATCGTTACGCGCGTTGCGATAACAACCGGAGGACGTGGCGAGGCGGAATCAGCGCAGACTTCCGGACTTGCGGCAGTCGCAACGAACCGGAAACGATGGACGACTAGATCCGTCACGTGACGGAATCACATGTTCGCACACATGCAATGTAAGTTTGATCCATCCCTCAACCTCGCGTCTTTGTAATTTGATGCAACACGTCCAAAAAGAAACGAGTCATCATTATTGGTGGAAAGAAAATGCAGCAAGTTTCGAAATAATTTACCAGAAATAAAATTTGCAGGAAAACAAGAAAAAGCAGCAACCAATTTAAACAATTATGTAAAACAGTTTAATTTCCGTCTCGAATATGAAGATGGCGTTCTGGTAGAATTGTAACGGATTCTCTCTTTTTCCTCTGACAATTAGGTGATAAAATCAGTTGCACTTAAACAGTCCAATTTGCACGCTAATTTACGCTAAATGAACTTTTCGCAGGTCATTTCAGGATATGGTGTGGTGTAGAGGAGGATGAGGAGGACTCGGTCATATCGCTTCGGTCTAATTGAAATATCAGATTTCCTGCCGTCGGAGAAGTATGGCGAAAAGCACAGTTATCATCCTTCTTCCTCATCCTCCTTCTCCTTATATAATGCACACAATATTTAATTAACAGCGTTTCACCTTTTATATAAATTATAAGTCAATTTCATATAACGGAAAATACACCGCCCGCCCACAAAATAGGACGAAACGAAGATCATATTCCACAATCCAAAGTAGCTACATTAATTTGCAAAATACAAAATCAACACATTTTATCCAGCTACAATATTAGTTATTAAATAGTTTATAATTTTCTTTATACTATTATAAAAATAAAAAATAAATAGTTTTGAAATACAACTGAAAACACAAATTATTGAAAAAGTTGTACCTCGGTTTTCGGGAATTCTATTTATGCGATTTTTGTTGGCGTAATTTCGGCATATTACTGTGCACAACTCCCTAAAGAGAGTATGGTTGATCACCTTAATTATATCCATTTAATTCTACTATTTCCAGTATTAAAATAAAATTTGTAGTTATAGTAGAGAATACTAGAAGAATCTAAGTTTATTTTTAGTATTTTTTTTTGTATATTATTTAGTGTTAAATTATGAATGATGTGCCCGTTCGAAAATAAGGGCGGTAAATCAAAAACGTGTGGGCGTCGGGGCCAGTTGTTATGGTGTCATATGATCGTTGACATAATTACTGTCTAGTAGGCCACTGGGAGGTAGTTAACCCTCGCGGCTCCGGTGCAGATTTATAATGCCATCCCCGGAAACATGATCTCGCCTATCCCCGATTACACGACACTGGATGATCAACCCCAACCATCGGTCGGTCGGCTCTCCCCGAAAAGCAGCATATTACGACCACTTATTGGCCGCTGACCATGTAACCACGAACAGCTTCCCATTGCGCAACCAATTAATTCACTAATTAATACAAATTACATGCAGCAATTGCGCAACGAATTCAAAGACATCAGAGCAGCCCAACCGGGTAAAAGGCCAATCAAGTCCCATCCCTCCCGCAATTAACAAAACCAACTCCCCAAGTGAACATCAACACAAATGACGATAAAAATAACAATCAACAATATATGTACATGTATAATATAACTGTGTGAAGGATGGATGCCAACCGACCGACAGATCGAGTGCCTATAATTCTTCAGAGGAAAACTCAGAGTCTCCAGAACTGATCAATCACTGCCGTTGAAATCAGGAAACTTGGCAAACAAATTATGCCATAACTTACCAACATACAGCGGTGGAGAGTAATAATTTAGAAACTCCCCAGTCCGATTTATTTTCGCAAGTGTCCCTTATTTCAGCCCAATTATATAATAAGATTATTCAAGTCCGAATCACAAAAGTAATTTCTAAAACATGTATTCGATTTCAAAATTTATATAAAAAATGAACATCGCTTAAAGCAGTGGTTTCCAATGGTCATGTTACTACACCTCCCTTTTTATGAATTACAGTTTGGAAAAATATGATTTTATGAATGCATTAACTTGACACAATAGAAAGGATTAAAATAATATATTTATAGCATTTAAATCTCAGCAAGTAAAAGCTGGAAGTGCATGAAAATTTTTAATAAAACAACTTTATAATACATGCAACTACATTTTCTCATCGTGAATTCAAGTAATATATCTAATACAGTATATTCAAATTATGACTGTTAAATTATCAAAACTGTGAATAATAATTATTATCTCATTCATAATTATACAAAATTAAATAACCATAACGTCCCTACTTCTACTCAGTGTCCAAACTGTACTTTTTACGAAACGAATTGTATCTTTTTGTACAACATGCATAAAACATGAGTTGCCTAACTTGAATCTGAGAAATACCTCAAGATTCAAATATTGCAGAGTCGCATTAAGGTTGAGGACCTAGGCAGCAAATCTACAAATATATGAGTGACCTAATAAAAATGAGGATATCGTTCAATATTAATTGCTCCTATTAGAAATCCATGCGATTTATATAAATCACCGTAAAAGCAGGGTCGGATTATCTAATATTTGAAGCGTTAAATTACAAGTAACGATCAATTAAAATTAAATTTACCGGCGCAGGTGGAAAAACATTTATTTCCTTTCCAGTTAGGACAAATTAATTACAAATGACAATTACTAATTAATGTCAATTTTATTTTCTTATTGCACGAAAGGCATATACCACAAGCGTATCGTAGAACTATTTTATTATGTACATAAAAATAAAGTTATATTGCATTTATGTTTATATTATATGTAAATACATTAAATCATTTCAATTTTTCACTTAGTAATAAATTAATCAATTTTTATTTATTACTAATTGTTTTTTTAATAGCACTTACCCTTTTACTTATTCGTAGAATTATTATACGAAGATGATTTAAAATAATATATGTATATATTAGTTCGAAATGTACTTACATGTGAGATGTGGATGATTAAATCGTTGTTAATAATTAATATATAGTTTTGTTAGTGGTATGTAAATAATGATGGATGATGAGATGAAATATCGTTTATGTATATATAATGTTGTATTAACATTTATTGGTTCAATGCATTACCATAATAATATATAATAAACTCTAAATGAAAGAGTTTCCTGGGTAACTGCACTCAGTCGATGGACTACGATCAGAGGAGCTCGCTGCGGAAAATGTAAATAACAACAAGAAATCGAAGAATGAGTAAAAAAATAAATGAAACTTGAATGGAGATAGTTACATTATGATGAATATTTACTATACATACAAACTGTCGTACAATCACCTATATATATAGACAGATATAAGAGATAATAATATTTATAATTATAATAATAGTATAATCCGCACAGTAGAGACTAATATATACAAATACAAGTTCTAGAATCCTGGAATACACATATATATGTATAAATATATGCGTGACTTTGAATGGTTATATTTGCAGACATACGATCTGGTTCATTCAAATACGTTTCTAAAGGGTTGAACGGTTGCGGTCATATTGATTTTTTTTATATATATATATATATAATTATACTAATATAGATAGTGGAGTTTAGTTGGGTGAGTGTGTGTGTGTGGATAGTGAAAGTTTTGGGGAGGTAGCTGATGGGGGGATTGTTAGATATACTTGTTTGAGTTGCAAAACAACTATAAAATTGGTATTATGAGGAAAGGGTATAAGGTATGGTGAGATTGTGGAATCAATTGGAGACAACAGATGTTGTATCGTCGGATCCCCCTTCAGGTCTTACGTCGGTATGCGTTTGGCTGGCGGCCGCCGTGGCCGTCGTCAGCGAGGTCTGAGCCCCGAATGACTCGACGGCCGCCGGCACAGTCTGACTCGAATGCGTGGAGGTGATGGGCTGCGCCGATGTTCCCACCGTGGATGTCGGTGTCGTCGAGGTCGAGGTGGCCACCTGGTTCACGTTGTTCGAGGTTTGCGTTGTGGCTGACGTCCAGAACTGGATGAGCCTATGGGCGAATAAGTGACCTCCGCGGTTGTGCGTGTTCCTCAAAAGAAACTGCTGCACCTGGGCCTGATGTATGATCACCGGCAACTCGTAATGATGGAAGAAATACACCATAGAATGCTGAAACACACACATATGTCAGCATCATCATCATGCATCAAATCTACCAAAAAAACTACCCTTCAAACAACTAACACAAAACATGAAATATTCATGTTCACCCTTCCTGCAGTGTGCTCGTATTTTACCTTTAACAACCGCTATCGTCGGCTATCGGGCTTCAAATTCCTAAAACACCTACAGTTTTTAGAACCCAACGACGGATTATCAACAAATTACATTACTAAAACCGTCAACAGCAACAAAAAACGACTTTGACAACAAACGTGCAAAACAAAATACCCCATAACTAGATTAATTAATCCAAATATTACAAAAACATTTTTGTTTTAAATTTATGACTATTGTATAAATTATCAAATTTACCTGGATAAAAAGCCAAGAAGTGATCAAAGCCAAACTGCTATACTGTCCATTAAAACGGTAATGGTAAGCATAAAAGGAGAAATGGTACAAGTAGAAGAATCTGCAAAGAAATAGAGGGTTAAAAAACAATTTCGATACAATAATCTTCGATTTGGTTATAGTACTTTTCAGATTCATTTCATAATTTACTCACCTCAACCAGTGCCTTTTAGTAATCGATGTGTGGCAACAAATAGCGTCGTATTGATCAGCAATCCAGACGATCAAAATGATGTAGAAGGCCGTCGTCGAATCGTTGAAAAACTCGGACATGATGGCCTCCATTACTGTAACAACATGAAGATTATTTGCATTGGTCACATATGCATTTAGATTTGTTCTGTTTATTTTTGTGTTTGATCTGTTTTTGATTAAAAACATAAAAATAATCATTAATATTGTGATACGGATCTCGTCTATTGCGAATGCAGAAAGTGGTGTTCGTCGCTCCCGTCGGCAAACAATTTATCTTTGCTTGCTTCTTCAATTAATTCTAAAGCGCACGAAGAATGATCAAACACAATGCAGAGTTATTTCGGCACATATTTAATGCGGTAGACCCGTCCCGTTTCGTCGCGTAATGAATCACCGAACGAAAGGAACGAAATGTTGGATGCGGTGGAGACGCCAGGGACTCTATTCTCATACCTTCTCACCCATCTTTAGTCGTCCTTGTCCACGAAGACGGCGATAGTCATCAGATCCTGCATTGTTGCAATGTCAGACCTACGTCTGGGAATTCAACGGAATCAACGCCAGACGACGTCTGGACCCGAAGGTCAACTCATCATTTCACTCTACAAACTTCTAAACTTCAATTTAAATTAATCTGCATGTGAGATAAGTAATTATGTTTCTTCATTAATTTATGAATTTGGCGGAGGAGTTGGGTTTGTTTACAATTTTGCCGGATTAATAGGAGAGGGAGCGTACACCGTCGTTTCCAAATACCAATTGTTTCAATTCCTACCTTGATAAAAACCTTTCTATCAAAGCTATTCTCTTCGTTGCGGATGTATTCACAAATAGTATGGATGTATAGGTTTAAAATTTAATATGCAACTGCATTTCCTCCAGATTGGATGCAAGTCAAACAAATTGAAATTTACGAAATTAAACTTAATGGAAAAACTATTACAACAAACTATTTGATAGTTTTTGAGCTGTACTGGTTAATGATAAATTTGAGGTTGCAAATGGTAAATTGATGTTTGTGAAAATAAAAGAGATTTGTGGTAGCTAAAATTGTTACCAGATTTTCAGTGGTATTCAAAAACCCTAAATCTTTCCCTTAAGCGCAATAACTGGTAAATTGCTCGCAACAGTCGCAATGTAACAACAAGTAAAGCTTTATATTTGAGCCCTGATTTCGCGGAGAATTGGCAATCCGCTATCAATTTGCTGCCCTTCTGGAGCTATTGTCGTTCATAGGACGACTAATAATATCGCATTCTCCATTCTTTTATGGACCTTTTGCACCTTCTTTGACCCTTTTATTCCTACTTTTTTTTTGTTCAAAGTGTGAATTGATCGAAGCAAGTGCTGATGCTCATGATGAAACTTACCGACTAAAGCGAGAATAACTGTCAGAAGGGGAGCCGCGGGAAACATAACTGCCACATTGAACTCTAGCATCTGGAGCAAGTCCACTGGAAAGAAAAAATATTCGTCATTGTTCAGGAAAAGTCGGAGGATAGGGAATTTCGTACATGGAGGATGAAACTCATATTCCTTTCATTTTCATCAAACATTTCCTTCTACCACATTTGCAAACTCAAACCAATTAAAATAAAAACAAGTTCTGAACTTGCAATAAGTTAATTGAATAATGTAAATCACGTTATCGATTTATCGTTGGGATCATCCACTATATATTTTCAACAAGACCACATCACGCTCTGCTCCCCATCAATCTTTCTTTAATAATTTATACCCCACTCCCATCCAACATTTTCACACCAGCAAACTTTTATCATTACGCGAAGAAAGAGAGGCCGCAACGCTCACTAATTATGGGGCGAAAGTTGCCTTCGAAGATGCAGTGTATCAATTTTCGATGCTGATCATTTTCGAGGTTTAATTACAGTCTGCAAAATCGTCACTTTCGAAATTTCACACATTTTCTCTGATTTCTTCTCCCTGAATATTTTTTTCATGCAAAAATAAAAAGTAGGATTCTAACCTGGAAGCAATCAATGCAAATAATAAAAAGCAAAAGCAAAATAATTTGAATAATAATTCATCAGTGAAATGAAAGCTTTTAACAAAGAGTTATGTTTGTATGTTGTGTAGAAACTTTTCATGCATTCAGCTACCTAATATTCAGAGTATTTTCATCTAGAATAGTAATAACCCAAATAGTATAGATATAGGGTTGTTTGGGTTAGAACCAATGATTCTCAATTTAGTATAAAAATAGAGATGTTAAAAGGTGTGAATGTGAGAGTTTGGGTGCATACAGGATTTAGTCCATATCCATCCTGAAAAGAGAAGGAACGCGTGCGTTTATATAAATCAAAAGACTCACCGATAAACACGAATATCTGGTGATGCGAATATCGCAGTAACATGGACACGGACACCGTCTGAAACAGATGAGAGAAAAGGATAAATATACATTTCCTAACAATCCTTGCTACTTGCAAAGAATATAAAATGATTAACAAATTGACTCAAATTATCACCAAAAGACAAATATAATCTCATAATTTCATTAATTTATTTTAGATCAAAATAATATAATTTACATCTTTAATAGGTTTCTCAATGCAGAAGTTTCAGAGTATTCTCAATTTTTAAATCAAACAAGATATATTGGTTGCATATTCTTCTAGTATTAATTGCAGATAACTATTTCAAAAATTAATTTGTGTATTTTCCTTTCAATTTTCTAATTTACAAAAGTAAATACTCTTTATGTTATTATTATTAATCAGTGTCTACTTACGAATAGAATCATGGTGAAAAAAGCTGCTATGTAGGAACTCCTGGCCATCCACATGCTCACAAAACGGTAGTGATCTCCGCTTATTACATTTCTGCAAAGATATTTAGGAGTTCTTTTGTATCGAAATAAATTAATATGTTATGAGAAGTAAGCGTATTTTTAAGCGATGAGATTGTAAAATAAATGCATTTAGTTCAGCGATTTCCAAACTGAAGCGTGATTATAATAATGTATATGTACCTTACAAATCCTTTATTGTCTTCCTTTTCAGCCAAAGACTTGATGGAGGACATAAGCAGATCGTCGTAGCCGAGAAATTGATCCAGAATGAAACGACTGAAACTATCACCGAAACATTCATCCTTCGTGGGATCAAGGACTACGATCTGAACAGGAATGTTGAGACGCTTTCTGGCTGCAGGCGAGAGACGCAGAAAACCATACTCCAATGTATACTCTATTATGTTTTCATCGTCGTTCCAATCTAAAAAAAATAGAAAACTGTTAGCTTCTTCCTTGCAAGACATGCTGTAGTATTTACCATCGGAAGACTCGTCGTTGTGATCAACTGCATCCGCTTCGTCTGGTTTTTCATCGGCTTTGGAGACATACTTATTTTCAAATATAGTATGTAAACCTTTATACGTGGTACTTTCGACGGTCACGTCGCTACTATAATTATTCATAGAATGAGGGTTTAAAGTGTTGTACACACTTCTCAATCCTTGCTCATCATCGGTTTCGTGACCTGCGTTGAGAAAATTAATAGAAGTTATGTGGTTATTGCTAAAGGTATGGCATACCTTTAGATTCTTTTTCCAACTTTTCGGCTTCTTTCGTAGCTTCCTCGACTGCAGATGGCTCTAAATTCACAAAGCCGTCCCTCGACAGAAAACCCAAAACGCTGGAGAAATCGTCAACCATATCCTGCTTTAGCTTCATCTCCTTAGCGTAGCTATGATCTATATTGTAGTCATTATGCGCATTCTTCACAATGACTACCCTAAGAACCCCATCTTTTGGCCAAGAGCTTTCAACATGGTTCAAACACGTGGTCGGCGTCTTGGAAAAAGAGATATGAATGTACACAAGCACAAAGAAAGCGCAAATCGCTTTCATCAGCATAACGAACTCTAGGAACCGTCTTGCTGGTTTTGGAAACGTCCTAGCATATGTTAAAGCTGCCCTATAAAACAGAGTATGGAACAATCTATCCCTAACATTAAACAGGGGATTCTGATTATTATTATTTCTGAATCGATTCATCCCTGGTTGTTGTTGTTGTTGCTGCTGCTGTTGTTGCTGAGCAAACTCTGGAGCTGCACCAGCATTTTCCCTTCCATTGTCTGACATTGTAACTTATAGAATCAATTAGGTCCTTTCAAATGATCCATACATCTGCAAAAGGAAAATAACATACATAAAACAAACAATATCTTTTACTTTCACATGCTTATTATTTTATAGAAAGTTGTATGCAAAAACCAATATGCAATGCTTCATTAAAATTCAATATCTTTTATCTATAAAAATCTAATTTTCACCATAAACTAACTGCAACTGCAATTGATGAACAGAAACTACCACAACCCAACATTTACTAGGTTATGTAGCATTATTATTGATTATATGAAATTGCAACCATTGCAGCTCCAACAATCGGGACAGAATTGATTGCCAATGCAACAGCAACAAAAATAATTTTAAAAAATACAACTCATTTGACGTAATTGCAATTAGGCTGATATGCAATGATGATTATATAAATAACAACTTTTTTTTCTCACCTTATTTAAAACAACTATACTAGACGATGTAGTATGTTCTTGCAATATGTGGTGCTCATTTAACAAGCTTGTATAATGCTGTTTGTTTAATATAATGAGATTTTTAAGATCTCTCTGAGAAAATTATCAACTGACAAAACAATTTTCCAGCGCAGAAAAACAGAACTATACCCAGTGTATGGTGTATACTTTTAATGACATTTGTGATGTTACTTTAGTTGCCTACGCTCATCTCAAAAATTTTCTCATTTTTGCACTTTTAGCCATTATTCTTAACAGCAATTGCAGACAAAAATGAAGCTATTAGCACAATAAAGCCTGATTCTTTAAATCGTAACAAATATAGTTTAGTCTTTAGACTTTTTTATATATATTTACCCCTCTTTCTAGCCCCTCTTTCGGTGCTTATCGACCGTTGTTACCAAAGCAATGCATTTTCTATTTTTGTTAGATTATTTTGTATATAATGATGATTTATATTAAATCTAGTTTAAAATAGAGCTGCACATTTACTACAACTTAGGCAGAATGGGAAGCTTAAGTAGTAACGAATTAAACCATTTTCACTTACTAGCTCTCAGCAACAGGACGAGTAAATTCGGACATTTTCCTTCCTTTTTGGTTTAGTGTAACTCGTATATAAACATTATTTTAGACAATACGTGTGAAAACACGAATCATGCATGTTTCATTCAATCAATAAACTGTTACGTGAACATCAACCTTTTTAATAATTTATCAATAATGAGAAATGACAAATTATGTTTGATCAAATACTGCTTACTCATTGTAGTTGCAATGATAATTGCAAGTGTAAATATTATAAAAGTTCATAATTTTTTTAAATTAAAATTGAGTTGTATAATTAATTATTGATAATCTGTTTTGTTGAAAAATATAAATGTTTGATATTCGCTTTCAGCGTAATAGTTCGTCCATTTTGCGATGTACACATTTATCGTGCGCATTATTAATTGCATTATTAAAAAGCTAATTACATTATCTGAGAAATGCAGAAACAATATGAGATAGTCACTGTATACACAGATAAGATTTAAATGGAACGTAACGTAAACACAAATGTCTTTAGATAAAGGTTCGTAGTTCAAGAAATGTTTCCTGTTAACCATTATTATTATTAATCGTCGAATAGTTTAAACAAGAGTAATATAAAGACATGCGCTCTCTCCGTCAGCTGATTCAAGGATCATTTAAAGATTTCCACAACAATGAGCAAGTCAGAGCAAGTGGTGTTCGTGCGATTGGCATAGATGTTTCAAAATAAATAAGTGAATTGTTTTATCCGAGGATGGACGTGCTCAGGGAGTTATCGTCGAGAAGCGATGTGTACACCGTTTTCTCAAATTTGAGGCTGGAAACCGACAACAAGTTGCTGCAATTCAAGACAATCCTCCCACAAATTTATAACCTCATTGATAAGGGTGTCCTGCAAAAGGAGCTGCTATACCTCAGTCTGCTGATCAACCCAAATGAGAAGATCTTGGAATCGTTCATTAACTATGAGGTTTCTTTGCCACTCGATTTGAGCAACAGCACATCCCTATTCTTTTATGCCTTCTACAAGAGGAAATATTGGTTCTCTGAAATTTTAAACAATACTCAATCCACAGACAGATTTGATGATGAAATCAAGAACAATATTCAAATCCTTAAATTAATCAAAGTTACAAACGATTTCCCAATTGACCATGAAAAAATTGTCACAGCCTTGGAAAACATTGAACCATCCAAAGATGAGTTCATTACTACCTATGTTGAAGAAATACAGAATATCCTAAATGTCATCATATTCTGCCGATCCCTCAATCCATCCATTGATGAGACTAATATCTTCAAAACATTCAATCAAAGCTCTCTGCTAACAACCTTTTCACAATATCTGCCATTGGAAGATTCCTCCACCTGGGGTAATGTTGCATTGCAACTTGAAATTGATGAGAACAGGAAGACAAAATTCGTTTGCAATTTGGAAACTGACGATGAGTACTCGGAAATCGAGAATTTTACAGCTTACACGATTATATTGAATATACTAAAGTGCATCAATCTGTGCAGAAAGACGACATCAAGAGATGAGATTAGCGAAATCGTGAGAGCGTCCAAACAGCATCTTTATAAAATTTCCAATTTGAAGCTGCAGATTGAGGTGCTAGAGAATATTTTCTCTATGTGCTTTCTGAGAGATAAAGATATATATGTGTGTAATGAGAAGGAGCTGTATTTGATACTGATTTTTGTTAAGTCAGCAATTGGAAAAATCAAGCAAAAGCTTGTTGTGGACTATGAGAATGAGGAGTATGTCAGATGGAATAAGCTGTTCAAGTATGTGAGGGATGGTCTGTGGAGATTAGAGACTGTGATAAATGTGAAGAACTGTAATAACAAAGAGATTATTAATTATATGCTTAGTAAACCAGAGGGTTTGATTAGGTTGTGCTTGAAGAAGAACAACTTCAAGGAAGCGCATCAGGTCATACAAGTAAGTTTCATTCTCTAGTTTTTTTTTGTATGTTTTTCAAGTTGAATGTTAAAGTTTTAAAATGGCTTGTTCTAATCTCTGCTGAGCGTACTTTTCGTAAACCGTTGGAGGATAGGTAACCCTTTCGCCATCTTCCGTGTGCAGAACCCCAACGGGATTATCCACTAGGAATTGCTTCGTCTGATCGATGATTTCCCTAGGTCTGCAGAATCTGCAGCGGCAACAGCAGCAGCACCATCCTGCAGAAACGATAAAAGTTAATTAATAAATAGATGTTAATTACTCACCAACCTTTCTGACACCACAGGGGAACAGCGATTACCGCGTAAACTATGAACCAAATTAGGATCATTTTGGACATCCTTATAAACAACTTCTTTGCGTTCTTCTCAGATTTGACTTTCTTGAAATCTTGCAGAAAGCATCGAACCGCTCCCAAACCTGAAGCGCACTTTTTAATCTACATTACTTTCGTATTCTTATAGTTACCTATTCCTTTCATCTCTTCTTTGGTGCAATTCTTCACTTCCTTGAAAGTAGCAATGTTTTTTATTGAATCCTTCACGGATTCCTCCTCCTTGACGTCGACATATTTGAGGACTTTCTTGGACTTTTCTTCGAGCTTCATGTTATCTTCGTATTCGTGATGTAATCGTGCATAATCATAGTCTTTATCATCATCGTCTTTAGAATCGCTCGAACGTTTTTCATTAATCTTGCTTTCAATCACGTTTTTGACCATTTTATTGGCGTAATACACATTGCGATTGTCCTGTAATTAATATACAATTAATGGAATGAAACAGTTTACATATAAAGTTTACATTAATTATGTTTCCTTCTGCGTCGACGAATCCAGCGTATGCAGGATAATCAAATTTCTCGTAAGGATTCTCTTTACTTTTCATAATGTTTTTGGGACTTTTAATAAAATTGGGATTGTTCTTATACGTTTCTCTGTTCTTCCTGATGGCCAATTGGTGGATTAAGAAATACTTGTCGGAGAGTTTTCTGGAGATTTGCGACTTGATCATTTCTGTTTCATCGTCTGCGAAATCGTCCGAATCCTCACTGTCGAACAGATCCGATATAACGAAAGTTTCACTTTGGTTTAGATGAATTTTGTATGCCGGAGGCCAGAAACCGGAACTGTTCTCTACTAAAATTAGTATGATCATTATAGTACTTTTAATGAGCATTTTCTTGGTATTGTTTCAGCTTTTCGAGCTGCAGAAAAGCGATCTCGCGCAATCTATCTTCTACACGGAACAGTTGAACAACTTCCGATTGGATTTGAGCACAGCCTTCAGGATGCAGGAGCTACAACGCGCTTTGCCTCACCTCAGAACAAATCAGATATCAGTGGGGAAAGTCACGAAGACTTTCTTTGACAAATCCAAGTCAAACAGTTACTGTGACTTATTCGACATAGCTCTGACTTTTCCGAGCAGTCGCGATCACTGCGAGCAACTGCTTCATGTCCTGCGGCAATTCGATGAAAACGATGACGACGATGAGTTTTACGAAAGGATATCGGAATTGTTCGAATTCTTGGATGTCTCTTTTAGCGAGATCCTATGCAACCCCCAATACGAACTGCAATTGGAGAGTTACAGAGCGAAGCTGGAGACGTACTCGAAGCTGAACGATCTTCTGGATGATTTCTCCCATCAGATTGACTCGAAGGAGGTGGGATGTTGCAACAGCAAGCATCCGGCCCATCGGACATTCATGAGGATAAACGATTTGATCTCCGACAAAGACAGCACCAAATACGCGCTGCGACTTTTCAACTATCTCAAATTGTTCCTGAAGATTTTCCACGTAGAAGAGAACCACGAAGATCTTGTTTCCGGCGGTAAGAACGTGTCTTATTTCGAGATATTGAATCAAAGTTGCACCGAATTCGTTGGGAAGCTGATATTCGTGCGCAAGATTGATCCGCTCGATTTAGATCAGATTTTTGGAAAGCTCAAACTCGACCTGGTCTATCACGTTGCCTCCAACTGCTTCCCGAAGATACAAATGAATTACGAGGAGACTCAGGGCGAACGAAGTTGGACTTACGTTCCGACTAAGCAGGTCTTCACGTACATCCAGAAAAGAAATTGGTTGCTTGCGTTCATCATCGGCCAGAACTACAGGTTGGACTTTGCGATGGACGTGAACGAAAATCGGACGAGGTACTTTGATAACTTCGTAAACCTATCAGAGATTAAGCAACTATCGGTGCTGTTTGGCAACAATAAGATTCAAGCTGCACTAAGAAAGGATTTGGTGAAGGCTTTCGTGGAGTATCTTGAGAAGGACGTGTTCGACGACAAGGATGAGAGCTTCGAGACGGCCGAAGAGATTCTTGAGGAGGACGTCAAGTTCAAGTGGAAATCTCTTTTGGACGTTCTTGAGAGTATTCCGGAGATCCAGTTAAGAAATTGGGTGGATTACGAGAATACTAAAAACAAAGTCCTGGGCAACCTTGTGATCGACAAGTTCGAAGAGGGACACTTCAAGTATATCCAGTATGTCACTAACGATGATCTGCGCATTGATCTCATTTTGAATCACTTCTCGTATTGGCCCGGCGACTTTTGCGTCTCCTTAATCAGATCCGAACTATCAAAGTCCAGTAATCACGACCTTGAGGAATGGTTGGATCGAATCGAATTTTCCGAAAGTATTAAAGTCGTGCTCGATGAGGAAACCTGGTTCGACGCTCACAAATTATGCATAAGCGATCCTTCCTTAGTGATCAGCAAATTGCTGCTAGCACCAAAAACTAGAAATCTGCTCGACTACGTTCGTATCTACGCGATATCCCGAGATGTTTACGAGAAATACATAAACTTAAGTTACATTCAATTGATGTTTAGTTTCAAGCAGCCTCTGGACGAGATCAAATCTTTGCTGAGTTTGCTATGTAAAGATTCATCGGTAGAGATCTGCCAGCACCTGTTGAAGACGGTAAAGAATTTGGACCATCTGCAATTTATTATCAATTATCTGCTGGAGCGTTTGCCGGATGCCAGCAACATACGCGACATCCAGATCAGCCTGGAGATCCTGCGGTGTTTGAACTTCAACGAGCAGGAGCAGATGCGATGTCTTATTGGTGAACCGTTGAGCATTATCGAAACACTGATCATGAACACCAAACTGGACAAGCTCGGACAGGTGATGGAAGTATTGCAGGATAAGTTGGAGATCTGCGAATTATCCAAAGATCAGATTTCAATCGAGACTATAGACGATCTTCTGCGAATGTATGCAGAGAAGAGCCTCGAATTCAGGGTCATCCTGCAGCCCCATCCCAAGCTACTGAAATCCTGCGACAACAAACTAATGCAGTCTTTGGATTCTATGTATTGGCCAGATCGAAAACCGTTTGTGATGCCGGATAATGTCCCAGACAAATCGGATTGGATGCCCAATAATGAGGTAATAATTAATTAATTTAATGATTTTATTCCATTTTAATTTGTATATGATTATAGGTGTTGGAATGCATGTGCTGTCAGAATACAATTTTTTCCATGTTCAATAGAAGGCATCACTGCAGAAGATGTGGGAGAGTGATTTGCTTTAATTGCTCTACAAAAAGGATGAACGTAATATGACTTTGAATTAAATTTTCAGAGTAATTTTAATTTGCTAAATATTAGGTCCACAAATACGGCGATATAATGGTGCGTGTCTGCATCGATTGTTACGAGCAGTCAAAAGCTGAAGATTGCTCTTCTAATGATACAACCTCATGCAGATCCATCATGTACGATTACTGGACCCTCACCGATGATCCCAGTCACAATGCGATTCTGCGCCAGGAGTTTTCCTTCGAGCACGCTCCAAGTGTTTCCCTTTGCCTCTCCATTATGAAGCATCATTCACGGTGCCTGGAATATCCGAAGTACTATCTATGAAGCACAACCCCGGACATACAAATAAAAAAATATTAACCACTGCGGGCTTTATTTTTCAGATTCCTGCTGGATCAGTGCGAGAGCATGCTGAAACTACTGCAGCCGACGTCTCCGAATGCACCACAAGAAGTCGATTATTCCCTTGTAGTGAAGATGTTAAAATCCTTGGCGATTGCTGCAAAAATGGTGTCTTCGGATTGTAACCTGCAGTGGGGATCTTCACAAGCGGATAGGATTCTATCGCAAGCTGATCTGCTCGGTCTTCTAGCCGAAAGGGGATGCCTCAACTTGTTGCCCATTCCCTCACACAACGGCACTCCGTTCGTGGATTCCACAGTTCTCCGTCGACTTAGGGATAAATTGCTCGAGATGGAACAGTGGACTTTTGCCCTAGATGTCTCCACCAAAGCAGGATTAGATAATTCTGGTAAATGTTTTCTCAAGAAGTTATACCTTAAATACAAATCATAATTTCTAGCTGTTTTTGCTGAGTGGGGAAAGAGTTATCTGAGGGCTGGCTGTTTGGAGATGGCACGGGAAAAGTTTTCCCGATGTTTCGAGAAATCGCATCCGCACGAGATTCTCGATTATTCAATCTCTATAGATTTAGACGAAAACAGCGTGGACAGTTCAATTAAGAAACATTATCATTCAAGAACCTCATTATTGATGACCGAGACGAAACCTCAGCGAAATCCGCCGCTGTTGAATAAGATCGTAGAAATCCTAGAGAACCAGACGATGAAGGTGGACATCAACAATCGGAAACCTCTCAATTCGACTGACAAATTGGAAAAGTCGACGACGTGCGGCAAACTGCAGCAGAAGGAGCAAGCGATCTGCATTAAGAACAAATTGAAAAACTTAAAGATGATTTCGACTGGAGTATACTCGAAAAATAGCATCAACGACAGCAACCGCATCGATCCGATCTTTTACAACGAATGTCTGTATTACCTGAACCGATACGGAAGCCACCTGAGTCTCCTGCAGTTCTACATAAAAAATAACAACGTGCACGACGCTCTACATTACATAGTGGATAACAGTGTTAGCACGGACATCTTCGTCGAGGTGTACCTTATCTGTTTAAAAGATGGAATCGTGGAGCAAGTGCAGAGCAGCATGTCGACAATAGATTCGACGCTGGAGATCTGGAAGGACTATCTAAGGAGCATCTGCTGTCATCTGGAGAAGCAGTCGCTCCTCAATTCGCTTTACCAGCTGCAACAGTTTATGGGTGACTTCGTGCGAGCATCCATGACCTGCATAAGATTTTACAAGGAGAACGCCAAGTCATACAAGGACCTGATGCTCAACATACACTTCCTGGATAAGGCCAAGGATCATCTGAGGCAGGAATTGGAACAGCAGCAGTGGGTGAAAGTCAACCCGGGTAAGTGTACTATAGGTGGTAAAGTGTAAACCAATTAAAATAACTTTGCATGATTTCAGTTAAAAGGCAGAACGGCTACGAGGAAAAGGCCCTCGCGAATCCCTCGCTCGTCATGAAAGTCGATTCAAAGAACATCAATAAGCATATCAGCACTATCAAAAACCAAATCATCATCACAAACTTCCTTGCGAACGACTACAGAGATGAGAAATACATGTTCAACATCTTGCCCAACTTGGTTATCTCCACAGGTTTGCTATATCAAAAAATTCATTAAATTTATTATACAATTGCATTCCATCATCTTCAGAAGATGAAGACACAGAGGACCAAATCCCTACACTCTTCGATTCTCATTCCGCTAAAATTAAATTGGCAATCTTGACCATCCTCAACGGGGATGTAATCAAAGAGGGATTCGAGTATGCAGAGAAGTAATTCTACAAGAATTATCTCGTTGACAATCTTAAATTGTTTTTCACCCTGCAGGATCATAACCGATTTTAAATTGAAGCCGATAAAGGTATACTGTCAGGCCGGACGTCAGTTGGCACGAGAAGAGAGGTACGAGGGTATAGCTCAACTTGTCAGCTGCATCCGTTCCAAAGGTGAAAACGATCCTTCTGTAATTGATATGTGCGATGAGATGCTTGCAACAGCAGTACGCACCCTCGGCTCCAACAAAGCTACATCCACCTCCCAATTAGAGATGCTCATCAAACTCATCATGGATCGCAACATCAAGGTAAACACTTAATAACTTCCACCAATTTTAATTAATCACAACGGTATCGTCTATCCGTATAGATCTCCATGTACATAGAGACCAAGCAATTGAAGAGCGCCTACCTTTTGGCAGCAAAGTACAACAGAAGCGGAGATCTTAGGAGGATAATGCGCGAAGCAGAACTGCTTAACAAGCCGGACATCAAGAAACTTTGCCAGAAACTCTTGCAAACTCATTCGCATTCGCACAAGGACACTTGAGACAATATTCGTGCAGATAAATGAGCTACGAAGGCTGTGATTGTACAGACAAGAATAGAGAAAAAACTACGCAATTTATTTTTAACAAATTAATATATTATAAAATTTTATTTTCTGAATACAACGCTCCCCCTCCCACAAAAAAAACATGTTTGTAAATTAAAAATATAAATACATATATAAACTGTTTATTATAAATTATTATACAACATTTATCACAAAGTAATTAATCTGAGCTGAAGCTGATATGTTGCTAAATTTCACGATGACAAAAAAACAAATATTGAGTTTCCCACCCACGCGTTATCACAAAAAAAAAACATTACTGTAAGAAATAAAAATAAAATAACTCTGTATATAAAATTCAACTTAAAAACTAACTAAATAAATACTTCAGTCCTCCAGCAACTCATCTTCCACCCCATTCATCTCTGAATGTACCCCATTCTGCATCTCCTGCTTAAGTTTCTCCCCAAACTCTGGATCAATCTCTGTAATCTGCTTCATGTAATTGTCTCTATGCTCTGAAGTCCATTGTGGAATCCACTCCCTGAAAAGCTTCATCTACATAAAGAAAACAAACATTAGTTTCATTATTTCTTTGTAATTGTGATGTTCACACTCACCCTGCACTGAAACAAAGACATTGGCTTGTCCTGGCAATCTACACTCGCTATACTGTTTACAATGCCATTGACATATGTTTTGTTGAGGAAATTTTCTGCAATCACTGGAAGGAAGTCAGATCGCTGCAGCTCACTCCACTCATTAAACCACTGCACAAGGTATCTGATCTGAGTGTCAACACTAATCGTCATGTTGCAACTTTGGTGAAAGACACAAATGGAATAAGTTCTCTGCTGTTGGCGCGTTTGAAAGTAACAGGACAAAACAATAAGAATATATATATGTTCATGTAAGTGAGTCTGTATGTGAGTGTATATGTACTTAAAATACAGAAATAGAAAGGTTACTAGCATGTACACAAGTGAGTCTGCAAATATTATTGTTTGCTTGCTATTTTTTCCTTACTTGAATTCTATATAAAGACTTCCAGTGGCTGAAACTGTTTCAGCAACGGACTCTCATCACAGATGGATTTAGAAGGAAAAGGTACACATAACGCATTGAACCGTAATGACCTCGCGCTTTTTAAATCGTCGGCCTTGACCTGCGAGTCTTCAACTCCCTGCAGACAACTTACCCGTTACTCGAAGACAACTTCAGTCTCTTAAAATACCCACTTAAATAATGCATTAATAATATAGTTAACTAATAATGCAATTGCTTATATACATAGCGAAATACAGGAAAATTACCAAATTTGATATTAATACGGTGACAATATGGTTGCCTACAATGTAAAATCGTTACTGTTTATTTTAACCAGAACGCAGCTTAATAATAAAAAAAACCACAAACTTCTAATAATACCTGTTATTCAATTTATTTACAACATAACTACAGTTCGTATTGTATTATTTAAGTGCATTTAAAAACTGTCCAATTTTGGTGGCTCAGCGTACAAGTCTGCTGCACTACGTTCTCCCGCTTTGTATTGTCGGTGCCTTTCCGCCCTCATCGCATTGTTGCGACTAATCTGCTTGGTGCGGAATCCGCACTCGCGGAAATCCTGCATAAGATCGCTGCACTTCCTCAGTCCTCTTTCCATGCCGTACGCTTCCAAACATTCAACAGTCTTCAACTCCAAATCTGCACACCTGCCATACCACTGATGACTGATCAGGCAACCAGTCAAATCCGTGAAAGGGGTACGGAAGAAAGGGCTGACATCCATCCCTGCTGAAAAATATTGCAGCTTACTTTATTTACAGATCAGGTTATGTTCACCTATGACATAACAACACCAAATCTATGCAACTTTACCACAGTTAATTCGTTCTCAAAGGACATTGCACAATTTTAATTAAATAAATTAAAGATATTCTAATATTTTTACCTTTTGATTATTATATGCGACGATAATAACAATATTTCCTGCACCAAATCGACCTGAGCCAACCTTTTTGACAGATGTCAACTTTGTGTATCTAATAGTTACAGAAGACTTCCGATGGATGGCGTAACAATAGTTCAAAAAGAAATATATTTAATAAACTTATATAATATTACACAATCTTCTAATACGTAATTTTTCTAATTGATTTAGTTCCTGCTAAAATGTAGATTGTAACTAAGTTTAGTAACTAAAATGAAGATGTCGCCACTGAAAATTCATTATTTTTAAAAGAAGCAGTGACCATCAACATTTGTATTTTTAATTTTTTAGCTAAATTTAAAAAAAGATAGGATTATAATTTGATAAATGAAATGCTGTCAGTGACATAAATTTAATTTATTTAGTACAAAATGTAGAATTACAATAATCGATAAAAAGTTGTTTTTTTTTTCATTATAATTTAAATTTTTTGCATTTCATTTAAAAGTAAATTGGTGCAGATTGTGTTTTAGCCGTGCAAAATGTATCTTATACAATGCGAAAATGTTTTTTTTTTAATTTAACGTTACCAATTTCAAAATGTTAGTAATAAATGTTTTGTTGTTGTTGTTTCTTTGTTGGTTGGTAATACTGTTAGAAGTTTAAATGATTAAAGTAGAAATAACGTACAAAAGTTGCTGCATTACATCAATAATATAAATCGATCGAACGCATCGACGATACAATCTTAATTAATTAATTGCTAGTTACAGATAGAGTAAAGTAGGGATGGGGAATAGGGAGTAGGGTGTAGATGCGGTAATCGAATGAATTACCTCATTCACATAACATTTTTGTGATGCGCTCATTCGCACAATTATTTACACATTACTTCCGCATTAAAATGCGTTCCTGAAACATGCACACACGATCGAAAAAAAACTTCTCACCGTCACCATATACTTATTATAAAGTTTCTTTCTTTTAAATATATAAATAATTAATTTATTTTTCTCTTCTTTTTTCCGTAAATAAACTTTCTGCCAATTCAGTAATGCCAATTGATCATTAAAAGCACCGACTTTCTTCAATTTCACCAATAAATTCCATCAAATTGTTTTTGAAATTTACAATCACATTTACTTATCACACATAAAACGCTGCATCCATTTTATAAAATACAGATTCGGATTGAAAATATGAACTTTTAAATATAATATACGTTTCAATATCAATATTTTTTCTTCTTAATACTTGAACACATCAAATTGACGCCTTTTTTCCTCAGCCATTCAAAATCCACATATAATATATATATATATTGATATATAGGTAATATATATATTTATACAACGGCAAATAAATGCTCATATCTTATGAATGAGTATATATATATGTTTCTTTTTAAATTTATTTATATTTATTTTTCAGACGAAAATGAAGTGGATTTCAAAAATCGCTCGACAAAATTAATAAGACCAGCAAAAAGTGTTTCGGGTTTTGTCTTATTATGATCGATTTTTGAAACTCGTCTATATAATAGTTTTCTCTCTCTCTTTCTTTCTCTCGTTCATATAAATAGAATTCACATTCCTTCCATCGATTTCACAATTAGTAGTAAGAATAATGATAATAGTAATGTATATAAAAAATTTGATATTCAATTGTAAAGCGAATCCCATCCCCACGGGTTCTCCCAAATCTCTTAAACTTAGCTAAACCTTCTCAATGTTTACTCTCTCTTTGTTTCTTTTAGTAAATAAAGCCTATAGTTAATTTGTGCTTGGTACAATTTAAGGACAAATTCCGTTCGCGAAAGAACACAGAAAAGGGGATACGCAGTCCCGCGCTCCAACAACACTTCTTACCCTTCTCTTCAAGTATTCTTGCATGAAATTTATACTATTTTGTTTGTTTCTTAATTCATTTTTCATATTATTTTGTTCCTAATCAACTGATCTATTTATTTCCTTTTTTATTTATTTTTGAAAAGTTAAATTATGTATATATTATTATTTGAATGTGTTCACTCGAATATTCACGCATTTTTTTTTTTGATTTAGACTTTTTTTTGCTTTTGCTTCCATTTTAACAACCGCAAATCTTCAAATTCGATTTTAATATCACAATATAATAATCTGTTGCTGGAGGTTCGACCGCTTCTCATTAATTGATTCCACCTAAACTAAAATATAAAATTTTACGCGCCTTTCATGTTGTGTGAGTGTTTTTTTCAAAAATTTTCTGTTACATCTTTGGTACATTCGTCACTAGCCCATTTTTGTGTGTTTGTGTTTTCGGTTAATTTCATCTTCGTGTGTATAATAATAATATTTTCCTATTACTTTCTGCCCCGCAGCGCAATCATAAGGCAAACGTTCAAATCTGCTTGACTCCAGTTCAATGAAACTAGTTTGAACTACGATAGTAGTAGTTCAAGTGAACCGGAGAGTTTGTTAATTATGTTTTAGCTCGACACTTTTCAGTCTTTCTATTGAAATCATTTGATATCGTCGCGAAAATATCTGGGATGCTCGTAATAATTAGGATCATCATCTTTAAGATAGAAAAGTAAATACGTAAAGATAAATCGAGGTTTTGTTACTTAAGTTAAGTGAGAATTTAAAATCACAATCGTTTTTCTTTCCTTCCTTCTTCTTTTTTGGTTTCGGCATTGTTCAGAAGATGATATGCAGCAGAGGCTATGACCGCACCAGGACGTGCCACCTGGAGATCTGCTCTTGCTGGAACTCTTTCATGTCCATCCAATGAGCCAACTCTTCGGCGCCGCTCGAGTTCAATCCCAGACTGAACCATCCGACCATTTCCTTCTTCTTCGTCACACCGCGTCGGTTGTATATCGACACCATCAACGTGACATCAGCCAATTGGAATAGAGCCACCTATTTTATATGCAACACTTATAAATGGTACACAACAGAACCAAAGAAGTGTGCATATGAATTATGAAGAAGAGTAACAATTTCTATGACATCTCACTTTTTTTATCACTAGAAAATTGTGTGAATTCCTTGACGTAAGTTGGTGAAAAACGAAGCATGAACAAAAACAAAATAAAATCTTACTTGAAACACGAAGGTTTCCTTGAAGAGAGGGTTGGGCTGTCCGCGCCTGATGGTTGTCTTGCTTTGCGCCAACTCTTGACCAGTGCTACTAACCAGATGCAATTTGACATACGTGTCTGGTGCTCTATTTAATGCCAAATTTCTGCAAATAATTCATTCAAAAATTATGATTTTTGTACTCCTTGAGATTTCTTCAGATATTTGGATACCTAAAGTGTGAGCCTTTGACCACCTCGACGCTTAACCTTCCGGTGGTTGCGTTGTAACTGAGCCCCAACAGCAGTTCCGGAACGCCTCCATGCTGCATGGAGTGCGTGGAACCAGTGGAATCTGACCTCGCTAAACTCATCAATTCACCTGTGCAGCCGCTCAACTATATCAACAGATAATTTAAAGCTTAAGAAATATACAATTACTCGCTGATTTTGAAATATGAAAATATTTATAAAAATTGAAATGGTTTTTGTTACTAATCGCATGATATTTACAGCAGTGTTGGCCCTGGGTTCCAAGTTTAACCAGAAGTTGTTTTCCAGCTCCAGATTGATGTTGGCAAATCCTACGATGGATTCGCCAATGAGGCGTTCCCGGCGCATCCGTTCGCAACCGTACAACCTTAATCTGATGCCCATCGAGTTTACATCCTCTGCAACCACGAGGACGTTAAAATTTCTATTAATAAATAAATAAAGATCTTATACCAGGATTGACGCGATGCAAGAGGAAACTCTCCATGTACTGAGGATTCTCGCCCGACCTGATCTTTGTCTTGTGCTTCTGCTTCTTGCTGGGCAAAAGAATCAACCGCACCTGCATCAAATTCAAGCGAATAATAAATAAGGTGGTTTAAATGGGATTTTGGAATGGCAACCTGCGTGTGTGTGGGTTGGCCGCGATCCCTGCTCGGAATCTCGCGGGCTTGCAGCACGTGCACGGTCATCTTTCTCATGGGCGCGTCGTAGAGGAGAGCGATCTCCAGGTTACCGCATTTGCTCATCGGATGCTCCTCGGGCTCGGAGCCCACACAAGATACCAGCTCGCTGCCGTCTCCCTCTGTGTTCATCACCACGATGCACTAAAATCTGTGATTAATAAATTTCTTCACTTGATTATTTAAAACATACATCTCTGTTGCTATTGATGTCCGTGTGCTCGGGCTGAGGCTGCGGTTGTACTTCCTCCGCCAACTTCTGGTATAGTAGATGCTCCTGGTGATTGTCGATCTTGGTCTCCCTCAAAGTGCTCGTGGGAGTTCTGCAATCAATTTTACATTATGCATTCATCGAGCAGAATTAAAATTTTCGGAAAGTACGGACCTGGTGATGTTCATGCTCACTTGCGCCGTTACTTTGGTCGTTGGCATGACGCCGTGCCTCTCGCCCACGGAACTGGTCGTCGAGCTGCAGCAGGAACTGTTGCTGCTCAGAATTCCCACCCGGCCTTTCTCCACCAAAGAAATCAGATCATGCATCTGCCTAGGCGGAAAATACGGTCCTGTCGCCCCCGACGCTTGCGGCTGCAGGTGATCCTGCTGTCCTCCCTTAACAGGACCACCCATTTCGCTTTCGCTGCTCGAGTCACCTCCATCGAACGAATACTCTTTCACTAAAAAACAACATTAACGCACAAATTTCAATAAAACATTTTTTAACTTTTTTCATGTCATGTTTTCTATTTATATGCAAATTAATGACATATTGCCGTAATTATTTTTAAAATATTTATTAAATTCCTTCATAACCCTGAACGTTAATTGGATCATCTAATATGCAAATTAAAGAAATACTATAAAATTTAAAATCTTGGTTTTAAGTAAATTTTGCTTTCCTCAAGATTGAGCACTATGACTTAATCTGTGCAGCAATCCGGAAAATTGTGGAAAATGCTTCAATTTACCTAGGTGAACTATATTGATTAGTTTCGTATGAAAAATAAGAAAAAGTTTAGTAAATCAATAATAAAAATGTTTGATTTATAGTGAAGAAGAGGAATGATAGAGCCAATTATTTCTGCACGTGCAGAGGCAATTAGCAGCAGGGCGAGGCTCGCTTTTAATTAACCGAGTTTAGTTTTATTTCGTTGTTTTTTGTTCATGTTTTAATAATGAGTAATTGCGAAGTTCGGGTGCATCGAGCTGTGACTTACAGAATTTCAGGAAACCAGTGTTGAACATCAAAAAGGGATGGATGACGATGTGCGTTCCGAGCGTGTGGATTTCACACGCGTGTCTAAGTCTCGGACGATCGAAATCATTCTGGTGTATCACACGAAAATAGAGGATCGATAAACCGATACCTCGAAGTACCATTTTTTCCATTGTCCGTACGTCATCAAGTTTAATACCGTTTTCCGTCGCGATAGATAAATCGATGAACCGTACTTATTAGGTAGCTATCGTTTTTACCTACCTATTTTGGGTTTGATGGGATGTGTAGAGGCTGCAGGAGGCGGCATCGTCGGAGATGGTGCCGGTTGCGTGGACACAGGAGGACATGATTCGTCGCAGCAACCCATGGAGCCAACGGTGTTCCACCACCAACGCTTGTTCAGGTACAGCAGGAAGACCACGATCAGGGCACAAAGTCCTGCAAACGCACCTAGAATAGCACCACCATCCGCAGCTGAAAAATGTACAAAAAAAAAACAACCATCACCACATTAGAATAAAATACAATTTATTTGAAATATTTTAGATGCTTTTTGAACATTTTTTAATTTATTTATTGAAAAATTATAAATGAAAACTAAAAGTAATTATATTAAAAATGATTAATTGATTCGAATACGAAAATATATAATGTTTGTTAAGATTTTTCAAAATTTAGTACCATAATAAAATTGAAAATAAATTATACAATACATTCTAAGTTTATTAATATTTTAGATTATTTTATTAATTAATTTATCAATGAAAAACTAATATTTCAAAATACTGCAGTGATTTTTTCTTTCTAGAGTGCTTCACTTTAGTGCTACTTCAATATAATTGCTCCATTTTTGATGAAAATATATTTTGCGTTGAAGCAGGTGAGTTTACATAACCAAATCCGAGGGAAAAGTAGTCAAAGAGAGTGGAATTCATTGATCTCTATGCAACTAGAGTTTACCACATTTTGTAGTTTCAGTTTTTTAGAGTGCAGTTTTGGTATGCAGTAATTGGTCGATCCGTGCTTTGTGGGGGAGGGCGAAGTGATGGTAGGATGGTTGGAGGCTGGTAGCTAGCTGTTCATTGAACTAACCTCGCGTCTCTGGATCGATAAGAGCGCCGGGAAGATTGGGGACAGGAGGAGGCAAACGGGGGGAAAGTCATCAGGAAGGACCCATTTTGCGTGGGCGGCCGTCTAGTCTGCGCCCTGCATCTTCGTTCTCCCTTTGCCAACATTATTTGTAACTGCATGGAAATCCAGCAAGTGGTCGTTAGCATCATCCTGCTGCGCACTCTTCCCACGCCTTAACTAAATAACCAATTTTATATTGGAAAATACGGTTACAACCTAGATGGATTTCATTAGATTTTTATACCAGTTCAAATCAATTTTTATATATCGAAAATTCAAAATCAGATAAAATATCTTAATCGCTTGGAAAGTTATCAAATTTTAAGAACAATTTACTACAATAAAAAATACCCTATTGGAGAATTTTCTTTACAAAAAAATAGTCTTAGATGGTGGTGGGTCAAGGGAAGAATACAATACATAATTGTAATCTTAAAAGGCGAATGTAACTAGTAGTTGATAATCAACACTTGTCTAGTTAATTTCTTAATAAAAACATGTAACTACGACAAATCAAATTTCAGTAGTTAAAAAAAACATCAAATTTAAAAAAATAAATTGGTGGAGAATTGATAATTATCATAAAGATTTATTATACATATAATAAAATGTATTCGTTATTTTGTAGAACAGGTGGATCGCCTTCATTTCTTGATTGTAAAAGTCGATTTCAAGAACGAACAAAATGGCCGTCCCAGTACTTTATGACAAAAATAATTTAATCTATAAAGTTAAAACAATGAATGTCATGATGAAATTTATAGAATTCTCGGGTTACAATTGGATATATTTCATTCAATGCTCAACCCAGTCCAATTATCCATTGTCTTTATCATGTTTTAACCTTTTGTAAAATAATATATGGCAGTTAATAAAGTAGAAGGAAGTAATAAAATATAATTTAGTTGAGATATTGTTGTTCCTTTTCACTTCACCGTCATCGACGAAGACCACTTCGCTTGGGAATCGTCCAACAAGTGGTCGCACCCACGCACCACCACACGATAATAATCCTGAATCACCGGGACTATCGTGGAAATCCCAACTAGCAATGCAGCTGTTTTCGACAGTTTCCAAGAAACGAATTTATTTGCATTTATTTTCAGTTCTAAACAATTGAAAAAATGAAGCAAAAGAAAAAAAACCTGTCCTGCTAATTTATGTTAATATATCCGGATGACCTCTTCTCGCAAAAAAATGTTTACATATTACATATTTAATTTTATTAATGATTTCGAAATTCTTAGTAATCATAAATTATAGGTAAACATTACTTTTTCGATTCAATTTGCCATGTTTATATATAATAACATTTTATTGAACAACCTATCTCGGTTTGTGGAGTAATTAAAATTTCACGAGATGCGGGATTTTCCGTTTTAGTTCTGCGGTTTCGTTTACCGAGAGATGAATATTTCTCATTGCTATTTCAATTTCGCTGCATTCCTTTTAATTAGCGTCTTGCAATTTGGTATTTAAAATAATTATTAGACTTAAGCTGTTTTTGTGTAATGAGATAATATTTTTAAAATAATCTTAAATTAGTAAAGATTAAAACAACTTTTGATTGTGAATTAATGACTAAATATTGAATAGTTCAAGTTTTTCTAACGTATTTTATTGTTTTGGTGCATGCATAGTGCGTTTTTTTTGTTGTTGCATTAATTACGTAAACATCGTCCAGTTGATGGGTGGAGTGGGGAGGATGTGCTAAATGAAGTGGTGGAACTTGTGAGAAGGTATAAAAAGACGGTTGAGGCAGTTCCATTGGATTCCATCGATTTCGCGTTTAAAGATCAGAAGACAGAAGGATTTAGAATCATGTAAGTAGGTTCTGGGAAAGAGGAAGAACGGTGCGTTTCAATTGTTTCATTGGTTTTTCAAGGTTCAAGTGCGCGGTACTTTTGATCTCGCTGGCGGTTCTGCACGCGAACTGCTTGGAATACACCCTGGAGGAGTGCAAGTGCGGAGAAGGTTACAAAGCTGAGAAGAACGAGGCCGGAAAGGTGGAGTGTCTGGGGGTGATGGTGGCACACGCCAGACCGTGCAACCTGCCGGAAGTACCGAAGTGCGTCTGCTCCGAGGAGGTCTCGGCCATCCTCACCGATGCCGAAGGAAGCTGGTGCACCAACGGAAAGGGTGATTCCAAAAAGAAGTGGGCCTGCGAGAACAAGGCCGACTGGGACGAGTACAAGTTGAAGAACGACGAGTACGAGAAGACCTTGAAGTTGTAAGACCCATTCTCTTCCTCCGTCAACCACCACCACCTTCACTACTTTTATATTTTTACGTAACATTATTTATAATAAACAACATTCCACGCGACTCTTTTCTTTCACACGCAAACACAAACCCAACAATAGCAGTCATGGAATTAAACTGCAAAAAAATGTCTTTCTTCAGTTTCTAACGGATATCTCTGCTTCTATCAACGGCAGAAAAATCACCAAACAATGAAATTAAAAGTTGAAGAAACTATTTTTAAATAAAGAAAATACAATGTATCTAATTACTAATTTAAGCAATTTAACAATTGTGTGGAATTTAGAATATGTATATAGGTGATAAATATTAAGCAAATATCGTTACAATGTTATTGCAAATTAGTCACTACAAAATCGATATTGGTTGAGGTCGTGTAAACAGCGTGTCTGGACCGTGTCTCGTTTTGGTATGCAACAGCAACTATCGATTCAAACTATTAATTAACGTTGTTCATTTTCTCATCAATAATTCAACATTACTTAAATTATAAATGACAATATAACTATAATTAAATTTATTAAATTAATCAAAGAATTAAACAAATTTTAATATTTCATCTGTAAAAGTTTGAATTTGACGATTTGTTTTATAACATAAATTAAAGATATAAATAAATAAATTTTGAATAAAATGGTCGAATGGATCAAATGCAGATGAGGAATTGAACGGAATTGAATGGATATCGACAATTAACATATTGAATTGCGTGTAGAAATGGAAAGTGTTAGACGGGAATGTGACAAAATTTTGACCTACATCGTCGCGTATGCCCTTCTGACCTACATTCGCACGCATAGGGAAAATCAATTGTGTGTGTGTGGATTTGTGTGTATTTCCTTCATGAAAATGCGTGAAGCTGCATTGAAATCATGATTATAATCATCACCGACAAACGAAATTTGATGTTGATGAATTAGCACTCACCGCTGACTCCGGTCTGATCTGATACAGCCAACATCGCGTCGCCGAAACAATTGAAACCAACCACAAAATAATTGAAACCACTGCTGCTGCTGCTGCTACTCTATAGAGAATCTTCCGAAGACGTCCTCTTTGCACCACATAATTATTCTACACCAGAAAAAATAAATTAACACTGAACAATTGCACGAAACTAACACGTAACTAACATCAAAACGCGAAACGATAGCCGAAATTAATCCGAATACACTGTATATACTAATTTTCCTACAATCTTGTTATTGTTTTCTTTGGGATGATCGGAATTCTACTGAAATTTGTTGCGTGCTCAAATTTGTTGGTAGGTAGGGTTTTGCGGCGCAAGAGCCCTTCTCTTCGGGACCTTCCCCATCGGTTCAAACCCCCCCACACAACGCGGGGTCAGTTTGCGCACATTTTCCGACCTGCGCAACCGAGGAAAACGCGCCGAAACGTGAAAAACAAGAGGAAACAACGTACATCCATTATTTCACGTTTCCCACCGCGGCACTCGCCATCCACGTAAACGATTTACATAACAACAATAAAAACAATGCCACGAGTCGCTATCGTCGTAATCGATACGCTTTTGTCGCACTCGAGGATAGCGCGATTTTCGCTGCTGACATGCTAAAAAGACGATGATTAAAATTTCATTTTCATCAATACCCACAGGTATTCAATGGATATGAAAAACTGCTACGTAACAATTGGTTTAACAGAAGGATGAAACTACGTATTTATAACACATATTTGCACCTTGATGGTAACCTTCGAATTAATCTCCAATCTTTAGCAAAAATCTTGCGCTACATAATATTGCGGCTACTGCGTTTTGCGTCTTAATAAATTATTCAAACATACGCAGAGGACATGAAACTTACATCAATATACGCATTTACAAAAAAATAGTAACAAATCGAAGCGAAATTAATTTATTAATGGTTCAATTAAAAATTGTTATAATTAAATAATTCACATTTAAGGGTTGCTTTTATTATTAATCCTCGTAAATATGCACGAGTATAAATTTAAAAAAAAAACAATTTCTATGATTGAACGTAATAAATTTCAATTGAATAAACCATAAGAATATCTCCTTTACTGTGATATGAAAGAGTAGCATTTTATTCACTAGCCAAACTCAATAAATTCATAATAGTTTTTTACAAACTTAAATTGTTTCTATTTTTCAAATATGAAAATTTATTTTTAGTTCAAAGAATATATTGAAAAATATATTATGTTTATTTTGTTTGTAATTAGGTTGAGTGGAATTTTTAAATAAACATGGGACCTAGAATGGATCCATGCGGAATTGGTATACAAATATTGCGATAAACGAAACACCGCATTCAGAAGTAGTAGATTAGATAAGTGGTAAGGCGTAGTTTGTTGGTCGGTTGTGTTGAATGGTATACGGTAGCGTGCGGATCGATGGGAAATGTTATACAACCTCTCAAGCGCAACGCATATCCTCAATCCGTAGAGGAGGAGGAAAACCAGAAGGCGGTTGCTAACAACAAAAAACTTAACTACGATCAGCTGTTTGCAGTCGAAGTCGTAGGAAGAAGAGAAAGGGTGTGTCCGGTTTTGGTGGTGGTACTCTGCAGAGGAGACGAAGGATAGAAGATGCGTGCGTGCGTTCCGAGAAACCGATCCGTAGTGTTCATGTTGATCCATCGATGATTTAATGTTTATTTTTAACTGTACGCACACTACGTGAACGCGATCTGCGTGCAGACGATAGTCGAGATGCCAAAATTCGATCGATATTTTCGAATTGCCGAGAAGGAGACGCGTCTGGTACCCATCTACTGGAAAAGTAAGACACAATACTACTGCAGTTGTCAACAATAACAACACAACAATAACAACTGTTGTTTTGTTTCGTTCACCTTGCATCTGCTAACCGACTTACAGAAATGTAAACAAACCAGTAACATCGCTTAACCACCTCAAATTCTTATCGAACCAGATGATAATTAAACCATCAAAGACGACAAATGGTTCAAGCATTTAAATAGTTTACGCAAGCAGTTCTCATAATTATTATTGCTGCAGCGGCATGACATCATCGAAAGCTACTTAGATATTCTAAGAATGCGTCATTCATGATGCTATTTAAATATTTACCAAATCCCATTAACTACAATACTTCAATTTTACCTACAGCATAGAAAGCAATCTTTCGTTATTTATATTTATAGTCATTTCTATAACTACGACTTGTAAAACAACCTTAACCTACTACATACGGCAACTAACGTAAATATCAAATTACACATGCTACATATATCACTCACTTTTATTATTTCAATTAATATGAAACATTTGTTAATTGCATCAGCAAAATCAAAAGGTTTTTTCCTAGTTCAATTTTAATAAAATATATTTCTAATGGTCATGATAAGTTGAAGTTGCTACGATGAGTTTAATTAATTATCCTTCTTAATTAATAAACTTCCATTAAAAAATAAACGAATAAAATACAGCGTGGGAGCTGTCGGAAGTTTGTCAGGAAATTTTCAATTACCGCTACATAAGTTTACAAAAAGTTTTCGAGAAATGTATAATTAAATATTAAAATAAAATCTGATTGTTAATACCGATGTCGTTTCTTATTTTTGTTCTTTCTGTTTTACAGTGTTTCACATTGTAACACTGCTATGTGCAAACGCCTGCTGCTTTTTGGTGGCGTACAACTTTGAAGCTTTGCTCAACGCCTTCGGTAAAAATTGCGTGCTCAATGCCGATCTGGACTTCGAGGACATCAACAAGTACAATCAATATAAACCGGTAGGGCCATATCCCTACAACATGAGCTTCAACACTCCGTCCACGCATTGGGGTTACAAAGAGGACTGCAACTACTGCCTCTTCACGAATATTTTCATTTGCATAGTTGGACTTGTGCTGGTCTCATTCTTCGGCATAGTGTCTAAAGGCGGCGCCGGAAATCGCGGAGATGTGTATATTAGCTTGTATAATTTTACTTTTTACATAGAATTGCATCCAAACGCTTTTTCAGTTACACCAGTCCCTGGACCATCGTATTTCCCTCCATCCTGATAGGTTTCGTGGTATCGATCGTCCTGTTCGTGGCCTACGTCAAAATGAATATAGGGATCGACGCCTTCTGCTCAGAGTTTTCTACTCAAAACAACTCAACTAGGTACTCCCACTAATCCGACGTCTCCTCGACTCATTTAATTATTAGATCCATTTAATTTTCAGTTGTAGCCAAGACTTGAACGTCTACACGTTGATCTTTAATGCGGAGGAGAAAGATGCTTACGCCTATATCCAAATCATAAAAATATGCAATTTCCTGGCGTTGAGCTTCTGGTGCCTGTTCTTGGCTACGCTAATTCTAAGATTAGTAAAAGGAAGTGACTTTAAAATAACGGTCTATCATCTTCGACGAGTAAGTAATAAAATTAATAAATTTACCCAGATTTTCACAGAACTGCAATTGCAGAAGAATGTGATTAAGGAAGAAGATGACACGGATCAGGACGACATCTCCGATAATTCTACGGAACTCGGTTTCGATCCAAAGCAGGAAGTGATTTTGGCCGGAAAATCGAAGAATGACGTTACTTGGTTGTAGAAGTATTTTTCTGCGTGTTTGTATTGTTAATGCCTGAGCAACATATATTTTTTTTATTCCACAATGTTTCTTACTGTACTATTTAATACTAGTTTTGAATAGTAAATGTTGAGCTTAATTGATAAAGAAAATTTTTTTTAAACGTGATATTCAGGATGCTGGGTTCGCACGTGCTTGTTCCTATCACCCTTCTGTCTGAAGTGCCTCCCGCATACGTCACACGGGTACGGCCTTTCGTCTGTGTGTATCCTTCGGTGGTTATTCAAGGCGTCCGCCCTGAAGAATCGTTTGTTGCAAATCTGCAGGAAAGGTGGGATTGATGGTGACGGAATATGAGGTTGGGTGTGAAAACATGAATTACGTACATCGCACGCGTATCTTCGATCGTTGGTGTGGATTAGGCGGTGCTGGTAGTAGACGGAGCCAGTGAGGAAGCATTTGTCGCAAACGGAGCACTTGAAGGGACGTTCTCTCGTGTGCACTTTTCGGATGTGGTCCTTCAGATCGGGACGGATTGTGTATCTAGCCTCGCATCCTTCGTGAGGACACGCGAAAGGCTTTATACCTTGAAAGAACGAATTTCATCAATGCGTGATAATGGCAATACACAGTGATTTACCTTGATGGAATCTCATGTGCTGCCAGAGATGCGATGTTTGTGAATAGCACCTCTTGCAGATCTCGCACACATACGGCTTCAAACTCTGGTGAGCTCTGCTGTGGATCAGCAATGCTTTAGAACTGTGAACGACCTAAATAACCAAAATCATCATTTATCAATAACCTAGCAGTAATTGTCAACGCTCCAAATAACTATTAAATGCTATAGAATAATTATCAGAAATTCAATACTAATATAATATGATAATTACCTGATCGCATTCTTCGCATTTGTAATTCGCCGGATGCTCTTTGTCTCGATGCGTTTCCAGATCGAGGACGCTGTCGAAGACCTGAATGCACCTCTCGCACTGATATTTGTAGCCTGGCTCGACGTTGGCAGCCAATCTTTTGCCCTTCGACGTCTGCGAGTTGTGCTTGCGTTTCCGGCCTCGTTTCTTCTTGCCGTTGATGGTTAAAGCTTCCGTTTCCGGTGCGTCTTCGGAGATGATCAGACTACTCGTTTCGCTCACGGCCTCCGTCTTGACGGTGACCTCGTGGCCGTTTACCTCCGTGTGATATTTAGTGTCTTGCGAATGATCGTGAGCGTTCAGCTTTATCGAACAGAGCACGTCCTCAATCAATTTGATTATAGTCTCTTTGTTTTCCTCCTTGTCTGGAGGCGGTGGTTGTGGCGATGATTCGATCATGTACCTCTTAGGCGTGTAATGTTTCTTTTTGATCTTATGCGAGTAGAGCACTTCGTGGGACTTGAAGGTCCTGTCACAATAATGGCAATAAGTCAGTTTCGGTAAATAGAAGAGATTGGCTTCGTTGGAGCATTTCGTGAGCCAGTGCTTACCGGCCTGGGTGTAAGCATCGAACACCTCGCTGCAGACGACGCAGTTGTAATTGGTTTCGGTGGTGTGCGTCTTCTGGTGCATCAGTAGAGACTTCTTATCCGAGTATGTTTTATTGCAGTACTCGCACTGCAGTAACAATTCGGTAATCACCTTTTCAACGTACTTGCTGGTGATCAAGTGCAGATTGGATGGGTCACCTTCAACTAGTTCGGGCGCATCATTTAGAAGACTCTTGATTTCCTCTTTCAGAGTTACCGCCTCAGAATCATCATCCAGACCCCTGATTCTATAGTCTTCCGGGTCGAGGATATCATTGCAACTGTCGGCGTGGCTGTTAGCGTATGCGTCCGAAGAGAACACTTGGTAGCATTTGATGCATTTCCAAACAGTTACATCGCTTCGGTAAAACTTCGATATATCTCCGGCTTTCTTGCAGTGATTCTCCTTATGAATTCGAAGACGGTTCTCGCTGACGAAATGCTTATTACAGTACTCGCAGATGTTGACGTTATCCTCATCGTGGCTCGTCAGGTGTCGCTCCAGGTTGTTTTTGCTCACGAACTGCTTGCCGCAGGTCGGACAATCGAACTTCATCCTTACGCCCTTCTGCACATCCTTCACATCAACGTTCGGTTTCAGTACGACCTTCTCCGCGTTGAACTCGCATTGGTGCCGTTGGAACTGGTACTTTGTGGGAAAGTGCGTATCGCAGTTCTGGCATCTGATCATCGACGGTATATTCGGCACCTTCGATTCCCTCTTTACCGCAACCGGCATTAAAGAAGCCACACCAGAACTTCTACCATTACTCTCCTCTGCATGATTTAGAAGCTGCGGTTGATGATCACCGAGTACACTTGAAATCTCCGCAGCGTAGTTCATTGGGTTCAGATCCTCCACGCCTCCAAGCTTAACCACACGCAGCGAGGAATCGTTGAAATTTAAATTGCAGTTAAACCTGAAACCTTCTTCCTCCTTCGAAACGATCTGCGTCCGCATCGTGGCCAGATTAACTAGAATTGGTGTACGGCTCAGGTACTTCTGGCTCTTCCTATCGTACTTCACCTGCACCGAGTCTATCGTTCCGTCCGGCCGAAAACGGTGCAGCTTCAGATGAACGGTTCCAGTCTCTCCGCGACTCATCATCATTATTGGGGGAGAAACAAAAAAAGGACACTCGAAGATCAAAGCAGCTTTGCCTCGTCGCAGCCGGAAACGAGAAAAATCGAACTTGGCGAAATTCGCAAAATGAACGCGCCGTTGTTATTTACAATCAACATTAACAACAACGGCCGTATCCAATGCGATGCACTTTTGTTTTCTAACGCTTCGTCAGGACAGCCAACGGAAAATCGATCTTATTTGATATAAAACAATCAAATTCACCTGCCAATCAGCGATATTTACATTTAAAATATTCATCTCTCAAATCTGCGATTACAAGATATTAAGTTATACAAACTATGAAATGTTTGCTCCAAAAAAACTATATTTTACCTATACAGTAATTGTTATAAAAAATATGAAATATTATAATGTAAATAATATTGCATACACAATTATACTGCAAATTATAAATAAAAAACATAAGTCGAATTACTTTTAAGCGATCTTAATATATTGAAAAATTCCCAATTTTTTCAAGTACATCCAAAATGTGTATTTTAAATAATTACAAACTCACCTCTTAAATCCACCAGCAACCAAATGCCATCTAAGAAGGACCATGTTTGATATTCCATCCTCGAGCACAAAGTAATAACAAAACAAAAACACGGAGTCCGAATTTCATGAATTAGTGTTTACGTATAAATACAAAATAAGTCTGTATAGAATTTGCAAAGAAGATGAGAATATTTAATAGCAAAAAATGATTGTTGATTTTTTTATAAAGAAAAAAATAGCTTTCCCAAAAATTTTATTTACTGTTATCTCAAAAGAAATCGGTAATAACTAAAATGTATAATAGCAATAGTGCAAAATATAATTAAAAGTTTAGAATAATTTGAAAAGTTTGCTGTTCGAAAGAAATTTGAAACAATTTAAAAAATATCCATCTATCATCTAGTGACTGAACTGGTCAGTTTTTATGTGAAACCTAGATGGAGGTAATAAAGCGATAAAAAAAACAGTTTCGAGTTTGATTTTCAGCAGATCTATCCATCTGTGTTCAGTCGTTCAGCCCATTCACATCTAGCTCAGAAACATCAATATTTTATAGTGAAAGATCTTCTCAATAAAGATGGACAAAATTGCGATCTTTGGGTCAACAGGAATGACTGGCATTTGTGCTCTGAAATCTGCCATCGATAAAGGTATTCAATTTATACTTTGTATTCCAGACGCGTCTCCAACCATATACACTTAAGTACAATTAACATCGCTTAAATTGTACATTAAGTGCTACGTGAAAAAGTAGCAAATTTTTGTACAATATTCAATATTTTTTACACTGTTATATTTTAATCACTGATATTTTGTGCTCTCGATTGCATAAGCATTCGTTAATTGATCATTTTCTCGGAATGCAATACGATTTCTGTCGTGTAATCAATGTTATTGAGATGCAAATAGAGAAGTTATCAAAACATTTCCATAATTTATAAACGTGAATTTTACGAAGTTATTCTGTTTTATGTATTAAATGGAAAAATAAAAACCGTGACCGGAAATGCATAATTTGTATAACGAAGGTTGAAAAACAATGAACTTTAAATAGATTTGAATTATACATAATTTAATAATAACACATTTAACAAAAAAAAAATAAGTATTTTGCAAGCGTTTGAGAATGCACATTGATTAATGTGGAATGAAAACTAATACTTGACTTTACTAAATAGGACTGAAGATCAAAGTGCTCGTGAGAGATCCATCAAAGATTCCTGAAGAGTTTCGGCCCAAAGTGGAGGTCGTCCATGGAGACGTGCTGAAATATGAGGACGTGCTGGAAGCGGTCAAGGATGTGCAGGCCGTGGTCGTGGTCCTCGGTACGAGGAACAATCTGAAACCGACCACGGATCTGAGCGAAGGCATGAAGAACATTATCCGAGCGATGAATGAGTCGAATATCGAAGTGGTATCTGTATGCCTGTCCGCATTCCTCTTCTACGAGCGCAGCAAGGTTCCACCGATGTTCGTTGATCTAAATGCCGACCACCAGAGGCAGCTGGAGGTAGTGCAGGGCTCCAAACTAAAGTATATTGCGATTCTTCCTCCACACATCGCCGGTACGAGCAAATCAATTAAATTGATTGTTAAACAATTACTTACTGAATTCACATGTTTCAGATTCGCCTCAAACGGAGTACATAGTTGAGGTGGGAAAGTCCCCAGGAAGAGCGGTATCCAAGTATGATCTGGGCCGATTCCTGGTGGAGAGCCTTAACGAAGACAAATACTACGGACGCCTATGTGGCATCTACAGCCCGCAATAAACATAATATAAATGCAGAAACAAAATAAAGCATAAAACAGCCACTGTCCTTAAAATTATTTGAACATCCTCTTGACCAGGCACTCATACTTGGTGTTGCTCTCGATAATTCGCGATTGCGTCTTCTTGATGTTTTGAGCGACAGCTTTATTATCCGGTTCGGCAATCGCCACTTTCGAGAACATCTCCAACGCCCTATCGTAATTATGCAGTTCGAAACAAGCAACGCCCATTTTGTAAGCGGCCTTAATGTTTCCTTCCTCGCAGCTGAGGACTTTGTCGCACAACCCGACAACTCGATCGTAGTCCTTCGCTTTCAGATTGCACGCGGCCAGATTATTGTAAAAGTTCACCTTCAAGCTGTAAACATCCTCCATGGGTGGCTCTTCCAACGTCGCGTTCTCCACGTCGAGCGGTATCGACAGCAAAATCTTCAGGCCCTTCCTGAAACGATACGAGGCGTCCTTAAAACAGCCTTTCTTGAACAGATCGTTGCCGGCGAGTTTGTGCTGTATCGCCAAATTGTATTTGAACGTGGGATCCCACTCATAGATAAATCCTGCCCGCGAGAATGACTCCAACTCGATCGTGAACTCGACCTTCGTATCGCCTGTAAGAAAAATGACTTTGGCCACCTCCGAGGTCAGCATTGTCTGTAACAGCACATCCAGGTATCGTTCGAATACATCGTTGCTATCACCCACAATGTATCCGTAACTCTTATACTTATTTAAGTCTACGTTGCTTTCAGAAATAGTTATAGTGCAAAAGCAGTTTTCGGATGGCTTAAAGCATCCCTCGCCTATCACTAAAATAGTTTTTCTTATCTTACGGTCCGGCGAAACGTAATTCGCCATCTTTAACAGTCCGATTCGCTGAAGCTGTTCTCGAGAAGATTCTGAGTTTGATCGTAAAAATTGGTCGTGAGCTTCGGATTAGTGGCGTATTGACTTGGCACCACTGGCTTGCAATCCTGCACGTACTGACCGGTCGAATGGTTGGAGGTCAACAGCATATGAAGTATGGACTGGATACCCTGATACGGATTCTTGACGACGATTTTCCTAATTGGCCACTGCAGACAATACAGCCAAATGTTTTTCAGTTGTGGAAAATTTCTATAAATATTTGTCTCCACGTTGCCAGGGTCCACAGCATTGACGATAACGTTCGTGTCTAAAATCAAATTGCATGATGATCAATCTTACAATTTATAATTTGAGACTCACTGGATATTCTTTTTGCGTACTCCCTGGTAAAAAGAAGAAGTGCTAGTTTGGAAACGCTGTAAGCGAGAAAGTGACTCCTGAATTCGGTTTGCGTTGTCATCAAGCAGGTCAAATCGTAAGCGGTAGCGTTCCTGTGGGCATCAGAGCAGACGTTGATGATCCTTGCGTGATCCGCGCGCACCAACACCTTCGTCAGCTGGTGTGTCAGCAAGAATGGACCCAGATAGTTGGTTTGAAATGTAACATCGAATCCGTCCTGCGTAAGCGACTGCGGATGATAGAAGACCCCTGCGTTATTCACTAACGCGTAAACCTCCTCAAACTCTGCGTCGATATTCTTCGCAAATTTGATGATGCTGCTGAATGAGTTCAGGTTCAGGTGCTTCACGTGAATCTCCGCCTTAAAGTCCAGCTGGGACAGGATCTCTGTCTTAACTGTCAGTGCACCATCCAAGTCTCGACAGGCCAACACCAGTATTGCACCTGGAAAGGTAGATTGACATATGTCGAAAGTACTAGGACAATATTGTTTATTTAAAACACACACCTCTTTTTGCCAATTCAAATGCCAGCGCTTTCCCCAAGCCAGAATTTGCGCCAGTGATGATGACAACTAGCCCATCCAAACGTGCAGTGCAATGACAAACCCCTCCAGCAAAGTATCGGCTGTAAATTAAGAATAAATACAAATACACGTGATATGCAAGGAGCATCGACCACTTACATCAACCCATAAGCAACTGAACCAACTGCAATTGCACCAGTTACATATTTCCACATGATGGTAAATTCAAAATAAGCTAGAAAGTGAAATACCAATAGCTATTTACCTTTGTAATTTTCTCTTTGTTCAATAATTTGATGATTTCTGACTGTGCAGATCCAAAGCAACCCTAACCTTCATCAAGTGCATTAACCTAGGATAGGGATACTCTTATTATACGCCGGATCGTTAATAGAGGCCGCTACAAAACCTGAAATCCAGCTACAAGAACGAGCAACCAAATGTACCACTCTACTTGTTGAAAATAATCAACAAACCTAAGATGTCCATCAAAAGCAAAGACGTGAAATCGATTTACTTGCTGCATAATAGCTTGGCATGTTTGCTGAATGCTCTAGTGGGTAAGTACACGGTGATAGATCTGCGAAATGAGTCGTCCGTGCATGGCAAAGTCGTTGAGGTTGACGGTTATATGAATACAGAATTAGAAGATTGCACATTCCAAAATGCCAGAGGTAAAGTAACCGGCTCTTCAATTTGTTCAAGTAATTAAACAACTTTTATTTCAGGTGAGCTGCTTCCCTTTGAAACATTCTTTGTGAGAAGCAGAAACATCAGATATGTACATGTGCCATCTGATTGTACCGCTCTGGACTTACTTCAAGAGCAGCTGAAGCCAAAGCCCAAGAAATTAAGGGGCGAGAAAAAGAAATTAACGTTCAAGACCAGCAGAGCGAGGAAATACCAAAACCAAATTTTAACAGAACTTGCACAAAAATCATAACTGTTCCTTCAATTTTATATGAAATAAAAACATTTTTATCAAATAAAAAAAATCTTGGTTTCTTTAAAAATATTAACACGGTAGTTTAGAACAAAAAATAGGTTTATGATTTCCAATAAATAATTAAATGTTACACAGGATATAACTTTCAACTAATAATTGTTTAAATAAATGGTACGATTGAAATAGGAAAATTAAAGAATTAGTAGGTTTGAAATGAATTGTTATTTATTCTTCTATTCGTTTGCACGTCTTGCTTAGAGTTTAGATATATAATTGAAATAATAAAAAAAAATATTACAGTCTTGTCTAAAGGTACATATAATATATAATAATAGAAGAAAATTTTGTAAATGTTTACTGTCCTCCACGTAAACGTAAAACCAAGTGAAGAGTGGATTCCTTCTGGATGTTGTAGTCGGACAGAGTCCTGCCATCCTCCAATTGTTTGCCGGCGAAAATCAAACGCTGCTGATCTGGTGGAATACCTTCTTTATCCTGAATCTTGGCTTTAACGTTTTCGATCGTATCAGACGGTTCCACCTCCAAAGTGATAGTTTTTCCTGTCAAAGTTTTCACGAAGATCTGCATACCACCACGCAGACGTAGTACAAGATGGAGAGTGGATTCCTTCTGGATATTGTAATCCGACAAAGTCCTACCATCCTCCAATTGCTTACCCGCAAAAATCAAACGTTGTTGATCTGGTGGGATACCTTCTTTGTCTTGAATTTTAGCTTTCACGTTTTCAATAGTGTCTGATGGTTCAACTTCCAAAGTGATGGTCTTTCCAGTCAAAGTTTTTACGAAAATTTGCATACCTCCACGGAGACGCAACACCAAATGGAGAGTGGATTCTTTTTGGATATTGTAATCAGACAGTGTTCTACCATCCTCCAATTGTTTACCGGCGAAGATCAAACGTTGCTGATCTGGTGGAATTCCTTCCTTATCCTGGATTTTGGCCTTAACGTTCTCAATGGTGTCAGATGGTTCAACCTCCAAGGTGATTGTCTTGCCAGTCAGGGTTTTCACGAAGATCTGCATACCTCCACGAAGACGCAACACCAAATGGAGAGTGGATTCCTTCTGGATGTTATAATCAGACAAAGTTCTACCATCCTCCAATTGTTTACCAGCGAAGATCAAACGTTGCTGATCTGGGGGAATTCCTTCCTTATCCTGAATTTTAGCTTTGACGTTTTCAATGGTATCAGAAGGCTCAACTTCCAAGGTGATTGTCTTGCCAGTCAGGGTTTTCACGAAGATCTGCATACCTCCACGAAGACGCAACACCAAATGGAGAGTAGATTCCTTCTGGATGTTATAATCAGACAAAGTTCTACCATCCTCCAATTGTTTACCGGCGAAGATCAAACGTTGCTGATCTGGGGGAATTCCTTCCTTATCCTGAATTTTAGCTTTGACGTTTTCAATGGTATCAGAAGGCTCAACTTCCAAGGTGATTGTCTTGCCAGTCAGGGTTTTCACGAAGATCTGCATACCTCCACGAAGACGCAACACCAAATGGAGAGTAGATTCCTTCTGGATGTTATAATCAGACAAAGTTCTACCATCCTCCAATTGTTTACCGGCGAAGATCAAACGTTGCTGATCTGGGGGAATTCCTTCCTTATCCTGAATTTTAGCTTTAACGTTTTCAATGGTGTCAGAAGGCTCAACTTCCAAGGTGATTGTTTTGCCAGTCAAGGTTTTTACGAAGATCTGCATGCCTCCACGAAGGCGCAATACCAAGTGAAGAGTGGATTCCTTCTGGATGTTGTAGTCAGACAGAGTCCTTCCATCTTCCAATTGTTTACCAGCGAAGATCAAACGTTGCTGATCTGGTGGAATTCCTTCCTTATCCTGGATTTTGGCCTTAACATTCTCAATGGTGTCAGATGGTTCAACCTCCAAAGTGATTGTTTTTCCTGTCAAAGTTTTCACGAAGATCTGCATACCACCACGCAGACGTAATACAAGATGGAGAGTGGACTCCTTCTGGATGTTATAATCTGACAAAGTCCTGCCATCCTCCAATTGTTTACCAGCGAAAATCAAACGTTGCTGATCTGGGGGAATTCCTTCTTTATCTTGGATTTTGGCTTTAACGTTCTCAATGGTGTCAGATGGTTCAACCTCCAAAGTGATTGTTTTTCCTGTCAAAGTTTTCACGAAGATCTGCATACCACCACGCAGACGTAATACAAGATGGAGAGTGGACTCCTTCTGGATGTTATAATCTGACAAAGTCCTGCCATCCTCCAATTGTTTACCAGCGAAAATCAAACGTTGCTGATCTGGGGGAATTCCTTCTTTATCTTGGATTTTGGCTTTAACGTTCTCAATTGTGTCAGATGGTTCAACCTCCAATGTGATTGTCTTGCCAGTCAGGGTTTTCACGAAGATCTGCATACCTCCACGGAGACGCAATACCAAGTGAAGTGTGGATTCCTTCTGGATGTTGTAGTCGGACAGAGTCCTTCCATCTTCCAATTGTTTACCAGCGAAGATTAAACGTTGCTGATCTGGGGGAATTCCTTCTTTATCCTGGATTTTGGCCTTAACGTTCTCAATGGTGTCAGATGGTTCCACCTCCAAAGTGATAGTCTTTCCAGTCAAAGTTTTTACGAAAATTTGCATACCTCCACGCAGACGCAACACCAAATGGAGAGTGGATTCTTTTTGGATATTGTAATCAGATAATGTTCTACCATCCTCCAATTGTTTACCGGCGAAGATCAAACGTTGCTGATCTGGTGGAATTCCTTCCTTATCCTGGATTTTGGCCTTAACGTTCTCAATGGTGTCAGATGGTTCAACCTCCAAAGTGATGGTTTTTCCTGTCAAAGTTTTCACGAAGATCTGCATACCACCACGAAGACGTAATACAAGATGGAGAGTGGACTCCTTCTGGATGTTATAATCTGACAAAGTCCTGCCATCCTCCAATTGTTTACCAGCGAAAATCAAACGTTGCTGATCTGGGGGGATTCCTTCCTTATCTTGGATTTTGGCCTTAACGTTCTCAATTGTGTCAGATGGTTCAACCTCCAATGTGATTGTCTTGCCAGTCAGGGTTTTCACGAAGATCTGCATACCTCCACGGAGACGCAATACCAAGTGAAGTGTGGATTCCTTCTGGATGTTGTAGTCGGACAGAGTCCTTCCATCTTCCAATTGTTTACCAGCAAAGATCAAACGCTGCTGATCTGGAGGAATTCCTTCTTTGTCTTGAATCTTAGCCTTTACATTTTCAATGGTATCAGAGGGCTCAACCTCCAAAGTGATGGTTTTACCAGTTAAGGTTTTCACAAAGATCTGCATCCTGCAATTCGAAAAAAAAATTAATGTCACGAACGAAATGGCCGACCAACTGCGTTTTGAAAAATCAATAACGGCTTCGCCATTTTGTTATTCTTCGCTCATTAATAGAGACGCAGACTTTTCGACCGAAAAATGTACCTTGTTATATATAGAGAATTGAGATTCCTTGACAAGACTATAAAAATTTTGTTAAAATTTAGATGAAACAAATGAGCGATGCAAAAAAAAAACGAAAATATTGCCACTACGTTTTGCAAAATATGGACATTCGAAACAATATAAATTGTAACGAGAAAACTTAAATTATAAAACAATTTTAAAAGAACTTACCTTAAAAATATACTGTTCAATTATCGGAACAAATGAATTATCACTGACGTTCTTCACTCGAATAGCTAAACTTCTTTGAGCTTGACCGGACGAGCGCTTCGCTATTTATAGATTTCCATTCTCCCCACCGCTTTAGTCTCGTACCCAAAACTAAGGGCGTCAAGAAATTTCTGAAATCTGCTAAAATCTGATACTTATTCAGCACTATTTCAGCGAACTGAAATTAGATTTATTGATAACTGATGATTATTTCAGGAAATCGGCAATCCGCTGTGGAAATTACGCGAAAATTATTTTTGAAATTTTAAGTAGTTTCTCGATTATGTTGGCAGCATTTCTAGTAAGTTCCAGTAAATTCTAGTAACTTTCAGAAACAAAACAAAAAACAGCCGATCAATACAACAGCTGATGAAATTAATTAAATTGCATTTATTAATTTCAATTAAAGTCCATATTCCAATTTTAAACTTCAATATTTAGATTAGTTTATAATTTCTTAAATTAATTTATTTATTATATTTGCTTTTAAGACGTTTTAACAATTGCATTTTCTAAGCCTTCTGCGATTATTGATTATTTGATAAAATTAACTAGTTTAAACGTATTTGAGGGAATAACATTAGCTTTTTATTACAAATCTTGCTCTAATTATAGCTTTTGAGAACTTCCCGTTCAGATTTCATAAGATTGCGTTATTTTAGCGTCATCCAATAACATTAAATATGTTGTTAGAACGTTGTTTACGTGTGCAACGCAGATATGTTTCGCGTGAACGATCATAATAAACAACGGTACGTCAGAACTTGAAGGTCGTTCAGGACTTTTGTGTATATATAGGACTGCACCATTGTTCATACCCATGACTCAGGGGTTTGATTAAAAAAGTAATATTTATAGGAAATATAAGTGAATAATCAGTTAATTGTTATCATTTTCCTTCCAATTTTATTGAATTTTCGTAACAAGAAAATAGTTTTAAGGCACCAAATTTCATATTCATATCACAATAGTTATAGAATACAATGGCAAGAAATACATAAATATATATATAAGTTGTATACATAAATAGTTTATATAAAATCATAGTCATCTCAAAAAAATAAATTAGCGAAAAAATATAATATAAAGATATGTTTACATTCAGAAAGCACTGCTGAATCACAAATAGATAATATGGAACTGTAATCAATAATAACACCTAAACATGAATAATAACACTAGCATCCGCTGTATTGCAACAAAATAATATATACTTATGTGTAGACAACTAAAGCACCGAGCAATTTTTATTCGTTTTTCGTTTCTTCTCTTATTTATAGGTTGTAGAGAGTTGTAGTGACAGGTAGGTAAATTATCACTGAGACAACCCGAAGAGTTTGAGCGCGTTGAAGGCCGTAGCAAGGGCCACTTCTTCGGGTTTCTTGTTCATGAAGGCTGCAATCATCTCGACGATTGCTGGCAAGCTGCAAGGCTCATTCCTCTGGAAGGTGCAATACCGATGCAAGAACGTCATGGACCTGAGCAAGAACATAACACGAAAAATCATAGAATAATCGTTTTGTTTCAACGACGTACATCGATCGCGATAAAATATTATATTTAGACTCATTGTCTACATGCGAAAATATGTTGTTCATTTCGTTGACTTCAAAGCGAAACGCCAGCTTTTATCCATGTAGGTGGGCATTTCCATTGAAGTCCCAAAATAAACATTGAACATACTGCATACGCACGCAGTTTCTGCTAAAAATAGAAAACAAAATCCCGATCTTCCTCATTCTTTATATAAGATGATAAAAATATATATCTCCACAATAGAATTTTTATTTATATAGTTATTAATCATGCCATAATTTATTAAATGAAATATTAATCGTATAATGAACTAACTTCATATTTACAAGTTGATTTGAAGCAACTGTCTTTATTTTGTTTATATAAATTTATATATAAAGACTTAAGAATTGTTGTTGAAAAATAACCTTAAAAGGGCAGTGATATTATAAAAATAATATATGCAACCAACATTGCTTCAAATCTTATTTTTATAACGTCTATATATATAAATTCAGTATTATTATTATACTTTTAGTTCTTAAATCCTGAATTGAATTAATCTTTTTTTTGGTACAAAATTACTCAATGAAAATTACGCATTAAATAAAATAAATACCTTTCAGTTAGACCATCTTTGACATGCACTGGCAATTTAGATGCCCTTGTATTTGGGTACATAAATGGAGCATCTGTTTCTACAAGAAGTCGATCCAATGGTATCAGATTATCAACCAGCAGTTTTCTGACACCTGTATCAGATTTGTCTTTGCACAAATATCCTACAATGTTATTTTTAGTTTGGCACACATTCTTCATTTTTAATTTCTCATTTTTAATTACCAGTCAATCCCAAGTAAAAGCCCTTGTCCAAGTAGTTCATAGCATGTTCAGTTGTTCCAGTGAAGCAATGGATTAGCACTGGAGGAAGTTTATCTAAGAATTTGCCTAAGATCTCCAGTAGATCGTCATGAGCTTCTCGTTCGTGCACAAATAGCGGTTTCTTCAATTCGCAAGCGAGTTCTATCTGAAAATCATTATTTTGATCTCAATGTGTACAGAAATTCAGTATTAAAAGGATTTTAATTTACTTGTTTCTCGAAAACTCGCCTCTGCTCGTCCGGCTCGGAAAAATTTCGATTGTAATCCAAGCCACATTCTCCAATAGCTACACACTCAGGATTCTTAGCCACTTCTACTAGTTCATCCCAAGTTTCATCTGTGTAGGATTTAGCGTCATGTGGATGTATACCTAAATGCAAATGTTAAAATATAGCTGAATTGAAATGTGTAAACACTTACCAGCGGTTGAATACAATGTGCCTGGATAAATCCTTGTTAATCTTAGAGCTTCTTTACTACACTTGACAGATGTACCTGTCACCATAATCTTCTGGACCCCTAGAAAATCAAGATGAGTTATATCGTTGACAGCATGAGGCAATAATATGCTTACCTGAATCTTTGGCCCTTTGAATGACGGAATCCAAATCCCGACTGTACTTCTTGTTGGTGAGATTAGCACCAACATCTATTACAATAAGGTTCTCATAACACTGCTCCATGAGTTTATTTTCATCCATATTAACTGCACGTCGTGGATCAAAAAATATATTCAATATGTGGAAAATCACTCAATTTTCTGTGTGGAAAATTTAATCGCGGATCTGGATTACGAGAATAGTTCTAGAGCATCTGTCAAGTGTAAATAAAGTAAGACAAAATTAATCTACTTAAAAACTAGAAGCAGCTCCATGCATTAGCGTGGAGAATTTGGTGAATTAATTTTTTCCGAACACTTTTATCTACCGCTAGTTAGAAACTAATGGCGGGAAACGGGACCACATATGAACAAGAAAGTTTCGAGCGTGCTAATTAACTCGAAAATATTTACACATGCGATGGCTTTTCACTCATAATTGCATTTCTAAAAGCCTCTAATCATTGTTTATTTGCATACACATCAGCTGCATCAATTCATTAGCAAATAATGTTTATACAAGTAATATATTTTTAATGAACTGCATTAGCAAAAACTGAACATTGAAATAACAAAATGTTATTAAATTAACGTTCTCATTTATATTATCGTATAAACAACTAAAATGTGTAAATTGCTTTTTTTTATATAAGCAATTTCAATTGAAAAAATAAATTATTTAAAATCAATTTTTAAATTATTATATTTGTTCGGTTTTATTACATGAAAAGATCATTAGATTTAGAGTTATAAACTATTTTTTGTTTATTTATTTATAAAAATTTTATAATACATAATAGTCCTAATAATTAAATAATAACAAAATCTTTCATCAGTTTTACAAATTTTTAAACATACCAATAATTTGTTTTCTTTTTCATTTTAGTATTCTTAACAGTAATCATTATAAACTAATAAAATATTTATACAATATTAGTAAGGTACATTATATACTGAACGTAAAATACATAACTTTATTTCGATCTGCTTTCCGCGAAACTAAATAGAACATAAAGTGTACATATTCCTCCGATTCAATAATTATTGTTACGTGTTTTCATTTTTAATTCATTTACACAAATTGTTTTTTTTTTCTTGTAAATATATGTATATTTATATAATTACAACATCAAACTTTTGTCTTTGCGCTACTTGATTGAACAAACTATTTGACGTCTCCCGAAGTTAAAGTAAGTATTTGGTACCATGAAAAGCTCTCTGTTACTAATTGTAATCTTTGCGAACAACGAAAATTTAAAGAAAAATTTGAGTTTGAAATTTGCGTGCAAAACTTGTGTTTATTTTTTTTTTAATTATTACTTTTTCCACCCCGACCAGAAATCTCACTTAGCGCACCGTTGCCTCAACTCTATGTGTCCATTCCGTTCTTGCTGCCGCGGTTTTTGTCAAATTTCTTTAGTGGTACGATGTGAATTTCATCTTCTTCGTACGTCTCTGGTTAACCTGACCTTCCATGTCTGAAGTGTCTGATTCTGTCTCGTTGTAGCTAGAGTTCTTGCCGTCTCCGAAACTTCCTGCCTCCTTCGCTTTCTCCAACGTTTTTACTAAAAAAAATATTGAATTCTTATTTCAGATTTTCAAAAATATAAGACTACTTAAATCAAGGAATGCAAAGTTAAATTTCGATTAGCATTAAATTAATATAGAAATCTGTCAAAAATAGTAATTAATTTATAAAAGAACTAATATTAATAAATATTAACAGAGGATTCAAATATACAAGTTATATTTAATGCATAATATCATAGAAAATTAACCTTTTGCTGACTTATTTCACTTTTCAGTTACAGTAATATATGTATTGTATATTTGTATCATGATATTGACAAAATTTAGGTTAGAAACTGGAAGATAATTTGATTACAAACACCAAAATTTAACGTTTTTTACATACATGCGTTAAATTTATAATTATGAATGAGCTTTTCATTTTTATCGCACTTTGATAGCAGGAACATACTTTGTGTTTCTAATAAATTGTTCTGCCTCTTGAGATCCTCAATATCTTGTTGATGAGAGTTATTTTTTCTCCTCATATATTGTATGTACTCTGCAGCCTTTTTTAATATCTGTGCTCGGCTTGCCTAGAAATAAAGGACAATTAAATTAGGTAAATTGTAGATTTTGGGTGTTTTAAAACATACCACTTTTTCATTGTTTAATGCAGGTACAGAGTCTCTCAAGCTGCTAAAGCTATCTTTTATGTGGTCCCTTCGTTTACGCTCAAGGGCATTGTGGTGAGCCCTCTTCTCAGCCTACAACAGAATGACATTCTTTCCTTACACAAGAAATACACATATTTAGATATTACAATAAATACTTGTGAGTGATATTGGCTGCCCGAGGTTTGCCTAGACATCTGCTGACGTGAGTCAGAATCATCCCCCTCCTAAAAAGTAAAATACAAGATGAGAAATGGAACAGAAATTTATGCAGATTTGACAAATGCAGATGCACAGGTATAAAATTGCACTTACATCACTATCCACGTCAATGTCCCGATCGTCGTCACTCATCGTTGCGTAGGGCCCCGTTTTCGGTTGATTCTCCTCTCACTCCCTGAACAAACCAAATTCCCTACCAAAGCGTACCTTACGTTTCGTTTACCCGAAACTTAGAATATATATACAATATCAACCAGAGTAGCAGCAGCAACAAGAACTGTAAAAATAAACAGCAAACTGTGCACCAATTCGAGAAAGTTATACACTTTTCTCTTGGATGCGACCTGTCAAAATGCACTCTATATATATACACACATTTAGTGTATAGTATGTGCACTAAAAACTCCTTTGTTTGGGAAACGTCACAACCAGCTGAAGACTTGCCTAAAGTCAGGAACCTCGATCGGATCTTGAGTAATTACCTCGCAATAACAAATTACGAAGCGATTAGCTTCAATTACGAACGCTATTTTAGTATAAATTCACGTTAATAAACGTCCTCCGTTTATCGATATTTACACTATTTTACTACTTGTTGTGTTACACGTGTTTGCGCACGTGATTGGGCGACTACAAAACCCGCCATATTTAAAAAAACATCACATTAATTATCAATTTACTGCTTATTTCAATAATATCATTATTGTTTCCTTTTAGATTCAAGTTATTACTCAATTTATTAAACGATTATTGTATGATGTGTATGATTATTCGCACTTATAAAGCGGAAAAAACTATTTTTTCTAATATTACTACGTATAGGCAACTTCTTTTGTACTGCACATGTTACCAACTTTACAATCTTCGTATGTTGTTAAGTTTGCTCAAGAATTTGTCAACAAAAACTCATAAAAAAATGTTAACTCTGTGTATCCAGATTACTTAGTCAAAAGTGTTTTGAAATAAGCTGGTGAATTGATATTAAGTTTAAAATAAGCTAAACGTGTTCAACAAACGAAGTATGCAGGTTATACTCGTTTCATATAAATTATTTATCTTTGGTTTTGTAGATAATGGCTGATGTCAGGGATATTATGGAATTGGACCAACCGGTCACACCAGAGCTAACAAAAGAGGCTATTCTGGGAGCAGACAAGAACAAGAAACGTTTGTTCAATGCTGGACAGAAAGTGTCTAAGAGGCCGGAGGGCATGCACAGGGAGGTCTTTGCTCTGCTCTATAATGACAACAAAGATGCTCCACCACTCTTTCCATCAGATACTAGTATACCTTTATATGATCATATTGTTTAGAACGGCAAATTTACTTATTTATTTCATAGGTAATGGGTATAAACAGACTAAAATTAAATTGGGCATGAGGAAACCCAGGAAGTGGGAATGGATGTCCTTTACAAATCCAGCCAGGGACGATAACACACTGTTTTACCATTGGCGTCGTCCATCAGATGAAACCAAGGAATATCCATTTGCTAAATTCAATAAGGTGTGCATTACACACATATTTCATTTAAAAATATTATTGCATGTGAGACTTTGGTTTGCTCTTTAGAAAATAGATATTCCCGTTTATACTGATGCCGAGTACAATCAGCATTTGACGACCGAAGGATGGAGCAGACAGGAAACAGATCACATGATGGATTTAGCTAGGAGATTCGATATGAGATTTATCATAATTGCGGATAGGTATGATACCGAGAAATTCCCAAAACGTACAGTGGAGGAGATCAAAGACAGATACTATAAAGTCTGCGGAATATTGGCTAAGGTAATTAATAATGACTCGCTTTTGTCTTATGATAACACATAATGTATTTCCATTCAAGCTAACGAATAAAAAGATGTACACATATGATGCGGATCACGAAAAGAGACGTAAGGAGCAGCTGAAGAGGTTATATGAGAGAACCCCGGAGCAGATCGAAGAGGAGCAGTTCTTATTGGGCGAGCTGAAGAAGATTGAGGCGAGGAAGAAGGAGCGCGAACGTAAGACACAGGATCTGCAGAAGTTAATAAGTCAGGCGGATAACCAAGGGGAGACGCCGAGGAAAGCTGACAAGAAGTTACCTAAGAAGAAAATCAGCAATCCGTCGAGGCCTTCTCGTGTCGACACCTCGGTATTAACAATTCACTAGTTAATAACACTATTCTTCCTGGGGGCAACATTAACTTATTGTTTCATTTTCATTTCTACAGCATATTTTGCAGGCCGTCGAGACTGCGGGTATCAAGTTTCCAGACTATAAGAATAGCGGAGTCTCGTTGCGGTCGCAGCGTATGAAGCTACCTGCTAATGTCGGCCAGAAGAAAGCCAAAGGGATCGAGCAAATGCTACAAGACATGGGAATGGGTAAGTCATATCCGTTTCTTGTTGCAACTTAATATTTATTTTAATATTCATTTTAAAATTATATTTTTATTAATATTCTATTTGCGCTTGATTTCGCACGAAGTCAGTTTCTATATCATAATTACTAGTACTTTATTCGAATTAGAATTGAACCCAACGCCGTCCGAAGAGATTTGCCAAAGTTTCAATGAGCTTAGAAGCGATATGGTACTGCTAATGGAGCTGAAGTCGGCGCTCGGAACATGCGAATTCGAATTGCAATCATTAAGGCATCAATACGAGGCATTGAATCCAGGAAAGGTAGGCTCGTTGGTAGTACAGGCAGATCAGGATTAATCGAAGTCATTCCGTTGTAGACATTGACAATCCCTGCGCAATTGTTAACCGCTGGTAACGAGCAGGAGGCCGTCAAGATTGGAGAAATCATAGACGTGGTGGGGTCACCAGGTACTCCATCGGGCATATAATAAGTATTTAATGCAATTACGTATGGTTAATATAATATATATTGAATATCTTTGTACATATTTTTTTTATTACAAAAACATGGTAATGCTTTAACCCTTAAAAAATATATGTATATATATATAAATATAATATATATATATTTTGAAGAGAAGTCATACATTTGAGTTTTGTTCAATATACTATATAGAATAAAACTAAAATAATTGTCATCAGCTGACTGGTTGCTGCTTTTCAATCTATTGGATCAGTTACTTCTAATGTAATAGAAAAAGAAACACAAAATAACATTAAAAAAAAACCTAATATAAAACATATATTTATTGTGAATGTATCAGATGTCCTCCCATTCATGTATATCATTTAAGGTGCAATTGCACCATAATCAATTCTTGGCCTTTTCCTAGCTAAAATCTGTTCATCCTCAACAGATGTATGGTCCCTTTTCTTTTGCAAGCCCTGAAATTCCATATAATTGAAGACGTGAATTGATATTTCAACGAGCCTCTTACCTTTTTCTCCCAATGCTGATGCAAGTATCTCAAGAGAATATTTGTTTTCTCTGTGACGATTACTGAAAGCAAAAAGTTCATCAAGCTGTGTTTTATCAAGCAATATTTTCATTCGAACCTTGTTCTGAAGGGTACTCCTTGGTGGGCACATAGACAGCAGGCCTCTTTAACGGCGATCGATTGTTGCTATCCACATGGAATTTAGCGAAGTTATTTTCATTGAATGAGGGCATTCCCTTCAGGAACTCAGCTACAGACTAAAGCATTTTTTTGTTGAGTTAAGGTGATGGTTATGAGAGGATTAATTAATGTTTACCATTTTCAACTGATTTTTGTGCCTTCGCGGCAAAGTCTTATTAAATCACAACAGACTAGTTAATGTGTATGTCTCCGTGCTATAAACTAATTTTAACACTTTTTACACAACTGCACTAATCTGTCAAATCCTCAATCGCCCAACAGGTTATGTTGGCAACCTTGAAGACCTAACTCTAACTGGTAACAATTAAACAAAAACGTGGTGATTCACCTAAAAAAAATGCAACTTTTATTAAAGAAACAGAATTTATGCAACTTTCTGAAAATTCTTTCAAAATCCATAAACAAATATTATATTTGCTACTTTCTTTGTTATTGTACGAATTACTGTATATACCCATCTATTGGTAACGCATTTAAGAATATTTATTATTTACGCTTGGTCACACTGTTGATTTATTTTTATTGTTGACCACTGGATTGGCGAACAATAACATTCCTGAAAATAAAGAAAATTGAAGAGGATTGAAACTCGTATTGCTTTAAAAGTTAAACATAACATTTAGTTTGTTTATTTTGAGTGGTGAGCAGTGCACGATAACAGCTCAGACAAAATAAATAAGGTAAGGTGAATCATCTTTTTATTTATCAAATGCTAATACTTCTTCGGGTAATCGCACCCCGACATGTTGGATAACCCGTTGTGCAGTCTGGCACCCCCATTTAACGCACGTAAGCATGTCTTTCTTCTGTAAGTATCCATACAAGTAGCCCGAAACAAAGGCATCTCCTGCTCCTGTCGTATCCACGACCAGCGAATTCTGGAGTACAGGCACCTGAATTTCGGCGGCGTGATTTGCATCGATGCATTGCACTTTCCCTGGGCCGTTTGTTATCACAATTGTCTTGCTGGTACCCTTCACCAGTTCTTTTGCGTATGACACGAAATCGTTCTTTCCATTGTTTTTCATGAAACATTCAAATTCGACGAGATTTCCAAACAGAATATCTGATGCCTTTACAAACTCTCTGATTGCATCATTATAAGATTCAACCAGATAGACAGCACACAAGTTGAATGCAAATGATTTGTTGTTTTTTTTGCAAAAATTCATAATGTTCTTGGCAACTGGCAATCGATTTGTTACAAAGAAACCCTCCATATAGATCAGATTAACTGAGTCGAGTATTGTCATGTTGTCTGCATTCTTCAGGTCAGTTTCAGTGTATAGCTCTGAGGCACCAATGTTTCCTGCCAAAGATCTATGCTGATTGAACACCAATGAAATCATCATTCCAGTTGCCTTTGGCTTGGTAGCATATCTGGAATTTTAATATTGAAAATTTTGCTGCTTTCTATGAGCTGTTGTTTCATACCTTGTGTGGACATTAGCTTTTTCAACTTCAGTCTTCAAAAATTTTCCATTGCTGTCATTGCCAATGGCTCCAAACATGTATGTGGTGATATCTCCCTTCGACAGCCACCCTAGGATTCTCAAAGTATTCTGGGTACAGCCTCCAGGTGTCATGGTGGAAATTCCATAGCTTCCAAATATGTATTTTCAAGGTCATTAGTTGCATTTTCAAGGTCCGGTCTACAGGATATACTCACTTTTTTTTGACATCTTCATAGAGCAGTTGCAATTCTTTCGGTGAAATCTCCTTGGCATCGTTCTCGTTGAGGTTATGTTTGGTCAGCAGATAACTGTCGTCTATCTTCGCAATGTAGTCGAGAAGAGGGTTTCCAAATCCGGCGACGAGCATATTCTTATCCCTCCGGTTTCTTTCTGCGTCGCTATCTCACGTAACTCTATTATCGATTTTCGCAACCTTGACACATGTCCTGAATGCGTCCAGAGAATAGTACAAGTAGAAATTGGCGTTGAGGAAATGCCGAAATTCCATTATACATATTTCGATAAACTTTTTTAGATATGGACATTGGCGTAAATCATGGGCTTCACCAGCTTCCTTCCGAATGCTACCCGCCTTCGGAGAGCGACGAAGAATCTTTCGTGGTGCTGCAGAATTCTTTTAGTTCAGAGTTCGACAAGAAGGATGATCCTCGATGGGCTGATGAGTTTTCCTCCGAGGTCATTGAGGACTCGCAGCAGATGGCCTCCGAATCTTTGTGCATCATGACTTCGCCGCAGTCCACAGATGAATCTCCGCAAATCTCCGATGTCATATCGCATGACGATGTGCAAAGGCAGGTGGAGCAATTGATAGAAGAAAACAAGAAGTTGAATAACACTTTGGAGCAGAACAATAATATCTTGAAGACAGTGAAGCAGTGGCAGGAAGACGTTGGACGGGTTCACAACTCGCACAAGAAGAAATTTGCTGAGACGAAAGCATACATAGAAGCTGTAAGTAAACGTAGCTCATGTAGCATTGATTAATAATCACGCATTTCTTTAGTTGTTGACCGAGAATCAAAGGCTGAGAGTCGGGGGAGATGGGGAAAACACAGACGTCGATTTGCTGAGGCTGGAATACAGCAAAAATATTGGGGCGCAGATCGAGAGGAACCTGGAGTTGGAGAAACGCATTGAGGAGTTGCTAGTACAAAACAAGAGCTTGTGCAGGAGGATTGGTGAACGCGAAGAAGATTTTGAGGAGAAGGAACAGAAGTATCTGCAACAGATAACTGATTTGAAAGCAGAGTCGCACAAGTCCAATTTCGTGGAAACTGAGGAGGTCGTCAATTTACGTAAGCAACTGATGGAAGCACAGTCGTGCCTTACACATATAAAGCAGACGAAAAAGGCAATCCAAATGGAGGCGGATGCCAATAGGAAGACCATAGATGAGCTACAGGCGCGCATTCAGAATATGACCAAGGAGTCGGATCGGACTGTTGCTTTGGAGAGTCAAGTACGATTGCACTTAGTCAAAGAGCATTGAATTTCCAAAATAATACTTTTATTCTTTAGTTAGAAATCTTCAAGAACGACTTCAAAGTTGAGCGCGAGAGCAAACAAAATATCATTCGAGAAAAAAACGACATGGCTATTGATATGAAGAAGATGCAAATGAAGAATGAACAATTGATGCGAGAAATCGAAGTTTTACGAACTAAATGCACGTTCGTCGAAGTTTCCCATGCCGTAAGTTAGCAACATTACATGCACAATCCCTTCATACCATTGTTACAAATAATTTTCGTATATTTCTGCCTTTTTAGCCGCCCTCGCCGCCTCCAACCACGTACACTTGTCCATTGTGCATGATGAAATTCAGATCAATTAGAAGTCTTGAAGATCACGTAGAAATATGCTTGGCAAATACCCAATAATAGGTTTGTTTTGCAGACTTGCTTTCTGGAAAGGTGCTGTATTTTTATCCCAGAAACGCACTTATGTACTGTTATATTATCTATGGAATTACTAAGTAGATACTAGTTTTCTAAGATAATCTATAAGTTATTTTGTTATTGATTAATTCCTATATTTAGATATGTATGTGCATTATATATTTCTGACAATTGTCGAATTAAATTGAAATATGTATAAAATATATCAATGAGCTTATTTTTAATCAATCCGTTTTTTTTTTAATTCCATCAATTCATAAAAATTGGAGAAATTGTAAGAGCATTGATGAAGAGATTGTGTGTACCAATGAATGGAGATTATTTTTGAATTGGGAGGGTAGTTCAAATGGTTAGCAGGTGTACAACTTTGCGGCGTGAAAATAATCAATTTCTCAGGGACTGTCAATTGAGTTATAATCAAGTATGAATGAATGGAGTCCTGAATGAATGTGGCGGGGGGTCGCGCGTTTTCAGGGGTAGAAAGATAAACAAGGAAAGTCGGGTTGCGAACGGCGTGAATTGTAAGGATGTCCTGCAATCAGTGTACGACGAAATTCAATTTCTTCCATAAAGAGGTGATGATGAAACGGCCGCGAAACATTGTTAATAATTAGTAGTTGTAATGTGTGTGGGTGTCGGATTTGCAGGGAGGATGCTCGTACTGCGGTTTATCTTTCTGCAGCAAATGCTTGAAGCAGAAGTGCAGGGTGCCGGGAAAGGGTCTCGCAGAGCACAGCGTCTGCAAGGCCTGTTTCTTAAAGCTGTCTGCAGGATCCTCCTCTGCTGCTGCCACTGTTTCCATTGCACCCCCAGATGCCTATCTGAAGTAAGTTCAATATTCACATTCAAATAGACATGAGTATTCATATTGGATTTGAATTGTAGAAGACTAGAGGCTCTAGAGAATCCAATGTCACCCCCAATCACTATGTACAGGAAGGATAACATTGCTTTAACCAGTTTGCGAGCAGGATTATCAGCCACTGATCTGGAGCTGCTGGATCGCTTGGAAAAATTAAAGGATGATGGGAAAGGTCCTCCACCTACTGATTCTGAACTTAGACAGAGACTGGCAACCCTAAGAGGGGAGAACAACTATGTGGAGGGACCCAGCAAGCAACAAGTTACAAATCATTTCATCTAGTTTTCAGTCCAAGTCAAATAATTGTTTTACTATTCCTCAGGTATTCCTGAAGGATATGAGGAGCGACCAGGAGAAAGCGGATTCTTTGCTGGAGCAGTTCCTCACTGAAAGGGATATAGAGTTGGCGCAGAATCCGCAGCTGGAGATTGAGGCGAGATTGGCTAGTCTACGAGAGCAAGGAGTGCGGCCGAACGAGAGCAGTTTCATCAAGAATATGCACGATTCGGGCGGTTCATCTGAAGATGAAGTGGATAAAATTACCAAGAAAATCATGGACGAGGTGGCATTGGACGCCAGGTGTCCGGTGGAAACGAGCAGCAGGATGGTTGTACCGCCTCCACCAGCTACCTCTTCCGCTGCTCTCGAGAACGACGAGGATGAGCTGCATGTGGAGGAATTGCCGTGGTGCGTCCTCTGCAACGACGATGCTACCGTCAGGTGTTTGGATTGTGGAGGCGATCTTTACTGCAGGGAATGCAACAAGGAAGCGCACCGGAATTGGGGCGACACTCATCACAAGGTCATACCATACTACAAGAAGAAACAGTAATAATCACATGAAATCTATCGCAAAGGCAATATAAAACAATTTTATTAATATAATTATTATTATACATATATAAATCTATATATATATATATATATTTAAAAGAGATTATTATATATACACACACACACATGAAATGGATCAGACACATATTAACATTATTTATTATATATATATTAAAATACATTTAACGTATAAATAAAATATTTGATTCAACTTGATGTTCTTGATTGGATACTGCAGAATTCTTCACAAGAAATTCTGCATCCAAACTTATTTAAAAATAATGATATGCATATGCAACTCAATTAACACCTACGCTTTAACTATCAAACAGCAGGTGGTGCTAACTTTGATGATGACAAATTTAATAATTTCCAAACTAGTAATTATTAAAGAACAAATTCAACCAATGAAACCACACTAGTTATTTATTTCTTTGTAATTTGTAGTTGAAAAATTTGCCAATAATAGTATTACTTATAAGAAGATTATAACAGTAACTTTCTTCCAAATTCAGTTCAAAGAAAATATAATAGGCAAACTGAAACATATTTTAATTACATTTATTATATATATATAAATTAGAACATAATATAAAATTTAATTAAACAGGTGATTGTACCGCGCCATGTATGTAGTAAATTCTTCTTCGCCTCGCGCCACCAGCATCCTCGACACACGGTCCACGAACTTCCGGACGCCGGTGAGGTTGTTAGCACATCCAGTCAACAATTCAAGGATCTCACTATTATTGAAGTATCCAATTTCACTTTCGATGACTATATGCTCTGCTGATAACTTGCTAGGATCCATTCTCACGATGCAGGAGAATCCTAGACGCACTTCCACAATGTGCCAATTCACGCTATAAGCAAAGTTAAGAATTTATAGGAAATTCTGAGAGTAAAGTATATTATATTTACATAAAATTCTCATCCATTTCGATGTCGTGCCTTCTCTTCTTGTAATAGATTTTGCACATATCCTCAAACTCTTGGCGTTGCCTGAGCATCACTCCTTGATGTAAGTGTATGTAGTCTAGTAACGTTAGTATTGAGAAGCTGTTACCCAGGGATGTCTTCACATCGTTGATCTTGTCCAGCAATAAACGATGTACGTAGCGAATTATTGGAGTTACTACTTTAGCTACGAAATTAAAAAGATAAAAATCATAACTGACATTGTTGCTGTTATTTACGTGATAGCTTCTTCACGACCTCCGTTTGCTGGACCAAGCCCGTCACCTCATCAAACTCCATCCGGATAAGGATTGTACCAAAGAGTGCTCGCACCTCACACGTTCTTTCTTTAGGAAATTCTGCGGTAAAAGACCTATTGCACCTGAAGAAGATATATATGATAATCTAGGGAATAAATTCAGAATAGGGCTAATCTTACAATTTTTGCTTTTCCTCGACTTCTTCTCGAATGGTCTTCGGAACGGTCGTAGCTTCGAAAAAAGGTTTATCCGTAGGGTTTACATCTTCCTTCTGCTGAGCGTCCAAATCACATCGTATATGTTTAAGAAGCGCCTCGTACTTTACCATTTCGTTCCGGAAATTCTCTATAATCTTATTGGATTTTTTCAGATCTTTAGTTTCAGTGTGCACTGGGCCAATGTACCTCAGGATCTCGCCTAAATCGTAACTGGTGTACTGAGCTTTTGGAGGATCGTACGGTTCTTGTACAATAGTCGTTTGATCTAGCTTCAAGGTAAAGTTAACCGTCGCATCAAAGTTCCTCAAAGACTCTCGAGGAGTCACGTTTGCCGTCCTCGAAAAGTCGCCGCAAGATTCGCTGAAGGATATCTCACTTAGCATCTCCGTAAAGCTGCTGGTTTGGTTCGATTCCTTTATGAACTTTTTGTTGGATTTATGCACGGATTCGAGCGTCCTCTTCCTCATGGACGAATCGCAGCTGGAAACATCCTTTTCGATGTCCTGCAGACAAGTTGAGCTTATTTCTATATATGTGTCATCCTCGCATTGCATTTTATCTTCATCCACATTTATATAAGACGACCCCTGAACATTATTGAAATCGCAATTGTATGATTCCATTTCCATTTTACCATCCATCAACTCTTCGCCAAATCTAATATTTTCATCAGATCTATCCACAAGCATCTTCAAACCATCAATATTTGATTCTTTAGATTTAAATTCTAATTTATCCCGAGTTCTTCTCGAATCCAATGATTCTTCTAATTTATTCCGACATTCTTTATTCACTTTCGAAATCAAAGATTTTTCCAACACAATTGATTTTTCTCTCGAGATTTCGGAAAATTCTTCAGCCACTTGATAAACTGCATCAGATAAGGCACTTTTGTTACCACTTCCCGATTTTGATAACTTTACTCTTTCCTCAATCAAGTTCAAATCGATAGTCTCAGTAACTTCCATTTTTATACTAGTAACATGTCCCTTCTGCTGTTCTAAAGCAGTACCAAGCTTAGTAGATTTATCTGCAACATGAGTTGTTTTAGTATTAAACATTTGATTAATTACTTTGGACGTTGTATGTTCCACATTACTAAATTTCGGAATTTTCGATTTACCAACAAATGTGGTCAAATCAATTCTCTCAGTAATTTCCATATCATTATTTTCGGAGCTAAATAAATTGGTTTTTCTTCCAGTTTTCAAAAGATTATTATCCAACTTTTTCTTTGTTAATATTTCTACATCAATTTTACTCTTAAGTAATGGATTTGGTTTCTTTATTTTTTCTTCAACCATAGAAGTATTTGCATCCAACACTTTATCAATTGGTTTAGACAACGTAACATCTTCTGATTTTAGAATCTCTTTAGTTTGATCCTTCACCAAATTCAAATGAAAAGCTTTGGTAACTTCCATTTCGTCGTTTTCGGAACCAAACAAAATGGTAGTCCTTCCAGTTTTTCCAAACATTGTTCTGGAATTCCCAACATTTTCTTTTTCCAAGTTCAAATCTTCCAAATCATTTTGTGATGGAAAGTTAATATTGGTTTTAGGTAAAGAAGTTGACTTAATCAATTTTTCTTCATTTAAATCAGCTGAATTGTTCACGTCATTCTCTGACTTTGTTGAGTTCCGTTCCGTCACCTGAAGATCATCGTTTTCAGATGAACATAATTTGTTTCTTCTTTCGTTATTAAGATTATGCTTTCCGATTAATGTTAGCACCTGTTGGTTTAATTCCTTATTAAAATTGGATTTGGTTAAAGGCATTGACTCAGTTAATTCAGACTTATTTAGAATTTTTTCTATAGACTTTTCTTTTTCAAGTGATTCTTTACTTGGAAGAGTAGATGTGCAAGTTTGATTGTTAACAATTTCTTCTGTATCCTGTGTAGAACTTTTTACTAAAATATCATTGAATAGATGAGCCACTATTTCAATTTTAGATTTATCATTCATCAAACTTTTATCTTCTTCCATCTCGTTATTTTCATCTGAAAACAAAATTGTTTTCCTGTTTATCTGCTTTCCAAAATCCAATGCTTTTCCATCATCAGACTTTGAAACATTAAGATCGCTTTTCTCTCCATCAACATTCTTGAACAACTGGAAATCTGTCATCTCTGTTAGTCCCATGCCATTGTTGTCTGAAGAAAATAGTATCGTTTTTCTGGTACACTCTTTACTTTCCGCTTTTTTTCCAATGAAACTGGACATTTCCATTGTAAACTCCATGTCATTACTAGACTTAGGAAAATAAATGGTCTTTCTTGACTCTTTCTCCACTACATTTTTATCAGGGAATTGTCCTCTGACATCTATCGATTTTTTTCTATCGGTTTTATTTTGTCGCATGTCGATTTTCTCGGTTAATTCCAGATCGTTGTTTTCTGAAAACAGGATGGTCTTGGCATTTTCCTTATCGACGATTTCCTTCCCAAAATGTGATAATTGCTGGGTAAATTCTATATCACCATCTGCTTCTTGAAAATGCTCGATTTTCTCAGATACTTCTACGTTGCAGATCCTATTTTCATTAGATTTTCCTCCATTCGATGTAACATCTTCATCTTCGATTTCCAAAATATTATTTTCCACCGAGAAAGGAATTGATTTTCTTGAACCGCTTTCACTTGTTTTGGTAAACTGTACATCATTGTCGTCGGATTTGGAAATATCTGCAGATTTTCTGGATACAAAAGAGTTCTCAAATTCCAGAAGTTTGTTTAATTCTAAATCATTATTATCTGAAGAAAACAGTATAGTTTTCTTTGAATTATTTTCATTTAATTGTAGACCTTTTTCTTCTAACAGTTTATTTTCTATTTGTTCAGTCAATTCCAAATCGTTGTTTTCTGATGAAAATAATATAGTTTTTCCGAGATCTTTTCCATTGAACTGTGGCATTTGCATTGTAAATTCCATATCATCTTCTGATTTTGGGAAATGTATAGTTTTTCTTGAACCTCTTTCTTCCACTAATTTAGTTTCTATTTGTTCAGTCATTTCCAAATCGTTGTTTTCTGATGAAAATAATATAGTTTTTCTGAGATCTTTTCCATTAAACTGTGGCATTTGCATTGTAAATTCCATATCATCTTCTGATTTTGGGAAACGTATAGTTTTCCTTGTATCTCTTTCTTCCACTAATTTATTTCCTATTTGTTCAGTCATTTCCAAATCGTTGTTTTCAGATGAAAATAATATAGTTTTTCTTGGATCTTTTCCATCAAACTGTGGCATTTGCATTGTAAATTCCATATCTTCTTCTGATTTTGGGAAATGTATAGTTTTTCTTGAACCTCTTTCTTCCACTAATTTAGTTTCTATTTGTTCAGTCATATCCAAATCGTTGTTTTCTGATGAAAATAATATAGTTTTTCTTTGATCTTTTCCATCAAACTGTGGCATTTGCATTGTAAATTCCATATCATCTTCTGATTTTGGAAAATGCATTGTTTTTCTTGTACCTCTTTCTTCCACTAATTTATTTCCTATTTGTTCAGTCATTTCCAAATCGTTGTTTTCAGATGAAAATAATATAGTTTTTCTTGGATCTTTTCCATCAAACTGTGGCATTTGCATTGTAAATTCCATATCATCTTCTGATTTTGGAAAATGCATTGTTTTTCTTGTACCTCTTTCTTCCACTAATTTATTTCCTATTTGTTCAGTCATTTCCAAATCGTTGTTTTCAGATGAAAATAATATAGTTTTTCTTGGATCTTTTCCATCAAACTGCGGCATTTGCATTGTAAATTCCATATCATCTTCTGATTTTGGAAAATGCATTGTTTTTCTTGTACCTCTTTCTTCCACTAATTTATTTCCTATTTGTTCAGTCATTTCCAAATCGTTGTTTTCAGATGAAAATAATATAGTTTTTCTTGGATCTTTTCCATCAAACTGTGGCATTTGCATTGTAAATTCCATATCATCTTCTGATTTTGGAAAATGCATTGTTTTTCTTGTACCTCTTTCTTCAACTAATTTGTTTCCTATTTGTTCAGTCATTTCCAAATCGTTGTTTTCAGATGAAAATAATATAGTTTTTCTTGGATCTTTTCCATTAAATTGTGGCATTTGCATTGTACTCCTTTCATCTATTAATGTATTTTCTATTTGTTCAGACATGTTTAAATCATTGTTTTCAGATGAACATTTATTGGTTATTTCTTTAGTAAGTTCTAAATCATTGTTCTCAGGCGACAATAATATTGCATCTTTTTCTGCAGTATGTGCCACTTGAATAGTTAATTTCATATCAGCATCAGATTTGTTACAATCTACAGTCTTTTGAGAATCATCAAAACGATCTTTATGGATACGCTCTGTAAATTCTAAATCTTCCATAGTTTTATCATTCACCTGGAAACTAAACTTCATATCACCTTGCATAAAATGTCTGGTATCCCCAGTTGCTTCACAAAGTCTCATATTTGAATCCTTCAAAACATCATCTTGATAAACAATGTTCTCTGTGATTGGATCAGTTTTATTAAGTTGTTCTGTAAACTCCAAAGCAATGTTCTCCTCAGGAAAATCAGTGCTCTTTTCTAATGCCTTTTTAGGATCTTCCAATATTAATTCACTAAATTCCAATTCTTTCCCATTCAAACACATGGAATGATTCACAGTAAACTCTATTTCATTTTGCGACGTTTCCAATTGCGAAACCTCTTCACTAAACTGCAGAGGAAGGGAAGCAGTAATTTCAAAATCGTCCCGTGTGTTATCAGAAAATTTGTGTCGTTGATCTTCAAATAAAATGTTGTTGGACTGTTCATAGGCTTTTGTATAATTGTCGCTCATCTCGCAATCATCGACTTTCAAGGCGTTCTCTATTTCCATTTTCACTCTACTAGTTGCATCCAAAGCTTGGAAAGAAGTTTCTGTGATGTTTGACAATCCTATTTTTGATTTTATACTTAAATCAAACAGCGACTTATTGTGGTTATTGCAATTCTCCTCATCGTTGAAAACTGTGAATTTCTCAATGTCCTTTTCAAACAGTGATGTGTTTACTGAGAAATCCAGTTCATTCTCTTTATTATCCTGTACCACAAATAATGATTGTTCCTTATCCACAACTTTTTCTTTTTCTTTTGTTACATGCATTGTTTCTGTACTTGTGGATTGTGCTGAATCTTCTATGATTTCTTCGTAAGTCTTATCCCAGATAGTATCTTTGCCTTCATCCTCTGTTACGAATGTCCTGCAGCAGTGTGCAGAATGAATGTACGAACAAATGGATGAAAATCAATTAAGCTTACTTGACAAAGTTGCTGCTGAATCGCACCTTCCTCGAGAATCTTCCTGTATCGCCGTCTTTGGGGCCAGGCGAATCCATGTTAACATCTTCAAAGGCATTTCTAGTTCTTCGTGGTTTCAGTATCTGAAAAGCTATGGTAATCAGCCAGCGTTTTAGGAAATTAATTAGAACTAAACACCACTCACCGAAGATCGTTTACTCATTCCGAAAATCGCAGAAAACTTTAATAAAAATAAACACTGTTTGCATCAACAAAAACACAATACCGATTCAAATATTTAATAACCGACAGTTGACATTGAAGCCAACACTAAAAACAGAAAAAGTGTATATGCAACCAAATGCATAAAACTGATTGATCAGAGATCGTAATCATGATTGGATATTGCATAAGACATATTCTTTATAAAGAGATGATTTATCAAATAATTTAATAAATATTACTATAAAGAAATTTAAAGATTTATTTTGTAAACTTTCAGATTGTGTTAACAATAAGTTTATTAAAAGGTTTTAAATAGTTTTTAATGAAAAAATCAGCTTTCAGCTATATCAAGTTTACATTATAAGAATATTACAAATCGATATTAAATGTTACAAATAAAATTAATATTGGTTGGTAACGCCATTGGTGAAATGATTTTGATAACTTGATTATTTTAAATTTGAATGGTCTATTTTTTTTAAAACATCAAACTTATTTTTTTTGTATAATTTATTTTTATTTTATTTAAAGAAATATATAATTAAAAAGAATGAGCCAGGTAAATGTAAAAGATATTAAAAAATCTCTCACGCAGGAGAACGTAAAGCTGCAAGAGTCCAAGAAGGATGTTACGTTCATGGGGTCGCAGGATGTGCTTCCCAAAGCTTCGCAGATTATGTCCTCCCCTTCGAGGAACGTCTCTCCATCGATGACGAAGGATTTGAAGGAGGTCCAGCAGAAGTATGATGCGATTGAGAAGAGGCAAAAGTCCATAAACGAAATCAGGAAGGACGTGTCGAAAATTAAAAAGTGGATGCTGTATACTTATTAGTGTTATTGGGCTATAATATAATTGATTTTAGAAAGTCGGGAATGCTGGATGATAAAGAGGAAGCTCTGGAGCTTCTGAAGGAGAAGAGGTTGTACTTGAAAGTGCGGATAGAGTCGATTGAGAATCTCACAATTGATATCAATAATCTGGAGGATAAGATAACAAATACTACGGTTAAGCATAATGAAGAATTGGATAAACTGAAGCAGCAGAGGAGAGCTTTGAACGAAAGAAAGGATTTGACGCCGGAGGAGATAGAACAGGCCAAGATGGAAATGGATAAGAAGATTGCCAAAAAGGAGATGATGCACGCATCGAGCTTACGCAATATGCAAACAAAAGTTTTGGTGCGTCTATGAGTTAAATGTATCAAAAATATTTACAAAATTAATGAAATATTTTCAGAATCTAAAGAACGATAAAAATACTAGCGTAAAGTCTTTGAAGAATATCGATGATAATACGATAATGGAGGAGATTGCCGGGGTGGAGATGAACGACAAGGAGTTGGAGGAATTCGAGAGAACTGTGGCACTGTTTGGAGAAAAAGGATGGGAGCACTTCCTGGACAACATTGATCTCTCCTCCAAAGAGAAACTAGAGTGTAATCGCTTCTCGCTGCTGCTTTTTATTGACCCTAATTTTTCAAGTGGATGCGATACAAAGTGTTGTTAGGGAAACGGGAACTAACTCTGACCCCGTCTGGAAGGATTCGCACCCAGTCAGGGACGATATACACAATCGAGGAGTGCAAGAACGCCGGACTCTTGGAGGGCCTCGAGGAAGAGTTCGTCGCGATGCAAGGACTGCACTTCCTTTCCTCGGATAACGTGCTGACGGCGGCAGGAAGGACGTACAGCAGGATGGAGGCAGAGCAACTGGGTCTCCTGAAGGATGTCGACATTGACGCCGTGATCGACGCTGAATCTTTTGCCACAGAGACCGAATCAATGACCACATCATCCTCATCAGCTGGTTCCGTTCATTATCCATTGTTTCAACTTTATTTTTCTCTGCTTTAATTTCTTCTCATCAGGCTCAACAGCCACATCGATGTCCACGACTGATGTTCATTATTTGAAGAGCGTTCTAGGAATGCCCTTAACTCTGGGTCTTTCTGAGATTACAGCCAAACAGCCAAAAGATCCTATCCACTACCTGGCACATTGGCTCTTCAAATACCGCTATAACCAGGAGGTGGACGAGTCAAGGAAACTGGAAATCGAAGCGCTATTGGAGGAACGGCAGAGATTAGCCGTTCTGGCATTGGTTTGTTTTCATTTTCGATTTTAACATCGTTCCATTCAAAATTGCATTTTCCCCTGCAGAGGCAAAGAGCCGAGGAGGAAGCTCGTGCTACCCTTATTGACCTGCTTGGAAGAGTGGACACGCAGATCGAGCGACGGGAAATCGAGGCCGAGCTTCGCAGGATCGAGGAGGAGATGAGAGCACGAGAAGAGGAAGATGAAGAGCTGGTAGATGAAGCTCGCGACACCATGGGCGTCTACAACGGCCCGACCACCTCCAGGCAGAAAATATAATCCTCTTCTGCTGTTACCATCATCACAATTCGACAATTATCAACCCTAGATGCTTCTTTCCGCTTTACGGTCACCTGCAAAAGTAGTAAACATTTCAATTAGAACAATGCAATTCAGATCAGCCGGGCAAGAGAATTTTGCGCATTTAATTTGTATATTTTTTACTGATTCTATTCCAAATAATAGGCCGCAATTTACTAAAAAAAATCCATTCACGCAATAATTCTTAAAATTATGGTACTTTTTACTTATTATTTTTATATATTTATATATTGGGTACATTTACAACATTATTTCTCACCTTGTTTCTTTTTTCATCGGACCTTGTGTTTAAATAGACGCAAAGTTCGGTCCGGAACGCAATCATCCCCCTTAGAGCGAGCGCTGTGTGTGTGTGCGTAGAAGCCGCAGAGTTTCACGGATTTTTCTCTTCGACAAAAAACCCTCTTCATAGCTTTTTAACAACTTCCCGCATTTAATATTTTTAACGTTCCATTAGTGAAGCAAAGACCAAAGATGTGCGCCATATCCAAAACAACAACAACAAAAAACGCCATCGTCGCCGCATCTCCGTGTATCACATACGCAATAAACGCTCGAATAACATCGTCATATTGCATCCTCATTAGACTTGCGAAGGGACTCTCTTCCGAAGCAGTGATGAGCAAACCATTTTTTTCTTTCTTTCTTAGAAATGGGTGGTATTATAGGTTGTTACAAAAAAGACTTAATTATAATTGCGTTCGCCAGTTATTGGTTTCTAAACCATTTTGCGAGAAAGGTTCAGTCTAAATGTTACCGAATAATGGCAGAATAAAGGAGTGCGAAAAAATATTTGCGAATGATAAATGATAATAAAGGTAGAGGGTAGGTAATGGTAAAAATAATATTAAAATACTCACCAAGCGATTAGTTTCAGGGCGTTACTCTTATGTGGGGACACCTTAATAGTCGATAATTAATTTAGTTTAAAAGACGCAAACACGAGGCTACATTATTATTTTATTGATCGCAATAAGTTCGAAACACGTGCGGGACAAATGCGACCCGCCCATCACTGCTCCGGAGAGGGCAGTCATTAACAAAAAAAGAAAACAAAAACAAACGCTTCAAATGACCATTTTTTAATACAGTGCAAGTATGAAAAAAACTAAACTAATAAATTTCCTTATACAACAAAAGTAAGTTAATAATTACAGGTAATTCTTGCAGTAGTTTTGCGTACTGATCTGGATTTACAATCCCACTGTGAAAAATTAAAGAAAATTTCTTCGAATCGATCGTCTAATTGTTAAAATTATATGTATGTATATATGTTCATGTATACGTATGTTTACGAATTCCGCTTAATTTTAAATTTCGCGTTTACGATTATTCCGATTAATGCGCCCGAATTAATACCTGCGGACTGGTGGCATATCTCTATGGGGGCCTTGGGCATTACCACCTGCGAAACTAAAAATATACACATAATATACACAATATTTCAGAGGCAACAAGCAGAACTATAGTAGTACAAGTGAACACGCCGTGTACGGTGGTTTTGTTGTGATGGTTTTTCATTCTATTTTTTTATAGGGGAGGTTTGGTGGCGGTGCGGTCGGTTTTTGGCGCAGAGATGTTTAAGTCTGTGATCAATCCGGACGCAATTTTTATATATTTTTTTCTTTTAAAGTTTGTTGTATTGTTTGTTTATCTTTATCCTAAATCTAAGTCATCAACGACACTCACCCTCTTTGTTGAGGTAGTGGAGGATAAGCTGTATCGTAAGTGTTGGTCGTTGGACGGACACTATAGTTATCGCCGTATCCGCCCACAGGGGCAGTGCTGTAGGAGGAGCCTTGGACGGTGCCAAAGCCCGCGGCCATTGTGCCGGCCTGCTGTTGCGGCTGACCCCTGTTGTCCATATAGGAGGCGGCAGTCGTCTGACCTCTGGTATCAGCATACCCTCCTACAGCAGGTTGACCGTAATTTCCGGCCGCAGGGGTTCCGTAAACGCCATCGGGAACCGCAACACCGTAACCGCCATTCGGGGCAGTTACACCGTAAGTTGTACCGTAGCTGGTCTGGCTCTGGCGATCGTAATTGTTAGAACTAAAACAATATTTGCATTAGTTTCTCCATCTATTTTAGTAATTATTTTCGTTTTCCACACAAAAAATAATATCTGCTGTTATTACAAATGATAATTTTCTATTATTTAGTACTCTTAATTTACATTTGCATAATCCATAGCTAAGTCACTTACTTGTCACAACATACATAAACTTTTGTAAACATCATTATATCTTCATTTACAAAATAAAACATGAATATGATTCATTGTATTAAATTGAACAATTCTTGAAATGTGAATTAAATAAAACTTACATTGGTTTTGGAGCAGAGTCCCTTCTGCTGAACATATCACTAGTGGCCACATTCCTGTCATAACCTGGCATAGGGGGTCTAGGCGTCCCTTGGCCCATAACTTGCTCATCAATCAATGGTCTCCGATCAACAACAGGAGGTCTACGTTCATCAAATGAATTAGGTCCAGCTGGTGGCATCCTCCTATCATCGTAGGCGACCCTAGGAGGCTCATCATATTGACCTCTATCATCACTGTATGGTCTTCTATCATATCCATTGAATGGTCTGCGATCCATGTAACCGCCGCCACGTCTGTCTTCATACATAGGTGGACGCCTATCATAACCATCGTCGAATCTTCCATAATCTCCATGGAAATCGTCATAAGCATTGAATTCCCTGCCGTAGTTTCCGTTCCTAGGGCCGCGCGGCGGGAAGTTTCCGTCACGAGAATAAGGCCCCATATCACGTTTCCTGGGTCCCATGGGCCCGCCCCTTCCAGTTCGCATCCTCCTGTCTGATCCTCTAGGTTTAACTCTACCTTTTTCGACGGAAATTCGACCGCCCATAAAGGTGGTGTTGTTCAGCTCGGTGATGGCCTTCTCCGCCAAATCTTTGTCTTCCAGATGAAGGAATCCGCAGCGATTCGCGATATCGCACTCCGCAATCGAGCCATAGGGAGCAAAAAGTTGCTTTAGGTCTTCGGGAGTTACATTTGGCGGTAAGCTGCCGACGAACACTTTGGTCGTATGTTCCGAGCGGCGACTCTGCTTAAATACCACAAATTAAATACACAAACAAAGAGAATTTATCGTGCACAAAGAAATAAACTTACCATTGCGAATAGTTTTGCGAAGAATCAAACACAAAAGAAGACGTAAAAATAAGATTACTAAAATGGCGCCGTGGCTTCGCTTGCTTAAAGGGACGCCTTAACAGGTTATACCAACAGAAAAAAGAATTAAGACAATGTTACCAATCGCTACATATGGAAATTTCAGCATAATTTTAAATTATATTTACCACATTATCCCTGTATTTTATTAAAAGAAAGTTTTAGCTCCATTCTATTGAATATTACGGAATGTATGTAATATATATTTGCAAATATTTTATTAACAATTAGTATATAAACATAACCTGTAATAAATATGTCTCAAAAGTTGGCCAATGAATCCTTTCGGAGTGTATTCAAAGTGGTAGACAAGGAATCTTTAAGATGGTTTCCAGGACACATGGGGAAAGGCCTGAAGCAGATGCAACAGAAACTGAAAAAGGTTGATTGTGTGATGGAAATCCATGATGCCCGTATCCCATTCTCTGGCAGAAATTCAGACTTTAAATACACAATATCTGGTATTAAACCTCACATACTAATCCTGAACAAAGTGGATCTAATTGATAGCCGAATTAAGAAGCACATTGAGGTGAAATTGAAGAACGAATGCGAGCATGTGATTTTCACAAACTGTAAAATGAGTAATGATGCTGGTGTAAAGAAACTGTTTCCCTTGGCTCAAGAATTGATCAATAAATCTGATAGATATAACAGGAGCGGAGAGGAAGACTTCTGTGTGATGATGATTGGAGTGCCTAATGTTGGAAAGTCTTCTTTGACAAATTGCTTGAGAAACAGGTTTCTAAGGAAAGGAAATGCTTCACAGGTTGGTGCTAAACCAGGAATAACAAGGAGCGTTTTAACGAAAATTAAAATCTCTGAAAAACCGTTATCCTATATGCTAGACACGCCAGGAATCCTCACGCCAAACATTCCAAATACCGAAGTCGGTTTGAAGTTGGCCCTCTGCAATACAATCGAAGATCATCTCGTTGGGGAGACCACAATTGCTGATTATCTGCTTTATTGGTTGAACAAATTTCAACATTTCGAGTACGTACAGGTGTTTGGCTTAAAAGATGCCACCGACAATATTCTTGAAGTCTTAACGCAGATAGCCTTGAATAATGGGAAAATGTTAAAGTTCAAAGATCCATCTGCGGGGGTGTACGTGCAGAGACCTAATTTGGATGCCGCAGCGAAACTCATGATTAAGAGCTTCAGGATTGGAGAACTCGGAAAATTAATGCTCGATGAGGAGTTCCTTTGATTCCTAATAGTTTAATAAATAGTTTTTTAATGTTTACACAGTCTCATGTGTTTCCCTAAAGTTACCTTCATCTGATCATATTTTTATACAAAATTGTATTATGTGGATCATAATAGCGTTTAGCATATTGCAAATGTACAAATATTTTTTTCTATTTAATTCATGCTTAAAAATGCGAATTTACAGTCCAATTAACGTGCACATATAGATTAATTATGTGGAAAGTATGACGGTTTATGCAAAAACAAGATAATAGTAAATGCAAGGTCGAAAGTACTAGAATTTGCTATTTCTTATTAGATTCTAGTTGGGAATTCCCATTCACAAGAGAAATTTGATGTTGATCATTATTATTCAATCATAACCATTGAAAGTGTGGTTGTGTGCGTTGATGGAGGTCGTGATAGTTCAGAAAGTATGTCATCCTCGTCGCGTTAGAACGAAGAAAGTTCAATGAAAACGTATGCCAGACTGTGAAATTACCGGTGACAAATAAACGGAACATATCAATCGAAACGCTCAATCGAAAACCACGAATTTGTAACGAGAACCAAACATGTTTGCGAGGATTACTTTTTACCCCACGCTCATGTACAATATCTTTATGGAGAAATGTACCTCGAGGATGTGGTACAACCGGATTGACGACACCGTCATCCTTGGGGCGCTCCCTTTTCCAAGCATAACCCACGAAGTAGGTGTCCATAGCCAATAGGTTAACCCATAGCTGAGCCATTCATTTTTCAGCTGGTCGAGAAGGAAAGGGTCAAAGCTGTGATTTCTATGAACGAAGACTACGAACTGTGGCTGGCCAATGATGCTGAGGTAAGTCCAAACCCTATGCATTAATTGTATTATAAATTATGATTTTTGTTGTAGAAATGGAAGTCTGTGGGTGTTGAGTTCTTGCAGCTTCCAACAACAGATATATTTGAAACTCCAGATCAAGATAAGCTTGTCAGGGGTGTGAAGTTCATCAATAAGTTTCTCCCAGAGTCAAAATGTGATTTAAATGATAGATCAGTGTACATCCATTGCAAAGCCGGAAGGACAAGAAGTGCAACTCTGGTTGGATGCTATTTGATGGCTGTAATTCAATAGAAAGGTATTATGGATGAAACAGCGATTAATGTAAATTCGTTTTGCAGCGGAACAATTGGACCCCGGAGCAGGCTGTCGATCACATGAGGTTGGAGAGACCCCACATTCTGCTGCATCGGGCGCAATGGATGGCCCTGAAGACATTTTACAAAGACGTGATACCTCATACGAAATTATTAGAATAATTTATTGATTTAGATCCATTTCGATTCCTTTATTTATGACAATAATATTTAGTACAATACTCTAAGCTAGGTCTTGGCAATCATAAATTAGGTAATAATAGGTGTTGTTTTTATTGACGTTTACACGAATAAATCGAGGTTCAATCCTTCGGCTCCATTCTCCAAATTTTATGTAGCGCCCTCCCAAATCCTATATCGAAAAAGTTCAGGTAAAGTAAACCGCTGAAGCCCACTGACCAGGTGATGTACCAAAAGGCAAGCCAAGCTTTGCGAAAGTACGGCCCGAAAATTATAGGTCTCAAGTAATCGGCGATGGTATCGTTGACACCCCTTGCAAAACGTTACAATAAAATATATTCGGCCAATTTTCTGAAAACACTCACCAAAGCGAGTGCAAAGCCATCAATACAACAAACATATTGTCGAACAGCAGGCAGGGATACATCACGTCCATTGGTAATGCAACAATCAAGAATATTGAACATAGTCTCTGTAGTTTCCAAATAAGTCTGTGATCATCTGGTGCCAGTTTCTGCACTTTAGTATGAGCATATCTCACTTCACGTGTAGTAATCCGTTGATCAAGTTTAGGCAAAAGCGTATTAGCAAAAGAAACTTTGACTGTAAAATAATGGTCAATAATCATGAATGATCGCAGAACAAACCAAAATAATTTACTTACAGGCCTTCTTGGCTAATGCTCCTGCAAATCTATGAAAAGCCATCACAACTTTATTGACATAACACGAAATAATAACAGCCCTCTTTGAAATAAATATTTTCTAGTTTTTTGTTTTTATTATTGTAACATATTAATAAATATATAATACAGTTTAAAAGTTCAGTTACTTGGTTTCAAGGCCCAGATTTTACGGATAGCCTTGCCCAGACCGATATCGTGGTAATTGAAGTACAGAAGACCACCCAAAGTCATGAAAGAGACCAAATAAAGAGCACCCAGGGCTAATTTCGGTGCAGCCGCTCCGAACAAAATGGCCCTAACGTAATCAACAACGCAAGCCTCCAATCCCCTAAAAAAACATAAATTCAATAACAATTTACTCAAGAAAACTGAGTATGTGAATACCAATGGAAGTGGATGACCACAGCAGTTGCCAGTAAATTATCTAAAATGGGGTTTGGCATCATGATAGCAGCTGGGACAATGCCGAGGAGGGATGCAGACAGGGCCTTCTCCATGGTCCATAGTTTAGTGTGGTCTCCCTTTGCTGCAGACCTCAATGGAGCTGATACAAAGAGTGTTCGGTTGGCTTTCACAAGATCAGTACATTTCTTGGTCAGATTGAGACCCTTCTGAGACTGAGTCAACTGGGAGAACTGCAAACTGCTGGGGTGGCGCAGCAAATTTTGCATTACTGAAATATGCATGAATTGGTTATGTAATTTAGCAAAGTTTCAGAGTAAATACTCGCAAATTCATTCACTTACATTGCGGTTTCGCTGCGCTCCTGACAATAAGGGAAAGAGCCATCGTTCGTAGTTCTTAGCTTCAATTAAAAGCAATTTAAAATTTTAAAAACCCGAAGATTTCCAGCAAAATAAATCTATAGATTGCTAGCACTTAATAATAGGTAGACGACATCTACTCAGGTAGACATCTGACGGTATCATAAAGAAGTTCATCAATGACTAGCTATTATTAGCAAATTACAATTAAACTTAATTATGAACACAAGCGATTCCTATTTAAGTATTTATATTAATTAATATTTAATATTAATAAATAAAGAAAAATGTACGTGAATAACGAGTTGCCTATAATAATTGTACTAATTTGTTAAAAAAGCAATATTTTATTTCGATTTGCACGGATTTTTTAGGAATCTTCAATGTAAATCAGGGGATAGCTGTATATTTTATAAATCTACAATTTTATATTTCAATACTAAACTAATAGAACAATTATAAAAGTGATTTGATTTATTAATAATAAAATTCAAATAGAAAAAGAACATTAAATATAAGTTTATCATATAACATTTAAAGTATTTTATATTGCAAATCTATAATTTAGAAAATTTACTTTTAAGTTGAATTATATAAGACGAGATTTTCGTTTTCTTTTATAGAATTTCGTAATTTTTGTGGTTGTTTATGATTTTGCATCATGTTTTTAAACAAAGTCGGTCCCAATGGAAATATTCTTGCTTTAAGGTCTGCACAGATTTTTCTGACTTTGATGGCCCAACAGTTATACTTATATAACAGTAATGCTAAATATTAAAGAAACTAGTGTTTTTTTTAAAACTTTAAGTTGTAATGAGCGGGAATGAAGAATGATAAGTGTTGAAGCGAGCGAACCGTAATGAATTGCTTTTCAAGCATTGTACATGCATAATTGCAGGTCGTAAAGTAGCAATGGTAGCAATGCTTGTGTGTGTGTGTGTGCGTAATATAATAATTATACCTGAGTGGGACATAAAATGTGACAATAATAAAAAAAGGGTATCGATTCTTCCTGGCCAATGGGGTAAATAAACGCAGCGGGAGGCGGTGGGACACGTCTTTATGTCCCGGGGTCGCAGCGGCTGTCCAAGACATACGATTCACTATTTATGAAGGTTCTCTTCTCAATGCGTGTGTGTGTGCAAATACCACGGTATAAAGGTTTCACTTCGGTGGCAAATCTCCAACAGAACGCCGGCTCCGACGAATTTGAATAAACCGAAGATTAAGTCGCTGCTGCGGTACAAAAGGGCCATTCTTCTCGCCTCCAATAAACACCTTAATTGCATTCTATACCAGCAGATTGCTCAGCGCAGATTCGACGATAATATTCATTTGCTCGATCTGCACGCTAATTGATTAATAAACATTGATATATGCATTGCATCTCACGCTTTTCATCTCACTTAATTACATCGATTCTCCTACATTTTATCGATGTGGACAAGGACCCACATCCATCTCTATACTATGAATTATATAGATTAATATAATTTGCATTTACTATTTATTTAAGGCAACACAAAATTTATTTTTTTCTTATTTTTAATTTATTAACAAAATTTATGTTAGATTAATAATTTAATTAATTAGTTTAATTTTTTCCATTTTTTTAAACTACTTTACAATTAAAAAATCTGGAATATTTACTTATTGTTAAATTAAGAAAATATTAAATTAAAAAAATGTATTTTATTAACAAAATATTATAATATGAAATGTTATAGATTTTTTGGGAATTTTTATGTGTAAAATTGAAAGAGTCGAAGAAGTTAAATATAAAATGCTAGAAAAAGCCGCGAGTTCGTGTGTAACGTTTCACACGTCTGTGTCAAATACGTTTAGGAATGTGAATCGGGGGATGCGAAATGAAAAAAAAGGGGAGAAAAGCCGACGCACAAATAATCGTAAAAACTTGTGTGCTTTTCTTTGTAAAACACATGTAAAACTTACACACACACACATTGTGTTTTCCTTGGAATCGGCTTTCCAAAAACTGCTATAAAGAGTGAGAGATACACAAATACTTCTTCGCATACATTGACTTAATTGGAGGAAGGCAAATATTAAAGAACTGAGTTGATAAAATGTTGTTTAATTTTCATTGGTCGGTTGTTCGTGTGGGTTTTGTTTTTGAATTTTGGTGAGCGAAAGAAGTGGGATCTTTTGGTGAGAGAAGAGGAGAGTAGATGAGAGGAGGAGAGTGGAGAGAAGAAACGCCAATTATGTCAGGCTCAGCTCGTTGAGTATTGACTGTAACGAGATGGTTGGCGCTCGTTGAAGCACGTCCTCGCCTCCTGACAACTTCTAAGAAGACCTCGGTCAGCATCCCAGGCATTCGATTTAAGTAATTAAAAAACAAACAAACCATTTACATTGTGTAGACAATGATATGTCAGTTTTTCTTTTTGTGCTCCTTATTATTTTTGGTCCTCTCGGTCTCCTCTTCAATCATCTCTTTCTCACCGCAAACAACAGTCTCTTTATCCCAATGGTAATGCCCCAACCAACGACCAAATAAACTCTTCTATTCCTCCATCCACTTTGGATTTTGAGGCCCCGGGCACAAAAAAATATAATATAAATGAAAAACCATTAATAGAATTAATTTTACTGATATTTAAATTTTTGCATCATTTATTTTCTATGGAAAGCAACGTTTATCTTTAAATTTTGAAAAGCTACTTCCAAGTCAGTTGTGGTTATCGGAATTGTGAAAAAATTCTGAAGACTATACTTAAATTAATAAAAAAATATATAATTTAATTTAATTGTACAATCAAATGGAAATGTTGAAGATTCAAAGCAAACAAGTAATTTTTTTAAATAAATTTATAAGCAAATACAACGAATTTCGTGGGTCAACATTTACACAGGATACTTGAAGAACCGACATCTTCATTAAATCTTGTCATGTTGATTTTTAACAAATACAATAAGTATACAATATATTTGAAATTAATTGTGACCATAGTTGAAAATTTACTCTTTTATTAGATTATTTAATTAAAAATATTTCTTAAACCGCAATCAATTTTTAACTTTTGCAATGGGAAAAATAAAAAAAATCAAATTATATTACATTAATTCCTTTACTATTAGTTTTTAAAAAATATTTTTTTTATAAATCAAATTTGGACTTTGAATATGTCTAGACTAGATAGAAAAGTATAGATAATCATGTGAATAATGAATAATTCGGGCGTACGATAAAAAAATAAGTAAATAAACTTTGATCGGAAATTATTCGTACGATAATTAATAATAGATTTTGACTTTTAATCCATGTACTTATGTATAAAAAACGAATTTATAATTATTAAAGTTCGATTAGTTTTATATGAAAATTTTATTAGAAATATTGAAAACTTATTACTGCTAATTTTCATATAAATGAGGATTTAGATTTAGAGTTCAAAAAGACATTCCAGGTACAAGAAATAATTGTAAAGTTTGTTTTTTAAATAAATAATTGTTATAAACGAATTTCACTAGTATTTGAAATATAGATTCAAATTTAAAAACTTTATATTAAATCAACTAAAAATTATGATATTTTAAGTATATTTTTTGCATTATTTATTTATTAGCTTTGAGCAAGATCTTTGTGACTAACACTTCTTGTTTCTCGTACTCGCGTTTTATAATAATCGCATAATCCTCGATCATAAATCTCAAGTATTTCATCAGATTTGAAATCTAGATTAATCAATTATTAAATATAGATTGATAGATAGTAAATCGATTACATAATAATATTTATAAGTTGACTATTTGTACTATATCTTGTTTGTAACTATTTTTGGTGATTCATCTACTTTGCAAAATCCATGCATCGACATGGAATGTACACAGACATTTTAAGAAAAAAAGTGTTTCCATGATAACCTTATCAATGTGGTTAATTGATTTACTTGTGTTTCACAACAAAACATAAATAATTAAAAAAAAATAGTCATAAATATTATTATAATACATTGAGATTAAGCGAGTTTATTACATAATAAAGATGATCCAAATACTGAAAAAAATGTGAATATTTTGAAATCTTTCTTAGTCAATATGTTAATTTATTTATATATTGAAGCATCATTATATTTTTTTTTAATAATTTTACGTAATAAAATAGAGAAAATAATTTAATAAAAATAATTAATTGATTTTTTTTTATAATATTTTTAATCTTGTCATGCATGTGTTTATGCTTAATTAGATTGTGGCACTTGAAGGTGAACTTAAATGTTTAATGATACTTAATGGTGGAAAGATAAAAATTAAAAACTGCAGCGATAATGCATTTTTATAGTCACCTGAGTTGGGTATAAAAGGTGCAGTTTGCGTTGCTGGAGCACTATTGGAATCAACGAACATGTCCATCAAATTCGCTTTCGTTTTGCTGGCGCTCTTCGCGTGTCAGGTGAGTTTTTAAAGTTTCATTTTTATATTTTTGACTAATTTTGGTTATTTCCGTTAGGGAGTTTTCGCTTCCTCTGCCGAACTGAGCGTTTTCGGAATTGCCGAGCAGATCGAGGAGGCTCTGGAAAAGTTGAAGACCGCCGTTCAAGGAGCTATTGATAAAGCCGTCGAAGGATTGAACAAGTTAATTGAAAGTGTCGTAAATAAAGGAGATCAATTGATCGAGAAGATCAAAGAAACTATTAACAACATAGTTGAAGGAGCTAAGAAAGATATACAGAAATTGGTCGAGGAAGCTAAGGAGCTGGGCGTCGATGTGTCAGAATGCGTGAAGGATTCCGAGGAAGACCTGGAGAAGTTAGCCGTTGGTCTGGTAGAATCAGCTGTGAAATGCGTCACGGATAAGATTGATGAGGCGACGGTTATCGTCAATGGGGCCATCCAGGAGATCAAAGATTACGTGAATGTCATCGGCGGTTTGGAGGAGGATGTGAAGAAGTGCGGATCCGGATGGGCAGCAATCAAATGTTTGGGAGAAGTCCTCTCGAAAGTGATCAAAGAAACGACCGCTTTGCCGGTGGAAATCTCGAAAAAGGTAGCTGAAATCACCGCACTCGTCGCAGGTTTGGAAGCTGCGATGGTTCAGTGCGCCACGAACATTGGTATCGATGCTGCAGGAAAGGCAGGAGGCATCGTCATCGACGTAGGTGAATGCATCGCCAATAAAATCAAGGATTCGCACTAATTAAGATTTTGAATATTATATGAACACCACCTGTTAAATGAACATAAAATAAAATATTAAGATTTAAACTCTCAATCTAAAGTTATTACAACTTATTTTTAATATAAAGAAGGTTATATAAAACATGTTCAAATATAAATTATTTGTAATTTTCAATTCATCCTTCAATAATTATAGTAATTTTTATTACTATTGATAACTTTGATGTCGTTCTCCTAATCTTTTCAGGTTAATCCAGATGTGATACAAAACTATAAATTAAATTAGTTCATCTTGCTTTACTTTTTATTAAGTATATATTTTTAGATGTTTCATGACAAAACAGAAAAAAATGCATTTAGTGGAAAGACCATTTTTTCTTGTTCTTGTTCCAATTTTTAGATACAGTTTTCTGAATTCTATAATTAGTATTTTTACATTGATTTGTGATGTAATTATTGAATTCCTGTAATTTCTTTCCCTTTACTTTTTAACAGTCATTTTATATATATATATATATTTGAGGTGTAATTATTAAATTTCGATTTCATTCCAATTATCTTAACAAATATCACTTTTATTGCATAGATTTGATATCTAATTATTATATAAGTTTTCTTCATTTTTTAGTAGATTTTGATGAAATGAAAAACTTGTAACTTGTTCTTTGAAGTTAAAGATAAAATTGACAGATTTGTGACATTAAATTAATTGTTTTTTTTGTCTTAAAAGTAATTTATTGAAATTCTTAAGTTTCATTAATTGAATCGTAGCTAGTAAAAATATACTTTTTTATAATGTTGTATAGTTTTGAAATTTTATTGAGACTCCATAAAAGTGGAATAAGGTTATTAGTAAGTAGAGGTGTTAAAAATGTAAGCTAATCAAGTACATATTAGATAAGCGATTTTATCTTCTGTATAAATACTCCACGGAATTCCAGGAATACGTTATAATTTTCTCCGAAACTTATTAAAGAAAATGTATTCGATCAAGTTAATTTTGCTGATTTTTGCAGTTTTCGCCTCGAAAGTAAGTTGATTCAAGATTTTCCAAGTGGGAATGAAATACATTTTGTAATTTTGTGTAGGGTTTATCTGAAGAAAGCGATGGGATTTTCGATCAAATTGGTGAGGCCATAGAGAAGTTGAAGAGTTTGATTCAGGATGCTATTAATAAGGCATTGCAAGCTATAAACGATATGTTCTTGGAACTGCTGAAGATGCCTTTCAAATTGTTGGAGCAAGCAACAAAGAAGTTAATCGAGATGATTGCCAAGGCGAATCACGATATTGCTGAACTCTTGAAGATTGCCGAAGAGGTTGGTGTGGATGCATCGGAATGCATGAAGAGTTCTGACTCTAATTTAGTTGTTATCATGACCGAAACTATAGCGCAGCTCACAGAATGCGTCACAGATAAACTGTGCGAAGCTAAGGATCTTTTGAAGAAAGCTATCTCCGATATCAAACGGTATATCGAGACGATCGATGAGATTCAGAGTAAGATCGCCGAATGCGGATCAGGTCTTGGAGCCATTAAATGTTTGACAGGAGTTCTTGCGGAAATAATCAAGTTGTCAACAAGTTTACCATTGGAGATTGCAAAACAGGTGAGGCAAATAACTGAGTTGATGAGGACCGTGCAGACGGCGATGGTTAACTGCGAGGTGCAAGCAATCTTCAAGGCCACGACTGAAATTGGAGGCATGGTAATCGAAGTGGGAAAATGCGTCGCTGAAAAAATCGAAGATTCAGAAACACATACCTGAATTAATAATCTCAAAAATATAATTATTTATAATGTCTATTGAATATTGTCAATTTTAAGCAATAAATACAAGTTTTCAAACTCCTTATATACGAGGGTAGTTTGAAAAGTAAATCAAGTCTTTTTTTCACCTGATCGAACAGTTTTCATACTGCATGTTGTTATAGAAGATGTTAAATACATTTACAATTTGAACATATTATAGTTATATTTGTAATTTATATTTTTATTTATTAAAAAAAGCATTTTACAAAATTATGTTGCATTCATTTACTGGCATGTTTATTTTCACACATAGTGTGATTTCAACTTTAGTTTTGTCATGTAGTATTTAATTTGAAGTAGGACAAACAATTATTTTTTTTTATAGAAAAATGGTACCGTTAATTTTAGCAGATATGCATTTGCCAACGTCCAATACAACGCCGGCACTTTGCTTCGTTGCAGTTGCCATGGCTGCAGTTCCGCATTCGGTTACGGCTTCCTGGACGGTTCCCATGAGAGCCAACACCTGTTTGACCATCTTCATCATCTCCAATGGTACTTGAACCGAAGTTTTGGTGATGTCGGTCAGAACACCGGCCAGGCACTTCATAGCTGCAAGGCCTGATCCGCACTCGGTGATCTTCTCCTGCATCTCGTAGATGACGTTCACGTAACCCTTGATATCGGAGACGGCTTTCTCGAGGATGGCTTTGGCTTCGCATATCTTGTCTAACATGCAGTTCATCAGGGGCGCCATCACGCGGATCGCTATCGAATTCAAACTGTAATCGGTACCCTTGGCGCATTCCGAAACATCCACTCCCAAGTTTTCGGCTTTCTTCACCATGGCTTGTATCTCATCTCCAGTTTTAGAAATAAGAATTTTCAAAGCTTTCCTAGTCTCCAATACAACTTGCATCGGCAGCGACAGCATCTTCTCGTAAACATCGTTGATCATGTTAAGGCCATCATCTATACCCTTCTGCACAACGTTTTCCAAATTTTTTATCGCTCCTTCAATGTTCTCCATGATCCCATACGACTGCACAATTGATGCATCTTCGATGCCAAAAACATTCTGGAAGTAATCATTATCTAACAACATTTTGATCAATTTTCCAAAGTTCAACTTACGTTTGCAAAAAGGCAAAATATCATCAAGGCCTTGATTGCTGCCATGTTTACTGGAAAATAACCTTCTTTGCAAATCGCAATTACTTTATAATAATCGATCAGATAAGATTAACTTGTAATCTTTGAGTGTTAAACCCTTAAATACTAATAACAAAAATAATTCAAGAGTTTTATTTATAACAGCATTATAAATGAGAAATTCTAATCAGGTGCACCAATTTATTATCCTGAAATATTTATGAGTTTTAAACTTTAAATTAAATAAATAAATTAAGAGTTTTGCGATATGAAAAAGAAATTCTAATCACAATAACTATTTGAGTTGTCTAAATACTAATTAAATTGCTAACAGTTTTGTTTGTGATGTTTATAAATAAAATTTGCTTATATTGTGTTAATATATTATAATTTTGGAATACATTTTAGAATAATCTGGAACTTTTGTATGATTTAATAATTTATTTAAATACACTAGACTATTCTGGAGTTGCAGTTTTATCTAAATATTGATAATTCCAAGATAATATTGTTTTTTTTCGCGCATGTTATTGAGTATATAAATCACAACAATCGTTGTAGATGCATAGTAAGATTCCATTGGAAGCAACAACATGTCCATCAAGTTTATTTTCGCTCTTCTGGCCGTGATCGCCTACCAAGTATGTATTATAATATTTGAATAATTTTACCTGTTTGGTAAATAAGATTTTTGTAATGAATTTAACGTGTACATCTTTAAGGGCGTGTCATGTTCTGCGATACCAGAGGCCTCAGCTGACGGTATCCTCGAGCAGATCAAGCAGGCTCTGGAGCAGCTTCGTAAAATTCTCGAGAAGGCCTTGGACGATGTCAAGGTGGCGCTGCATGAGACTCTCGAGAAGCTGAAGGAAGCGGCTTCAGAGATCATCGGAGAAGGTTTGGGACAGATCATCGAGGGAATTGCTAACGCCAAGTCGGAGATCCAAAAGTTGGTCGAAGAGGCCGCACAAGTTGGAGCTGATGTTTCCGCTTGCGTTGAGAACGTCGATCAAGATTTGGAAGCAATCCGTAAGAGGGTATCCGAACAGCTGGAGGAATGCGTCTCCTCTGCCGTCTCCGAAGCGTCCAATATCGTCGATGAAGCCATCGCTGATTTGCAAGAACAAATTGGCAACCTGATCACCCAACTCGGAAACAGGGTGGCAGCATGCGGCCAGGAGGAGAAGCCTCTTCCTTGCTTGATCAAAGCCCTCAAGGACATCGGTATGCAAGTCGTCGAGTTGCCCAAGGTCATCGCCGCAAAGGGCGTCGAAGTCGCTGGAGAGTTGCAGAAAGTCCAAGCCAAATTGCGAGAGTGTGGATCCACGGCCGCCATCAACGGCGCCGCCGAGTCCGCCGCTGTGGTCGATAACGTTCGTGAATGCATCAAGAGCAAACTCCCACAATAATATTGTAAACTATTAATAGTCTTATTGAAATAAAGAAATAATTAAATATAAAACAAACATAGATTTCATCATGATATTAGATGTAACTAAGGTGAAGTTAGGATGCAGTCAAATTTAGCTAGGAATCTTTCCAGTTGAAGTTGCTAGGAAATTACGATAAGCCCTAATTAGGTGCAGGAATGATAAATAATTAAAAAAGTTTAATTACTTATGGAATGTTACATTCAAGCGTTAGCTCTTTCAGCATTTTGATGAATATATATGGAACATGAATGAAAGCTATTGTATGATAAGTAACTATTTCATGAAAGTGATGTTTGATGCTAAAATGGATGTGTGGAATTCGTGTATTGTAATTATTTGGGCCAATCTGCCGTGCTGAGATTTGATAAAGATTTTCAGAAATAAGATGGTAGAGTTCGTCGGATTCCTTTCAAATTGTTTTATAAGTGTGTAGCAGAGTTGTCAAGATATTTGGTATTCTTCGTTCTTGATCTTTAGTTGATCTTGAAGTGTTGAAAGATTGTAACCATTAGAAAGTAGTATATACAGTCCATGTAAATTCAATAAGAATTAGTAACGCCATCTTTTGCAGTAACATTATATTAGATTAAATGACACATAATTAACAATAATAATAATAACTATCAGTAACTCCATCTTTTATAACTAACAGTCACTAAAATTTGTAATTTGTCACAATCTAGAAAATGTGTGTAAAACAAAGTTAAATATACTGAAAGCACATAGAAATAATGATACAGGAAATACTTTTTGAGGATTATTTTTGTTTCCGGGAAATGTGAATTATATTGATAAGAATAATTATAAACTGTTCATGTTATTTTTCAATAGATGGAAACTCTATCGATTTTAGAATCTTTATAATTAATATAATTGCTATAAGATAACAATATTTTTAAGTTTATGTTATCACTTAATCGATGGAAATAAAAATATTTTTGATAGTTAGTTAAGAATTTTCAAGATTTATATAGTTGTAGAATATATATCATTAAGTAAATTTTTAGTTTATTTAGAGAAATATTTTTTTTGTAGGCACGTGCGTATAAAATAATGTGAGAATACTTAAGATAATGCTTTATATAAATGCTAAGGTCGTGTTGCTGATCTTTGCTTTTAGTTTTAGAATGAGTGAAAAGTATGTCTTCAAAAGCGTCGAGTGGGATTAATGCGTGAACAAAGTCATTACTAAAATCAAAGTTGAATTTGGATTGAGTCGATGCATTGCCTACAGATTTTGGACAAATCCCCTTTTACCCTATTGTAAATCAGAAGACTAATATTATTATTATTATTATAATAAAAACTATTGAATTTCCATTTATGTCGTATTGTATTTAATAATTTATACAATTGCGTCGCATTCTAAATAATGTTGATAATTTATAGTTTAAATACTGACACGTAAATAGCTGCTAATATTGGATAATAAATTATCTATTAATGCGAATGCATAAGTGCACAGTGAATTTTGCATGGAAATCGATTGATGAGTAATTGAGATTTGTAGTTTCTGGCATTAATTATGAAGTGTTTTGCTTAATCTAGTTTTGAATCCGGTGATAAGATTCCTATAAATTATCTAATTATTTAATCCTGCTTCGTCGTAAAGCTTAATGGATAATAAGTTGAAAATATTATAAATAATATAGTTTATTTATTTGGTTTCATGCTCGTAATACTGATAGAATCTTAAAATAATTTAACATTTTCGATTCTGAATATTAAGAAATTTTAAATTAGCGTTTCTTAAACTTTTTTGTCGCGTAACCCAACATATTTGTCTGTAGTAGATAATAGATTTTTACTAGTTCCTCGCTTTGACAGCTGTCATTTCGTTGTGTCGCATTGCGTAAGTTGAAAAATTAATTAATTATCAATTTTATCCCCCGAATTACACGGTACATTATTTATCAGCTTTAAATTAATTTTGAGAAAATTGAAAACAAATTGTTTTTAAAACAACTCTAATTTTTTATCGTTGATGCTCGAAAAAGTCATATCCGTTCGAGGAATAGCTTAGTTTTTTTTTAGTCGGAAAAGCACTTGTTGGAGATAAGTGTTTATTAGATAGTAACCAGTCTATAATCCTCAATTGCAAACCATGTTTAATGTCATTCAGAACTACGATTTGTGACATATGCGACATATAAAAAAATATGTCAATAAATGACACATACGTCAATTTTTTATTAAAAAAGCTATTATTTAATGACAATAATGTTAGATTTCTGGATAGTGTAAATAAACATGTAAGAAATACTAATTGGTATCTGTAGATAAATGTAATATCTGGGAATATATATAATCAATCAAAATAAATCAAAGGGGATTGAAGTATCAAGAATTGATTTACATACAATTGTATCAAGATTTTCCATATGAAAATATGAAAAAAAATGAGAAGATCGAACCCAGATAGCGCGTTTTTCTGCAATCTGCAATGCTATATAAATAAATTTTGCGGTCGTTCATAGCCAGTATCACAGTTGAACGTAAGCATTATGATGTGCTCAAAGATTGTATTGGTTTTCGCCGCTTTGATCGCCTTCCAGGTAAGATTTGATTAAAATTAAATGAAGTTTGGTTAAATGATGTCTTTTCAGGGCGTTTCCGCTCGTCCAAGGGATGTCCAATCGGATTTTAAAAAAACCATTGAGGATTTCCGTAATGCTACCATTGATACCTTTCGCGAAAATAACCAGAAAATGATCAATATATTGAAAGCCCTGCACGTTTCATCTACTGCGACCGAGAAGCAAGGTTTTGAGAAGATCGAGGAGAAGATGAATGTGGCCAGGAATCAAGTCGATATTGAGGAAGAGAAGGCTTTAGCTGAAGGATTGAATGTGGAGGATTGCTTTGTCATCGCCAGAGAATCTTTGAACGCTTTGGTCGATCGTCTCAGCAACGACGTGAGGAACTGCGGATGGAACGCACGTGACCAAAGCCAAACTATGTTCAACGACCTCAGCCTTACCATCGGTCGGGAGTTTAACGGCAAGAATGAACTCTACGTTGCCCAATGGAACTTTTGCATGTCCAAAGAAGGAAGCGATCAATGTCTTCGTGATCTGATCACTCTGATCAAGGCCGATACCAAGACCTACCCAGTCGAGATTGATCAACGTTTCGGACAAATCGCCTCCGCAATTAGCCTCGTCGAAAATGGAATGTTCCAATGCGTCGACAGGGCAGAGATCGGTGCCAATCAAGCCCAACTTATCGTGAGCCAAATTGCTCCGTGCCTCTACATCCACAACCCCCAATAAACCAATCGAAAACAACTGTAATTGAAATAAATAACAATTAATGAAAACATGACTTTTTGTAAGCATTGCAACGTTACCTTAGCAACATTGAAACCTTAGATTCTTATTACTAAGGATATCATAAAAATGTTATATACACAGTGACGATTTTTTGTATCACCACCTAAGAAAAATTTTGACAAAATTAAAAAGTCATATCCGTTCGAGGAATAGCTTTTGTCGGAAAAGCACTTGTTGGAAATAAGTGTTTATTAGATAGTAACCAATCTATAATCTTCAATTGCAAACCATGTTTAATGTCATTACGATTTGTGATATATGTCATATATGAAAAAATATGTCAATAAATGACACGTACGTCAATTTTTTATTAAAAAAGCTATTATTTAATGACAATAATGTTAAATTCCTCTTTTTTTTAATTACTTAATAATAAAATAGATTTCTGGATAGTATAAATAAACATGTAAGAAATTGGTATCTGTAGATAAATATAATATCTGGGAACATGTATAATCAATCAAAATAAAAGTGTTCGGTCCTAATCAAAGGGGATCGAATTATCAAGAATTGATTTACATACAATTGTATCAAGATTTTCCATATGAAAACATGAAAAAAAATGAGAAGATCGAACTCAGATAGCGCGTTTTTCTGCAATCTGCAATGCTATATAAATAAATTTTGCGGTCGTTCATAGCCAGTATCACAGTTGAACGTAAGCATTATGATGTGCTCAAAGATTGTTTTGGTTTTCGCTGCTTTGATCGCCTTCCAGGTAAGATTTGATTAAAATTAAAAGAAGTTTGGTTAAATGATGTTTTTTTCAGGGCGTTTCCGCTCGTCCAAGGGATGTCCAATCGGATTTGGAGAAATCCATTGAGGATTTCCGTAATGCCACCGCCAATGCCATTCGCGAAAATAACGAGAAAATAGTCAATTTACTGAATGCACTGCACGTTTCATCCACTGAGACCGAAAAGGAAGGCTTTGAGAAGATCGAGGAGAAGATGAATGTGGCCAGGAATCAAGTCGATATTGAGGAAGAGAAGGCTTTAGCTGAAGGATTGAATGTGGAGGATTGCATTTTCATCGCCAGAAATGCTCTTAACGCTTTGGTTGGTCGTCTCAGTTACGACGTGCAGAGCTGCGGATGGAACGCGCGTCAGCAAAGTCAAACTATGTTCAACGACCTCAGCCTTACCATCGGTTGGGAGTTCAACGGCAAGAACGAAGCCTACATTGCCAAATGGAACCTTTGCATGTCCAAAGAAGAAAGCGATCAATGTTATCGTGATCTGATCACTCTGATCAAGGCCGAAACCAAGACCTACCCAGTCGAGATTGGACAACGTTTCGGACAAATCGCCTCCGCAATTGGCCTCGTCGAAAGTGGAATGTTCCAATGCGTCGACAGGGCAGAGATCGGTGCCAATCAAGCCCAACTTATCGTGAGCCAAATTGCTCCGTGCCTCTACATCCACAACCCCCAATAAACCAACCGAAAACAACTGTAATTGAAATAAATAAAAATTAATGAAAACACTGACTTTTTGTAAGCATTGCAACGTTACCTTAGCAACATGGGGACCCTAGATTCTTGTTATTAAGGATATCATAAAAATGTTATATACACAGTGGAACGATGGATTTTTTGTATCACCACCCAAGAAAAATTCTGACAACATTGTCTGAAAATGATTAGTGGCGCCTCACTAAGAGCTGCCGTTGAACGAATATTTGATGACCTTTGCACATAGTTTTGCGTAACTGTACAAAGTAATTATATGGCGAATATATGCGCCCGCAATAGTTCTATTGAGAACTCACCCAGCAGTTAATATAAAATCAGTAGAAATTTCTATTATTAACTGATGTCTTGTGATTGTTATACATCCAATGTTAGTTGTATTGGGTATTTATTTTTGATATTATGAATGTGATTTATGAATGTTACAGTTACTAATCTAATTAAACTTATAAATGCTATTTGCTATTAATAACAAGGAAGCAAATTATCGAAATAAGCGGTGGCAATATTTGTAATATTTATATTGATAACATATAAAAATAAAATTTCTAAATACGTTTAAACCATAAATCCATATCTAATCCAAATGTAATCCCCTCCAAAAAAAAATATTGCATTGAGCATTAATCCGTAATAAAAGGATTTTTTTACCAAATTCTCCATAACCTAGATTTGATTATAATTTTTCTACTATGAAAATGAGTCTTCAAAATTTAAATTTTAAATTGATTTATTTACAAATTTTTATTCTTATGAATACTTTGTATTGTCACTGTATTTTTGTAGAACTTGGTATTGAATATGAAGACAAAAATTGATTAAAAATCATAAAGAAAATATTAATATAACAGGTTTAAGCCGATTTCAGTTAAGTTAAATCTATCTTAACCATATAGATAAATAAGTTGAGTGAGGTAATTTAAGCTGAAAAATTCCAAGATTGTCAATCAAAAAAAAAAAAAAAATTAGGGGTTGGAGTAGATAATTTTTTGTAAGAAGATGAGTATGTTTACTAATCAAAATCTATTGTATACATATGAGATGGAGCGGGATGAGCACGTTCGCAGTCTGTGCATTCGAGATGATATCGAAGCAACCTTGTCGTAAAAAAACACGTATTTTTGTTTTGGTTTCAAGTGTTTTCCGTATTTTTATGTGTAACTGTTTATGTTTGTTTGACTCAAACAAATTTCGGAACAAATTAATTTTTGTTTTCATTTTTTTACATCTCCATTTATTTTATATTGACTTAAGTTACCTTTAAATAATAGGAAAAGTTAACTTAACTTTTTCAAATTTTATGTTAAATTCTTATTGACAGTTTGCTGTAGATTTAATATCGTAGAATGATGTGTCGTGTGAAATCTAGAATTTTAGAAAATCTATAATGAGTCATTAAGAAAAAAAGACATATTGAAGATGAGAGAAAGTAAGAATAATATTGATGGATGTTTTTCCACGGTGAACACATGCTCAAGACGTCAAACAATATATATTTTTATTGATCGGTTAGCAAGAAATTGATTTAATTTTCGTAATTAGAAGAAGTGGTCTTGGTATTCGCAGACGCGTTCCATCCTTTTTAAGTAAACTTCCCTTCTTCCCAATTAAAATACTTTGCGTTTTGATTTAGTTGCATCGGTATTCGAGATGGGTTCCAGAAGTGGAGGAACTGAAGCAGGTGATTCCCATAGAAAAATAAGAAGAATGACAAGAAGAAGGAGGTGCGAGAGCCGTTAGAGCCATAAAAGACATATTCATGAAAATATTTCCAAGCAAAAGCAGAATCCGGTCTGCTGCAATTACAAAATATGTATCATCATCATCATCATGATGATCATCATCATCTAAGTTCTCTCATTCGATTCGCAATGGATTCCAGCAGACGTACGACGTGAGACGAATTTCTAGAAAATGTTAACTCCTTATCGACCTACTCTACTCTACACGTGATATCACGATAAATGCTTCGTGATATTTTTCGAGAAAAAATAAAAATAAAAACGTAAATTACGAATAGACTAGACTTGTTTTGTTTTGTTTTTTTCCAATTACAATTTAATTACTGATAATCGATGAGTTTAATTAATTTTTCACTATCTATTTGTATTTGATTTATTTCTTCGAAGTATCCATAGATTGTTTTCGAATTTAACCGAATAACATTAAACGATCATCTCCATAGCTACAAATAAACATTTAATGGAAAAGTTTATTAGAATTAAAACAAAGTAATAAAGGAATTGGCGGATATATCCGCCGCTCGTACGTAGGACTTCTGTGATCATTCTGCATAAAAATGCAATAATTAGAATTAAATAATTAACATAACTAATAATGATTATTATATTTTAGCGTTTTTAATATTATTTTATGTTTTATTTTTAAACTTAACAATATTTCAAGTAGATTTTATTATTAGAAGATATGAGTATACTAATACAATTTAATGTATCAAATATAATCTTTTGAAATTTTGAAATTCTTTAAAAAAATACAATTATGAAAGAAAAACAAAGTTGTATTATTTACTTTAAATGGATAAATTTTAATCCTTTGCAGCCTTGCGATGGGATTTAAATAACGAACGAAAAACAATAAAAATAAATACGGACAACAATTGCAAGGACGAATACGAAATGTTTCAAAAATCAGGCTACAGAATTATCTGTGCAAACAAAAAAAATGCAATTAATTAATTGCGAGCGTGGCGATCGTTGCAAAATAAATTTAGAAATTTAGAATAGATTTTTTTGAAATTATTGAATGATATTATATTTGAATGGGTCTAGATTAAAAATTTTTATTGATAAATTTGACAATTTAATTTTTGTTGTATTTTTTTGGGGTTAATTAGAGTTAATTGAGTGTGCAATAATGCGAAATGAATGAATAATATAAATGAGACGGAGACGGATTCGATTATTGATTTAATGATTTAGTTCGTTATCTATAAATGGATTTATCAAAAACTTGTTTGCACTGCGGAGTTTATTAGATAAAGCGCGTAATTTTTGCGCAAGTCCTGGAAAAAAGGCGAGTTTAGTATAAAAGGTGGATGAGGACGGTGGAGCGATTAAGTTCAACCAACTAAACGAAAGAGTAAAGCAAAAAGCAATAATATGATGTGCAAAAGATCCTCATTTCTGCTGATCCTCAGCGTGATCATCGCCTATTATGTGAGTAGATTAATTTGGATAATTTTGAGTTTGATTCATTGTTTTTGTTGTTGTTGTTGTTGTTTAGGGTGTTTGCAGTAGTAGTTTGGGGTCTGCCTACGATATTGATTCGGACGTGCAGGGCGCCATCGATAGGACTGAGAAGCAAATCCTGAAGAGCGTGGATAAGGCCACGGAGAAGCTCAATGGTTTGACCACGAATTTCAACTCGTCCGCTGAAAAACTGTCCGAGGAAACTTTGCAGAGGGTGCAGGAAAGCGTGGAGCATGCAGAGAAACAGATCACCCAGCTCATTGGTGCTGCGACTGGTGCAGGATTGGACGCTTCGTCCTGCCAGGCTGGAGTGGAATCACAGTTGTCGGAGTTGAAGGATGGAGCCCAAACTGAAGTGATCGCTTGCGCTGGCGATAAGAGCAGTCAAGCAGAGGATAACGTCAAGTCGGGTATCGATCAGATCAATTTGGGAGCTCAGCTGGTCGTAGGTAGCTTCAAGTCGGATAAGTCCGCATGCGGAACCGGCGCAGAGGCTGAGACTTGTCTTGGCAATCTTCTCATGAGGGTCGTCACCTCCGGCTTCACCGTTCCCACCCAGATCAATACCAGAGCTTCGGAGGTAGAAACCAACGTCAAGAATTTGGAATTGGCGATGGCCGAATGCACCACAAGGACCGGAAACGCTGCGACCAAGGGAGCCAACAAAATCGCTGTCGATGTTGGTACTTGCGTGAGCAGCTTGATGCCTGAGTATCGTGCACGGATCCTTGCCAAATACAACAACTAATTTAAACAACCAACTTATTCTAATCAACATTATAATTATCCTAATGACAATATTTTATGAGAATGTCATAAATTAATCGAGCAATAAATAATTATATATCTCAAACAATGCATTTCTTCATTTTATACATTTAAACATAAAAATCTTCCTTATTTTAATCAATCATCAATTTTCTTGATTGAATAATATTAAATTCACTCCTTTATATTTTTGCTATCCTTAATAAACTGAATTATAAGAAATTAGAAAATGATGAATTTATTCAATTTTTCATTTATGCACAACGCAATGAACATTTAATTTTATAATATAGTTTTACCAACTTTAACAAGGAGAAACAAATATACAAAATATGAATATAAATATTTTACGTATAAAATTTCAACATTTTTACAGAACGTTTAATTTAATATTTTGATAGGCGAAAAGATCATAAAAGATCAACATTTTTTAATTTTGTCATTTTCTTGATATTTTTAATTTGATTTAACAAGTATTCTAGATAAAAATTAAATTCAAGATCTTCAATTCTGGAATTCTGAAGAAATATTAATTTTTTTTCAGTATCCATTTTTGATTTTGCAAATCCAGTTTTTCAAAAAGTTTCTAAGCAAAAAAAAAATTTTAATTTGATTTTTTTCAACTGATAATCTAATTAATAAATGTACTTTTAAATTAAAAAACAATTGATGATAGTGGTAATGAAATTTGGACATTTTGATTGTGTTTTTGTATCAGTTGTATATCAATTAGTGCACTCTATAATTATATGTATTGTACTTTATTTCACATGAGCTAGATAATTCTTTCTTTGTCTGAATTGTTTTTTTTATCTCTTTAAATATTTCTATATATATATATAAGTTAATTGCAAATCTAAAAAACATCAATTAATATGCCATAAAGATAGTAGTGATAATATGTTGTGGAAATGCTCAATAATTTTGCTGCTGTGTTCAAGTTGCGTAAGTAGATGTCACGACTGCGAATGTTTTAGGAAAATTGTTGAGTTTTAGAGTGTCAACTGCAGCTTGGATGAGGTTGTTGAAGCGGAGATAGCTAAAGCGGACAAAACTATTATGAAAGCCGTAGTTAGGGCCATATCTGAGCTGAACGAATCCTCGAATCACTTCGACGAATCTATCAAAGGTTTGATTGAAGGCAGTTTGGAGCGCACGGAAAAGATGGTTTTGAGTGCTTCATTAAAAATTGATTATCTAGTGAAAATGGCCAATGAAAATGGTTTAGATGTTGGTGAATGCGTTCAAAACGTGGATGAAGATATGAGGAAGGTTTTGGATTTGTTGAAAGAAGCTGGAAACGAGTGCGTCAGCGATAAGAAGTCAAGAATTGATGGGGTTGTGATCAATTCAAGTCACGAAGTTAATTATATTAGGGTTCTTCTTTTGAATATTTTCTTTGGTGATTTGAGGGTTTGCAGAGCGATAGAGAATTGTTTGGGTGATTTACTGATGAGGGTCGTTGCTACCAGAGCTTACGTTCCTTTGCTGGTGAAGACTAGAAGTTCGGGAGTGAAGATTATCATGGAGCATTTGGAACGAGCTGTTTTGGATTGCAGCAAACGCGAAGAGATGGACGCTTCTCATCTCATTAACGAGATTATGATGGATTCGGCTCTGTGCATTCACAAAATGATGCCCGAATTAAGATTGAATGAATTTATAAAATTATCGTGTAAGTTTTCGTTTTACGTTCCTTAATTTTCAATTTCTTAGCCCGAATGTGATATTTTCAGGTAAGCCTTTTGCGTTGATTTGAGCAGATCTTCAGATTTGGGCACATATTTTTCTATAGTACAAATTTGATATTTGTGCAACTTTTCATAGTGCCGAAAATTAATGAATAACTTTCACTACGAGAATTATATCAACATGCGCTTAAAATAGCAAATATTTTTAATAAGTTTTGAACATGTGTAGTTGGTTGTCTATAATAACCATTTTCATTAATACATTTTATCATTTTATCGATTACAATAAACTAATAAAACTTTAATATTTTATTTTCTTAACTTAAGTTCCTCTCTGTAAATCTTTGATGACCTTTAGTATGCGCTCGGGTTTACTTTTACATTTAAATATAATCTTAATTAATCTCGATTATAATTATCTTAATTTATAAACAATCTTAGATAGATTTGATACATGAATAATAGTGTTAATTCTTATTAAATTAAAAAAAAATACGTTTATTCAAATAAATATTACAAAATTTACAGACGGACAAAATAAATATTGGTTGTTGTTATTTTTTTTAAGATTTCTTTGATTTCTCTTCTATGCATTTTGTTGCATGATACTCTACGGCCCAGATCTTAACCTCCACTAAATTTATTGCATTTGAAGTACACTCGATCATGTTGGATTGGACGTTTTCAATAGCTCTGACACCTGCATTGCCTTTAACGTTCGCTATCGTTGGTAGCGATTCGATCGTTTCCAGGATTTCAACGAGGACATCCTGCAGACATTTTTCATCTGCGCAGTTTATAGCTTTCGTCTCCAATTCGTCGACGATTTTCTCTACTTCCTCCACATCCTGCTGCCTCTCCTTCATCACTTGATTAACCTTTTTCTCCTCTGCGTTCATGCACAAAAACATATCCTTCGTCGGGATAATTGGGATTCGAGTTATAGTCTTTCCTACGCCCTCAGTGCACTCCTTCACATCGACGGCAGCCTCCGATTCAAGCTTTTCCAAACGATCGATAGAGTTTCGCACGTTTTCCCGCATCTTTTTCAGAGCATTCCTTAGGTTACCACCCATCACCACGTCGTATTCCTTACGGGATTCCATCAGACGGTTCAAATTGCGTTCGATCGACGCATCCGAAACTTTTTCCAGCTTCATCATCGCCTCTAAGATATCTTCAGATGATATCGTAGCTCTACAATCAACTGAGATCTACATATAATATATAAAATTAGTTAAATTTCTTGATTTAATTCTATTTCGTTGCTGCTTACCAGAATAGCGGCTGAGATGAAGACCAAGACTTTTGAAAACGGAGACATTTCGATTTGATTTTTTTGTTGTATCTTCGCGAAAGGTTCAAGCGTTTGATGCAATTCACGTGGGCTCAGATCTGATTTATATAGTACGTACATCGCGAATCAGATAAGCTTGGAGTGTGTACGTGATTGTATCACAACTATGATTCATGTTTTGTAATAATAGGAATTCCTAGCAACAATCGCGATGAGCTATTGCAACTTCTCGAAACTATATCAACCTATTTTCAACAGACGAATTGTTTACGTTGACTAACATAATATTTCCTCAATTTCATTTACATACAACATACACATATCATTATAATTCAATTTATAATGAATAACATCAATTACTTAGTAATAAAATAATCAAATTTAAAATCTTAGTACAAAATGCGACTAAAAAAAAAAGGTTTTCAAATCTCAATTTTTCTACGAAAACATTTCAATAAATTTAAAAATAATAAAAATATGTCACAATTTACTCGATAAACAAAAATAAATAATTATGAATGTCTATATATTGTTCACAAGAAAAAATATTATAAAAAGTAAAGATATTCTATAGATTTTTTCTTCTAATTCTTACTTTATGTAAGTTTTGTGTCAAAATTGTGATATTTTTAATCAAATAATTAACTAATTCTTATGTCCCATTTGTAGTCTCAATAACCGGTATATTTTATTTAAAATAAACGGTTTTACACATATATTTAAAAAATGTAGAAAATTATTTCATAATAAGTAATATAGTTAGTATGAAATATTTGAAGAAAAATCATCTTCGATTTTATTGTTCACATTTGATAGTTCATGCAATAAAAGTGTAAATTGGAAAAATTATAATGAAAATATTAGTATTAAGTTTGATTTCACTAACAAATAGTTAAAATTCACAATTTATCATATAACATTTGAAATGGATTAATATTTAATATAAAAGACATTAATTATTGTGCACTGATAATTAAATATGAAAATTGTAAAAAATATTAAAAGTTTTATAGTTTTCTGAAGACATCTAATCTTATATTAAGGTGAAAAAACGTGTTTTGATGTATGAAAATTAAAAATTATTTGTGATAGAATAAATAAAAAGTTTTATTGTAATAAATAATTTATAATAAATATGGTTTAGAAATTAAAGTTATTGTTGGCATTTGTCAGCGGAATGCTCAGCAGATGAGACTTGAATTTCCACCAATCGAACGGTGTTTGAGGTGCAAACGATCATATTCGATTGGGTATTCTCAATCCTCTTAACGTAAACATTAGTTTCAACATTGGTGTTCGTTGGTAATTCACGGGTTAGTTGCTGGATTTCCTTCAAAAGTTTGCTGAAGCATTCGGGATGATCGCATTGCTTCACTTGATTTTCGTAGCTTTGTACCAGGTCTTGAGCTTTCCTAACTTCAGCCAATCCTTCCTGGTGCAGTTTATTGACTTGTTTCTCTTCATCAGCAACGCACAGGAACATATCTCTGGTAGGAACAATCGGGATTCGAGTGATTTGCTTAATAACATTTTGAATGCACTGCGTGCTTTCCTTGTGATTCAAACGAGCTGTGACCTCTCGGACGGTATCTTGCATGAGTTTGAAAGCGCCCTTCACGTTACCACCCATCACGACGTCGAATTCCTGTTGGATACGCGACAGTTTCTTCGAGTCTCGATCGATGGTAATTTCGACGACCTTATGCAGCTTCTCCAACGCCGTTTGAACTTCATCTTCCAACGATAAAGGCTTTGACTGTACCTAAAGAAACACAAATATTAGTTAATCTTCAGGTTTATTATTTTAATATTAAAACTTACGCTGATTGTTAGGATTAGGGTGAAAAAGAGTGTTAGTTTGAGGAAAGACATATTTGAAGTTGTGTGTGCGTTTGCTGAGGTCGAATTGTGAGATGCGGCCAGTTTTCGGGATTTATATTTATGTGCATGTCGTATATTGGGATCAAGATAAGAGTGGAGTGTGTATGATTTTATCGGCAATTCGAATCATGCCTCATAATAATGGAATTCCTCGCAACGCTGGATTCTGATTATTAAAATATATTCCGCATTAAATAAGAGAGTGGAGGAAAGAAGGGTTTATGTTTCGCACGTATCCGCATGCAATATGATACAGTAAATATTATAACGTTGATGGCGAAGCCCCGCAGCGGCTAAGAAACACTCGTTTCTATGGTAATCACTGGTAATTACGTTCGCATTTTATGGACCGATGTACTTATATATACAAAAACAGAGGAGAGAGAAAGCGAAAAAGAGACGAAACAGAAAACCTAAAAGGTTGCGCAGAAAAGTAAAAGAGAGAAATGTGATGATAATTCGTTGAAACAATTTATTTGCATGGATTTGTTTACTGTTTTGTCGCTTTGCCACAAGGGTGTCCTCCTTCGTTCCGATGTTGCAGCGAAGGCAACTGTCCATGCGAATTCCCAAATTTAAAATGCAAATCTTGCTCTAGGGGCACAAGAGAAGTTGAACAAAAAGAAGAAGAAGGAGGAGGAGACCTAATTATGTTTATGCCCCCCTTTTTATCGATATAATATGCGATCCTCGCAATTTCGTTGCCTTGCACTTTGCATAAGAATCCACCACGTGCATTATTTGTTGCAAATGATCAATCTTTATTGACAATGATTCAATCTTGATTCAAACATTACAGAAAATTACCCCGAATTATCATCCTTCGATGAAGAGCTTTGCTACAAACTAACCATTATCTTCACATATATGTCACTTCAATTGACAGGTGTCAAGTAGCCTACATCGTTGAAAGGAGATTATTAACAAATAATTCATATAAAAAAATCTGAAATATTTTAATTTTTTAATATTTTTTTTATCATTATTTCAATATTTACACATTTATTTACTATTTAAATTAAATTACATGTTTATGGTAGGAGAGTCATAAATTGAAGAAAATGTGTTTGGTACATAGCGATGGATTAAAACGTCTTCCGTTGTAACAAAGAATCCACGTTTCAGTTGAGATTAAAATTGTATTATCTTCTCTTAATTGTAAAAGCTTAAATTACACGGACAATTATTACCGGGAGCGCTGGGAATCCTAGGAAACGGCGGAGAGGCATTTCTTTTAATTAATGTTTATAGCATTTAATAAAAATAAGAAAGGAATAAGAAGAAAAAAAAATATGGTGAAGGAAAAAACAACAAGGTGACACTTTTATATCCGTTTTACGGGTGAATTTAACTGCTAAAAACTTTATGGAATAAAATTATTTTAATCAAATAATGCGCAGGTAAGAATTTACGCGTATTAAAGGCATTAGCTTTTTAATTCATCTCCTGTTCCTTTTTAATGCTAAGTTTTAATTTTGTTGAGGTAACATTAACCAAAAAAAAAAGCTTTGCTTTAAAGATGGATTTGAATGGAATTAAGCGACCTAAGCTGACAATCGGGTTTCGGTTCATCCGATATTCTTTTCGTTCTTGTATTCTTGTTTTTTGGGCTGTTACGTAAGTGATATTGCGGATATATGTGTGAATGTGTGTGTGTTACCTACAACTAAACATGAAGGCCTAATGAAGGGTGCATGCAGCAAACACAATTCGTCGTGTTTCTGTCCGTTCGCATTATTCGCTTCAATTCCTCTCCACCTAAATAGATAGAATCGCTACTTTTCTTATGTAAACGTACGTTGCTTTTCTCATTTTGATCATCTGTGTAATCTCTAGTGTTTTAGTCATCGTATCAAAATATTATTAAAAATCGATGATTCACTGCATGCCGTTCCACTTGATATATGTTTGTAAATATTACTATCAACATAGTATGATTAATTTGCTCATTAAACTAATTGATTTATAAAAAATATTGTCTTATAATAATTATGGTTGGTACAATTTTATGCTAAAACTGGGCTCAACCGGGATTTGAACCCGGGACCTCTCGCACCCAAAGCGAGAATCATACCCCTAGACCATTGAGCCATACATTTAGCCATTTTGTACCATTTCGATTTTTTTTGAATTGGTACATTTTATTGTAAAACTGGGCTCAACCGGGATTTGAACCCGGGACCTCTCGCACCCAAAGCGAGAATCATACCCCTAGACCATTGAGCCATACATTTAGCCATTTTGTACCATTTCGATTTTTTTGCATTGGTACCATTTTCTGGTAAAACTGGGCTCAACCGGGATTTGAACCCGGGACCTCTCGCACCCAAAGCGAGAATCATACCCCTAGACCATTGAGCCATATATTTAGCCATTTTGTACCATTTCGATTTTTTTGCATTGGTACTATTTTATTGTAAAACTGGGCTCAACCGGGATTTGAACCCGGGACCTCTCGCACCCAAAGCGAGAATCATACCCCTAGACCATTGAGCCATACATTTAGCCATTTTGTACCATTTCGATTTTTTTGCATAGGTACTATTTTATTGTAAAACTGGGCTCAACCGGGATTTGAACCCGGGACCTCTCGCACCCAAAGCGAGAATCATACCCCTAGACCATTGAGCCATATATTTAGCCATTTTGTACCATTTCGATTTTTTTGCATTGGTACTATTTTATTGTAAAACTGGGCTCAACCGGGATTTGAACCCGGGACCTCTCGCACCCAAAGCGAGAATCATACCCCTAGACCATTGAGCCATATATTTAGCCATTTTGTACCATTTCGATTTTTTTGCATTGGTACTATTTTATTGTAAAACTGGGCTCAACCGGGATTTGAACCCGGGACCTCTCGCACCCAAAGCGAGAATCATACCCCTAGACCATTGAGCCATACATTTAGCCATTTTGTACCATTTTGATTTTTTTGCATTGGTACTATTTTATTGTAAAACTGGGCTCAACCGGGATTTGAACCCGGGACCTCTCGCACCCAAAGCGAGAATCATACCCCTAGACCATTGAGCCATACATTTAGCCATTTTGTACCATTTCGATTTTTTTGCATTGGTACCATTTTGTGGTAAAACTGGGCTCAACCGGGATTTGAACCCGGGACCTCTCGCACCCAAAGCGAGAATCATACCCCTAGACCATTGAGCCATACATTTAGCCATTTTGTACCATTTCGATTTTTTTGCATAGGTACTATTTTATTGTAAAACTGGGCTCAACCGGGATTTGAACCCGGGACCTCTCGCACCCAAAGCGAGAATCATACCCCTAGACCATTGAGCCATACATTTAGCCATTTTGTACCATTTCGATTTTTTTGCATTGGTACCATTTTGTGGTAAAACTGGGCTCAATCGAGATTTGAACCCGGGATCTCTCGCACCCAAAGCGAGTCAAAATCATACCCCTAGACCATTAAGCCATACATTTAGCCATTTTGTACCATTTCGATTTTTTTCCATTGGTACCAATTTATGCTCAACCGGGATTTGAAGCAGGAACTTATTTCTATTTTTTTTCAATAAACTCATTAGATAAAATTCTTTCACGAAATTAAATTTAAAGTCCTTAAGAATTGAACATAACTATATATACGGTTCTATTTGCGAAAGGACCCTTCAGCGGAATCTCGGAATAATGATATTGTCTAGCTGCAAGATGAAGAATACTTTTGTATTGCTGGAGATGCGAAGATGATCGAAGCATCGTTCATTTTTTGTTTCCTTGTTCTTTTCGTTTTGAAGTGGTTCACAGTGGAAAACACATGCACATCGAAGAGTTATGAGGAGTAGGAGGAGGCGAAGACACAAAGAGTCGATAGTGTTTGGTCGGTGAAGAGGAGAGACGGCCTCGAACATTTGAACGAACAATTCAATCATTATTTCACTTTATCATCGATCGGAGTCAAACGAAATACAAAATAAAAACGAAGAATACTCATCTCCTTCCTCTGCCAATAGGTGATAAGCGCCGAAGAGTCGTGTTCTCCGCGAATCGCGCAGATAAAATCGGCAATTAGCTATTTCCACTAGTATCTTTTCTTTATTTTTCTCCTATTCCAATTTCTTTTTTTTTAGCTACATGGTCTCTTCTTCCAATCGTTTCTTTCTTTCGTTACCTATCTTTTTGTCTCCTTACACTACCATTTTTCTCGTTGTCTGGGTTTAATTGGTAGGTGACATTCTTGCCGCTTTTGTAAGCTCTCAAGTCTCGAGCCGCCGCTTCTACATGTGTATTCTTCTATTTACAAGAGCCGATTAGAATGCCAGAGGCCATTCCAACTTCGCTTCCTTCCTCTTGGACGTTTTGATGATGATTGAAACTCCATTTCCATTCCTAAAATCGCCTGCAAATCAACAACATTTTATTAGTAAGTAAATTCATTACACAACTAAACTAAAATATATATTTAAATTCCCCCATGTGAAGTGTTGTCGATGATAATTGTATTTCAATCAGCAATTACTGCTACTGAATTAGTGGTATCAAACTATTGCTTGTAACTGAAGAAAATTATTGTTTATTTTTATCATGTGAACCATCCAAATGGTTATTAATATGAGCGAGTTGTGAGAGCGAAACCTCACAATCGACATTTTAACGTTCCACCTCATCCTCCTCCTTCTCTGAAGTATAAGAAGAAGAAGGTTCGATGGCTTCGGGTCGTGATCGATATAAACTGCTCTGTCATACTTAACAATGAACGCACTAATAATGATTAATGTTATCTTGTCCGGCCGATCTTCTCGTCGCTCCGTTTCAACTGCGGCCGAATAACCTACATACTTACGGACATCGTCCAAACAAAAATAAAAAGAATAAAGTGTGAGAGAGAGAGATATGAAACTGAAGAGGAATCTTCTTGATTCGGCACGGTGTGTGGGAGAGGTGACGGATTCGCGGTACAAATACTTTGCATATCTATCATTCGATTCGTTTTCCCACAGATTCTGACCCACGGAAGAAATGGTCGAGGAGAAGGTAGAAGTGGTGGTGGAGGAGGCGGCCTTTCGCGGAAGACTTCTTAGTATTCTACGCACGGATCGGCGCCCGTTCATCGCGCATGCATTTTCAATAAAACCTCTCCTCTTCGCCTGCATTTCCATCGATTGACATGTCCATCAAGCGAAGCTAACGAAGCAAACGCACCGTGATTTATTTGCGCTGAAAATTTTAAACTCTTCGCACCAAGGAATCAAGTAACAATAACAACAAAAAAATAGGTATACGTGAGTGGAAGGTCTAATCCAATTTTGATCACACGTCAGACGAAAAGGGAGATTCAGAGTGAAGAGGTGTCAACTTTATAATGCCAAACCGGAGGAATTGAATGGGTTAGGATTAGTGACGGTTTCTTAGGGAACGATCTGATAAATCACAAAAATTCCCCCGAAAAGCAACAATAAAAATCTGATCTGACTCACTTTTTGAAAGCAGATTTTATTTTAATAACAATCAGAACGGAGCGTTACGGGGAATCTCGTTATTATGTAGCGTGATTCATATAAATAACGATAAATTCAACTCTTATCATGAAACATTTATATATATATATATAAATCGAATTTGAAAAATTAGCCACAACTCGTAATTCAACTTTAGCAAACGCACACACAACTTCAAATATGTCTTTCCTCAAACTAACACTCTTTTTCACCCTAATCATTACAATCAGCGTAAGTTTTAATATAAAAAGAATAAACCTGAAGATTAACTAATATTTGTGTTTCTTTAGGTACAGTCAAAACCTTTATCGTTGGAAGATGAAGTTCAAACGGCGTTGGAGAAGTTGCAGAAGGTCGTCGAGATTACCATCGATCGAGACTCGAAGAAACTGTCGCGTATCCAACAGGAATTCGACGTCGTGATGGGTGGTAACGTGAAGGGCGCTTTCAAACTCATGCAAGATACCGTCCGAGAGGTCACAGCACGTTTGAATCACAAGGAAAGCACGCAGTGCATTCAAAATGTTATTAAGCAAATCACTCGAATCCCGATTGTTCCTACCAGAGATATGTTCATGTGCATTGCTGATGAAGAGAAACAAGTCAATAAACTGCACCAGGAAGGATTGGCTGAAGTTAGGAAAGCTCAAGACCTGGTACAAAGCTACGAAAATCAAGTGAAGCAATGCGATCATCCCGAATGCTTCAGCAAACTTTTGAAGGAAATCCAGCAACTAACCAGTGAATTACCAACGGACACCAATGTTAAAACTAATGTTTACGTTAAGAGGATTGAGAATACCCAATCAAATATGATCGTTTGCACTTCAAACACCGTTCGATTGGTGGAAATTCAAGTCTCATCTGCTGAGCATTCCGCTGACAAATGCCAACAATAACTTTAATTTCTAAACCATATTTATTATAAATTATTTATTACAATAAAACTATTTATTTATTATATCACAAATAATTTTGAATTATCACCCATTCACATTTTTCACATTACTATTATTATTGAATATTTGATAAATATATAAAATTTATTTATTGCGCATCTATTAACAAAATAATTGTTTCGTAATTATTTAATCACAAATGCGTATTTAAGTGCGTGATAATATAAATCCGATTTATTTTTTGTTTTATAATTTTATAGATAACTACTGGTTCAAACGAGTAATGTATTTTAAATTAGATATTTATCGCTTTCAAGTGTTATATTATTAGCAAATTTGCGAAATTTTGGTTTTATAATCGTTCGAGATAATATTGATAACACTTAAAGCAAAGTATTGATGATTTGAGATGGAATGAGTCATCTGGTCATCTTAAGTAAAATTAGCTGTTGCGTAAGAAACGGTGGTACCTCCGGATCGGTCGAACCCACACGAAGAGTAGAGGAATTAGAAAATACTTATTGACTGGTTAAGGTCATCCGACATCACTACCGTCATTAATTTTAATTACCCGACGAGGAAGAAGCTCATGCCGAAGTCAAAGTGCGGATGATGACGGACAGATGGAGATGGGAGTTTCGGATCGTGTGAGATGAGCTTAATTCTATTTTTTTTCGCTGGATCCTTTTCTTTAATGCATCTTTAACGACGTATTGAGGACCTATCGATTGGCTCCAATTAGGAGTGCTTTTTCTTCGCGTTGGCGGTATTTACAGGCCGCATTAACACCGGGCTTTGCGTCAATAAAGATTAGCTCCCGTCACATCTCCAATTACACTCGCTTCGCCTCGGGAAGATCTGTCGCAACATCGAAACACGCTCTTAACTAACTCCATATTCATCGATATGTGCATTAAACCATTTTCAAACAAACACGTTCGATTTTTACTACTTCTTCATCGTGGATAAATTTCATAAATTGAAAATATATAATATTTACTAATTTTGTAATTGTTATGTTACTGTTAAAATTATTTGACAAATTAGTTAAGAATAAATAATATGCAGAGCTTTTAAGATAAATAAATTGTTGCGGAATGTGAAGGTTGTAGTCTGGAATGAAGTTGAAAAGTTTGAGGACCGCTATTTAAAAGAATGGCGTCAGCAGGTTGTTGGAGTGTGTTTCTCATTTCGTTTCAATATTAATCAATATTGTTTCACGTGTGTTGTTACATAGTTGCATCTATCTGGTTTTCCCATCGCGATAATTCGTAATGACTTGGCGGAACGGCGGTGTTTGCTTCACAGACTATATACTACAGAGTACTACTACTATATACTATAAGAGATGTTCGGAGGGCGATGGATGATGGTGATGTGTACGTGCGTACTCGAATACGCCGACTCCTTATCACAATATTTACAGAGCCCTCGTCTTTTAATGTTTGCCCAAGAAAGCACTCGACAATTAAATCCACATTGTGTCCGATGGTCGATTCCAGGTCCATGGTCTTTTCCTTGTTTCTTCGTCCTCCTCGGATGGTGGAAGGATGGAGGCTCTCTGGAAATTAGTAACAAATGAAAATCAGTCGGCCTCGCGGCGCTCCCGTTTAAGACACCATAGGGCTGTCCAAACACTCTCATCAGAGTCCATTAAATAACCATACATCAAAAACGGTGCGAACAGACAATTAACTCCGAACGAGCTGCTCTCCTCCTCCATCCATCCTTCCACTCACTCTCTTTTACTCTTTCTCTTTGTCTTTCTGTTTTATCTCTTTCGTTCTGTGCCGTCTTCAGGTCCGTAACTAGCAACTGCTCGCATCCGCCGCAAATTGAATCATCTCACACGAAGAACCTAAACCGCACTTCCTCCTCCTTTTTTGTATCCTATTAGAAGTTGTTTTTAACATTCTCTCTGCATGCTTCGTTACTCACTTTATTTTCATCCAAACCACACTTTCGCGTAGTCACCAAAAAAATATAAAATAAAACCGTACTAATAGACACATCAACGACTACTTAGTAACACTGCTTCTCAATATTACTAAAACAAACTAAATTTTAATTGACAAAATAAAAATAAAATAATTTTTTTTTTCATATTGGCGCTATCCGAGGTATTGCTGTAATTGATTTTCGGACGATCGGCGGATATATTCGCCATATCATTTACACTGCACATATACAAAATTGTTTATTCCTGTAGATGAATAACATCAAATACGCAACATTGACAGTTGAAAATGCGAATAATTTCCGTAAAAGGATAAATTCAAAATATAAGAAAATTACGAAAATTTAGAATAGTCATACTTAATGTAGTTACAAATGCAATGTAAATATTGAAAGCAGATGTATTACGGTCCTGCTGGGGTCCGACGATTATCCAGGAAGGGGCGGACAAGGACTATATAAAATAATCATCGAGTGAAGATCGCGCGCGCACAGCTTCACTTACGCCGGACCCGCTGATGATGATTGCTCGCGTAAAATGTATAATTTTCTCCAAGCCTAATCAATGGTTCCGTAACGCGTGAGGGCCACTCTCCAATTACCACATACACACACACACACACATATATGCATACAAATTAGTACATTATAATGTCAATTCGGTATTCCACACTCGTGTAGATTGATTTTGTTTATCCACGCCTCCTTAATTACCGCCTCTTCTTAATTGAACGTGATTAACTTTTATTTATTGCTGGATCCGTCTCACTTTTAACAACTTAACCGATATCAGTCACGCTCCATCTTAACATTAGATTTACCTGCATCAAGAGTCATATTATTATTGAACAAAACACCTGTATATTTTACATTTTCAAGAAATTACAGAATGCAATTTACCGTTTGTTTCTTGTGTATCAATATGAAATGCTTAGAGGATAGACCAATTACCAAGAGATTCCGGTTGTTGTTAATTAAATGGACCGTCGAATTACGCGCAGGAAGAACTCGAGTTATTCTTAACGATCGGACCTCTTATTTTTTTTTAGAAAAACATATAAACGTATAATTCGTAGAAAAAGGAAGTATTTCCTTCACAGTCTCAAATTTACTTGTATTTACTTTAACTAAATAATTTATTAGAATTACTCTTTTTTACTAATAATTTACGAAATTCTAATTACGATAAATTTAACTTTACTATTTATTTTTTAATAATTTAATTAAGATCCTCATAATAAGATTTTTTGTAATTTACAATTGTTTCTTTATACATTTATATTTTCACTATTGTTTCATTATAGAAGCGGCGGATGTATACTTATATAAGAGTTTTTCGCTTTTGACAATTGAAAATTATGTTACGTGCATTAAGTGATTAAATGTTACCTAAATTCAAGTAATCTGATATGGATGTAAGTTGCAGGATAAAAATAGAAATTAATTTATGTCGTCTGAGTTGCGTTCGTCTTGGATGTTTCTCGTTTTACGGTAATTGCAGTTCGTGATTGAAAATACTGGTAGAGGTGATTAGATGTCGCCGAGCGTGCAGAATATTTCATCGAATTCCAATAAACTAGTTTCTCAATTTGCTGTGTTCGCATTGAAGAAGAAAATAAAACAAATGAACAAAATAAAAAAAAAAACAAAAAAAAGAACGAAGGTGATATGATTAATGGAGGGTAATAATCAGCGGAATGTTCGTTTCTCGAAGTCGATTTCCCAATTCGGAAATCGATGCAATCACCTAATGGAGTTGGGTTACGGAGGTGGACGGACACGCTTCGTCAATTCCAATGTAATGCTTCCACTCTATCTTCGCACTAAATGAACTTGTCCGAGAACAATACTTTAAAACTTTTAAATTGCATGTAAACGCATCAGATTCAAATGCGAAACTCGTATATTCCCAATGTTATTTCCTTCTTTTCCGTCCTCGCAACACAGCTTGTATGCGCTTATATAGATGCAGCAGCTGTCATCCACTTTTTTGTCTCCGCCACATTCTTGTACGTATTTCCATCCCATTAGCAGAATTGACGAATCCTCCGGAAATTCGATTTCAATTGATGTTTAAAGCAAAATGTGTTTTGTGTGTGTTTCTGAAGCGTTTTGGGTACGGTGAATCAATGCTGATTGAAAGTGACTTCAATGCTGGATGAGGAAAGAAACGGTTCGCATTGTGGTCTCGTGTTGGTACTGACGCACCAAAGGTTGTCGTCGTCGCATTCAGTTGTCATTCAGAGGGTGAAACAGGATCCCAAAAAAAAAACAGAAGGAATTGCGACGGACAAAGGGGTTGCAGAAGAAATGGAGGGATGGAACAAAGAGGGACGTTCACAAAGTGCGGATCATTTGAATGCGGTCCCTTCGGGTTCACACTTTCGCAGAATGGAATGTTTTATTTGTGACACGTCCTCATCCTCGTGAAGACTTTGTCCTCTCTGACATTGTCCTTGCAAATTCTGTCGATTTCGTAACAGGAAACGACGATTATCACGCGATTGCATTTTATTTTTATCATTTTCGCGATTCAATCGCGCCATTTGTCTTTCTTCTTTTATTTCATTTTTCTGAATTAATCCGTTCGCATCCATCCTGAGCGAGGAAGGTCTAGTCGAGGTTGAACTGGTTCGACTATCTTCTGCTGAGCGCTATCTCGACTAATTGAGCTAGACTATCTCAGGTGACATTGGATAATACGAAAGGACGAAACAGAAACGCAGAAGAGACACAAAGCCCAACAGGAAACAAAAGACGATGGACATTGGTAGAGAAAGAGGAAGAGAGAGAGAGAGGAGCAAGTATGTACATCGATTGGGCATCGTTCTCTTCTCCTCTTCATAATTCAACTTTGTCATATCGGGGCGTAATCGGTGCGGCAAGATCTCGTACACCGGTTCGAACCTGACCGTCCTTATCTGAACGGTAGATTTAACAGAATTTATCTTTTTATCGGAAACACCGAGAGACGAACGAACGGACGGACGGACGGAAAGAATAAAACAAATGCGTCGGGCATTATAAAGGGGAGACGTTTTCCCAACGATTTCGATCGTAAATCGATTTACCTTCCACCCAAATTCTCCACTTTTCCATCCACTTATTTATGGTTTCGGTAGCATTTCGATTACTTTCCTACTACATTCCACCAACTAGTCTTTACCAATTGAAACGCTCCCAAATCTTGTAATCTTTAACCAAAAATTTAATTAAAAAAACCATTTTTTTAACACAATGCATTTATTAAATTAAATTTGTTTAAATCTTTGTTGTTACTTTATTGAAATATATACAAATCATCTTCAAAAATTGTAAAAGATGTGGCGGATATATCCGCCACTACTCCCCAAAGGATTAATTGAATAATTAATAATTTAATTATGGTACGCTATAAATATATCATAGAACTATTACTATTCCTAATTGAATAAATGTAGTAGACAAAGTTGCATCAACCATAAAATACCTCGGATTGCTGATGTTGTAACAAACGCGATAATTACGAAAATATGAAGTGGAAAAAAGCACGGTTTGATAGAGTAAAAAGTTGATTATTATATTAATCTGAACAACGGATCCTTTCAGACGAGAATCGACGGGCGCACGCGTTTTCTTCGTCGATGATGTATGATGACGTTCATTTGCTATCCATTTGGACCGCATTAGAATGCGTAATTAATGAATGCTCTAGGATTAAACTCAAATTTATACTCCGATTAATATTAAATCTTGCATCTTTTCAATGTGTTTACTCTTTCCTAAGTGTATTTAATGTTAGGAAGTTTATGTGCGAAACGCGCGAACTAATTAAGCGAACGTCCATAAATTTACATATAATCGGTAATAAACTTCAATCAAATCACTTTTCATTACTATAATCGCATTTAATCCGATTAATTTCTTTTGTACCTATGATATAACAGGTATACAAACTTAAATTTGACATTAAATTAGTAATATGTTGACAATATTTTTTCATCAACTTCAATAATATTTTTAATTTCTTGTGATTTATAAAATAAATTTATAATTTAATTAAAAAAAAAAACATAATCTTAAAATAATTAATTAATTCCCAGTTCTCATCTTAATTTTAAGTATTTTATATTCAAAAACAAAAAGAATTCAATTTTAGAGCAAATTTTCACTACAATGGAAATCCATTTCCATTCACTAAATTTCAGAACTTTTTTTCGTTATGATGAAATTTTAATTCAATGTTTTTTTTTTTTGCAATATATGAGAAAAATGATTACTAAAAAAAGTTAAGAATGAATTCATCAAATATGATATTAAATTCTTCCAATAATTAATCAAAATGTTTGGTAAAGAGATTGGTAGTAATGGTATTGTCATTTTGAAATTTGTGAAAAGTGAACAATTTTCTTTTGCTATAGTTTTTTATCAGTGATAAAAATGGCGAAGATAATATGATTTTTATTTTGCTAATATGTAGTGTAATATTCATGTGCGGTTGCAGATTAATTTCTGTGGAAAGAAATATCGATAAATCACAGAAGCAGCTTAATTAGAATATGATAAATCCGTTTGAAAAATCATTATTAGCGAATGATTTATGTTTGCTGCCGTCGTATTTGTTTACAAGAGAAATTAATAATACTGTTTACGTAAGGCGCGTTTGGTAATACCAGTTTGTCGGTTACAGACACACACTTATATATATATGTATAAACGAAGGACGGAAGAAGTGGATGTTGTTCGTTGATGTTTATGTGCGTCCAGCTAAGCTAATGATAAAAATGGTTATTATTAGACGCAACATAAAGAAGCGCACGTCATATCGAATTCCATTGGAGGATGAAAAATGTCTTCCAGATTTGATATTTTACTTTGTTTTTGAATGGTTCTTGGATGCGTAGCTCGGTGGAGCAATTGTGTAACGTGATTTTTGGTTTAATGTAGGACGTATCGAATATCGCGTAGAGAATATAACAAGGAAAAAGAATCGTACTATAAATATCCGCTCGGTTGATGTTGTTGTTGGTGATGGTTATGTTCTTGGAGTCGGTGGTGGGAGCTGCAAGAGTTTCCAAGTGTGAGAGCGCCTCGGATTAGACAATAACATATATTTCTATTTATACTTTCTGAACAAACACGGCGCGCGTAGAAACCAAACAAGTTTCAGGTAGTTCATTAATAACGATGGAACCCCCGGGGGGTTCGAACCCGCGGCGTCTCGCATTCTGATGGCCGACCGAAGAATATCAAAAGAAGAGGCGGAGGAGAGGAAAAAACGAAGACGGAAGAAAAAAAATAAATATATAAATAATAAGAAGAAGACACGATGGAACAAAGAGCGGACAGCGAAATAAAGAAAGGATATTTATTAAAAAATGCGAGGGAGAGCAAACAAAAGGAAACGCGAAAAGTGTCCTCCGGGTCCGGATCTTTGTCATAACTAATTAGAAACATCATAATTAGTAAAAATTAAATAATCAACAATACCTTAAGAAATTATGGCGTAATCTTAACAATATTACCTACCCTTGTGTGTACGCCTCTGACGGATATCGGATGGACATCGATCAGTGTCGAAGGACGGCGTGTAACTTCCGCAGGTGCGCGTTCTTCGTTCCCTTCTTGTTAACATGAATTGTTAACAAAATTTTGGAGGAATTTCCAAGAAGAATGTCACCTGCGCCGAACGTCCGACCTGACTTACGGCGGCCCTCGCCCCAAATGGAGGGCCGATTACGTAATGGCCGCCGCATGCCTCGCATTACAATTTTTCACATTATGTCCGCACAATCGGATACCACCCATTACACACCTGTTCCATTTACATTATTTCCCTAAAATTTCCTCTGCTTTCACACAGAAAAACTACTAATTTGAATAAAACACACATATCAACACACTGACACACTTGCCAATTATTATTTGACATTTCAATTCAATTGATATTCATTTCCAAATTAGGTGGCGCGCAAAAAATTTACTAGAAATGTCATTTAAACAAAAAATGTCCCCGCTAATAACATAAAGTCTGCTCTACATATTTACATATATTGATTTAAGTTGGTACACATATTTTATTTTAAATAACTATTATCTTCAGTAAAATCATTTTTATAACATATTTAAAAAAAATATATAAATTAAAGTAATCAAATCTCTTATTTTGTTCTGCGTAATCGTTGCTGCGTGTGGTCTTCCATTTATATCACAGTATCTGTTTGGGTAACTTCTTTAGATTTTTGACATTATTGAATATTTGTCTGCATACAAAATAATAAACTGTAATCTTTGTAAATTTTATAAAAAATAATTAAATGAAATTTAGTTTAAAAATATTTTTGACTTTCTCAGATTTAACATTTAAAAAAAAATGGAAAAATGATTGGAAATTATAAGAAACTAAATATTTGTAAAGAAATTTACATAAAAACGAATAGAAATAAAACTAAAATAATAATGTATGTAAATGAAAGGAATAAATAAAAAATATCAATTAATTAAAGTATATTTAATCAATTCTCGCTACGGTGTTTATAGTTGACTAAATATGTTATTGTATCCCTTGAGACTGTAGAAGAAAAACTTCCTTCTTCCACGAATAATTCATTTAGAAGTTTCACAGAAAAAGTGATCCGATCGTTAAGATGATGCACGAATTACTCGAGTTCTTCTTGCACGCAATTCGTCTCAAGTTCCATTTAATTAACGATTGTCGGAATCTCTTGATAATTGGTCTATTTTACCATCTCTTCGCGTCGTTCAAAAGACAACAGCAGTATATAATTCACTCAATTTCGCTATTTTAACGAAAATAATGTAAATTGTAATTGTTTTGACACTCAAGTTTCTTCCTTTCAATGTCCCGTTTCGCATTCTCCGGACCGAAACCCAAATTTTATGGAGGAGCAAAGTTTTATATTTGAAAACGTTACAAAATGTTCTTTGGATCTCGTTGCGTATTAGACTTAGAGTTAATTACTGAAGTTTATCTGCGGCGGCCGTTAAGAAGTCATAAAATTAAAGGTCTCGAAGAGATAAAAGGTCCAAATACGACCGTACATGATTTATTCTAAATCCTGTTGCATTGCGCCAACATCACTTATCAACTCGTATTTTTCTTCTTTTTTTTTAATATATTAATGCACACGACGCGTTTCGTAACCTCTCGAAAACCCGTTTCGCTTTCGAAACCGGAAGAATTTCATATTTACCCACTCGCAATGTTTCAATTAACTCTTCATAAACTGAAAATTTAATAGCTCATCCGACGACTGAATTACACATATTCACAGTTTATTCATTAAAAGATATTCATTTTTAACAGAAGAATTATTGTTTTTTTGGGTTTGGCTGAAATAAGTTGGGTTTTGAATAATTCCGTGTTGCCTTTTATTTTCGAGCTTGGTCACACGATTATTTTTTCTTGAATTTCACGTAAAGAATAAATTTCACGTGTGATCATGTGTGATTCGGGTGTATATGCGTTATAATGTGGTATTCCTGGACACGTCCAAAACGAAATTAATGTAAATGTTGACGTATTAGTTTACATTTTTTTTTCTGAGACGGTGAGAAAGTGTCTTAGAATAGCACCGGTTTTCTGACCTCAATTTACTTGTCTTTGTATTTATCTCGTATTTAAGTGAAGGGGTTACTTTAATTCTTTTTTTTTAATTCCATTTCGCTGAAAATCATTTTAGGTTAATTTTTTAAATTTAAATTTGACAGATGTTTGACATTGCCAATTGTGGTTGTTTTGGGAACTTCTTAATGAATAAACCGTGTAAAATCGTGCACGTTGCATGTGGAACGGACGTTTTCCAAGTGCCATCATAATAATGGGTTTACATCACACTTGATGCGTTCAATTAAGGGGCCGAGGACGAATGACATAATTCACGGGGGACAAGATTTATCGGCGATGTATATTCAATTAGGGGGGACGGACGAAGGAGGAGGAGGAGACGAAGATGTGGATGAACAACAACAACAACAACAAGAAGAAGAAAAGGAAGAAGACGAAGAGAAAGAAAGAGATGAAATTATAAGCTGCTAAGGGCACGACGGGAAAGGACTCAGCGGGACTTTTCGTGTATCGCGCACCGAATAAATCGTCCCAACGATCCGATCATATTTTAAATCAATTGACCGGACGAAACGGACCTCCTCCTCCAAACGTTTCCATTCGAATGGAATTCATTTTTGTGCAGAGACGTGCACTTTGTTCGCGTTTCCACGGACGCGATTTACGATTCATTTATTTATTTATTCATTGTTAAATCTATAAAACTGTCAGTGTAAATATATAAATGCCCACTCGGACGGACGGTGCGGTGCGTAATCGCATTGTTAAAACGGTAGGCAGAAAACCGGGATAAACGTATGCACTTTGTCTCAATCCAACTGCGGTGCTCTATGGATTAAAATCGAATCCAATTCAAAAATAGCTCATAGTCAAATACTAATTAAAATCGAGAAATATTATCTTAAAAAAAAAACGAATAGTGTTACCAAAATTTGTATTTATTGGTAACTAGAGGTATCGAAACTTTAAGATAAGTCATTGATGTGTTTGGTGAATGCCTCGTTTGTGATGAAAAATGGTACCGGCTTCCGTGAGTCGGGTCGGCGCGATAAAATACGGTGCGGTTAAAGAGGGATTGAGCAAACAACAGTCGACTGGACAATTGATTGATCTGTTCCGGTACACACACACCAACGTATTTATCTACTACAGCTGGCCAAGCAAAAGTCACGAGGTCGTCATAGGGTCTTCTCCGAGGATACAAAACATCGAGAAGGAGAGAGATTGCGAAAGAGAAAAGGTGGTTGCTTTTCCTTTGCTGTTGTCGTTTCTGATGGTCGGTGATGGTAGAGTGCGAGCAACAATGGGACAGGTCGGCCCGACGGGGGCTGCAGCGGAGTGGATCCGATCGGGGTATGTGTGGAATGCACCCCGACTCCACAGACCACCGACACACTCGAATCGTACCCGAACGAACGACTCCTACCTGACTCATCATCAAAATCATCATGATCATCTCCCGACATCCACTCTTCGTATCCGCACATCTCTCTCTCTCTCTCTCTTTGTGACTCATCCAAACAACATTTACGCAATTCCCACATTGAACTACAAAATACATTACACGAGATGGCGTCACTATCGATTTTACTTATTTCGTCCGGAAACAAACTAATATTTTACAATTTTAATTTCAGTTCATATTTTGGTATTTCAATAAATGATAAATCTGATATATATTTACATTTTCTTCGTCCAGCATTGCTAACAAATGTAAAGAAAATACAGAACTTAAATCTTTTCTTCCCAAAAGTCTTGACTCAATTGATTAATACACATTTTTTTTATTTAAATAAAATTGAATTGAATTCTAAGTAATTAAACATGATTTAAGTCACATTATTTAAAATTTTATAAGTTTGTTGGTGTCTTTAACAAAATCTTATTTATTCTTCAAGCAATAGTAATTCTGAGTGGATTAATGGATTTGCGACTGTTTGTAAGATTTTTGAAGACGTGGGTTGTGCAGCGCCTCCTTTCGACCATTAGAATTAATTGGGCGCCTGTTTGGGGACCGCTGGCCGCGACGGGGGCAACATTGATTGTGTAAGTGCAAGCCCATTTGGAAACGTCAAAATCAACATTATTTAAACGGACATTCCGATCCGTGCCGCCCATAACTCGAGGTGCCTTTTTGGAACAACCAAAAATAAAAATATTTAAAAAAAAAAATAATAACCTCCAACAAACAACACCACCTTCACATAATCACCAATAACGAACAACTACAACAACAGCATCGAATGAATGCGTAGTTCCATAAACTCACCCATTACGACCATATTTTATTAAGATTTCCTAAGATCCATACCTGCGGAGCATCTAATTAAATTTACTTTCGACTAGAAACAAACGGAGCTCCAAAATCAACATGGAATTTACATTTTTATCCTCTTTTTTTTCTTTGGTCCCTCCCAAATAAAATAAAAAACGACCCATCGGATATTTCCATAACTGCATTATTCACGCGCCCGAGTACCCCAGGTATCGACACTCGGCCCCATCACTAATGCCGCCATAATTTTTAACGTCGAGCATTAGCATTGAGTTTCACTTCAACCGAAGAAACTAACTAAGAAAATGCAATGTTTGCATGCAGAATGTGTGCAATTTGCATTCGTCCTTGGAAATATCGATGCTGATTTTTTTTAAACTTTTTTTTTCATTCTGTGTTTTGGTATCGCAAGTTTCACTGAATATTCAGTTCGTTTTGCGAGAAGCAAAGAGCTTATCATATTGGTATTCCTGCGAGTATTCCTCCTGCATGCCGGATTTTTAGTCGGCGATGACGAAGAGTAATCGCTTCGTTTATGTGAATCGTTCAAGAATTGCATCGAGTATAGAATATTAAAGTTCTACCATTAGTTTCTCCCAATTTCCCAAGCTATGTTTACATCACAATTAATATTACTTAGATTAAATATTAAAAATGAATGCAATTTTCGTGTTTACTGTACTTTAATATAAGTTTGTTACTAATTTCCATTCTGAAACTTATTTGCGGTCATGTTTTTATTTTTTTTTTCCAATTTTGTATGTAGCTGAGTTTAGACAATAAATATAAGTGTTATTGCGGTCGGCACGTACCAGAAGCCATTAATCGTTAAACGTTCTCCGCATTGTTTTGTCACGTTACATTTATAAATAGGGGTATTTAGCATAATAATAAAAGCAACACATTAAAATCGACCACACCGAACTTCGATCCCAACGCAAAGACATTAAAAAGTAATGAAAAACGGCCCAAACAATGAGGCTCTATGGAAATGCTCGGATCGTATGTCGCTGCACACCTCATCAGAACAATATAATATAAGCGTTGCCTTTAAATACATTTATATATAATGTACAGAGATTTGAATTTTTATAAATAATTGTATATTACAATAATATTAGATAGAAAATAAATAAAAATTGAGTTAGTTTTAATTCTCAGAAAAAAACAAAATTATAAATTTGAATTTGAACAAGACAATGTTTCCAAAACTATAAACTAATGAAAGAAAAAAAGAAATATAATTTGTTTAAGATATTTAAGAAATCAAAAAAACTATAAAAAATTCTGGTAATTTATGAAAAAGACTGTTATTGTAGTGGAGGATTTATTTCTGCCACACCCTGTATTTAAGGGAATCTAAATTTACGAATTATTGGGTTGTTTTATTGAATATTGTAAATGTTTATAATTGAAATGATTTATATGTAATATTTTTTGTGAATCTAAAATTAGAAAGTATTTATTTTATAATTTATTTGGGGTAAATGTGATTTTTGTAATTTGAGATGATCGACGGTGAGGACAAAGATATTCTATTGTGACGCCATCTAGCGGATCTGGTTGAAAGATGAAAAAAATGATAGAATCGTCTGTGAATGCTCTTTATGTGTGATTAGGAGGAAGAGGGGTTCCCATTGTGCGATTATATACTTTCTTCGTCTTTCTCCAGTGTGCATTATTGAGAGCCGAACGTATGATATTTCTGTTGTTGTTGTTGTTGCGTGTGGAAGACAGATGGTCGTGGATTGAATTGTGCGGAGGATGGATGAGCGAGGTGGAATGATGAATGGGTCCCATTGTGGTAAGAAGGATGACGATGGTGGTACCTGAAAAGTCGCGTTTCTTCAGGTATTTGGAGGTCTTCTCGTGGGATGGATGATGATGATGGTTCGATGTGGCGGCTCGAGAGGATTCCTCAAAGTTGGCATATCGTCCTCCGATGCGGTGCGTTGCTTCCAGGAAAGTCAAAGGAAGCGGAGAAAAAAGTGATCCGCGTGAATTTTGATGGCATGGCATTGGCATTAAAAAGACCCTAGAAGACGAGGCCGATAAAATTTAATGGCGCAGCACGGCGACAACTTAATTGCAAACGGGCCGTATTTGTCGTCGCGCCGCAATTGTAACACTCCATGCAAAACTGAAACGGTCACGGACTTCGAAAGACGACAACGACGACGAACTTCACCTCTTTCCAAAGAGACATACATACACACATTCATGCACATATACACTTACAAAGAGCGTATCCACCGCACAAAAGGTAAACGCATGGTATGGTCTCCGATTCCCAGAACTCCTTCTGCCGGGATACCAAGCCCCGACCGACTGCTACGACTACGTACGTACGTACCTTCCTTCGTACGTGCCGACTCAATAGACAGGAAACGTGGCATTTTCTTATACTTGTACTCTTATATACTCTGCTCCTCTTCTCTTCTTCCATCCTCTTGCACACCACTACCACTACTCTCCACCTGTCCCCAACAGTTCACACAAACACTCACTGTCTTACGCGAAACACGCATGAAGAAATTACCTCTCTTTTTTCGTGTATATGTGTTTGCGTTACGGCCTCATCTCATCTCGGTACGCACAATCGATACGCCGCCGATCAACTGTAGCAGTTGACCGGAAACTGCAACGGCTTACTTTTATGATGATGCTGTTACATTCTTCTTTATAACCTCAAGAAGACCATATAAAACTCACCCAACCTAAAGAAACAACAATTTTTTGTAAATCACAAAAAAAAGTTCGAGAATCATAACAGACAAATTGATATTCGATCTAAAATTAAAGTTAAAAAAAAACTTAATTATAAAAACACATTTCATTTAGTATTACATAGAATTACGTGGACACAGTGGAATGTTTGTATTTGAGTTATTTTAAAACTCTTCATTACAAGATTCAAAAATGTCAATGTGAAATCTGTTAATGTAAATTTTATAGCAGTTTGAATAATCATTAACCAATATTTGTGAAACATATTTTATATCATGAAAAGTTACTAAAAAATTATAAAAATATAAAAAAAACTGAGATTTTCAAAGACTGAATTGTGATGAACGCCATTTGCGTTGGCGCCAGTAATTTTGAATAATTTTCGTTTTGTTGCTGTATATTTTTTAAATATATTTACACTAATAAGGAATACATACATATATTAAGTTGACCATCGTGGGTACACAAATTCCAGTTCTTAATCGCTTTTTCGCTTAAATTCATATTACTTTACGTAACTGTCATTTAAATTAGGTTAAGTTTAATATGTTTTTACTGTTTATGTCAAATGAAGAAATCTGCCTAAATTTTATGTTATAATTGAATTGTAATTATTGAAACGATTATTATTTCCATGAGAAATATAGAAGAACGGATATGAAATGGCAATACTTAACGTGCACTTAAGTATCGGTTAGTGATAATTTGAGAAAATAAGTTAAGTTAGCACCTAGTTATTCACATGCGAACAGTGCAAACAATTAGAGAAGGCAATTAACGTAATGTATGAGCGTTTTTTTTTTAGCTAGTAATTAAGCATTATTTTTAGTCTAATTGCGTGAGCTGAAAATAGGGGATAGTTTATTATAATAAGTATAGATGAGAGGTGTAGTTTCGGTTTCTAATTTTCGGATGGTCTCATCATATCTCATCCCGTTTCACCGCTCAATTATACTAACCAGACTTTCCTCATTAAAACCCATCAGATTACACACCTTTCCACCATAATTTATGCTCTTCCACCAAACCAAAAGTAAATCCAAAACCATCACAAACAAGTTGATGGTAAATTGATAATAAAACTAACTAGTAAAAAAAAAAAGTAATTAGTAAAAGTATTAATTCGTTTAGAAAATTACATTTGTTGTATAATTTGTGTATATAATGCGCGTTAGGGAATTTTATGTTGCACAGGTGGTGTAGGAACAAAAGTAAATAAATGAAAAACGATGCAAATGTCTTTGCAGGGAGAGGACCGGTTCTTCGTTCAATTAGAAACGCACGCGGTTACATAAATACAAAGCCGTTGCAATAATTTAGTAGACGAAGGAAAAAGGATAAAATTATCCTCGTGACAAATATTGTTTCGAGAGTATTTTTACGGTCGAACGTAACAATAATTATAAACAATATTCCGAGCGTTTTCTCGTGAAGCAAAAATCAGAAATACCAATGATAATAAAAAAACGCGGCGGCGGCGGCGCGTTGACCACCTCCTGTCTTCTTCTACGTATTATTAACATTCACGTTAAGTAATAACCATTGCACGGTCGCACCGTTACTTTCAATTTTATTTGCGCTTGAAATCACATTTTTTTACAACATTAAGAAAATATTCTTTTAGAAATTTCTTATAAAGCTTTATTAGATTATGTGAAAATATTGTCACAGAAAAAAACTAATAATTTTACTTTTTACGGTTGCAGATTTTTCCAACTTATTTTGCTCACAGAGAAGCATTTGACAGCTTCGGCTGAAAACGACTAATGTAGTAAGAATGTGTATAGATTATGATTTGAATTATAATTAAAAAGAAATTAAGTAAAGAAAAAGTTCAATTGACATTTTGTCATTTTGACAGCTAAATTATAACAATTGTTATTTAAATGTGTTTTTTTAGAGGTTGGTTGGAGATTAGCTGTTTTGTTACATATTTAAATGTCATTGTATAAAACACCTTTTGGGATTAAGTTAAGGTGAGAAAAGCGACACGAAGTGAGTTAGAAATGCTGACCAAATAACAAAAAACTTTTGGATTAGGTTATGTGAGAAATAGCAGGTAAAAATATTATTTGTCAAGTTGAAAATTAAGTTACATAATCAAATATTATTGAAATAAGATTAATTATTGTTAATATAATGTACCTTGACATTTGAAAGAGTATTTTTTTTCTGCGATTGGGTAAGTAATGTTGAATTGATGGTGAAATTAGTGGGATGGATTATGGTTTTATTGGTTTATTGATGGATTGTATAAGTACTGTTGGTAGCAGTGTAAAATAATTGAGTGGCCATAAAATTTCGGGTCGCGGAGTTAATAATTCAATCAATGTCAGTGGTTAAGGAGAAGGATGTAAAGAAAAAGGATGATCCTTAGTGTAAGCATTGGTATCTCTCTATTAATCATCCGATGTAATCAGATAAGGGGTTTGTGTGCAGTGTGTCCTTTGTGAGCCGTCGGGGTAGTCGCATGATGGATGGAGGTAACCCATCTTAAGGACCAGAACCACCAAAAGGTACGTTGTAATATCTTCCTCTCTCTCTCACTCTCTCTTTATCTCTCCGTGTCTTTCGTTCGGATTCTTTGTGCACTCTATCAATAATAGATTACGTTACCCCCGGAATGACATCCGAATTATCCACACAGATATTTCATATATTCAAATGAAGGGCATCGAGAAAAAACAATGCGCCACGACTTTTATTTATCGCTCATAATTCACCGGAGATTTTAATCTCCGGTGGGATTAGGAATCAAAGGGGGCAATCAATTGCTGCTTTTGCTTTTCCTTCTTTTCTCTCTTCTTTTTTTTTTTTGGTTGTTGTAAAACGATGGAATTTATGTACATCGGACCACTAAATTGTCCTTTTCTCTCTTTCTCGCTCCCCTGTGTCGGCATATCCCTATCACTATTCGTTTGCCTACCTTCGAACGATTTAAGAGGCCATTTAAATTATATGTGATGTTTTAATGATACGTACATCTGTATCTTCCAAAATCCATGGGAATTAACGGAACATCGTACCTCAAGTTTACTTATGTTAAGTCAAGTTGTTTTTCTAATTTTTGTTACTTTTTATTTATTCATTTTTAATTTATTTTAACTTCAATTTAATAATATTTTATTTTCAATTCATTCCAATTTTATTTTCTGCTAAAATTTTCTTTCAATTTTTATTTATAATTTATTATATATTTACTTTCATACAATTTCAGTTTATTTTTACTTCCATTTAATTTAATTTCTTATAAAGTTTTACATTACTTTTATTATATTTTAAATATTTAGTTTCATCTATATTAATTTATTTTTTTTATTTATAATTCAATATGAAATATTTTCATTTTTATATAACATATATTTTTTCAGTTACTAATTTTGCATTTTCATTTAGTTTCAATTATTTCAGTCGATACTGTATAAAGATTCATATTTTAATAATTTTTAATCAATTTTCAGTTGATTTTTATATGTCAAAAAAGTTTCGAGATTTACTATTATTTTTAATAATTTTCAATCCTTTAATTTTATTAATTTGAAATATCAATTAGATTAATTTCATAATCTAAGATTTTTAGTGTTTTTTTATTGTATTACATTTATTTAATTTTTACCTATTTTTCAGTAATTGTTCATTAACTTGAATAGCAAGTTTCGTATAAATTCAGTTTTCATTTCGTTTTGTTTCAATTAATATTTCTTTCAATTTTCATAATATTAAATAAATTTAACAATTTTCGGACGAGCGGCGATTATATCCGCCCTATCCATTATACAAAGAATAGACATATGCAATATTGTCATTTTTAGACGGAGCTGTTTCTCTTTTTCAGTCGATACTGTATAAGAATTCATATTCAATTCAATAAGATTTAATGGACTAAAGACACGTTAATTCATTTCAAATATTTTAAAATTATTTATTTTAAATTAAATTTTGCAAATAAAATATCTATTAATTAAATGGCTTTTTAGCCTATAGAAAATATATTCCTTTTAATATAAAAATTGCGTTTGAATTGGCGTAAGAATAATTTGCCCAGTAATTATTTATAATTAAATTTGTTTGTAATCCGTGTTGTGGTCGTAAAGCAGGAAATGGATGCTTCTAGCAAGAACCGATACTCGAAGCGAAAGCTGAATAATGCAACTAGTTTGTATAGTGCGTTGGTGTGTTTGGATGTTCATTCGTTTTCGCATTTGAATGCAACATAAAGCAAAGTATTAACGTGAAATGGTTGAATCGATTCGCTTAACGCGATTAAATTGTTAATGATTGGGCGAAACGAAATGGGTTAGAAAATAACGAGTTGGATGTTCGAAATCGCATGCAGGTAATATTATAATTACTAACTACGAATAAGCAACGCTATAAATCCAAATTTTTCTTTTTTTTTCAAATTTTTTGTCAGTGGATTGGAATTAATTGTATATAATTTGTGGAGGTGATACTACCATATTTTGGAGAGGTTTTCGTTTCATTTTTATTGGGGAGTAATCGTTGTTTTAAGGAAGATACAACAAAAAAAAAATGGTTCGGAAGATGTGTGTGGGGAAAAAAAGTGCGGTGGATGTGCAATAATACAAAAAAAAAGTGAGGCAAGAAGTTGTATATATATATTGGGGGAATTTGTATGGTCAAGTGTCGGCCATAAATATGGTAGCGGTCGGATTCGATGGTTAACTGCTCGTGTGGGTCACTTTAATGTATATCAGAGGCAGCATCTGCGTGCCGTTGTATATACACTGTACACACACTCACATATATGTATATGTACACTACATACACTCTCGTACAATGTGTGTATGGGAACAAGAGAGAGATGTATGTATGCTTTGGTGGTAGTAGAAGGTAGTGTGTATGTGTGTGTGTGTATATATATGTAGAGAGGATAGAGGTATACACATTGTAACAGGTAGTCGTGTGTTAAGTTAACTCCCTGTTCCGACAAGAGTCCTACCCACCGCTTACTTTATCGACGCTTGTAATGGACGGGGTGGGCTTGGGTGTATACAATTAAGAAATTAAGATAAACACGTTACATTAAATTAATGGATACACACACACACACACACACCACGTATAGAGAGGCATGAGAGGATTAAGTGTGGGATGTGCCATGCTCTGATCTCTCTCCTCTCTTCCCTACTTGTCATGTAACAACAACACCCTTGTTTTTCAATCATCCTTTATTTTTACCTCTTTTCAAACAAGCCTTTCAGGTAATTCGACTTCCATTATAAAAACAAACAACTTTTCAGCCAACCTCCGTTTATTCATTACATTTAATTTTCAATGGAAACACATACATACATTTACATTTCAATTTTTGTTTCCTTTCATTAGCATCGATTATTTTGTGTTTTATGATTTTATTCTTATAATGCAAATAATAGATTCAAATTTTTTTTCGTTTGTCTATAATTATAAAATTTATTCCCCTTTTGGAATAAATTCACTTTTTATTAGGAGATAATGTAAAATATGCTGAAATTAAGGAATCATCATCGCTGTTTGAACACTTTCTGAAAATTATAAAAAAAAACATAACAAACCAGTGTTGGTGAACGTTCTGAAATTGCTTGTAAATCATCATGGTATCAATCACAAGAAATAATATTACCTAAGTCGTTATTTTGTTGGTGTAAGTAAAAATTCCTAAATATTGAGATGTCTAATTTAATCCACTCAGAAATAGTAATAATTACTAACTTTACGTTTTTCGTGGTGACAGATATTTTTAAACTTTTGAAATAAATAAAATGTATTGAAATTGCGTGAAAAAAATTAGGAATTTTATGAAAATAAATGGACTCAAAATTTAACTAATGCTACTTAAATCATGTTTCATTGTTAAAAAAATCACGGTTTTCTCACAAAACTAATTTATTTTTAAAAATTTATATATTTTATTCATTTTGTACAAAATAAAATTAAATATAAAAATTATTTACACATAAAATTTAAAAAAATCATTTCTTAATTTTCTTAATTGCCTTAATTGTTGATCAATAGTTTCCAGATTATTGTCATTAAACTTGACCATAATCGCAAATTTAAAAAAATGACTTTAACCACTATCAAAATAAATATTGGTATATTCTGATAAGTGATAATTTTGAATCGTTATTATGTTTTAAGGTAAAATTTAACAACAGTAAACCTTGTTTTCTCGATTTTATTTAAAAAAAAATGATCTGAATAATTAAGGTTTATTTCAAAATGTATTTTTTTTCCTGTTACATTCAGTGCTTCTTTTAAATTTAATAATCCTTTCTTATTTACGAAAATTTCAATTTTTATTTCTAATTAATTTACTACATTTTTCTATTCAATTTATTTTATTTTATATTTAAATTTCATTTTCTTAGATTTTCTTTAAATTTTATTAACTTTTTTTTTATTGTAATATAACATTTCAACTAAATTAATTTCTATGTCTAATTGAAAAAGTAAACTAAAAAAAAAACGAATAATGAAAGAGTAAATTTATGACTATCATAAAACGTAAGCAACAAAGTAGTTGTACAAACATTGTTTAGGCTTTCAGTTTTCCTGAAATTTCATCCCCGAACGCTGTCTATTCAAACAGCAGTTAAACCGAAAACATATACGTCGAAGTGTAAATATGTTCGTGGTATTTATTTAGAAGGTGTATTCTAATTGAAAAAACAAAATAATTTAGATCTAGTTGAATGTGAACGCTACAAAATTCTTTCCATTTTTAAATTCTTACACTTTTATTTCAAGTTTCTAATTCTAATTCCTTTTAATCTTCATTAATGTCCAATAATCTATTTTTTTTTTATATTTTAATGTTTTTTTTTTGACTCAACTTCAATTAATTTAATCAAGATTTTACAAAAATAGTTTAACAAATTTAAACCCACTCACTTTAAACTATTTAAACAAGGTTAGTATACTTACTAATAAAACAAAACAAAAACAATTTATTATTATGCGCAATTGTTTATGCAACTGCCTTCGCAAACTTCAGAAAACATGAATTACAAGTTTGATATTTAGTAATAAGAATATAAAATTAAGTACAAAAAAAATACATTTGGTACAGGCATTTTTTATGTTGTTGTTTAAAAGCCCACGTTGATCCATTAAAACAAGACTACTACGAAAAAAAAAATCGGATTACTATTATTAGTCTTTACATCACACTTTTTGCAAGTTTACACTTAACTTAAATTAAAAATTTAAATTAACTTAGTTTTAAATTATTTAAAATGTACGTTCGAATGGACGTTAAGTACGTTAAGTGCGAACAACATTTGCTTAACGTACAGCAATTTCGGTCATTATCGGTGATTTAGAACTAATATTCGAAGATCGTTGTTGGGATCTTCGGAGTTGTATTTCGTCCGCAGATGGTGATCACGAGCGCAGATTACGGGTTACGGAATATCTGAAAAAGTACGTGTAACTTGATTCCGGGATTGCGTAACGCGCGTTTCAAGCGTGAAGCTAATCCAAATTTAATCCTTACCCTTTCTCTTTGGTTTAATTGAAGCAAAGTAAAAAGTATATATTAATATAATGCCATAAATTAGTGGTAGGACCGGAGTCCATTCCCAGGAATCGTTTCCTACGGAAGATCGTATCGGCGCTCTAAAGACTTTACGTGTAATAAACAAGAGAAGAGACTCCTCTTGTTTATTTTTTTTTGTTCGGTTTCATTTTCTTTTTATTATTTTGAAGATCAAGTCTCCTAACGAAGTTGTCGGATATTTTTATTAGTTTGCTCGAAGTTATTTCATAAAAATACGATAAATTCCGGACGAATTATTATTAATTCCGTCTCGATGTTGTCACAGGACAAAACAAAATGCATACTTTTTCCACTGTTTCCTTTTTTCTTTTATATATGTTATATGTATATACACTGTGTGGATTATTTATGGCACTCGAACGGTCATAACCTATAACAAGGGACATTAAAATAACTCCTCCGGTTTACGTGTGCTCTACGTTCTTGTATTCAAGCGTGGTAACGATTGGGACGTGAAAGGAAAAAGACCGAAATTTATAATTTTATCCGAATATTGTTAACGTCTCTTTCCACCTGATATACATCAATTTTTAGGGTCTTTCTCAATCCCTCACACGTAATTTCTCAATTAGAAAGATGCGGATGGAGAGGAAAAGAAACTCATTATTGATGGGTTTTTGGAGAAAAAAAAAATACGAAGCGAAAGGATTTATTGGCGCGGATTAGAGAATTTTCCACAGGCACATCGTAACTTACCCGGGGAATCTGAATATTTATGGCTTTCCTATAAATTATTAATTATTTCTTTATTAAACAACATTAAATGCAGCTTAATCATTCCGTAACGCTTTTGATGCAGTTGCTTCTCTCATCTGCGGATTATACTAATTCATAATTCAAAAAAGTTTTTTTATTCAATTATTTATTTTACAGTTACATAACCGATTTGTAATTAGACACGCAAAATAATTTAAGCTTCTAAATTTTATAAAATAACGTAATTTCCAATTATATATACCATTTACGGACATTTGGCGGATATATCCGCCCAGTTGTATAACATCAAATCTCTATATTTTGATTGAATTTCCTTCAAATAAGAACAAATTTGCGGAAGTTATATATAAGTGAAAATACTAATTATCTTACTATAATTAAAACTACTAATAATAATATCATGTTAATAAAAATATTGATTTAATGTATTTCCAACTAAGTGTATCCAATTTCAATCTACTACTTATAAATCAATTAGATATAATTCCAAGTTAATATCTTAAATAATTTATTTCCTATGGATAAAAAGGGAATTGTATAAGTAAATATTAAAAATAGAAGTTTAAAAATTGAAGAGTAATGCAGGTGTTTTAATTATGCTGAAAATAATAAAAATAAACTTCTTAATGGCAGAGCGTGGATTCGTTTAAAGCAGTCTCATTAGTAATATCGCGATTTTCTTTACCATTTCAAGTGTTTTAATTGGAGTAATTAACGTTTTCAAACTGCATTTCCATCCATCCCTGTTGCACGAAGAATTTCAATATATTCTTTTTATTAATCAGTTTTTTTTTTAATTTTCTTTGTCATCGGCACAATGAAACGTCGATGTTAGAAATGAATGGTAAAGATTTATTGCCGAAGATCTACCATTAATTATATATTTATTAAGAGTCATTAATTAAGCAATTATGGTTCGATAAACGGTTTCTGTTTGTATTTTCTTTTTACGCTGAGAGAGAAAGTTGTCTATAAACTCGTTTCGCTTGCAAATTCTTGAATTAGATGTATTACGAGTTCACGATTTTCTTATTGATTTGTTTCTTTGAATTTCCTCCAATCGGAAACAATGCAACCGGCATTTATTTCAGTTTTGTTTCCTAGGGTCGATCGATCATCTTTACGTCCGTCTGTCTTGTCCGTTTTCTGGTCGTGTCCAGTTTGACTTAGGTTAGGAAATCCAGTCATCCGTACCATGTACATACCAAATGCATACACACAGAGAAAGAGTAAGAAAAAAGCGCTCGCTTCTTCGAGAAGGTTGCTTATCATCGAGATCACTTCGAGCCTTTTGCAACGGACCAAATCGGAATTTTATGGTTTCACTTAGGAAGACCCACCCGTTTCAATTAAATCAAATTGATGGATCTATTACCGACTGTTTTGTTATGCTTCTACACATCATCGGCAGCACAAAAACCATATGGATACGAATTAGTTAACTAAATAGTAAATTAATTCGTTGCGTATCCATCCATTTTGATAATATACAGGAATAACATCAAATAAAACTTGGCGGATATATCCGCCATTTTTGATAAATATGAAAATCTTCCTAAAATTATTTTTTGAAATCAAAACAGACGAAGGTAATTGATATTTCATGTGCGGAAGATCATCAGAAGTTTCACGTGCCATCTATTAAATGTTAATTCTCGCATTTATTTACCGATTCCAATGTTATTTTTTGGAACGGTTTTGGGATGGCTTCAACGTGTGTGCCATATGACCAGACGACGAAAAATTTGGTATTCGAAACGACCGCCGACGAGTTTATTTTTCTTATTTTTGTTTAACGTTTCTTTTCTTTCTTTCGCTTTGTTCTTCTCTCCTTTCTGTCCCACGCTCCTCCACTGTTCGGTTCCCAGCGCAATTAAAAATTCTGCTTGTGATCATCGAAATAAAGCTACAAAAAAAAATACTATTACATATCTGTCGATCGTGTGAATTTTTTGATTTTTTTTCTTTCAACTATTTTCACGTTTCTGTCACGAATCGATTATATCTACGTAGATTTCAAAATCTATCGAACATGTTTTAAAATATTGATTTTTTTCAATTTGTTATATTTTATTGGATAACATTATATTTAATTAATATGTTGATTATACAAAATTAGTTGTATTTTTGTGATGAAGATGGCGTAAGGATAAAATTTCATTGTTTTTACTCTAATCGTCGTTTTTTTGTTGTTGTTGTTGTTAAATCGCCTGATCGGAAAGTTGAAGAATTGAGATCAAGGGCAAGCGATTTTGCCGAAGCTAGTAGAAATATTTTGTAACAAACGGTAATTGCGTGGCGTGCATTGGAGTAAAGTTTCCAGTTACCAAGGTATCATGTCGGATCGTGTAATTTTAGTGCACAAGTAAACAACGAGGCTCGAGGAGCAACAACAAAAATACGTGATTTACTGTATTAGAAAAAAAAGCCCCCATCCAGCAAATAATAATAATGGTAATGGCGTTCGCGTTTTGATTTATTTTTCAATTAAAATCGGAAAAGCAAGAAACTCTTGTTTCCCCCTTCATGGTGGAGGCACTAAATGCACGAGTCATTCGTGCTGCTAATAACTTAATAATTTACTTCACCGCAAGAAAAGTATGGCATTCTTCATTTCCTCGACGGTAATCCGAGGAAATGTGCAGCAAACGACCGGTCGTCTTGTTATTGTTAATAACTCTATTACTTGTTTCTCCTATGAACACTTTCCTTATTTATTTTTCTCATTACTTCTTTTTGCGTGCAGAGGTCAATGTTTATTGCAAATACGACGACTCAATTTCAGCTTGAACCAAAATCAAGACAATTCTAATTATAATAAATCACCTTTTTTATTCCATTTAAAACTGAATCTGCAATTTCAATCTAATTCGTTTTTAAGTGCTTTATCGCTTTAATTCCAATTCGGATTCGCGTAATTCCAATAAATTCCTAACAGTATTTCAACTGAAATGATTGTTGGACAGAAAAACGAAACGATTCCTAAAAGAATCGACTCGTCTTTCGTTGGAAACGTATATTTATCCAAATTGGTTTCGATTCCCGCAAAATGCAAATCCGCTCCGATGATAGATATTTGCCCCAAAATTATCGAACGCTCCGCTTTTTCCGTGAAACACTTTTTCGCATGACACACGAAACACCGAAAGAATTTAATCTTCTTTTTAACTTTGTCTGCTTCTCCTGTTGTTATTTTTTTTTGGAGGGATGCTCTAGGATTAATGTATGGAAATTGAGGATCATTCGAAATCGAATAACATAAAATCAAAACAGATTCAAGAATAAACCGAAATTTTATGAAATTTTCATAAATCAAATTTTAAAAAAGTGTGTTAAATTTAGAAAGTCAATAGAATTATATAAAATCATTTTAAGGAATTTATGTGGTTCGATTTGGGCGTAAATATTTCGCTGAATTTATTGCATATCATTAAGTCGGTGACGCAATGGCTTTAAAAAAGGATAACGCGCGACGGATAAATAAAAAGTTAATTGATTATTGTAATACTTACTTGTGTAAAGGACATCGACTATTATTGTGGCGTTTCATGTTGTACGATTATGTACAGTATGTAGGCCACGTGTAGGAAATACATTAATCAAATTATTCTTTTTATTCACAGTGTACGATCTGTACTTAATTGTATGTCTGCGTATCCGGAAACTATATGTCTTGCATTAATTTATTTACTACAATCAATTAGATTACATGAAAATCGAATTAAATTATTTCGTAATAAATTACTTTTAGATTATTTTTCAATAATCAGTAAATAAAGAAAAACAAATTATTTTCATCAAATTATTAATTATTTATCATTTGTGGACGATCGGCGGATATATCAGCCGTTATATTTACTACGTCTATCTGATCACAGTATGTTAGTGAGACGCCTCTAGTCTTTATCAGATTTCTTTATCAACTGTTAAACGTCATCGATCATCAGTTAACAACAATAAATTGTAATTTGTATAATTTTATTAAAATTTCTAAACTGAAAATGTGATCGGACTATAATGAAACACGTGCGTTTTTACTTTTAGTTTTGAATAGGGCATTAAATTGTGCATTGTGTGGAATAAATTTTCATAGGAGTGACTAAGTTTGAACGCAGCTGTGGTCGTTGCGTGCGAGTGCGTGCTTCGAGATGGCAGGATCATTGTATAAACATACAATTAACGCTCAAACGCCACTAAATCCAAAGTAATTGAGCCGTTCGGCCGCCGCAACACCTCGTAATTTCCTCTTCGGTCCTCTCAACGTCCTAAATCCACATACACACACACACACACACACAGACAAACACGGTTCCCTTGGACAAACATCGTAAATAACCGCCGCAGGACCCAGCCTGTTGCCTCGGGGAACACCCCCAATCCCACTATAGAAAACTTTCAATATATCGGTGCGATAAATTTGTGCGGCAATCGCGCTGTTAGATCTTCAGCCTTGAACTTTTCGCTGCGAATTGTCGAAATGCCAAGGTACGTCGTTTGCGCAACAATTAAGCGCGAGCTTGAAGATAATTGCTCTCGTCGCGCACTTTTTTTTCAACTACCCTTAAGGACTTGTGCCATCATCATCATCATCATCCGAAGAGAAACAATCATGTGTGTATTTAGATTATCCGACGACTCTTCGCTTCGGCTTTTGCGAATGATTTACCGGATTGGCGTTAATTGCGAAACGCGAAACGCCATCGGGAATCCCGTCCAATTAATGATCGACTATTTATTGTTCTTCTTTTACGAGCCGCAATTGTTTCCCTTTCCATCCTCAACCTTATATCACGATGCAACACCAACAATTAAATCATAATCAATCACCTTTTCTCTCTCTCACACTTTTCTGCTCAACTTTCAATCGTCAATACAAATTAAAAATTATGTACAAATATTTGATATATTCACGAATATATTGTGTATTATCACAAAAAAATCCTTATTGAAAATAGCGAAATTCACGAAATTTTCAATTAAAAAATATTGGTAATTCGTTTTAATCATATAATTAATAATTAAATATTGATCATAATCTTTTAAGCTTATATTTTTATTTTTTATTTAAAATTCTCTATAAATTAAAGATAAATCAGTCAATTTCTAAAAGAACATCAGCTCATAACAGTAATTGAACTTAATATAATCTAACCGATATTTAGTTAAGCTAACATAACTTAATCTAATCGCATTTAATATGTAGACACGCTTCGGTGATTCCAACGCTGCGTCAAGAAACGAACCTCCGATTTTTAGATATACAGCGCATATCTTAATATGTTTGTAAGTTACTGATATAAGAGTAAAAGACTAAATGGAAACTTAAGATATAATAATATTATCTGTATTTATTGAACCTAATATGATAATTTACAAATTTAGTATTGTGTGATCTTAGTATAATTCCTTAGTATAAACATTCTGTAAAATTTAAGTAATTTATATTGACCTATATACATTTGACAAATGGTAAATAATGATTGTGAATTGTAAAATAATAGTTCGTGAGTAATTTGCAGAGGAAAAGGGCCTACGTTGTGTCGCAGCACTTGGATTTGGAGCAAAGGCATGTTTCGCCAACGCATTTTAACGTTCCAGTTCGAACAATGAGTGTATATGTATGTGCTAATGCGCCGTGGGAGTGTGTCTTTTCGAACGTTTCCAAGTGGAAGTGCGATAACCAAGAGGTGGATGCAATATGGGTTTGAAGAGGAAGGAAACAGCACACCGGTTGAGCCACGGCACGGCACGTTTCATGTCTGCGGGGGCAATTAGGAAATTGGAAAGTTCTTCGCTATATTTAACAAAGCGATCCATCCGTATCTGACGAGGCGATCTTAATGTGAGTCACATCGCTGCCATCGATATCGGCCGGGGTCTTTTCCTATGCACACGCACATATATATATACACACATACATAAACATAAAGAAGAAGGCGCGCGCGCGGTCTCTCGTAATTTGTTACATGTGGGGGCCCGCATTATCTGCACGGCCGCATCTCGGCTCCGGTCCAGCAGGAAGACCCATTTACCATTTGCTCGCACTATTTTGGTTATTTGGTTTACGGCCTAACCTCACCAAACGCTCTCAAACTCGAAGCCGAAGAACTCGAGAGCCTCGAGCGAGTTACGTTGGCGTTGACGATACGGAAGATCGCTTATCTTTTCGACTCGGAACATTCCCATTGCAAAATGCAGATAAATCGAGCTCATCGCGCGGCAATTTCGATTCCACGTCAAGACACGAACCTTCGATTATCCAAATTTCTAATTTACATCTAAACTATTTATTTTATACATTTTATAATAATTTTCTTTATTATTAATAGTATTTAATTTTAGTAAGTTCATATTTCAAAGCGAGGTTTCGAAATTTCCATTGAAATAATATTTAATTTTTAATTTAACCATTCGTCTCTGTGAGTAAAATAAGTAATGAATCTTTGATTTTGTTAAAGTTTTAACATAATTCCAACAGTTTTTGACATGTTTCTTTAATTTAGAGAAAATTTAAAAAGTAGTGAGAAAATCAATGACGATATTTTTTCATTTTTTTAATTTTATTTTACGCGAGAAATTGTAATAAATATTAACTAACAAATAAAGTAACAAGATTTTGTTAAGTTTATCTTCAATTCAGTGCCAATAATGAATAATTGGAAATAATATGAAAACTTAATATGTTCTTAAAATTGGACGAGGATTTTAAAACTTGCGACACATTTAATTTAATTATAATTCTTTCGGAATATATTCATTTGAAAATGGAAAAATATTGAATATATTAAATATGATCATTTATTAAATGGCAGTTAAGCGCGCTTTACAGAGGATAATATTCGAATTGGAGATAATATTAAAAAAAAAGGATAAAATATATATTATTAAGAAGTGGTGTCTGACTGCAAAGAAATTGTATGGTGATGTGGGCGGCGGCGAAGCTCACTGTTAGAATGTTAATTGCGAAGAAGCCCTTCTTTAATCTCTCGATGGGGATCTTTTGGAGGCGCGACATTTATTAAGTAGAAATCTATTGTTCTTCCGATGGGTGGGAGGAGAGAGAACCGACGAGATTGTCTACTTGTGTTATGCTCGGTCGTCTTGCGGCGGCCGCACACAAATCATCATCATTACCAAACAAAAACCCCAAATTATGCCCAGTCGAAGGCTGTAATCAATTGTAATTTTCGAATTATGTTAATTATATCTAATAAAGTGTTTAATAATACACCGTTTCTGTTGTGCGAGATGCGCGCGCGATGCACTATCTGCGAGGGTTTAGGGACAGGTACATCTATACCCTTTTTTTTTTATTCTTTCTCGAAGCCTTCACATCGCAAGTATAAAAATGACTTATTTTGAGTAATTGAAACGAATAATTTGTATTTGAAAAAAAATATAAAGCAAATGAAGAAGAAAAAGAAGACTGTGGAGTTAGTAAAAGAGAAAGGGAGTGGGAATACCGAAAGTAATGTTATTGTCCGGTCATTAATTTTTATGTATCGAGTAAATTTAGTCGGTCGTCCAATAATACTCCACTCTGTTGCATTATTATACTAAATTTGTCCGTGCGTCAGGTATATAAAATCCTGAATGGGAACAATCGCCGACGGGAATTATGCTGGTTCGGACTGCCAGGACCACAAATTTCGATCGCAAGCCAACCCGACGCAAACACGTTCCCAAAAAACAAAAATAACAACAACAACAACAACGAAAAGAGAAGAAGAAGAAGCAGAAACAAAACAACCTGTCCGCGTTTTTTTTGTTTTGTTTTTATTTTTAGTTTTGTTTCCTTCATTATTATTTCTCCTCCTCCTCCTCCTTCTCCTGCTGTTCCTCGGACGCCGCCGCATCTCTTCTCCAACGCGTTCACCTTTATTTTATTATTTTTAACCTTTTCATATAATTTGCATCTTCCGAAACGTATTTAACATTTTAATTACCGGACCGAAAAACAGCAACAACGGCCGAAATAAAATCGCCAACGCGCTTTTTCTTACTGAATTATCATCCTTTTACTTTTTCCAAATTAACAAGACGAACATTAACATTGTAATTACTACTTTTTTTTTGTTTTGTTACAGTAATTAGTCAAAAATGATAATTCTAAAATAGATTTATTAATAATCGAATAATAATAAAAATGGTATTTTCAATAAGGAGGATTCAAAATTGGAAAATAAAAATATACACATTGAATTAAAATCTCATCATAAGAATGAAAAAAAAAATGGAAATTAATAAATAGAAATTAAGAAAATTGGGAAATTTGGGTAATCAAGTTATGTACCAAATTTCATCGTGTTGATCGCAGATTTTCAATGTCAAATTTCAATTAAAATTTGAATTTATAAGTTAAAAATATATTTAAATTCATATTGTTTAAATTATAATATTCTTATTGAAATTGGAAATAGGAAAATATTTTATTAAAATTATAATTACAAATTTATTGAAATTAAAACGAATAATGTATAAATATTATAACATTTTATTTCAATCAAAAGAAATAAAAATTGCTGTGAGTTAAGAAAGCATTAATTAGAAAATATTTAGTTTTTCAAATATTGATATATTTTAATGCAAATAAAAGTAATAAAACATTCGATAAAAAAGCAATAATTATTACCTTATATGGTTATGAAAACGTTTCTGTCTATCAGTGCGTCGCTATGAATCATCTGGATGCACCTGCAAATTATATCGTCAAACGTAAACAATATAATTTCGGCAACCCTCGACACTTTTCGTTATTAATAATTCTATTGGTTTTATCGCTCGGATTGGCTCGCAGACTATTATTGGTTGCTTAAATTCATAACGTATAAAATTATAAAAATTGATTTTTGCAATAACAAAAAATTATTAAAATGGAGTAAGAAAATTAATGCTAAATCTTATTTTAAAAATAACCTTTATTAAAATAAATTATTATTCTATTTAAAATAATACAATAATTTTGAAATATAAAAATGCATTATATTATATATTAAAATTACTGAATTTAATAAAAAAAATATTTAATTTCTATAAGCCCTATTTGCTAATTTACATATGTAAAACAGTAAAATGTAATGTATTAAATTAGTTAATTTTGGGCATATAATTAGTGCATTTAGTAAAACTAATAGAAATTAAGAGATTATTTGAAAAATCTCTTTATTTGGGTACGAGAACGTCGCTAATCTGCGTCACGATGAATCACCTGCAGTTGCACACGATTAAACAATCCTTATTTGGACACGAAAATAGTGCGTTTCGCACATTCGATAAGAAACCAATAAAAATTAAGAGATAATTTGAAAAAATCGTCACAATGAATCACCTGCACCTGCACACAATTAAACAATCGCATATTTGATAACAAAATAATAAAAATGTATACAAATCTCAAACGATATAATAATTTTGAAATGATCACAAATCATTTAAAATCTTTTTTTTCTTCTAATTATGGCATTTAATTTTGTTAAGATTTTTATTGACTAATTTAATCTAATAATATGTAATTTTATATATACTTTGGTGAATTTAAACTTTGGAATGACAAAATTATATTATATTAGTAATTAAATTAATTACTGAAATAAGAAAGTTAAATTAATGAATAATAAATGTAATGCAATTTAAATTTATTGAAATGAATGAAAATACTTTGTTATTAAGATTAAAAATAATGAAATATTACAAAATTTATAATATTTTTTTTTTTTTTTCGGAAAGAATCTAAAAATCTGTTAAAGTTTGTGGACTCTGCGGGAATAGCGTTAAATGCGAAATTCGTGCAATAAACTCCGGAGAGGAACGAGAACCGAAAAGCGCAGCATAATAAAACTCGCAGTTTATTTCCGTCGCGTTAATTACCATTCGTGTCTGTATATATATATTATAATAAAAAAATATATATATATTCCACGTTTGGTAACGAAATCGGATATTGCGAAAAATAAATATAAAACGAAATTATCTTTTATTATGATGAGACGCTACTCTTTCGATAATATTTCTGGATTCGATTTTATTGACACTATTCGTTAATTATTGGTAAATGTGGATTGAAGAATCTTTACTTGAAATGATTGAAGAATAAAAATAAAGCAAGTGCGCATTTTGAATAAAATTACGCGTGTGTAATAAAATTTCAGCGAAACATTTCACGTTGATCACACCCTGTTATTTTACGCGGAAAGTCTGATTGATATCTGCGAAGGCGATCTTAATGTGCCTCAAAATCGTCGCTCGGTGCAAGGAAGGAAAGAACAGAATTTAAAAGAATAAATTTTAAAAAAATAAATAAATAAAAATAAGGATCGAGGACCGATCCGAAATTATGCACGGACTGTGGCGGCAATATGCAAGGATTCGGAACGATCGCCTAACCTAACCTAAAACAACATAATGTAACCTAAAATTATTAGTAATTAATAATAAGCTTTTGCAAGTTTATAATAACAAAATATTTACAATTTTCAAATTGATATTTTTTTTATTGAACCTAAACTAAATGTTCTTCTATATTTCTCTTAGCAACAGCAACATCTTAAATTACACATCAAAATTGATTGTTTTAATCAACTGTAGAGTAATTAAAAAATGTTTAACAAATATTGAAATTTAAACAGAAAACCAATTATAATTGAAATATTTTCTTCTGGGAAACGGAAAAATTTCGAAGATTTCAAAAATTTAAATTTATTTTTTTAAACTTCAAGTATATTTTTGATAAGAAAATACGTTTGAAATTGGTTATTAACTTTAGTACCTTAGGTTCATACGTTTGGTTGTGGTTGTATAAAACATATAATGTAATATTTTCTGTTGAAGAGTTGAAACTTAACATAATCTAATCTAACTTTTGTTAAAGGTAACTAATAAAAACTAATTTAGCGAGTGCAAATCAAATGGAAGGAAGATGATTTTGAGCAGCTGCGGCGTTGGTTGGTGCCGGTGCAGCCATAATCCATTATCAAGATTTGGTATCGCCTTTGAATTTATGCGGTCGTCGTTGGTCGGGTGTGTGTGTGTGTGTTGCGAATCGGATGGACCATAAGAATTCGTGGTTTACCGTTACTGCGTTTTCTCTCTCTCTGGGTGAATCGCCGATTATGGGTACGTACGTACCGGACGGACGGTGGGACGGGGATAATAAAATTATTAATTGCGGCAATAAAGAGTCCCGGGCACCCAATGCAAATCGGCGCAAATGTAATTGCGCAAATTTACGATTCAACCATACTTTTCTCTCTCTATCCTTTCCTTCATTTTATTTTTTATTATTATTATTATTATGATTATCATTATACTCATCATTATTATTATTATTATCATACAATTTCGTCTTTCTCTCTTCTTCATCTTCTTCTCGAACAACACCTACGTATCAAGCTATCCAAGAAACAAAGTACGAGCAGAAACAAACTGAAAATTAAGTTGTGTAGTTTTAATCGCGCCTCGCCAAATTGTATTACAGTAATTGCGCATTTGCCACGTCGCCATTTATCGTGCAAATTAAACATTCCGCTCCTTCTCATTTTTTGTTTCCATTTTCTTTTTCCTGCCCTCTCCGTCTCTCTCTCTCTCGCTCTCGCACTCCACCATTATTGTACCGCATAAAACACTAAATATGGTTATTCAGCGATTACGTTCATAAAATTACTTATAAAGTGATGCCGTTTCCATTTACTCCTTGTTTCTCTTATCATCATTACTTCCTTAATTTACATTTCCATCGTAACCCTTTAAAGACTCACCACTCCCAGCGATTTATCAAAGTAACGCTATCTTTATTAACAAATTGTCGATTATCACCTACTTTTAGTGCTTGTTATTCATGCATCGATGCAATCTTTATTAACAAATTGAAAAATATAACACACAAATTAAGTGTCATAAAAGAAGCTTTACCATTTTTATTTATCGCCATATTATTTATGATGAACATTCATACAGACTACAGCTTACTACTACATAAATTTTATTTTAATAAAAAACTAAATCTTATTTTCCAAATTTACAAATGGTAATAGAAAATTACTACAATAAAAATGTTAGCACCAAATAAAATATTTTGGAAAAATTTGAATAAATTTGAAATTCTACGAATTACTGTTATTATTAACTTTTTTTCCATATTTCCAATAAGGCGCATTAAATTTGTAAATTCTTGAATAATAATAGTTTTGAAATCAAGTCATTATAAGGAGAGTTATTCTATAAATGTCATATTTGACAGTTGTTTCATTTTTATATTGTTTTTTTTTTTAAATTATTGTTGAAAATAAAATATAAGTTTATATAATAATTAGTTCGATGATCAAAGAAGTAGATTAAATGTAATAAACTTTTTTTTTTGTAAATGTAGCTTCTAGATTTCGTGAAACTTCTCTATCGAGTTTAATTTCGAATTTCTTGGACATGAGAAACATTTCCGAGAAGTTCGTCGAAGGGGGAATTAGTGGAGGATGTTGATATCGAGATTACGGCGCGAAAGAATCTAAACATTCTTGAGTGAACCAGCTCCAATTTCTCACAACGATGTTACTGAAATTTAAAAAAAAATATACAACTTTTATTTTCGTTCGATTTGCGCTTCTTTGCAAACAGTTTGAGATGATGAAGCCTTCGATTCACCGGGGATCGTTCGATGTTTTATTGAGGAAACAGCCGTTTGCAGATAGTGATCTCTTCGAATTTTGTTGTTTGGTTTTTGATGAGAGAAACAGAACGAGAAAACGAAAGATTATTTTCCAAACTATCTTCAGTTATTATAATAAAGTGCATCGGCCGGGTTCCGTCAAAGGATGTCAAACGACATTTCGGTGCTTCAATTTATGAAAAACATCGAGATCTTTATTAGACTCACCAAAAAAAAACCTGCGCTTTAATTGTTAATGCGACATTTGGGAACGGACATAAGTAATTTAGTAGTTGAACATTCTTCTTTAATTTAAATCTGAAAATTTCTTTAATAAACTTTTTTTTTGCAACTAAAGTAATATATACGAAGGTTTAGTTCCGAACGTTGTATTGAAGTCACCAAATATTTTAGAAATTATTAAATTTTATTATATTATTTTTTTCTTTTAGATTACTTTATTATTAATTTATATACATAACTTTAGTTGGGAAGAAAATCTGTGCTTGCCCTTTTAGATATGCAATTAATTGTATTTATTAGGTTTCTTTTTGAGCGTAGCATTAAAATCATTTTCATATCAATATTAGGTTTTGCTTTTTCAACTGCCATTGAAATATACAAAATTATTATTATAAACGTCATGTTTGACAGTTAATTTATAAATGTCATTTTTGACAGTTGAATTGTTAGAAAAAGGTTTGTTTAGTGTTTAAACGAGGAATATGATTAAACGAAGTTTATTATTTTATTTTCGAGTTTGGAATGCGAAATGGAAAGTGGCGATGTTCTCGTTTTCATTTTTTTTTTTGCGCATACGATAATTGTGGAATCCAGGGTAAAAGTGCGTCGAAATCGTTCGAACCATAAATTAAGGGCCCTTATCTCGTGCGAGAGAGCAGCGAACCGGGGCCGTGGATGGCTGGATGCTGGAGAGCGCCGACGATTTATCAACAACGCGACTGAACGGCTTCCAATTTGTCATTAGTTTATCGCTAATTGGACAAATAAGAGAAGCAGCGAAATAAAGAAAAAGCATCGACGAAGGAGTTTCGCGATGGCTGGAGGAAGCTTTATTACCGATTCCAGCGTTTATTTAACGATCGTAAAGCACCCTTAAAAATATATGTGCGTATGTGTATGAGTGTGTGTGTGTGTGTGTCTGTATAATGAAGCATGCTGTTCTTGAAGTTCGAAGAGTGATGCAGGCGAAAATAATAAGGACGAGGAGAAGGATGAGGAGGAGGAGGAGGATATATAGTAGAGAATGTAAAGCGGCGGTGGTGGTTTTGGTGGTGGTGGTGGTGGATGTGGTGTATCCGGAGGTGCGTGGGGAGGGAGGCAAAAAAAAGAGAAGAGGAGTACAATAAGTGCCTATCAGTTTGTCGTGGATGGAACGATATGCATCTATCTCAGTCTGGGACACGGGAAATGCCGTAATCAACAATGAAAGATACCTGGGTCCGTCTCTCGGTTTGCATCTAGCCTTCTCGCTCCGTCCCGCACCGAATTCCACTAATAAATCCATACTAACTATTCCCAATGGTCTCGTCCTTCTTCTTCGCGCACGATGAATGCTAGTATCTTCCGTCGCTCTCGCACACCCGAAATATGCCAACTATGCGCGCTATCTCTCTTCAAGGATCATTGTTAAGTTCGAACCAGTACTCCTTTCCGAGCTCAGTCTCGTAACGGCCGCGGCGCAGACACGGCACGAACCCAGACCGATCGACCGACCACAGAAGAACGAACGTTGGTACCATCAGCTTGCATTCAACATCGGTGCGTCTTCTTTGGGTGTTCGCGCGGGTGATGGAAACGTTGAAAAGATGGTGAATTACAACGATCTGTGCTGCGAGAGGCCCTCGAAGAACAACAGCCTCATCTTGCCAATCTGGGATAAGGAATTGTTGGATAAGGGCAGCAAGAAGTCACCCAACTATTGCCTTCTCAGCGTGTTTTTCGCCTTCGTCGTGGGCGTCTCCGTCGGCGTTTTCCTTCCACTCATCCACACGCACTCAAAGAAGCCATCTCCAATCATCGTGGTGGAACAATCGACGTCTTCATCGATGATCGTCGAAGAAGGTGGTAATGGAAGCGCTTATGAAACGGTGTCTTTCGTGGATAGGATTTCGAGGACGGCGGCATCGGTGGATGGAAGTATCTACTGGAGCGAAAGCGTCGAATCTTCGCTTCCTGCAGGTTACGGACGGGCCGCTCACGAGCAGTGGTCCGGGTATGTGCGAAGCGCCGTCGGGGTGAAATTGGAGAGAGGATGCGGACGCATGCAGAACCGATTGGTAACGTTCCAGGATGGTACCAGAGGCTGCGTCCGCTACCGCCAAAACACCGATCAAATCCAAGGAGAGCTCTTCTCGTTCTTCCTCGCTCAGCTCTTGGGCATCCCCAATTTGGCTCCATCCACCGTGAGCGTGGTGGATTTGAAGACACCCCTCTGGTCCGGTCTCTCCGCCGAGATAGCCTCCGCTCAATGGGCCACCAATCGACCCATCGTCCTCACCAAGTTCATCCCCGATCTGGATTCCTCCGGGATTCCGGCACTCTTCAGACCACTCGAGCGACACCTCAACCGCAACGACGTTCTGAACGTCTCCGGAGATGCCAGAGCATTGATCGAGTTAGCCCAGTGGTCCGACCTCATCGTCTTCGATTACCTCACAGCGAACTTGGATCGCGTCGTCAATAACCTGTACAATTACCAGTGGAACAGCAACATCATGGAGGCACCAGCCCACAATTTAGCACGTAAACTGGACACCGATCTTCTCGTCTTTCTGGACAACGAGTCCGGACTTCTTCACGGTTACCGGCTGCTAGACAAGTATGAGATCTATCACACGATCCTGCTGGACAATCTGTGCATGTTCCGAAAGCAGACGGCCGATGCCATAAGGACCTTAAGGAGGGACGGTAATGTGGGCGACCTGCTGAGGTCCATGTTTGAGAGGACGAGCGCGGCGCCGGTGCGCGACGTCCTGCCGCCTCTACCACCTAAGAGTGTCAAAATTCTGAATGCGCGCATCGACAAAGTTCACGCCCAGATCACCAAGTGCGAAGCCATCTTCGGCGACACGTAGCCATCACCTTTAACACTGCCACTAAAATCATCATCTTCATCACCATCAAATCACCCATAATTTTTGTTTCTTTTCCCTATTGTGAAATTGTTTATACCGCAGGATTTTAACGCAAACGCTCTCCCTCACACTTTCGCTCGAAGATTACCCTGTAAGTATATCCTAATTGTAATTACAAGCCATTATTCATACAACAACAAACAAAAAAACATTGAAAACGTTTCGTACCAAAAAGTTAAAAACAAACAAATTAAAGACCGACGGATTATGCATTATTTCTGCGACACGATACCAAATATTAATATAACTATCATTAATTGATTACATTATAAAAGTTAGATGAAGATTCAAAAAAAGTTTTAAATTTGCTACTTTTTAAATACAAATTTATTCACAAATTATTTTACGCAATTATAAAGATAAATATAATTTTAAGACCAATCGTCAGTTTAGCAAATTTAGATAACGAGTATAAATATTAATTAAATTTCTTTTTTTTTTTCCTTTATTAATTGGGTTAAAACGTATTAACTCATACATTTTTATGAGTATTTTCATTTTTTGTTATAAATATGAAATTAACTAAATATTATCGTTTCTCTATAATTAAGATTGATTTTACATCAATTTTTGATGAATTTGATGTTGATTAGTGTTATCCAACAGGAGATACAAGACTAAGGGGTTGTGAACATGAGTTTCAGATGGATGTTTGCAAATAAATAATGTTCACTTTACTAAAGTCCACGATGGTTTCGAAAACCGACGTTGACTTTTATTATCTGCAAAGCACGTAATTTCATCGGCCGCGAACCATAAATTCCTCGTATTCATTGCTCCGGCCTCTTCGGTCGAACGAAAAATGACACTCGCTCTTCGGATCGCCAGTATTCATGACCTTCCCAACATCCAACCCCCATCGGCCATATATCAAATTGCTATGGAAATACTCGTAAATTATTAGTATCAACATTCAATTTTACTTGCTTGTTAAACAATGCATTATTTAACTAACAAATATTGATTTTACATCTTCTAACAAATCGATGATTGATGAAAATAAATCAAATTGAAACTTAAAAGTTGAAATTTTAAACTGATTTCCCACAATATAAGAATCAGCAAGATACTTACAAAATAATCTAATGAATGTTAATAAATTGAATATTGCGATTTGAGATTATAGAAAAGTGTTTTCAGGATGTTGTTGTATTGTAAGTGAGAGATCTCTGAAAGCTGCTGAAACGTATGAATAAATTTGGAATCGGTGGTCGCAGAATGCTGCACGGATGGTCGACCGGGAATGCGCGCAAAATCCACACATTATACGCGCATAATGCAGTCGCCCATAATTACAATACATGCACACACCCATACGTATATGTGTGCACACACACACACGTATCTATGCTGCGGTACGTCGTAAATTCAAAACGCAGCGCAATAACTCACGTTTATTATGATTATATTGTGACATTAATTTAATATTGCCATGTGTGTGTGTGTGTGTGTGTGAAGTATCATATATAGAATTTTACGGTTTAATAGGATTAAGGGGGCTGTGCCCCTACGCGAAATAATTGAAAGCGAAACAATTGCTGCAAAACATTTTTCGTAAAGAATAGTGGATGCTTTTGGGCAAAAAAGAAAAAAAGACGTGAGTGTTGTAAATAATTATTGTTAACGGTACGCACATACGGCTCAGATTACGATCGAGGCCCGACACAAATATGTTAAGTACATAATGGCTGTCTTCTATTATACAACCACGCGGTGGCAAGAATCTCTTTCTCGAGAGAGAGAGAGAAAGAAAGAATGTGCATGAAAGAAAGAAGAAAAAAAATGGCTTGCTTGTAATCACAATGCAGATATAAATTTAAAGACCTATAGACGAAGGAGAGCGAGTAAAAATATTAAGTTGCAACAAAGAAGAACTGACACAAAAAAAAAGAAGAAGAAGAAGCAGCGAAGTTCGTACAATAAAAAAAAAACGAAGAGATGTAATTTCTTCCGTTTCGAGGATAAACAATTTCACAACTGACCAACATTCCAGAGCGCAACAAGTTGAAGTGCGCCCTCCGGTTCTTTGTGGCTCTCTTCCATTTTGTTCCACGGCGGAGCGAAGCAAGAAAACCGGAGGTAAAAGAGAGAGAGTTGCATGGTGAAGAGAAAGAGAGAAACAAAGTCGAGGCTCGTATAAAAATGAAGAACTTCACATTTACTATAATATGAATATATTAATATTCAAATTTGATTTAATAACCGATATATTCGAGAGTTATTTGACCTCTCAAAGCCTCTCTCCACCTCCTCCTCGTCTCCTCTTTTCAGATCCTCCTGCTCCTCCTATGCGCACTTTCTAAACTAAATATTTACTTTTGTGTACAGTGTAAACCAAAATTATCATCAATCTCCCATTTTTTAGTGTATTTATTGTATCGATTTTAGCCCTATTATTATCCCCCCAAAATTGTGATATTAGAATTTATCGTATTCATTATGTTTTACTTTTAGTACGTAGATTAGTTATTTATCCTGTATTAATCAATAATTTGCAACTGTATTGATTAATTTTAATTTATGTGATTTTTCAACTTAATAATATTTTTGTTTCTCCCGTAAGTTTTGTGTGCCGTTTTCGTAATAACTAAAAATAAAATAAAACTAATGTTTGTGTCGTGCGAAAGTGCAATTTGCACATGGAACCAAATGTTTGTACATATAAATCTTGTCTATTATAAATATATATGTTTGAATATATAGATTATATATATATATGGTTGTAAATCGATTTACTTCTTTTGTAGATACCTTGTAATATATTCCGTGTAGATCATAAATGATAAATAAATAAAATATTATGTTTGTTCAACGCAATCCGTCTATTTATTATTATTGGTGATTTTCAATTAACTCTTCCCATCCTTCCATCTTCAATTCATTTCTTATTTTCCTTTTTAATTGGAGCCCGTTTGTCGGCATTGAGTAACACATTTCCACGGATAGAGACACGCAGAGAGAAAGAAAGAGAAAGAGAGACACGAATATCATCATCCTTATTATTGCGCTCGTAAAATCGGGGCCGAAATTGAATTTTAATACGCTTCTATTTGCTTCTTTAACGAGCGATCTTTTATTATTAACTTCATAAAAGTCATTAATTACGGTCATTGTGTAATTTCCAGAAACTCGCTTCGTTTCTGCTCACACGTATCATCTCTTTTCCTTTCGTGAAGGTAAGTTAACAATCCATCTCCGAATCGGCAATAATTAAGTGTATTCCAAACGTATTTATTTAAAGTCAATTATTTTGCATGTTTTTTTTTGTGTTTATGTTAATTCCGGCTCAATCTACATTGCTAATGATCTTAATTATTGCTTTTCAATTCATGAATATTATTATTCCTTGCTACATTCCATAACTGGAAGTGATTTTTAATTTCATATTTCAAAAACCCGACGTTACAAATATTGTAGTTTTCTACGGTGCTGCGAATATTTAAAGCGTAAAAACTAGAAAAAAAAAAACTGAACTTTTGGTTTTCAGAAATATGTATTATTATAAACACTTATTGTAATAAATAAATTTAGTAAAAATTCTTTATTTATCTCGAATTCTAGAACTACAATTTTGACATAAACTAAATCTTATTGCTTCTATAATAAATGCAAACTAAATTGGAGCTTTAATAAAAATATTTATTTTGGCAACATTGTCAAATAAAGTTTGTTTCATTAATATTTTTGACATTTTTGGTTTTCTTGATGTTTGCGTATTTGCAAATGTACAGATTGCACGCATGATTCGAGATTGAGTACTAATTGAATCCGGAATTCAATTAGCGCTGATTTATCTCGTTACAATAAAGGGATGGGGGAGCAATAAGGAAATTAGTTTTCAGGCCTGAAAATGTAATAAAGCGTCCGGTCGCACGCATCCGATGCACTTAATTCCTTTCAATATTAGCATTGCTTTATGATTATTATACACGCATAGAGTGCATCTTTTGGTTTGATAGATGACCCATAAAGATTTTATGCAAAACGTTGATGCGCCGACACAGTGATAACTCAATGCCGTCTTTATTTACTACATTGCTGCCATAAGGAACGATGCAACAAAGTTGCGAGATTTATCAAGCAACATTCGTTAATTGAAAAATATCTCCTAACAAAGGCTGCATAAATCATCTTTATTTTTCATTTATTTCTACCCTATTTTGTTAGTACCAACTGGGATGATGATGATGATGATGGGAATTTTAGGTGGGAATTCGCTGTGTCCGACGCATTTCTCGGATTCCAGGAATCCCGGCGTGGGAAGCGTTCGGACCTTCATTAACTTATCTGAAGAATTGCAGATCGCTTCCTGACAGCACGAATGTGTGTGCGCACACGTGGCAAATGCAGGAATTTGCGTACTCACTCATTGCAACATAACTAAATCCTCGATTACTATTTGCTTTTTATTATTATTATCATTATTATTTAATTTCAATGCAACTGGAAAATCGTATCCTAATCGCATGTAATTAACTTCAATTTACGTAATTTATGAACAATGTGGTGTATACGATTTTTTCCACGAAAAGTTAGTTAATGCTTTGTGAATTTAACTTAATTACATGCAATTAAGACATAATTTTCTAGCTCACCTTTCATATTAATTGTGGCGAAAGAAAACATAATAATAATTCATGATTAGTTTCAATGGATGAAACCACAATAAATTACTATTATAGAATTTTAGAAATCATTAGGTGAACAGTAGCCAAATATAAATAAAACGATTGGGCGGATATATCCGCCGCTTGTCCGTAAATTGATAATAGTTAATATTACATTATTAATAGTTCCTTGTTGATATGTTGAGTGAGAATTCAAACTGATATACACAAGTTGTAGCAGTGTATGAGACATGTGTGAGAAAAGCGAAGATTACGAGGTTCGAACCATTTATGGGATTAAAATAGATTTACATATATTTTAATGTTATCTGCGAGATCTCTCCGTTTGGAAGTAATCTAACGAAATCAATCAATGCAAGAGGAAGAGAGTTGCAGAGATATGAATACTAATATTACGTTTACGAAAGAAGAAATGTCTGGAGGTAGGATGAAAAGGTATGCGTTTAATTGGATCGATTTGACGGTTCGGAAGGACTAGCAAATACCATTTTGGCATCATCATCAGATGCGTATCTTTGGCGTCGTCGCAGCATCGGCTAAAGTTAATAGGAAAATTTATAACGGCAATAGAGAATAATTAAGAAATTAATTTCCACTAATTAACGATCGGAGATTTATCGATGGGTAAACATCGAGACTACGGATGGCTTGGATACTAGTCGAGCTAGTTTTTCCAATTCCTAAACGGTTATTGATGTTTCCTACTCCATCAAAACGCGATCTCTTCACCATCCTCATCCTCTCTCATCCCATCTCTCGTATCATCGCTCACACATTTTCATTATTATGCTCTCAACTCGTTTCGCTAATTGCTCGCAATTTCTTGCTCTCTTCCTCTTTTTCTCTATCCGTCTCTTCCTCTTCCACCACTAATTAATGCCTGGTTTAGTGGTGCTAAGACAAGGATCCCACCGGCCGCTTTTCACGGAAACTCCTATCATTTAATGCAATTAGTCCATTCAATTAACCGCACTTAATCCGACAAGATTTTATCATCTCCGCTAACCGCTAAATGTAAATCAACGCGAATTCAAATCATTAGATTTTCTAACATAAGCTTATTCAAATTCATTTTCATTATTGTCTTATTATAAAGTTTATGTACAAACAGTGGTTGGGATTAAGATTTAGTAAATGATATAAATTGTTGATTCCTAATGAATTTACCGGATGTTCAATTTGATCAATATCCGCTGTAGCGGAATGCAAATACAAGGTAAACGTTAAAATCTAGCGAAACGCCATCTCTCGGTGTGCAAGTGAACTTTGAGGTGATTTGAATGCGAGTTCGTGCAGAATAAAAATTAATCGTCCTGCGAGAATCCTGCGGATAATCGTAAAGCAGTGGACGCGCTAAAAACAACGTTCATTGATGTAATTTGTGTGCCGTGCCGTACGTCCTCTCTCCGCTTGCTGCCATCTCCCTCGATCTCTTCCTCTATATTCCGATTCCTTCTTCGTTTGTTTGTTTATTGGTCTATTTATTTTGTTTCTTCGCAATTCAAAATTTAAAATGCACGAGACTCGCGGATTGGTTTGGGAATATTAATAATTTCCGAGACTGGTTCGTAAATTTCGCTCGTTCTCTCGCTCCATCTCTCAATTTATCTCTTTCCCTCCGTGTTTCATCCAGCGGTTCTTCTTCTACTCCGTCCGTTTGTGTGTGTGTGTGCGTATTATATGAGCACGATGAGTAAATGTATAAATAAAAAATAATTAGCGTCCCCGGCGTCCGGCCGTCATAAACAAAAAACTAAATTAATTCGCGAAAAGCAGAAACGAAAATTATGTGAATTGCGGCCCGGGAATTATTCCAATTAATATGCGGAATGTTCCCTACGTTGCATTTTTCCTTTTTGCTTTAACAATTTTTTTCTTTTCACTTTGTTGCTTCATTTCAAATATACGATATTTCTGAATTCGCTAGAAACGATTCTTCATCGGTGCTTTATCGAATTCAACATGTAATTATTTTTTTCAATTTATGCCGCAGGATCCAGATCTCTTTTTTTCTCTCTCCACTAATTCGTTTGATCCGATTGATTGCGCAACTCTTGGCTAATTAGTTTGGGGCCTCGGTTGAGAACCGATTACCATATTCATTTGATCCATTGTTTATTTTCACCGTGAGCCTAATTGGTGAGTTTACAGTTGGCTTTCGAGGAATTATCGCTCGATTAATTCCACAGTGGTTTCCTCACCGAACGGCAGCCATTCATTATTAAGAATTTTATACCAAGACGCAAAGTAAGTATTTAATACTTTTATCAAAGTAAGATTTTCGCTTTATTTTAGTACCAATTATTATTGTATGTGAGGTTAAGTTTCTTGTAGCCAATATGACGTGCATGAAATGGGCTGCGTTGACAGTCGCCGTAATGTCGTATGAGATAGATGGCGCTGGGAGCGTCGATTATTTATCCAACCAATCTAACGGTATGTGGGACGTTGGAATAGTTTATGGATTACCGATATAAATTGAAATGGCGAAATAATAACCGGACAAATCGTTGGATAAGTGGGCAGAATTTTTTGCACTTAACGTTAAGCGATGATGAACAATTGCTTGGGGCGTTGTTAACGTATAGCTTCCTGCCCAAACGACTTTGTTTTCCATGACCTCCACGATTTTCCAAGATTGATCCAAGTGCATTGCCTCGGGGCACTCCAGATGCATTTAAAAAGACAGAATAACAGTTAACGCAGCAGATTCCTTTCGGTGGTGCAGTGTCGTGTCATGTCATCCGCTGTGAACATGTGTAATCCGCATTTTGAATACGCTAATTAACTTGACGGTCCGGATTGATTCGTTATAGGAGGAAGCAATGAAAGGACGTTGGGATTTGGTCAAAAGAGAGCCGCCCGGTGTCGTTTCTTCAATGGTGTTACTAACGTGAAAACTACGAAGTCAGATTATATATCCTGTCCCGCGTACGTAATAATCCCATTAGAGATAGAGAAGCAAATGCTTTTCACAAAATAGTGAAGATGACGAGAAGATGAGGAGCTAAGAATAAAATATTAACACAAAGGCGATTTCCTTTTTTGGGCAATCGAAAATCGACCATCGTTTTGCCCTTTTACTTATTTTTCTCTCTCTCTTCTAATTCTTTCCTTCTTTGTGTTATATATATATATATAAATATATAATTATATAAAATAACGTTGGATCTACGGGTCGGTCATTTCGAGTCGATGCGGTTTTCGTATTAATTAGGGGCTAATTTAATCTAATAATTATAGACATCCTCGAGACCTCAATTATAAGAGGAGGTCCGGTCCGTTGCCCGAAACGAAACTTGCTTTTCATTCCCTTTCATTTCGTTTCGTTTATGATCAAACGTGATTGATTTAAAATCACACTGTCTAAATAGAAAATTATATGCTTTGGCAGCAGATTACAATTGAACAAATATAATGTTTACTTCACAATTCTTATATTATATCGAAATGCATTTTGAGTCTCATAATTATACTTCAAAATTAAAAGATTTACTTATTTCACGGAAAAAAAATCGCTAAAATTTTGCGGACGATGATTTTTCAAAAGCGAAAATGCTGTCTTTATGGTATGGCGGATATATTCGCCGCTCGTCGGCTTAGTGTTAAATATTCTGCTTATATATTGCCAATCACACAATATATTGATTGCTTAATACCTAGAGTATTCTCAGTGTTAAACTTACATTTTTTAACAAAAATTTCTTGTCTTTAAGAACGTTTCTCTATAATCACCTTTAGTGATTTTCATAAAAATTATGGAAGAGAGAAAAGAACTAAAATATAAAATACAGTTTATGTTCCTGAATGTTGTGTGATTCTTATTGGGATTAAGTAATAGCGAAGGCGAAGCGGCGAGTCAGAAATCGTCTAATTAAGTATCAAAGTAGTGTCTTTAAATCGTATCTGCTCGTAGCACAGCGCATTTGGAGCCCTTTGCAGATCCGACGATCCAATAAATCCGCGTGAAATACGCTCTCAGGTTATTCCCATTCCGAAGATATTGCACTGCGCATTGTTAGTGGCGATCGATCTTATTTATGCACACACTCGCACATTGCTGTTAGGAAGGAGTAGTATGGATGAAAGAAGGAGGAGAAGGCTCCGCAAATATTATATACGGCCTATATACAACTCGCATCGGTCATTTAGTTTTGCTATTTATGCGTAATTACCACCGACGATCCTCGTGCTATCCTTCGCCTTCCTTCGTAAAATCATATTCATATATGATGAGTGCAAATCCGCGTTCCAACTGGTCTCCTCCTCTCTGTCTCGCACATGCATTGTCCTCATTCTCTCCTTGTTTCCATATAGCCATGCCGAATGGGTGGATGGACGATGTCGCTAAACAAAAGGCATAAAAAATGGACGAACTTTTCACTTCGTTACGGCAAGATCACATCGGAATCGCATATTTCAAAAAGCGCGATAGCCATCGAAAGAGGACGAACGGAAGAGCAAGGAGAGAGATAAAGAGCAGAAACGATGTGTGGGAGAGAGAAAGAGCGCGCGGTTCGTAAGTTCAACGCGAGAGATGAATATAACATTCTGTTCCTTTATTATTATCATCATCCTTTTATGCTCGGGTTATTTTATTTCTTCGTTTTTTATTCCGTTGGTCGCTGTTGTTGCTGGTGGTTGTGATTGTGGTAGTAGTGGTGGAGGTTTTGCATCTCTCTCTCTTCATTTTCCTCGAACGTCCTCAGGAGTAAAGTTAAGCTTCTATACGTGAGAGAGAGAGATGAAGGTTGGAGAGATGAGATAATTTCAGTTTCGGTGTTCTGTTTCTTCGTTTTTGTCCTCCCCCTCGTGTGCCTGCTGTGCTCATGCATGTGTGTGTGCATAGAGAGGTCTTCGGTTCTTCGAGTATATATACATATCCCGGCCAGTGGAACAAGTTTAGTTCGGTATTTATGATTTACCCTATACTGTCCTCCTCGGACGCTCCTCTTATAAATCAAGCGGTTTACAAGCGGCCGACACATCGCGTTTCGATATGTAACCAACCTTTACAACGACGTTTCCCAAACACCAGATTTCATTCATTTCATTGGTCGCTTCTTAACCTAATGCGGGTGAATGGCGGATATATCCGCCCTATCCTATGCAAAACTATATGCAATATGGTGTAATCTCAGATCAACAGTATCCTTTAATGAGTTTCCACTAGTCTTCTTCAGGCGGAGCTGTCAAGAGTTATTAACATTGATCGGTATATGCTTCTCTTGATAAAACTATGATGTTATTCCTGTAGAGGCAGTTGAAAATGCGTCCTTGAAAAATTTCCATTCGCAAAGGATTAAGTTCATAACTAAACAACTTACAATAAATGGCACACAATGAAATTCTCATCAAACATATTAACTTCTTTACTACTTTCGATATCAGATATTTTCATATTATAGCAGAGCAAAGTTTTAGAAACTCCGATCAGATATAAACGTACACGTACGGACACGTAGAGTCGAGTGCAGAAGACCAGTTTTCGATCCTCACAGAGATTATCCATCCATACATCCATTATTATCTATTATTCACATGCCTTAATGAAATCGTCCTCGTCTTCAATTTGCACGATAAAATGAACCCTCTTCCAATAGACTACCGTGATTAACATGTTTGCAGACACGCCAAATGCAACGGAAGAAATCAATCGGAGAGAGTATCTTTATTGCAGCCGTAAAGATCTTCGGGACCGGCCGAAGAAGGAAAACAGACGGATCGAGTAGTCCGAGGGTTCCGCTATCTCCTCGAACGGATCACCTGCGCATCGTGATTGACTTTTCAATTTGTAATCATTCTGCAAGCTCGGAGAGCACGCTTTTCCATATTTGCATTGATAACAACAGTTAGCCAAGGGTCGACAGAGGACATGCAAATTTAAAGTTGAAACAATGTTGAATTATTATGGTCACTGCAAAAGTATTACTCTATAATATCATGACAAATGTAGCAATTCATATAATATAAGTGAAATATTATATTTGTCCACTAAATTTATGTAAATTTAGCAAGGTCGATGATGATGAAGATCTAACGTCGAGTTAAGTCCGAAAGGTGATAAATATAAGAAGCCATAGGATTTTATAGACTGTGATGTAATAGATTCTATTTAGTTACGAATTGTATCTCCACAATTGATTGGTTGCAAAGTCCCGAAAGATAGCATAATGGAATAGGTGGAATTCAGGAAATGAACCCATCGATACCGATTAATGTTCAACGATGTAAAGACGAATGATTAGGGTCAAGGCTGCCGTCGGTCCATATGAGAAGAATTTCTAGTAGAGTTAACATTAAGAAAAAGGCCATTAACATAATTGGAGGGACATGGGAAGAAGTGTCCTCCAGGTTTCTATGAATGGAGTTGAACGGAGCGAGTCGCGACTCGAGATGCAATAAATTGTGGTATGGTCTCGAGAAGATCAAAACACACACAAACACGCACGCACAGTTTAAGGCCCCTATTGTCTTCCGAGCTGTGGATGTGACCAACATATTATACAGTTTCTTCTTGGCATCCATCCTCATTCCTCCATCATCTATCTGATGGAAAATTAGGATTTCCCGGAATCGCATCCAATCTGTATTTGGCTTAGATCCAAGATTTGGTGATCACAAACGCGAAGAGGTTCAACCACCAAACATATATTTACATACATGCATGAGAGGGAAGAGTTGACGTTTTGAGATTCAAAGAAGCGCGAGGATTAAAAGGAAACGAAAACGAGAGGAATTCAGTTTTTAGGTGTCTGCACTTATTACGCTGCAACAACTTTTATTTACTGCCGCACTATAAACTGAATATTTGGGCTATCTTCACACCTGATCTACATGCGACAGCACCACGGAATTACCATGACTGTACGTTTTAAGGTGTAATATAAGACGTGCAACGAAATATATGATGAGACTTTCGCTGCTCGTTCAAATAAAATTATGGTTGTTTAATAATAAAGTACATTTCTAATAATTAGATAATTTACAAAATATTATAAGTGGTCTAGATTTAAAATCTTATATGAAATATTCTATCATCCAACTTTAGGAAGATTTATTGAGTGTTGACGACCACCCGACAGTCTTTGTTAAACTCATTAGTGTATCCGGACCAAATTTAGAGGTAACGTAGACCATATTGTAACCATATTCACACTTTATGTAAGTTATCTATATAGTTTTTAGTTGTTTACGTTTAAATGATTGCTGGGAATTCGATGAACAATTAAGATGTTGTTTGAGAAATGGTGTGAAACATTCGAATGGAAATGTTGAAACAATTAGCGTTAGATGGTTTCGATTCAATGGTAATTGGCGAGATTAGCGATCGATTTGTACGGGATATGTGTGCGTGTGTTACAGATGTGCAAAGAAGCAAAGCAAAGAAGGAAAGAGGTTGGTTACGTAAAACGGCGGTAGCAGGATGGGAGGTGGAGTAGAAGGCGGTCGGAGGAGGAGGACGATGATGAAAAAGAAAGAAGGTTTAATGGGAATGTCGTTTAAAAGGCAAGCCAAACGCACAACGCGCCGTTTTCATTTCCTGTTCTCTTAATTGCCAACGTGGCACGACGAAACAGAACGGCGAAACAATTAATACGAAAAAGCCGATCTCTCGGTTTCAGTTTCAACGAAAAACGGGGCACAACAAACGACGAGGACGAAAAAACTCAAGAAGGAGGGAGAGGATTTCGGGGGATCCGATCCGGTGTGTATAAGGAAGAAACATCTTCCCCGATGATGCGACTTGTATACTCGATGATGGTTTTCAGGTGTCTAGCGGTTTTTCATCCTCCTTCTGCTTCTCTTCATCCTCTTCCTCCTTCCTCCTCGTCATCATCATCATCATCCTGCTCCTTCAAAACGTTTTTTTTTTTTTCGATTCGCGGACGGCATGGCATTCGGGGGCTTTGTCCGATGCGTGTATACATTGATGGATACTTCGGCGCATTTCATTTGTTTCTACTTATCATAATTAATTAGCCGCTTTTTGCTGATCCTGCTGCTGCTGCTGTTGCCGATGCCGTTGCACTCCTTTGACGCGGCTCGGCGCAACGCTCTGTGAATCTCGAACGACGACGAACAACGAGACATGTCCATTGTCGTCTCCGGCCCAACGCTCCTCGAAACCATCCGCATCCACATTCATACGACCCGACCGAACAACAATTTTTCGACAAGTCGCATTTCACTCCTCTTTCACTCCAAAACATCACACAATTCATGTAATTTTCTAAATTGAAATGACACACTAATTAAAACACAAAGTAGACATAACTACTATTAGAAAAATTAAAGCATTTTAATAACTATTTTATCGTTTTGTGCAGAATTTGACAGCAAAAATGACGTTTGGTTTAGTGTAAATTGACAGATGCCGTAATATGTGGTTAGTTTTCTTTTGAATAATTTTACAAAAATTGACAGCAAAAATGACGTTTGGTTTAGTGTAAATTGACAAATGTAACGTAACGTGTTGTTAGATTTAACCTGAGGTTTAACATTGGGAATAGAGCAAAAGATACGATGCGAAGCGATATTTGCTCCGTGGCAACGGCAATAATGATCTTTCGGCTGAGTTATGGACGGACGTTGGTATTATTGGTTCGCAGAAAGCGTGAATATAAATTCCATTTGAAAATAATTGAAGTGAATACTATTTTCTCTTTCTCTCGATGACCCTGTCTCTTCTTCTTCGGGGGTGGCGCGCGCGATTCACTTTTGCAACCGCGGGGGGCGCTTCCTTTCATTGCAGATTGGAAGACATCACGGAATGCGAAATTAAATAAACACGAGATGGTGGCGGAGGAAGAGGGATGGAAATAAAGAGAAACCGTGGATCGAAAGCTGTCATATTCTGTTTTTAATGGTCATTTTAGTGGTCGAGCGCGCGAATTTCCACCCGATATTTTACGGCCGACATTAGATTTATTCTAATGCATCCATCAGACGTCTAATTTATTGCCCGAACAGTCCGCTCGCATTACAAATCAAACTGCTTTACTGCTTTCGAACGAAGGTGGGCCACAGCTTTTACACTGCACCCCGCACACCTCCAGCAGCGTTCCACCACATCCATTCTAACCACCACCGTTCGACGCTGCAAACTCGAGAAAGCCGCACTCGATACATGCAAATTCACAACGAAATACGGTTCAAATAAGTTAAATCGTTGGATAATTTGTATTTCATATCCAATTATTTTAATTCAATACATGAAATTCTAGAGTTAATTTAAACAAATGAAAATTTAATACTTATGCATCAAAATTAATAATTATAAACTTGATTCATTGTCGATATATCAATATTGAAATTATTTTTGAGAAATCTATAATTAATCTAATTAACTCGCACGTTGCGTTTGGTGTTTGACCTTTTGAGGATCATTAGCGGAAGACAAACACACGCGCGCTCCAATTACTGTTGATCATATAGCAAATGACGATCAATTAAACTTATTATAAATTCCGAGCAAAGCGAGGAAAATAATAATAATAATCCAAGAAAAAAAATTGGGAAAAGGACCGCAATTAGCGGCTCTTTACGATCGTCGCTAGAACCGAAAAGGAAAAGAAAGCCACAGCAATTATCGCATATTTGGTAATTAATTCGTTATATAATTATTCGATTAAGAACAATTGAAATAATTAACAAAATTAAAATAAAAAACGGAAATGAATTGTTGGAAATGGATTTGGGTTAGCCGCTTGACGCAACGTCTCTATTCCCCATATTTAATTTCATATAATACTAATAATTAACAAATTGAATCTGCTAATTTTATCAAGAAATTCTTTAATTATTTAAAAATTAAGCAATATTAAATATTTAAATTAAAGATGAAAAATTTAGTCTTAAAATTCTTTATATTTTATTGAATTATATAGTTGTAAAATTCATTAATTCAATATAAAATTATTTGATTAGGAATAATTGAAATAATAAACAAAAATAGTTGAAAAATGGACGCGGAGTGATGAAATTAGATTTGGGTTAGTCGCTTGACGAATCGTCTTTATTCCCCATACGATAATATTAATTTCATATAATACTTATAATTAACTAATTGAATCTACTAAGATTATCAACGAATTCTTTAAAATACACTTAATTATTTGAAAATTAAGGAATATATATTAAATATTTAAATTAAAGATGAAAAATTTTATCTCAAAAGATAAGTAAAAATTATTATTGAGTATTCCCAATTGTTTATATTTTATTGAAATATATTGTTGAAAAATTAATTAAACAAAAATAGTTGAAAAATGGACGCAAAATAATGAAATTGGATTTGGGTTAGTCGCTTGACGCAACGTCTTTATTCCCGATTTATTTTCCGATAAATCTGCCTAACAAGATTTTTTTAATAAAATATTATATTCAATATGAGAGTTTTAACATTATTGTATTAATAATGGCAACGTCGATTCTATTGCAAGCGGCATTGAAATCGCTCTACCCGGAATCGCCGCAATCTTAAAGTGTTTCTCTTTCTCTCCGGTTTTATTTGCTCTCGAAATTCTTCAAATCGAATTCGAACAATTAAAATTTAATTGTGTCAATGTCCGAGTAACGGAAACGCCACTAAAAATTCGTGCTTTGAGCTCTCATTCTAAAAAAAAAAAAACTTTACCACCGTAATTAAGTTATATTAACGTGACTTTTTACATTCTTCAGGCGAATCGACTAATCTAATTATTAGAACCAATCGAATTCACCTTGAAATTGTATTACTATTTGCCAGATGCCAGCAGAGTCCATCAAAGTTCATTATACAAGAAAAATGAAGATTACTTTATTTAATCGAATTTTCAATATTTTTTTATAAAAAAAATAATAATTATTTACAATCCAAACCCGTACTGACAATTCGTCGAAAAGTCGAATTTAATGAAGTTTATAAGTTTTAATTTATGTAACGTTGCTTAAGGTGGAGCCAAAATCGATTTAGCTATTTGTTATTAAAAAAAAATTGAATATTCTTTTGCAAATTACGTTTTTTCATGTTTAAGATTGTATTATGAACGAATGAATGGTATTTTTTAAATGAGGAGAATTTCAATTCTTCGTATTGGAATTTACAAACGTTTGTAAGAATTAACGGTGCATTGAGAACGCTTCGGACGCTTCAAAGAATGGGTCGATAATTTACTTTTTGCGCAATTCGCACCCTCATTATGGTCGTTTGAATTTTCTTATTTATCTGCGAAATAAATTTGAGATCACGCCTCTCTTCACGATGAGTAACATTAAATGATGAGCACCACGCGTTTTCGCAGTAATTGCAAAACCGATGCGTTTGTCAACTTGATTATTAAATATGTCTCTTCGTATCGCGAATCTCAAATATCACAATGATAACTTCAAGATATAAATTTATTTTTCCTTTTAACCCGAATTATTTACACTTCTTCCTTAAGTATTTTCTTTAAAAAGACTAATCAATTTTTATTTCTCTTATAAAAAGCTATTAGACATAATTTAGTTTATATTATTACTCATAAATACAATTTTTTCAAAAAATTAAAAAATGAAACAAGATTTCAACCAAAATTATTTTTTCTTATATCTCTTCTAAAAAGCTACTAGACATGTTTCAATTTCTATTATTACTCATAAACAAGATTATAAACTTAATGTTTCTTACATATTTGATTAGAAAATAGATTTACAATTTAAAAAAAAATTAAACCAAATTTTATCCAAAAATAATTTTTATTGTGTTTCGTATAAAAATCTACTAAACATGTTTAATTTTCTATTATTACTCATAAATAAGACTCCAAAATATTAAAAAAAAACAAATTCAATTAATTATTTAGAGTTTCTTTTTATGACCTGAAGTAATCTAATTATATTTTTTACTATCGGTACTATTATAAAAATAATTTTCTTTTTTTTAACGTCGTAAAATATTGTTGTTGTTGTTGGTGAGTTGAAGAATTTGTGCAGGAATGTAAAAATGAGAGCGGGAAGTTGGGGGGATCTGAAAATGCGGAGATAATTGTGAAGGCATCGGACGGTAAAAATTGTGAACCGAAATTAATGATCCTCTGGTTTTCTTCGGCCGCCCATCAATTAGTACCCAGTAATTAAGTGTAATTCGAGAGAAAAGAAAATAAAGAGAGAATTAATCGTGGTTTCCGGAAACAACGAACGGTTCTACGTCGTTCTCCCTGGAATCGCTGCGGAAGTTTCTCGAGACGCGCGAATTCCTCGAACTCTTCCATACAAAACCAAAAATTCCCAATTCCCGTCCATCTTTGTCTTGTTCCCTATGCGTATTATGTATTTGTCTCTTTCTGCTCCGCGTGGTTCCACCACTTCCTCCGACGTAATATTATATTATTTATGTATTCGGTCGAACGCTAATAGTTTGGGTTTTCTGAATGCGTCGTCCTCCGTTCCAGCTCTATCTGTGTGTTCGTGGCGAAGGATGATTAATATCGGTACTTAGATAAATAAATTATTCGAACAGATGCTCGTTATAATCATGATCAATAGGACTGCGTCTCGCATTTGCATTTCGTGCACGATTTATTTACTAAATCATTCGATACCTCTCCTCTTCCTATCCTCCTCCTCCTCCTACATCCTCAGTCCTTGCTCCTCCTTCGTTCTTCCGCTTCGCATGAGGCGCAAGTACACTGAATCGATCTTGTAATACTCTTAATTGGTATATTACAAAATGTACACTTATTTTATTTATTTCCTTTACTTTATTTAACATTCGTATTTTGAATTCAATTTCCACTTATTATAATATGTTCGTCGTAATAAATTCAAAAAAAATATTTGCAATTTGTCAATTTCGTACCTCAAGGCAATGTACTTGGAGCATGGTTCAATCAATTAATGGCGCCTGTGCAGGATTAACGTCAAAGTTTTATCAAAAATAACCTCAAATTATTTTACTCCCAATGACAATCAATGACGTTTGACAGCTCTGTCTAAAGAAGACAAAATTTTGTATTAGTCTCCAGTATAATAGATATGGCGAATATATCCGCCTCTTGATTGCTAATGGTTAATGAATTGAAATTAGCATTCGATAATATCCTTTAATTAATTTACTTAAACCTAAAGATTGTAAATAAACTTTTTTTAGAAAGGAAAATCGAAAATTTATGGATCCGTTGTTTCCGTGTGAACGGGCATTAAATCGCGTCCACGAAACCAATTATACGCATAATTTGACATTTATTTTAACAAAATACATATAATAACTCCATGCCATAATAAAATCCAAAACCGATGATTTATACGCGTTTGCATACGAAAGTTTTAGGCGACACCGAAAATTTTTGGCCATCAACCATATTTCTTCAACAATCTTTCTTTCTCCATCTTTCTGGTTTCCCTATAGTCTACACTCTTCGCTACATCGTTTGGCTGAGTATGTGTGTAACTAATGCTGAGTAATTTGAATTTGCATTTGAATGATGTCGAATTTATGCGGAATGGGAGAAAGAAGGAGCGCGCATATAAATCCAACGCTAAAACAAACATCTCAAGATAAATCATAATTAATGTGCGCATAATTCTTTCCGAATTATTATAATAAAAAAAGAAAATAGTAAAGGACGAGCGGTCGCCGAAAGAAACGATTGAATAGAGAAGGAGACTGAGAGAAGGTATAAATAAATATAATTTTGAAATTATTCAAATGCGAAATGATGGATGACCATCTCCGACCGTTTATTTATCTCCACATTCAAAACAACAAATTTCACCGAAAACTTTCCGAATTCACATTGTCGTGGAAATGAATCACACTTTTATTTTTTTCCATTTTCTATATAAACTATTATTGAAATTTTAATAAACAATCGTTTATAAACGAAATATAGTAAGTAAAAACCGTTTAATCATTTTTTTATCGGTAAATAAAATTATTATATGTTGTACTAAAGATTCTGCAAACAATTTTATAGAAAAAATTTTCTATGGTAATACATTTATGTTATCGAGTGAGGAAATTTCAATCGTTTCTGCATTGATAGAATCCCGTTACGCGTCAATCAATTCGATTACTATGAAACGCGGAAATGGCTAATTGTTTTAGCTATTTGGATGAGAGCAAAATCCATTTTCTTATTGGAGTTTCTCATACGTACAAAGCGGAGCACTTAAACAGCTTTGGTATTATTATCGAATTGTTGCATAAGCGCTCAAAATATTTATATTCGAATAGGTTGAATTAGATTGAAGCGACATCTCGCGTCGAATGCAGGATTTTTTTTTGTATGGAATCAACCGGATTTATATATATATATATTGAGCGCTTTTAAAATGGAATAGTTGATTTTAAGTGAAGTTAAATCGTGTCATTAAGTTGGTAATGAAGGCGGTTTCCGGTTGAGGACCGAGTCAATCAATTAGACATCCATACCGTAATCTCGCACATGTTTTATACGGAAAGCCGTCTGTGGACTTTGTTACTTAAGAAAAAAATAATAATGTATAATCCGTAAGGTTTATTATTACTAGATCGTGCACCAATTCTCTGCCTTCCCCGCATCCCCTTTATTATTTCTGTTTGTGTGATGATTTTTTTTTTATTTTTATTTTTTTTTAATTAAACTCGAATTAGTCGTTGATGCGTGGATGTGAGGACTTTTGATTGTGCGGACAAAGGGAGGCCGCACCGTCACGGCCATCAATCACTATTAAGATTCCCCGTCTTTCAGAAACCGAACTACTTTCGGTACAAAAGGGCCCCCCTAGTTTTCCGACGTTTCCTTAATTAAGCAAATGCCCCAGCTTCGACTTCTACATATTCCACATAGTGTATACAAATATCAAACTATGCAAAAAAAAAATAATTTAAAAATCGATAATTAAAATATTATCTTGTATGAACTTTTTTTTTTTCAATGGACAATGAAGAATAGGAGAGAAAACTGAAACAACGGAATCGTGCGATTGTTTAGCATTGCAACAATAATCGCGTCGGTTAAATGTGAAGGCCACAAAACGGCGGCGGCGGCGGCTGCTGCAATGTCCATTCCTCTCAATGGGTGCGCTGAAATATATAAACTGCAAGAGCGAATTTTATTAGGAAGTAGGACACTCGCATTTCTCCACACTACACTGTCTGCGTCTACGTTTTCCTAGCGCTATTCGAACTTATAAGAAGAAAATAATATATATTTTCTAGGAGTTTATTTTAGTATTGTTTTTTACACATAATCCTCAGAAAACCGTTTAAATCGATATGCAAAACTTTATGAACTTTATCAATTACGTGGATAAAATAAACATTAATACTATTAATAATGAGTAGTTTCTGTTTTTTTTTTTTGATAATAGAAATTGATAATTATAATTGTTTAAATCGTTGATGGAAAGTTAATTAGATGTTGGTAGTTTGCGAGTAATGAATGGTATTTGTGGTTTCGTAGTATTTTTTTTCGTGGCGGCCGGATAAGGCCGGTCGGGACTTATTAAAATGAGTGGAATAACTGCTTAGGAAGATGCGAGGGTCGGAAGATTGCAGAAAAACTAACGCGCGTTTAATTTGTTGCAAAAATGCGTTTTTGCGTTGCGCCGCGTGCGTATTTAAAGGAAGGAGATGGGTCCGTGGGCCGCAGGACGCGAATATTTGTCATCAGCATCAACGGAATGACTTCAGGCGGGAGAGTGATGGAGAGAAGGAAAGGAGAGGAGAAAGACGTCGGTCGAAGAAGGTCGAAGAGGTCCACCAATCCTTCCTTCCAACGATCAATCCATCCTCGAAGAAGTAGTGCGAGGGGATGCGAGTCGAGGAGGCAGCAGCAACAGCAGCAGGATGATTAGTATGCCTCGTGTTCGGTCGATTTTGGCGGTGGCAAAAACGGATGCATTTTACCATCGGATTCCTGTCTGGGTTAAATGCGACTTTCCGCGAACCGCGTGCCCTATGGGACCGAGGACCGCGCGCACCTCCACAGCCACCAACCAGTTTCTTAAGAAGGAGAAGACGTGGAGAGAGAGGACGAAGCGAGAGAGTCGAAATTCTGCTGGAGTGGAGAGAAACCCGAAGCCTTTAAAACGTTCCTCCGCTCCACTTCTCTCCACTCCGCGATCCAGCGAGTATCAATCAGAATCCGAACTATCTTCTGGAATTGTAATGCTCTAATGGTCCTGCTCTTCATCCTCGTCCTCCTTCCATCCTGCATGGATGGAAGTCAACAATTTACCGGAGAGGATAAGATAGTTCCGCGGTGGCGGTATCACCCATTCCGCTTTTATTACTCACATATTTTCGCTTTCGAAACCTATACGCAACAAAAACAAAACGAAAACTTAATTTATATATAGAATCAAAGAGTCGAATGTTTGTTGTGCTCTTGGTCTCTTTCAAAGCATGCGAAGTGTGTGTGTGTGTGAACGGTGGTTGTTTAAACGGGTTCTGAGCTACGTGCTTCCAACTTAAATAAAAACAATCCGTTCGCAGCAATAAATGCTCCAAAGCACTACACACACACACACACATACACATATATATATATATATATAAAACACACATACATGCACGTAAACACAAAGATTTATAAATATCTGTATATGAAGATAAAAAAAAAACATATTTGAATATGAAAGTATTAGGTTTCTTATTTACGTATCTTTCTGTTTATTCGAACACGTTACAGAGTCCAGCACTTTTTTTATGCCCAGGTCCGGCTTAAACGGAAGCAGAGGTCTTGCGAACCAAATACGGCTCCGAAGAAAAACAAACATTTTTTGCCATGGGACAATTTCTGAATTTAGAATTATTTAACCTCGTCCCAAATTTATGATATAATTTTTAAAAGTTGATAAACTATAGTATAAATACGGTAATAGTGGCTTTAACAACTAAAAATTTGAAATAAATCAAATGAAACTATGATTTAGCAATATACAGATGCAATGTTGTTAGTTGGGTAGGATGATATGTGTGTGTTTGTGTATACATATACATGTATGTGTGTGTGTGTGTGTGTGTGTGCGTTTGAACGTTACCGAAAGGAATTTTCTGAATGCGCCGACCACGATGGATTTTTAACGTAACCGAGCAATGTCGATGCCGATTTAATTCGCACCGAACAATGCCAGACATCGGGCGAATTCTGTTTTTGGCCGCTAATTAACAAACATAAAGGCATTGTTCGGGTCGGTTCACATCCATAATGCGGCCACTCCGGCAGCCACCGCTTGCATACTTCGCGTGCGACTGATTAACATTTCCACCTCAAGACAAAAAATAAAACAACAACAACAACATGAAGGAGAAGAAGAAGCCAACAAACATCATCCTCATCTCACTCTAAACGCAATGTACAAAATCCGCCGAAAATGAACGATAGAAGAATTTTATATAAAAATGATATTTTCTTACAAATAATCGGTTCATTATTTATGCAAGAAGTTTCCTGGTTTCAAGTTACAAATATTCAAAATATATTCTTTAAATTCAGTTACGCATGTAAAATATCTTACCATAAAATATCATAATTATCCAAAATAAAATTAATGTTAAAGATTTTGTAACTTGCGATTATGATCCAAATAGTTTTTACTATCAGAACTTTCATATTTATCAAAAAATTATTATAAAATTTAATTGAACATTGAAGATTTTAATTCAATGAAAAACTTTTTTCTAAAGATCAAAAAATATTCAGGAAGAAAAATTATTTGTTGAAAATATATAAAACCTCTGCAGAGTTTAAAATTTTGAAACTCCAAAAACCTCAACTAAAGAAAAGATATGAGACATTTATTATTTCAAAAATGTTTCTCAAGGTGATATGAAGAAATTTTCAATTAATAAATTTAAAAATAAATATTTTTTAATTTTATGTACAAAATTGTAATTTTGATGAATAAAATATTTATAAATATTTTATTTTGGGAAAACCTTGAATTCTAAGCAATTAAATTAATTGATTTGTTACATTATTTAAAAAAAAATTCCGATATATTTTATTTGAATGAATAAATAAATATTCACCAAACTCAATTTTTTTATTGAAATCAATTTTCAGTTGTAAATTACAAATTGATTATTAAGATGAAGACTATTGATTAAATGTAAATAACCATTCACTAGTTTTGGCGAGCAGCGAAATGTAAATATTCCGATGATAACTTGTTTGATGATTTTGATGACCCCCATAAACCCCGATGCTTGCGTCTCGCGAGATTTACGCCCTAAACGCTAATAGATTAAATTTCCTGTAATTAATAAGGAATATTTCCATAAATACACATCCTTTCCGAACGTAAACGAACAAGATGATGATGATGATGATGACGGTGATAATAATAATTGTTGAATTAACGTACGCCGTTAACGGACACTTTGTACGTACACGTCCGATCTGCTGTAGTTTAATCGCTCGCTGCGAACGTGTTTCTATCGTAATTCACAAATCGTTAATTCACAATTTGCTTCTATTGGAAAATAATTTTGCGAAATTATTCTGAAATTAATTAAATGTAAAATTGTGTAAAATCATGAAAAGGTATTTAACATCTACAATTGCTTTGTGGTGTCATCTGACGGAGAGCGTTAAATCTAAGGAGATCGTAATTCATTGGCAAATACTTTAAATCTATTATAAATTGATTGAGAAGAGCTCAAGAGTTGGGCGAATCTATATAGATATAAATATATATGAACAGTTATTACCGAGGACAACGTTAATGGGCTCTTTGTTCCTTAATTAAAGCATTGCAGAATATGGAGTTCCATTACAGGCAGCAGCGGCGTGCATGCATTAAGACATTTTATGCGTTTACAGCCACTCCACGAAGCACACTATAAATCTACATAGATATGTCAATGTGTATTTTACACACCAACACTTTCCAATGCATTCGAAATTACCACCAGAATTACTCAGCATAATGCCATGCGGACAACTCAATACAACTCTCGCACGCATAAGACCTCGCGTTACGAAAATAGCGAAGTTTTATCGATTATTTTCATAGTTGATGTTAAAATCAGTTTAAATACATTTTAGTTTCGTTTTGGCTAAGCTTACATCAACAGTTAATTAAGTAACCTAAATGAATTGACACAAGCTTAAGTCTGTGTAACACTTATTTTTCTATGAGTATGATAAACGGTGGTAGTCTGTAATTTTTAATGCGCAAATGATATAATCCGGTTGTTCGAAGTGGGAATGCCGCGCAAAAGTGCATTCATTATCAAAACCTTTTCGTTCGTTTTCTACTGTTCCTTTCTTTATTTCGTAAACGCCGTAATTCGGCAAGATAATAATTAATCTCCGTGTTGAGTGCACTTAACATTGTTCGCCTGAGATTATATGCAGAGAAGGGAGATGAGAAAAACAGAGAGGGATTTTTCATTTTGCCAAACAAAAAGTACCCTTTTTCGGTGTAAATTGATTTCGGTGTGCGCGATTTTAATTGAATTCCTTTTAGTAAACCATTTGAATGCGATCAATAATTATAAAGAGATTCCCCACGGCTAAGATCAGCGGCCGACCGGACTTCTTCTTCTTCCTCCTCATCCTCATCCTTGACCACCTCTTCATCATCATCATCATCATCTTCGTCGTGGTAGTAGTAGTTTTCGACTTTGTCGTCTTATTTTTCTTCAGCATCATCATCATCATCATCATAATGTCTTCTTGTTCTTCCTTTTTTGGTAATTATGTTTGGTCTTTTGTTGCGTGACTTATGTAGATTTTATAATTGCGATTAGATGCGCACGGATTCGGCATAAATAAGAGTCGTATTAAAAGGAAAAGGTGAGGTGAGCGTCCTCCTCATCCTCCTCCTTCTTTTCCTCCTCCACCCCCTTGACCATCCTGTCTGACGGCAATAATCGAGGCGGCTGTGGCCATGTGGTCCATCGTTTTCATTCGCGCCCCGAAGAGGCGGCAGCAGCTTGAGAGGCGGCAAATTTTTTAAATAGTAAATTTATTATACGCAAAACTTTTTAATCATTCAAAATAAACATTATCAATTTTATCACATTAAATTATTTTAATTTAATTTTCCTATTGGATATACTAATTAAACTATCCAGATATTGTTTTTCTTTTATTTTCAACAACTTACTTAGGAAGATTGTCTAATTAAGATTATAATTAATTTTGAACTGAAGGTGGAAAATTACAAATTCGACGTAAGCAGTGCCATCTTTGATTGAAAGGTAACAGTGCATAGTTTATGTAAAAGTAAACATTAAATTGATTGTGTTACTTAATACAAATTAATTCGCATATTAATAACTAAAATTAATTAATTGGAATGTTGCTGATAAATTTGGAAATAAATCTGTTACAGGCAACCAAATGTGCTTCTAATAAATATTAAATGGCTAATTATATTGTTATTAATTTATAATTCATTTATATTTAATGATTTAATTATTTCGAGTTGTGGGATGATTGAAAGATCTTATGTGTTTTGGTATTTACTGGAGACTGGTTATAGGCAACTTGCGTTCCTGGTAAACTTTACATAAAATGTAGTTCTATTGCTGTGCACTTAGAAACTAATTGATTTCTAGTAATACTACAGTTTTTCCGATTGTTTGTGTGGTTTGAGCAAAAGCTGCTGCTTCTTCATAAGTATCTTGCTGTCTCTCTCTCTCTCTTGGTGATGTGTATGCTGCATATAATTACTTCGGTTGTTTTACGACGTTTCCGTCCATTTTGTTGTACTTTGACAGTGGACCGTGCGGTGTTGTTATTGTTGTTTACGTGCTTCGATTAACCAGCAATGAGAGATGAACGTGTGTCGTACATAATTACAAATACACCATGACTTGACTGCTTCGAAACGATTGGACTGCATTAGAAGAAATTGAGATAGCTTCAACACAATACCAGGAATATGTCCATGAAACCGTTCAGCCTAAGCAGCAGCGATGGATCGTCAGGGGGCGCTAGGCCTAAGAGGTTCTCAATCGACGACGCCTTTGAGGAGGAAACTGACGAAGCTATCCGGGTATATGGTTCAACCACTCAGATGTCGCCTGTCGAGGGTCGCAATGATACAGTCAAGATTGACTGTGCAAGGTAATCTACCTTTTCCAACATTCATATACCTTCATTACATATTTCTGTTGCTTGCAGGAACTATAAACTAGTGAATGAAACATCACGGGATTCAGATTCCCTCATCCAAGACTGCTACGATAGCGCGAGCCAGGAGAACCTCAGCCGATCCTGCTTCAGGCACCCCAAAGTCAGAGAGAACTGGAGGATGGTCCTGGCAGCCACCACACTCCTCTTTATCGGAATTGGATTGTTAGCCACAGGCGCGCTGGCACTAGCTGAGCCACAGGCCGGTCTCCAAGGAGCTGTCTTTCTGCTCACTGGTTTCATCTGCTTTGTGCCTGGGGCATATCATGTGGTCTACATATACTTAGCAGCCAAAGGCAAAAGGGGTTACCACTTCCACAATTTACCCCTCTTCACTTGAAAAACAAAGCAATGAACACTACTCACAGTAACACCACTACTACTAAATATATATATATACACCTAATATATATATATTTAGGCAAATATTTAATCTCTTTAATTATTGGTGATATATATGCTATATTGGTACGATTAATTTATTCTAAGTTAACAAAGTAATCTAATAATTAATATGCTCAGCTATATAAGATTTGAAACGTTTTCGAGAGGGGAAAAAACATTTATTTGTGATATATTTTATTTAATTATTTTCGTGTATTTTCTAAAAGTATGAAAGAAAACTCCTCACGGCCGTACGCAATTCGAATAATATCTTAGATGTTACTCAGTGAGAGGCGCAGCTGTAGTGGCGCTTAATATTTTATTAAATTTGTACTAATCACGAGAAGTTTTTTCTTTAAAAAAATCGACTGTTTATTAATCGTTTCTAGTGTAATACGTGGATTACCGTGCAGAGGCAACAAGAAGAAAGACTGTAAAGCAGCGGTTCGAAACTGATTTTTCGAATATGCAGACAAAAAATGGTGCAGTTTGTGAAAACGACGTGAAAAAATTATTTATTTATTTCTATTTTAGAACATAAACTATTTTTAGTATTTGAATATATAAGATTTTGCTGTTTCGTACGCGATTCGAAACCGCGCCTCGTCCTCTTCGCTCCACCCCCAAATGGGTGGAGTTGTCGTAAACCAAATTGTAGTTGTGTTTGTTATGATTATTTTAATTAGAGAATAATATCTACACTGAATAAGTACTTTTTTTTTCTTTAATCCAATCGTCGTTTTATCCTGTAAACTATTTTCAATGATATAATACCAAAGTTGTGCTGACATTTGTATAGAAAAACTTGTTGTATGGTGTTACGAGATGATATGTAAAGGACGTTTTGATGTTGCGAAAGAATAGACAGATATACGAGTTTCGTACACTTGATATTTTTTTAATATGTATATATAGGTTAATCACTTGATTTCTCTTTATTTGACTTTACAATATCTTTAATATTTGGCACTTTGCGATTCTAATAAAAAAAAATACCAACAAAATTGAAATAAAAAGAAGAAAATAAAAGATACAAAACAATATACAAATCTATATATATATCATAAATTTATAACATTTCATTGCAAATATACGTTCTTTTTTTTATATGTTTTGTTTCATTTCCTCAATTCAAATATAATTTCTAAGGACTGATGGGAACTCAAGGAGGTCGAGTTTTTAATTATTAAAAAAAACATTGCCATGCTTACTTAGATTAAATATAGTAAGCAACGATTTGTGCGTTGATTTTCAACAAGGATTCACATTGGATGAAGGCACTTACGTTTCGCTGCGCGAATCAAAAGATCCAACGAGATATACTTTCTTCTCTATGAGACAGAACAAAATTTCGTATCCCTACAGTTACAATATGTAGTAAAAACGCTTCGAATTGCACACTAGAAACTAACAAACTAGGCTGAACAAAAAGTTTAAGACAATAGACTTCGCCAACATCGGACGATTTTCAATCCGATTCGGGTGAAAACGGACGAAACAAAAAAAAAACAAATAATAATTATATATAATAGATATTTTTAAAAAATGTAATAAAAATTAATAAATAGAGACAGCTACAAAAAAAAAGAGAAAAGTATAGATTACTTTAAGACAAAAAAAAAATAAAGAAACCGATTAGTTGTTAAGGGAGATCTGGTGAGGTTAATCATCGTTTTGCCGCGAAATTACTAATAATTGACACAGTATTAAGTGTGGAACTCACCTTCGTTAGTTAGGATAATTAGAGAGGTCATTGATTGAAGGTAGCCCTAAAATTAGCAGCGTGATTGCACTTATAAAAAAAAGTAATAAATCAAACAAACATAGTAGTAGTATATAGTGAGTAAGTAGTAGTAGTAGTAAGCTATGATAACAAACAATCGATGGATTTGTTCTTGCGCTTCTTCTTCATCTGCTCATTTTAAAACATTTTGGCCGAAAAATGTAATAAATTAATTAATAACTTCATATTATATATATATACAATTAAGTACAAAAACAGTTGACGAAAGTTGGGAGGTGGTGAAAAACGTATGGTTGGCTGCGATCAATCACACCTCGTCGTCCATCGCGAGAGGAGGTGGCGGATTGGCGTTCAGGCCGTCACCTCCTGGACCGTCTTCGTCGCTGATGCCAACCGCCGCCTCCAATACTCGAATCCTGTTCTCGTGCTTCACGATCATAGCCTTCAATTTCCTAATTTCGTCCGCGAACTTTTGCAAAGTTTTATCCTGCTGGAGCACACAAAATACATTCAACATTAACACTCAATCGTGTAATCATAGGTTTTCGCTTCTTAACTTAAGAAAATCTAGATTAGAATATTGTACGTTTGTATAGATTTTAAAATTGAAAAAAAAAATACTTACAGACGTCGGTGAAGCGGGAGGAGCATTTCGTTTGCTTCCAGTTTTCGGGGAAATCTTATCCATGATGTTAATGCGCTTGGACTCTGGCGGTTTGTAGCCATCCTTGAGGGAAATGAGCAACGGCTCGGCGTTCTTGCCTTCGATCCACTCTTCTGCGGTGAGTGCAGGCGTATCGCCAAGCGTGTCAGGATAGAGATCTTCTTGAAACAACTCCGATTTCCTGGGTACCGTCATCGTGATCACCTGGCAGAGACCCGAGTTGTTCAACCTGTAAAATCGCGAGATTTCGCAGCTAGTCACGTCGCAGCCTCTCTTGGGCATCATCCCTATGGCGCGCTGCGGGTCCGGCGTCTGGAAGGTGTTGATGTAATGCACGTATGGCTGCTCCGGTGTGATCTCGAAGTACCGTATCACCGAATCGCCCTTTCCGCAGAGGTATACCAAGTTGGTGTCCGGATCATAAAGGGGGAACATCACACCGTTCGACGTATCCAGCTCTACCATCACGATGGGTTCGCTCAGACAGTCCGGAGTACGAAGAGAGTACTGCCGCTCGGACGTCCTTGAGAAACCGGTGGTGAAGACAAGCCCGTGCCTCAAGAAGATCGCTCTCGTCGCCTTCGAACCTTCGTGGCAGAGCGCCTCCGCTTCGATTTCTCCCGTCCTTGGATCCATGATGCGGATCTTCTTATCCTTGCAAGTGGTGAGCAATTTAGAGCCATCCCAGTTAAAGCACGCGCTGTACACTATGTCTGGATGAGAATCGATTTGAACCATAGGTTCACCGGTACCTACAAACAAATATTCTTAGTTAATACATCGGAATCATCGATGCATTCAAGATAACCCACCAACGTTCCAGATGACCACCTGGTTATCGCTTCCCGCCGTCAGCAGGACGTTCTGCGCGGTGGGATGCCAAAGAACCAACCCGACACGTCTCTGATGATACTTTAGGTCGACCAGCGGCTCCGTCAGCGTCTTGATCAGACCGCCATCGGGAATATGCCACACCTTCACCACGCAATCTTCCGACCCGGAAGCGATGATGTTGTCATTGTGAGGACACCAGGCGATGTCCAGCACCGGCCCTTTGTGTCCGCCGATCAGTGGATGATCAGCGGCGATTCTACCCACCTAAAAACAAACAAAATATCATTCATACTAACTTTATGAAAACAAACCGGCTTGTGCATTCGCTTCATAAATCGATCAGACGCAACCACTTTGGCACAGATTCAAACCGGACTCAGAAATAATTCGACTAAGGTAAAAATAAATGTGGACCGTCGTATTAATAGCTATCGTCGACTCACGCGCGTAGCAAAAAAAACAAGACGGAGAGGAAACGGACATCGAAAAAATGAGAAAAACGTACATAATTCATACAAGCTGGACAAAAATTAAATATTTACAACTGTAAAACTATTTAATAAAAGTAATGTCATATTAGGTTCTCATAATCGATGAAATTCAAGAACAAAATTGCAAAGTTAATTTTTGGCCACCCTGTATATTCTGAGAGCAGAGAGGAATTTAGAATCTATTCGACGAGGATATTTTCGTACGTGATTAAGATTTTTGCTTTCCAAGTGGACGACGTAGGTGGGACGACAGTAATCCAAATATTTGATCTAGATCTCGCGAGAATCCAAATATCCAAGAAGAAAACTAGGCGACGGTCCCAGAAAGAAGGATAGTAAAATAGAGGAAAATGAAAATATCAATATTATAAGTATCTACGACCGCCGAAAACGATAGGCGACCGACGGTGGTTAACTTATCGCAGGAAACAGTGCATACGATTAGATAACAGCAACCAATTGATTTTGCTGCGCCGCTATAAAAATAATGGTAAATAAAACTAGAATGAACAGCATTCAACAATTTATCGTTTCATAATGAGCCCAGGTGAAAGAAACCCAATCGCATGCAACAATTAAGCCGAAAGATAATTAAAAACGTAAATAATGTATGCTTCTCGCTTCATAATCATGATCATTACGAAAAAAGAAACCGAAAAATAAAAAAGAAACGGGACACCCAAACAAAAATTACTGGTGTGCACATTTTTAATTACTATAGTTTAATGAAAAATAGAATAAAGTTATTGAAATTAAATTCTTCTTTAAAGACGAGCACCTAACGTATCTTGGAAAATATCAAGTAGTTGTATTTTAGTCAAATGAAATAGTAAATCAGAAATTATTGAAGCAATTTACTGAAAGTATATTTCATGATAAATGAATTACTGAAAATCTCTCAGCAGATACGGTGGGTGTATGTAACTGTTTCTAATCGTTGCGCAACGGATACTGATACTAATTTACTTTCGCATTTATATTATTTCTATTATTCATTTACTATTTTAAATGAAATATTGCAGATGCCTTCAAACTTTGAGTTGCTTACCTTGTTGTGGGGGAGAACGATGAATGCTCCGCCGCCCGCAGATTCGACGATGATAGCCAAGAACTTGGGGTTGACAGCACAGAACGTCGAATCCCAGGAACTTTTGCTGACCCTTATGTTATCATAGCACTGCTCACGTTTAAGAGGTTGCCCATAAACGTGACGAAATTTTGAACTTCTCACAACACGAAAAGACATCTGAAAAATAAAACAGTAAATGAAAGTCCTTTCAAAAACATCAAGATTAGCGAATTTTCAATAAAAACAACAACTTTAGAAACTTCTGTTACTTTATCAAATTATCGCGCGCGTCAAGCTGATCGAAGACATGTACTTGAAAACTGTATATATCTTTTAAACAAATACAATATGGTTTTCGCAAACGTGACAGAAATTACAGTTACCGTGTTTAATCTGCAAAGACTTGCTGTAAGCAATTATGAATATGTTTCAACATCTGATTCCCTGAGTCATGCAAAACACAATAATAATTAATCAAAGATACATTCAAATATTAAATTAAGTCAGTTTTTATAGTAGAAATTCGCAATTTATTAAATTGATAACTGTTTATATTTGTGTTGCTTGATAAGGAATTATCAAGATTAGGTAATGAACAAAGCAGAGAAGAGACATCAAAGAGTGAAGAGTATTTTGTATTCATGGGGTGAAGTTGGAGGGAGGAGGAGTTGGCTCATTGACTTTCATGTCATGTCATTACTATTATCACCTGGCCAAGTATTTATTTGTTTTCCTGCCACATTTGTTCCTATGCAACAGCAATACACAGGAAGTGGGCACACAGGAAAAGAGAAACAAGTGGACTCCAAGGTCTGCCACAAAGATAGAGATTACCAATTTGAAACATGATAATGGGAAGCATTATTACTCATCCCAATGAACATACTTTTGTGCTTGTCTGTATATTCGTGTTCAGCTACTCGCTTGCAGAGAGAAACAAACATCAAGCAATAGGTGAAATGCAATGATTGGACTTACCCCACACACAGCTAATGTGCACAAGTACGATTAAAACACGGCTGAGTCACCAGTAAGGAATTGATAGAGTGCAATCCGCAGCACGCAAAAATATTATGGTGATAACTTTGTTAGATTAGACGATTAGATTAAGGTTATGTGTTCGCATCTAAAAAATTTCAAATCCTAACCAAATTTGGTAAGCGCCGAGTAAGAGCCAGGGAATTTATTTTTAAAATGCTCAAAACACAAATTGCACTCTCTCTCTTGCTCGACTCCTTGCTATCTCTGGGTGGGGTGTTTTTCGATTTAAATTTAAACGAACATTTCGGATACCGCCGACGTCGTCGTCGTCAACGCTGCCTCCACCTCCTCCTCTTCCACCACCTTCAACCGCCAATTCTTCGATGCCGCCTCCCGCAACGGTTCCACTTCTTTCATTTTCTTTGTTTGTTTATTTCTCATTTGTTGTTGTTGTTATTATTATTATTTATTATTATTGCTGCTTCTTTGTTACCTTGGTATTTGTGAATGCTATCCTCTACTCTGCAACTATGTTGGATGATTTCTTCTTCAGCACTTCTCCTCTCCGCCTTCACCGACCCAAGTAAATCCAATGTATCTTTTCTCAGCGGAAACACCAAGTACGTGCCACCAACCACGAACAACGATACATTCAAAAAAATCGAGAAATTGGAGAGAGTAATAATATTAATACGCGAACCGCTCTACGCTCCTATTTATCCCTTTTTCCTTTACTGTTGAATCTTTGCCGTCGTGTTTTTCCTTTCTTCCCCCCCGCAAAGAAAACAAAACGTGATGATAACAATGCGCACACACATGCATTCACTCGCGTCCAATTTTGGAGATCGTACGGTGCGTTCTTGTCAGTGTTGGATAGTCTACTAAGCTAGACGAAGAGGTCTGCCATGGGCGGCAAAGAACCAGCGTGGAAATTATTAAAATGCCTTATTTGGATATGCGAAATTTTTGAACGTCAAAAGACACGACGTACGCGCGCGACGCCAACGGAATTCCGATGACTTATGCTTACCATTGCCGCCAACATTGCAACCATCCAATCTATTTACAATAATGGATTGATTCTCACAAGATCATCACCAAAAATTCATAACTTTATACCTTCAACTTGACAAGTTACTTGTCAAATACCATGTTCTCCTTCGCTTCACCTGTACTAACAGTAGAATGTAATGCAATTTGTAAGCAACCAAATGTACTTGCGTGTACATCGCTTATGCAAATCTTGTAGGAATGTAGAGGGATGAATTTATAAATAATTTACATTCGTGTATATAATATATATATATTTGTAGATTCGGCCGATTATCCTTTTAGATTCATCTCATTCCTTTTTACAACATGCAAAAAATATTGACAATAATAAAAATATATGTATATTTGACAAGATTAACAAGAAATTTCGCTTTAGCTCTTCTCCCGTAGCGATGGATAAATAACATATATAAATCCAATCAATGAAATAATAATAATATAATACAATATAAATAATAAATAATACAATTAGTCTGTCGTTTTCCTTGTTAAGTATCTAATAAACTCGTTCCGAATATAAAATATTTTCTTTTTCCTCCTCCTTGCTTTCTCCTACGTTAAATATATTTATATATTGGAATAACAATCTAATAATAGTAGTAATTAATAATAAACGAGTGCCAAATAACAGTAATACTAACATGAATTAAGTACCGAATCATAAGAAAGACACACGACTAAATTCAATATAATTGTTTGAGTCAGTGACTTTCCTAGCAACAATAAAGATAATACTGCACCTTTCTAAATTTGAGAATAGTTTGAGTAAGTAAGTAGATGGCACCAAATTGTAAAATAATCATAATTATTGTTAATTTGTCAAATAGTATTTGTGTCTGTGTTCGTTATAAAAAGAAGAAATTTACCTTGGGGATAAAAAAAATATGGACGGGAGCTAGTTCTGCTTTTGGTGGTATTGGGGCCGACCCGCCAATTCCAACAAATACCTATCAGGATGATCCAACCAATCGGCGGCGCTTAATTTGACGCAGCGCTGTCGCTCCGCCTCTTTAACCTGCCACTTCTTGATATCCAGCTGCACTTCCCGACTGCTCTGATCACCACATCCCCATACCTCAATGCACTGCAAATTGTAGGGAATCTTACGGAACTGCAGCTGTATTGGACAAAAATTGGTTACTTTTATCGAGAAATTTCAATGCAACAATCGCATACCTTATCAAAACCGCCTTCGACAGATATGATTGGAGCGCGGGGATCCTTGCCCGCCCTTAGTCCCAGAGGGTACCCGCGTACGGAAGTGTTTAGATATAACATCTTTGAGCCCTTCTCGAGCATCGCGAACCTAGAAATTAGATATTGGTCAATTTTATGAAATTTTTAAAAAAATATGACTTACTTAGGGAAGAGCTGGAAGCAGCAGGATTCTTCGCCACCCCAGTACACGTGAGTCTCCTTCCATTCACATGGCGCGGCTATGCAGAAGATGGAACCACCCTCGGCTTTCAGCAGGGTCAGAGTGGCACCTTTGTATGCGAGAACGTGGTGCAAAAATCTGTTCGCGCCAAGCCCCATCTCATCCGAGTCGTACAGGTTTATCCAATGCGAGGGCACGGAACACAGGAACTTGGAGAGGAAAGCGATGCTGGTCAGGCCAACTCCGCTGTTTGTCGGAGAGTGTGCTTTTTGGGGACGCGAATATAGAGGAGGCAGCGCTCCTGCCAATAACCAAGACATGCTCATCTGTAGCAGGTGAGGGTGCGGTGGTTTATCGCCGAAAGGCGGTGGCTGCTCCAACACAGGAGTCGCCAATTCCAAACCTAAATACAACAAATAACCAAATTAGTAACCAATCTAGTATAATAATAAGGTACAGGAGGAATCGGCAATCTAAACCCAAGTCAGATCTTCAAAAATATTTAAAACTAACATTGAAAAATTAAGTTTTGATAGCATAATTAATACTAAAATTAGATCCGTAAATCTGAAAAGATTGCCGATCCCTAGTGTATAGTAGTAGATCAAGAATCGAAACCTAATATAGAATGTTCCTACCATATTTTTCTTGTAACTGGAAGCTTAAAATATGATACTCGCAAGTAGGATACGTTTCTTTTAGAGATTACGATCCTTGTTCCGGACATCGAGTAACATAATAAAAAAATGTCAAGATATATAAATAATAAGTAAGATGGATTATTCATAGATGTACGTATAAACATTTTAAAACTAATCTAATCTCGTAGTTTTTAATAAACACACACACACACACACTAACGCGCAGAAAGAAAATGTGGTAAAAGTAAGACCATCTGCAATTAAGAGCAATGAGTCTAAACCAGAGTTGTTCAAACTATTTTTGTTTTCAAAAGCAAAGTTGGAAAAACACTGTAACCACTGTAATAATGTTAGTATTTATAGATTGAAATGTGTATTGTGTGTATGTTTTGTGTTTGTTTTGTTGTCTTTTGAATTAGTAAATGTATTATAAAATTGACAAATAGAAAAGCGTACGTCTAAGATAATGATAGAAATAAAAAACCATCTAAAGCAATTCAACTACATTCAAGTTTGAATACCTTGTGACTCATCGTCTTCCTGTTTCTCTATAAAATAATAAACAATTGAGTTCTATTGCTTCGTTAATTGCTTAAGTTTATTAAGAATGAGGGAATTGTACCTGCTACGAGTGAAGGACCTTCGATCTCAAGACTGCGGTAAGACGTGGCCAGAGAATGGACAGCATAGCGATGTAAGGGCGTGATTAATCTGGGGCAGTTGGCTTCCAGCCAATGAGAGACGAACTGCACCGAGAGCTGCATTTTGGTGTGGAAGCAACTATCGACAACGGATTTCAGCGTCTTGCTTATCACTAGACACATCTGAGGACCCTCGGAGTAGTGGTCCATAGAAACATGGTAAGCGCACATCAGCATCACCTTCATCCCATCGGGCGACATCGTGGGACCACTCTCGCATTGATCATCGGCAAACATCATCACCATATTATCTCTTATGGTATCATCATCCAATATCTGAAAATATACGTTAAAAAAGAGCATTTTATATATTATTCAGACTCACTGAGAACAGTTTATCGCATTGCTGTTTAAAGGCACTGGAGGTGAGGTGGTCATGCTTGGAATTCGCACGTGTGTGAAAATGCTTGAACAGCTTTTCTGCTAAAACAGGATACCTTGGAAATAAATATTTCTGAAAAAAACATCATGTTATTAATTTATTTCTGCATCTTATCATAAAAGACTATATGGTTTCCCATATCTGGCATAGTTGAGCACTTACTGAGAATGTTGCCAGTCCAACTCCATGGACACCTTCCTCTTGTTGTGTCTTCTGGGTTAAAATCTGCAACAAAAAAAAAACAAAACATAAACATCAGTGGGAATCAGACTTATCAACGTTATCAGAAATAATATTTTTAGAATCAGATTATCTGTGAGGGGAAGGGGGGTTGAGTAATTAAAAAGTAAAACAACGTTAACCTTGGCGAGTTTCTCGACGGGTAAAAGCTGCGAAGTCGGTTTGCTATTGGCTGATGCAGTTGGTGATTCCGCCCCATTTGTTGTTGGCGAAGAATTACTACCTGTCGTCATCATCAGTTTGGTGATGCTCTTCTTTCGTTGATGCCCATTTCCAGTCGTTCCACCCTTTTCACTCTTCATCGACGAATCCCTCTTGCTCGACTGATGATTACCCATCTTTCGACCCAGTTACCTCCGTCTGTTTTTCTCTATATTTTATTCTCTACCACTTCGTCTACTAGCAGGAGGTTTGAAGCGGACCTCCAGGTGTGCTCTGTATCAAATCAACATCGTCACGTGCTTTCCCAGGAAAAAAAGGAATCTCCGCTCCGCAGCCACAACCAAAACAACCACGAACCAACAATTCAAGAAAGAGCTAAATGTATATCGTACGACAGACACCACCGCACTTTTGCCCTACAATTGTGGCTGCCCTGTACGCATTCTCCACCAAAAATCAGCTGACCAAGTCACAAACAATAGCAAGCATGATAGTTGCATAAATTGAAAGGTGTTTAGGCAACTTTTAAAACATTTTTATTTTCTCGACGGTTGTAAAATAATTAAAAATATCTGTAATATTGTAATTTTCAGTTTCTTAAATTCTGTGGCAAATTTAAATGTTGTAGAAATATAAATATTGTGAAAATTTAGTAGTTTTGGACAAATCTTGGGTACTTCTGACACTTCTCAAAGAGAAAAAAATGGCGCTGGTATACAAACAGGACTAAATGAGACTAAATAGAAGTCAACAAAAAAAGCGTACATAACAAAGACGATTCGAACAATGTCAGATCTGGTGTCTAAGTGTGTTTTGCGACTGGAAGTTACTGGAAACAGTGAGCAATACTTTCTTGTGTAATTCAATATTTTTACTATATTATACCATTGTTTCTTTGAAGAGGAAGTCTTAGGTGCTGAAGCTATGGATGGAAACTCTAAAGCCAGGGGTCAAAGGTTAGCAAGAGATATCAGTGTGGAGACCTTCCCCAGCAAACTAGAGAGCCCCAGGGATGATTGGGGCATGATACCAGCTCACAGTAGAGAGGCCACACCAAAGATGGATGCATTGGATGAGCAGACAGAGATTGGTTTCTTCAGTGGTAATCCTTTTGTTGAGATTACCAAAGGTATTCTTCATTTGTATAAGGAAGAGTAAGGATTGCAGCATTATATGTTGATTATGTATAATTACATGAATTTGCAGTATTCTTAGCAGCAAAGATGAAGCTCTGACACTGTGTCTGTTGGCGGTGCCCACTTCCATGACGTGCCATGATCTGCTCGGGTTCACAGCACCATGTCATTCGGAAATAGCGCATATTCGAGTGCTCAGAGACCGACTACCAAATCAGTATATGGCATTATTAACGTAATTCAATTGATTGTTTTGCATTCGATTGAGGTATTAATGAAATTTAGATTGCAGGTTTCGCACGCATCCGTCCGCCAGGGAATTTTACGAGACGTTTAATGGAGCACCATTCAACTCTTTGGAACCAGATGTATTGTGTAGGGCTGTTTGGGTTTCGAGGGTAGAGTGCGCACAGGATGATCTTCCGCCACCTGGACACACTGAATTACCCATCTGCCCAGTCTGCTTGGGTTAGTACACATACTGATAGTGATGCGTTATATTATCAATATTGTTGATTTACAGAAAGGATGGATGAGTCAGTGGATGGTGTTTTGACCATACTTTGTAATCACACCTTCCACTCAAGCTGCCTTGACCAGTGGAGCGATTCGACTTGCCCTGTGTGCAGATGCGTGCAGAGTCCGGAGCAGGCTGAGACGTCGGAATGCGAGAGATGCGGAAAAAGCGAGAGCTCGGCACCATCGCCGGACGCCCTTTGGATCTGTCTCATCTGTGGACACGTGGGCTGTGGCAGATATCAGGGTGGCCACGCAGCCTCCCATTACCGAGAGACAGGTCACTGCTATGCTCTGCAGCTAGGCTCTCATAGGGTTTGGGATTACAAGGGAGACAACTTTGTGCATCGTTTATTGCAGAATAAGGCCGATGGAAAACTGGTGCCAGCAGAAGGCCCTATTCCAGAATCGGAGCAGGCCCAGGAGAAAGTCGATTCCGTTCAGTTGGAGTTCACCTATCTGCTGACATCGCAGTTGGAGGAGCAGCGGATGTACTTCGAGGAGAAACTGGTGCAGTTCGACTACCAGGCTTCCGAGGAGACCAAATCGCTTCGTGACAGGTTGAGTCTGATAGCGGAGGAAAACAAGCAGCTGAAGAGTAAATTGGCGGTGTCACAGAAAGAAAAAGCTGCCGTCGAGCGTCGTCTTGCTCAGCAAATTGCCAAACTGAACACAACGCTGCAGGCTCTCAACGACGAACGCCATTTAGGCAAGGCACTCCGCAGCAACCAAGAACAGTATCACAAGAGGATGACCAAGCTCGAAGGTAAGCTGGAGGAGCTCGAGGCCACGCGCAAGAAGCAAATCGACGATCTGAAGGAGCAGCTCAGAGACGTCATGTTCTACATCGATGCCAAAAATGTAAGCTTTTCCGACACTGAATTATCTACAATTCTAATTTTGTTGTGTTTTTTTTTTAAAGACGATCGACAAGTCTGATCTAAAGGAGGAAATTGCTGAAGGCAGCGTGACCATTGCAGACGCGCCACCTCCGAAGACCAAGAATCGCAGACGCAAGAAATAAAAGAGACGTTCTCGATAATGATTATTAGCGCGTTTACAGTTGACTTAAATCTATCGTTCCCGGTTTTTCACTCTTCGTTCTTTGTACAAAGCAAAATTTGTCTTTTTTTCTCCCTCTTCGAATCGTCTAAATCACGATGCTAGTTTTAATTTATAAATCGCATGTATTTACTATTAAATTACAAATATATATATTTTCTAATTATTCATATGAATTTTTTTACAAATTTCAAACGGAATTGAAATAATTTTTTACTTGTTTTAATAATGTTCAGAGTAAAAATAAAATCGTGTTTTATTGTATATTAAAGTTAATTGCAAAAAAGCAAAGATATAAGCATATTATTGTGTGGGTTTACATAAATTTGATTTTAGTCAGTTTTACATCTACAGAACGCGCATTTATAGAATGTATCTTTATTCGTCGCCGCCCACTCCTACTGTTTCGCAGGTGGCCTGATGCCTGAGCAATTGGGAGGCCGGTATCATGTCGCAACAGAATTCGCATGGCAAATCGACCTCTGGGCTGGAGGGCTGCGGAGCTACAAAAAATTCATCCAGTTCCGGGGATTTCCGGCGAGAATTGTATCGGGCCAGGTCAGGTCTGCAGCCAGTCTCGTGCTGCATCAGATCCTCGTGAGGGATTGGCGTATCGCAGAATTCGCACGGTATCGTCAGCTCCGTAGGCGGATTTCGGCGTCGCGACGGCGGCATCGGTGCAGGCCCTGAAACAAATCAAGTATTCATTTATTCAATTCCCATGGTAATCGCAATTGTAGAATAAAAGCGTACCTTTGTTATGGTTGAAGTGATTGCGTGGGGAAACGCCGCTTGACCTGAGTGGAGCGGTGATGTTTGCGGAGTCATGCAGAAGATTCCTGATATATTCTGTTTTGCAGTCTAGACGCCTAGAGAGATCCTTGTAAGTTTCCGTCTTCTCCTTAGAGGCAGTACCGGAAGACATGCTGAACCGGCCACTGGTGGAGGGCGGGATGTAATCGGCCATATTATATAGGGACGTCATGTCGAAGGGCCGCAGAGTCGGCAATCTTCCGCGTCTCTGATAGAGCGGTTCTGTCATTGCGGTTGATGTCCTTTGCGTAGATGAGTCCCATGAAGCTCTAGGTCCTGGCTCTAAGAAATAAATATTCAATTTATAAATATGAAGATATCATAACGAAAGTGGACGGACCATCGTTCAATTTGATGAAACCGTGGTTCGAATCCTCGTGAATCTTCTTATACTTGAACATGACAAACTCGCCGCACTCGTTACATTTATCGGTGCGAGTTCCGCAATAGTTCTCGTGTTCTTCCAAATCCAATTTAGGCAGCTCCAGCTCGCAGTATTTGCAAGCAAGAAGATGTTTAGGCTTCGATTTGACTTGTTTTTCAAGATTATTCGAGATCGTTTCCTGCTTAAACATCGTCTCCTTAACAATCCTCGCCTTCACTTTTTGCTTCGGCGGTTCCTCATCTACATCCTTCTTCCTCGTTGTTGCACCCGAAGCGCCACCATGCTGCGTCCTTTTATGCTCTGCCAAAGAACTCTTTGGCACCGGCTCCTTGCATAGAGAGCACAGAGCGATATTCCTCGCACAATGGGCCATGTGCATTACATAATTGGTCTGCGGAATCTCCTTCTTGCTATATAATATAAATAAGAAAAAGGAGTAAATTCGAATACGTGAATCGAATATTTGTCGAACAACCAAATTTGGACAAATAAATTCGTCTTTGCTCTATATTTGGCTCGACCGTTGGATGCTCACCAATTCGCGCAGAGCTCGTGCTCGATGGCCTCGGCCATCTCTTGTTCGCACCCAGAGACCACTCAACAGCAGACGAAGACTAGCGGACTTTGGCACTTTTCGAACAAAAACTACGGCAATGACTTCTAATGCACTCGCAACAAAATACAACACACGGTCAGAAGATGCTGTCTAAAAATACAGGTTTCACTTTGTGCACGTTTAGCATGAGTGTGTAGGAAATTATATTTAGAATTCACAGCTCTCGCGAACGAATAAAGAAAGGCTCATCCACGACAATTTGCCGCCACCTTCCAAATGAATATCTAAAAGCACACTATTCATATACTTCAGGTACACATTTTTATTCTCCAATATATATATATATATATATAGACATTACAAAACTGAGAATCAGCTTAAAGCTTATCGACTGATGATAAAACAGCAACAAAAGTACAGATTTTTTAAATTAAGATTGATTTGAATAACATTCAAGTAGATCTTAAAACGGCTAAAATATTACATCTATAATTTGAATAGCATAATTTATTAATCGTAAAATATAAATTGGTTGAACAAAGATACATAACTTATTTCTTTGGATTTTCATCTAAAGAATAGAAAAATTCATCCTCTTCGACATTATCCTAAAGAAAAGAAATTTACGTTAATCCATAAGTAGAGATTGTTTAAGCTCTTACCTCTGAAGTCTTGGCCCAGAAACATTCGGTAAAGAGGAAGGCCCTTTCGCACTTATCCACAGATTTTATTGCAGTACAAGTGTACATGATGTACTCGAGTACAGGAGCCCGGATGCTGCCGCTTTCCTCTAAAAGGGCTCGCATCTCGTGTAGCTCGAAGCCCCCTTCCTGATCCATCCATCGGTACTGCGTGAACAGACAATGAAGGAAGCACTTGAAGTTATTGGACGACTTTGATTTGCTAAGCTTCTTGTAAATAAGCACCTCGTTCATCGTCCCTGTAAAGTTTCATATATTTGAATATGGTAACTTTGAAGAATTACAAATTATTACTTAAACTAATTGGGGATGTCTGGTTGCATATCTTGATGAAATTCAAATCAGTCTCGAAATCGGCCAAGCAGATTGCTAAAGTGCAAACCAAGAGCGCAACGCACTTCATCTTCGCACGAGGAAGTACTAACCGGGAGTGGATGTGGATCGAGGGCGAAATCAGTATTATCTTTGACTTCCGTTCTGTGCGTGGGATGAAGCGAAATTTCTTATCGAGCGAGTTCAATAAACTCTTTTTGTAACATTTTATATTTTTTTTAATAAAATATGAAAACAATCATGAAGTCTCCTCGGTCAGAAAGTCCGAGTCCATTTTTTGGAACTTCTCCGTCAGGTCTTCGGGCACGTCGATCTCCTTCAAGTTCTCAGCGGAAATTTCATCTTCAGTTCTGCAAATATGTAATAAACATTAAACATTTGTTCAATACATTTTGGTATTATGTATTTATACCTGATTAGTATATCGACGAGATTTTCGCAGGCCAATAGAGCTTTTCTATCCTTCTCCCATTTGTGCAATTCTCTCAAGATGATGTAGGCGTTCTTATCTCTTACGTATTCTCTGTTTGCCTTAGCCGCGCAAAGCTGCGTGATGGCCTCCATAAGCATACACCGGATATCCGGATCATCTTCGCGCTCCTTATCCTCAGGCAGGTACTGCAGTTCAGCAGGTAACTTATCATTATCTTCGTCGTCGTACTCAGTGTTACCAGCCAAAGGCAACAATAACTTGGGTAATATATCGACATCATCGCTAAGTAACCAGCTATGATAATCGGCTTCAAAGCAACAATTCTTCAACGTCCCGACAATGCCGCCTCTACGCACAACGGATTCCTTGTATTCCGTGAACGCAATCAATCTCTGTATAACGCACTTGTCCTTATCCAAAATATACTTCCGCACGGTGGGACTCTGCGATAAATTGGAAAGAACCGGGCCAAGGTAATGCAAATTCGCACCCTTGCTATTGAAGTTGTTCTTTGTGAAGGCATTTATAATCACATCAAAAGTAAACTCACTCTCCTCAATCGAACGTATGACTTTTTCCACCAGCTGTGAATTCCTAGAGATATTTGATAAGATCATACAGCATGGATCAGCGATGTGAGAATCTTTATTGAGAATGAAATTGAGCACTGTTCTAGTTATATCATTGGGGGCTTTCACCAATTTATTAGTATGATATTTGGGTATATCCAAGTCGATCAGCGCTGCAGCGCCCTTCGTCACTGCCGAAATATTAACTAGAGCCAAACACGATTCCTTGGATACAGTCAAATTGGTATCCGAGAGTAGCGTTAACAAACTAAGTAATAATTCTGGAATATCAAATACAATATCTAGACCCTCCTCGCCTCCAGTCAAACCTTAAAATAATTTATTAGTTTGATCATCATATAGTAAAAACAAATATTTACCCAAAACTTGTGAAAGTGCGTAATCCTTAAGGTCCAATCTACTTCCCAGCTGCAGATATTTAACTAATTCTTTGCACGCTTCAGACATCTCGAAGTATATTGCTTATTGTTGTTTCTGATCAAGCATGCTTCCAAATCCACTGTCAAAAAACATAAGATGTATTATGCAACCAAAGTTGCTTTACGCAATGGAATTTATCAATGTCCTTCCAGACTTGGTCATATCCTAAAAGCGTTAATCCAATAAAAGCAAAACTAAATGGATAGTTGAAAGTCGATTAAGAATGTAAGAAAGGTTTTCCTATTTTATAGCTAATAACATATTTTTTTTTGTAATATATTTAAATTAGGTTGTATTAAATTATTATATATAAATTAGGTTTTTTAAATTTATTTGAACATATTATTTACAATTGATTCGCAAACGCCCGTTTGCGATATCCGTCTGCATGTGGGAAATTAAATGCCCGTAAAAATATACAAAATAAATTAATAGTTTAAAATGTATACATAATAATAATAGTAATTAATCCATTAATTCAAGAGAAAAAAAAATAATATGTAATAATATAATAATAATTGTAGAATGGCTGAAATTTAGTCAATATAATAAACGTTACTAGCTCAGCTCCGAATTATTAATTTGTTTTTTTTTATCAACTAATTCATTTGTAAGGTAGTAATTTTGGTGTTCAACGATTGCACGCCCCGCGTGAAAGGAAATGGAATCAGTCGCAGGTTTCTCTCTATGTTGTGTGGAGCTGCTACAATGTTACCCATCTGTATCCCCAAACAAACAAACGAAACGAAAATAACACATGTAATCAATTTACTTTTTGACTTTGCTACTGCTGGAGGGATTGCAATTCGGAGAGCTGGGAATGCAACCTTTTTGTTGATCGTCATCTTCATCATCTTCTTCCTCCTCCAGCAACTTCCTTGCCAATTTCACAGCATAGAACTCGTTGTAATGTTTCTTCCGCTTATTCTCAAAATCCTTCTTCTGTAGCCTCTCCTCTTCAGTCAAGTCATCATCCTCCTCCTCATCATCATCACTTGGCTGAAGTACTTTAGGCTTTGTGGCTGCCCCCAAACGTATCCTAAAATGCACAATAATCTTAAAAACAAGCTCTTGTGGATATTTTTCATTAACCTCTCAGCTAGATCAGCTGCATCAAGGACGTCAATGTCTTCGGAGGAATTCTCATAGTTGTATGGAGTCTTGGGCTCATCTATCTTCATGTGCCCGTAGTCTTTGTCTGGGGGATGCAGCGTGGCCAAGATGTTCATCTCATCCCATTTCGCACCGCCCTTGCCCTTCCTGTCAAGCAAACAGACGACATTGCATACAAAAAGTCCATCCTTTGTTCCTGTCCAGCCACTAAAGGGCTGGGTTGTTTGAGGTTATGTCTTCATTTTAAGCAGCGAGAAATGAAGATGATGGCTGTCCGAAGAGACTTACTTGGGTTTGGACTGTTTATCCGGTACATCGAAGCTGCTCGAATTTTTCAGAATCCCTTTGCTGGGCTTCAGTTTCAAATTCTCGGCCATAATTTTGCTGTCACTGTCAAAAACATTAAAATGACTAATCCGCTCTCAATCACCGTTTATTTAAAAATATCGCGAAAACCTTCGTTGAGCGGGTCGAGGGGAGACACACATTGCATACGCCTTGTTGCCACGTCAGCATTTTATACTTATCCTAGGCACACAAAAAATTGCGATTTTTACATTTCTCACCCGTAATCATTTTAAATATCTCAATCTTATTTCATAGATTAACTATCAATTTGCATCTAAAATTGAAAAGCCGAAGCTCATTGATTCTAAGTGAAATTTTTATCAAGTTTTTGGCAACATGGTGAAAGAAAATATTTGAAAATTCTTTCTTTTTTGCTTTTCTTGCCAGCTTTCCACAACACCTACTTGAATTTCATTACATCACACCCCTTTCGTGACTGCATAAAAAAATGTTGAATCATAAGGATATTAAGAGCCTCGAAATAGAACAGTCATAAAAATAACATTTTAGCAAAACATTCATTTACTTAAGTAATAACAAATTTAAATTAACATTACTCAACGTTGATTGGTTACATTTATATTTTCAGTTCCTACGAACACCAATTCGAGTATTAATTACAATGAATAAATTTCAATAAGCTCGAAATACGCTGATTATGTCGTCATACCGAATATCCACGTGTTGTTCATCCTTCAAACTCGAATCCACCTACATTGCATTGCATTTAGATGTCAACGCTTTGGCATGTTTCGACTGTTTACTTCTAAATTTAGAAATGCATTTATTAATAAAATATTTTAAATAACAATTCCCAATTAAACGATCTCCCGAAAACAATTAATTGAAAAACGAAATCATTTTAAAAATCATATATATATATTTTTAATGATTTCAGTCTTATTTCTGCCACTCTTTTGCTGCTTATCTTTTGCTCCACAATGTAAAGATATATTTTTATGGTACAGGAAAGACCGGCGATAGACTTAATTGTACTTTCATTGCTGTCATTGCACTATGAGTCGAAATTTACTAATTGTACATTTTTTATTCATTGATTAATATTCATTGGTTAATTGAGTCATTTTTTTCATCCTTGGATTTATGTCGATTAGTAAACATTTCCTAGATGATTCAAGAGAAAGGTAGTAATGATACCGAAACTATTATATATCAATCTATAGTATTTGAAGTTTAGAAGAAAAAAGAAAAATAAATTTGTTGATTGAAGTATGAAGTCTAAAACTTCTGGATTAAATTAAATTAAAATATAATAGTGTACAAGTTTTTTTTGCGAAAAAGTGATTTCGAATCAATCATTTCTATATTTTTAAATGTTATGTAATTATTTAATTATTTTTTACTTAAAATTGTGATTTTGTCTTCCTATTTACGTGAAAATACACATATCCGGATTTCGTTTTTACAGTTTTTAAAATATCCCCCGACTTACGCGGTAAGATTTCGGTTTTACATGGATTTTATGTATTAAAATCCACGATTTTGATTTACACAATTTTCTTATAGGTTTACACCAAATTCTATTTGAAAATTTGCAAGCTTTAGGATTTTTTATAATTTACTATTTTCTATCAATTTTTAAATTTTACAATGTGATTCAATTAACTCTAAATGGAATTTTAAAATTTGCATTTTGATGATTCTTGTCAATAATAAAGTAAGGTCAGGGAAGTATTTTTTGTGCTTTCCAAGTTCCAAAAGGCGTTAAGAACATGTGGTTCTCTACTGAAGATGAATGAAAGAAACTCTCATACGTTTTTTTTTTGTAGGTGTTCAAAATGATGTGGATGATTAAATTTTCTAGAAATTTTTTGAAATATCAATTTCGATTATTGATTAAATTCAAGTTTTGGAATATAAAAAAATTGGCTGTAGGTGTTGCTTCGATTTAATTCACGTTAATTAGTTGAGAGTGTAAGTATTTATCGATTCTCAAAATTCGTATTTCCATATGAAGCATTGCATTTGCATATGAGCCACACATATGCACCAAAACGTGTACACGTATATTTATATATGCATGTGTGTGCAGACAGAGAGCAGTGGTATGTAGTGGGGACAGATGCGAGAGCATGCGCGCCTTCTTAAAATTAGATTCGCAGCGTATTAAGTTTCAGTTCGTTTCAGTTGCTGTGCAAGTCTTGTGTCGTGTTGATGTCTTGTCGCGTTTATCAAATTTGATACATATTTATATACACTTGGAGAAGAGATACACCGAGGAGGAGATAATAAACAAGAGGAAAGGAAAGAAAGTACTAGATAGATAGAGAGAGAAAAGTATTTTTGTACGTACAGAGTTTTGGAAGATTGTTCGGTCTCGTTTTTTTTCTGTTTTCTCTTTCCGTTGATCGTACCCCGGCGCACAAAAAAAAAGCAAAGAAACTAAAAGGCGAGGTAAGTCCATCCTTACCATCTTAATCTCACACCTAACCCTTTGCATGCGGGCAGACACAGCCATCTTCCTGGGCTCCTCGCATTACCGCATTATAATAATATCATCATCATCATCATCTTCCTCTGCTCTTCTTCGTCAAGTCTGCTGTCTCCTAAGGGTGGATGACTTTACCTCGCGATCTTATCGGAGTGTGTACGAGCGAGTGTGAGTGTATTTTTCTCTGAATATCTGTCGCCTCGTAACTAACCCCACCCTGTTAAGTTTAGCCCCCATGTCTCGTCGACGATGAGAAACCGGTTGGCCTCTTCTTCTCTCGTTAACCACCTCGAGAGAACAATGCTGCGAAACGCAAACAACAACAACAAATTAACATTTCGCCCAAATCGAATTCCAATTGGAAATTGCGAGCAACCCTTCGCTCGCACCATTTACCTGTACGGTGATTAGTGCATGATGTACCATGACAAATCGTGAGGTGTTGCACTAGGCGTGGGCGACTTTCAGAGGGGCGCGTATTTCTATTTCTGGTATTCGGCTTTACGGAAATTCAGTACTGTTACGGCCGACGTCCTGTATTTATAGCGCAGGGAATTTAATTCGGCGAGAGGTGAACGCTATTCGAAGACCACAGCGGAGGAGTGCAGAGATAGAGTATGGAGATAGCAGCTCCAGTTACAGCTCTTCTACCTCTGCCTCGTCTTCTATTCAAATTCGTCTTCCCTACACAACAATTTACTGTTCCGCTGAGCTGGCTCTCCGCATTCCTAATTAGAAAATGGATAATTATGCCCGCTTCTTCGCACACTCGACTCCACTGTTTCTATCTCTTCTTTTTCGTTTCGTTATATTCACCCGAACAAAACAACAACAACATTTGGATAGCCAAAAACCTCTTCAGCGAAAATTTATATAATTACCTTATCTTTATGCTTCCTTAAAAAACACAAAAGCAAAATCATTTATTCATTAAACGCTCATAATTTCTTGCAATTTTATTTCTTTGTGACGCATGTTAAAACTCTACTCCTTTGCACCAAAACAATCTTTTCTCAACATAAGAAACAATTTCTAAAAATTATTTGTTCGCCAATCTGGGACGAATTACAAAAACGAATAATTTAGTACCAAATTTCCATAATGACTTTCTCAAATTCCTCAAAACTATTATAAATTATCAAAAACAACAAATATTCAATATAAAAATATTATTCTCAGTTTTGTTTAATTTTCTATTAGTTTAATTACCAGTAGTTCAAATATGAATAATTAACAGTATTTACCGAATTTAAGAAATTATAGCCCTGAAGGAACAGCGCTCCAATACAGTTTCATGTACACATCAATCTGATATTACAATGCGCATCCCGCTTCTAATTGATATTTCAGCATCGAATCGATGTAGAACGACAACAGAAGGAAACGTAAATTGACGTTTAATTAATGCCGTCTTCTAATTGGATATTTTAATAATATCGGAAATTGCTTACAAATTAACTTGGTTAAACTGAAATTTTAAAGAATAGAAAACGATTTGATTTAGTACAAAATTTTAATTTTGTATTCTTCGTAAACTTTCAATAGCTGAACCTTTAGATTTGACATAATGTAAGGGTTTTTTTTAATCATGTCCTTTAGGTGTAGTAAAAGCGAATCTGCACAAAGCATCAATTGGTGTGTGCAAGTGAATCTGTTGTACCTGCACAATTCGCGTCGCACACGGAGATGTGGTTGAAGGACGAGCGAGGAAAAGGTCTAACGCTTCTGGTAAACAATGCGTTTCCATAAGCAATTTGTTTTGCTGCTGCTGCTGCGATGAAAGTTTTTTTTTTCATTATTATTATTTCTTCCTTCCTCGGATTAGGGTCATCGTCATCTGCATTTCGTGACCCGGTATGACTCAGAGTCTAGCGATTTTCGCATCTCTCATCGGTGTTTTCGGAAGATGATGATGATCTACTCGCAACTTCAGTTCCCGTGAAATTAGCACATTTTGATTAGTTCGTTTATCGAAAAAGGTATTATTAATTGTGACATTTCAAGAGCGCACGGTTCGCTTACATTCAACAACAGTTTTCGTTCCCAATTTATGAATTACCTATGAATATGGATGAGAAAAGAGGAAGTACAAAGAAAATAATTATACAAGGAATATTTGAATAAAGTTAATAATTATTATTAATTATCAAAATCGGTTGCTTATTATATTACAGCAAGCTTTATTATTATTATTATTGTTACGACACACGTTTTCGCACTGGAAACGCTTCGACACATGATAATGTTTATATTTACATTGTACTTCAATAGTTTATTGTTTGGTGTATATTTACTAATAATTTTGCATTTGCTACGTGCATTCCAACAGTAACAAAATACCTTCAGTAAACTGATAAAAAATAATTATTTTAAAAGTTGTCACTTCTTTCTCGAGAGAGACTAATGATTATCGTACATGCTTGAATGTAATTTAGGTAAATGTTTCTTTAATGTTATAAATCGTCTTCAATTAGGTTTTTTCAGGTTAATGAAGGTGCGTCGGTAGCAATCTGCGCGATGATTTGTATTCGCGTGTCTGCACGACATACACTGTGTTTGTGTGTGTGTCATTGTTTCGGGTGCGATTAGAAGTGAAACAACGTTTTGATTAATTAAATTAGTTGCTTAAAGAGCTGTTCGTGGGCGGAATTGTATATGTAATGAGTTATATAAATATACACGTTTGTTTGTGGATCAGGACTGCGTGTGTTAACGACCGACGTTTCTTCTTTTTTTATATTCTCGTACATGCGGATACACCACAGCCTGATCTTTTTGTTATTGCTTTTTTTTGTGGATGAATACAGTTTCTATCAGGAGGTTTTCGTGGATCTAATCGATTCTCTGTGTGAAGATGTTGATGAACGTGAATTTGGGTCGTATGGGATATCCCATTACTGGAACGCTAAATTTGTGTCGTATAGTCAATGTAGAAGATGAAGAAAGGCAAGCGAAAAAATATAAATAGACCATCATCGAATGCTGTTGGCCCGAGCGACGCGGATTCCTCGCTCCAGGTGAAATCTGGATCGCTTCACGAAATTTATACCTACCTACCGTCTTGAAAGCGACTGCACATGCATATTTATGATGGAAGAAAGAAGTAATTCGTTCGGCAACACGCGAAACCTATTTGCTTTTGCACTCGATTAGCTCGTTTCGACGTTTTCTCCTGCTCCAAAAATTTCTTTTTTTTTTGGCTTCGCTCTCCGTGCCACGGTTTTTATTTTCTTCCAAATATTTTCGTTTCGAGATTTCAGGAATAGAAGCGAAACGAAAATAAAACCTTTTAATAGCGCGACGACAGGAATAGGGAACAACGCGAGACACGCTTAAAACTCGTTGCGTTACCTTCCAAATTCTAATCATCAGTAAAGAAAGTAAATTTTTTCTTAAATAATAATCGATGCTAATTAATATATGCCTTCAATATTATCATCACTCTGTTGCTATGATTTGCGTAACCATGGTTATGCTATGATAACAATAGTAAATATATTTGCATTTCTATTGCGATCCAATCAATTCTAATCTGTTTCGTTTCAGACTTTTCATAACTGATATGAGTAACCAATCAATTCTAATATGTTCCGTTTCATATTTGGCATAACTCTTTTACTATGAGTAACCATGGTTACGCTATGATAATGATGGTAAATGTAGGTTGATGTTTATATTGCGATCTAAATAATTATGTTGCTATGGATAACTATGGTTACGCTATGATAGTAAATATGCGATGTGATATTTGTATTCGATTGTTTATTGTTTTATAGGTATTTATATAAAATTAATTGATTATCATATCGACTTCCTTCCGTTCATTGTTAATTTCTTGAGAACGGCGGGATGACGCGCTGGAGAAGGAGAATGAAGAAGAAAAAAAAAGCGATTCTTTCTTTGGCTTTAACAATATGTAAACGTTTTCGTAACGATTTTTTGTTTGTTTCAATGTTTTCTTGCACGGTTTCATAAAACCCATAACGCCCACAGCGGCCAACTTTTAAATGTCAACGTGCATATTTCCACTCCATTTAGAATTTGCATTAATTGTCCGAGCCCGACCTCCCGGGTCTTTTGCTACTAAATAACACCATTGGAGCGACTCGACGAACCGCGCGCTTACATAAATATTTGCTCGTCTATCCGCTCTTAACAATTGGTAAATAACGTTTCAGTCCTCCTGATAAGGGGTTGACCATTTGTACCCTGCTATCGTGTTTTGCGACAATGGGAATCATTGATCGATACGAGCTAGTTTCTATGAAGATTCCTTTCCTTCCTCTACATCAGTCAGGAATTCTTTAAGTATAGCTAGAAACTGCAATCATCATCAGCTCTGTGTTTTTTTTTCTCAAATTAAATTTTTGTTTTGATTTCGCGTGAATCACGCAATCGATGAGCATTCTTTTGTTATTCTTCAATTGCAAAGACGTGCTCGAAACTATCAATAGTCTGAGTGCACATCAAATATTTCACCTTGTCCAATGTCATGGAAATCTATATCAATTTAATAAGTTTGCACCGTAGAAATGTCTGTTACTTTCGTAAGGTGACTAAGCTGCCGTACTAAAATAGCGCTTATGTCAGAGCAATAGTAGCTAACAAGCGATAAAAGAAATCATTTTATTTCCGTTCGACAAACACTTTTTCGATTAAAAACCATAACTAAATTACGCTCGGAACTGCTGAAAGATATTGTCTATTTACAATAGCCAAAAAGACATGCTTTCAAAATTATCTGGATCAGATAAACGAACATTATTTTCGCAGGAAGTTGGTGATTTCTGAATTCAGGAATGCACTTTGCAAACAAATCTATATAGATAAAGTTATCCAAAAATAAAACATTTTGTGCATGTTAACAATTTAAGTTAATTGTTACGTTTTAAACAGTTTTTGCTTCGTTTTAGAAGTAAACGCTAGGAATTCTAGAATTATATTATTCTGAAACGAGTTCATCGTCACTTTTACTTGGAGCAAGGTTACGGAACGCGCGTTACTCTTCCCACCATTGAATGCATATATATTTATAATCGTACAATTAACATCAAGCAAAGAAATTGAACTGCACAAAATTCGTGAGAATTAATTGAAATCATAGCAAAACGTTTAATAATTATGTAATTTTTTTTTTCTTGATAATTCGCTTACAATACGGAAACCGCATAAAACGGGCTTTGAAATATTCTTTATGTGCCTCCTTGAACATGCTTGTAAAATATAAACATATTCAAGCGTTTTCGTGGGATTCCCACTTGAAAGCGAAACTGCGATAAAAATAAAGCCTAACCAAAACATTCCGGCATTGCAGCACCAAAAGAGGCCGAACCATTTCCTATCATATCGTTATAACTTTATTATGATTACAATCTCGATGATTCGTCACCGTATTGCATGACAAAAATGCGGGTTTTAATCGTAAACCTGTGATTCACTCGCGTTCAATATAAACATTACTCGTATTAAAAAAAAATAATAAAAATTGGCATCGTATTTTTGTTTTGTTTTCTAGACTATTTTCAAAAATTGCCCAAAAAAAGCGCGAACTTACGAAATACTTGTATAAATATCAAATGCGTATTCTTGCCTGCATTCTGGAATGATTATTTTTAGCGTTTTGGGGGAAATGTCAGAGCTGCATTTCTGGCACGAAATGAATGCAATCATTTTCTGGGCTTGTTTTAGCTGTGATCTCCTTTTTTGATACTTTTTTTTTTCTTCTTCTGTCCTTATAGAGCATCTGTGTCATGGGGAAAATAGTGATGAGTTCTGCGCTCGTTACGCAATTGAAGATCATTATTTTTGCATTGTGCAGACAAGACGCAAATCGACCTCATTTGATATGGAAATCAATCATAAACAACTTACTTTCTTTTAAATTCTTATATAAACTTTATCATCAATGTGACAAGAAAATTAAAGCCATGTTTCAGTTAAGTTTTAAAGACATTGGTAAGTAGGAATGGGAAACTCGTTCAATGCCAATGGAATTAACGTTCCGCTCGTCGACTTAACTCGATCTAATTAAGTAACGATTATTGAATAACATTAATTGAATTCGTATTTAGTTATAAGGATATTTTTTTTCGAACAACGACTATTAAGAAAGTACGAATATTCTCGATGCATTTCTTTCGGCCGGAGAAACGGATTTATTTAAATAAATTATAAGCGATCCGCACTTGGCGATTTTCAACACGATCCCGGATTTTATATATTTGAAAGCGTAGAAATTCTTTCGAGACTCGCCACGGAAATCAATTCGAAATTTAAATAAAGAAAAGAAAACAGAGAAAGAGAACGAAGAATAGCAACAACGGTGAATAATCTGCTCGCAGTTACAGAATTACACTTCCATTGCAAGCGCTGCGATAATCTTTGCTCGGAAAAGAAAACTTATCGTTTAAGCATTTTAATAATTATTACATTTCCGTCGCACCAATTTTTATTGTTTGTTGTTGTTTCGTGTTTGAACTTCCGTTTCGGTGGATGGATGGACTGGAATAGTTAATAAAGCGTTTGCATCTCATTAATTAATTTTGTATATTTGTAACGAAATGTGCGTTAAAACCGGGGAATAGGTAATGCGAGGAACAGAGAAGATTAGATATTCCGTATGTGCGTTTTAACTGTATTCAAATACAGTTTCGTTCTTTTCCAAATTCGGTATTTTCACTATACGCCTCGGAAATACTAAAGAGGAGGAAAGCAGCACTTCTTAATTTCGACCATAATAGGTGATTGTTTTCGTTTCTGAGCGCTCATTGTAAAATAGAATGAAATGTCACATGAAAGTGTGTTATTTAAAAAAAAAATATTAATGAATATCGCCGAAAAGCTGTAAAACTTCAGCATTCAATTAGGAATAAAATACAAGTGATTGGTTTTCTATGACTCAATGTTTTAATTCAATATAATTTAAATTTGTAAAATTGTTAGGATTTACAAATTGTTGCATCAACTTGATATAAGAATCAATCATATTGAAATATCTGTAGCAAGTGAAAACGTAAGAACGGTAAAGAGTAAATGTGATAGATTATTGCATTTTAAATATTTCATTAAATTTGACCTTAATGCAATTAAAATGTGGATTTCGTTGTGCGCGTTGTTGCATTCTCGAGAGAGGTCTGCGAAAGCGATTGGCATTAATCGGTCAGACGAATTTTGCGGAAATATCTTCTTGGTTAGAGGGAATTGTTGAGGACGCGCGGGGATCGGCAACGCCGCCCGCCACCGATGGTGAACAGTTTTGGCTTAAGAAGGAAGAACTCGAAGGCGGCACAAAGAGGCGCATTGTTGCCTCTGCTCTGCTCCTTTGGTTTCGACGTACGACGTTCGATTGGGGCCCAGATGGCAGACATCCGTTATTAAAATCGTAACATCAATAATAATAATGCGCGAAAGAAAATGTGAAAAAGAGAACAAGAAAAATATGTAAAGACGATGAATTTTAGTAGAAGTGGAACAATTGATGTGCATGTGTGAAACCATCTCCATCTGCTTGCATCGCTCCTCCTATCCTGCTTTAATTTCCTTCTTAGCGCGAAGAGGAGGAAGGATTAAATTTGGAAACGGGGATTCATTCTGGTCCACGTACACTTCCTGGTCTCCGCTGCTGACTCCCTTTGCGAGGAGAGCGCATGATGTATTTTAATATGTGGAAATTGTATTTATGGGACGGCAGAAATTCCATGGATGCCGGCCGGTCTTTCTATTTTTGATACACTACTACTCTCCTCCATGTGCACTCTATGCATACATACGTATAGTGCACGTAAGTATGCGCGTAGATAGATGCCCGAGTCTCCATCGTCGTTGTAGTAGTCGCAGTTGACCAAAGACAAGAGCACTTTTAGAGGTGAACACACCGAACGACGAAGCCTTTCCTTCTTTCACCTTCCCACTTTTGCGTATTTTAATTGCAGAACGATAAATATCGCGAGACATTATTATTATTATCATCATCATCATCATTATTATCGAAGTTTCTCACTGTTCCACGCGAACTTCCTCGTTTATCGTCGCGCGGTTTCCTTTATTCCACGGAAATTAATCACCCGCCCGGATGCGCAGACTTGGCCGCAATTTTTTAATACTCTTTCTATTTATTTCTTTTTACAGATGGCGGAGACGGTGAAAAAGTCCAGAATCGTAAGTGAGGACGACTTGGAGGAGTCGGTCATGCAGGAATTTAACATGCGCCTAAAAACATGCATGAGCAATGTGCGTTTGTTTTACCTTTTTATTTTTCTACTTTAAACTAGTTTGATTCATTGCAAAAATAAAATGATCGTAAGGTCTTGATTGTCCATTTATCAATTTTACTTATAATTTATCTAGAAACTAGTCGCATAAACTATGTTTTTAATTCGATTTACAAATTAAAAGATGACGTAATAGGTTTAGATGTGGATGGACGACAAGACTACTTACTATGTGTGTTTTTTGATAACTAACATTTTGTTTTGTTTTTCTCTCTCTTCTCATCTCATCTCTGTGTGTGTGTTTGGCTTGCTAAATGATTAACACACGATAGGATAAGCTTAACGAAGAATTGAAAGAGGAAGAAGTGAAGGAGGAGCTGGTTCAAGAGGAGGAGTATGAAGAACGGACGGAGAGGAGGACGGCTGTGGTCGTGGAGGAGGTGATTAAAGAGAATGGAAATGTTGTAGGGCAGAAGCTCAGTATGCGAAGTAAGCTGGATTCGATGGAAGAGTTTTTAAAGTTGGAAAGGGAGTGTTTGATGCACGAGCAACAAGACTGCAGACCGATCAACGAGGAGATGGTAAACAGCGTGGTTGAGGAGGAAGTGCAAGAGACGGTGGAGGAGCAGCCTCAGCAGCAAAGCATTGTCGAAGAAGAAGTATTACCAGAGGAGCAGCCACCGATTGAGGATGAGCTAAAAATTGTTGAAGGAATAAACGTACAAGAAGAAGAAGAAGTCGAGAATATTGCTGAATCGAAAGAGGCTGAAGCTGTAGAAGATGCTGCGGATATTTGCGAATCGGAAATCGAGGAGAGGGAAGAACAACAGCAGCAGACGGAAGTGTTGACGACTAATATTGTGGAAACGTTAGAATTGAGCGAGCAACAGATCGAGACCAGATCCGTGAAGGATCGTATGTTCCTATCGACCGATTCGACGTCGTGTCTTCTGTTCAGCCAAACCGTAACCTCACCGATGCTGACGCCTTCAGAAGAGCGCGTCGACTTTATCAAGGGCTTCCAAAGGGATTCTCCCCCAGATACCACTACAAACGAATCGCCGGCCAGCGAGGAACCGGAAGCTGAGGAAGAAATGGAAGAGGAGGAGCCATCCAACGGCGACACGCCCATCCAACAAGTCGACCTTCTTAAGGATGTGCCGAACGGACACGAAGGCGACGCCCTCTCTCCGAGGGAAAAGGAAACCCTACCAGAACTGCCCAGCGTCAAATCCCTGACCAGCCAATACATAATGACAGCCGCCACCGCAAATACTATAACCACCGACACAGAAAAGACCGACACGGAAAAGGCCGAAGTCCTGAAGAGCCTAGACATCATGAAGCAGATCAGCAAGTTCGAACAGATCAGCCCCGGAAAAGAGGAAACCGTGAGTTAGCTACATTCACTCTCCATCCCATTAACAAAAACTGCATGTTCGACTCATTTCATTCGTTTTATTTTATTAATTTGATTGACACACTCCTGCTGATCACCGTCGATACTCGTTATTCGATTGTTTTTTTTTTGTTTTTTTCTCTTTGTTTCTTTTCATTTCGTTTCACGATTTAGAGCACGGAAATGACCGAAACCACGTACGTGGAAACGACAGTCGAAACGAAAAGCGGCGGCCAGGAGAAGGCCCTAAAAAAGAAAAAATCGAAAAAGTCCAGGAGCCACGAGAAAGAGAACATTTCCGTTGTAAGTCTTCGGTTATTGCCGTTCTTGTTGTTGTTGACTTGAGTTTGCGTTGCCGTTTGACGTTTGCTGCATGTTGCGCTCTTCTCTTTTTGTTTTGTTTTTATAGAATGATTGCGAGGAATGTTTTGTTGATACTAACAGCACCGACGACGATGGTTTCTATAATGTCAACGTGAAGAACCTGGTGAGTTGTTTTCTGCACAACAACACCCGCCTAACCACCTGCCTCTAGAGTAGTGATTTTTAACCAAGCAAATTATTAATATGCCTAAAATATATATATGATTAAAAAAAAATGTTGAAAACACTGCTCTAGGGTTACCAGATGTAAACATGCAAAGGAAGAAGTGGATAATCTATTACGATAAACAAATAGACCATTATTTTCTATCTTCTGAACTGATAATTTTAATCATAAAAAGCATGTCATTCTAAGAGTATTAGCTTTGAATTCTGTTGTCCCTCAATTTGACTATCTATAGTTCTTTCCTAATAGTTTCTTCATTGCATTTCATGTAGTAAACTGACCATGCCTCTATCATTTTCGTCTTCTATAAGAATCTTCTGTTGTTTTTACGAATATTCAACTTCAATTGAACTATTGTCCATTCTTCCTTTTTGTCTTGTCATCTGGTAACTCAATGTTTGGTGGCGGCGATCTTATCTCCAGGTTATTTTCAATTGTCTTAGGTTTTTTGTTTTTCTTTCTGTTCTCTGTGTGTGATTTAAATAAAACTGCTCGCGCGGCATCAGTGCAGGAGTTTCGGCGACTTATCGAAAATTGGCAATTGCTGCCACGAGATCAGGGTTGAGAGACCTGCCATCCTGAAAACGGTAAGGTATTTCCTTTCCAAAGGGCGAACAGAAACGACGACGACGACGACAACAACACTTTCCCCCGAGACTCTGTCAGTCAGCAGTCACAGGAGAAAGCGTTGTTCCTCTCCTAACATTTTGCTCGCTGCATGGCCTTCTCTGACTAATCTATTTTTAGACTAAATCTATGTCTGATATCCGAAGTGTCGGGAGATCTAATAGCGTTGAAACGAATGTCTTTAACGGAGTGTCGGTGCGGGCTCTGGTAAGAATAACAAATCATCTTATTTATTACATATTAGTACTACTAAATACTTGCACTTACGAAAGCTTTGCACGAAGACAGTAAATCGGTAAAAGCAGCAATCAGCTGAAGGCATAACTTGAACGATGTTATCCTCGTGTAAAGCGAAAAGTTAAACTGAATCCAGTTGCATCCTATAAAATATTTGATTCAGCATGTTATATAGTTGTATTTATTATCCGGCAGTATTTTGTGTTTTTTTTTTTCTTTTTGTAGAGAGACAAATTTAACGATTCAGGCACTAACACCTCCCCAAAACATAGACCGGTCCGTACCATTAACACTAAAGTCGGCAATTGCCTAAAGAGTTTGGTAAGTGCTGCTGGTGCTACTGCTGAATCTATTAATAAGACACCCTTCGTAGTTAGTACTAGAGCACTGTCTTCTTCTTGCATATCTCCTAGTTTAGTTTCGCTTTAGTTTTTCTCGTTGAAGAAATAAATTGGCTCTTCTCGGAAATCGAAGTCCAGGTGAAGGAACGTCGACACACCCAGGAATAATATACCCCTTCCTCCTACACATCGCATTTTTATTTCATTACTCATTTCACCTTCATCATCATTATATACAACAAAGTTCTTTTCTAATACTTCACTCTGTCCCATATAGAAATCTAGCTTCAGCAAATTCGATGCCCTCCAGAAGAAGAATGTCCTGCACGTCCGCTCTACCGATAGCTCCAAGGCCCAGGAGAAGTTCAATGTAAGAAACTCGACGTGATCGACTTCTTCGTCTAATTGCTTTTCACGTTTAGGGCAACCAGATCGACAGCAGTAATTGCAAGTCGTGCGGGAAGATCGTCTTCCAAATGGAGCAGATGAAGGCGGAAAAGTGCATCTGGCACAAAAACTGTTTCCGGTGCGCCGAGTGCAACAAGCAATTGACGTAAGATTATTAAGAGAATTTTTGTATGTGCGTTAGAGATGAGATGTTAAAGAAACGAATCTATTTCAGAGTTGACACCTATCAAAGTCACGAGGGAACTTTGTACTGCAAGCCGCACTTCCGGGCGCTCTTCGCGCCTAAAGCCGTCGAGGAAGATGCTCCTCGTAAGTTAACAGAATTATGTATAGCATATAACGAAATGTTTGCCTGTTTCCAAACGTCAGATTCAGTGTACATTTTGTATGTACTATTAAGTTATATTTAATCATATTGTTGCTCCGGAAACTAAAGTTTCGTAATTAGATCATTCCTCTATCTATAGCGAAGACTGCTGAAAAACACTGTTCAAACCAACATATATCTATTTTGGTTAACGCATATTGTCCATCTATGAATTGACAAAGAAAATTATGTTTAATGGTGTGTACACACTGTTCGATACTTGTCATATTTATTGTATTTGTCAAACTTTCTGGTATTTGTGTAGATTTAAGACAACAAACTATTCAAACTATTAACCAATAACATGTAGTTGTTAGTGGTTTATTTTAATGATAAATGCACACTAAATTAAGTATTATTTGTTTGTTATGGTTATTTTCATAAGTAGTTATAACAACATGTTATTTGACAAGTAGCGCTTAGTGTGTACCCAAATTTGAATGTGAAGTGAGGTTCTTTGATCTATTTTTCTTCTGTATGCTACTTTGTTTATATTATACAGAGAGGCCACGTAAACACGAAATGATTATACGTGAGAATCAACCGCAGGAATTACCGCCGGACGTCGTCAGAGGTCAGAACGAGTTGTGTTCTTGTGTCAGGCTTGCCAACTTTGATTTTCGTAACACCATGCCTAATATCGCGTTTTATATAATTACACCTGTTTTATTACTACTATTACTACCACCACTGCTACTACTACCATCGCAGCCACTTAAATTACTGATGCTTCTTAACAAAAGGTCGTTGTTAATCGTCGTTTTTGGGATTGCAGCTAGCGATAAGCCGGATTTGGGTTTGGAGGAGCTACAGAGTCTGAACGTGAAGGAACGCTTCCAGGTGTTCGAGCACCATCAGCAGCATGAGGACGAGCTAAACCAGCTGGAGAGGACGTCTTCAACCGTTAACGTGAAGCGATCACCCTCGATCCTCTCCAAATTGGCCAGGTAAACACTTTGACCTAGCAGCGAACAGATGGCGCGCGATGCTTACGTTGGCAAACGTTGCTCTTGCACAGTTACCTTCAAGTACAAACCGGTTACTTCGAGGTCCGTCTACCTCTATAGTTCCCGTCACTCTTGTCTCGCCGGTTATTGTCGTTCATCGACGCGTGAATCCGTGTTAATAGTTTGCTTTTGCGCTTTCCGGCAGATTCCAAGCGAAAGGCATGGACATCGGGGTAGCTGATGACTCTTTGAATGGTATCCCCATTGAGGAAAGCTCTTCAGAAGAGGAGGAAGAGCATGAAGAACTGGAAGGTGAAGATGCCGATCTGATCAGAGCCAGGAAGGCGCATAAGGAGAAGCCTTTCCATTTCGTTGGGATGTCGGACGTGAAGAGCAAGTGGGAGCAGGGCGATCAAAATGGCAGGGATGAGAGGCGAGAGGAGAGGAAGCAAGAGATACAGTCCATCAGGAATAGACTTTTCATGGTAAAACTATCTGCATTTCAAGATTATTCGTTGACGATTTTATTGATCCTATTCTTCTCTCTTTATTTGTCTTCTCAGGGAAAACAGGGTAAGATGAAGGAAGCCTACCAGCAGGCAGTCATGGACTCGGAGATGGGTGCCAACGTGAAGAAGACAGAGACCATCGAAGTAACCGACACTCGTTCTCTCAAGGAGCGCTTTGAGAAGGGCCAACTGCAATCCGCCGACTCCAAGGATAAGCAGGACGGCGAAGACATGTCCGTCTTTGAGAGCGGAATCAGCAAGAAGTCACGTTCCATCTTCCTCGAACTCGACGCTAATGCCTCCAAAGCGCCGCAGCTTTCCCCACTTTCGCCCACTAAATCCAACGAGCGTAAAGGACGCGAGGTAATTACTCTCATTAACTGATCGCACTTGCACCTCCCGTCACCTCTGCTACTCCAATTACATATATATTTATATTAACAGGTTGACTGCCGTAGCTATACAAGAATTGAACTGTAAAATATAATTACAATCTTCATCATCAAATTAGTCAAATTTATGCCGCAGTCAGCCTATTACAATGATGGAATTATAAGTCCAATGATGGCTATTTGTATTGCGTTGAAAAGCCTATACGAATCGCAACTATCAAAAGTTCATCACTGGTGTTTTCAATGATAGATATATATAATACGTGCAATGTGTCGAGATGTAAAATATAATAATAAATAAAATGTAGTAAATGTAAATATGCAATGGGTAGGTATTTTTGCAACGGGAATCCTCGGAAGAAGTTGTGAAATCCACAGAGGCGGTCGAAGACGTGACCGTGCAAACGGCGGACATTCAGCAGCGTTTCAAGTTCTTTGAGACCTACAGGGAACCGGAAAAGCAAAGGAAGCAATTTAGAATCACACCACCGCGCGACGGACAAGTGAAGGTCACATTAAACGTGTTCAAAAACAATACAAAAAACAAATTAACTCCCATTTTTTTGCTGTTCTTTTTTGGTTGTTTTACGAAATAATGCCTAACATTCAAAAATAATAATAATAAGAAAATAAACATGTTTTCTCTAGATTAGACTGCTGCTACACTGTTGTTGGTTGAATGCTTTTATATATTGTGTTTCTCTCTCTATCATTCTTCATCTATCTATTTTTTTATTTGTTCGTGTGCTTCTTGTCTTGTAAGTATTTCCTCGCTCACTCTTTGCTAATCTTGCAGATTGACAGCCCGGATCGAGAGGTCTACAGGGATCCGGACGTAGTGCGATCCGAGGAGCAAGTAGAGGATTCTGTTGTTGCCAAGCAGACCCAGACTGCCAAAAAGATGCTGAACAAATTCCGACAGATGGAGGAGGATCTCGGCAAGGATCAAGTTCCTTTAGGTACGTTTATAATTATCATTTATATATGAAATTACTTCTATATTGGTTATAAATTGAATAACGGAATCACTGGCATTAATAGAGTACAACTGTATAATTTTCGTTTTAATTAATTTAAAAGTTCGGGCCTCGCACTTCAATAAACGCGTAATGTTGTAATTACTACCATGACGTTTCAAATCTTAAATATTTGTTATTAAATTTTGAAAATCCATTATTGTATTTTTAGGTCCAAAGCCGTTGAAGAGGTTTACTCCGCCGCCGGAACCCATCAGGTCGGAGTCCGAATCTGAGGATGTGTCTGGAAGCGAGGAGGAATCTGAAGAAGATGAAGACGACGTGGATAACGGAGGCAAGGTAGCCGACGAAGACCTTTTGGAGGCGCAGAAGGCTGCCAGGGCGAAGCAGCTGAGAGCCAAATTTGAGAAATGGGAAGCTAACGAGATCAAGCGCGAGCAAAACATGAGTTCTATCAATTTGGCGGATGAACTGGGCGAGGAGCAGTCTCAAGTCGAGTCGACCAAGTCGTAAGTATTTAATTTATTGAGTTTACAATAGTAATTATACTTCTTCCTGTTTTATTTGCAGATTGAGGGCCAGATTCGAATCCATGCGGGACTCCTCCAAGGACGAGAGCAAGGCTCCGCGCGTCAAGGTCAATCGTTTCGTGGTGAGTTTTCAAAAAGCATATCATCCTACTTGTCTATACCAACCATTCCAAATTCAATGCATGTGGACCACTTGTGTGTATTTGTTGTGTGATTTTATTTATTTTTTAATTTACGATTATTATTTTGGCACTAATTTTGGCAAAACCATTACATAAAAAAAATAGTACAATATAACGTATCATACAGATACCTAAAATAAATACATAGACGAAGTGAATAATAGAAAAACGCATGAACTTTTGTAGCGTTCACTAATATAATAGTTACGAACAACGTTATCCAAATTATACGCAATTTTTACCTTTAATTTGCACTAATTACCATTATTGTTTGTTCTTTGATGATATTATTTGGGCTATTATTAATTAATCATTATGATTTACATTGGCTGAATTATTATTTAAGTTTTATCTGTTAACCATTATATTATAATTAATTGTTGTTTTTGGCTGCGATTAAGCGTGTGGGCGATTTCGTTTTTTTTTTTTAAATATTTATTATTAATTTAAATGTCTAATACCTTATATTTAGTAGATGTCTTCTCACGCAACTCTGTCTCCTCTTTGCAGTAAAACAAAACAAAAAACAAAAACGTAAACAAATGCACACAAAAACAAAATAAAAATCGATCATCATCTTGCCAACTTCAACTCACCCTCGACTATCTCGGCTCGAAACCATCGATAAAACGACCATCTTCCTTTTCGATTTCGTTCTTTACTGATAATACACGTGTGTAGGCGTCGATGTCGTCACATGGAGAAAAAAAACACAACTTGTGCGTAAGGACAGAGTTATATATAAAAAAAGCAATCATTTTGAGGAATTGTACAAGTTATTTTATTTTATTTGTTTCTCTTTCTTCTCGACTTTTATAATATAGTTAAGATTTTTTAACGATGTGTATATAGCATATTATTTTGTAACTAAATATTTTCTAGCAAGCCATGCTTTCACGAAAGATGAAAACTTAAAAGAAAGAATATAATGACCCGTGGCTCTAAAATTATACATAAATATATATAAATAATGTATACATAACAATGTATTGTCTTAACACACGATTATTAGATTTATATTTGTTGATTTCATTGATTTTTATATACATATATATATATATTTGCATTATGATATTTATGAAAAATTGGTGATTAAATGTTCGAACACTCTCATGTTGGATCGCAAATGGGATAAATTGTGATAGAAAAAAATAAAATAAACGAAAAGCAGAAATTAGATTAAATTAGATTCGCAGCGTTAATTTACATAAAATATCAATCGGTTAAATTATAATTGAGGATGATCTGCATTTCTTTGGTCCAACGTTTGATCACCACGAATTGCCGTTGAATTTTCTCTCTTAATTATTAACAAACTCCCCTGTATTTTACGTTTATATAAATTTTAACTGCAAGTTCTTTTATTTATTTATTATTATTTTGTTGTTGTTCTTTATTCATCCAAGAAATTTCGACTGTTATGTTTGCAGGATTTTTTTTTTAAATTGTGAAACGCTCCACGATTTTTTGCGCTGAAGAAAGAAATCGAGAGAGAATCGTGGGGGGTGCGAATTTTTTTAGAATTTTTATCGTGTGCGTTTCGTTTCGACGAAGAAAATTAAACGCACACGGCTCATCTATTATATAGTTACACACGTATAGTGAATATCTTGTATATGTGACTGTGCCAATTTCTTCTCTCTTCGATGGTCGACGATTTGTAAAGATTTGTGTAAGCAGAGAGAAGTCGAATCGAAGAAGGTTTGATTGTGACCAACGCAGTGAATAAAATTTGAAAAAGAAAAAAAAAAGTATTGTAATAATAAGTTCGTGCGTTGTGCAAATTTAGTTTGAAACGTAAGAAAAGGGATCGTTCATCGCCATCAATTGTTTTCTTACGGAACCACACAACTCATGCATACATGTTGCGCAAGCTGCAAGAATCTCTTATCTTTCATTCATTGTTCGCCCGTTTTTCTTTCTCTTTGTCCGTTTGTTGTTAATCGATCGGTTTGTGGAATTTGTGGATGCGAATTTAGGACACGACTAGCTCGTTGGAGTATTGCCAGGACTGTAAGATGAGGGTGTATCCTTTGGAGAAGATCTCCGTGCACGGGGCCATCTACCACAAGAAATGTTTCAAGTGCATGGAGTGCCATTCGATTCTGAGGTAAGTTCACTCATTAATATTAACATTTTTTCTTCTACTTTATTATTGTTGATGCGCTCAGGATGGACTCGTACTCGTACAATCAGGGTCTGCTGTACTGCACCCCGCACTTCAAGAGGCTGTTTATCACCAAGGGAAATTACGACACAGCATTCGGATTGGAGCAGCACAAGGAGAAGTGGAACGCCTCTGTGGCTTAAGACTATATTAGTATTTATTCCTATTCCTGAAACCCAAGATGCGAAAGTAACAAAAAATATTAAACAGCCAAAACCCATCCCATCCACCCAAGAACAACTAACACATCCCCATTAGAATCTGATTTTAACAGAGACGACGAACGCAACGAATACGAAGGGACTGAACACTTTGAGCAAACAAAGGTACTTAACAACCTTCGTCAATCCGGACTAGATCAATCGTTGATGTGATTAATTGAACGACGATCATGATGATGATGATGATATCGAAGGCTTCGAACTTAATTATGTACGATCATATTTTTATTTAAATCTTCTTCGCGTTTCTTCTCTCTCACTCGATCTTTTAAATTTTTAATTTATCCGCAGTTGCCAACCGGCGTGGCATCATTTTGTTGTTCGATATGATATGTTTTTCAAAAGATATGTTCTCAACTATCCTATTTATATGTATGTAATAATCTACCACCTAAATTCTTTCGCGGTCTCCATCCGCAGAGAATGAGAGACAATCGATGATGAGATGTAGTCTTCCTTATCGTGCTTTTAACTTTATTCCGTTTATTTTATTCATTATTTTATTAATTTTCACTAACCTTCCATCACTATATTTTTTTTTAATTATTACATTACCATTACTATTTGTGATTTCCTTTTTTATTATTAATAATTATTATGATCTTTTTATTAAATATATTATATATTTTTTTAATCGGACTATTTAGCTAGGATTATATATATAATATAATATTACATTTACATTACTTTCTTCTTATTATTATTATTATTAAATACCTTTTTCAAATCCATTTCCTTTTTACCTAAAACAACAGTCAAACTTTTTTTTCTAGAATTTGGTTTGAATAGAAAAATTCAAATTTTAATTCAAAAAATATAATATTTAAACTGATGATTAATGCGATATTTAACGTCGAAATGTGGTACAAAAGTTGAATTCCTAATGACAAATTCTCTAAATTCCAGATTTTTCATTCAATAAATTTGTTATATTTATAATTTCGAATTGTAAGTCCTTAGTGAAACGTTAATAATTTCAGAGAATTCTTTAAATTCTTGTAGCATAATACTTGAAAATTGAATTAAACTTTTAAATTAGAGAAATACCAACTCGTTTTCTAAATGTGTTAAATGTATAAATGCAATTGTTTTCGTATTAAATTCTGCATACGCTTTTTGATAATCCGTTTGGTGGATGCGTCTCTGTCTCTGGTAATCATGGGATTGTTCAAATATAATTTTAGATAAGATTATTTGGATGGATGACGGGTGGTATGCCCGGAAGTATTGATCGGGTGGTGCTGTTGGTTCCGACTCTTGCAATTGTTCCTGTGGGGAAAACAGCTGACTGGGCGAGTTTCCTCCACCACGCCGTCGCCGATGGTGCAAACGTGCAGCGCGGAAAAAGTGGGTTGGACACTCTTCTTTGCAGAAGTGGAGCATCGCGAAGAAGACGACGACGACGACGAAACGAAGAGGTCGTAACAGAGGTATGCGGAAAAGAACGATGATGCAGTGAGTGAGAGTGGACCAGAGAAAGAGATAGATAGACTTGAGCAGGGTGAGAAAAGGGCGCGAACACAGGAAGTGGGCGAGAGATAGATAGAGTAATGGATTATATCAGGGAGTTCGATATCAGGCTGGACAAGGAGTTCTATTATGCAGGAGAGCAGATGAACGGGACGGTCATCCTGGACACCGTGGAGAATTTCAAATTGCGCAGTTAGTTTCAGTTTCGCATCATCATACCGACCCGCCCTTTTTTCACATTACCTATTACTATTATCATTGTAATTATGATAAGCACATTACGACCTTTTAGCACCTGTTCCATGTAAATATTTCCCCCACATAAATTTCAAAGAGTGCGATAATGATTACAAAATGAAAGTAGTTCGATTTTTTGAATAGTGAAAAGGGTGGATACCTTTTGCTTCGCTCTGTTTCAGCTATCCGCGTGATTTTGCGCGGGAAAGCGCACGTGGAGTGGAAGGTCATGCTGTCTGGTGATAGGAGGACGGTAATTGAAATTATCCGCACATTGTTTGCTATTCCCTTAATTTGTTCTTCTAGGTGAAGGACGATCAGTACTTTATAGATGATAGACTCGTCATATGGGGCGAGAAGAACGTGGACACTACCATACCGATTCTGCCGCGTGGATTGCACAAATTCTCCTTCAAGTAAGGCTTCAGTAAGCAAATGTATTTGCAAATCTGTATGTATGCTTTTGCAACAAACAGATTCACGCTTCCCGAGTCGAATTTGCCGTGTTCTTTTGAGAGCAAACCCTGCTGCATCCGGTACTACGTCAAGGTGACGGTGGACATTCCGTACGCCAGTCCTCCGCAGGGGATGAAGTACTTCACGGTCGTCGGGCCGCACATCGATTGCATGGACGAACAATACTTGGTAGTGTATAGATTGCGAACAATATTTTGGCAGATCGATCAGCATAAATACGCACCTTATGGGTGTGGTGGATTGCTTGCAGAAACCTGCTGTGTTGGAGGACAGGAAGAGCGTATGCTGTTGGTGCTGCAAGAAGGGAACTTTGAGTTTGAGGTGCGTTTTGGAGCGATCAGCGTACGTTTGCCGTGAAAGCGTCAAGCTGAAGGCGACCATCGACAACCAAGGACAGGAGGAGGTGTCGCTGAGAGTCAGACTCGAACAGTGCTGCGAGTTCTTCATCGATAGAGGAGTCCTCGGCGTCAGCAAAGACCTGAAGCATCTGGTTTTCGAATACAGGCACGTGTGTCATCATTCGCTCATAGCTGATTGATTATTAAAGACTGATTTTGATCTGTCTGTCCAGGGGAAGCCAGGTGAAGCCAAACTCTCGCACCAAATGGGACAGCCAGAGTAGCCTCGTCATACCGCCGATGCCGACGACGCTTGTCGGCATCTGCCGTCTGGCACAGATCTACTACGTTCTAACAGTCAGTGCGCAAAATGATGATCATTTTCGTTTCATTGCTTTGTTGTCTTTCAGGTCAGCCTGGATTCGACCAAGGAAACGGATTTGGTCCAGCTCAGTTTTCCAATTACCATAGCTACAGTGCCTTTTCGGATACCCAACACAAACAAAACCCCAAGCGTGAGATACGGTAAACAAAGACTTCCTCAATTAAACCAAGAAGTTTTTTGTGAAACATTTATTGGGATTATTTTGTATTGCAGAGCACGCCGCCGCACACGTCGAAGGTGGTCAGTACATCGGGCCCGAATTCCTGCTCGGTCAGGTCTATGATGGTAACGACCATCAGACAAGGTAAAAAGCAAAGATATTATTCCATAATATTTTTAGAGCCCCAACTACTATCCTCTATCATCAAATTATTCTCACTTCCTTCTTTTATTCCAGGGAACCGATAGTTCTCTACAAACCTGTTTACGTAACAGTCGACAGAGCTGATCAAGTGTCAAAGTAGATAACGATACCAAAACAGTAATAATAACCGAAATTCGAAACACAATCTTCCATATTTGTAATATGTTTTAACGAATTGTTTTTCAATTTTTTTTTTGCCAAATTTTATTTCGTCGATGACGAAAAAAAAATACAATTATACATTTATAAATATATATATATATATTGAAACACAAATACAGGGTGAAACGGAATTAAAACTTTTGTTCTCGCCTCTTCTGCGGATCGGGAACGAAATGAATCTCGTAATGAAATAAAATTTAACAAAAAAATATATATATATGTAAAGAGAAACGCGATGACGCAGAATAGAGCTCAATTTTTCTAGTCATTTTAGGTGAATTATACAAGAAGAAACGTGGAACAAATGCAGATCGAATGTTCAGAACTAGTTCTGCGACGATTGCACAACGGTCTTTCCATATATTTAGTAAGTGTTGTTATTTGAAAGAGAGCAAGTGCCAACGAAGGTGCACCTCTTTATTGAACACCCCTCTATATAAAAAGAAACCTTTAATACGTTATTAATAAATAATATAGAGTATAGGATAATTATTGAAATGTAATAAATATTATATAAATATATATATTTGTGTATGTTTCCTTGATAAAGATTAAGTATATTATAAATATATATGTCTATTAATAAGAGTTAACCTTATTTATCAAAAAACAACCTTAATCATTGAAAGCGATAAATCAATTAATTTCGTTGCATTTAACATTTACGTATGCAATGGAAACGTTGTATGTTTTGCTCTGGTCAAGTTTTTTCCTGCAATTTTCGGCAGGAATAACAATTGTTAGTCAGACAGGACTTTTTTCGCAAATAATGAAATCCTATTGCGTAACAACTAACGAAAGTCAAACTTTGACTTGGACAACACCGTACGATGAATCGTATTACGAAAATCGCGGTAAGTTTTGTCAATTATATTTTATTACATATTAATATTAATTATTAATGTTTGCGATAGGTGAGGAATTTCATGATGATAATATAATTATGTTCGTGCCAAATCATTGGCTGCTCGAATCGATTCACCATTTGTACTCTGGTCCAATTCTGGATCCGAGATGGCAAAGTTCTTTAGTGCAATTCTATGTTAAACTGTATTGTTATAATACGTTTTCTTTTAGGTTTCGAGACGTTCACGAGCAGAAACATGAAAAAAGTGTCTAAAAATCTGACTCGCCCTCTGAAAATCTTCTTTGAATTCTCATTTTCCATCAAATACGAGGAAGATGCCGAAATTTCCTTTTCTTTTAACCGAACTTTATTTCAAACTTTATCATTTAAGAACAATATTCTTACCGCAACCACGAATTTTTATAAAATAATGTACTATACATTTGTAGAGAAAAAAGCATCAGAAATAGAGGTGCAAATCGTTTAAATTGTTTTATACTATTTTGTTAATTTTTCTTTTTGCGAGTGTAGCAGTTTATATTGCCTTCACGAGATGGCTGGAATCACTTTACCATAAGATACAATGCTCAGACTAAGCAATACTCGTTGATATTGAATGGAAACATAGCAGTCCTCGAATATGCAAACACATTCTACGCTTTCGATCAAGTCGATATGCAATCGAAGGAAGGCGCAGTCTGGAAACTTCATTCATGTAATTATCAATTTCCTACCGATTTAGGAATGCTTACGAATTACTTAATTAAATTTGTCTGTACGTTTTTAGACAATTATTACAGAACTACTTCAAATTTGTCGGAAACTATGTTCGTTGAAATGTTGCGGCCTCTCGACGGCAAGTTATGCTTGTCCGCATATTTTTATTTCGAGCATGAATTAACAGTCGAGTTGCGACTGGACTCAAACATCTACAAACAGTGGACATTCCAGAATGATAAGGTATTATTGTAATCTATCATTATTCCAATCAGAATATTGATTTCGCTGTTCATTTTAGATGAGCTGGAAATTAATCAAAATGAATGCATCGGTCAACAAACGTATTGCGAATAATTTCTTCACGTTTTGGATAAAATATCGATACGACAATAATATTATTTTCAGTCATCTCAAACTAAATTCAGATTGCGAGACCGGCATCAACAAAATCTACACGGACGTTCAAATCGATGATTTGCAACTAGTTTCTTGCGAATCTTTGGATAATCCAAATGTATTAGTTACAATGGAGAGATCTAATGAGACTATAGGTTGGTGGGCAGTAATATGATTGAATATTTTATAAAAAATCGTTCGTAGTTAGCACCTGTTCAGCCGAAGAGTTCGGAAAGGATTGCATCAAATGTAAATCAGTCTTTAATACGGATTTTTGCGTGCAAGCGATGACCTGCGACGAGAATAGCAAATGCTACTGCCAACCTGGATTCGACGGAGAATATTGCTCTTATGGTGCTATTTGACAATAATAATTCAATACAACGTAATAATAATAATATTAACTATTATCATTCGTTCGTTTAAGATTGCGAAGACGGATTTGGATCCAACTGCGCTGAGAAATGCGGGAAATGCAAGGATAATGAACAATGTCATCATATTACCGGTCAGTGTCTGAATGGATGTGAAAAGTATTACGTGGAACCATTCTGCAATGAGAGTAAATTGCATTACAAAAAGATAATTTTAATAATTATAATTTATTGCATATTTCAGCTGATTTACCTTACTTAAAGGAAGCGCCCGTTATGCACGAAAACTGTTTCAACTATTCATGTTCAATAATATTTAATCCTAACATGTACGAAGGACGCAAAAAGCCGGATTCATACAAATATCAATATAAAAATTATGAATCAGTAGATTGGAGAAGCGACATAGTGCCAAACAAAATTGTTAACATTATAGATATTGATTATAATACAGACAATTATAATTATACAATAAGAATTGTATTGTGTGTTGAAAATGAATGCATGGAGGGTAACGAAGTTCCGACAATGATGTTGTACACTTAAATTTAAGTGTATTGGCGAGTAGGATGAATGCATTTGTCTATAATCTCAATGTAGAATGAAACAACGATTAATTTATATTATTATTATTATTTAATCAATAAAAAATCTATATCTTTAAGAAAATAATCTTCATGTGATTCTAAAATATCTTCCTTATAACTTTAATATTATTATTACATTTGCTTTTCGGTTCTCTTTTCCAATTAAATATATTAATATATGTATATAATTCTATATATAAATATAATAATGTATTTGATAACAAAAATCAAGATATAAACAACATTTCCATACTACACACATATTTATATTTACACGCAGAAAACTCTTTTCAAGCGTTCATCCAGTTTCAATTGGTGAGGGCAAAAGGCACATAGATCTAGCTATATACATACATATATATTCATATATGCGTCACGTGTATAAATATATTCTTTTTTTTTAATATATATATAACAAGATTTGTATGGTTTTTTTCATTTTCAATTAAATTAAAATTTAAAACTCTTCACGCGGATTCCAAGACTCCACCAAATCAATCAATTATTTTCTTGTATCGTTATTATAAACTATTTATATAATATATACTAAAAAGGGCTAAAAGAAAATAATCATTATTATAAAATATTTACAATAAATAAATATATGCTAAATTTCAGAAAAAAAAAAGAAAAGGGAGAATCGCATTAAATTGGATGCGATACGAATATTATTGTAATAATGACAAGAAGGTAACGAAAAGTGGGAGGAGTTGATAGTGGAGGGAGGTTGTCGAAAGGTTAGTATTTTAGCTACGTTTCGCGGACTTCTTGATTCGTATAACCTTGTCTTTGGTCGACTTCCTCGACTGCATCACTGGACGTCCACGGAGCTTCGCCTTGAACATCTCCTGATGCATGCGCAGCTTCTGGGCTAGTGTCGACTTTCGTACCTCCCGCTCCGCCGTTTTCCTGGAGGATGAAGCAACGGCCGGCGTCGACGTATGTTGCGGACCATTCGATGACTTCGATGCTGTCGACGCAGACGACATACCTTCGCTTCTCTTCTCCGTGCCGTTGTTGTTCCGCAGCACCCGCGTTAGGATCTCTTTGGTTTTCTTCGGTGCGCTCTCGCTGCAACTCGGCGTCATCATCGATGAGGAGGACCTCAATTTCACGGGTGGATCTGGAAAGCGGATTGCGATTAGCAATTGCATCGACACTAACACGTCGCATCGTACCTTTCGATTTGAAGAGCACACTTTGCAGCAGCTTCTTTTTCTCGCTGGTGCCGATGTTCAACTTGTTGCGAATGTTGTTGAACTTTTTCTTTTGCATAGGGTTCTTATCGTTTGGTGTGTTCTTCCTTTCCCTCAGTACTCTACATTCGGCACTGCCGGAGGATGGACAGGATGGAGTTGGCGGCAACGGCGATTTCTTGCCGCGACTGCTTGTTATTTCGTCCTTGTTGGACGCACTCCGAAGTCCACTCTTTCTAGCCGCGGCCCGTTCGGCTGCGGCGTCCGCGCTCCCAGGATGAACGTCGAGACTGCTAGAGCTCACCTCGTTTATCTGTATATCACTGGACTGAGAAACAGTAGCCACCGTCGACGCATCATCTTCGTCGGACGACGGCGGATGTGGTCGTGTGTTGAAAGCGATGCTCTCCCTGGGTTTCGGTACGAATTCCTTGTCCACTTCCTCCCCTATTGGTGCCGACAACTTTGAGAGATCAGTTTGTCCAACGTCCCGGAGGTCGTCTTTGTCGGGCGACGGATTTTTCTTCATCGGTTCCGGCACATCCTGTGGAACCTGTTCTTGTACCATTGCAGGACTTGCATCCTGGTATCGAGTCTCTATCTGCAGACCCCTCGACGAGTAAGAGTTCTTCTTGTTGAGCAGAACTTGAGCTCGGGGTGGTCCACGCGGGTCCAGCATCAGCGTAATCACAGACGTATTATCAGCGCGCATCTTTGTGTTGCACCATCTGAAAACAAGTAAAACGTAAAATAAAATTCATCCCCATTGTCAAAAACAATATCAGTAATTAGAGTTCACAGTTGTTTGTAATAATTTATAGGTACTAACTGCCACTAACCTGTCTAAGGCTTTCTCGACGAGGCACTTGGAGGGATTGATCCAGATTTTGTTAGGGCCATCGCTAAGGGCCGCCTGCTCGTTGTGCTTCTCTGCCTGCTGCACGATATGCACAGCCATCTGCGGACTAAGCATGTTGTAGAGACCATCCGTGCCGAAGATCAAGCACCGGAAGGTGGAAGTGTCTATGGGTATAACGGCCACATCCGGTGTCGGCGAGACGACGAACTCATCCAAAGCGGAATTATATGACCACAGATCGCCCAGACTGCGAGCAACCGCCAAGAAGGGGATTTCGTCTATGGGCGTGGAACGCCGCACCGGACCCTTATGTCCTATCCTTGGTCTATTCCATACAACTCGAGGTACACCTGCAAAACGTACACCTTAGCACATCCCGCAATCGAACAAACACTGTGCTGCATGCTTTACCTGATTTCGACAGCACCTTGCCACCTGACTGCTCGATGCGCTTCATCTCTGCCTCGCTCTCAGGTTTGTGATCTTTGGTTAAAGGTTTGGACTTCCAGTCCGGACAACCAGGGTCTTGGTATCCTAAGGTTATTCCTGAATCCCCCACATGTCCAATATAAATCTTCCCCCTACGTATAAACGCTACGCTAGCCGTCGTTCCAGCGGTACTCGGCAGTCCGGATGCAGTCTTTGGCCATTGATCTACAACAAATTCATTAGCAACAATATCAAATAAATGAAACGGAAAACAAACCATGTATCTTCCACATTGAGTAATGCGTGTGTATAAAACCATCCTTGATGCTATGCAAAACTTCCTCATCATCATCCGACCAAAAACCTCTGTGCTTGACAATGGACTCCATCAGATGCTCCTTGGCAAATGCTGCAGCCTCGGCTCCTCCATGTCCATCAAATATACCAAAGAAAGCATACTCAAGATCCTTTTCATCCTCCGTCTGCTGATATGCCACTGAGAAAAAGTCTTCCATATATTTTCTTCCTGAGAAAAAACAAAATCAATTGAATATAATATTTGTTTGTATACATTGTTCGCAATGCGAGGATGGGGTGGGGGGTTCAAAATATGTGTGGCGCAGGACATTAAAATTTATAACCTTAAATTTTTGAATTGATACCAGAGATGAAAAAAGGAGAACAATCTATTAGTTTAGTGCATTGCTTTGTGAATATCTGTAATTGGATTTGTTATTTCTTACCTCCTTGTCTGCAGTGTCCCGTCACACGGAGGTTAACACCAATGGAGGCTGGCATTTTTTGGTCTAAAATTCTTCTGCGCTGCTCGCGGCGTTACGAGGTTCGAAGGTGCTTCGTGGTGGTCAAACTTTCATATTCCAGATAATACCATAATCAAGAACATCCTCTCTAAGTTGGAGGCGATTCGTCGTTCCTCGGTACAATTCCATGCACTGCGCTGCAAACAAACACTGGTCGCGTCGCGTATTCCTTTTTTTTTTGTTGTTTTTGTTAGTAGACTTTATATCCTCCGCTGACGCTTCGCTGCTCGAACTGTCACTACCTGGACTAACTGTGTCAACTACTAAGACTCACTTCGAATCACCCAGTCTCTCTCCAACTTAAGCTATTAAAGTGAGAGTGCGTACGTCGCAACTCACGTGAACCGCAGAGCATCATGGGAGGAAAAGCTCACTTATATATATACACCCTCTCTCTCGCACACTCCGTGTGAGCGTCCGTTTCAATCACGCTTTAATGTTACCAACGTCGCGTCATTAGTTTTGTTGACTTTCCAAAAAACACGTTACCAACATTTGATTGTGCAACGTATATTTCAAAATCCGACGCACCCAAAGCCAGATAAAGAATGCACGAAGATGAAAGAGAAGCAAACATTAATTGCACGCACACGAACATTTCATTTCCTTGCTTCAATCCCGCTTCTGCGACGACCTCCTCCTCCTCCTCTTCGCAGCATCTCGATGCACGACTTTCTCCGCTTCATAGCTTACCTTACCTTCTCTGTTTATTTTTTTTTGTTAGTAACTTTCCATTAACGGTAAAAATCGAGTACGCAGCATCCAAAACAAGAATCGACGTTTTGTCAATGTTACTTTATTCCAGATTTTCCCTTTCGTCTCGATAAATTGATCATCATCAAAATCTCTTCATTGCTGTCAAAAATTTCAATCATCATTACAATTTTTCAACAATGCCCATTGAAACAACTTGTTCTGTAACGTCTCGATGCAAATGAAGCGGAAGGTCGACCGTTTATTCGAGTAGCATGTCGAGAGATGCTTTTTTCTAATGTTGTACATGATGTTCGTGACTTTCGTGGAATGTTCTGCAATCGAAAAGGAACTCCCAATATTACTTACCTTAATTACTTTTAAACTGCCGATTGCGTGCCGCTTTTCCCGTCAACCACGTACTTTGCACGTCCTACTATTTGGGTACTTATCCTTAATTACCAGCAGTCTATAATGGTTAAAGTATTCGTCTTCTTCAAACCTATTTTATCTTTGCTATAGCAATTGCTACATGTCAAGTCAAAAGAACGCATATCATCTAATTAGTGTAGTAGTAAGGATGAAGAAGGGCAACAAATGAAACAACGCAACGCTGACTTTTCGATATTTTTATCTTTACATATCCATTGGCTTATATATATTACAATAATATCATACAGTTTTTATTTCATATTTATTTTTTGTCGAAAATTACTGGTATTCAATAGTTTTTTTTTCTTCTTTCTCGCGCCGTGCGATCAAAAGAACGACGAACAGTACAATTATATAATATAATAAATATACTTTTTTTTTCAATGTTTAAATGTTCATTTTCATTACGGGGTTTTCGCTCCGAAAACTATTCGTCATTTCCAAAATGAGAAAGAAACAAAACAGCAATAGTTTTCTGTAAGGAAATGTACACATATATATATATATTTATATATAAATATTTAGAGAAAAAAATAATAATTATAGAAACAAATCGGGGGAAACCGGCTCTCACAATTAATGTCTAATATGCAAACTTCGCATTCCTCCCATCAATCTCAATTTTTTTCCCTTAATATATTAATAGTTAAAAGTCTATTTATTTTTACACAGTTCGGGGGGCGTCTTTTCACCGCCCAACTAAGATAACACAGCGGGTTTTAAGTAAATTGAGGGATGATGAAAAGATACCTATAAATTTAATAGTGTTTATAAATCAAACAAAAAAATATATACTGGCAAAAGGATATACATATATCATCAGTTAATCATAGTCGGAACTAAACAAATAAATATATATGTATGCAAAAATAAAGCTTTCAAAATACAAAGTAAACAGTAGTAATAAGTACGTCGGCGGAATTAAAAACAAAAAAGGTTTTTAAATTTCTATAAAATAAACAAGAGTGCGCTTCTCTTGATTACGTAAAATGAAAACCATGTTTAGGAATGTGTTCATTCTTTTTTTCTTACATTGCTTAGACAAATTAATTCGTTGTGGAAAATTTACATAAACGAAAATAATAATAAATAATAATTTATTGAAGAAAAATCAATATATATATATATATGGGGGGAATAAAAAAAATATAATAAATTCGGGATAAAAGTGCTGCTCTTCCTTTTCAATACTGAGGGTGTAGTTATTTAAATTAAATTACATTTAGATGATTAACGAAACAAATAAAAAAAAAATCGTGAAATAATACTGCATAAAAATGATTATCTTAAATGATTAACGAAAATAATAATAATAATAAACAGGGAGTAAATAGTTTATAAATATATTCGAAATTAAGTTGTATTTACAAGTTGCGGGGGGGGGGATATTATATAAGGATATCGGTGTTTTATTGTTTCTTCCTTGCACGGACGAAGATGTTTAAATTGCGGAATTGATTTTGAGGTGCTTGCAACGAACTTTTTGATTATAACAAAAAACAACAATTATAATACTATGGCTATGTATATAGTAAGAATTGCTAAATTAAGATTAAATCAGTCTTTATTTACGAAGAGGATAAATAATAATAATTAATTAATAAGGAAAGATATAGTTCATGTATATTTATACATGAATAAATGGTTCTCCGCAATTCTTTGGCGGTGCAAGGATGAAAATGGTTTTCTTAGTGGCCATAAAATAATATACGTGGATCGATCACGACAAAAAAAAAATATACAAATTAATATTGGCAAGGTCTTCGAAATTATACAATCGCAGGGTTGGTTATTACACGCACACACACATAAGTAAGATCGCCCCATGCAATCCGAGATCGAGAAAAAGAATAAACGGAGCGTAGGAATATGGGGAGAGGGCAGGGCATTTGCAGCTAATTAATGTTACAAATTATAAAAAAAAAATGTATGTACAAAAAAATCATAATGCAATTAAAAACTAAAGATAAATAAACGATGATGTTAAGTGTGCGCGTGTGGGGGATGATCGAATATCTGCTTTTCTCATCTCTATCTTTCTTTCTCTTTATCACACACTTTCTCGCTCGCTCTCATTCTCATATTAATTCAGGGACGGTATTTTACACTAATCAAATATTCATATGACGATGACAACGAGAGACAGACAGTAGGTACGTGGAGATAATCGGAGATTTAACAATTGCTTTCCCTCTTCAAATGTATGTATTAATTAATCAAGGGTAATTGCGTTTCTCTTCTCTTCTCCCTTCCTCGATAGTTCAAAAAGAAAAAAATAAATCAGTCAAATTTTTCCTTCTCGTTTTCTCGAACGCAGCGTTTTACTTAAGTAGAAAGAGACCTATTTGTAATGCGAATTAATACCATAAATATCGGCGTTTAGCTGCATCGTTTTCTCATTCCTCAGAGTTCGAAACAATAACAATTATTAGGGGAGAACGAATTGCTCGTTTGCCGCAATTGACAAGAATCCTCTCAAATAAATTACTCAATTTAAAGTAATTAGTTTCCGTACAATCAATTCTCCGAAATGGAATTAAATTTGATGGAGAGACGTCAAGAATTCGCGAATTCTGATGCACACGATTCATCATTTAGATTTAGAATTGAAACGCGCTGAAGAATGATGGTTAAAAAATAGTAAATGGAAACAAACTCGTATTGTGAAGCGAACGCGAATTTCACGTTTTTCTTTTCTCTATATTCTCTTTCCTTTTCTTTGTTATATTTTTATTTACACATTTAGTTCTGTCAAAAGAAAAAGCTTAATTAGTTATCTCTTATTAATTATTATTTTTCGCACTCAAAAGAAACAAAGGAAAACGTACAATTTTAATTGATCTTGTTTTTAACTCCTCTCATTTCGTTTTTTTAGAATTAATTGAATTCATTTTCCGAGGCAAAACTAGAAAAACACGAATTTGAAGAAGAGGGCGGCGGCGGCAAATAACTCTTCTTTCTTTTGTTGTCGTTTTGTATAAAATAACGGTGTGTTCATTTCTACTTAGCTCAAGCGTCTGAATAATGGTTGACCTCGTTGTTTTGTTTCTTGTGCCTCTTGGATCTGTCATTGCATTCCAGATCTTGCATGTGCCTGAAGCGGACGAAACCCTGATCGTCGACGATCATCGTTTCCGTTCCTCCTCCACCACCTATACCGCCGATCGGAGGGGTCGTAGCAGGATGACGTTCATGGTTGGGCAACGTCTGCACGCCCAGGTGCGGCCGTGGATGGTTGCTTTTACGAGAACGACCGGTAGTTGACCGCCTCCCGGACGTGTTGCTGCTATTCCGCGATCGCCTGTCAAAGTCCGATCTTTCAAACTCGTGCCGCGTCCTCTCGTATTGGTTCTGCTGCTGGTCGATCGGCTCACTGTATACGTTGTTGCCTGTCGAAGGGCAGACATCACCGCCCCTTCCGTACTCTAGCTGCTGCTGCTGATGGTGGTGTTGGTGCTGCTTCTGGTATTCCTGTTCCATGTCGTACTTGGGCTTGTAGTATTTGGCAGCGTCGTATTTGCGAGCGGAATTTCGCGACGCCGTGTTCGAGTTTCGTTCGAAACTGCTCAAGCTGCTTTGTTCCCTAGGATCGTTGTTGCAGGACCTCTCGAATCTCTCGCTTCCCCATTTGGGCCTCTCGAAGCGATCAAAGTCCTCGCAGTTGTTACTGTGATTGCTGTTGTTGCTGTTGCTACCAGGCCGATAACGCTCCAGCGTCGACTTCTTGTCGAACGACTCGTTTTGGAAAGCAGCGTTCTTCAGCAGATTGGGTCTTTCGATGGTCTCGGCCGAGGGTAGACTGTCCAGCACCATCTCCTGTCTGCTGTAGTTGAGTGCATTCGGATTGGTATTACAATTGTTCGGGTACATGTTGTCGGAGCTCGTCTCGCTTGTAGTGCATGGGAACAGTGGGAAGCCCGTCGTCTGCTTCTCACGCTGTGACATCTTCAGACTGACGACGATGGCCAACAGGGTGATGATAGAAACCTCGATTAGGCGGACGGACAACTCGAACGACCACAGAATCCAATGGTGCTTAATCTCAGAATTGAAGCGGTCCACCTTGATGCAGAACAAGGCATAAATCTGCACGGAACCCAGCAAGATGAACAGAAGCGCCACGGCGATGGTGATGTGCGAGGCGTAGCTGATGTTCTGTGTGCACATCTCGGATAAATTCTGGCTCTTTTTCGCCAGAACGTTCTTGATGATACGATAGAGGTAGAGGTAGCTGCCTCCAAGAGCCCAAGCAAGTAACACGAACACAGTTTTGCAGACGTCCAGACTGCCTCCCTTGTCGAAGTACCCGATCGTCTCAACGACGCTCACTACAAAGCATAGCAGGATGTGCATCAACCCGAAGATAACCAGAAATAGCGGCTTAGTCTTCACCTTCAGATGTGTCAATGTGCGCTTCAGTAGAAACAGGATAAGGATAGCAAACGTTGTCGCGAGCAGACTCAGTGGAAAATTGTGCAGGAAATCGTACAGGAATATATTGAATGAACGACCGACGTTGTAGGGGTCGTAAGTGAGGTAAAAGATGCGCAACACGCAGATGACGGTCAGCATGAGGTGTATGGTCAGGAAGTAACTTTTGCTGAACATGTGAGGATCGTTCTCGTATCGCACCAGCTTGTAGATGGAGAAGATGGCAAGCACTATATAGCAGAACACGACCAGGTACACGTGCACGTTCCACGCGATGCACCAGATCTCGTCGGATGAAGCCTTGGTCACGTTGTTCTTCTTTGTTTTCACGTTGGGCAGGTTAAATTCGGAACTTTGCGTTGTTAGATCCAAATTCAAATTTGTCTCGGCGTGCTCCAGCGTTTCCTTCTTCACAGTTACACTCTCCGACCGATCCACAGGTCTCTGCTGCGGCGGTGGCATTTCCTCCGCGGGGACGATACCCGCTCCTCTATCCATCGGCTCTTTTAGTTCTGGGGTTCTAGTTTCCTGAACCGGTGGCGTTCTCTGCGGCGGAGACGGCATCTGTGGAGGTTGCTGCTGATGCTTCCTCTCCTGCTTGTGCTGCACGTTGGGCGTGGCGGTGACGGTTCGAAGCAGGATGTCAGGAATATCGTCGTGACGGCCGTTAGAACCGCTCAGAATCCTCGTTATAGATGGTATATAACCCTTCTCGTATTCGAAGCTCGTTTCGTTGTGTTGTCTGCTGAGACCGTAAAAATCGCCCAGCCGATCGATGTTCACGTTCTGAGAGGGCGTGTTCAGGTGTTTCTTCGGTTTATCCTCGATTGCACTCTGATTCCTGCCGTTTTGTTGATGCGGATGCTGCTGGTGCTGATCCAGGCTACCAGGCGACCTTCCACCGCTACCACTGTTGTCGCCTCCACCACCTCCGCGTTCCATGTTGATCACTTTGCTGGGCGGCAGATCCGGCCTGAAGGGGATACGATCCTTGTTGGGCATCAGGCTAGGCGGTGGTATGGGGCGACGATTGATGAAGCTATCTGAATTGGTGCCGCGCAGCGTCGGTTTATCCGCGAACGGATTTAGATAATCGGGCGGTAAAGGTGGCGTGAAGAAGGCCCTGCTCGGCGGCACGTAGCTGGGAACATCCTTGCTGTAGATACTCTTCGTAGGCCGAACGTTCCGCAGACCGTTGTAAGTGGTCGTCATCTTGTAAACATTTTCCGTGGCCGACTCCGGATTATAGGAATCATAATGAGGCTTCGCCCTATCGTTGTTATACCTGTTTGGATTATCATAGTGCTTATTATTGTTGTTCTTCAGGATGTCGGCAGCGGGAGCGCTTGTCGGTAGCACGTGATCCTTCTCCAAATCAGATCCGTAACCGAGGCCACTGTCACCACCATCTCCGTCGTTTCCTCCTACTCCGCTCTGATCGTAATCAAAGTTCGATCGAGGTATATCCCTGTTCTCGGGACTCTTCACGTCCACTCGTAAGTACTCGTCAGAACCATCCGAATATCGATACGTTGTCAGCTGTGGCGTAGATAGCGTCGTCACAGGATACGCGTTATCAGGTATGGATCGCTTCGTCGTGGACCCGTATGCGACCTTTTGCAGAACTGCGGCAATGCTCTGCTCCAGGTTGATCTTGTCCAGGAACTGCTCCGTCTTCTCGAACTCGTTAGTGAAGCATTGAACACGCGACGCAACCGCCACCACGATCAGAACCTTTGCCACCGCCCGCAGAGGTCTAGCATCCGCGAAAACCTTGAGGCACACGCGCAACATTAAATATAAACTTAAGATTATCACTCTTAACATTAACCAGCTACTACTACTACTTCCGCCAACAGAGGATGATGCACCATCCACAATATCAAAATACGGATCACAGTTATCATTAACAGTCTCGAGCTTCGTCCCCCGACACCGGCGGGAACGACGGCGGCGGCCGCTGCAACACCACCACCAGCACCTCCACCACCATCTCATCATCATCACGTCCTCGTCGCACTTTGTTACGTCCTCCGCACTCAACATGTTTCTTTCCATCCTTCCTCGATGATTATCACTCAGATGTCCCCGCACTAAACCAACTCCTCTGCTATTATTATGCGCACCACCTTTCCTACTCCTTCCTCCTTTTATTCTTCGTATGCAGCGTCGACTGCTTTTCCGCTGCTCAAGAAGACCACATTCTACCATCTGCGTATCCAGGCGACTGGAAACCTGCAAAAGTAACAAACAAAAAAATAAGAGGAAAAGAACCATTAGTGGGGGGATGCGATGTCAACGACGGGGTGGTGTGGGGTGTGGGCGGAGGCATTCGAAAAAGATAAAATATAATTTACGACCGCTGCCGTCATTTATTGTACCCACAATTACCAGCCCACCCCTATTGCCAAAAAAATGTTGACCCACCGGAACCAATTTTCATCGCAAGAACCGTAAAACCCTAAAATGTCAAATAATCGCTATTTTTGCAATGCATTCGTTAAATTTCTATTTGTAAATCCAAAGAAAAATATTACAAATATAATCCGGAACAAATGGACATTCTAAAAATCATAAACCAATAAACTCATCTTCTTTCACACTTGAAACTGCAATTATCGTATTTTGAGAACATCGGTCGACAAAGTTTTGACTTTTTCATTGGCTTCAATTTCAACAACATTATCTACGCTTGGGCATAAACTGAACTAGATCATCCATTATTCCTTCATTCCACGAAACTGTATGATCATATGGAAAAGTTTAATTGAAATTAGAGAAGGCGGATGCACCGAGAGAAAGAGAGCCATGACTAGTTTCGCTTTGAAAATGCAATTACAAAATTGTATTTGTAATTTAAAAGAGTTTTTAAATTAAATGTTGAAACTTTTTGCGAACGATGGAAACTTTTAAATAATTCCATTAAGCGAACAGAAACGCTGCATAATTGAATTATAAGCCTTAATCGCAATACTAGCAATTCCTGTATTACATCTCAATTTGACAAGAGAAAGATTGCAACGATAGAGGGGATTGGTGTGTTTTTATAATGGGGTATTATCATAATCATCATCTATATTCATTCTTTCTTTTTGTTTGTCCACTTAGGTGTACTTATTTTAATGATGGATAATTGCCGGCTCCGCGTGTCGCGTCCTTAAGTAATATGCCGTCGTTTAATAATATCATTCCGAGCAAAAGTAATTTAATTTTATTGATTTTTTCCCAAAATTCTCCGCAAAGGTTTAGTCAGCCTCGATTATCCTCAAATAAAAGTCGCAGGGTCATTTCTTTCTTTTCTTCCTCTATTCTCATCGAAAGCTAATTGACATTTGACACGTAGCAAACGCGATTTGCTCGAAAAGTTTCCATAGACTCTCTCTGCTTCTTCACGTCGATCCGATGGAATCATCTTCAACTTTTCTTTCCCTCGCTCGCAGATGAGAAGAAACGCAATGAATTGTTTATGAAAAGTTGTTAGGGTAGGGGACGGATGGAGTTGAGTTTTAAAAGCAAAAGTGAAAACATTTTATATTAAAATTTCATTAAAAGAACTGAATTTCGTCTGCCTCACACTGCTAGACGCCGCGCGCCGCTCGAAACCCTATGAATTTCGTATTAAGCTGCCCCTCGCCCTTCATCTATAATGCAAGACGTGAATCGACGTTCCTCCCTTTAAAAGAGGAGAACAAAAACAAAAGTTAGAAATAAGCATTTCAACATCGAACATCCATCAATTTTCCTCGTCATTATTTCATCTGGAGCCATGGTAACGTGGTGCTCACTCGTCTACCACACAACAGCACGCTCTGAACTTTTAAAACCTCTTGTTTACGGCTTAATAATGTGTTGTTGTTTTTGCTGCTTCCCCTGACGCTTGTTTAATTAAACATTCATAATGTTCATTAAACAAATTTCCATTAAAATAATAGCGACGTGTGTGTGTGAGAGAGTGAAATGGTTCCATTTAATAAACTAATTACGATGTAGTCAATTTTGTTATATTTGCCGATAGATAAAACATTTTCCATTTGCACTGATATTTTTATGAGCGCTTTCCGGGAACGAACGCACACCGGGTAGTGTACACAGATTTTACTTCCAATATGTCGTTTTTCGTCCTTCCAGGGAAGGGGCGACCATAAAGGCAGGCAGCCTCTTCTTTCACGCCTCCCAATTTTCACATTCAGGAAAAGTCAAAGAGTCGTGAACATTTTACGAGGGGGCAATAATATTCAAACACCACTTCGAGTTTGTAAAAATATTATCGAAAAATTTATTTTTTCGTTTATGGTCCTTCCTTTTCCGTTGCCCACTTTCTTCGACTATGGCTAATTAGAGACGTTATAGAATCGTGATTTCGAACAATGAAATAAATCCATTTACAGCGCAGCTACAAGAAACGACGTTCACGGACGAGCGGATCTCGTTCGGTGGTCATAGAAGGAGGACAGAGAGAACGAGTTATGTAGTAGATATTAACAGATAGAGAAAGAAGACGAGAGACGAAGAGTTTCTGGATCTGCGGTTTAATATTACTGTTACATGTTTGTATGTGCATCCACATAATATATTACAAACGGATACAAAGTAAAGTCGCAGTCAAATTTGGTCAGGCCTGCGCCTGGGAACCGCTATTGCATCCGTCACAACTTACGACATTATACATTCTATAATATATTACATACTCGACGTACGTACGTTTCACTCGAAAACTAAACAAAGACAATCAGGAATGACCATAAGATTATGCATACAAGTAGCAATCGACCGGATCTAAATTACCTGCTTTCAATTTTCTACATTACCATAGAAGCCAACCAATCTAGGATAACAATCCAAACAAAGAAATTATTTTCAACAAGTTTTCAAAAATATATCATTAAATGTAAACTTTTATTATGATTTAAGGTTTACGATTCTTACAACCTCTTGTATCATCAAAGCAATAAAAAATAGTCGTACTTACAATTTATTAAATTTACAGATGAAACGCCCAAATCGAATGAACGAGAAGTCTTAAATGAATTACGAAAATTGCAATTCGCATTTCGAAAATCTAATCTAGTCGATATCGCAGCGCAAAATAAATATTGATTTTCGCACATGTTAATCGCAAAATACACACAAATTTATCGAAAATCGACTGCAGTATGACCGGAATCTTGATTTTTCACCTGCTGCACCAACTAAAAATATGCATTCATGATAAATAAATTATTCGAATGTGAAGACATACACGCACCGAGAAGTATAGTGAATGAAGAATTTCCGGCGTATAATGTCACGATTTTGACGGATATCAGGTTCTCTGCATGTTAATATCCATTTGTAGATATACAAATTAACGGTTGATTAAACACGCCTGTCAATACTTGGCAAGTTACTTGTTATATAATGAGTAGTTCAATGCAGTTTGAATATTTCCATGGCCCAAACAAGTAACAATTACTTGTAAATAAATGTGTAATATAGAAAATGCTTTATTTTCGAAATTAATTCGAATTGAACTAGTAGAGAAATAAAAAAAACTATGACTTTACACAGCGCATTCCTCTCAATCGTCAAAATCGTTTATACGCTTCAACTGGTATACGAGGAGAGACTTGATACTTTTCATCCTGACCGATTTCTTCGAAATGAGCGACCATAAAGAAATATAATCGTCTTGAATATTTATAAGTGCGAACGGTTTTGTGTTTCAAAAGAAGACAAATAAAAAAAAATATATGTGAAAAGAGGAGAAGTTGTGTTAATTAATCGTAAGAATTTCCGGTACTAAAAGTCTCAGGTTCGAGACTAGTAATATTTACAGTATGAGTAAGCGCATCTCGCGCGGTGGTTGAAGATGATAATAAGAAAAGTTGATACGAGAATAAATTTCAAAAAATGCGATAACGATTGTAGGAGGGTAGCACAAACGCATGTTAGGTAATTGAAAAGTTTGATTAAATTCTTGTTTCTACCTGGCGCGAAACCTAGGCAGGTCACGGGCGGAGTACCTAACTGTAGTTTCTATTCCATCTAATCTCCGAAATCGATGTGCACACACCGAAAACGTTTTGTTCGGTTCGCTCGTCCATCTTCTTGTCCGTCCAAAACGACGATACGACAAGAGATGAGATGAGAAGAAAACATACAAACACAACCGAGATTTTAATCTAAGTTTTCTCCCTTTTTCCATTTGCCTCTATCGTATCTGCACGAGCCAACAAGCTCGACATTGGCGACGATTAATAAATCGAGGGTAAATGGGGTACAGGTGAAATAGCCGTCGGTCGCATTCCGATAGAGATAGGTCAACCAGGATCGAACAACAGCATGGCGCGTCATCCATCAAAAAACGATAAATCTTTCTTCGCTCTCAGAGAGAAGCAAATACTTACTTAGTGGTTCGAATGAGTTGGCAAAATCCCTCCTACCCTTGGTTATTATTATTGTGGATGGAAAGTCGCCAAATTCGTTTGGAATCTGCAAAAGAAAACACATTTTTATCACTCGAAATCAACCAACATCTCATAAATATCAATTTCTTTCTCTCCGATTCCCACAGACAAATTTCTTCTAGATTTCTTCTTTTTGTCTAATGTTTTCACTACCGTTAAAAAATTGGACAAAAAGTATAATTAAAGCGAAATATAAACTAAATGTCACACATTGTGTTGCCTACGAGAATACATTTGTTTGCAAAACCTATTGGAAATTGAAAAGTCAAATACAACTCTTTGTATAAGACTAGTAGAAAACGATAGATTTTTAAACTTTTTGTATACGATGCATTCTTATTACAGCATTATTTACTTAAAGGATAACACATAAAACCCTGACCTAAGATGATCGTTAGAAGCCGTCCTTTAAATCTGAGGTCTGACTTCCACCACTATCTAATCCCTATTAAGGATATAAAGAAAGGATAAATGAAAGCCGATAAAGACGCAGCAATTTATTTCCAATTTTCGAAAGGTGGACAGGAAGAGGAACGAAGCCAACAAATCCCCGGCGAAGATTAACTCCCCCATTTATTTTCTTATTAAGGTCGTGAACATGGAAGGAAACCCCAAAAGCAAGTAGGGTAATTAAAAAAAATGTAATATAATAATAAATATAATAAATCAGAAATGTACGTCTGAGATGATTAAATAATCACGACGATGATGACTTCTCACGCATAAGGAATACATTCGAAAAGAATTATTCTCGTCCGGTTTTCGTTGATAATTTCACGCTCCACATTAGTTTATAATGCACCGTATCAAACTCCACTTTGCGTTGTGTTTTTAGTTCGCATCACTTTAATGCAATTTTGTTTATAATGCATATAAGAGAAGAGTAGTATAAACAGTTACAACGCTGTAACTAAAAGATTATTTTGTCATTGTCATTAATGCATGATTCATTCAAAAGCGATTGATATTAATGTGTTTTGCTTAAGGATTAAATGTGACTAATGGCCGATTAATAAGGTATCTTCTTGGGAATGTCTTCACAGGCCGTTCTCGAAGAACCCCCATCATTATCGAGCACTGATATTGATTTTTAGAGTGAAAGAAGTGTATATAGTTATGATCGTGTAATCGGAGAAGCTAGACAGATGTGATCAATCTATCATCAATTGGGAAGGCACCGAAACTTGAGACTAGACCTCTCTAAATAGGAAATATATTTTCTCAATTGAAACAATCAATAATTTGCAACGACAGCAATATAAATTTACAATCTGTTTTCGTACACACAATTCATGATATTGCTTATTTGATTGATTGTAACTTACAAAATCATAGGATAACTGTTAGAAATACATTGTTAATTATTTCACAAAGAAAAACTATTGTTATAAACTCATTATGATGTTACTAGGTTTTCAAGTAAAACAAACCCCATGGCCCCTATCTTTATAAACTAAATCTAATTCCGCAGTTTCGCCTTGCTTTAATGGCAGCAAGACGAAACTGTATTATTATTATTACGCAAGCAGCAATTGGCTCCATCGGTGACGGCATTTACTGGGAAAACAGGCGCAACAACGTTGAAGAAGTGACTGTTCTGGCTCTCGGCCTGTGACGCATTCCTTTCACCGCAATATTAAATCTTTTCTTGGGGAATTCAACACCGACTGAGTGGAGAAGAAGCAAGCATTCCTCTTCTATACTCTCACTCTCTCTGTCTTACCTCCAAGTATCCTCTATCTTCACTATACATTATAGATTCTAATTTTTGATTGTGCAAACCGGTTTGTTTTTGTGTGCCTTCTTCTTCTGCGGCTACCCAAAATAAGTTGGTTTCGTTGTCCGCATAATAACAATTAGCACAGTCTCTTTCTTTCTTCCTCTTGATTTACACTTGGAATCATGTTTATCTGTTGACCAGATCAGTTAACGTTCTTGGAAAGACTTTCATAAAGTTTTCTACGGGTCAAAGAGCTACGTGACACATCTCTTTTCGAAACGTCCGTCCACACCTCGTCCTAGTCATTCTTTCTGCACCCGATTACGGACTGCGTCAATTAGCAACTCGAGAAATGTTGAAGTTGTTACTTCCTGATAAAGACCAAAGTTCTAGTACCGTTCTATTATCAATTGATCGTGGATCATCAAAGTTGCAGCTGTTTGGGTTCGGTCGATTGAGTCGAATTAACTGAAATAATAATTTCAGATAGGCGAAGTAGGACAGGAAACACAGAAATGAAACGCGCATCGAAACTTATTTTACGTTATAAATTAAGCGAAATATAGATGTTAACGAGACCGAACCATCGTCGTTTCTTCAGATAACTCACGCAACATTTCCTTTTGTTAATTGCAAGCATAATTGCAGTAATGATCCGAGCCAATTTAAGTTGAGCAAATACGGAACAACCGCATGTTTTCTTCTACTTTTTTTTTCATCCATCCAATCCCAGGAGAGTACAGGTAAGTCGGTTGGCAGGTAAACCAACTCAATTCAATTTGTATAGAAGCGCAGCACCATCACCTTTCGGCAGAGAAGCAGCTGTGCGTAATTTGTGTTCGGTTTTCAGTTTAATTGCGTTCGAAGACGATTCGGTCTGCTCATTTCCACCTTTCTTTTTCGAAGCTAATAACAGCTCTTCGACGTGCATGTGTGGTCGTCTTTCCCATCAAAAATAATGTCACCGTCATTTTTCTCCAGGTGCAGTATGCAAAGACTGCTGTTGCTGTAGATCGATCACATCTTGCGTATTCTCATGTACGCGTGTAATTCGATATGCAGCAGCACGCCGAACATACGGCACGGGCGTATATCTCCAACATCGGATTAATTACTTATCCCAACTGCTGCTGCTGCTGCTTTGCATACGATCATCTTGCAGACTTCTTATCGTCTTTTGTGCACTTTTGGGATTTCATGCGTGTGCTTGTACACTTTATATACCTATTTTTTTATATATATTATATCATCATTCGCGATCTGCACGCACGTGGGGTGTTAGTAAGGGCACCATCAAAAGTTCGAAAACAAACAGTCCGTGGCAAATGCGAAACCCTACCCTTATCCTCATTCACTTGCATGGAAATTACGCCACGAGTTAAATTACATTTGCTAAAGGAGGGAGGGTTGGGTAGATGGTATGGTAAACACACGACGCATTATTCTTGTTTCACTGCTCATGTGTTATCACGACTAATCTAAAAAGAGGGCAATAAATTAACTAAAAAATACGTGTTGTTAATATTACATCACTAGATATATTATAAACAGAAATAATTACAAAACACTCAAAGGAAGATTGGTATGATTCTTAAGGATGAGGGTCATTCAAGTGGTATAGCACTCAAAATAATCTGTGCATACAAACTTGCGTTTCCCAAACTTTACCCATTTCGACTTCATTAAATTTAATTATTATCACATACAACAAAACAAGCCATTCATTTAACGCAATTCCTTGCTCTTTCCAAACGTTATTTGTTTGATTAAAATGGAAATCTCATACAAAATGTAAACAGGATTTTAAAACATCTATGAGCCATCAGGTCCATCCCAAACAGATATCCAATTTCGCTCGTAGTTCGCAATCAACCGGACGATTTTTTTTACACCAATTCTAAGCCCAAAGGCTCCTCAATCCATCCATCCAATTCCCATAGTATTGTTCCACATTTTCCCCGGAATCCTGTCTTTATCATGAGCTCAGGTAGTAGCCGTTACCCCCACAACATTCAATGTACATCATAACATCTGCTTATCCTGTTTCATTCATGTCAAATATCTAATATGTTCATTTCCAATAACGAAATTAGGTTTACTTGAGTAATCCCATGTGAAATTGACATTTAAAATCTCTATTTGGTCGGCAACAAAACTTAATTTAGTAAAGTCAATCAAATTTAACATTTTAAAATTAAAGTGGATTTATATGTTAATTATTATTTTAAATTTCTCTTGAATTATTAATAATGTGCACGATGTGAAACTTTAATAAACATTTCCAGTGTGAATGGGCATAATGGAATAACAAAACTATGCAACGATAATTAAAAAAAGCGCTTTAATTGGTTAATAAAATTCCATTTTAATAATGAGATTCCAGACATATATGTGCACACCCAGAGTTTTGAAAAGTTTTTAATTGTTAAAAATGAATTTAAAAAACCGCTGTGTATTGCACATGCAAACAATAGTAGTAATAATATTGGACTGGAAGAGGGAAACAAGCAATCAAAAATCCAATATACTTTTTTCCTATTCTCGACACCGTACGTCTGTGTATCGCTCACTCATATTGTTGATTTATTTTGCCTTTTCTCTTTCTCGATTGTTTTTCCAATTTTGGCCAATGGGAGCGAGCGAATGCAATAACAAAAGTTGTTGTTGGGGAATCGGTGGAGTTCGCGCGCGGGAGGGAAATCCCCGCGGAATCGATAAATCGATACTTTTAATAATAACGAAAAGAAGTAACGGGAGAGGAAAAAAAGAAGAACGTTACGATATAAAAGAATACATATATATATATATGTGGACGTAAATCAAAAAAGGGCAGTCGTCCAGCTGAATGCTGTCGGCATTCCCCTAGTGAACGCCCAAACCATCGGTGTCCTACTTTTCCTACCCCTTGGACAACTTTAAAAGCGGCAGCACCACCATCACCACCCACCCCCGTCGAAAGCTGCTCTTCTCTCGTCTTTTTCGCTGCTTGATGATGATATACTTACGTTTTCTTCCTTAGCTGTCTTCGATAATAGCCACCTGGGATGATGTTCACTGGCGCATACAAGTTTTCATTCCTCCCGAGATGATTATGATGTTGTTGATGATCCTCCACGAAAAATGTCCACTTTTCGACATAGTCAACACATACACAATTATTCACAGCACCAACCAATAATACAAATGTAGATGATATACGTATTTAGTGCGGCAGAGTGAAAGAGAGATGGATCGGCTCGCATCGGTAGTGTAGCAGCAGCAACAACGGAACAGGCCATGGAGAGTGAAGAGGAAACAAAGAGATGATACACTCACACTTCTCACGCGTGATTCTTACATTTCGCGATGGTTTCTTGCAGGTCGCGGATCTGAGCCGCAACCATTGTTCCAATCGCGGCGGGACCCAATTGGCGAGAAAGGCCCATACAATAATCCAATATAACTCATTAGACACTTCCAAACGGCCGTACGTTTTACACTCTACAATACTACGGCCATTTTGTATAAGGAATTCACCACCACTACCACCACTTCAGCCAGACTCAACATCAGCGCCAGCAAAACAAAACCAAAACTTTTTCCCGTTGATACCAACCTCGAATACAATTTTAAAAATTCGATTCTATCCACTATACAGCTCAAATCCATTCATTTACATCAGAGATATAAGTACTTTACAATGGCAATAACACCTCCAACAATCCATTTATTCCAAATAATTAAAATCTATTGGATCGATTCGATATAAATATCCATTACGATTGCGACTATATGCAACCAAAAGTGCAAATTCCAATTGTCAATATTTCAAAACATTGCCCTGCTGTTTCCATCCATCCAATTTTAGGTTATCGACACACGTTTGTTGGTGCTTAAGGTATTTACCGGTTGTTATTTGTATACTATGGAGGGTCAGCCGAAGAAGGTAATGACTGAGGAGGAGAGAGCAGCTCTGGCCACAAAATTGGATAAAGAATTGGATGAGTTCATAGCAAATTTACCAAAAAGGGAAAGAAACAATGAACCACCAGATGAAAATTGGCTTGAGGTTTGTTCTTTGCATTCAAGTTGTACAGATTTACTCCAAATTAATCATATTCAAGGAATTTGACAAGCATCCGTTCTTCATGAAGAAGGTGCCTGAACCTGGGGAGGAAATGCATCCTCTGTATGAAGGACTGCAACAACTCAAGTATGATCCAAATGAAAATAGTCCAGATGGTAAGATATTTAACTTTATACCTAAAAACATAAAGTAAGTTCCTTTTTAGAATTGTCAATTTCTTATAAGGATGATGGAAATTTCAATTTCAAGCACAAAAACTATCGAATGGCAATAATATCTTATACTGAAGGCCTCAAGGTGAAATGCGGAAATCCTGAGGTCGAGGCTACGTTGTATAATAATCGTTCGGCGTGTCATTTCTTTTTGAAAAATTACAGGTGAGTTCAACCCATAGTTCACCGAAAATTGATATTGATTTGTGTTTATTTGTAGATCTTGTATTAGGGATTGCGAATGGGCATTGAAATTAAAGCCAGAATATAGAAAGGCGGCGGCGAGGGCAGCCACGGCTTGTTTGGAGTCCAAACGCTATGAAGATGCTCTTCAGTTTGCGGAGAAACTATTGGAATTAAAGCGCGATGATGAGGAAGGTTTGGAAGTTCGGAGGAAAGCCCTGGCTTTCCAGAAGGAGGCACAGAGGGACGAAAGGAAGCGAAAGGCGCTGGAAAATAAGAAACGAAAAAAGGAATCTGAGCTTTTGGGCGAAATATCAAAGAGAAACCTTATCCTCGAGGGTTTGTCACAAATAATTCTTTCATTTGACAATTTGTAAAACTATTCGATATTTAGGTGGATTGACCATGGAGAAGCTCAAGCCCAAATTTCAGGAACTAATGGAATTCCCTGTGGAATTATTTAACGGGGCTCTGCTGTGGCCGACGGTCTTCGTCTATCCCGAATATCAGTTTATGGACTTTGTGCAAGAATTCAACGAGAACACAATGCAAGCATTTCTTCTGAATATGTACATATATGAATAAAATAAATGATTTTCAGTTTGATGGAGCAGATGAAGAACGTCTTTGAGACGAATCCAGAATGGGACGTCGCGAAACAGTATAGCGCACAAAATCTGAACGTTTACTACGAGAGCAAAAATAAAGTATACAAAGTGGACACGAATAAGAGCTTAGGCGAAATCATCCAGAGCAAAGAGTGAGTCTTTTTTAAATTAAATTTAAAAAAAAAACATATTTTTATTTGTAGTTTCGTAATTCGATGTGGAACGCCGTCGCTTATGTTCTTTGCGAGAGGCAGCAAAGCCGAAGCAGACTTCCTGGATAAATATTAATAAAACTGGGTCATCGAGGTATAAAAATAAAACCGTTCCAATTAACTTGTGTCTTTTAATTTTGTTTTTTTTTCATAGAATTTTTTTAAACGTTACTGTATATAATTTATTAGTTGAGTTACAATAATTATATATAATAAAAATGTAGAACAATCTATTTCAATTATGTATCAACATCTCCAAAACTCTCCACTCACAATTAATCATATTATATAAATTCAACCAATTACCAGCAATAAAAAATGTATACATGTAACAAATACATAAGTATTGCCCTATAATATATAATATATATAAATGTATATAAATAACAATTCATTAAGATTTTTCATTTTTTGTGTGTGTATATATATATATCATTTCTGAGAACTTAGTTATCTTAAGGTGACTTAAGGCACAAAGTTCTTACCATTAGTTAAATGTGTGAAAAACTAATAAAAAAACAATAACAAATTTCGTAATAAGAGACCAATAATAATAATTATTTGAAGAATCGAACGATGAAGTAAAATTAAACAATAAATGTATGTAAAAGATGGCAGCAACGAAATCGAGATAAAAAAACGATAAATGTTATAAAATAAAAAAAATTGCAATAAAAAAATACGAAGCATGAAGAAAAAATAATTTCAGAAATATGATTATTTATAAAATGCACTTGAGGTTATTTAAGGCCATTTAACTTTTCTCCTCTTCTCTATCTATCTACGTTTCACGCAATGAGTCTTGTCACTCAAATTAATTGTTAATTATCGATAAATTATTGTTATTCATTCATTTAATTATCTCCAATAACGAAACGGAGAACAGATTTATATTAAAAAAAAAACAACTGGAAGTGGAATGCTTGCAAATTGAAAAATAATAGACGAAGAAAATTTTGATTCGAAAGAATTGCATATTAATTTGTTTGCTATTATTTATATCCAATCGGTTTTCGTTTTTAAATTGCTTAAATAAAATACGAGTAAATGACTAAATATGTTTGCAAGCACCGATCGAGATTAAGTACGTATAACAAAAACCCCAAAAAAAAACTGGTCCAACTATTAGACGACTAATATATAAGTGTGTATATATATATGTGTATATCACTAGTACTTTTTAACCCCCCATCTTTTTCGCTTAATTAAAACGTAAACAACGAATTCTATGATAATATCTAAAGCAGCACCTCTGTTAATTTAAAATAAACGTAATATTTAAAGAAATATTCAATTGCCTATGCGGAGGAGGGAAATCGTTATTGCTCCAGACACTTGTGTGATATGAAATTTCAATTCCTTTGTAGAATAAGATTTACAGATTGTAAGATAAATATTCGTATTGAGCAAATCTAATTGGACATCGTCGTCGTCATTCGGCAGTCTCGTTGAAATGGATTTTAGTAACAACGACGTCGCCGGTGCTCAGAGTCTGCGTCTCTATAGACCTGCACCCGTTCGGCAGCGTTACTTCGCCGCAGGCACTTACAAAGCTCTTGGTGCTTGGTGATATTATCCTATCGTTGCTATTTACCTCTCTGTTACCGTTCCTGTGGCAGCCACAGCTGCAGCATTTCGTGCCGCCCTCCTGCTGTTCGGACGGTGGAAGAAGCGAAGCTGCGCTGAGGATGGCTTCCAGTTTGTCGATCTTGTCAAGCCGATCGATCTTGTTGTCGCCCAAGATTGTGTCGATTAGCTGCATTGATTCCGTCAGGCTTGTAGGCTCAGAGTTCCTGGGAGATGTCGCGTCGCTCTCTATACTCGGATAGTCGTTGTCGTTGTCCTCCTCGTCGCTGGAAAAATCTCGGTCTTGACCTTGGTTCTCCAACTTTTCCAGCTTCTTAGCCACCTTCGTCGATGTCTTCAATTTCTCCTTTTCCTCTTCGGTCAGTTCGATATACCTGAAAGAAATTTAACCTTTTCAGTTATATTCCTTAATATAATGAATAGTATTACCTTAGCAGGCGAACCTCGCGATTGCTCAGAACGATGCTTTTCGCAGGTTGCGACAGTTTCACCCTGAGCTCCGCCACCTCGGTCTCAGTTTTTCTCTGGCGCTTCTTCAATTTCACATCGTCCGGGTTGATGTGTAGGTAGATCTGCTCCTCGCATAACTCTAGCATTAGCTTACGGTTTTCCGAAGCAATGTTTCGCGCCATTGCCGTGTATAGGTTCTCGTGAACGAGGCTTAGAACGTCGGCAGACGCGTACAGGATCATTTCTCGCGAGAGCGGTCTCCTCGACCAGTATTTTTGATCTCTCCTGTAGATGTTCTTCAACTGCTCCTTCATCGGATTGATGGTGGCACCATACGCTTGACAGAAGGCGTTCAGTGCGACGCTCTTTGCCTTGTACACCGGTTTTCCACTCTCCTGGAAGGAAAGGACGGCATGCGCCGCTTGAGTATCGAAAACCGACCTTAATGTGACATTAAACTGCTTGTAAAGATTGACGGAGTCATTTCTGCAATCGTGGATGATCTTTATAACATCCGGACTCTCCAATATCTTCTTCAGTCCACCACCATCCATCATGGAAGCGCAAGTGATCAAGTCGAAGATATAGGCGCATCCATTCATTGTGGCTATCTGCATGAGCGTAACCTGCCCTTTAATGCCAAGGTTGATTCCCTCGCAGTCGAACGCGACGACAACCTTGTCTCCACCAAACGGCCAATGCGGATCATCGCTGTTTACGCAGACCGGTTTCCTGCTAGTAACCTTCCTTTTGCTGCCTCCCCCGCCACTATTCATGATCTCTTCGACGACCATCTGGCACTCCTTCAAGTTGCAAATTACCCTGGTGTTTTGGAAGATTCGGTTCTTCCATGCCTCCTTAGCCACCACCTGCTGGTTCATCATGTTTTTCTGATCGCGCCCCGTATTTTCTTGGAGAGTCTTCAGCACTAGACTGTTGATCCGCTGCTTCAACGTTTGATTGTTAGCATTATTCATTTTGATTGAAGGAGCCGTTGCCGTCGTCGTCACCGGCTGTTGAACGCGTTTCTCCTCGTTATTATCCTCGACACTCCACGGCGCTTTCCCTAAACAACACAATTGGATTTAAACACACAAAAATAACTCCATAATAATGCAGTTTAGAATGCAATATAACATTAAATAGAATTGCATTATTGATGGAATCATTACCCAGCTTAAAGTTCAGCCCTTTGCGCTCGTTGATGTCATCGTTGTTGCCGGTGCATTCCACCGGTTCCGGACTCTTGCATTTCTTCTCTTCCTCTAAACGCTGCTGCTGCAACTTTGGTTGTTTCAGACGATCACTGATGCTCGTAGGCGGTGATATTTTCGGAGTCGACGGAGATGAGGTCGTCTGCATTTTCTCGATGTACTGCTTGGCATCGTCAGTGATATTGTTCACTTCAAGATTCTTGATATTCTTCGTCTCCTGCTGCGTGCGACTCTTGATTTCTTCGTCCACAGCAGGAGTAACAACAACAGGTGAAGCGACAACAGAAACTTTATCCTGCTGCTGCTCCCTGATCTTATTCGGCTGTAGATTCTGCTGATTCAAGATCTGAGCGTTGATATGCTTTTGGCTGACCTTTGGTTGCTGCAGCAGAGTGACGAGATTCGACTGGATATGAAAGCTATCTGAGAATAAACGCAAGAAGCTGGTTAGATGAGCCGGCGTGTTGAATAGATTCGACCACATGGACTCAGGCAATGTGCAACTCACAATTTGGAACAGCTGCTCGACCAAAATAGGTCCCTTTACCTCAATGCATTGCGCAAAGAAATCCAATAGGTTCTGCGTAATCTCCGGATCAATGTGCACGTTTACCGTAAAGTGCTCTTGACAGTGACTTCTCACCGAATCAAAGTTTTTCAGCACAACCGTCTCCTTCTCGTCATCTACAGCAAAGCTATCGGTATGTTTCAGCAAGAACTCGCGGAACTCGTGAAAGTGCTGTCCAGAGACGTGTCTCACCTCTGGACTAGCCTGCGATCGATGCCCCAGGAGACTACGGATCGGAACTTCCGTACCTTCACCATACTGCGCTAACTTCTCTGAAAAATACTCTACTGCCTGCACAGCATAATCTTTTTGACCTAAAAAAATCACATAGTTATTTAGATTTACAGATGGATAAAGTATAGTAATGACTACCTCCTGGACTGTTTTTTCCCTCTTTGCTGGTCTGGTACATATTGATGTTGACATAATCTCCATCAATTGCAAAGAGTGCTGGATATTGTGCTAGAAATTTTTTGAGACCGCTTTGTGATCCCCCAGCTATCTGACGCATCTCCTTGGTGAACCCCTTTGATCCAAACTGACAGCTCAAGTCATGCAAAGTTCTGGGTTCCCCCTTGTCCAACAGCCTCTCAAAGAAGAAGAGCAGGGTCATATTCCGGGCCTGCTCATACTGCATTGCCTCCATGGTTGTAGTGTAAATATTACAATTTTACACTTGAATAATCACAGATTCATTTATTGTACTTTCTTTGTTTCTTCTCTTCTAGTGTAACACACAACCTGATTATAATTTGTATGTGTTGAGTTGAATAAGGCACTTGGGATTCAAATAGGATTCGGTTCGTTGGTTGACAATGTTGGTGGTGGTGATGATGATGATGTTGATCGGACCAGTGTAGTCGTCTCCGAGTGGTGGAAGTTTAAGGTGTTGCTGTCGGTCGAGGGCGAAGATCAAACGAAGAAAGCAAAATAAAGTCGATGATGATGATGATAATAATAATAATTTGCTGCGGACCTTCGCTTTCGAGACGTCAACTAAACTCCAGCCATTTTACCACCCAACCAACATCAGCTCCCACACAGCTGATGACATACAAGCGAGCCAACCTGGCAGATCCAATCAACGCTACCAACATTTTAAAATTGAAATTGCATCATTAAATTCTAATTATATCATTTAACACTGCAACTAAACATATTAATCATATATTTTACACTGATTAAAGAATAAAACAAGATTATCTTGTTATAGCAAAAACGAATAACGATATTCATATTTCAAATAACGCCATGGACACCGCCATTTTTATGTAGCAATATTTGAATTTATTTGAAAGTATTGTATTCCAAGTTTTCAAACATTAAATATGTTCTCATTGTGCCGCTCGAGTGTATTACACACATTATGTCTCAATTGGGGCCATCGCACCAATTTAGGTGTGGTGCGACTACAAAATTTCTATTAACTGTAATTGTCGATATTAAACATATACACCTGCGCGCACATGGAATTCAAAATCATGCGTTACATAATTTTCCCAATTCTTACAAAATACCCGAATCCAAATACGCCGCAATTTGTACCTCCAGGTTAAAGTTTCAATTAAAAACTGCAAGGTGTGTTTTGATAAACATTTGTATTGCATGCGCATCGATTAAACATGTTAAAGTGGGTAATCTAAAAAGGCACAACCATGAACTAACGCCAAAAAGAAAGTCAAAACTGTAGTTTCATTGGTTAGAAGTAATTTATTATTGTTCACCTTGGTAACGTCAAACTTAACAGGCACTATCAGTATCATTTAGTTATTGTTTCGAAGATCGCAGTCCAGACTGTATTGTATACAGCAGCCTCAAATTATAAACCCAATCAGATATAGTTGGAGTTAACATTGCCAGGGAAATATATTTTAAATAAGAAAAATAAATATATATATATATTATTTTAGAAAAATTATCGCTTCTCATTTATTCCTTCATTGTGTGTGTGTTTTTTTTAATATATATTTACAAAGTATTATCCAATTTTTCGCTCGAACTCGTCGATCAACAAATTTTCAAATAGTACATACAATTTCAATAATCATATCGAACTACAATTAGGAATGGTTACGAAAAAGGTCATCACTTACATAACTAAAAAAAATAAAAGTAATAATGAGACAACAAAATAATAATAATAATATGGTAGAGCAGTATAAGAATAAAGAATAGCGAATACATCATATATGGCAAATCGTGATGGATTATTAGAAATATATAATACAATCAAAAGAAATCAAATGTATATGTATGTATAAAATATAATATGGGGGAGAGAAAAGCAGAATTCGAATAAATAATATCTATGATTGCAAAATAAAGGTATTAATTATAATGTATACTCTTCATCTGTTGAGGGTGCGTTTTAAAGCATGTGAAAAGAAAAAAAGGTGGAGCATGGGCAGGAAACGAGTAACAAATACCATGATTTTTTTTGGGGAAAAAATTATTAATATAAAAAATAAACAGTCTTTCTCTAAAATTGAAGCAAATGTAAAAATTAAATATACGTAAAAGTCTCTGGGGCCGAGTGTTTTGTATTCTTATGATTTCTTTGTACATTTAATAAAAATATCCAATAAAATAAATGCATCGATCATGTTGTTTTTGTTTAAGTGCTAACAAATATATATATATAAAAAAAAATCAAAGTGGCCACCAACTCCCCAAGAATCTGAGCATTAGAAACAAATATTGTGGGTGCGCGAGCCTTCAACAACTATACACAATTCATTAATAACTACAGTCGTATTTTATATATATATATATATATGCGTGTGGGTTCACTATTTCCTCTTTTTTTTTTCTTATTCATTCATGTTCACATTTTTTTTCTCGTATTTTTTTTATATATATAAATAAATTTGTATTGTGTTTATAAAAATAGTCTCTTTATTTAATTAATTTTAAAAATATATTTATATATATATATTATTTTCATTTCAGAAAATTCTTCTTCTTTTCCTCTTTCTTCTTTCCAAAAACAAAACTATTAATAATAATAACCGAAAATGATTTAAGCGCAACGCATGCATAACTTAAAAGATATATATATATATATATATATATTAATCATCAATCAATGAAGAAGGAAAACGCTTACTGAATGGTAATATAATAATAAGAATATATGCATATATGTATGTAAGAGAGAGAGAGAGAGAGAAAATATCACGTGGGTTATTTGGAATTTTTGTTTCAACTATTTTGTTTTTGTTTTCTTTCACCTCACAAGATGCTGTCGACGGCACTCTGGATTTCATGCGAATTCAGGTTCTCCTGGGCAGAGTCCGAGTACTCCGGGTCCTGATCATCTTGATCCTCGTAGTCGTAATCGTCGTACGAGATGCTCTTCACCGCAGAGTCGACGACGTCCTGGTGCCTGGCATACTTCATGTTCTTACCGTCGTTCGAGTAGTCGAAGTCCTCATCCTCGTCCTCTTCCTCCTCGGAATCGGAGTTATCCTCGCTCTTGATAACATCTCCACTGCGACTGCTTGAATCCTCCTCTCCGTCCTCCTCACCATCTTCTTCCTCTTCCTCTTCGGATTCATTTTCCATCTTGAGACCTTCAGTTTCGCTTTCGTCGCTCTCCGAGCTGCTACTAGTCTCCTCGTTCTCTTCTTCATTATCATTCTCCGAGCTGCACTCAACCTGCTCGATCAGACTCTCATAATTGATGTCGTCGTCTTCCTCCTCGATATCCTCCTCTTGGGCGTCGGTCGTCTTTAGGTAAGAGTTTTCCAGTAACGACCAGTCAAAGTTCTCGTGGATGGCCATGTGCAGCTTTAGCTTTGAACGGGCATTGTGATATCTACCGCATATCCTGCAGATGAAGTTCGATCCAAAGCCTTGACCGTGTAGCAACGTCGGATGCGTGTCCTGCAGATGTGCCTGCAGCATTTCGTAATTATCATTCGTCTTTAGGCAGATTCCGCACACGGTTGCCGCAACCAACTTGTGGCATCGGATGTAATGCTGCCAGAGGTGTTTCTTCGCCGGCCAAGTCTTATGACAGATTTCACAAAAGGAGGGGTCGTTCGAGTTCACGTACACCGTCCTCTTAGAACTGTTACCGCCGTTTTGGTCAGGAGTGAAATCCGTTTCTATTTTGACTTTCTTTGCGGCAGATACTGCCGCCGCAGTCGATACCTTTTTCTTCTGCTGCTGCTGCTGCTGTTGATGCGAATTCTTCTCAGGCACTGCCGTAAGTCGTTTTTCGAGCAGCGATATTTTAACAGACTCCTCGGGTTCATACGGACTCTCCTCAGAATAGCTGCTCTTATCGTCGCCGCTGTCATCAGCCTCTTTCTTGATCGTTGCCGTTGCGGTCATCGCATCCTTCTTAACAGCTCCCGCGGTCGACGCAACCGTAGATTTATCTTTGCCGGAGGCGCCGTGTGTAGACTCGTAGTGCACTTCCAGATCCCTGTCAGTGTCGAAAACTTCGAGGCAGGCCTTGCATGCCTTGAATATGCGTCCGTGAGACTTATTTAGATGATCGAAAGTCTTCCACTTGGAGCCATAATTCTTTCCGCACACCGTGCACGATGTCAACGGCGTCAACACATCTTTGTGCACGAGCCGCACGTGATCCCTGAGCACGTGCTGCGTCTCGAAAAGCTTCAGGCAGATGCCGCAGCTGAGACTGAGTATCTTCCGGTGCAGGCTGAGTATATGCATCTTCAGCTTGATTTTGCTTGGCAGTAAGTCGGCACAGAATTGGCAAACAAACGAGTTCTGGTGGTCCTCGCTGTGAGCCTTCAGATCTTCGCTCTTTCGCAACACATTGCCGCAGTCCTGACAGAACAGGTGGCAGTCTGGATGGCTGAATCGAATGTGGCTCACGATCTCGCACTTGCTCTGTACCTTTTCCTTGCATATTTCGCAAGCGTACTCGCTGTGGTAGTTGACCAGATGCTTGGCAAGGCTCTGGCGATCCTTGAATATCCGCGAGCACGATTTGCATCTTGTTAGCAGATCCTTTTGCAGACGCGGCCTGCAGTTCTTTTTGTGTTTCTTCAACAGCGTTTTCTTGTGGAAGCCCTTCGAGCATTTGGGGCACTTGAACTCGCCGTTATTCTGAGGCGGCGTGTAATTGGTAATGATGTTCGTGTATAGGTTGCTGCTCGTGTCAATTTCTTTAGGCACCTCGACGCCCTCGTCAATCATGCTTAATGTCAAATCGTGCTGATTGTGGCGGTGTTGATGATGATGCGGATGATGGTGCTGCATAAGGTGAAGAGGTTGCTGAGCCGTCGAGGTCATCACCTTAGCCGACTGCTGCTGCTCGTTCTTCTCCAGCTCCTGACGCATGAAACTCTGTCTGACGCTCTGAAAGTCGAACGCTTCAAACTTCTTGTTTAAAAAGTCCTCTTCCTCCACAATGTCGCCGTTCTTCAGCTTGGGCGTTTTGCTCGTATGGATCTTGTTAAAGTGCTGCGCCAGATGGTACTTGGAGGCGCTGGTCTTGTAGCAGAACTGACAAGTGATGGAGGGATGGCCCTTGTGTAGACGATTTACGTGTTTCCAGAGGTGCGAATTTCGGCCATAAAATTTGTTGCAAAGATCGCAATGGAATATGGAATGTTCGGAGCGACGGTGAGCAGTAAATTCGCGGAAACTGGACAGATTCAGTTCGCACTCGGTGCAATTATACACCTTGTGGTTTTCGCTATCTGGATTCGTTTCGATGTAGTCGGCCGGGTCGAAGATGCGATTCTCCTTCTTGCAGAAACTTATCAAAAAGTCGTGAACCAGCACGTGATTTTCTATGGCCTTGTGGTTGTCGTCGTTGTACTTGCAAACTTTGCAAATGTATGGATTGTTGATGGGGTGGCTCAGCAGGCAGATCTCTATGTGGTCCGTCAGATTGAGATAGGAATCGGCCATGTAAAGGCATAGGCCGCAGATCATGTGCGATTTGGTGGCGTGCTTCTGACGAAGATGTTGGAATAAATCGGACCTGTTGGTCAACGTGGCCGGACAAAGAGGACACACGTAACTGGGCTCCAATGTGGGCGGCTCTTCTCTGTTCTCTGCCACTTCCATCGATTCCTCGGATTCCCTTTTTGCTTTCAGGTCGGCAATCTTCACCAGATTCGGAATCATCTTTTTCTTTTTTTCAAGGATCGGCTCGTTGCTTACGATTTGCGCCATGTCTATGCCGTGCGTCTCGTACACGTGTTCTGCCAACAGAGACGGTCCATCGAACTGCATGTCGCACAGCAGGCAGATCTGGGGCAACGCCTTTTGCACCATCGACGATGCGTTATGCTGCTGTTGCTGCTGATCGATGGTCATCGTCGTTGGTACTTCGATTTCGTCGTAAATCTTTTGCAGATCACACATCTCCTTACATTTTACTTTCATTGGAGGCCTCTTCTTTCTGCGATTCGTATCCATCTTGAACATCTTCGGCCTGTTGCACAGCACCGATTCGCTTTTCCTCTTCAGCGATTTTCTTTCCGCAATCTCGCGAATCAAATCATTCTCCTTGTCATCAAAATACCTCTTGTTATTAATATTCGTCGAGTCCTCGTCGCTGCTGCTGCACGGGTAATCGACGATCTTCGGTTTCAGATCATCCAGTTCCTGGAGCGATTTCTCGAATCCTGCCAACTTCACGTCGAACTTTCTGAACTTGTCCTTGTAATATCCAATATCCTCACCATCGACATCATTCTTGGACAACGACCACTGGGGGAGAGCGACTGTGCCCGGGCCCACACCCAATGTGGTGGTCGATCTGTCGTGTTTCCTTTTGCTCTTCAAACATGACAACTGAATGTTGTACTGGGCCTCTAGTATAATTATATTTTGTAAGCATTTCTTCGTGAAGTTGTAGTAATTCAATACATTTCGATAACAGTCCATGCACACTGTGTCCGGCAGTAGGCAATGCTGTGATACCTAAAAATCAAAAAAGAGAACGGTTGTAGATGAGGCACATTCAGAATGGGAACAAAATCAGAATTGAAATAAAAATATTTTTGTAGCTCAAAGGTTAGGGAATATCATATTTATGTGCATTGATTAATAAATTAATTAAATTTGTGTTGGTTAGCCAATATAGGTATGTCCCAATCTTTTTCCAAAACTGGTATTCATCTGTCCTTTAATTTAGCAAGTGAGAAAGAGAGAGGAAAGAGAATGTTAAATGTTATCCATAATTATGTTCATCAAATAATTTAATGTGCTGTAAACTGCTCTGTTATGTGATTAAAACGACAAAATAATCAGTTGTGTGCAAAGTAACCTAAAAAGTCTAGACATTTTGCCTGCCCTTATCTTCGGTACCAATAACATCGAAGATACTGGCATCACCGCCAGCGCTGCTGCTATTTCAGCAGCAGCTGATAAATTACGATGGTGATGACGTTATTGATGATAAAAAATCACGTAAAATAAAAATATGGTAAACATATCGAGAACAATATTCCACACTGCTGGTTAAGTAGTAAGTACACCAGCAGCAGCAGCAGCAGTAGTATAGGTTCCGGTTATAAATAAACAATGGCCAAACGGCAGTATGAACAAAAAAAAAAGAAAAGAAACAAAACAATAAAAGCGAGACGAGCCGATGCACGGAGCGTCACAAAACTTACGATAATGGGTAAACAAGTTTCGATTTTCTCGCCGAGTCCCTCCGTCTTGAAGATGTCGACGAATTCGCCGTTGAAATTACCGCAAGTCCTGCATAGTTTATTCTCCATGGCTGGCGTGGGTTCCGAGGATAACGAACGAGAAACGACGCGTATGGAGGAGACACACGCACGTACACAGTACACTCCGTCGTTAGGATCACATCACCGAAAGGGCACTGGGCACACTACTATCGAGACGATAGATAAATATAAAGTAAAATAGTGATAGAGCGAGATAGAGACCAACACACCACAAAGCATACAGAGTCGCGATGCCTGCTACTGCTTGCTTCTGCTGCTGCTCGAGGGTTGAAGATGAAGCCGACCGACTGAATGGTTGGTTGCTTGGTCGGATGGATGGTTCACTGGCTTAGATAGGTGGCTGTGAGGGCCTGGGGCTGCCAACGACGAATGGCTTCGAGCAGAGACCGCAAGTGTAGAGAGGCGCGGTGGAGAGGCAAACCGAGCGGAGCAGTGAAAATAGGGCAACGGCGGAAGGAGTTTCACCAAAACCGAGGCCTGCGCAACCTCCTGGAGGGAGGAGGACCGGTCGTCGTCGAAGGCAGCTGTGGCGGTGGCGGCAGCAGCATCTGCGATGTTTGCTTTGTTGTGGCGACAATATCGTCGTTTTTGATTCTTTTACCCGAATTCTGCTTATATTCAGAATAAGGCCCCTTTCGTCGTTTTCGCGGGCGGTGCATTCAACCGGTCACTTGTCTTTTTTACAGCAAAATATGGCCAACATTTTTACACAAAACAATTCTCCGACAGCCATCTTTCCATAATAGTCTACATCTAATACCATCTCCATTTCTCAACAGATGGTGCTACCTCTCCAAAACTAAAAAGAAAGTTTCAACCACGAGGATTCCTGGATTTCCATAACTTTATTGCATTCTACCTCCCTTCCACATTATTAGCCCATTACTAGGAAGCGTCCGGCACAATAAAATTATTATAATCACCAAAATATCAGAGAAAGTTTCAATTTTTGTTGAACAAAAGGTTCATATTTCCAATAAACGTTTTAAACGTGTATTAATTATTCGTTAAAACATGAAACTTTCTTAATTTCACCATGATAGTTTGATACGTGTTACAATAAAAGACAAGCTGTTAAATTTTACTCTATGCAAAGAGATGTCACTAGTTACAAAACAACGGCCATTTTTTTAATTATTTAAATTTTAATAGAATAAAAGTATTTAATTCTTTAATTAAACTAGTGTCATTGAAAATGAAATTCGTTCAATTCGAAATTTTATTGCTTGCAATCATAAATTTTCACGTTGCTTGCATAGTTTTCCATGTTCATTTTAACACTACCATATTTATATTCGACTCTTAAGTTTTGAATACATAGTTTCTTATTAATTTTGATGGAATTAAAATCATTCGTATATTTCTAACGTTGTTTACGGATCGATTTCGTAATTTTTTGCGTCTATAACGAAAACAAAATTTTGACATATGTCATAACAAATTGAACGACTGTTTATTTTTTACGTAACCTACATTGTTTACTTAGGATCGTTGTCCGTCCGTTAGTTTGCAATTGCATATTTTCCTAGAATCTTCAGAGAACGTAGTACAATGGCGCTTAACGGCTTTATAGAATTTTTCCAGAAGGGCAAGGTAAATGCTTCATAGTTCTGAGTTTTAGGTTAACTCCGACAAAAGCCGCCTCTGTTCAACATCAAATTTTAGACTTTCAGGCCCAAAAAGAGGTTCGCCCATGGCACCATTCGATACAGTCTACACAAGCAGGCATGTGCAAGTTTGAACTCTGGCATCAATCTGAGGGAGGCAGTGAAGTTGCCACCTGGGGAAGACATGAATGACTGGATTGCAGTTCATGGTAAATAAGCAAAGAAAAAAACTGAAAAAAAAACAACATTTTTCATTAAACTTGCAGTTGTTGACTTCTTCAATAGGATAAACTTAATTTATGGCACTGTATCTGAATACTGCACAGTTGAGACTTGTCCAGTAATGTCGGGTGGTCCAAGGTTCGAATATCTGTGGGCTGATGGCGATAAGTGAGTTGCATTATTTTATAGTTGATGCATATTTTATATATTGTGTTTTAGATTCAAGAAACCTACTCAGTTACCAGCCAAGGAGTATGTTAACAATTTGATGGACTGGATTGAGAATCAGATCAATAATCAGGCGCTATTCCCATGCACCTCTGATCTACCATTTCCCAAGAATTTCTCCACAAATTGTAGCAAGATCTTGGCGAGGTTGCATCGCGTCTTCGTCCACGTCTATATCCATCATTTCGAGAATGTAGTGACAATAAATGCCGAGGCTCATGTGAACACTTGCTACAAGCATTTCTACTACTTCGTGACAGAGTTCCAGTTGGTTTCCTCCAAAGAGTTGGAACCGCTCGTCGACATGGCTTCGAGGATCTGCAGGGATTAGATGTCAATCGATCCGTCCACACAACAGTTCGATTTCCAGCAATAATAATTCGAGTCAATAGAAACGAATGAGATCAATTGATGGTCTTAAACAACTGTGGGTAACCTGTATATAACATAGCGTAAACCGATCACAGTCCAAAAAAAAAGCTAGTCCATAATTAACTAGTCCTGCAAATTAAAGAGAAAATACCAAAAAGGTTTTATAGCAAAAATCAATCGCTTAACTTAGTCTTGGGTATTGGATCGGCTGATAATTATATTTGTAAGAGCAATGAAAATACGTACTACTACTTATCCATTTCGTAATAACTTAATATTATTAACTATTATTATTAGTGTTTGTTCCTTTCGACCAGTAGTTCTCAACTTTTTTTTTCCTCCAACTCTCACGCTATATTTATTATTCGAAGATTGGATTGAGAACCGTTGCCTTAATCAATTTAATATTCTTGTAAAATTGAATAATTAAATTAAATAACTTTCAAAATCAACATTTTTTTATGGAGACTGCTATTTATTGTAACTATTATTATTTGTTTTGTTGAATAATCCTATAATAAATTTCTACACATATTTAAAGAATCGTGAAATTTTCAAGTAAAATCAGTTTATAGGAATGGTGGTCAAGAGTGTAAAAACAATTTGCTTCCTGCGAATCGAAAAGGTTTAAGGAGCATAAAGCAAGCAAATTGTATAAAATCAATGGATTGCTGAGGATCTCAAGCGTGACCAGGTTGAGTGCAGGAGGGAAGGGAAATGGAAATTGTACGGTGTCCGGTCTGCGTCGCATGTGTATTATATCCTTTATAAGTGTGTATGTATGTATGGTGGTGGTTGTACGTGGGTTGTTTTTGTTCCAATGAATGCGACCGGTCAGTTCGTCGTATCCAGTCGTTTCGTGCGCTGCAGCACACGACTATGCCTTCAATCCCAACCTAAGACGAAGAACTTGATTAAAACTTTGGTCCTCTTACTTTAAACGTGAGTAAATCAAAATATTGCACCTAACGCAAAACAAAAATAATCAAATTTGATGATGCATTTAATTTAAAAGTACAACGAAAATGCAAATCGAGTGAAAGTGTTGAACTTCTTTTCTTCGTTCCGCACCGCAAGTCACTATTTATTTACATTTATAAATTGCACAATATTTTACCCAATTATTCAGATTGGTATCTCTCATCTTCTTGCATTACCGCAACTTAGTTTTTACTTTTTCTTTACATTTTTTTTTGTAATTTGTCGATGTTGCGTTTGAATTTCCGCTTTTACAATTTTACTCCATACGAATAACAATGTTGATGTAATTACGATCTACATAAATCCTTGTTGTTTACAAAACGCGTTACTCAATTTACATGTAATCATTGATCAAAACTTACATAAATCATCGTTAAATTTTTTTTTTTTTGCATTTTGAAATAATATATAAATTAGGCGGAAAGACTGCGGTCAATAGAATTTTATCCATTACTATATAAATTGTGAATCCCTAAACACTTGTCATACAGCTTTATATTTAGATAATTATTATCAAGCGAATGATAAGTCTTTATTTTTTAATCATAATTGATTAAAACATCAATTGTGTTGTGTGATTAATGAGCGATTTTAGTTGTACGTGAATCATTCGCAAATTGCAGAATGATTCACAACGTAATATTTTGTCATGATGAATTCCGACGATCACAATTAAGTCGTTAAGGTCCAAGCGATAATTTCAACACAACAGTGATTTTTCTATTTTCCCGATTGCGCAACGAACAAAGGAACGTGCATGAAGCAGTTGGTACAAATTTCCGCTAGATTCACAAAATTTAATTACACTTTAAAATCATGATATATTCATTTACTCACAAATGCAAATTTTTTATGTAGACGCGGATGCGCCGGGTTTTATCGAACGGGCAAACAGAGATTTACATAATTAATTAAAACCTGTTTGTAACTTGTTTGTTTCTCATACGAGCAGATTTGATATTTCAGGATTTATGGAATTTGTTTGGATTATATAATTCGGTAATGATATTACACACTTTTTGATCTAACTGCGGTTATGTAAGGCTAATTAGTGACCGAGATATGATGAAAAAAAGGTTTTAGGTATTTCTAATCATATTTTTTGTATATCTTAATATCATGTAAGAGATTTAAAAAAATGAGAAATTTTATGGGAATTTTTTAAGTAAAATTATATATAACAATATTAATTTATACATAAAACAGGAAATGATTTTGATTTCCATTCAATTTTAATTTTAAACCAATTTCTTTTCTCCTGAGTGTTTTTTGATCTTTATCCTGTTAAATATAAATTTCTTTCGTTTGAGGCACTGTTTAAAATTATTTTGTAATAATTTTCTGGGACATACAAGAAATTTGATTTTCGTACTGCCATTTTAATAAGTCCAAAATTACTATCGTTCTGTAAATATGAATGTTCTGATAGTAAAAACCAGTTTCTACTGGACTATTTTTGACTATAAATGCAACTTACCAAATGGACTCATATTATTATCAAATAATCTGTTTACTTTTCAAAGGGTCTTTTTTTAAATGTACAAAGGCGAGGGTAGTTTTTGCAAGCGATTTCTAGGATATTTAGCTGCGAAACTAGATCACTGGGAACCTTTGTTCCAAATATGCTCATTTTTTGTGTGCGCTTGCTTTAATGATGTTTGACCCAAATGATGTGGTCGAAGGGAAGTAAGTTTTCAATCAAAGCACAGAAAGAGGGTAGTTTGTGGGTCACCTGAAAGTCATTAGGAACGGGGTATCGCGAAAATCTGCACGATGGCGTGTTGATGGTGGAAAAGACGTGGTGCTGCAAGAAAAGAGAGGGCGAAAGGGTCGTATAACCCCATTGGTCACCCTTTCTTCGAGGCCGGATGTGACGTGCGTGTATAATTCGTTGCCTCGTTGTGTGGTCGTCGTCTTTGTGGGGGGGGTTGGTGATCGTAACTGCAGATTAACCCACCCCCTGCAACCCCTCACCCACAAAAACCCCCTTTAAGGCTTTAAACAATATGCGAGTCAAGGATGCGAATGTTCGGACCTTGTGAAAAAAAAATACACGAAGGAATATGCATGAGTAATCAAATAAATTAGAGGAACGGAATGGGATGAACGAGATAGCGAGTTAATTTACCGCCAGTTAATTTGGACTCTGCACGGTATGCCGATAACGATTCGCATTGCTTTACATCACAGATTATTATTTGCTTTATTTGTTATTATTACTTTACGTTCAACCTATATTTTATATGAATTTATAATCAAGGCAGAATACAAACAAATTTGCACAATAGAAGACTTATTCTTATGTAACATTTCGAGATAATTGATAACACATGTAATAAATAGGGAATACATGGATTGTCTTACGATGTTTATGTAATTATTATGGAGAATTGAAATATTACACAAATATTTAGCAATGTGTTTACTGATTATTCACTTGAACGTCAACTATTACTTAATTATTTTATTTCATTTCAATTGATATGTTTTTATTTGCTAATTAAGTCTTACTAATTAAGAAATATTAAGCAAACAAAGTATTATGTGTTTTGAGTTCAGATTTTAAGCGAATTTCGTGCGGAGGTCAAATCGAAATGGACATAAATCATATCGAATACGTTATTAATTTCTTGTTGTTTTTTTTTTTGTGTTGTTAATGCAATTTTCGACCGGATTTATGAATTATGTTTTCGAGTTTGTGCGACGCGCGTGGATATGATGAGCGGTTTTGCCCTCGACTGTCGGAACGGATATAAGCATCACTTTCTCCGCATCCTGTGTGGAAGAGGCCCATTACTCTCGTCGGTGCGGCATTGTTCCGATCCTCCTCCTCTTCCTCCTCCACACCTCTCATCCATTAAAGCACGCGGCCAAAACAAAACAGCATCAACATCACCAGAGATGTACGATAAAGTTTGTTTTGTTCTCTTCACCGTTACACCGATAACAAAATAATTTGAAGCAGCAACTGTACAATTATTATTAACATCATCGTCCTATTAATATTCCAAAGAGCATAATTAACAATGCAATTGCAAATTTGAGGCCATTAGCAAATCGATGTGTGTCAGAAATCGGAAACGATTGAAGTGACATTCCTTTTCATCGAAACCTTCTACAATTATTGCTTTCATCGTGTATATTTACATATTTGCTTTGCACGATGATGGCACGTGCATTTGGAGCCTTGCGTCGCATACTAGACACTTTAGGTCTCCTTTTAATAATTCAGGAAAACTCTTCGGAAAGAGAGAGAATCCCACCAATCGATACCACTTAACATTTCTAAATTGTACATAATTATTCCGCAGAGATGCGGCGGTTTGTCGACCCGCGACTTCTTTACATTTTACCATTTTCAATGATAGAAGAATACGATGTTCAGTTTAACAAAAAAAAAATGCATTGCAAATAGAAAATAAATGTTTTCGAATTTATATCAATATTTCGTCAATTACATAAATATTGTATTCTTATGGTCAATATTTTAAATAATATGATTGGTGGATGCGCCTGGTATTTTATATAAATATAATATAATAATTATCTGAGATAAATAAAGTCTTTTTTTTAATAGCTGAGAAGAGTGAAATATAATTTATAATATTGGTTTTATAATTTCGATTAAATCAATATTTGCAATTTGTTTCTGCGAATAGTCGATGGAAATGTTGCAACTATATAGCGCGTTATTCTCTGCATCTACGTTATTGTCTGAACTACAACAACATCCGAGCAGCATTGCAAAATGCATGGTCAATGATCTCGTGCTAAAGAACAATTAAAACCTTCTGTTTCGTTCACCCCACAAGATTGCGAAATGCCCAATGACCGGATAATAAATAACAAACGTTCATTGCGATCTCTTATCGAAGGTTTTCTTTATAATAAAAAAGAAAGATGATTATCATCGTCTTAGATTTATTAAAATACTTGAATTTTGCGGGAGGACAACTCGTTTGTCCCGCCGTGACCCTTATTATTTAGGAGAAAATAAACACGCAATCCGTTTTGTCCTTTACCCCTCCCGATACTTATTTTGAGTCGAAGGTCGGTTTATCAGAAATGTCGGTGAAAGAGCTCACGTATTATGTAACCCAACATACAAGCGTTCTTTTGTTTTGTGGCGCCAATTAGAAATATGCTCAGGATAAGCTAAAACTTAAATCAAATATTTAATAAATATTCTTTGATTGTCCGTAGGTTTTGTAGTTATGATGAAGATGTTCGGGTGGATTGTTCTCGTTCTGCTGGTGGAAGTTGGAACGAGCGCTGGGTCTGGGTCCGTATCTTGTGCGAGGCCAGCGTACGAGAAATGCGTGAGGATCGCTGATCCGTTGATTAAGGAGGCGCAACTGGTCTTTCCCGATAACATGGAGGACATCGACAAGGTGTGCAGGACGTGGAACAGATTCGTGGATTGCCTGAAGAAGTACACTGATGAGTGCTTCACGGCACAGCAGCGAAGGCAGTTCAACAAGGCTGTCGAGAATCCGATCGAATCTGTCCATCAGATGTGCATGCAGCCCAGATACCAAAAGGGTAACATTGCATTTGCCTCCACGATGCGGTTTATATTGTTTATTTATTTGCAGAGTATTTGCAGTACGCTCCTTGCATAAAGAGCACAATCACCGAGAGGAGCCACTGCGGTGCTCATTACAATCTCCTGGTGGAACACGTTTCTCAAGGAGAGATTGTCTCGAAGGCGACGCTCTGCTGGTAAAAAAATTTGTTTTGGTTTTGGTGTTAGAAATGTAAATTTTTTGTTTGCAATTGCAGTTCGCACGACCGCTTCAAGCAGTGCGTCGAGAGAGAGACTCGCCAATTGTGCGACAGAGGAGTTCCCGATGGTCCGGCCTCGCAATTTTCTGGACAGATCATTGACAAAGCCTTGAGTTTCTTGCAAGATCAATGCATCAATTACATGTAATATAATTAATCTAATTATAATAATCTGAATTACAATTATTTGTTCATTTTTCAGCCCGAATTCTGGAGATTGTGTGACCATTTCAACGGACCTCACAGCTCCGAGCACCTTCGGTGCAGCCGTCTCCTCATTCTCCACGACTCCTAGCGAGGTTTATCCGTGGAGCACGATCCAGCAAGATAATAACGCCGTCGAGAGAAAAGAAATTCCGTCCTCGCGCATTCCTCCGATGAGGCCATCAACTAACCTTCCGTGGTTACCATCTTCGTCGCCCACACCTGATTTCGTTGATACCAGCAGCGTATGAAGACAACATTTAAAAAAAAATATCCATTAAATAACGAAATCTCAACTTTCAGACATCCTCCTCCTCATCGACTCCTCAGTTCTTAGGTTCAAGAACGAGACCTGGTTCATATGGTCGCTCCAGCAGCTGGTCGGACATTCCATCCACAATTAGTAGCAGCGGTAATTCAGAAACCGGCTTCAACGCCCCTCGTGCACCCAGCTCACAGAGACCTCCAGATTGGGCTACCATGTCCACCTGGAGCGTAATCAACTCCAAGCAACCGAGTATACTTTCCTACAAAGCATCTAATCCATTTTACTAATTATTTCTTCGTTTGCATTAGGTCTTGAAACGACGAAGAGGTTTCCGTTCGAGAGCAGCGCCGGCACGGAAACCTGGTATCCGGCAGCAGGAAACCAGCTGAGCAACGAAGTCGATGAACCCAACCAGCAGGGTCTTTCGTACAATAAGAACTCGTCCAGCGAAAGACGGGCAACGCATGCAACGCTCGCATTTGGCTGTCTTTTATTAGCGTATCTCTTTATTTTCTGATGAAGAAAAATTCTTTTATTGCATAATCTTTTAATTTAAATTTTTATTTAAATCCTACATAATACCACCATATACATTAGTATCTCCTAGTAACCAATTCGAATCAGCAGCAATAAGTTAATAAATATATTTAAGAGCGATCGAGCACTAGTCATAATTGTTACAAATAGTTATAATTAATAAAATAAATGTTAACATTTCTTTAAAATTAGCCCTAGTATTAGTTAATTTTTACCTGTACAAATATTAATTAACAACAACAATAATTATCATTTAGCTAATTCGTTCGTAATCTTGTTATTATCTGGGGGAGCATCCTTTCGATTCGTGTGTAGCAAATGATTAGAGAGGTCAATCTGCGAATCCCAAGAGATTAACATTAAGAAAGTACCATATATTATTATTATTATGACCATTCGACTTATCGCCTGACCATGCGATAACAATTTACAAATATCTAAATTGAATGTGACTGCATGAATATTGTAGTTACGACTATAGCTTATGATAACAACAACAACAATGAATTAATGTGAATAATGTTTTTCTCGGTAGCTATGGACTTTGAGCGTCGATTATCAAGTAATTGTCGTGTGGATTAACATTGGATATGCGAGTGCGACGACGCGTTTTAAAGTAAATGCGAAGTCTGTCGAATCCAAATTGCGTCGGAACCGACCGAAATATGAAAGATAACGGTACGATAATCAAATTTTTGTACGTTTCGGTTCAGCGACGTACCTAAACCATCATCAACATCGTCGGAGCGAATATCAATTGATTGTCGTATTTGATATACTGACCGTGCACTCAGTCAATCAGTCAGTCAGTCCTTGACTTCGTCGAACGCGAACTCGTTTGAAAATAAGCCAACGAAAAAAGTATATAGCGCACACATTCGCTATCGCAATAGAAGAAGTGCATTGTCTTCGAAGACAAGAAAGAAGGATCCACAGTATTTGTAATAGGTGGTTCCAAAATTTGACTATTCTCTATTAGAAGATGAAGGGCAAGCAGGAGGATAAACCGCAGACGTGAGTTCATAGATCTATTTCAATGTTCATTGCGTTTGATTTGGAACTAATCCAATCTCACAATCTATTAAATAATACATGTTATCTTTTCCGACAATATAATTGAAAATTTACATATTACAATTTATGTATTTAGCATTAATGTGGTTTAGCATCAATGTACTTTAGCAGATTCTATTCGAAATTATAAGAAATAATTAAATTAATTTTGATATTTAATGGGTTCTAAAGTTCAATCAATGGTTCAATTGCGTCGGTAACGAACCAGACGGAATAGCCAATTACCAATTATTTTTTTAATTGTGAATCAATGTTAATTTTTAAAAAAACAATTTATCCATTATCTCAATCTTATCTCTCAACTAAACTATACTTCTATTAATAATAATAATAATATGAATCAATCAATCAACATTAGGATGCCTATATACTTAGTAATCGTTAAGTAATCAATTTATTTCATTTTTTTTAGGAATTTTGATTTTTTGAATTAGTCATTTGAAAACTATTCGCATTGTCTGCACCAAACAATAATTAATTGATTTATTGAATAGAATGTTAATTTCTTACTTCCTAAGATAGTGGCGAAAAATGAATCATTAAAATAATCAAATTTGAATTTGAATTTAGCGGCTTTTTGTCTTCTGAGAGCGGTGATTTTTGTGACGATGCGCGTTTGCAGTTGGCACGTGTCATTTTTGACAGTTCGAAAACGACGACGCAGCCGAACTCAGCTGACGGTTGCGAATGTCAAAAACTACGTAACATTTCGCGATCGTGGTGATTTTTTTTCCGTGTTTTGCGAACGACGCGATTCTCGGGGGGGACCAAAGGAAGAAACAGAGGAAGGACGAAAGGTCCGCCGGATTTTGGTTAGATTTTTATTTTCTGTTTTCCTTTCTTTGAGACCTCCTCCGATCTATCTTCAACACAACACAGACAGGTGGGAAGAGTCGCGGCTAAATTACTAGTGTATCGTATCGAAATCGAGCAAAATCCAAAATTTGTTTAGGATCAAAGTTTTCATCAGAAAGTGTAAGCTAATATCATTTTACATAACATATCTCTTTTGTCTTTTATTCTTTATTTACTGTAGTTTTACGTGCGCAGCAATACTCAAGATTTGTCGTGTTCCTAACGTATCGACTGCGACCATTGTTTATTTGTTTTTGTTTATCGTTGATGCATGTGACCTTCAGCAAGGATATGATTTCAAGAATGTTTATATCATCAGTTTCACGTTGCTGGGATCGTTTTCGTAATCAATAGAATAACGTCGCAAGTTTCAACGATGTACGTTTGTTGAAGCTTATGCAATTTACATTTAAATTGGACAATTGAAGCAATTACAAATTTAGAGCTTGTTCTAAATTGTTTACTTCGTTTTACTATGTCCGTATTGTTGTAATTCTCAATATTGATGTTTGTTGCAGCTCCACCAAAATGTCATATTATAGTGACGCCGAGGATTCCATCCAATCCCTGAACGATCATGATATTGGACTCAGAAAGAGGAAAGCCTGGGATCCAGATACTGAATCAATTACATCGGAAATCAAAGATTTGCTTGAGGAGGATGTCAACTCATTGGTATGTTTTCAAAATAACAATAGTCAATTAGAACATATATGATGTGGGAGAGTTTCCAGAATGAAATGGAACACATATACAGTGGAAACTTGGACTGCTAGCATTTTGCAAAGCAAGCAATTAATACTTGTTAAATGTATGAGTACTATCTGTACATTTTGATATAGCAAGCCAAGTTATCACAGTTAAATCAGATTGTGACAATAATTTTTATTTTGGTTTAGGTTGAAGAGGACTGTGTAGGTTGCCCATTGCCCTCGACACCAGAGGATGAGAACATTCTGGATTCAGAGATGAGTGATGTGTTGAAGGCGGCAGTCTTAGGTACAGGTAGTGTACAGTCTTTTGTTAGTTTTTTTTATTTACACATTTTAGTTTCACATTTAGTAGCCGTGTGTATGTGTGGTGTGTGTTTTTGTGAACGAAGCATAACCGAACTGTGTATATTCATCCTGGCACGCTTTTGAATATAGTATTTCAGTTTCTCGTCAGTCATCGGTCTCCTCATCGTCGAGGGTTCCATACATATAGACATACATACATACATGCATATTTATCGCTTATTATGGATAACACGTTTTGTGTTGGTGGATCAACAGACAGAATCATGGATTTGACAAAAAAAAGAGTAGTTGTTCGTTTCATTTTATTTGCTTACCTAATATGTCCGTTTTCTTTTGGGTGGAACGTAGGTGATGAGCTGGACATCTCGGCACTTGCTCACAATGCAGCCGGACAGGCGGAAGTCGTCGTGAGGAAGCTCATTCAGGTCGGTTGGAAGGTTTGCCATTTCAACCATCTTCCCGCCTGGCTGCAGGACAACGATTTCCTGACGTACGGCCACAGACCGCCGTTGCCTTCATTCCGCGCCTGCTTCAAGTCCATCTTCAGGTTGCACACGGAAACTGCTAACATTTGGACGCATCTACTAGGATGCGTTGCTTTCATAGGTATATCGTATATATATATATATATATATATAATTATTCTGCGAATGTTGAATTGAATTTGTATTTTAATAGGTATCGCGATTTATTTCCTGATGCGTCCGTCGATTGAAATAGAAATGCAAGAGAAGATCGTGTTTGGAGCGTTCTTCGCCGGAGCCATTATCTGCTTGGGATTCTCGTTCATCTTCCACACGGTTAACTGTCACTCGCAGTTTATTGGGAAGCTGTTCTCGAAGTTGGACTACTGCGGAATCGCTCTCCTCATTATGGGCTCGTTCGTTCCATGGCTATACTACGGTTTCTACTGCCATTTCCGACCGAAGGTGGTCTATTTGAGTGTGGTGTGCGCTCTCGGCATCACCAGCATCATGGTTAGTCTGTGGGACAAGTTCTCCGAATCGGCGTGGAGGCCGTTCCGTGCTGGCGTTTTTATGACCTTCGGCCTATCCGGTATCGTGCCGGCCATCCATTACGGACTCGTCGAGGGATGGTTCAACAACTTGAGCCAGAAGAGCCTCGGATGGCTCATTCTCATGGGTCTTTTGTACATCGTCGGTGCCATGCTCTACGCTCTGCGAGTGCCCGAACGCTTCTTCCCTGGCAAATGCGACATCTGGTTCCATTCCCATCAAATCTTTCACGTTTTCGTGCTGGGCGGTGCTTTCGTGCATTACCACGGCATCTCTGAGATGGCTACGCATCGTGTCACGATCGGCCAATGCGAAATCCCCGACACGCCCGTATATTAACCACACCCATTTTTATATATACAAACACTTATATATAAAGAGAATAACCTATATTATTATTATATTATAAATCAATTTGTAGTTCGTACATCGTTTTTATTTTCAGAATTTTCTCTTTATTTTTTTTAATTAAACTGTTACGCATACATTTACTTACACACACTCATATTATATATATACCAAAGTTTTTATTCTCTCTTTAATTTAACATTATTATTATTATTATTGTAGGTACTGTGTTTAATTAGAACTGGGTACAGGTTTTAAACGAAACGGGGGGCACGAAACGCTCGTTCGCTATGATTTAGTATTTTTTCCTCACATTTTATTTATACAGAGTTGGTACAATTGTTGTAAATAATAAATATATAAATGATGATTATGATATATAAATGCGTTTGAAAGAAAAAGTTTCAGCTATTACTATTCTTCAAATTCTCTTTATTTCTAAAATTTCGACGTCTCAATTGTGATCTACCTTGAATATATCAATAATATTAATTATCTATTTATGAAAAAGAAAAAGTTTTTCTTTCAGAAGATTGAGATGCACACACTATTTGTTATTGCTCATGATTTATTTTACATCTTTCCGTTTGATTATTTATTGATATATCATGTTTTTTTTTCAGTGAATTATGTAAATAATGAATGCTTTAATTTAGTTCAATTTAATGCTTAATAGGTTTATGATTTTCTTAAAATATATCCCAACGGTTCTTCGTAGATAAATTTTTAGTTATTTTTTGATTCGTATTAAAATATAAGTGGTTTGTTCTTTATCCGAGGACGAAAGTAAAAATAAAATTCAATCGCAATAAAGTATTAGTAAAAGGTGTAATAATGATGAAAAGCTGAAAACCGTGTATTTTGCGATACGCGACATCTGAATCCATCGACGGTCTGCCGTAGTATTAAATATTTACATGTATAAAAAATATATTAAAAAAAAAGCAAACTATTTTCTATAAATAGAAATACGATATTCTTTTAAATAATAGGATCCGCGATTAAAAAAAATAAATTAATAAAGATGAGAACACCCTGTGTACTTTGAGTGTTTGTTTAATAAATTTATTAATCGGATTGTAAATGCGTTTCATTTCAATATATGAAAGTTTCTGTAAATTGATGTGGCTTTCTAATCAAAGCAAACTGTTTGTAAATCCTGGCCCAAACAATAATAATTGAAGTTTTGTTTTGTTTTTGACATTTCTTACGATGCCTCAGATGCGAACGATTCTGCAGGTCTTCACCAATTACCAGAAAGCCCGTATAACTTTCGTTCAGACCGTCGCAGATTTGGCAACGAAGCATCAGAATGTGGAGGTTCTTAACCAGGCGAGGGTGCTGGGTAAGAGGAATAAATTGAAGGTAATCAGTAATATCAAACATTTTGCGTATATCATTTCAGATCTGATCAAGCCTTTGCTGTCGGATGTTTGCCCTCAGATCAGGCAATGCGCGGCGATCGCTCTAGGAAGACTTGTTGATGCGGATCCTGATTTGGCGAGGAGCACCCTCAACACTGATCTTTTACCCTCGCTATTGGCCGATTTGGATGGACAGAATGTTGCTAATATCAATGAAGATTGTTTCAATTATTTGAATAATGTTTACTCTTTGTAGAAATATTTTAAAAAGTCCATCCTGTTCGTGATTCGGTCCATCTGCAAGCACGATCATATGCTTGCCCAGACGATTATCGAGAACGGAGGTCTCAATGCGGTGATCTATTGTATGGGCGACTTCGAACCGATGGTGAAGGAGAGCGCCCTTTGGGCAGTCGGTTACATCGCAAGACACGACGTGGAGCTGGCCAGGGCCGTGGCAGATGCCGGTGCCATTCCCAATATCGTGCTATGCTTGCAGGAACCAGAGATTGCAATGAAACAGGTCGCCGCAAACGTCATCTCCGATATAGCTAAGCACAGCGAACAACTTGCACAGCAGGTCGTCGATTGCGGTGCTATCCCATTCATCGCCAAGGCCCTTAACAACGAGGACGAAAAGCTCAAGAGGATCGTGCTGAATACGCTGAGTAAGTAGTAAATTTTTGGAATATTGATTAAGATACAATTTCAATGGCAGGTAACGTCGCGAAGCATTCTACGAATTTGGCAGAGGATGTGGTCGAGGCGAACGCCTTTCCCAATGTGCTCATCCATCTGGCCCACGCCTGTCCCAGAGTTCGAAAGCAGGCAGCCTGCCTGGTGCGGGACGTCGTCAGACATTCTCTTCCGTTGACGCAGATGGTCGTCAACTTGGGCGGAATCGGTGCCCTCATTGAGACCATCTCCAACGACACTTCCGATGAGACGAGGATGCCGTGCTTCGTGGCGTTAGGATACATCGCTGGTTAGAAACATTCCTTCTCCATTGTTATTGAGTCTTACATATATTTAATTCAATTCCAGGCCACAACGATCAGATTGCACTCTCAGTGTTGAGCTGTAACGGCGTTAACCTGGTAGCCGACGTGCTGCATGGCAGTGATGACGATGCTTTGTTAGCAGTCTCCGCCTGGACCCTCGGGCAGATGGGGAAGCACAGTCCGGAGCACGCGAAGCAGGTGGCTGCCTCCAACGTCTTTCCTCGTCTGCTCGAACTCTACTGCTCAGACGTCTCTTCGGAGGATCTCAAGGATAAGGCGAAGACGTGCCTGAAACAGTGCCTGCAGAAATGCATGTACATGCCAGCACTTGAACCTTTAATCTACGATGCTCCGTCCGACATCCTCAAGTACGTTCTAGGCCAATTCGCCAAGGTAGAGTTTTTACACATTTATTCCTTCATTTTTCTTTGTTTGTCTTCGTGCATCATCTCTCTGCTGAAGACGTCGCTTCCCATCTTTTATTGATTTTCAGTTTGGAATCGTAAATAATGTATTTGATTATTCAATAGCATTGGAAAGAGTGTACATTTATTCAAACAACATCTAATCTAAATTTGAAAAAATGTGTATAACCAATATATACAACATATTTGCACTAGTTATATAATAAGAGATATATATGTATAGAGAGAGGGAGGGAGATGTGGAACAAAGGTGTGACAATAATAGTTGTAGGTAACATCGATCGGTTATAGAATGAGATAAACATAAGTGATAGCGATTCGCTAATGTATTATATAAGAACGAAACGGAAATATGTATTTGGGTGTGGAGCGGTGCTAATATCTTATAAGTCAACGCTCACAACAATCAATGATAATAATAATTACAGTATAAACGTATGTTTTTTTTCTGTTCCCTTTCTTTTATGTATATATTATAAATATAGTAAAGAACCCTGTTAATTTTTCATATATAAATATGTATAAATTATATACACATATAAATTTGCCTGTATCACGAATGGAATGAGTCGTCGTCTTTCGATTCGTCCTTCCTCAGTCGGACTCGGTTTCTTGTTTAATGACGTTGTAGTTGGATTTTTTGGTTTTGAGCATTCGCAGGAATGATCCGAAAGCGAAGATGGACCTTCGATGGCGCTGAAAGATCTCGGAGTAGAGATTGTCGCGAAGAACTTTACGGTCCAAATCGGTGCTGGTGCTGGTAGGTGATGCGACGACCGCCGAAGACGACGTTCTATTGTTGCTTCCGCCTTGAACATCCTGCCTGCTGCTGTCCATCGTGCAATAGCGAGCAAAAGAATCACTACGGTGTTGTTAAGGCAACGACAAAGATGTTTTGCCTACTTTGACGAGGCACACGCGGGATTGATTTTGTTTTTATCAATTAATTAATTTTCTTATTTGTCTATTCTTATCGATTATTATGCATGTACAGTATTTAGTATTTCTTTTAAATGATAATTAATTTCTTAAGCTAGTATATAACAATTTCTTCTACTATTATATTTTTGATATAAAGACAGGCACAGTGTTGTTGTTAATGTTGTCGCAGACGAGGTTGGGCGTAGTATCTTAACTTGAGAAGAGAACGAGTACAGTTGTTAGGCCACTATATATGTAAAGCACTGTTGTTGTTGTTTCTGATGCTGTTGATTCGTTTGAGATAATCGTATCGGGCGGAGAAGAAGTCGCGGTAAACGCTGTTGGCGATGCGGTCTAGGTGTTTGTTCTTTTTCTTTTGCACGTTGTTCTGTTCCTCTTCTGCTGTCGCCGCCACTCTTACAATGTACTTGGCCAGAAGCCGTTGGAATTCGCGCACTTCAGAGGCCTCGCGGATTTCCCGCAGGTGCCCACCGCATGCCTCCACCAATTTGATTGACCCACTGCCACTACTAGCATCCTTCATCACCACCTCATCTACTGTAGATGCTCTTCGATCGTAAACGTCTTCATCATCGTCATATCCACCGCACCATACCTCGGCCGAAGTGGATGCCGCTGCAGGCGCCGTCACCTTTCCGCTCTTCGGAAATACTCTGATACTTTCTATGCGTAGACAACATCCAAGCACATCACTTTGCATCGCGCCGTGATAAACCTTTCTATCGACGATCCGTCATTATCTTCACCGAAACCCTTCCAACGGACCCAGGCATCCCCATGTCATCCCACTTGGCTCTTCCGACGGTTTTCTATAATATATGTGATCGACGGATATGCGCATCCCACAGCGATGGCGAGGATCGTCACCGATCAATATGCGCGCGTCGCCGTACCCCGCTGTATTACATCATTATCGTAATCGGCAATTTCAATTTTTAAACAGGCCAACCCTTGCCTTAAATAGGTCACGTTCATAAATTTGTTTAATATCATGTTGGAATGTTTTTGCAGGTGTTGCCGAGCGATCCGAAGGCGAGGAGAATGTTCGTGACGACTGGCGCTTTGAAGAAGCTGCAAGAGATCGAAGCAGAACCGGGCACAACCCTCATGGAGTATGTGACCATCATAAACGCTTGTTTCCCTGAGGAGATCGTCAGATACTATTCGCCGGGATACTCGGAGACGCTGCTCGAACAGGTCGAGCAGTACACTCCAGAGGTACAAATTGTATAATTCGTATCGATCCTGATATATCATTAAAACATCTTTCATTTGTGCAGATGATGAACATACTGAGGGATGCCAAGTATACGGCGAGCGAGGTTCAAACGGACAACGGCTTTGTCATCGACGAGATCATCACAACGACTCCCACACCCAGCAAGGATCTCAAGTCACTGATGCAGTGACATAACATTGTACCCCCTTCAAAAACGTTATCTTTGTGGATTCAAGTGGTCACACAACATCGAATATTTTACAACGATAAATTATTTTAAATGTGAATGTAGTTAACAACGATATAAAATTATTAATTGTTATATAATTGCAATATTAATAACGATAGAGCAAGAATTTAAAATTAGATGGGCGGATGCGCCGGGTCGTCGATGCGCTATCGATGTCATGTCGTGACTTTCTGTCGCCCCTCCTTAACTATTTTATGAATAGTTTTCTTAAGATTCTCAATATATTGATTGTCGTGCACAAAGATGACCATCTAAAGCCGGCATCTCAAAAAAATGATATTTGAATGTAGACATTATCGGTTTTATCTTTAATCGATTTGATTATTATTGCAGATCGAATTAGCATTTAATTATCGTCCCGAGAGGACAGATGGTGCTGGTGAATAGAGACGGCGGCGGCGGCGTCCACGTCTAGCTGGTGCGACATCGATCACCGATGGGCGGTGGCGGCGAGGGGAAGTGGATGAGGATTTTCCGCGCAGCGCGCACACTTATGGATTTTCCAGGGAAATGCTCACAGTCTCTCGCTCTTTCCAGGTCCTTCTTATCTGCGTGCAAGTGAGTTGGAGAACGAACGAACGAACTTGCTCGTGCTAGATAGATAGATACTCGCTTTCTAGAGTGCGAGTACGAGTGTGACCTATAAAATGTTCACCACGATCGCGGCCACAGTGGGAATAAAGTCTGCTCCGTCCTAAGAGAAATAGATAGAGAGTAGAGTGTAGATAAAACCTTTGAGAAGAAGGCCACCATCGTTCCTCCGCCATACGGTTTCCTCTCTTCGATATACAAATACCTTAGACGTGGGTGAAGAGCGATCAGGATCAGCGCAGTAGAGTAGTGGACGTCTTGGGAACAGCAGACCGGAAATCGATTAATTTTGGCCGTTTAAGAACGACTTGTAACCAGCCATTCCCACACATTAATCATAGTATTAATAATATAAAAAAAGTAAGTACTGACTAGGTCGTTATTATTGTTCTTCATATTTTGTCCTTTTTCGTCCGTTTCGTTTTAGTAGTCGGTACCTTTGATTTCGGGAGAAAATGTAATTTGCGCCACCAGAAGACGGCGCCCTTCTCTTTTTTCACTATTAACATTTTATTATTAGAATTACTGTTATTACACAAGACGCAGACACATTTAATATGTATAATGATACACCAAAGAAGTAATTTTTATTGATCCAACGTAATTGCAAAGCGCCCCATCTAATAAACGTCGGAGCGAGCGGTTAAACTTTCAACAATTGTGGCATGCTCTTGCATATTAGGCTTTTGTCTTTCTGGATTACTGTTGTTATTTTTTTGCGACGATTATGTTCAAGATATCAACCAAAAAAAGCCTGGGTGGATGAGTACGTTCGATTTGAATGGTAGACGGTGGTTTCTTTGAGTTTAGTTAGAGCCGAAGTAGAGTGAAGAAAGCAAGAGGAGGGTTATGGATTTAGAGATGCAGTTGCGAGCAGCGGAGATGCGACGTTCGGACCTCCAGAGGGCACACGCGGAGGCCCTCGCCGGCCTCAGGGATTGCGGATCGGATCAACTGGATGCGAGGCAATCGAGGGTGCGGGAACTCGAGAAGAAGGTCGCCCTAGAGACCGTGAGGTAATTATATTTAAAAAAAAAAAAGCAAAATGTCTATGAACTGAGCATTGTTTGACCCCGACCCGGCCCTCACCCTTCTGCTCTTCTCTTCTCGCACAACACACACACACACACACCCAACATAACTTTAACGACAATACCACCACCACCAACAACAACAACAACATCAATGTTCAACTCAACTCAATTAAATTTTACATACATGTACATGCTCACAAAAGGTGCGAGGAGTTGCAATTAGAGCTGGCCACGTCGCAGAGGAATTGCCGCCTCGGTGGCATCGGAATAGGTGGAGGCGGTGGCGTCGGAGGCAGCGGAGGAGGTGGTGGTGTTGGCGGCGGTATCATGTGTTCTTCGACGGCAATTCATCAGTACGGGGGGCCTTCATCAAGTGGCAAGGGCACTGAGATCGATCGTATTATGGCCAAGATCGAACAAGACAATAGGATTCTGGCCGAACTCGATCACACTCGATCCACCACAACAATGGGTGAGTTAGATGTGCCTCTTCAATCCACCTACCTATCCCATATACCATCTACGAAAATATCATACAATTCCAAAGTGCGCGAGCCGTCTCTGCCATATGTATACTTCTGTATAGCGCTTCACTAAAACATTCGTGTATTCTATTAGTACAATGTTAATCGAATCGATTGATGCTGTTTTCAATCAAACGTGCCAAAGAATATTATCGTTCCCCTGATTATATTGATTGATTTCGTTTCGTCCAGTCGGTTCACATTAGCATACATTAGCTCAACTCAAACTCTTTTTCTGTATAATCATTTCAATATCAATTTCACATATTTTCAGCAGTTTCGTCTTATTGCAGACATAATTATTTCTCTTTATTTTTTCGTTTGCGCGGGCGCGCGCATTCCTGATGAAGCTGTATCGTGTGCTACGACTTGCGTGTGCTTTCATCGGATTTTCCTACAGGGAGGGGCGACCTATTTTTTTTTCACATTTTGAAGATACGTTTTAAGGGGCAATAACCAGCGCGTGTTTATAGATGCATATGAAATCGATATTTGTTTTTTTTTGTACATTTAGCAATTTTTCTATTACTATTTGAATATGCGAATGTTTATGTGATTCTTCAGTAATCATGTTTATACTTATTTCTATACATGCGTAAACATTTTATGGAAATGATTAATTCGTCCATAATTATTATTAATTAAATGTAATAAATTGGATAACGCAATTTCGCACGCTATTATATAATTATAAATATCATAGGTGTACGAAATGAAAAATGTTTGCGCATGTTCAGTATTCATACAGCCACACACAGTTCATGCGTACATAGTAATAAATTTGTTGTTTTGTTCACTCTTTCCATGTTTATCCATGATTATATCATCACTTATCATTCATTATTCTAGCCTTATCTTTCTGATTGTTAAATGTTACTTTTCCTCTTTTTGTTTTCTTTTTTTTATTAATTTTCGCAGCACGCAAAAGTATGCCATGCCGCCTGAGTACAAAAACGATGATGATGCTAATGACCAAAATGATTTTTATCCAGTGATTGCAATATTTAATGCACGAAATCGATGTAAATGTATCGATTTGTTAATGTCTGTCTGCGCCTATTGTAATTCTAAACGTTAGTGAATGTTGTATGCGTTGTATACATATATACATATTATTATTATTATTACTATTATTTGATTGGACCGTCTTCTTGTGACTTCTGTTATGGCCTCTTAAGTTATTATATATACAGTCCTATTTCTTATGTTGCCTACATCATATGTATGCTCTTGTTATTATGATTATTGTTGTTGTTGCTGATGCTGCTGCTGCTGTTTGCTGTTGTGTGCTGCTGATTTGTGGCTGTTGCAATAATGATGATAACATTTGCATCGACACAGCACACCCTCTGACCGACCACTGACCATACTATTTTTTTGTCGATGTGTGTGCTTGTATTTGTTTTGGTCTGGTGTTGGATGGTGGATGGATGGTCCTCCTTCATTCAATGTTTTGTAGGTGGTGGTTTGGCGACAAGCGCGAGCAGCCACGCACTGGGCGAGAGCAGTCCGCCCATTTCGCCCATAACGATGTCTCACACCACGCCTTCACTTTATCCAGGCATCCAGTCTTCAGGCAACAACAGCATGCTGGGGGGCCACCAGGGCTACCAAAGTTGCTCGCAACCAAATAACAACAGTCTATCCTCCTCCTATCTTCCTCTCTCCAATAATCCAGTCTATAACTCTTCGTCCTCCGCCGCCGCCGCCAACCTCTACTCGTACGCCCCGAAGACCATCCTCGGCGGATCGGGTGCTCTCGCATCCAGCCTCGGTGGAGGAGGTTCCTGCTCGGCGGCCGCTCTCACAATTTCAGGTTTAGGAGGCGGCGGCGGCGGGAACTCGTACAACTCAAATTCAACGTTCACCAATCCTCTGATGACAACTCTTCCATCACTAAACTCGAGTTACACCAATCCGGTCACCTCCACACTCAATCAATACAACCTACCTCCGCCTTCCTCCTATAATTCGCTGCCGACGACGGGAAGCTACGCCAACAACGTCACCTTCAGCAATCCCCTCAGCTCGCAGTTCAATTCTTTGACCGGAAATATGTCCATCAAACTGAAACCGCTCGAGGAAATGGAATTGGGTAATTTTGATAAAAGTAATTTAATAGAATCGCTAAACTACATCATCTAAATCAGCAAGTTATATTTGTATGGATTACTTTATATTTATTTACTAGTCTAATGGCGTAATATTTAAATTTGCGGGTTTCGATATCGATAGGCATTCGAATATCTTCACCCACCGTTGGTGAGCAATTCGATGCTGATGTAGTTGGTTTTTGTTACGTGCTGATGTGACAGGCAATCGGAGGGTGGCGACACCCTGCACGCCGCACCAGACTTGCTGGGGTATCGGAGGCACCGGACTCGGACTCATCGGAGATGGGACGACGTCATCATCGACGGCTGTTACAGCTGCTGCGGCGGCTGCCGCTGCTGCTAGGTCGCGAATGCTGAACGACGGATTGGACTCGGACTGGAGCGGAATGAGCGGCCTACATATGGAGAGGACATATTTGAACGGTCATCAGCAGACGATGCCGTCGTCGCTGCCTCCTCTTAATATACCGTTCGACGGCACCGTCGACATGCTCGACATTCCTGGGAAAGGTCGCTGCTCCGTGTACATTGCACGCTTCTCCAACGACCCAGAAGAGTCAGACGAAGAATTGGCCGTACAAGCAGGCGATTATCTTCTCGTCTGGGGCGAACCCATCGGAAGTGGCGGCTATCTTGATGCAGAACTGTTGGACGGTCGACGTGGTCTCGTGCCATCACACTTCGCCCAACGGCTCATTGGTACTGTCATCATTGTTAACCGCGACGACCGCGAAACTCAATAATCTTATAGTCTCTTCTAATATGTCCCAACCAGGTGATGACTTGCTCGAGTTTCACCAGGCGGTGCTCAGCACTCTTCGGGAGGACGAAATCAATGCGGAGACTTTCGCCGCAGACGTTCAGCGGCTCACCGAACTTGCCGAGATGTCTGAGGGACAGGAAGACGAATTAGACAATGGTGAGACAGGTAAAAGAACACTTGCGCATGCCGTCAGTTAGTTAGTAGCAATTGACAGTGTCGCATGTACGCGGGGAGCGTCTTCATGCCGTGCAAATGTTAAACTGTATATATTAATATATTCATATTGTGTATGATACACGTTTTGAGGCTACCTAAATTGTACAATCAAAATTTAAACTATTTTCACTAGTTGCACAAAAATATATTCCAACGGCAATAATAAACAATAAGTGCAAGTACTCTCCGGTAAGGATGCAATACATTTATTTTCTTGTTTATGTATGAGCTATTGCGTTTCAAGATGAGGGGTTGAGAAGGATCTATTTCAGTCGTATTTCAGCAATGTTTTCGCTTAAGCACCTCGCATGTTGGGTTTTAGTTTTAGCGAGTATTAAATATATTGCCATATTATATTAAATATGCGATTGATAGTGAGTTACAGTTGAGTTTTACGTAGATGATAAATAGTCCAAACTAGTTATATTCATATTTTCCGGTATGATTTGTTGTTGTAATATTTTAATCTAGACTAGTAGGTAGTAGACTGATGAATGATGACCAACAGACTATTTCTTCTCGGTGTTAGTACCGGCCCCGAGGCAACTGACTCTGGAACGACAGCTGAACAAAAGCGTTCTCATTAGCTGGACGTCTCCAGAGATCGGACCTGGAAACCAGATCGAGAGTTACCACGTGTACGTTGATGGCGTTCTCAAGACTACCATCAAGGCCAACGAGAGGACGAGAGCCCTCGTCGAAGGAGTGGACAGCGGTCGGGTAAGACGGATGAACGAGGAAATTCTCGCTTTATGAAACTCTTCACTCTCTGTTCTCTTTACTCAGCCGCACAGGATTAGCGTTCGCTCTGTGACTGCGAATAGGAGGACTTCGAGGGATGCTGCATGCACCATGATTATTGGCAGGGACACCCATCAGTTGGGACCGAGCGCGGTGCGCGCCTCCAACATCACCTCAACGCAGGCGGTAATCAGCTGGCTTCCTGCCAACTCCAACCATCAGCACGTGGTGTGCGTTAACAACGTGGAGGTGAGATGCGTAAAACCTGGTATCTACAGGCACACGATCACCGGGCTTGCACCGAACACGCAATACCGTGTGACGGTTCGAGCGAAACATCATCGAGCAGCGCAGAACGTGGCTAACGTCGCCGAGGATCTGCCTCTTCCGGCTGCAGCGCACACCGATTTCCGCACGTTACCCAAGGGTCTTCCCGATCCTCCGAGCGAGATTCAGTTGGAACCGGGTCCACAGGACGGCACACTCCTCGTCACCTGGCACCCGGTGCTCACGCCTCACGCTCACGCCGGATCTTCGATCACCGGTTACGCCGTTTTCGCCGACGGCAAAAAGGTAACCGATGTCGATTCCCCGACCGGAGACCATGCCCTCATCGACATCGGAAAGCTGCTCGGCCTCAATCCCAAACACGTAACGGTGCGCACGAAAGCGCGCGACGGTCAATCTGCAGATTCACTGCCCACTCTTATACCTATGACCGTCCTCCGCGGTGGAGCGAACCGAAACTCTCGTCAGCAGCCGCATTCGGCGATGCCGATGCACATGCGGCAACAAATGGCCAACCGTCAACAGCAACAGCATATGCAGCAGCAGGTAATAATTTTGAATCCATTATATGCACTTGCAATATTGCTTTACATTGTCATTGTTACAGGTCATCGAGCACGATGAAAACTTGAGCGACAAGGAGATCTTTCCCAGCGCCCCTCATCGTCAGCAGCATTCCCAGCAGCAGTCCGGAATCCCTTCGATCGGTGAGTATCTATATCGGTCGCTCTATTGTACTTAGCGAATTCCTCCGAATTCTAACCAAACCAAGAATGACAAGAAGCAGCATGTGTCACTGCCCCCAACGTCCGCTCCCACCCCTCAAAAGTAGTGTCGAACAAGTAGACAAGTATTAGAGTTAATGGGGGCGGATCTAGGGGGTGGTTTGGGTGAGTTTGGTGGTTACCATTTGTAAGTATTCCTAGAAAGACCGTTAGTTATTACTAACTTTAGTTTTACTTAACAGAGTAGTAGATTTATTTAGAGGAAGAAACGTAATCAAATCCTACGTTCCCGGGATATGCGAAGAGGAGCAGCACTCTAAACAAATCGAATGCCCTTTGTGATATTGTTCACTTTGTTTTTAAAAGCAGCCCACCGATCCCTTACAGAGATCACAAAAGACAGTTACGATGGCATGAGCGAGGACGAAATGATCGATAGAAGAAATGCTCAGCAACAGCAAAGACAACAACAACAGCAGCAGCAGCAACAACAGCAGAGGGTACAGCAGCAGCAGCAGCAACAACAGCAGCAGCACAGCAAACAGCAGCAGTATTATCAGCAGCAGCAACATCTGCAACAGCAGCAGCAAAATCAACCACAAGGTGGGATTAGATATTTTGAAATTGATTCTATTCATGTGGCATGAATAAATGTAGACGAACCTATTGAAACACCAAAACACAGACACACAAATATAATTAACACGTAAACACCGTTTCGATCCTTGTGGTAAGGTAAGGTAAATAGGATAACAATGAACAGACAGTCAAAGAATAATGATGGTCTCTCCTGTCTTATAAAATAAATAAACCTTATACCTGTGTCCTCGATTCTAATACCTTTGCTGCAGAGATATTGATTGGGATCAGTTATTGCAGGTCAAGCTAGGATGGGCCAGCGCGGTACAAATCAGCAGCAGTTAAGGGGTGGTATGTCACAGCAACATCAGCAGCCGCCGACAGCTCAGAAGAGGGCACGTTGGTTCGTCGCACTCTTCGAGTACGATCCTTCAACGATGTCCCCAAATCCTGATGCCTGCGATGAGGAGCTTCCATTCTCCGAAGGCGACAGCATCAAGGTGTGGGGAGACAAGGATGCGGACGGTTTTTACTGGGGCGAATGTCACAACAGACGCGGTTATGTACCGCACAACATGGTCATGGAGGTGGAGGGTGGACAGAATAGGGATCGAGACCGATGGGCCGACATCTATGCTAGTATGCCCATGAAGCGGATGGTCGCACTTTACGATTACGATCCACAGGAGTTGAGTCCGAACGTCGACGCCGAAGTGAGTTTTCTTACATCATCACTACTTTATCTAGTGCGAAACTCTACCCGAATGTTCTTCTTTCATTCTCCCCCCAACTGCAGGTGGAATTGAGCTTTACCACCGGCCAGATTATAAATGTATACGGAGAGATGGACGACGACGGTTTCTACATGGGAGAGATCGACGGAGTGCGTGGTTTGGTTCCATCCAACTTTCTCACAGAAGCACCTGATCAGTACGGCGGCGCTGTTGGAGCAGGAGCAGCAGCAGGAGCAGCCGGAGTAAGCGGATTGCAGCAGCAGCAACAGCAGATGGGTATCGGTCGAGGCGGTGGACAGCAGGGTGCGTACGGTGGGATGCAGAGGGGTGGCAGAGGTCATGGCCCCGGCGCCAGAGGTCCTCCGCCACCGCCACGCGATAACTCCGGTCGATCGACTCGTACCAAATCAGGTATTCCTCCAAATATTCCTCTCATTACCTCTCTATCTCTTCTCCCTTCTGAAATACACAGATATACCCTTTTTACCTATTTTTTTATCTGCCTATCTATGTCTTCTTTGTGCGTGTGCGAGTGTGGCTTTCACAACAAACGAATAAATCAAATACATGATATGCCTGCTGGAGAAACCTATATTTTAAAAATTACACTTGCTTGGCAAACTGTTGTATGTTATTACGTATATTTTCAGTAACAGTTACTATTATTTTCTATTTATTTTTTTTTCTCTCTCTTAACTGTTTATTTATATATGTGTATTAAGTATGTGTATTAAGTAGATCTGGATGTCGTATTAGCAAAACACGGGCGACGAAGGGGAGGATTTAATTTTCGATTATTGTTTACTTTTGATTTTGTTTGATCATTTTGGTAATGTGCCCTCGATCGTGGCAGTGCGTGAGTGTTTTTACATTTTTTTTTCCTCGTTTGCGACTGTACAGATTGTGCTTTAGTTGTTTTCCGGTGCCTGAGTGGATGGGGATGGGAGCAGGGTGTTGCGGATTTGCTGGGGCGTTTCCTTAAACATCGTTTTTTTTTTCGTTGTTAATGTTCGCGCCAAGTGACGACCGGTACCGCGTCGCAACACCACCTCCCCCATCCTGGCTATCGATCATTCACCGATTGCGAGTAATGTAAATGTGCACTATATGTAAATGTATGTATATGAATATTGGATGCGCGCTGGCCTTTACTTTCTTTCTCTCTATCTCTCTCTATCTCTATAATTTCTCTAATGCTGTTTACCGCGGCACGTATGGACACACACACCCGCCCCTTCCCGCGCGCTCCCTTAAAACGGATTCGAACTGCTCGGAGGTATCCATACCGGTCGGTATCATTTACTCACACTACTTGCATACGATCATCACCCATCGACTGGACCTTCGATGGGTGACTTACTCTTACAGACTGACTGACTGACCGTTAAAAAAGCGCAAATCAATTGCAAAAAGGGCTCAAAAGGGTAGTTGGTGTGGGAGTGTCCGTATCGTTGTCACGGGGGCAGCGGCTGACTGTATTGTGTGTTGTCTGTTGCTAGATGCCTGCCCTGTGTTACCCTCTCAGTCAGACACCACCAACACCGCGCCACCGAACACACAGGGTTTCACCGAGCACCAGGTAACTGTCTCTCTCTCTCTCTCTTTCTGCCTCTCCAAATCTCTTTCTCTCTCTCTCTCTCTGTCTGTCTTCCGTACCTCTTTTTACTTCTGACTTTTTTGAACCAAGAAGAAACAAGACAACTGCGACATAACCCCGCTCATCCGTCTAACAACACCCACATAACAAAACACGCGACTGTATACCTCTATATCTCTCTCTCTCTCTGTCTCTTCGTACAGATACTCCGATGTATTCATTTCGGACACATAGTGTTTAGCCCTGCAACTTACCCCCTATGTTGTTATATCCGTATTTGCATGCTATATAAAAAAATAAATGTTGTGTGCGTGTGTCTGAATTTATATATACGTATATATAAATATATATTTAAAAAGTATATTTATATGTACGTATATATGCACCTGCTGTTGTTATATATTTGTACTTTGTAAATATTATATCGCTAAGGAGTTTGAATGCACGCGACTAAACTTCAGCCGCTAAAGAGATGATGTGCCTTTTTACAGAGGAGAGGTCCAATGAGCGGCCAGAGAGGTGGTAATTTCGTTTCCAATCAACAGCAACAGCAGCAGCAGCAGCAACAACAGCAGCCACCGCAGCAACCTCAGCAAAATACTAGCAGCGGTGGTTTCTTCAGTAACGCAACTGTAAGCAGCCTCTTTGGAGGCGGCACTACTACGACGCAACCTGCTAACAACCAGCAGAGCAGCACGTTTGCACACCAATCCGGTCAATTCGTTAATGCAACAAGTAATCAGCAGCAACCACAACAACAACAGCAGCAGCAGCAACATGGAGGAGGCGGATACAACAGCAGGTTGCAGCAAAAGGGCATTCCGCAAGTCATTCCCAATGTCGGTCAACCGATGAACGCTCAGATGGGCAATCATCAGCAGCAATCACAGCAGCAGCAGAACGCGACGGCGGGACCAAATCTGATGCAGAAACTGAACGAAATGACTGCGCCCGGCGGTGATATCCTCTCCAAAGGCAAAGAACTTATATTTATGAAATTCGGCTTGGGCGGAAAATAACCGAATTGCGCGACAACGCCAATGAACTCAAAGGCGATTGAACTATATCAATAAATTTGCTAAATAGTTATGGGAATTCAAATATAAGCGGTAATTATAATATTGAAGCTTCAAAGTTTAAGTGAAAAATATCCAACAATGCGCGTATAAATATATAAATATATACGATTCTAGCATGGAATATATGCGTACACACGTTTGCATCTCGTCTTCATGCGCGCGTGTTAGTGTGTGTGCGTGCGTGCAAAGAACGAAAATATGCCAATCCATGAAGTGCGACAAGTTGTGGTGCGCACTCCGAATGCGAGCATAACAAAGTCAAAAACTAAACGAAATAAGGAGGATGAGGATTATGGACCTGTCAGACCTTGTTCAGTATTATACATATTTATAAATATTTAGGTAATAACGATTTACGTGAGTACAAATTTGACCAAACAAAATGGAAAGCAGGAAACAAAGAGAAAAGACAAAAAAAAGTATTTAAGAAGAATTAAAGTAGAGGCGAACGTAGAGTAATGTTTAATAACTACAAAACCGGAATCGGGTTTACTATAGATTGCGATCTTTGATTTGGTCTAGATTTACTCAATTTATAATTAACATATTAACAGTATAAAATCGCTTCTTTGATGAATATAAAATGTAAAATTACGACCGTCTTGATTAAGTGAATAATATAATAATTATTTGTAATGATGATGATGATGACGTGTATACATATTAGGTTAATATTTGTACATAGATTGAATTAATTGAAATTGCCTCCGTTATTGTTCGTTGTTGCAGCCACAGGAGGGACAGTGAAAATGGGATGAAAATTGAAATTGATGATGATGTACATATTTAATATTAATATTCTAGATAGAGTAAATTGAATATCTACTATTGTTGTGCCTTTTCAAAAGCAAAAGAAATGTTTCCTTTTGGTGAAATGTTGTTAACGCACACACTCGGATAGTCGATTTCTCCTTATTATTGTTTTCATTATCGTTACGTTTATATATATATATATATATATATATTAAAAAAAAAATACACACACGCATGTATATAGAGACACTTTAATTGTTATTATCGTTATTAGTATACATTTAGTGTTCATGCTTAGGACTTCCTTATGCATTATATATCGCTTGGTGGTACATTTATGAAATTGAAAAGACGCGAATTTGATTTCTTTTTATGCTTTGGGATGCAATCCAAAGATGACAATACTAACTGCAACATTTAGTCGCGTCTCCAACAACAATCATCACTCGAGTAGTATCCGTATGATTGATGATGTGCGATGGGTGATGATGGGTGAGTCTGTATATATACATATATAAATAAATAATATAAATATCAAATAACGACACTAACCGAAAAGCTTTTAAGGAATGAAATGAAAATTAAAGTGTTAAGCAGGATCGCATATCATTGAGAGGAGGATCCTGTAGTTTATATAAATAAAGCGCTGATGATAAAATACAAAATTAAAAATGTTGCGTTTAAATTACTTTTAAAAAAATTATATATATATAAATCATATTGGCTTCAATGTTTCATGTATTATACACTCTGTACCAAAAGAAGAATAAATAAATAAAAATTATATATATTACATATATCATATTTACACGGCCGAAGATGTATTTTCTATGCGGGGATCCCCGAATTATCGAAACTTCTCAGGGGTGCGCTAACTAGTTTTTTTTTTTAATTTATTTTAGGAAACTAAAGTCGGCGATAAAAAGGTTTGTTCTGCGAGAGTGAGAATTTGGTGATTGCAACAAAAAATTAAATAAAACACGTAAATATTCTATTATATTTTGATTTTTCTTTTGTACGTAGCAATTTTATCTTATGTTATATATTCTTACCAATAAATTATATTTGTATTTTAAAATACCTGTCTTCCCCAGTATCAATTAAAATGTTTTATTTCAATCACGATAACAAAAGGTAATGAATAAATTAATGTAATGAGAATGTTGTAATCTTTGAGGAAATACACCAAAGTTTAACTTCAAAAGCGAAAATAATAAAATTTATTTAGAGTACGATCATTGATATAAGTATCTTGGTAAATTTTAGCAGGAAATGAAATATTTTATATTGATCAAAAGTATCATTTTACTTCAACTACAAAGATTTGAATTAAATTATAATCCAATAAATAATTATTTAAAAAAAAATCCTTTATTTTGAAAGTATGGATTTTTAAATGTTATTCTGGTGGTCTATATAATTTTCTTATATAAAATCAAGACTGGAAAAGAAATTGAGCAAAGTCCATGCACAACACGTTTAATTCAGAAACAAATCTGACCTTCACCAATAATTAATTTAAATAACATAATTCTTAATTATTGAAATCTAATAAGTTTCAAGAACAATATATTATTTTTAAATTTTTGTATCTTAACTTGGTGTGTGATTTGTATTTAAAAAATATTAGTTTTTTTATTAAACTTTAAATAAATTAAATAGCACGTATGAAAATAACACGATATATTTCCACTCGAAATAAAAGGATTTCGATGTTTTCAATTGCGATAACGCAAAATACATTACTTTTAGATTTTAAATCGGCGATAAACATGAGGCGCGCGCCATCACCAAGTCCGGCTTAACGAGTGCATTGCATAATATTAGTAGATTCAGTTGTTGTGGTCCGTTCCAGCGCGCATCATGGGTTTCATAAAGACGTTTTCTCCTATACTGTTCGGTGTCATTTTTTTTTATATTCTGTTTCGTAAAGATGAGATCGTAGTGAAGATTGATGACGGAAAATTGAGCGGAAGCCAATTTTCCGATAGGTTGGGCGGGAGTTTCTACGCGTTTCAAGGCATCCCGTACGCCAAACCGCCAATCGGAGATTTGCGTTTTAAGGTGAAAATTACAAAAAAAAAACACGCTAAAAATAGACGAAAGTGCATGATTATAATCCAGCTGTATAAATGTGACAGTCATTTTAATTAGATTAATTATCTCGCTTGTTATCTGCAGACTCTCGATATGAAAATAATATTTGATTACATGGCATGGTTCAATGGAAAAAATGCAGATATTATTTTGCGACAGTATAATTTTTGTGTTAATTATATTGGGGGGGGGGGGCAACATTTAGGTTATTTATTAATACAAATGTGAAAGGTCAAGATTCAAGTAACATTGGTTATAAACAAAATAATTATTTCTATTAATAGAATTTAAATAATTTTAATTAAATTTTCAAAATACTGTTAATTTTTACAGTCTCCACAACCAGCAGAAAAATGGGAAGGAATCCTAAATGGAAGTCAGGAAATCAAGAAATGTATACAAATGGAATTCGGAATTAAATTCGGCGAAGAGGATTGTCTTTACCTCAACGTCTACACGCCAGAAGTATAACAAATTATTTGTCTATTTTTGCTTAGTAAAATATTTTATTTTTGAATTAGATACCAAAAGATGGAACGGTTTTAAAACCTGTGATGGTTTACATACACGGCGGATCTTTCGTGGAAGGATCCGCTTCAATGAGCAGATTGGGACCGGAATATCTAATAACTGAGAATATTGTCATTGTGGTGATAAACTATAGACTCGGAGCTTTAGGTGATACACAGCTCGCGTCCGATCGAACCCAAATATATGTATGCGTAATTTTAAAGGTTTCTTGAACTTGGAAAACTCCGACATTTCTTCTAACAACGGTATGAAGGATCAAATTATGGCTCTGAAATGGGTTCAAAAGAACATCGAAAAATTCGGAGGAGATCCAAATTCGGTTACAATCTTCGGAGAGAGCGCCGGTGGAGCGAGCATTGATCTATTAATGCTTTCACCATTATCGAAAGGTATTTCCTCTCGGAAATAGAATCTTTATTTCTTAAAATTTGTGATTTAGGATTATTCCATAGAGCAATTGCGCAAAGTGGAAGCGCTCTTTCCGATTGGGTAATTGGCAGCAAGAACAATGCCCTTAGAGTTGCTAAGTATTTAGGCATACAGTCCACAGATCCAATGGAAATTGCCAAGGAATTGAGAAAAGTTTCGTACGATGATTTATTCAGAGCTCAACAAAACATTGATTGGGTATTTATTTTCTCATTTTTTTACAGCAATTTATGAATTTTATTTATTTTTTTGAATGCAGAATATTAAAATATCCGAACCTTGGAACGGTGGCCTAGCGATTGAAGCTAATGGTCCTGACAGCTTCTTATCGGAACACCCACAAACAATACTAAAATCTGGAAAATTCCACAAAGTCCCTATGATTATTGGATTCACCAATAAAGAAGGAATTGTTCTGCAAGTGATGAATCATTTCGGAAAAGTTCCTTTTAATGTGCGAAGAACGAATGATATACCGTACAGCGGAAGCAAAGGAGATAAAAACCTGATCAAGAACCTGGAAGCTGCAATAAACGAGGAGTATTTCAAAGGAGCGATTCCGACGGAAGTGACCGATGAGATAATCACCATGTGGTCGGATATTTGGTTCAAACAACCAATTGTAAATTCCGCCCAATTACATTCGAAACACCACGACGTATACCTGTACGAGTTCTCGTTGGACAGCAAAATGAATTTCTATAAAATGCTGATAGAAGACTTTGCTAAACACACAGGTTTCGTTGAAGCAGTTATATTTGCATCGATGAATCATTTATTTGTGTATTTTGATTTTATTAGGTGCGGCTCACGTCGATGATCTGGGTTATTTGTTCAAGCATAGTTTGTCGTCGGATGTGGAAGAAAATAGCTTGGAGGATTTGCTGATTCGAAAGGTGGTGAAACTCTGGACAAACTTTGCGAAATACGGTGCTCCGACGCAGCAAGATTGTCACGTCTTAAAGGACGTTACCTGGAAACCGATGAAGCCGGATCAAATCAACTTCTTGAACATTACGAATGAAAAGTTTAAATTTGGTAAATTCAACAATAAGCGCATTCAGATTCTTAATCACTTATTCAATTATAGATCAAAATAGTTTACTGATTATTGTCATTTTAATTATATATTTGTAAATAGAAGCTTAAGAACAAATTTTTGCATCCACAGTTTGAGAAATTCTGATTTAGATACAAGATAGTTTTAAATCCTAGTCTAGTACAGTTCTTCCAGCAGAATGGAAGCAAATCATTTTTAAATAAAAGTTGCATATCCTGAATTGTTGATTTGTTGCAAACAAAATTGTTTTTTCTTTAAACAATTTGGTGTGAAACTGTGTTTATAGCCAAGTCAAATTACGAGTAATTTCTAGGAAGTTAAGGTAAATAAATTATTAGATTATAGATTACTTAAACAGATAATTAAGAGCAGTGCATAAGTTTAAGTTGGTATCAAATTGTCAAACGGTTGTAAAAGGTTAGGTTATAGAGAATATTGCTTAGAGTTTGTTGCAAATTTACAATTTATTATTGTATAATATCATAAAACGAAAATGCCTTTGGATATAACTGGCTTTGCATATGCTGCAGTTGTAGCAGCCGGAGGCGTTTTGGGTTACTACAAAGCTGGTTAGTAAAAATAATATTAGTTGATTTGATGATGAATTCCAAAACGAAATATAATGGTAATTTGCATGAATAAATGTGTACTTTTAGGATCAGTGCCATCACTTGGTGCTGGATTATTATTCGGGACTGCTCTTGCTTACGGAGCGTATCAAGTCAGTCAAGACCCAACAAATTATTCCACTCAACTTGCCACCAGCTCGATACTAGCTGGATTCATGGGGTACCGGTTTTACAATTCAGGCAAAATTATGCCTGCCGGTGTTGTGTGTGCCCTGTCTGTGGCAATGATTGTAAGGATTGCAATAAATGCATCCGGCTTAACTGATAGGAAAATAGTTCGTTGATTTGAAGTCAGCCAATAACATTTCTATGTAATCTTATGTTCCTCTTAGAGCATTTAGTATATGAATGATAAGCAATTACTTGAAGTAGTCTTCCCAATAAGATGTTAATTTTTACTTAATAGACTTAATTTTAAAATATTAAAATTATTTTTGGTTTATATGTGCATGTCATGGTTACAGTTCAATAAATAGGTTAAAAAAATGTTCCTATCTGTTAACATTCCAATATTTTATAGGTTGTATTGTGTTGAATAGAATGATATAGGAAAACTTAGAAATGTATGATTTTAGAGAGTAAAAGCAAGTATTACTGAAATTCAATACAATCTTTGAAGCAGCAATTATTTTATCATTCAGATTTCCTTCAAATGTATTGTATTTTATATAATTCCCAAACGAAAAAAATATTTCAATCTATCCTGTGAAAGGAAGGTTTTAGGTAAATTCAAGAGCATTGATGATTCGTATGTAACAAGTTTTTATTGTTCTTTTTCTGTTGTGCTACTTAAAAGAAATAGAAAAGTTTATATGGTTTAAGACATTTTTTAATAGAGAAAATATATATATATAGGTAGCAAGACTATAATTTACAAAATAAGACATAGGAACTTAGAACTAACTTAAAGAAAACAGATAGTTGCTCTGTTTAGCAGCACTCGCGTACGCACTACAGGTGCTAATTGTATTTCCTTTTAATTGAGAATTAAAACAAGTGTAGTAGCAAAAAAAAAAAAAATAATCGTAGAGAAGAGTAATTAAGTAATAACAAACAAAAATTGTTTTTAATTATGTAATAATACTATACATAAGAAATAATAAGGAGTCGAAAGATCGATCGTTACAAAATACTTTACAAACTAGATTAACATTAAAGAGAAATCACATTTTCAATTCTTTTGTTTCAACATTTAAATTATTAAAGCATTTTCAATTTCGTAACACCTATTGGCAGTAAATGAATATAGAATTTCCCTTTTCTGGCGGAACCAATGATTGCACTTAACATATTTACACGGTATAATCGACAATAAGAATGTAATATTATAAGTATTTAGAAATTATGGTTGTGATAACAATTAATAATATTGTAATATTTACACGGATAATCACTTGAGATATGCACTTGGTGAGTCTGGAACGCGCATCGATTGATCGGAAATTTAAACGTAGTATAATTATTATTATTATAGTAAACATCCACACAAAAGAATAAGCACATAATAAGTATAATTTAAAGATACTCAGTATCTCTTAATAATTTGTCCATAAATGATTTTTTTTCTTTCCTTACGATTCCACTATTGGCGGAGGCTGAAAACATACAAGTTTAGATTAGTTTTCAATATAAAGTAGTAAATATAATTATAAGCAAGGAAAAGTAGAATTTATAAGAAACATATAAGACATATAATACATAACAGCGTTTAATTACTGGATTCACCTTAACGAGAATAATGATTTAATTGCTTTTTGATTGATGAATCGAGTAATTAAATGTCGAAGATTATGTTAATATTGCACAATCTGAAAATAATGTATACAAAAGACGAAGTGTGGTGTTAATCAAAACAAATAAAAAATAGGTAGAGACGTGTGATGAGTTCGGCTGCCAAGTAGATTTTTTTTTTGTTGCTGAAGAAAGATAGAATGTTTTGGTAATCTGTATGTATCGTTTGTGTTATAGAGAAGTACGGTAAAAAGTCAGTCACAGAGTAATAAGATCCTGTTGCTTGATTAAGGGTAGTAGATAATAATATAGTTGGAGATCGTTTTCGTTTGAACATGTTCATGCATTTCGTTCAACGTGAGAATCATGATATTATGCATTTCATTTTGTTTAGTATGTATTAAGTAAATAAAATGCGAGAAGAGAAAATTATGTACACGATTAAAAAAAAAAAAAACAAGAAACTTTTTTTTTATTTTTGTACAATTAAGACCGATACATATGTTCAGAAGTATTTCGTAACATTAGATATGGATTGGTCTTAAGAATGTGATTAAATCGGATTCAGAAAAAGATAAGATAGAATTTTTCCATTTTCAATGCAATGAATGGTCCCAGAAAATATATATTTATACAGATGCATGATTTTTTTTTTTTTTTTTTGGTTGTAATTCAGTTTGTTGATTCGTTTGAAATCTCGTATTCTTACCCTGCAGTCTTTATTTTCTGTTCTCTTATAAATTAGATTTTTCTCGGTGGCTTTCGGTGAGTTTATCCGAAAGCGCTCACGTTTCTGATATTACTACTGTCGCTAAAATAGCTCGCTGAATTGTATGAACGTTTCAAATAGTTATTGTTTATGTTGTCGTTGTAATTGGCAGTGTTGGTGGTTTGGTAGTTCTTGCCGAAATTGGCAAAGTCGTATGGGTTTCTCGTAGTCTTTTGTTTCAGTGAATAGTAGTTCCCTATGTAGGGGTTCTTTGTGGTATTCGGTTTGGCAGTGGTCGTCGTCGTGTAGGCGTAAGGAGAGCGGGTCGTGTAAAACGGTTTTCTGGTTGTGGTCGAGGTGGTTTGTTTGAAGTAATGTTGGAAATCGTATGGGGAACGTGTGGTGGAAATGGAGAACGACTGGAAGGGTTTATATCTGGTTGTCAGTTTCGTGTAGTAGGGACTCTGCGTTGTGGTCGTGGTGGTTGTAGTTGTGTAATATCTATTCTGTGTCGTCGAATACTGTTTCTGTGTGTACGGACGTTGCGTTGTCGTGTAATAATTGTACGGTTTATTCGTTGTCGTGGTGGTTGTGCTGTAGTACGGTTTCTGGGTGGTATAGGAATTGTCATTGTTTTGGTAAGGGGCTTTGGATGTGTTCTTTTGGTAGTAAGTGTTTGGTGGGTCGGGTTCTACATCGTCGTTGTCCTCATCATAGAACCTAGAGGGGTGCCAACGTAATTCATTATTAATCGTGCAAAATACTTCTAATACAGTGCTTCAAATCAAATGTTAAGACTACTGTGTTAACTTCAATTGCGTCGTGAATACTCACAAGGGTCTTCCCTGATTGGCTTGGCCATCCCTTCTTATATACGAAGGGGTGTTTTGTGAATAATCGGGGATTATGTTTTCGTGCTCTGCCACGCATCTACCATTCAAGCAGTACTGCGAAATAGAAAATAGAACAAACGGACGTCAGCATCCTTAAGATTATATAACGCAAATCACAGTACCTGACCATCACCGCAAGGCGATCCTTCCGCTGCTGGTCTATAGGCTACACAGTAACCGCTACCAGCATCGAAGCAGAAGAGCTGGGCACAAACGCGATCATCTTTCTGCAAATGATCAAAACATCAGCACATTCATTCATAATACATATCCGATAACGATCTTACAAAGCAAGCACTCGTGCCACGGTCTCTCCTGCATTGAGCGTCTAAGGTTAACAGCTTTCCAGGAAGCACACGCGGAAGGCTGTCATCTTCATGAGGTGAATTGTAAAGGCACGTCGCTGTGTCCCCGCTAAAATTATAAACGGATTATTTAGATACGCAAATCCCTGAGAAATATTTACTTCAAGAAATGATGGAAGCTCGCAACGCTGCAAGCTGACCATCTGAAGCCTCGCTCGGTGTGTCTCAAATCCGACATGATGTAACCGTCTGTCCATTGGCATTTCTCGGCTCCGGGCCCTCCGAGATACGAAGGTGGTGGACTGCCGTCGTGGACAGCGCCAAGCCTAGGAGCAAGCAACGATCTTTTTGTTCTCTGCGAGAAAAAATCTTAACAATTGTTCTTACAAATGACCGACTTCGTGAGCGGCAACGATGATTCCGCTGAAACCGCCGGTATCTTCAATGATGGCAACGGAATTGACTTTCTCCAAACGTTTGTTCACGACGCAAGCTCCACCGACGTACGCGAATCCTATTGATACACAAGTTATATAACCAACGAATATTTGAACAAAATTAATCAGAACGAAACGAAGCTCAAATTTACAATGAGTGCTTCATTTTGCCATAACTAATTGATTTTTATTAATTAGTACCAAAAGTGATATCAACAAAACTGATTCATTCCATTATTAGCAATTATATAATGCAGGTTTAATATCATTCGCTTCATCTCGTTAGTTAACAATTGGTTAGTGCGATATTTCGATTCGGAAGAAAAACAATTATTAATGATAATTAAAAACACTTACGATTCCTGTTAGCAGCGATAGCAAAATTTGTTAGTTAAAAATTATTGATTAGATTCGGTACTGTTAGAGAGGCATGCAAGTTATATTTGTCAATGTTAGGTAACGTCAACTTTGTACAGTAAACAGAACAAAAGTAAAGGTAGAAGTGAATAAAAATATAAGTGAATGAGAAAAAAAAAGTCCACAACATTTACAACGTTGTTTCTTTGGTTGTTTTCTACGTAGGACATAGATAATAGATATATATTACATAATATATGTATAGATTAAATGGAATTAATTAAATGAAAGGAAATTGAGAGTGATTTACATTAATTGCTATTTTATCTACACTACGGAAAAAAATATAACAGAAGTAGTAGAAGAATAATAATAAAAAATATATATATGTAATGGGGGGAAGGGAAAATATAATGTCATTGAGATGTCATTTACAAAATACGGATGTTAATGTCAGGCAAAACGAGAAATAAATCTACAACAGATAGATAAAAAAAAATAGTTACGTAGACAGATGTGTGTGTGTATTTTTTGAAAAATTATTTTACAAAATGAAAATTTCAACAGGAAACCATTACTCTGCGCTTTACTTCATTGTTATATAAGTCTTGCTTATAATTTCTTTTGTTCCCTCATGTTAAGTAATTTATATAGAATTAGTTTAAAAATATTTAAGATAATAATGACTTACTGATGAATGAAATATTAACGCGTTATGGTTTCCCGAAAAAAAAAAAAGAAATAGGATTACAGGTGTATCCTCAGAACATACAGAAGAGTATTTATTAAAGATGGAACGGATTACTCCGGTTTGTACACTAAAAGTGAAGATAATTTACAGGCTACAACTAGAAAGGAAATATGTATGATGAAGAGAATAAAACAGAAAGACGGTGCAAGATAATCTTGTATCGTGATATTTTACTAATTTTTTGTTGGAGGGGAGGAAATGGGCATACCTGCTGTGCCACGATTGCACACATCTGAGGGATACGAACGTCTGCACATGTCAAGTCTGCAAACAATAAATAAACAAAAATGATTGCCCGGTCAAAAATCGGGGATTCGATCTCCTTTATGCGTCATTTTGGCTTGTAATTCGTGCAACTGTCTAAGTATGTTTGTCCAATCCACATCCTTTCAGTCCACGTGAGTCAGAACCCTGTTATCGCCTACCATCGATACCATTTCTCAAGACATGTCTTCTGGTATTGATGGCAGGAGACCGTGTTAAATAAATAAATAACTTAGTTGTTAGTAAGATATCCCGTTTTAAATAAATAATGCAGCAGCATCAGCGACTGTGGTCTCATTGCGGACCATTGATAAATATATATTTGTTTTGTTTGGTTTTAAGAAAATAAAATGTCGATTCCATTTAGATCCTATTATCTCCTGTTAGTAATTAAATAAAATGTATGTACACAAACAATGAGAAAATCACTCGTAAATAAAAGCCATTTTTTCAGTTCCGTACCAGCGGTTCCTTTGGTGCAACGGCCGCCCTTTCTGCGTCGACACATGTCATACCTATATAATCATCAAAGGTTTCATAAAAAAATAATGCAATCTACGCATTGTGTGTTGGCGCATCAGTTAATAAATGTATGTGAAATAAAAATAATAATAATACTAATAATATTAAAGAGACTGACTTTGTGATGGCCACTGCGATGTCGTATACCGGAAGCCTCCTTTCTCTAAACAAATATTTCCCCATGTCCGTTAACGCTGCCGCAGAATCGATGGCATCTCTTCCGACTCTGTTTCTCTCCAGATACGGCGTAGCGTCTCTTCCCTGCAATATAAAATTGAACTAATGTGGATTTTTATTTTCAGATGGCGAGCGAGCAAATATTGAAATTCCTGGCGGACCAAAATCGTCCTTTCAGTGCGAACGATGTTGCGCAAAACGTGGATAAGCAGTTCGGAAAATCCGCGGTGCAAAAAGCATTGGATAAACTTGTAGGTCAGCATAAGGTGATGGTCAAGATGTACGGAAAGCAAAGTATCTATTGCATCGCTCAAAGCGCTGCGACATCGGATATGCCGGAACAAGTGAGACGATTGGATCGACTAATAAACGAGAAGACGATTGAACTCGAGAAAGAGAGCGATAAATTGAATGCGAGTAAGACCGAGTTGAATAGATTGCAAGGGACGAAGTCTTTAGGCGAGGTTCGAAGGGAGTATCAGGAGCTGACGGATCAAATGCGAGTTTTGCAGGAGAAACTGATGAAGTTCGATGATGGAAATGCAGAAACCGTTTCGGATGAGGAGCGTAACGCCGTGTTGCTCGAGCGCGAGCTGATTATTAAGGAGTACAGGAAGCGGAAGCGACTCTGCATGGATGTAATCGCTGAAATCATGGAGGGTTATCCGAAAACTAAGAAACAGTTGTTGGAGGAAATCGGCATTGAGACCGATGAGGAAGTTGAATTCAAAATAAACGAATAAACTTACTCTGCTGATTATTATACCCGCAATTGATATCCTAATCTTTGGTCCTTTGAGTAGCTTATACCTGAGATCGACTCCGTTCCAAAACGAAACGAAATATCTTTTAATCTGGAGATTGTCGCCGCCGTGCAGACGGTAACCGTCGTAGTCAACAATGACCAAAATCTCTGGGTAAATGGTGTACGGAGCTTCGCGTTTCCTACGCGTTGAATTTCTACTTGTCGCATCCCTTCGGAAACGTTTACTCAGGTGGTCCGGTTCCATGAAAGCTACAAATTCACAAAATATTAGTCATAAAGTAAATAGATTTTTGTACATTCATATAATATACCATAATCGCTATCCGTGTCGTCGTGGCCATCTCTTCGCTTAAAAACTATATGATGAGCGGTTTGCTCCGTTTCCAGATTGTTAATGTCATCAGAGCTCTTCCTGTGTAACGGCCTTCCCGTATCGATGGCCACTTCTCCGCTCAACTCTCCATCGGCGTCCAAGAACATTTCATCATCATACTCATTATTTGTTGATGATTTCTTCGTTGTGGTTTCTTTAAGAGGTGGTGCCTTCGGTGTCGTGACCACTGCTATCGGATGCAGTCTGGAGGGTACAGGTTTAATCACTAAATCATGTCCAATGCTTCCCTCCTAAAAGAATACATAAAACAAAAATATTAATACAAAATTTTATCATAAATCAAATTCCACAACTTCCTTAGCATATTGCATAATTAATCCGTAATGCAGTTTAGAAACACGAAGAAGCCTTTCTTCTTCCTCGTATTCATATATTATTAATGCATTTTTTTTAATACTCAATTATAACGTGCGAGCGAACCGACGTTCCGAAGAAAGCGTTTCGAATGGTAGGATTCCTTTTCTAAATCCACACACGTGAAACAAACAGTGCACCAATTTCAAAATTCAGTTTCACAATGATCTAAGCTTAGAAATTAGCATCTATTGAAACGTTCCACAAGCTTTGATTCCGGTATATTATACGATAATAAATAAATCGTGTTATTGTTGTCTTGTTATTATATTTGAGACAAATTGCTTTTGTTATATGTAATAATAAATATTGTTTACGGCCATTGCGTAATACGATAGTTTTGTAATACTTATGACTCTACACATTTCATTGTAATTATTAGATTTATTTCAAGAGATGTGAATGTGCATTATGATTAGTAATTCATATTGTAGATTACTTTGAATTAATTCAATGTAATAGTTTTTTGTAAAATAATTTTACAATAAGATTAAGTAAATTTCAATATTATATATTATGATAATATTAATTTTTAATTTGAATTAATATTAAAGGTAGCAGCGTACAATGCGTGTCACAGCAAAAGAAACACTGAATTCGCGTAAGTCGGAGTATTATTATAATTTATGTATAGTTCTAGTTTTAATCGACATTGAACATTAAATTACCTTCCTTATACGCTCCGTGTTAATCACATTAATTATAAAACCGATAATGAATGATTTATGCGTTCGGAACGGGAATATCACTTGACATTCCGCCCAGAACACCGCTTTCGCAACCCATTGTTTTCCCGTCTCCGCAACTTAACCTTTGCGTGATTCCGATTTGCGCGATTCGTGCAATCACTAATTATCCGACCAATAATTTCGAACGCGATACATTGCTTAATTAAATGGACGTGTTCGGAAACGTCGTGATCCATGCAAAAAATCAGTTTTCATCTTTCAATTTCAATTCAAGTTTTCTTATAATTCACGTGGGAAATACTGCTTTTCGTTACGCAACAACGGATGGATGCTGCTCGAGTATGTTAAAACGATGACGATTTGTGGGTGTAATAGAGTTTTTTTTTAAGTTCAATAAACGCTCAGTCTTGTAATTAAAACAGTGAAAACATTGGAGATCAAACACCTAATTCATGGATATGCTTTTTCTTTTATTATATAATTTGTATTTATACATTATTTTAGTTTTTTTTTCTCAAAATATGCGTACAATTTGTGTGAACGTAATATTGGAACAGAAAGTTTCCTTGAAACGGTCATATTTTTCTAAATCGTCTCTTGAATATTCAGTTTATTGAAGCCCATCATTATGTAAATATTTAAGATATTCGAATTTTTATGGAAAATTTCTACTTTATTTCCTATTTAATCTGTCGACTTTTTCTATAATAATTTATTATAAACTGAATTTGTATTTCAATTTATAGAATTAGTTTAACAAAATGTATTATTTACAAACAGTTCTTCGTTAGAAAAATTACTTCTAAAATAATTTGTGGTAATAATAACAAAATATTCAAATAAAAATTGTTCTAACGTTTGAGACTTGCAGCTGCAGTTGATTCTTCGTGACGATTCGTCACGTTTCGTATTAAACGATTTTTATAAATAATCTCCTAATTTTTATTGTTTTCTTATCGATTGTGCGAAACGCACTATTTTCGTGCACAAATAAGGTTTATTCAATCTTGTGCACCTGCAGATGATTCATCGTGACGCAGATTAGTGATGTTTTCATACCCAAATAAGGCAAGTTTTTATAAATAATCTCCTAATTTTTATTGTTTTCTTATCGAATGCGCAAATTTTGTTTAAATAAAAATGTATAAAATGATTTAAATTTAAATTAATAATTAAAATATTTATTTTAATTATTCGACACAAGTGAATGTTTTTTTCAACCAAAAAGTGCAGTAAAAATTCGATAAATGCAACTGCTATAAACGCAACATTCCCTATTAAAAACATTATATAAGAGCAACTTTTTAAATTCATTATTATTATTACATGTATAAATTTGAATTTGAACAAAAAATTGAACACAAATCATCATTTTTTAGTGCATTTATTTATATGTGTAATTTTGCAAATATAGTTTATAGAAACTTAAATTATTGTATCATTTTTAATAGATTTAGAAACGAAACGCCTTCATTTTTGTGTCCATTTTTTGATTACGTGCAGCATTCTAAATCAAGATCAACAAAATGCAAATTTGTAATTTTTAGACCAAACCTTTATTTTAAAGTTAAATCAGGAAAATTTAGTATTTTTTTAGACCAAACCTTTGTTTTAAAGTTAAATCAGGAAAATGTAGTAATTTACCAGATAATAGTTTTTTGCTTAAAATCTGATTTCAAATGTAGTCTTTAAAATATTGTTTTCAAACTAAGTTCAAGTTTCAAATAATATTGATTTGAGAATTAGTTATATAATTTTCGGTTAGAATTAACATTGAAAACAATAAACGATTTATTAAAAAATATTAATTTTTATAAATATTATAAAAATGAGTTGCATAACATTTAATTAAATATCATATTTCTTTCTAATCTTTTTCGACGTGTAGATATTATCAAATGTCGAGAAGATCGAGCTCAAGTTACGTTTTTTTCACATTAAGATTTTTTTTTAGTTTTTTTTTTATAAGTCCTGCTCTTAGTTTGCATTTGCATTCTTTGTGCAACGGAAATTATCAGAAATCTGCAGTAAGTGAAATAGAATTAATGCGAATGCAAATTCCGCTCTTGCTGTTGCAATACAGTTAGGCGCATACATACATGCATACACGTCACATTGTTATTCTCGTAATTATTCAGAATGGAATTTTATAATATGTATATTACATTATTTTATATTGTTGCTGATATAATCGTTGCGTAACGTTCACTAACGAACGGAAAGAAAGGAACACTTAACAATTTGACTTGGCAAATAAATAACACATATCATATTGTTGCTTTCATTCGTGTAGGTGACATCGGATTGCTTATAGCAAATGAAATTATTATGCAACATTGTTAATGCAGGTGAAAACAGATGTAAATAAATATATAAATAATTGTTTTGCACATGTTCACATTCAAGTAATAAATTAATTACAATTAAAATACATATTTAATACTTTTTGAAATCTTTCGACAATTTTAATTATTAATTACAAATACATTTCGATTATTCTCTCTAATGTCTCATAGTTTTTCATTCCATTAATATTTTCCCTTTTTTTTCCCATATTTAAGCATAATTTTACAATAATATAATTTACTTAATTATTAATATTGTACCAGTCAGTTTCACTATTCTATAAACTCCGGAAAACAATAATTGACAATAATTATTTTTAATCATCCAAATCTTTATTTGTTTAAAATTGATTCTTATAATTTGATGCAATAATATGGAAATTAAATTAAATAACATCATGGTAAATTTAAGGAATCATTGGACCAATTGGAATTGGTATCAGAATGATCATGAAACAAAGTTAGTCTAGTGCAGTGATGGGCAAACTATGGCCCGCGGGCCAGATACGACCCGCCTAGATGGTCTATCGGGCCCGCTGTAGATTTAAAAACGTTAGCATTGAAGTTTTCAATTTTAAAGTATTAAAAAAGACAGTTTTCCATTTTTCGCATATTCAAAATACAAAATGCAGTACACATTTTTAAAGAAATCGTACTAGTTTCAAAATCGTATTAGTATTTAGCTATTTCAAACGATAAATAATAAATTAATATTTTGGTATTTTCTATAGAAGAAAGGGTAAACAGTTTTGGAATGAAAGTGAGTACAAATCAATCATTTTTCGAACGACAGTTTTATCGGGCGGTGGCGGCGTTTCCGTTCACATTCCTCGCAATATTTCTCTAATTACATCACAATCGCAGCGACTCGACCGATAATTTTATAAAGACCTATTAGACAAGAGCGAGAAATAAAAAAAAAGGCGCTAACGGTAAACGCAGAATCGGTTTTGTGCGAATCGCAGCGGACAGGAGCTGCCCAGATCTCCTTGATCCGGGCAACATTTTTCACGCCGTTCGTTACATAACGAGTGTGCAGCAACAACAATAATAATAATAATGGTAATAATAGGCACATTCATTGAAATTGAAAGTTGGATAACGTTAGGGGGACAGATGCAGGGAAACACGTGAGTTGCTCTGCATATTTGCATTAGAATTTCCTTCTTTTTATTTTCTGCTTCTGCTGCTGCTGTTAGTTAACTAACTGCAGCAGCAGCAGCACCGTTTTTCCAGAACGGTACATTTGTTATGGTCATTTACAATGGAAATGATTAAACGCTGATTATGTATTATTAAGTAACTGCAAATTACGACACACTCGTCAGATACGATCCGATTGTTCCGGGACACGCAGTTTATTAGTTTATTCTTTTCATTTTCGATTTGGGTTTTCGAAATGGCTGCAAATTAATGGCGCCCTGCTGCTCCACTTTACTGTTGGAAAAGAAATGCCATTTCTGCGGTGCCAAGAACCGGTCTCCCCGATGGAATCGCCTACGTTACGTAATTTTCTTTACGTTTCCGCGTACGGCAAATCTTGTCGCCGCCTTTACAATGTTATCTATTAATCTAATATTATTTACCGGCGACTCATTTGATCGAACAACGCCCGAGGATATTTTTTTTACACTTAAACCCATAAAAACCGCTACTAACTACACGATACTAAAAGAAAGACAATTTCTTAAGCTTTTGAAAAGTAGGAAATATTGAGAAAATCTGTAAATAGTTTTTTTTTTAACTACACACCAAATTGAAATTTAGAAATTTTATATTTTGAAAAACCATTAAGTACACCTTAAAAGCTAGTTTTTGATACGAAAAACCGTGTAAAAGCGTAAATCAGTGGACAGGTGTATTTTAAATAGGTTCGGTTCGGTAGTATAAGTAGTTTAGCGTGTATCACACAAAGTTACATAAGAAGTATCATTTAGTGCAGTAATGAGCAAAATGTGGCCCGCGGGCCAGATGGGACCCACCTAGAGGTTCTATCGAGGCCGCTGTAGATTTTAAAACATTACCACAGAAGTTTACACTTGCAAAGTATTAAAAAAGACATTTTTTCCATTTTTCGCATATTCAAAATATAGCTTTACAAATTTATAAAGAATATATCAAAAAATTTGTATTTTGGTACACTTCTAAAAATAGTATTGTGTTATGTTGTTAATAAAAATATTATTATTTAAGTTTTAAGAATAATTAAACGGTTGCTAGGAAATATTCGCAAAATCTTCGTTTTCGGTTCATTGACTTAATTACATACTGGCACGTGGAGGACGTGCGACGGCTGTTTCAAACGTTTAGCATCAATAAATTATACAATACTCCATCACCTTTATTATTTCACGTGATTTATTCGATAGGAAAAATTTGGAAAGAATTACAGTTATTTTATTTTTAATAAATTTTATTCTAATTTTATACCATTGTTTCAGAAATTACAAAAAAATCAGTAATTTTACAAATTAGAAAAAAAATACAATTATAATTAAATTCTTTTAAGTCTGTCATAAATTGAATTTAATAAAGCTTTCCAAAAAAACAATTTTTTCATTAAATATTATTTATATTCAAATCTTAAAACATATTTGAATCATTTTTTGTCAATCTATTTGTTAAAATAAACAGAGGACAATATTTTAGAGCTTTATTTAATATTTAAAATCTAAATTATATTGTGTTCATTTAATTATCATTTCATTATTAATTTTTACAAAATTTTAATGAATTATGTTAATAAAGTATTATAAATTTATTGCTGTATTTTCCCCTCGCGAGAGCGAAATCATCCGAAACCCATTAATTCTGTATAATTTGACATATGCCTATAATCTCAAATCTTTAATCTCAAGGTTAAATAAGATTATAATTAATGAAGATATTTTTAAAATTTCATATAATAAATAATAGTAACAGGTGTTAAAAGATGTAAGTTTCAATACTTACTGGTAACTAATGATTACATATATTTAGAAATCAAGACAAGTAAATAAGATAATAATGAGTTCGCGGTAGCACCGTTATGACAAATTGCAGGGATTGCTAACATTGGCTGTATGTTGTAAGCAATCGTTTGCAATAAATAACAACGGCGGTTTCCTTTTTGCGGACAATTGCCTAGGATTAATGGTATAAATCCGGAGTGTCGGAATACGTCGACAAGCTGATAAAGACTTGAATTAAGACGACGAATTTCGTGTCTAACTGAGCATTGGTGTCAAGGGGATTTGTGACCTAAGCCGTCCGCACCGCAAACCGATCATTACAGTAACACTCATTGATTATTAATTTGCTAATCTATTGGCTAAACGAAAAACGCGAAAATTGGTCATTATTTATTTATTTCCTTTGACTTATGAAGCAACGAGCGTTTAGCCAGCGGCTAAAGCGGCTTGTGCAAACTGCGATTAGCGATTTGGATTTTGAAATGGCAAAATTAAAATATCCGATTTTATTTTATTCATTTTCCAGAAAACGCGAAATTATTCACAGCGACGTACAATTATATGCAATATTTATGAATTGGCACATCTTAATCGAGAGACAGAAAAAAATTATTAAATGCTAATGTATGATTACAAAACAAACAAGAAGACACACACAAAAAACGTTATTTACAATATTTGCGCAATGCCAATTAACAGTTTCACTTAGACTTCCAGCGTTGCACCTACCTCGTAGGTTGCATAATAATACTGTTAATTCGATTTTTCTTAGAAAATTACTTCGTATCAATGCTTTCAAAGAAGGTCAATCAAATTTCCATTCAGATGAATTTATTGGACGCGATAGACTTGAAGCAATCAAATTGTAGGTGCGACCAGATCAAGTATCATTAGCTACTACTAAATTCATTGACTCGATGAATCAGGAAAATCCGTTTTTGCATAGACAATTGTAGTAGGCAAAAAGTTGCTATTTCCTTTTCCGGCTAATTAAAGTTTCGTCGCCGAAATTTATCGCTTTTTATTTCTATATGTCAACTGTGTCGTAAAGTAGAGAGAAGAATTGAGCGTGGCCGCAGGTTTTTGGCCACAAATTACGACACTTTTGCTTTAGCAAAAAAAAAGCAGGAAGTCTGCTTACTTACCAGTAATAAATGACCTAGGATGTCGTCGTTCCTCAGCAGAATCGCCGCTTGATTCTCTTCATCCTGATAGATTTCCCCGATGTCCTCGTGCGACTGAAACACAAAAATCAATCAAAAATTGTAAGCACGTAATCGATCATATAACACAGCATTTCACTTTTCAAACCGATTGATTGATATCCGCCAGAAGCTATGATAATTAATTCTACAACCAATCGAAAAAACATAAAATATTAAAAAAAAAAATAATAGAGAACGCCAGGTGACATTTTCTAAAGTTCCGGGACTTTAAAATCTTAAGCTCGAATAAAAAAAAAATATTAATCGCACTTCTAGGCAGTGGAACCGGTTGAGCAAATCAAACATTGCAAACTCAAATCAATAAATTAACGTGGGATTGTCGAAAAATTATGGTAATTACTGTTACGTTTTTAATTATTGATTAATTAATATGCAAATGATTCGAAACTTTCAACAATGAAAAAAAAAGGAGATGTTCGTATTTCCATAAACGAATCGTAAAGAACAATTGACGTTAACATTTCGCAATCATCGAGTGAATTATATTCATGGTTTTTAATTATTTAAATTGAAGTAAACTTTCGTCGTATTTTCTCGAGGCGCGAAAGGATAACGCTCGAAAAATTCCATAAAAATGTTCGTGTTTATTTAAAAACTTTTACTTTCGTTTCGCTTAAGTTAATAATTATGATTAAATTGTTGTTTTTAATTTCACATTCGATGATAGCCGATGATAAAGGTATGGCGGATATATCCGCCGCTTGTTTGAGAAGCGTTAATTAATAATGTAAAATGATAATATTATTGTATTTTCCAACTGACAAATACATTTGTATGCTGTAAGTGTGCATATTATTTAATTTGGGATTTTAAGTATTCTGTGTAGTATATTTTATTCAATCAATCAGAAGAGAGCAAAAAAAATATGGTATTTTGATCTTGACCGGAGATGAATCGTTGTATTGTATGTAAATGCGTCCTGCATACAAATTTATTAAAAAAAAAAACACCTTTGCAGGTTTCATATAATTTGTCGATTTCTTTCGCGCTTCCACGGTGAATCGATTATCCGCGATGAACTTTAACTCTTAGTCAAATACTGCTGCTATCAGGGAATTTGCATCGGATTTTGTTGGGAATATCTGTGCCGTGCGTGGATTAGATTTCCACACTGGCACTTGGACTTCACAATGGACGGCGCACCCCGATCGAGAACAAACGAATATTGCATATTTCAACAACTTTTCTCTGCAGATTTGCAGACTCTCGGTACGAAAATGCTTCGACAATTCGAGAATTGCCGAATTAGCAATCGTTCTTCGCTGCCGCCGCCGCCGCTATTTGCATTCAAATGGACGGGACGGGCCCACAATCAAAATGTGCAGACTTGCGCAACGCTCGCTGCATGAAGATTATTATATAAAATTTATGAAGAAAGGGACATAATTGCACGTCTGCAATCCGTTGGTAAATTGCTAATAAGCCCATACCGATTCATGCACAATCTTGCCACCTGCAAGCGGAATAATCATTCCAAATTGGTCGATAGTCAACGTGTGGCAACTCTATCTTCCATCACTATTTTTGGAATTCAACAACGATATTCAATTCATTTCATCTTTGCAAACAGCACAAGAACTAGGTTCTCTAGATTCTTCTAGTTGCCCTTTCCATCTTCATCCATTATTTCTCTCATTCGGCGAACTGAACCCACCGCATTCCCAAGTCCACTGCAGCCATGACTCATTCTATTTCTTACGTATACAATGCATTTCACTCTCTCTCAAACTTATTTATATTTCACAAACAATGGTAATGCATAAAAATGCTCGTAGTTCTTCAATTTTCCCAAATTAGACAAATTATATTAAATGAAAATTAACTAATTTTTCATTTTAACACGTTTCGGGCAAAGGCGAATATATCCGCCATAACCACACAAAACCATTGTGGTGGCGCAGCCATCGAATCTTAGTTTATCGGTAGCTCCCACTAGTTTTTCAGATGGAGCTGTCAAAAGTAATTGTCATTGATGCGTCCCAGGAAGCAAAATAAGTTGACGTTATGAAACTTTGTTTTTGACAAAGCAAAATACTCTTTTAACAGTCGAAAATGCGTCTCCTTCCGCAAAGAGATAAAATAGATAAATTTGTTCCTAAAATTTATATTATTTATAAAATGCAAATATTGTATAATATTTTGCTCTTTCAAAAAGTACGCCTTTATTTTATTCGCAAAGATTTATGTTACAGTAATATAATAAATAATATAAAATTGTAAAGCGACCAGTTAACTATAAATAGCGACTTGTCCAATTCCTACCAAATATTAAACGAAGTTCCCAGAACTTCGCATAAAATATTGGTGTACCTAAAAAAAAACCGTTTTTTTTCTTTAAATTTATGAATAAAAAAAAAACTATTGTTCGTAGAAATTATGTTATGCATAATTTATGAATAGAAAGATAATATTTCATTGAAGAAAATTCCCATTACCTTAACACATTTGGACCGTTTGAGAAATTCTATATAATTTTGTAAGTGATCTTCATAGAATTCGAGTTTATAAAAAAAATCATTTGTTAATTAAATTTTATTAATTATAATAATAGTTTTTGGTGCAACTATGTGAAAATAATGATGTGAAAAATGGAAGTTTGTTGCTTATCTCTACATAAACTAGAATTAATCAAAAGAAGATATCAATGTTTGTTAGAAGTCTATTTATTTTAGAAAATTTAGAAGTCTAGTCTTGGATTATAATACCATTCGAAATCAACATATCTAAATTGATTTTTCGTTGCAAGAAGAATTTATTGAATTAAAGAAGAATTTGAAATTTTCAAATAAATGAATTTGCCAAATTATGAACTAATCTATATGGAAATCCTTAAATTTAACGTGTAAATAATGAAAGAAGAAAAAAACAGATAAATCACACCCGTTCATCCTCGTAAGCAAACGCCAATGACAAGTTTATGTATTCAAATTAAAGCTGGAACAAATTGATTACAAATTTGTCGATGACCGAAAGAATAATAGCGCATGCAAATTGAAAAGATTCGATATTCCGTCTCTACGCGTAAAAATTTTTAAAAAAAGAAAACAAATAAAGAATAAATCAAAGAATCCTAAGTGTATTATTCTTCGTCCTCTTCTGGTACTTTTGTTGCGCTTCGATCTCTCGCTTCTTCTCAGTCATTTCGTTTCGAGGATAACTGCTTGAAGCACATGTGCGTTATTGATGGCTCATCGACGTGTTAAAATGAAAAATTACCAAACGATTTATATAGAATGTCAAAAATTGAATATCTTATATTTAAATATGTAATAATAATAATGTGTATGCATATACGTGAATTATTCAGATAATGTAATTTCGATGATGTAAAAATAGCGAATGTTGTGCCAAGAATAATATGATTGTGTATTTCCTGGTTGTCGGCAGTTACACAACTAGATGTAAACTTTATTGTGTTTTCTTGCATATGTCAGCAAGATCTTGCGACAGAAAATAATTTTGCTACTTCGAGAAATAAACCAAATTTGAAATATAAATTCAAAAAAATAACATACAAATATAAATATGATCAACACTTTTAAATAGAGTCTACAATGAATTTTGATTTTTTACTCTGATAATAAATGATTTTTTTTTTAAATTAATTAAATTTTAAGCGTTGGGTTTATGTGTTAATGAGTTTACGAAACTACTTGTACATAAATACATATTTTGTTATCGCATAATTTTCTAAATGTAAATTTCGTTTACACTAATTTGAAGTTATATAAGTCGAAATTAATTAATTCCGCTTTAGTTGTTGATATGCCGAAGCGTAACCAAATTGTGGGGTGTGTTTATTTTCGTGTAAATCGGATGATGCAACAACAACAACATCCCGATAATTGCATACTCGGAGTGTACAAATCGCCTCTCGGCATAAGATGCTTGCAAACTAATCGGAGAAATCGAAAGTGGTCATAAATACAATCTTCAATTACACGTGAATCCTCATCCGAAATACTTAAAAAATTTACGACCGTCACACTCGCTTTGGCTAATGCAATTTTATATTTAACTTTCTATTTTATTAAATATTTCTTAAATAAAAGTTAAATCATTTTTTTAAATTATTGAAATTTGAATTCTCCTATTTCTGATTTGCATTCTGAGATTTATGTATTTTGATGTTGCGCGACGTGAGCCATTGTCTTAAGCTCATATGAAATCTGCCGGCAAACAAATTAAACACTTCAGACGCCGTTTAAAGCAGTAGACACACCTTTAGATTTATATATTTTTACTTCGTATAACATTACAAACATATGTAAGGAAATAATTTATGAAGAAACAACATTTTTCGTGCATTCATATTTTCTATATTTTTTTTTTCACTAATTCGGAAAATGTAACAAATAAGTATATTTTCTTAAATTAATTTTGTTGAACTTGATTCACATCTTATTGGTGTAAACATGTAATAAATATCTTTAAATAAAAAAGGAAGAGAAAGCTGAATAGGAAGAGATGTTGCAATTGAAACTCTTCTTTCACTCTTGCAAAATACCACAAGACTATAACTTTATTGAATATTAAATGACAGATTGATAATAAAACATCTACAAACAATATTTAATTCGTCTTGTTTTCACTATTAAAATTTTTGTCTGAAACTTTTCAAAGTTCGTACTGATTTTTGAACTATAATATTCGTATTTTTTTAAATACGTCCTGTTTTTTTTTCGTTAAAATTTCTATTTGATATTCACTCAAAAAGTGATGAATAAAAATGCGAGCACCTATTGTGTAACACTTAACTTCTTTTTAATATTTATGAATTTTCACTTGTATTTTCCTATCTGAAAAATCGTTTTTTTGTTCGGAAAGCATTCATAACAAAAATTGTAATATTTAAAAATATATATTTTTTTCTATAAAATATTTTTGTATTTATTAAATATTAATAAAGTGTCAGCTATTATATTTCATTAAATTGCTCTATTGATATAACTATGATTGATTGATACAATATTAACGGTAATACCGCTTTGAATGTTTAGAAATACTCAAAGCTGTTCATTATGGGCATATAAATACATGTATTTAATTTGCGATCATTGTTATGTAAAGTGCCTATAATAGATCGATATCATTTCAATGAAGTAATTATTTTTCGAAGTTTGGATGAGATAGTCTTCCTTCGGGTCGGTAACCTGTTGTTATTCTTATTAGGTTTTTCAATCAATTTTTTAATTTAAATTTTAATTATAAAACATGTTAAAATGTTTCCTATATAAATTTTAAAGATAAAGATAGACTGAGATAAAGAGATAAATAAAAAATAATTTTATTAAAAATTGTAATGACCAAACAAAACTAAAAATAATAAAAAAAAAACTATAAAATAAATTTAAATGTTATAAATTATAGTATAAATATTATTAATTTCGTCATCAATTTATAGAAAATTCAAAGTTGGGATGTACTAATAACCATTTGCAAAACGGTTTCCATTGTCTGAAGAGAGGAAAAAATGTGCAAAAAAAAAAGTTGCGTTCGTGGCAATTAAGAAATAATGTATTTCCAGTCGCGTCGCGATTTGCAATTCGCAAATTGCCCACAAACCTTGCAATAAATTAGATAAACGCAATATTTAACGAGACATCTTCTGCTTTTATCTAGCAGTTTTCTAGCGTTAAATTTCAACTCGTCAATTTTATAGACTTTGATTTTTTGACGTGTCGCAACGTAATTAAGTTATGTGAAATCCTTATTATAAAATACTGAAAAACCGACAAAATTTCTAAAGACATCGTTATCCAATTTAGTTGTATTTCTTTATTTTTTTTTTAAAGATTTATTTAAAGAAAAACAAGGTTGGGCATTTAATAGAAGCGTTGTACTTGTTGAAACTACCGACTCAATTAGGCCATGCGTGCACTTGTGCAGCACGACCATCAACAAATCGAGGCATAAAACTAACAATATGAAGTGTACAAGTTGACGCACCGTTTATTGCATTTGCACGTAATGCAAAGCGCGACTCTCTGCATAACTGCAATCGAATTTGCACTAATTATGATGTAACGTAATTAAATTTTGTCGCGAACAAATTAAATGAACGAAAATCTGTCGTGACGAGCAATTGAATCGCTTAAATTAACAGCAGAGAAATTATTATCGCAATTTATGCGGCTTCAAGACGTAATCCGATGCTTCCTCAGATAATGTCAACTCAATTTAGGTTAAGTTACTTTAATTACATATCGTGTACTTTATATCTAATTACATCGAATCAACTCGACCATTCCGAAACTAGGTATATTACTTAATGAACTAGAATGAATTGTATAATGAAATGATTGTGCATTACAAGATTTACGATGGTTACCAAACTATACGTTCGCTTAGATTTGCCAGGTTACGTCAATCTTTTAATTTCGGCTGCTTTATTTATTATTGCTGCTATTGGCAACGGACATTCTTCAAAAACGTATTTCCAACTGTAGTGGCGTAATTATTTTGCTCCCATATGACGATAAATGACAATGACGTTTGACAGTACACTAGTGGCGTCTCGCTAAGAGCTGCCGTTGAACTAAATTTGACATAAAGACCTTGCATTAGCGTAGTATTGTGTGTAAAGGATTTGGCGAATATATCCGCCCCTCTGATATACTTTGTCTTATTGTAAATTTTTCCATAAACAATATTTGTTACTTGTTATTTATATTTAGATGATATAAATAATGTAATATCTTTTAATCAAAATAAATGCAGTTATTTAGATTTAATAATTCTTGAAACTGTGGCAAGGAAAGATGTAGATTATAGATTCATTACCAACTAGTTCTTGTTGAATGAAGCAAATAAGATGAATGCACTACTTGTTGAAACTTACGCAAAGGAATTTTAGAGCACCAGAGATTCCGACGATTTAAATAATGATTGCTAAAGATTACCGCATTTGTTGCATGGCGAAACGCTGTTAAATATTTAACAAGCAGATCCATACCACTGACCTAAACATAAACATGGAGGGTTTACTGTACCATCTTTCTCTGACATGCTTTTCAGTTTTTTCAGGTTGAGGTCATTATCTTTTAAATGATGATTATATTGCGTCAAAGTAACAAACAATTTATATTATAAACAATTGTGTCTCAAAAAGGTTGAGAGACGCTGAAATAGAGTAAAATGAATTCGATAAAATGAAAATATTGAAAAGAATTCGTTAAAATTACAATTATTAAATTCGGTTTGGAAAAAAATCGTGATTATTAAAAGTATCATTGTTATTATATTCCATTGAATTGGTCACGTTTAGTTATCGGCAACCATGAACGAAATTACTATAATAACTCATATAGCAAAAAAAATCGATCACGTTCTTCAACGTTTAGGCTTCTTTTTACGGTTTATTACAAAATAGATTGACAATGATTGATTGAATAAGTGACAAGCGTAACAATTTATAGTTTAATTTATTTCAAAAACCGATTTTGATTTTCAACTGAAAACCGATATTTAGACACAAAATCGTCTTTGGCATAAACTGTTATTTTTTGTGAAAATTTTAAAACCGGTTAATACCGGTTTCGAAGAAAATAGATTTTTAAATTGCTTTTTGTATAAACCATAGTAATTTTGTTCATAAATGAAAAGGAAAACGAAGGATGTAGATATTATGATTAAAAATGTTAAGAGAAGTATATGAAAATATGATGAATTTACCTCAGGTAACTCAATGTACTCGACGCCATGTTGCGACGTAGCATTCGGTTCGACCGACCAAATCTTTAAGCCACTCTTTTTGAAAAGCCCTTGGGTTTTCACGAGGTTCAAATTCAGTGGTCGACCGAACGCGCGCAACTTCACGTTCGCCGTCGCAGGACGATCCTTGATCCTGCCGCCTCCCGATTTCCCCAGCGTGTCTCCATCCAAATGATTGTAATCCCTGTAGTTCCTGTCTATACTCCGTCTTCGCACATTGTGTTGCGAAATGTGAACTACTTCGTATTCAGGAACTGAAACGATACAATGAAACATTAAAATCTGGCCTGCAAGTAGCAGTAGTGCAATGACGTTGCGCGATACGGAACTTCCTGTGTTACGTTTGGAGCTTTCTTCGCTCCCTTTGTTTCCATAAGAAAAGTGCACATGCATCTATCCGATGGAGGAAGAACGATCGCATCTCGTGATTCCTTCCATTTTTTTTTTGCTTGCTGTCTTCGTGAATATATTTACATAATGAGCGAGAATTACCGAAGATTAATAACGCGCTCTTGTAACCATTTAAACGATTCCGCGTCTTACATAAAGACGTCAGTCTTTCATTAACTTCCTATAAGCATCTTTTACGCGAACAGCTAATAATAAATGACTTCCGTTTCCCATATATTATTCACTCGGAGTGAATCTACTTCTTCTTTTAATTTCCTTCAAATCATTAAATGACTAAGCCGGTTTATTCTTTCACTCAAACCAAGCTCTTATTTGTAGAAAGTAGATTATCGACTAATCTTACCTAAATCGTGACTGTCCACATGAAATGTGCTCCTAACTTCATCTATTGTCATATGCTTGTGAATCTGAAACAAAAAAAAAACATTAAAACTCATTACAAAACAAATTCATTAAAGTTTTATACTAAATTATATTTACTCATAAAAAAGTTTGTCAATCACTGAACTAGGTAATCTCTTAAATTTTTATTAATACTAGTCAATAAATTTTACGCACAACATTTTATTGTTGCCTTTTATTATAATTTATTGGTCAATACAGATTATACTATTTAGTTTATTAACATGAGATTTTATAGCATTCCTCATTCCAAGAATTACTAATTGCGATTTAATTACATATAATTGTTTATACATTTTAAGTGTATTTTTGAATAAAGAACTAAATACTTTATATGGATTGCGTAAATGATTGTTTAATGGCTTCGTAATTTCCAATTAAATTGAGTCGACGGTGCGGATTCATGGCGCGCGCGTTTTTGTTTTGTTTGTTTGGTTACGTTACGTAAGCGTGTTACGGTAGGTAAGGGTCCCTGGGCGTCAGAAGTTCAATGGGTGCAAGAAGTATGTGGTTTGTGGACGTGAGGGGCATGCGAAAGCGCAACAAGAACTAGGTCCAATGTCAACTTACGACACTCTCCATTATTTGTTGTTCTGCTTCTGTTTTTTTATATATATTCTTCGATATGCGTCCCATTTGAATATCTCTTGCGATTGACAGTTATGGGTTTCCAATAGGTCGTTTCAAAACGATCGTGCGTATTAATTGAATGCAACGCGCCCGACGTTTCGTAAAACATATTTTGGTAATTGATTTGCTCACTATTGACTTTATAAAGAAGACAACTTGTTACAGACATTGGATTGAAAAGGTTTTCATCGCAAACTTCATCGTACTACAAACTAATATAGACATTTGGAAAGACGAGATGATTGGTCAATTTATAAATTTCTTTACAGTAGTTGAGGTCGCTCAAACTGTTTTATCTGATGACCCTCAAATACTCTTAATCGAGGGCCCCAACCAGTTTTAGTACAGGGACCTCTGACAGTGTTAACCGAGGGCCCTCAAACAGTCTTAGTATATATGTTGTTTTAATTTTAAAAAATCGAAAGTTTATATTTTAAGTTTTCAAAAAATCAATTGGTAATTTATATAAAAACATCTGGATTTTTCTTCACGCAACTTTTTCTAAAGACCTTTTAGACCTGATATATTTAGGCATAACGAACTTTCCGGATAATCCAATATTTCTATTTTGTATATTTTCGTTGAGACATCTCAAGCTATTATTTGATTTATTCTATTTGTTTGTAATAAGTAAATAAATAATTATTAAAAATACAATATTTATTACTTTCTCTCCACATTTACATATAAAAACGTTTTAAAGAAAATATATTTTGTCGCTATAATTTCCAAGTAATGATTATTAAATCAGTCAAAACGTATAAACATTATTATCACAAAGATACGTTTTTTTTGTTTTGTTTCGTGTTAAAATCGTCTGCGCACCTGAAACCTTCCGACTTGAAACATTTTGAGTATTTCCACACGTTTGTGCAGATAGTGCAGGAGGCTCTCCAAGTTGGAGTCAAATTCCGACGCGTGCCAATGCTTCCTAGTGATCTCGTCCAACTTCCCCAAGACTATCTTCTTGATAAGCTCATCGAATTGTTGCGACCTCTTCGCAAATTTACCCATATAATGAATGCAATCCAGCGTTTTGTTGATCAATCTCCTTAGGTACCTTTCGTCCTCCGTTTGTGCAGGCTCCACATCCACCAGCGACTCGAGGTGGGTCTTGAGGAAGAATTGAGTCTTGTTCGGGAATTCCTCCAGTATCATCCAAATCTCTTGCTTGTGCGACAGCGAGAGTCGTGGGAAGAGCGCAAATTCCTCGTAGGTCAAATGATCGTTGTCGATGAGACTCATCTTCGGACGATGTTTATAGTAAGATGTTCACTTAGTAAATGTTATTGATTTCGAAAAGGTCCATAGTTTTGTAAGGGCATTTTTTATTGCCCCGGTCGTTATTTTCACATTAACAACCCTAGAGCGTATCAACACTGGACTTTGATTCACGAATGAACAACATCGTTCGATCTTGTTTTTACACAAAATGCATATTTATTTTTCACTTTAAATATTTGAACGAAAAAGTACAAACAAAAAAAAAATGTTTGTATTTATTAAATGTATTTCTGGCTGCCTAATATAAAATTTTAGAAATAATTCATATATTTGTTGGGTCGATCGAAAGTTAGAAGAATAAATATGACTTTTTAACAATTATTACATAAGTGAATATTAATTAATTCACAATATATTAACAAATATGTCCTTTCGCCGAGAGTGAATTAGGATACATAATATGTTAACTTATACAATAATTAGATAGTATGAAATAGTAATAAATAGAAGGAAATTACGGAAAAACCTAGGTCATTAACCTATTGTTCTCGATATAATTAATTTTATTAAACCGTTAAAAACTATGTTTTATCAAGCAACTATTAAATTATTATCCATTATTTTGCTCTATTATTTAGAAAGCGCAGGGCCCACAAAACTTTTTAGGGACCCACAAGGTTTTTGGGGGCACACGAGATTTTTTTTAATTATTAGTCATAATTTTGGTTTATGATTTCCAGAATTGGACAATTTAAATATTTATTTTATATAATCCATGGTCATATTCTAATATTTTTGGAAATCACTCCCACGCTCATCATATGCGACCATTTTTGGAAATTACTCCCCATATCATCACATACGAACATTTTTGGAAATTTTTCCTCATTTCATCACATATGAACATTTTTGGAAATTACTCCTCATATCAACACATATGAACATTTTTGAAAATTATTCCTCATTTCATCACATATGGACATTTTTGGAAATCACTTCCCCGATCATCAAATATGAACATTTTTTGAAATTACTCCCAATCATATATGAACATTTTTAGAAATCACTTCCTTATTAACACATAAAGTTACAAATTATGTAATTTTATTGGTCTAAATAAAGTATTTTTTTCATGAATTTGTTTTGTTACCTAATTCTAATTGAAATATCTTCAAGGTAAAGATGGATGAGAGTAATGCCTGCAATATAACGAACAGCGCAGTCTTAAGTGTATATGCACACAAATGTATTATTATTGCTCGACTGATTAGAGGTAATTAATTATTAGACATATTAAGCTGTTCGAGTGTGAGATTTACACAAGTATTCACGCACACTCGTACGATGCCAGGCGGATTTAATGAATTCGACTTTCACTGACTGCAGCCGACAAGTTTTTGAAATGAAAGGCGATTTTATAGTAAATGTTAATATCGTTAGGTAATCACGAACACGCTTGAGTACAATCTTGCCGGTTCTCCTTTTTCTTTACCTCTTCTCCTTCTTCCTTTATTACATTACATTTCGCTTCTGCATCATTATTTTAAGTTTATTTCCTGCAATCAAAAAATTAATAGTCGACATTTTTTTCCTCCATCATTTTGCTTCATCCACGTTCGATTACAAAAGCTTACCAAATACGCTCAAAACCATCAATCAATGTGTTGCAAAAAAAAAACATGACAATGATGATGATGATGAAAATAAAAAAGTACATAACCGATGTTTCGTGCATAAACAATTTGTTATTATACACCAATTAATTGATTCAAATGAACAATAGTATTTTTTTTTTATTAAAAATAATTCCAATGTAATTTGCAATTTCTATTGATCTCCGTCTACTATTGTTTGAAATAATTGATATTTTTTACTTTGTACATTCATTTTTCAAATAAATTTGATAATATTATTTACAATGCACGCATTTTGACCTGTAAAGAATATGGCGGATATATCCGCCTCTCGTCTGCAATGCATTAAATTTGCAAATTTGAATGAAGTTAATATTTCTAAATAAATAAGTAAACATTAATTATAATTAAAACTCTGATCTTGATAATTAATAATATATGCAGCTGTTGAATGATATCAAAAGATCGGCTCTCCGCTGCGTGCAATTAAACGGTAGCTCTCCGGATAATTACACTTAAACTTATTAGCAAATCTCATTGTCTTCCTTCCTCGCTAATAATACGATTCCGTCGGTGTGTCTTTCATTGATGCTAATTCACTAAACGGTCTTGCAACGAGAAGACACACAATTAGCAGAGAAAAACGGACGTTAATGATGAAGAAAAATGCGATAATAATAATAACAACAACAACGAAATCCGTGCATCATTCAATTACACGCGTTAAGCAACGAATTAATGATTTAAATGCTAGCAAAATATGCAACTCTTAATTATATCTCACGCGCATCATGTGCATACTTTTTTTCTTCTTCTAAATTATAGACTACTACAGTGTTTTGTCCCATTATACAAATGTATGATATTTAAATTTATTTTTTCATTTCTAAACAATCAATTACTATTATTTGCACGTCAATGCCTTTAAATGTTTCCAATTAAACCATATTAGGTGGATTTTCTAAAAAGTAAGAAGCAATTTGGTATAGTCTTGCCTAATATGGTTTTCAATGTTTCTGTCTAAATTATAACTGATTATTATTACAAACTAACTAATTAAAATTAAAGTTTTCTTTAAAAATGCAATTATATTATCAATGAACTTTATTAAAAGTTATTATTAAAGGCTATCAAATGGCCTTAACTTATTACATAAACTTTCTAATAATAATTATTTCCAAATCATTACATACAAATAATATTATTTAAAAATGTTTGTGCAAAGTTACCAAAACTAAGAGACACATCAAATTTGAGCATTAAGAACAAACCCATATATTTTTTTTTGCGAAACACGTGAGAACAGCTCTTATGTTTCTTTTGTAAGTTTTTCTGTGTATACAAACACTTAACCTAAATATAATTGCAACATTGGCATTGAAACTCTTTATGAACAATTGGTGTGAAATGGCTTTCGGACACTGTCTGAATTCCATTAGCCATATATACTACACACACATAATACTCACGCATTTTAGAGACGCAGGACGAGATTGTACAATCAGATAAAACACGAAATGAGAGGAAACCGCAGCAGTATTATATACTCAGTTTATGTTCATCACGTCAAGATTTCATGTACTTTATTTGTCGCGACACAGAAAACGTCAGGAATACGAAATTCGTGTTACTTAGTTCTTAAGTACACTTATTTTAATTTAACGTGATTACTTAAACCATTTCGGAAAACCATAAAATTGTCGTTGAAATTGTTATTATTTTACTTAATATTTTGAACAGGTTTAAACAGTAAATATAGAATAAAATGTGCACATATTTACTATAATAATAGCTGTATTTGTTAGGGGGTTTCCTCCTAATTGTCCTTCAATCTTGATGTCCTTCAGCCATACTTATGCTTGCGTTAAGACTTGTTAATCGTCTCTGTTCTATTAGAGTACAATTCCATTTATTCATTTTCTAATATATTTTTGGAATATTAGTCTGAATATTATTCAAATAAAATATTTTACCAAAGAAATTTTTAACGGAATTTTCCAGAAATTTGTTATGTATTAACATAGGTTTTCTGAGAACGTTAAAAACAATTCTTGGATTCTCCTTTTTTGGAACGATTAAAATAAATTGCATTATTTTGACTATTAAGTGTAAAACTATAATTCTTTGTTAAAACGATATTAGCAAGTTATTAGTTTGTCTAAATTTCAAGAAAACATGTTTAACCATGATAATAATAATAATAAAGTATTTCGCAGACTTTCAAAATTTACCAACAATTAAAAAGTAATTCCCCGTTGCGTTTAGAATGTAAACACACCTAAAAAAAATAGTTTAGCTTGTGTTGAGCATTGTAAAATAACGGACACGATTACAGAATTAAGCGAAATGTGATTTCCGAAATGAGAATGTAATTTGAAATGCAAACACTAATTGGCAGGTGGAAAAACCGTGTAAAGCCGATGACCAAAACAAAGAAACCGAACTGAGATTATTTCCGAAGACGCACGCATTCCACGAGCCGAACACGCTTTATGGGTCAAGTTTGTAGCTTACATAACGTAGCACCACGTAAAAGCCGAAATGTGTAACACGTGAAATGGATGGGAGAGAGACGCCCATTTCCTACGTTCCGAGCCACAATTAAAAACGCATTTATTTATTATTTAAGTTCATCAACTTTCGATTTTCTCAGTTGCATATGATGAAGTAAACATTAAGAGTAAATAAAAATAATTTAATTTTCTTTTAAAATAATTGTAATAAAAGTAGAAGATGGTTTATAGACTGAATTTCTCTTTTGTAACATTAAGGGTATGAGATGTGGGCCAGAAGCTATTAAACTTTTAATTAAACACTTTATGTGAATAACATGAGTTTATTTTTTGTGGAATTACCTAATAGTAAAATGCATTAACACCATTCGTAAAGAATTTGAGTGGATACAATGATATTCGTTAGAAATCTTTCAATGAGTTTGAAAGATCTAGCATATCTATTTATACTCAATTTTGAAGTGCGAAGGTTGCTCAAATATTTGCGCTTAACATTACGTTGCGCTATTGGAGACGTTCATTCGAAACACACACATTTAGCGGATCGCGGAAACTAATTGTTAATAATAATGATAATAGTGACGATGATAACTATATGTAATGTAAGCCAAGGTCCGGTGATTCGAATTACACACTGGTGGCAATATTCGAGTTCGTCCTTGCGTGCGAACACCGGACAATCCTTTTTTACGTTCCGAGGAATGCTAAAAGGTTTCTTCACCTCGTCCTGGTGAAGAGGATCAGGCGATCCTTGGATCGTGTTTGCTTTTCGTGGCGTGCAAAATTATTATCCGCAAAGTGCAAAAGTTTTGATGAGTTGGCATTTTTTGTTGTTGTTGTTGTTACTCTTAGCATTATGTTAAGTGGAAGAGATTCCGACATTGTTTCCAGCTGATACAACAGCATGGAAACGAAATGTGCATTATCAGATTGTTCATCTACAGACTCTCGGAATTTCAGTGTCCTTGACTCAACATGGGTATTAGCCCAGAAACATTTACCTATTTAACTCATTATAATTAAGTGAAATTCTTGTGTATTGTCATGTTATCAAACAAAGATTCATAACCTACTAAAATTTGATGTTGGGCAATTGGGCGGATATATCCGCCAATCACAATTATGAGTTATTACTAAAGCTATTAATAAAATATGAGAAAACAGTTTTCCCACAGCAGTTCAGTGATATTTGCATACCTCTGCAGGCAGTTGACTCTTGACCTTTCCATCAACAAACAAAAAAAAACTATTAGATCTTAATGGTTGGCATCAACCTCGAAAGTATTGTAGGATATAACTACTCCATTTGAATATTATATTCATTTATTCATCAGGTTGCACTTTAAAAGAATGTTTTTTAATTGTACTTTTATATTTGTATTAATAAAAAAAAAACAAGCAAACTGTTACATAATTTTCAACTTTTCATCTTGGCAAAATAGGAGAGGAATAATTCAACGGCGAGACCATCAATAACGCAGGGAGTGCGGGTAAGTGAAGAAGCGACGGTTTACGGGATTATGTAACCAGGCGAGTACTGTAAATATCACGTACGTACGAGACGGCCACTCGGATTATTACTTAAAGGTTAGTTAAATAATTATTTTTGCGTTCGGCTATAAAAATGGTAAAAAGAATCGATAAATATCTAATAAAGCCTTGCGCAACTTCTTCGTAATTAACCGGAGGACTGCGTTCACCGAATACAATCACTTATTTCCCCATAAACTCAGAACCAAATTTTGCCTATTGTTTTCGTACCATTTCGTTATTACTGCAAACGGAAATTTGCCAAAAAATCTACTTGCGCAACTTGCCTTTGTATAACACATTAGAGGTCAATCTCGAGTGAAAATTTACTGAAGCAAATACATTTTTTTTGTAAGTTTACATTTCATTCACCTCCTTTGAATTTATTCATCCGCCTTGCAATTTGGATACGCTTTTTTAATTAAATTTTCTCAATCCAGCGAAGACGCGTACTTAATTGTTAGAGGTCAATTTTTATTGTGAATTTATTGAAGCATAAAACACGTCTGTTTTTATTTTCTATTTCATTCACCAACGAAAGATTTGCATGATTTTTTTTTTAATTCCATGTCGTTTCGAAGGTTAAACGATAATTTCGTAATTCTGTTATTAAAATTAGGTTATTTACTGACCTTTTATAACAACAAAAAAATAAATTTAGTTCAAAAATATTTAAAACAATTTTACATATGTTAAAATTTCGAATAAAGATGTTTTTTTCTGTTGATGATCATTCTTATTTTATAGTCAACATTCGAAATTGCGCAACGGAAAGGATTTGTTACGCGCTTTTATTTTCATAAATAATGCATTCGAATTCGCATCTTTAAATACAAATAGTTTTCGTTTACTGTAACTTTTATATATAAAATTGCATTAGAACTCAAAAGAAAATATGTTTCTTTTATTTTTATTATGTAATATTTTTAAGGCTAATATTTAGCTAATATTTACTGAAAAACTGTTTTGTTTCATTGATGGACACTGTTGAATGTTGTTACAGAGGGTTGAGAATTTGAAGTAATTCTAATGGTTTTTAGCAATGTCTTCTGTCTTGACTTGAGACAGCGATGGTTGATGCAAACGAGTGCCAAAAATTATTTTTTTGGAAATCACCACCTAGGAAGGCGCCAACATTATATTTTTGAAAGGAAAAGTTTGTAAGACTATTTTCTACCCTTAACGATTTATCTAAGATTAATTATCAAATCTTATTCAGGTATTAACTATTATTGTTATGGGATGAGAGGAAAAGCTTTTGTCGAAGGGATTCATACACTATAAGTCTTTTACTGACATTCCATAGATATCACTTATAAAGCTTGGACACAACAAAACAAATTTTATGGTGATTGTAAATAAAATTTATAATATTTTTTAAAAGATTGACTTGATGACCTACTGCGAAGCGTAAAAACTAACCGCTTTTAACACTTATTATTATTATTTATGTTAGAATCGGGTTACAAATATGAAAATACTTTACAATTGATTCTGTTAATTCATTAAATTTTATTTATTTTCAATCAATTTTCAACAAATAACTATTATTATTAGCAACACAAAATGTTTCTGGCATTTAAACTGAAGACTTCTCAAAGTCCATGTACATTGACATTTAGAGTATCATTAAAGCCATATTTTTTTAAATTTTGTTTTATAATAATATAAATTAATATTTTTGTTGAAAGTGAATCGAGTTGAAAGAACAACAGCAAATGGACCGAAAGATTGTAGCGTTTACGCCTAGGAAGTTAACCTTCACGTATAAAATGCAACTGGATCGATTTAGTTTGAACCGAATGACCTACATCTCATGACCAGTTCCATTCCCCTAGCTCTCTTCATCGTCCGTACACACTTTTGCTTCTCTATTTGTTTTGTGATTTATTTCTTTTTATTTCAGCTCATTTTTGCTTTTACCTTTTGGGATTAAACCACCTGCTCTCAACGTCTCAGCAAAAGTGACGAACTTTTTCAAAACCGTTTCAAGTCGGTTTCACAATCTCGTTCATGATCTACTTCGATACCGCTGCGCGATTGTATGATTTGATCTTGTTTTCATTTCGCAATTGTGTTAATTATTGCACTTCTTACATTGCATTTTCCATTCAATCACAATGTCATGTGATTATTACAAAAAAAAAACTAATTTTTTTTAATAATTAAAATTATTATCAAATGTATTCTACAAATATCTGTGTCAATTAATTAATAAATCTTAAAGAGTCGTTGCAGCCGTAGTTTGTACTTTGAAACGAGATTAAATATTCATATAAACAAAGTACAGTTAATTCTACATAGTTTATGGGAAAATAGTATTGGATTATTTCATCCAAAAAAAAATAGCTTAGAAAGTCTTCAAGTTGTCTTTCATCTGCGGTACCTTGACACGTAGGTAAATACATCTCAATTAACTTAAAGAAAATACGTCTGGCAAGAGTTGCGCAGAAAAATCTTGATCTCAATATGTTTATAAATGCATTAATACAATAACAATACAATCAGGATGTGTGAATGGAAAGAACAAACGAGCGACGGCATTGCGATACTGGGAACACACGCCTTTTCCCACTGTATGCGATACTCATTTTTTTTTTGTTACTTCTTCTCTGTTTCCTTTCTTCTTATTCAATCTTTTCTTCCATTCTTCTCTTTTTCAATATTTTTCGTCCGCGCATTTTATGCGAGTATTTGTTGTATAAACGGTATAGCCGACGGCCTTGGCTGTACAACTTAAGATTAAATAAATGAAAAGTTGGGACCTTCAATATTACTAATTATGAATGTTGTGGATTATTGCAGCAACGACCGATGAAATAATAATAATATCGATGAATTACGCCTTCATGTGTCTAAAAAACAATTTGAGCCATTGTTGAGTTTCTTTTTAACATGTTAGTCTTTAGAAAAAAAAAACGAGTTATTAACCTTAGACTTCGATCTGTAATTTGTATTTCGCAGTTGCTAGCTAATAGATAACGTAGTGGAATTGAGCAAAATTTAGAAAACAATGAAAATCAGAATAGAAAAAAAAATTAAAAATATATTATAAAATGAATTATTAATCAACCAAAATTTTTGGGCCAAGACTATCAATATTTGGATTTTGTTTTAAAATTGATTGAGTGAAAAGATAATATTGATAAAAAGTTGAATGTCACTTGAAACAATTAGAATAAGATATGAATTTTCGTGACAAAGATTTTGAAGTCTTGTCTTGGATTTTAAAACCATTTGCAAGTGACACAGTCGATATTGATGGATTTCTAATTGCAAGAAGATTTGATTAAAACTAAAGGAGAATTTGGAATTTTAAAATAAATTTTCGAACAATTGTATTTACAAAAAATTGGAATTACAAAATGCTTTAGATTAAGAACTGAATCATTACTTAAAACATTTCCTTTGTTCTTACTTGCTTGAGTCAGAATTAAGCCAGATTAAAAAAGCAAAGAAATCGATTCAACATTATTTAACATTATTGTTACATAAAAACATATAAATTGATTCGTGGTGTTATTTGTGCATTACAATACACAATTGAAAATAATTTGTCTTTCAAAATTAGGGGACAAAGTAGAAAACCAATAATGTTAGATAACTCACTGAAAATAATTTATAAATTGTTATTTTAGTATTTTGTATTGCAATTAGTTATAAATCGATTTAATTGATGTGAACCGAGAAAACGAGTTGCCTCTTATGTATTATACACATTTTATTTAATGTGCGCTTCTCTCGACGTCCAAGAATTTTTACGATGGTGAAAAACGAAAGTAGATCAAGCGAAGAATTCACTTTTGGTTTCGATAAATTGTCTTATGGTGCAAAGAGGATCTAAAGCAAGCGTAAGAGGATTCACTCTCGTCGCTCTGTGTGTCACGGATTTCTTGAAGTCAACGTAATCGCTAATTGCTTCTATATCTTTTATATTTGCGAAATTGCAAACCGTGATTTTTTTTTTAGATCATTACCATTTACGCACTGTTCATTGGATTTTTATTCATCAGATTTACAATCGGTAGTCTTAGTCTTAGTTTAAGAGTGAAGAGAAGAACTTAATCTTAATCGGAGGGTCAAGCCTAAGAATTGGAGAATCAAGTGAAGAACATACTTATTAATCTATGAGATTAAGTAGATTTCTCCGTAACTACTAAATGTAACTACTAAGATAATCTAGAGATTTTCAATGCCAAGACACGACATCAACTAAATGATCGCTTGTAAAATAGTTTTACGGTAATTCGAGTTTCACAGTTATTTCATTTATTCAGAATTTATTTATAACTGCATGACTTCATTTGCGGCAATAAAGGAATTATTGTATCTTCAACAATTTACTATTATTGATTGCGTGCGATCCAAAGATCTTAGAGTATTCAACCTTCCCACCACAATTAAACTCATCTATCATAACGCTGGGAAACTAATACTATTTAAGAATAATTTTTTTTTTATTAAAATCTTCAATATTTCACAAATTAATCAAATTCAAAAATATATTAAAGTTAAGCAATGCTTATTTGGGTGGAATAACATGAATTTGAAGAAAGAAAAATGATTTCTATGTTGTTTCCGCATTCCTTTTAATTATTGCGACAATTGTCCAATTAGTGTTAATGTGAAAATTAAGAAAGAATTTAAACATTTGCGGTTGATATCACGAAAAGGAAGAGAAACCAAGTGACGCACACACACACAATTCTTCTTTAAAGCACAATGAGAAGATTTCTAAAAAAAAATATTGTTATGTTAATGACATTCCCGTGTATCATTTATATAATGCCGGTAAAGGACTTAATAATTCCTCGCTCAATTAATTAATAACACTAATTTTTTTACAACTTTTTAATATATTCCTCCAACGAATCTCTTCCTGATTCAAAGTCGTCTTTCACGTTGGCGCTAATGGAGAAGCGCTTATTGTGCGCGCGAGACAGAGAGAGAGATTTCGAAGACCTTTTGACATTTTAACCTTTAACATCTCAATCAGATCCCCCCATTCGGGGTCTGCTTTTGTTCGCTGCGATTATTTATATAATCAGGAACTTTAAATATCAACCATTAGCATATCGGGTTTAATGGTGAACCTTTCCAAACGGCGACGCACATAACCAGAACTGATGCGCTGGAGGATTCAAAGAAATTAGTTCCTGATCTTAATTATTATGTCGTGAACAACATCCTCGCATCATCATCTTTATATGGACATCCGCGCTTTCATCGAGAGAATCCGTTTTCTGCGCTCATATAGGAAAAAATAATGCATTTTTTTATGGTAGGAAAAGAATGCAGCGCAATTGTCGCTATGCAAGAACAGGAAGTCTCTGATTTTGCCGCCAAAAATAACACAAATGAAACGAGAGTAATTGACTTTTGAAAGAGCATGAGCACCACACGACCTCGTCAACTTGTTTCAGTAAAAAAAAATGCTTTTCCGTATTTTAATAAATCTACAATTGTGTGTATAAAAAACCATAAAGTCGAAAATATTCATTATGCATTGTATATATCAGTAAAACATCATAAAGAATCTTGTCGTCAAAAATTATAATAAAGTTGTTTTTATTTTAATAACTCTTATTGAAATGTCAAAAATAAAAATTAATATATTTGAAAACATTTTCATTTATAATGAATATAGAAGACCTGTAAATTAAATTAAATTATAAATATGCAGAAAGCCTTGTGAAACTTTGACCATAAATATTTCTAATAATTTTACCAAAGTTTCTCAGCGCGACGATTATGCAATTATTGATTTTTATTATTTGCGTGAAATATCGTAAGCAAACCGCCGGATTAAACCATTCTTGTTTTCTTTACCACACAACAAAGGTAGGATTACGTAAAGGCAAGACAAAAAAAATAATTTGCAATTCAGTGCAGAGTTGTCTCTTTATTCGTTGTTATACATGTGTATAAAAAAATGCAGAGTTTGCGTGAAGATTCGCATAAAGAGATTGAATTATAATACGCTATAGTGACATAATCTGAGAACAATCGCGGAGGAAAAGCGTGCAAATGGAAACGCGCAATTTTATGCACTTTCGGCGTTGAAACGATCGACTTCGGTTACCGATTACGCAACGCTTATTTTTTTTTAATCTAAGACATTTCGCGCAATTGTGATGACTGTTCTCGTTTTCTATACTAAAAAATAAAGTTTGAAGGCATTGTATTCTCCAGAAATATGAGTAGTATTTGTGTTGCAGTAATCTGTGGCGGATATATCCGCCATATCCTTTAAACAGAAAATTACGCTTTGCAAGATTCTATTCAATTTTTTATTCTGATTTCAATAAGAAATATTTTTACAAATGGTAGATATATTTTATTCGCGGAAATTGGCAATGAAAATTACGATTATGTTTTCGTGCGTCACAATTATGCGTGTACACACAATGGAAACAACATGAGGTTGCCGTTTGTATAATTTTCTAATTAACATTATGAGATTGATGGGCGAAAGGATACTTAATTGATACGCAGTTAATTACGATACGCGTATATCTTGCACCTTAACGAGGAAGAAAAGATGATTTGTATTTAAAACGTGGCTTGGATTATGCAAAAAAAAATTAAAAGATATCAATATATTGTCTTTCGGTTAAATGAGATTTCTAATCTTTGAGCCTGGGGTGCTTTTGGAACAGGAAATTAAAATTAAGTTAAATTGAATTGATAATTATTCAAATGAATTCCATCCACCTCAAACGGCAAAACTTTTTTTTGGTCTTTTGCTGATCGCTCCCAAATTTGGTTTGTAATTTCCAAATCGACGACTATTAGAAGTAGAAATTATTCCATCGCAGGTCAATGGTCTTGTATTTAATTCTGTGTTTACATAAGAGATTTTAGATAGTATATTCGAAGAGAAGAAGCATATCTGTTATAATAGAGACGCCAAATTAGGGAATATTATCTAAGAATAGAATGGAGACTCGTATCGGGCACAAAAATGTTTGGCAGCTTATGAAAGTTCAGTAAAGTGTGTCGCGATTTTGAACGAAGATGATTTTATAGAACTGCACATTTGAAACATATACCTTCACTTCCACGTAAGATGAAATAAAGCTAGATAATAAATATACCTTAAAAAAATGTTCGGAGAATCGGCGGATATATCCGCCATATCCTTTATACCTGTGTGAATCTTAGTTAAACGGATTTTTGTAGTACTGAGCTGTTTCGTCGTTAACATTTAATAATGAAAAATCTACGTCCGCAAAGGCTAATTTTGAGTAATATTCCTGAAATATATTTCTTTCCGAAAATAAACAACAGATGGCGTAATCATTTTTAATGATATAATGCTGTTAAAGAATATTTTCGCTACAAGAATAAGTCTTATTCGTGGATGGGGCAAATTTAATAATCCAAATGTGATGTAATGTTTGAGGTCCTTTGGTTGAGGACAATACCGAATTGTTGGTAACAATTGGTTAAGAAGCGAGCGTAACATGCGGCACGCTTTTGGTTTGCCTGCATATGAAATGGCATTTCTCTCTCTTTTGTGCTCGGCAATTACCGTGCATAAGAGGTTGGCAATAAAGATCGAAAGTGTTTCTGTACTTACGTCATACGCGCACGCGCCCAGCACGCACACAGCGAACAAAAGTAAGACTCGGCTCGCCATCCTACTATCCTGATCTGAAACAAACAAACAAACAAATGTCCTTTAATGTTGCATTAAGGTGAAACGAAATGTTGGCCAATTTCAGCCAACATCATTACCATCATCATCATCATCATTACCACCTCCGTTCCAGTTTTGCATTATTTTCATTTCTGCATTCGAAAAACGAAAAGTGAAAGCATCATCTACACGTAACTACACGGATTACAAAAAAAAAAAAACAACAATCGTAAATTGGACACAAAACCCATGGATTCACGAAACCTACGCTCATTAAATGCATATTGGAAAATTGCATTACGTTTTATTGATTTACAGATTGTAATTGCTCGACTCAATGGAAGTGCGCGCGCTTAATTGGATTTTAAGTCAAATCACGGATCGTAATGTTTTATTATGTCTTTACAGGAAAGTGGAAATGTTTGCTTATTGATTTCTATGCATCAGTGATGAACGGCAACGGCGCCGCTTAGACAATAGCTTCCATTATATAAAACACACAAATTACACGCACTTATCAATACTAATATACCATTTCTAAACACAAAGACAATAATCAACAATATAAACATTCAAGTCTCTTTAAACTCACTACTTCCGCAAATTATATACTATAAACTGAATTTCCTACAATTACTTCTAAGATTTAACTAATTTCATTCATATTATATTTTCTATAAAAATGTAATCTGAACATACCAAAAACATATAAAATTCATAATTATTCGACTAATATTGAATTTTTTAAAATATTAAAAAACTTTAATTCTTGTTACTTCTTACAAATTACTAAATCCGTTGCAATAATGGAAGAGGTTTCAACATCAATTCAAATTGTTTTTTTTTATAGTTTCCATAGTTCTGACGAAATATAAATCCGGATTGTTGTAACATCCACTTCTACTTTGTTATTAAATCTACTTAAAACTTTCATGTTTAAAAGTTAATTAAGGTTTGATATCACCATTTTATTGATACTTAGGTCAACTTTTTAGATTCAAGTAGAACATAAAACAAAGATTTTTAAATAAAGGTTTGCAGTTTCTTGCGGCGTTTGAAGTGTAAAAAATGATCATAGATTTAATAAAATCTATGGTAATTGTGTGTTAGAAATACTGAAATAGATTTTGTATGTATATGTAAGTAATAAACAGTATATGTTGAAACTGGGTAGAACGTTAGGTAATGAGAAACTAAAGTAGGTTAGTAATCTGGCGGATCCCTTTAAGGCGTGAGCGATATTGGAAGGAACATTCGCGAACATTAAATAAATATTGATAGAGTCGTGAGAACCAATGGGTCTGGCTAACACTAGCAGCACCTTGCCGAGAATGTGAAATTGCCATTGCATTCACGCAGAATGGTCATCGAGAGTTATCGTGTTAAGAGAAAAGATTTACTTCCGGTAGACGCGCGTTGTTTATACACACGTATAGAGTGAACGGAGAAAGGGAAGGCAGGCAGGCAGGCAGGCGACTAGAGTTCTCTTTTAGGCTAACTCTCGGGCTTCGAGTGAATTGGTGCGTGGCCATTTGAAATGTATAATATCCACGTTACACTATCCAATTATAACCAAGAAAGAAAAGAAACAGAAGCAAAAGCAAAAGAAAAATTAAACGAGAAGAATGGCGAGAATAAATCGCAACGCGGTAGTACGTTCGAAAAGTCATGTTTGCTTTGGGATAGTTTACCCATTAAATAAACTACATCGCAACTGCCCCCATTTTCCACCTGCTAAACGTTACAACAATATCAATGTTAATTTAATTCTGCTTTATTTCCTGAACTTCCGTTACCATTTCTGCAATTAACCAATATCCCCCCCATCACTTGCAATCAATATTTATAGATTCCTCAACACAATTGCCAACAAATTATTCCTTCTACACTTAATTTAAACATTTACGGACGACCGGCAGATATATCCGCCATATCCTTTACACATAACATTACGTTCAACCAAAATTGTGTATTCTTCAGACGCAGCTGTCAAACGTCATTGAGGTTATAAATCTTTGTTTTTGGTAAAGCTTTAGCGTTATTCATGCAGAGGAATCTTAGAATTGGACATAAAAAGAGACGAATTTTGTCGACTTACGTGTATTAAGAATCAAAACTAACTGATTAACATCAGGCTGCATCACTAACAAAGAAAATAATAACAAACTAAAATTGTGTGATAAAAATCACTTGACACTGACAACTGACAAGAGTTATTAAAATCTTCGATTGCTACGATTTGAAAGTTCCGCTCGATATTAAAAAAAAAGAAGAAACAAATACGAGCTGAGAAGAGATTGCGCAACAGAGAAATTACATATTATGTATACATACAACAAACAACACAAAATATAAAAAAAATATGTGTGTGAACGTATTTTTTTTTTCATTCTAAAAGCAGAATGAAAGTTCCAGCATCACGATTAACATTTATATCTTCTTCAATTCGTATTTTGTTTCCAAAAAATGTTGGTCTTTCATTTGGTTCCTCGTGAGTTAGCGATTTGGAGAAACTCCGATAATCTCGCGTGTAAAATCGCACTGCGACAATGTGTGTCATTCAAATCAATGGCGCCACGCATTTTTATAAAAGTGAAACTCTCAAGTGAATTTTGCCTATGTCGCCTATAGATTGTGACTCAATGAAAAAACACCGAACGTCTTGCAAGAAGAAAAATACTGTTGTTACTGTAATTATTGCACGGTAAAAAGGATGTGTTTGGTCTTAACCAACCGAATGTTTGCGTTTCCTACAACTGAATGAGTGCTTATTATTTCTCCTTCTTACGCAAAATGCTAATTCCTAACGTCTCCTACAATTTTTTTTCTTGTTTCCACTTGCAACAATAGTTTTACGCAATTTTTTTAACAACTCTTATTTTCCAATCAATAATTTTAGTTCATCAGTTAAATTGCTTATAGAATTCATTTAGAGATTGATTAAATTTGTTGACACATCTTGTTCCGAAATGGTATTGTATTTATGAATGTTATCAATGTGGAATGTCAATAAGGCGAAGCAAGGCGTGAATTGTAATTTAAAAGTGTTTATTGTCGTTGCATTCTAATCATACACGACCATAAAAAATCATCGACTTTTCCTACAGCATAACTCAACATTTTCAAATAATCTTTATCATTTAGTCGTAAATTGTAATTAAATAATTTATAAAAACCAAAGAAATAATTTGAGATTTTCATGAAAAAAGTAATAAATTTTCCTGATTTAATATTTGTTTGTAATAAAATTTCTATTTTCCTTTAAACTTTCGACCATATCAATATAAAAAAAATGTATGTGTAAGTATATATATATAGAAAGAAAAATTGTTGTTAATACTTTTCGAAAGTTTCACAAATCTTAGTCTTCCGATAACGCACCTGTCGCATTTGGTGTTTCATCTCCTCCGCTAAATTTATATATTTTTTCTCGTAGAAAGTGAGAATTGACATTCACACGAGAGCGCATTTAAATGCAGACATTTATTTCCAATTTGAGAAATTCAAAAAGTTCCGCTTCGAAACGGCTGTTAATTAATCAAAATTGCCTCGCTTAACGAATAACGAATGTTGGGTAATGCTCTTGCACCGCGCCAATTGCTAAAGGGAGCAAAATATGAGCTCCGTCCGGTCAAAAACAAAGTGAACGTAACGCGAATAAAGGCGATATTCAATCAATCGTCGATTTTTCTCACATACGAAAATCGTTAAATGCATATTTGCTTACGCAACGACTGCAATTAACTAGACTAAAACGATATTCAATTAATCAATGTTTTCGGTTGCTACTATTACGTTTACTACATAGTTGCATTATTACATAATAGAACAAATTTTTCTTCTTTTGTTTTATCCTCATAGTCTGTCATGTTTTATGTAGTGTGGAAGCAGCTTAGTTATCGTTTTTAGTGAATGATACTTTTTTTATGTAAAACTTTTGATTGCATTTAACACGATTGTGGTAATAATAATTGTTCTTTTATATAATTAACACAACAAAACGGAAGCAAAAAGTAACAAATAAAAAAATATTAATATAATTGTGACAGCATCAATTTTAGTATTTTTTTTTGACGCGTAACAAAATTGAAGATTTATTATTTTGGGTTAGAGAGAGGAGAGACAGACGCGTGTGCGCAACATCCTGTTTGATAAAATTTCGTCATTTAATTGTCCGGCTGCATCAATTAAAAACCAATAAACGCCGCTTATTATTATGTGTGTGAGCTGCTGTTTTGTTTTGTAGGTATTCACTGTTTCTTTTCTTTTTTTCCTTCATTTAAATTTTTATTTAACTGCCGCATGTCAATAGATTTTCTTGGAAGCGGAAAAATAAAAACAGAAATGTGAGGTTGACAATGAGAAAATAATAATAAAACAGGAGACAATAACATAATTTGCGTACTACATAGTACACAAATACTACAATATTGTATGCATAAATGAAATAAAATATGGAAATACGCAATTATAAAAATATCTTAAAATAGATTATAATATTATTATTCTCAAAAACGCAATGTTTTTGGAGTTGGGTATTTTATTTAAAATATACAATATTTAGAAATATGAATTTCCATATTTATTTTTGTGATTTTGGTTCTTCAAGTTAACAACAACAGAAAAAACAACAAATTAGTCTTTCATTATTTACAATTTCAACTACAAAGTTTTACAAATTTTTTGTACATTCTGTAAATTTCTCAATTTTTCTTTATTAATTATAAAAATATTCATTTTAGTAACTTAAGAGTACAATCTTGGATTGCAGAAAATTTTATTTCGAATGACGTATCAACTTTACAAATTTGTTTTATTTTTGGCGTGCATTTTTTAAAATTTGAAAAAAAGCGACAATTTACAGCAGTTCCCAAACTTTTTGTAACTAAACACGTTTAAAAAATAAATTTGTATTTGGCATCTCATGACATTTTTCATAACAAGAGAGGACTTTATTTTCATAGATTTTCATAGGTTGCAAATTGCTGGTGTACACTTAATTGCCTTAGGTTTCGGAAATATTGTTTGTGTTTGTTATTTAAATATAATAAACAATTAAAAAAAATATGTACTTCGTAATACATTCAAGCGAATTAGATTTTTAATTAAATTAATTTGGTGATATTTAGTGTTTTTTTTGTGTTGGCATTAGGATTTCATATGGAGTTTCAAAATAAAATGGCTGTTTTCTAACCATAGTTTTTTTTTTTAAATTTAAATATTTCTTTTGGTAGCATTGTTAAGTACATTTGAATAATATTTTTGACGTTTTTGGTGCTGATATTTGGTGTTGGTTTTTAATGTAATCGATTAGGAATTTGATAAATTATTCTATGGTAAGAAATCAATAAAACTTAATGTTCATAAAAAAGGGTGATTGAATGAAAAACACAAGTTAGGAGTTGCAGAGCGATACTATTTCCATATAAACGGTCATCTGATTTAGTTAAGTTAAGTTGTAACAGCTAAAAGAGGCACTGGGAACCAATTAGAAACGACTCTAATTGGTAAGAAAAGAAAGGTAAATTTAGGAAGCGACGTTGAATGGCTGTCCAGTGGGACGTTTCATGGCTAAATATAGTTTTCCGCGATCGTTAATATTAAACCGACAATTCTCGAGGAGCTTACCGAAAACAAAAAAATAAAAGTAAATAAAATAAATAATGTAATATTGGTGCAAAGCAATAGCCGAATGAAAGGTGGCTACCCAAATAGAGTCAACCACGTACCGACGAGAATGTGAATTACATAACCGCCATACGATCATTCATCGCGGCACAATAACCTCATGTGTATTTTATGCGTGTGCATCATTCTCTTTTTTTCCACTCAATTTCTTCTCCTCGAAAGGCTGAAATTTTCGATTCCCACGCGAACCGTTCCATCGGCCCATTGGCATTTCATAATCTTCTGAATGTTAATAATTCCAGACGGATCCGCGAGAAACGATATTTATTTTTTGTTACAACGCTCGAACTTTTAATTAACACTTAAAAATGCTCTCCCACAGATTGCACAACCACTGCAAGAATCGTTTTTAGAAGGATAAAGAAAAGGTTTAATGCATTTGCAATAAATGCTTTGCATTTATTGACCGAAATTTGTATTATTCTTTTTTCGTTGACCAGATTAGAGGTTATAGTGATTTTGTTTAAAATTTGAAAGTGAACACACGCAGCGCGACGCGAGCTTAGTGAAAGGGAAATTTTAAAGGCAGGTCAGATCGGAGACTCTATCCGGCTTCATATTGTCTCGAACAATAACTTTTACTCTCCCGAAACACCGTTTTTCGTTGCTCACAGAACGCTTGGAGACAATGCGAACGAAACCGCAAAAGAATCTAATTGAATTAAGCTCATTTTTCGTTCACATAAGTTTCGATTGCTCAGGTGAAAGTTACCGCGCAAAATTAATTCGGCTAAAACTAATTACGCCGCGAGAAGTATGGAAATCTAAACATAATAATAATCTCACAACTATTAATTTAACATCTTCTTCTACTAAATAAATAAAAAAGCCAATCGGAATCGCGTGAAAGTCTGTTGTTGCGCAACGTTTTCGTTCGGTTAGGTCAGGTTTGGGTTTGGTTAGGATAGGTTATGCTCAAATCAATTCTCTTAAGGTTAGATGATGATCATTTGTCGACAATTTACGAAACAAACAATTTTGTCTACTAATTACACAATAACTATCAAGTCTGAAAACAGGTTCAACTAATATTCAAATTTTATCATCGATTTTGATATTCCCACGAATCGCTTTCGTCGTAGCTCGAAAACTGTGGTTTCACTGAATCATTTCATTGTTTGTTTCATTGTTCATTCAATTGTAGCCTTTGAAATGTAAATCTCGAAAAATAGTAAATTTGTTATCTGCCGCGTGACTGTGCCATTTCCATCGCATAAATATATTCGTTTTTTTTTTTATATATATTTTATTTCAACTTTCCTTTGTACAAAATTGAAAGTGCGATTCGTGTACATTTTTCTTTATTCCATTCTGTTCCTGTATTTATTGCCGCAATATAATTACAATCATTTCAATTAAAGGAACATAAATTGCATTCCGCTAATTAATTAATTAATACACTTTTACATAATTATTATAATCTTTGTTTAAGTTCCTATTATTAAAAAAATAGTAATATTTATTATAAAGTAATTAAATTTTAAAAAGAGAAAAACATGGAACATGAAATAATTCCATATAATTATAATTCAGAAACTACAAGTCAGACAATAATATTTAAAAAAAAAAATTTTTACTCTAAAAAAGTTTTAGTATTTTTATAAACAAAAATATTAGAAAAAGTTCGAAAAACATAAATATATTAAATTATTTCTAGAAAAATTCAAAATCGATGATTCTTATTTGTATATTTGCGTGATGACAGATAAGTGTCGGAAATATCCGTCCAATAATGACAGTTTAAAATACGTCTGTCAGAATTTTGCGTCTGCAATGCAAAACTTTTAGTATTTTTATAAACAAACAAAAAAGTTCTGAAAAGATCAAATTATCAAATTTGTTAAACTTAAAAATGAATTTCTACAAAATTTCTAAATCGATGATATCCGCCCAATTTTGACAACGTAATTTTAAAATAGTAAAAAAATATATTAGATTAAAAATGTGATTAAAAAAGTATTAAGAAATTAAAACTAATACAAATTGATTTTTAAAAAAAGGAAAGTATTTTTGCTGATCGTTGCATCCTTCAGAATAACAGCGTAATTGAGTGCGAGTAACATTTAATAACAGTTAATTTTACTATATAAAACCAATACAATGCGTAGATTATTACGCAACGTGGAATTATTAGATCGGCTCGAGGCGATCCAGCATTGTAACCTGAAAATTGAATCATTTACAGTTGCGTCAAGTATGTAAATAAAGGTAACTCCAATTAATTAATCCCGTTAGAAGTGCATTGCGTAACACGTCTGCAGCCGCTTTTCATGCAGATACAAAGTATTTTTTATATTAAATTGGAAATTGGGTGAATTGGAGTACAGAAGCGCCAAGGTCACGCACCGTAAAGGTCACTCGAAAATTGACAATGGTGTTAATAAATATCAAGCGTGTTGCATCAGAATGACGGAGTTTCATTTTTTTTTTTATATTATTCAATATTTTTTTTTTTTAAATTTCGCAAGTTATTGTGAAGACAGCTTGTCTGAAGGTTCGCGGATGCTAACGAACTAAAAATACGATAATTAGCGTATTTTTATAATGTAGATAATTTAATTTATTGAAAATTGTAATTTCATACTTTTTGATTAATAAATGGTAATCGATTGTTCCGCACTAATTAAATCAGTATAGTTTTCGAAAATTAGTTACGCAATGTTAACAGTCATAGACCATAAATGCCATTAATCGATTTTTTTTTTTTTTTGGTAAAAGTTGATCCATTTAAGAACTTTCTATCCTTTCTGGATTCATTGTCTGATTCATTTATCAGCGCTGCGACAGTGAGTATCGAGGCGATCTAAAGATTTTTAGGTATTCATAATGAACGAGCGTTATCTGGAGCTGTGCTGTTAACTATTTCTTTCCGCTAGAGACAAAAGTATTCGTAATCTTGGTCAAGGCGATGCGGAATGTTTCTCATTTCAGTCGAAGTGTTTCTTTGAAATTTTTTTCCACACTTTCGATTGCCATTAGCGGCACACGCGTCGATTACATAAAACCGTTTCCCGCTTTTCAAACCATTCCGTTTCACATACACATATCCGCCTACAAAAGTCCTATGATCTGATAAAAAAAATGGTGCACCACCGTTGGACAATTTTACTTTTTTTTTCGGTGGAATTCTCGCCTTTCTAAGCTCTCTGACCTGGTTCCAAGCTAAATAAAATGTTCCTCCAATAATTATATAACTACCGCCAATTAACTATTATCAAGCATAATATTAAATATCTTTAGAAGAAACAAGTTTGAACTAATCTTTCTAAGATCATCATTAGAAAGATATGGTTTAAACCGATCAAAAAAAATAAACATATACGTCGTAAGATTTTAAATAAAAATGAAAGTGGAAGATCAAGACCACTTTTTATAACCATTTTATAACAAAAAAAAAACATTTATATATTTAAAAAAATTGAATTTTCATCTTCATTTGGGTAAAGTAAGTTTTCATAAATTTCAGTTAGAAACAAATCATTTTTTTTAATATAAAAAAAATTTGCATTTTGTAGTCCTTTAAACATTTTTTTTTTCATTAAACGAAATTTATAACGAACGAAATAAATTTCACACTTAGATTGTGCGGAACCCAAACATTATACCTGGAAATAATTCGAACGATGATTTTCGATTTTCCTAATATTTCAGAAATCTGAAAGATGTGATTATTATTAATGTTAATAAACCTGCTAAAAATTGAACGAAAATACTAAATTCTCCAGCACAAACATTTTCGAACCACTTTTGCACATCAGGAACTTTTTTTCGTTGTTCATATTCAAATCTAAATAAAAACTACAAAATTTGAGCAAAAAATTAAATTACACTTAAGAATCTCAGCTTTCAGACTATAGTTCCAAATAGTGTTTTATTTAAAAAAATGTTTTTTAATTATTATTAGTATTTCCATGGCAACAAAAAATAACATAATTAATATTTAATTAAATTAGCATAGATACATACTAAAATTGTCTTCGTCCATTGACAAAATTGTGTTAATCCGAATTTATACGTCGTCGCAAAAAAAAGTATCTAATTAGATTCATTTAATAAGTGAATTTGTGAAAAGGTCTCTAATAAAAATCCGAAATAAATCAATAGTAAAAAAAAATCATCGAATTTCAATTTAAGATTACCGAAACGATAATTCCCATTTAAATAAAAGGCAAATGAGGAAATGCTCACTTTACATACCACTTTTTTTCTCTCTGTCTACATATTTCCTTCTCTGTCGGGTGGCAATTTGCATACACACTTCATTCCTTAATTTATTTTATTATATACACATTTTTGATTAAATCAGAAAAGTTATAAATCTCGTCCTCTTAATTATGCGAAAACGCAAATAACTAAATATATATATAAATAATGGTTGTTAAACTTAATTTATGCAGAAGTTATCTTTTTCACATTTATCGTTTAAGCAAGTTTTGATTGAAGGAGAAAAAAGATGAGAAATTATTTGCAAAATCTTAGATATAAAATGTTTATAAGTTAATTTAACATTTGGATTTTATTACCTTGTATCTAATTAAATAAATGGAAAAAAGTAAATCTCAATAAAGTGTTATTTCAACTTAATTATGTAGAGAAAAGAAGTAAAACCACTGTTAATTAACAAATTGTTTATTGTATGTTCAGAAAAAGAAGTATGGAAAGATCATCATCATTTATGTAAGTTATTTATTACTTTATCTAATTGAAATCTCTTAATTAAAGAAAAATAATAATTTAATGATAAAAAAAAACATGAATTTGTTGAAAATAACAGAATTTTAATTTATGAATGAATTAATGAAGTAAAAGTTACCTATTTTCACGTTTTCTTCCAGTAGCACTTAAAATGTGTCACTTGTAAACCCGACTTGTAAATAAATTATCACAGGATTATCTGATTATCACCACACTCGAATTTGAGTTGAAAGAAAAAAAAAATTATTGTCTTATAGGCACATCGTGATTCGTCTTCGGGTGTGACCAATCACCACAGTTGGATCACTAGTTTGGACAGTTTTTGGTGCATTTTGATTGACGTCTCGCTGAGGAGGAGGAAGAGGTATATACCTATTGCTCTACTAAATTTTTTGCGCGTTTCTCTACTCGTCGTGTCTAAAGATCTGGAAAAGGAAACTCAACTTACGAATTGCTCACGCACATACTGCACACACGAGGCCGAGACAAAGTTGCACGCGTAAACAGGAAAACTGCAGCGCTCGACGTTAAAATTTGTTGTTGTTTTTTTTGCGTCAAACCATACGTAGTTAGGTAATATTTGAAAATTTTGGATTTCTAAAAGATCTCGCAAGGAAAAGAAAGTGAGTTCTCTGCGTACGATTGAAGCGTTCGGTGAGAGGAAAATATAAATAAATTCGCGCGCTCCGCTTAAATTCGAATCGGACTTGATGAACATGAAAAAATCGGCTTCGTGTATGCGCTATGTGCGTGATGGACTCGCAAATCTGCAAATTTTTGCTTATTAGTTTTGTTACTAACGGTATGTAAATTGGGAATAATGCTTAGAGAATAGTGTCGCGAACTGGACTGAAGTATGGAACAAAGTTGATGGAGTTACTTAGCGTGCCGAGCCGAAGAGATGCGCGCGCCTCCGCATCTTAAGCGATTAAAGAGAGGGAAAGTAAGTGAAAGGAAAACCGACGGCTTTGTGATTTGCTTGTTTTATAATAGTGTTTTGGCTGGTAAAGGACACTAAGTCCAAGACTACGAGACTTGGATAACAACTCCGGATGGCCTCCTAGGCGCGAGCGCAACAGCCGCAACAATACTTCAAGCGCGTTCCGCTAGATGGCGTCTCCATGCAACGCTCGAATCCGTGACTTTGCTCATCCTTACTCTTTATTATTAATTCATTCATTAATTAACAAAGTATTTCCGTTTTTCAACCCAAAATTAAATTTACAATTATTTAATAACTCTTAGTAATTTTATAAATTGAAACTTTTTTATTTGAAAAAATAATACATTAAAATATTTATAAGAAAGTTTATTTTTAACTTAATTTAAATATTTCAAACTGCGTAGATTATCGAATAACCGAAATCTCTTTCAATTGCGTCATTGAATTAAGTTTGCTCAAAAATATAGCTATGAGAATCCTGAAGATGAATGGGAGGACATCCTTGAGAGCACTCGGTGAATTAAGACATCCTAATCAAAATCCATCAAATCCACTGAGATGGAGAGCATTTGGCCTCAGCGTAATCCCAAGAGATTTTCAAGATCACAATCATAATTACTGAAAAATAAAAATTTTAAATCTAAAAAAATCTTGATTTAACAACAAATAAATGAATTGAATAAACAATTTACATATTAATTAAATATAATTGAATAATTTTCACTTATTCCCAAAACATCAACATCATACAGAAAAACCTGCCAAAATATAATTTTAGCATCCATTTGGTTGTTTATTTTTACATAACATTATCATAAACATTCTAATGGAAACATTGAATTACAAGATGCACGAATAAATTAAATTATTTTCACTCGATTTAATCTCAGCACAAAACTTACTAATAAATAAATATTAATATAATTTCGTATTTGATATAAAATAATATGTATTTTTTTTTTCGTGAAATTAATATTTTACGTTTTCGATTTAAGCAATTTAATAATTTTCTAGAGCAATTTGCAAATTGGGTCAATGCGTACGTAGCGTTATTATTTTTGAAGCCCCCCCATTAATGTCAATGTTAAAAGCAAAATTTCTAAATCGTTATACAATGGAAGAAATATGCCAATGTTGTAGCTTAAATTGGTCATTACACAAATGTATATTCTTTGATGGACAGTTTTATTAAAAAAATAAATAAACTAACAAACCCAAGGACTTCCACAAAAAAAAACAATTAAATATTTTAATCAGAAAAGTTAATTGGAATTATGTATTTATTACAAAATGTATTTAAGCTTAAAGCTGAAGTAAAAGTAGATTGTAAATAATGTGTACAGGATAAGGCGGATATATCCGCCGCTCGATAATTATACATAAAAACAATTTGCTTTTATGACTGCTTTCATAAATTCATCAACCAGCTAAGTTTAAAGTGAGCACAATGCATTTTTTCCTCATTTTCAAAGATTAAAGTACTAATCGTAACATGTATAAAACTAAATGTGTTATAGTTCTGAGGAATATTAATGAAATGATTGAATAATATTGATAATTTTGTGTACATTTATTTTCGCAACGAAATAAGAAGCCACGTCATCGTTACAACCTACAAACGTGTACAATAAGAAAGTTTCTTATCCCATTTTCGTGATTCGAGATCCGAAAATCTTTTATAACTTATCCGCGCTGAATCCAAAAGTAAAATTAGTAGAAAAAGAAAGAATGAAAGAAATTAAAAAAAGCGCGTGAGAGATATCACACAAGGTGATTTTATGAGGTCAATTAAATTCACAGATTTAAAAAAAAATATAGATTTAGAGACATTCATATAATATACAAATATCTAAAAAAAACTACCGAATTCATCGATTAAAAGTTACGCAAGAAAAATCAATACAGCATCTTTGTTAACCTTCCGCGTTTCTTTTTTTGATTTTGTGTGTGGTTTTTTATTTCTTTACGCTATTTTTCTCGCACGCACACCGTTTTACCAACGATTCGGTCCAACACATTTTATTGTTCTGTTAAATAACCGCCCGAGTTGCCGTCGGGTTGTTTTCCAATAAGATAACTTTCACCAGCGCTGAAAATTATTAAACAACAAAATGCAAAAAAAAGTTTTTAAAATCATATGAAAATTTACTATTTGATTTTTTTTTTACGACTAAATCTTTTTGAAATATTTAATAAAAGTATTTTTATGTTTATTTCATAGAGAAATTTGTTTGTTTCTACAAATTATATGCAAATATTATGATTTATTCTCAAAATTTAATTGTGATTTATGGTGACGACTGATCGATCAATATTTGCACAAATTCATTTACATTTCGATGTTTTCGTTTAATATTATTAATATATTATGTTGTTAAGATCAAAAATAACAATTGGCGTCATTGTGTCGTGGATATTAGCAAAAATTAGAATTCATAGAAAAAATAATTTAAATATTTGAGTTCACGTCATTAATTATAATAAATCAAATATTTAACAAATATTACCAATAAAATACTCAATTTATAAGCAATTACTATAATGTTTTAGTTACGTAGTTAGTAATAAATGTTGCAAGGGGATAATGGAATTTGTGTATGCAAATTAACGTGTTTACAATTATGAGTTTTACAAAAAAATATGTATGAAATATGTTCGTATAAATCAAAAAATTTAATTGTGATTTATTAAATATTTGCGCAAATTAAGCGGATAAACAATAGCTTTGTGCAATAACAATATGTTATTACAGATTAGTTTTATTTGGCAACATATTTTGTAAATATTCAGCAATTATTGTTTTATGTAAAGAAATAAATTATTTTTTACTAATTATTGATTTATTATATTTATGAATATTAATAATTTACTTAAATCTATCTATAATTTTGATAATTTTGGCTGTATGAATAAATCTTTGACTTTCGTTGATTTGGGAATATTTTGACTATTAAGTCTGAACATTATCTAATAAATTTATGGTAAATGTGATAGAAATAAATCTAAAATTGAGTAGATAACTTTTATCCAATTTTTCAGTTTTGGTTAGAGAATTACAGCAGTTTTAAGAATAAACCTTAGAAAATCGTCCCATAATCCCATATAAAATACCCAGGAATTATTCTGGATTCTAAACTAAACATCAATTCCCATTCCAATCAATCATTTCCATTCAATTCATTAATAAATTCATTTTCCTCTTTTTCCCAATGTCGAAATAAAGTCCTAAAACTTGTCCAAATCTCACCAAAATTCGACTTGATCTCCAATATACTAAAACTAAAATTGTTCTTGTGGCTTTGTCTTAAATTTTTTTACAAAGATGCAAAATTTACTCTTTCCACGAAATAATCAATTTTTAAAATTTTAAAAATTTAAAAATTTAATCTTCACGGGCGGAAGTTTTATGTATTTTGATGTATAAAGTAAATTTAATCAGTTTTACAAGAATAGATAATTTTGTAGAAATGAATGAAAAAAATAATTTGTAATAATAAATATTTAAAGTAGGAAATGTGTTATATTCGGTTTCGTGAGAAACAAGCGTTAGTTTTGTGCACATTTTTTTTTTATAATTAGTAATTTGACATCATCACAAAACTAACAGGATTTAAATATTTGCTCAAGCAATTATTAATTGTCACCGTGGAATAATTAATGGATATTTGCGGCTCGTTCTATGTAAGTCATGTTCTTAAAAAAATTAAATTCGTTTAATTAGTAATTAAGACATCATTTCGATATGTGTTCGAAAAACCTAAACTGTTCAGGTTTTTGTTACGTCAACTGCGTGTTTTTTTTATGTATGTTAATGTCTGTATATAATTCAAGATTAACATGGGAATAATTTGGAAACAACAATTGCATATATTAGCTGTAAATAACGTCGTTTCGTTTGAAAACTACTTTTTTAAGTGCGAAATACGGCTCCAATTTCATCTGAAAACGTCGTTTACAACATGCTTTAAAATGTTAATAAATCTCAATTAGCAATTAAATTTAAATTAATATGATATACGATCTTCGAAAATTCTGCATTAATTCGGTGTAAAATTTCCTTTGTGCGGCAAAATAAATCGGACGGATTCCACGGAATTTATATATTTATATATTTTTCTGAAAATAATTCGAAAAATTTGCATGATAATGGCAATGTTTACATCTGTTGTCTCAATTTAAATTCACTTCTGAACAATCGTCATACAGTCTGAGACAATCCGACCTGCGACATTCCAATACGATCTTTATTTATTTATGTTGTTTGAATTTACATTTGTATATTTTTCCTTCCTACAAAAATATCTACGCAAATAATGTGCGCGACTTTAGTGTTTCGCATCTCACAAATTTCGAAAGAAATAATAATAAAAAAAAAAACATACAGAATAATTTACCGAACACATTAACATAGACTCATCATCATCATAATAATAATAATAATTCGAGTGGTCCTCTTATTTTTTTTTCTTCTACCTGCTTGAATCGTCTACGTTTGTACACCTGTTTTCTTAACTTACTTCTGTAGCTGATTCATTTATTTATAACTGTCATAATTTTATGCCACTATATTTTAAGTCACTTACATATTTTTTTTTATAAGCTTGACATTTCCGTTGATTTATTGGGCGATTTTTCGAAAATGTTCAACTGTGGGTAAACTTTTTCTTAACATAATTAATGCTAAATATACATATATTTTATTAATTATTCGAAGAAATCGCCACCTTGACTTTTTCTTCTCTGGAATCTCCGATACAAAAGGGTGAGTCATTAATTATTTTGCGCGTGTTCGTCGCTCACAGATTTTATTTAATTATTTCTAATATTATATTATTTCCGCTTGCAAATCACATCTGAAGTAGATGTTACGCAACGACTGATTCAAACGTGACAACTGCGGATAGGCAACTCAAAAAACACACAGATCTTGTACGATGATTCATTATTTTATTTATTCTAAACCTCACTCAACAATTGCAATAAATGTTTCTTCATAAAAGAAACTATGACGAATTTGGTTCAATCCACTTTGCTGCTATCCTGTATATAAATAAACTTTGTATAAGAAATCTCCATGAAGAGATGACAAAAAAAATATGGAATGCGTTAATGATTAAATTAAATTAATTGCAGTTTGTCCAATAAGTGGATTATTTTGAAATGTTTGTATTTTATCATTTTGTAGTTATCCCAGTTTTTCTATATCAAAATACATTTTATTCTTATAGGTTTGTCTAGATTGGTTTTAGTTATATTTTAAACATACATACAAATAATTGGCACAAATATAAATTTCCATGTTCACTCTAGTGCCTTAGGTTCGGGAAGTTTGATTTGGTTGTATATTAAAAATACATACAAATAATTGGCACAAATAAGTATTTCCTTGTTCACTCTAGTGCCTTAAGTTTGGGTAGTTTGGTTTGGTTTTATATTAAAGAAACATACAAATAATTGGCACAAATTTGTGTTTTCATATTCACTCTAGTACCTTAGGTTCTGGGAGTTTAGTTTGGATGTAATTTAGATATATTTTGAAATTATTGGCACAAATTTTATTTACATGTTCACATTAGTGCCTTAAGTTCGAAAAGTTTGGTTTGGTTTTATATTAAAAATACATACAAATAATGGGCATAAATATGTAAATATTCACTCTAGTGCATTAAAATTCAGTAATTCAAAATTTTTAAAAATTTTAATGGCGCAACCGAAAATACAAATTTTCCCGCGTAATTAAAACAATACTACGATTGGAGCTAACGCTTTTTCCATGAAGTCTTTAATCCAGGGGTTCTCAAACTTTATTTTATATTTTCAGGGATCTTTGTTTACCTAGAAAAAACATTTAACAAAAAAATAACTTATTTTCTTTATATTTCATCTATTTCAAAATAATGTTAACGTCACTTATTAAACAACATCCCAACAAATAGCACACGTTTTTGTCGAAGGAGGTTTTACGGTTCTATAAAGAAATAATAAAAGTTATTTTCATTTCCGAAAATCAAATTTTACAAAAGTTCTTTATTGGCATTTTCTCCAGAAAGTCGTTCATATCTTCTACTTGAGGTCTTCAATGTTAAATAAATTATTTTATGAATTTTATACTTTAAAATAATAGTTTATAATTAATATTATATTAAGGTTTTAATTAACACATTTACATTCCATTAACACACAGTACTCAGGTGTTAATTAAAAGTGAAAACGCGTGGAGTTGAAGATTACTTGGCCATTGATGATGGCGTTTCGCTCTCTGTTTCTATATTTAATTACGTATTGAACGCGTGCGACTTTCCGGCAAAGTGTTCACAAACGAATTCGTTTTTACAAGAAGTAAAATGTTGTACACTTGTCGGACGAAGGTTACTAAATTTGATATGAGAAAAAAAAAGAATTATAAAAATGAAGAAAGTATAATAGTATTTTTTTTATATAAGGAAATCTGAATATGTTGCGAGGTTTTTCACCCGATTTCAAATTTACAGTTGAAAGGAGCCGCAGGAGATGAAGAGATTCGTGTGATTTACGTCCTAGACTGTGATCCTTTTGTTACTACTAATTAATACGTTACATTATCTATGCTGACCAATTAATTGAACTTGTGACCGCAATACATTTCGGATTTTTATCTGCTTTGCATTTTACATCTGACGAACGGTAATCTGATCTTTATGCCAGTTTTACGAATACGAATATGATCCTGTGAATTTTCGAATTACTATTCGAGGATTAATTACGATGAAAGCGTTGCCCGTAATGGATAATTTGTAATTATAACACGGTGAATGCGCAGCGATTGATTATTGTGTGCTGATTCTGTATGTATTTACAATAAAGAAAAGTGAAAATTGTTACGGCGATAAGTATTTAAATACAATTTTTATTGGCTCCGGATGAGTGGATTTTGTATAATACACAGGCGAGCGCTGTTACAAAACGCCGTTTTGCCTCAGAGCCCAAAGTTTCGAGTATGGACTCATTTCACAATTGCACAAATACTGCCTACGCACTAGAAACTGTTTATATTTATTACACTTTAAACTGCAAAATTGTACTTATTTTTTCAACATTTTTGAAAGTGAAAATTTTATGATTTACAAAATGTTCCGTTGCAGTAAAAGTTTAGGAAACTCTGGTCTACAGCTTCTTGATTAGACGAGAAACGATTTCCAGAAAATAATGTATAGAAATATTTAAAAGTGTGGGAACTAGAAGATGTTTAAATATCTATTATTTAGTTAATGAATTTTCAATCACTGACTATTGAAGGAAAATGAAACTGTAAATGATACAAAGCAAAAATTGAACTAAATCTGATCCATTTGTAGAGTTAAAAGCATCATTATCAGTTTCTCCTAAAGCGAATTACGTAGACCTTATTTGTCTGGAACTTCTTATATAATTATGTTATAAAAATAGCAATAAGTTAGAACGTATCTTGGAAATCTTGTTACATCGTGTTCTGACATTAAGCAGAAACCGCAGTCGCGGATTCATGGAACATTTTATTGCGCTTCCATTCTGTATTATATTTAGAGTAGTAATTGCGGTTTTATTATTTATCTACAACGTCCAGAATAGAACTAAGTATTATAAAAGTGTTAATTGAAGACGTTCACTAAAACGAAATCCAGAAATGCTCTCCGATTTTATTGGCGTCAATAAAATCCACACGATATTCTAATAAACCGATCTCCGCGTCACGGATTGATACATTAATAGGAATTGTGCTATGTGTCATAATAAATCCATAAATATTATCTACGAAGCAATAAAATAAACTTCTCCCACTGTTCTGTTACAATCTTAATTTATTTGAAAGGATTCCTTAAAAAAGCACTCAAGTTCTTTAATTTAAAAAAGTCGTGTTCAAAACTTTGCGTTTTTTTAAATAATTGCACAATTTTTATGCTCAGGACTTAGTTTTTTTTTTATCAGGAAACAACAAATTTATTAAAGTTATGAATGGGAATGTTAGAAAGTTTTTCGCGTTAGAACAACAAACATTCCTGTTAATTACGCTCTTTGTTTAAATTTCTCCCATTTCCTATTCCTGTTGTTTAATTGCCAATGTTATTCAATGTTAACAATATTATTTATTACTTCCTCAAGAAAAACTCATTTTGGCGCATTTTTGGTAAGATGACTACAAAGATTCAAAACCTCTACTATATAAGGTTTGACAGCTCCGTATGAAAAGGACTGTCTTACTAAGAGCAATGATTATGATACGTAGCATTATACGGCGGATATATCCGCCTTTAGTAATAAATGATTAAATGGAGTAAAATGAAAAATTTATTGGATTTATGGTGGATGCGAAAGGTGTTATATAACAACAAATATGCGAATGATAGAGAATAATGTTTATATGGTGCAAATAAAGTAATAAAATATAGGTTGGGTCGCAGAAGAATTAACGATAATTGAACTGTCGTGACACATTAAAATCACAGAGCGAACATCAATATTCATTTTATGCGGGGTAAAAATGATTTGCATTGCGTAACTCCGCTGACATAATGCAGAATATTATTGTAATGGATGTTAACGGTGAATATTTGTTTATTGACTTTAGTTACAATAAATAATACATTTGTATTCAATCGGGAAGTAACGAGTTTTCTTGAGAATTCGTATAGTTTTATTATTTATAATTTTTGTACGCAGAATTTTAAACGTTATTTATTTCTAAACTAATGCATGATATTTTATATCAAAGAATTATTTTTTTCCCACGATATTTTTAGTTTATAAAATTTATTATATTTCGTTTTTTGCATTAGTCTCGTTTATAGTTAATCTGAATAAATTTATTATGATTAGGGATTCTTTTAACGAAATTACCGGTAAATTTAGTAAAAAAATACCAGTAAATTTCTGAAAAAGCTTTTATAAATTGAAACTTATTTTTTGGAATATGGATAGATAATAGATAATTTCGAATTAGCTGATAATACCAATTTTAAGGACCATAATTTCTTATGATATACATTTTTAATAAGTATAGATTATGAGATCTACGCTAAAATAATGATATTCAACAAATGTCGTTATGGAAACAGAAATTTGGAAAACAAAAATCAAAAACAAACAAACAAAAAAAACAACAGAACCTGAGGCGCTTCGACTTTGTAAATATGATTATGAGTATTAACTAGTATTCGTTAACTTTCTAGTCTAATTTCAATCAATTAAAATCGTATTACGAAACCGAGTGTATCGTAATATGGTAAGAGCCGTAAGAGTCGGAAGGATATGCGAGAGCACAATAAGACACGAACCAACACTTTCTCCGCACTCGGGAAAGTAAACGAACGAGAGTAAAAATCTATCGGTTATTATTACATTGACTTTTGAACCATTTCTTTCGTGCCCAACCGTCGTTGCATAAACCCATTTCGCTCGGATCGCCGCAAAAAGTACAAAACAATTTCCGAATTCGAGATTCGAGAGGACGTTCAGACACGCGCCGACCAAATTATTAATAAGTTATCTTCACCGTTATATAAGCGAAATAGCTACTAGGGCCAGAGGTGCTTGAACCCAAGTGCCAATCAAAGGTTAGATGTCATTGGTTATAAAATCGAATCAGAAGTCACGGTTCGACTCGCAAAGAATTGCCCAATTCCACGACAAATTTTATTTAGAAAGCGGAAGAGCAAATTAATTGTACGCCAAATTCTATACGAAATTACAGGCATCACCATTTCCTTTCATTCCATTGTTTTCTTTTTCTTTTTTTTTTTTGGTGAAACAAAAATTAAAGCTTGTATCGAGAATATAGGAACTGCAATTATTATTTTATGTGCGACAAGAAATTGTACACGATCCAGTTTGTATATGAGACACGGAAATGGCAAAGAAGTTGGAGTGCGGATAACAATCTTTTGAATAATGTAATATTTAAATGAAAGCATATATCCATGACCGGGAATTTTTACTTATATTTTTATATGCGTAAAACGTGCACCCACACAATTTATTTATTTTTTTCCCCAGTGATTCCGTATATTTATTTATAACAACAAGATTTAAATATTATAATAATTCACTTTAATAATCAACAAATAAAAAAAACAATTCAAGAGAAAAATATACTTGGAAATTAGAGAAGTACATTGTACTCACTTTGAACGTAACTGGTTGGCGAATGTGTAAAATGTAAATTTGTGAATATGAAAATACTTATTGAAAATCTATGTTTAATCACTATTTTATTCTTAACTTAATAATTTTCGCCCCATTAAATTCACATTGTCGAAAGCAGTGTAAATTTTCCGGATAATGTGGATACAATTTACATTTAATTATTTAAAATCTACTTTTACTTGCAATGTGCACATCATTCCACTATGTACTTATACCGTAACTTAAAATGAAATTTGCATAAAACTGCTTTCAAACAGTTTATTTTGATTTTACATTTCTTGCTGTATACAAATATTTATTAAGCAATATATTAAAATGAAATTATTTTGCAATAACGAAATTTATGGAGTCGACACTTAAATAAATTGATTATGCCGATGACTATTGAAATCAGATAAATTACGTTTTTACATTTCTGTTTATACAACTTTTTTTTTATTCGTGTAATAATTTATGGACGCTGAAACTGAACATTATTGACTCACATACGTCTGACAATAAATTTCATGAGGCTACACAACTTCTTATTTATCGCCCGTGTAAAATCGCAGCTTAATAGATTCGTGTTTAATTCAGAAATATGGAAATTTCTTGAAGACTTCTCAAGTGGTCTGCACTCAGCAGAATCGTCGATTTGTGCAACGCAGAAGTAGAAATTGTGAACCGTGTGATTTGCAATCAAATTATGTCACCGTTTCTTAGATAATAACTCATAATCAATTGGTTCGACAACACTGTTTGCTTTTTGTCACATTTACGTTAGTTGCGTCAAAAATTACGTGAATCGACGTGAACGAACAAAACCGACCTCCGAAGATGGTCAATTGAGCGTGCAACTTTTCCAAAAGATTGCATCAATTCAATAAGTATTCTCTGGAATTGATTTCTGGCACTTTTCGACAAAGCAAATATTTTTATAAATATAAATTGTATTTATTACTAAATCGTGTGAACTTTACGAAAAGCCATTAATAGATCTTCGATGCTCGATGAAGGAAGGAATCCGTCGATGCATATTCATAAGCGACGATCTATCCGGACAAGCATTTTTTTTGTATTATTTGTTCGATAAATTTTTCCTCCTTACATAACGCTTTATGAACTAATCGAATAACTTTTTCCCACCGTTACGTCAAAACGAATATTATAATAATTGCGCCGATTTGCAATGCGAAAGGAAAACAAATGGAAGCGCGGAGAAACTGCCGAAGAATGCTGCTGGTACCTTTGCAATCATTGCTACTTCCTATAGAGGAAATTTTCATTTCATTTTTCCTATCTTCATATGGGTGAAACTTTTATTTTATTATTATTTTCCTTTTCTTAGATAAATTTTACATTTTATGCTTGTTAAATTGTTTTAACATCAGCGACGAGCCATATAGATCCAATCATCTTAAAAATACTTTAAAATATTTCCAAAAAATTGATTTACAAATTTATTTAGAATTTAATTTTCGAAATATATTTTGTAGCTTAATTTATTTACAAGAATAATATTGAAATTAAATTATTTATTAGCAATATGCTGCAAATATATAAGAATGTAATAATGGGTCTAAGCTAAATTCGTTAGCGTGTCTGGAAGTAATTGTTGAGGAAATAACAACAAAATATCGCAATTAAAACAATGGGTGTACATGTCGCAATTTTCAATTAGATTTCAATTTCGTGTTCCTTCTGTCGCTTTTAGAAACCGAAACAATAACTATAATATTCGTCAAATTGCCGTCACGGTTTTTGGGCTGTACTCCTACAATTTGGGGCGAAATCGGAGGAAATACAGGAAAGTGAAGAAATGTAGTAAAAAGAAAAGAATTAAACTGTTTGCATTGATGATTTCGTTCATTTACAAAATCGTTGCGTAGATTGAATCAATCTTTCGGTCGGCCATGCGAGAAGTTTGTTTTCCTTTTTCGTTTGTTCTTCCATGAACGACAGTTTCAAGGCACTTACATTTAGTTACACTTTTGTGTAAGATTTGGCGCAAAAAAAACATTTTTTTTAACTTCTACATTATTTGTATAATCACTTTAATTTAATGTTAAGAGTAAAACAAGCAATTGATTATTCTTGGTTTCATGTTCACACGGTTCAAAATCAATTCTCAACCAAATTTATACTTTATACTTTATAGGTAAATTAAAAACCACAATATTTGAACGTCCAAAAATATATTATGTCGTACAATTAGTTATTTACAATTGCAATGATTCAATAAAATGTTCACATTATTTTCCAATAGAAATTTTTGAGTTTTCCTTTATAATTAGTCATTTTATGAATTGACTGTAACCTGGAAATATAAACTTTTTAGTTTATTTTCTATTTTCACTGCATTACCAAAATATTTGAAATATGAACATTTTAGTTTATTTTCAGTGTATTTCCAAAATATTTTGCCTTTATCAAAGCAATAATTTGATAAATTTTTTTGATAAAATTAAATGTTTTCTATAATTTTATAAATTGACTGAAACGTTGAAATATTAACGTTTTAGTTTATTTTCAGTGTATTTCCAAAATATTTTGTCTTTCTCAAATCTTTTGATAAAATTAAAGTAATTAAAAAAAATGTGTATTTCGTTTTTCTATCGACGAAAATAAATTAATAGTGAATTAAGTAAAGGTTTTATTTAAATGAATTGATGTATTGTAAACATGACATAAGTCTCATTTTCGTTGAAACGTTGATAAAGTTTAATTAAGATTCGATGTTCCGTTCGTTCGTTTTAATTTTTTTTTCTATGTTCGTCTTCTCCACTTTTCGTGAGAGATTCTCTGGAGATTTGCATTTTTACGAAATTAAAAACCTTCTCGCCTGACGACAATACTATCTCGGCTTCATATTTTGACTGGCACTTGGACGTAAATCATGCCGCAAAAATGCTGTTGTCATTTAAATTTCAATAATTCAAGTTTTACGACTTGGCGATTATTGTCTCTACGAGCGCTCCTTTACTTATTTTCGCATAAATATAATCATTTAAATAGATATTAGTGAATCACACATTAATTTGTTTATATTGTTATTAGAAAGCGACCAAAAAAAAAATAGAGTTTGTGTTTATATACTTAATTCAAGTTCAATTTTCAGAAATGTCGACGCAAAAATTAATTCTTATAAATATTTATGGATGAAGGAAACAACTTTTTCGGATTAGAGGAGAGCCGTAGAACAATTATAACAGTTAAGCAATAATTCATATATGGAAATATAATTTTGGGGTTATGGTCAATGACGTCACGGTGTCATGGTCAATATAAATACATCCATAATTGTAAGACAACAATTTGCAAGTTTTATGGATTTTCAATCCGTTTAATTTTTATTTAAATTCGTAATTACTCATAGAAATAATATTAACACTCAGTTCATTAATTTGAGATCATCTAAAACGAAAGTAATGAAACTTATATAACATAAAGATTTATAGACAAAACCGCAAAAATAACTCATAATTTTATGAATAAATAACATCAATTTTCGTTTTTATTTTAAAATTTGCCGAATCCTGATTGTGGTTTCGAAAATCAATTTATTGAGTCTAATTTAATATTAAGATTTTTATCTAATATTAACTTATTATTTCATCATCTTTTTTATTTCATTTGAATTAATTGAAACTAATTAATATTAATTACTGGACCCGTTGACTAATTTTTTTTAGCGTAGATTTAATTTCTTATATTTCACTCGCACTTTTTTCACCGATGACCTCCGCGTTTGATCAATGGTTTTCTGGTACCGTTAGGATCATCTACATTTCCTAAATTATTAATTCACGTGTCTAAATATGAAATTAAGTTGACTCTTATGAACAGGAAGAGCAATAAAATTAGAATAAATTATATTAAGTATTTTTGGATTTTTCTTTTAATTAATTTTTTTAATATAGATTTTATCCTAGTTCGAGGAAGTGATTAGTTTCACATTCATAATTACATAAAATTATCTAATTTATATTTTACTGAATGAACAAAATACAAAAAAAAAGATGAAACAAATATTTTAATTAATTCGTAAATACTAAATAGAGATTTAATTAAAGTAATCAAATAAATAATTAATAATTAAATTATGGAATTCATTATAAAACTCAAAATTTTATTCTGAAGAAGAAATTATAAATTAATTTTTTAACAGATTATTTTTTTTTATTAATATTTCTAAATTATTTAAAGATATTATTTGAAATGGCCACTTTACGGTGTACCGGCGGATATATCCGCCCTATTCTTTATACAGGAGATTACGCTTATGCTAAATTGTATGCAAGGCCACTGTGGTGGCGCCACTAGTCTCTTTCATATTGAGCTGTCAAACGTCATTGAATGTCATATGTCACTCACGTTACCGAATTGCTTCTACTAAGTTACTTTTACAAAGTGACTCATTGAGATGCACCAATTTCGATGGCGTTAGAAAATATTACCATTCACCAAGTAGCCTTTAGATTAGTGAACGAGAAACGAAGAGTCGAAGGCGAAACAATGGTAAAAACGCGGTGATGAGATGAGAGAAAGGTGGTAAACAGGCAATTATAGTATCTGCGTTTTAGTTAGTTTAGTTCGATGTAGGGTTCTATGATCCTTCACCCATTTAGTGATTCGCAAAAGGCCAGTCCGCCGTTTTATGGCCTGTCAATCAATTAATCATCATTATAGATGACAAAAACAACAACGAAATAAAAAAATAACCACCTAGAGATCTAAAGAAAGAAGAACGAGATGATAAAGAACATATGTAAATTAATTAATTTGAACGAAGCGCAGAATTTTGATCGATTAGTTAGATGACTATCAACGAATTCGTTATTTATAAGCCTTCGCAGGTGATTCGTCATTTTCATCTAAGGACAAACTCTGTGTTCGATTCTCATGTTACATGGGAATCCGCTCCGTGCACATTTGCATACACGATGTTTTGTTTCAAACAGATCTTCAGATGACAGCTGACGAATCTCATTCACTTATTGATGTTTCATTAACAGCACGGCAGCAGAAAAAAGGAGTACTTAAGGACACTTAACATCTATATTTCAGTGAATGCTAATTTGTTTCATGCTTGTATGAACTTTAAATGCCACTCCTGATTGACATATCGCCTAATAAAATCATCGCAAATCGACGCCTCTGCGGGAACAAACTTTTTCTTCGTTTTATATATTATTTCCTTTAAAGATCAGAAGTGCAAAGAGAGCCGCTGGTAAATGGTAAAAGCAAATGTTGCATAATCTACAAAATTAAACAAGTTTTTTCACCATTAATTCCTTCTCTATTTTTGCCGTTTTATGGACGTACACTACTTAAAAGTTCACTGATGTCTTCATGCAAGAAAATATTTACTGCTACCACATAAAGACATGCAAAAAGAGAATATTTATATACAAAAAAAAAACTTAATTGATTTTTCACGATAAAAACATGTATTAAATTAAACACGAATTTAATTATCAGCTTGTTATTCTTTTGGTTGTTGTCAGGAATTAACACGATTACTCATAAATTTACTAAACGTGTAATTAAAGAAAATTATAAAATCGTCTTCTGTCCAATTAAAAACAGATTTTTTACTTAATTAATACTACTTCCAATAAAATGATTTAATTAGGAAGATTTTGGGAACAACAATTTCATTCATCCAAAAGTATACTTTTAATTGTAATAATCAAATATTTGAAACTTTAGTTATTTCAGTAAATATTAATTAAATATTACTTTATAAAAAAAAATGTTTACTTAAGTCCAAAATGTTACAAATTTACTCGAGAAATTTATAAGAAATTTTCTTTTTCAGTACTAATCCTATTATGTAATAGTCTCTGAATGGTAAATACTTTTAGACCAAAAAGAACAATATATAATTTAAATAAAAAAATCTGTTTTAACCGAAAAATACGATATTATTTATGATAAAAATTTAAAGATACAAAATTTAGACATCCATAAATATAATAATAAATAATGTCTTTTTTAAATATTTATATAGAAATTTAATTATTTTAAAATTAAAATATATTTTATAAAGATATAAATATATTTAAAACAAAAATTGCGTAATTTATATTTTTATACTTTATCGATAATTTATGTCACTTATTTGGGTTTTTCTTAAAATCGGTGACCTTTTACCTAGAATTTGCATGGAAATGAGACCATAAATGAATCGATTTCAAGGGGACATTTATGATGTACAATATATGTACACAAGACTGGAAAAAAATTGAGAAATTGAGTTGTTTTTTGGGGCACAGTTAAAACTGATTGAATATTATGCAAATATCAAAAATAAATGAAAACGGAATCTTTATGTGACATAAATATAATTGCCGATTTTTAGCAAAAACGATCGACAATAAATTTTAAACTCAACCAATAAAGACAAATGCGCATTTGCATTCGTCGATTTTTATGTGCCTTCAGTTCACGGGAAATTTATTGCGATTACAAAGTTGTTTACAAATCCGCCGACAGATTGAATGTAACTTACATGCATATTTTTTTTTATTTTTTTGGATATTTACAAATAACTTTTAATCGAAACATATGTTTTCTTAATTACATTAATCACTTTTATAATTGGCTTAATCAAGTTTCAAGATTCTCATTTCAATTAGCTGACTGCTAATTATACATTTATTGTATTAGTTTCGCGTTTGGTGTGAAGGATACTTTTATTAAAATTCCTGATTAAATTATGTTATTTATCAAAAACATTCGATTTATGTAAACAGGGAGAGTACAAAAAAGAAGAGTATTATATTTACGACACCTTTCTTCTTAATGGATTCGATTTATTGACAAGGGCATAACCGCATGACATGTCTTAAATTATTCGCTTTATGTTAATCAATTTGCATGCAATTAATTTAATGGGACTATAAAAAAAAATATACCTATTAATTTGTATTAATTTACATTAAAGGACGAGTCGGAAACTTTTAAAACCAAACATAAAAACAGATTTTTTTAATAATAAAAATATTTATTTTTTTACCACATATTTTATTTTCTACTTGTTAATTTAATTGAATATTTCCAGATTATCAATTCGTATTCTTATCAAATATTTTGCGTATTTTCAACTAACGAAAACGAAACTGCTGTGTATTATTATGTTGTGGCGCAACACGAGTGGCGCCTCTATAGGAAAAACGTTAAACGCTATGGACTAATATAATATAATAATATTCAATGACAAAAGCATTGTTACCTGTTTAAGGGATAAGACGGATATATCCGCCTTCTGAAGTTGAAAGTGGATATCTAAAGATGATAATTAAGCAAAGAGTAAAAGTTGAATATAAAAGTAAGGTTATAGGAATGTCTATTTCATTAATTGTCAAGATGACAACTGCAATTACTGCGTTTTTTTTTTCGCTTTTAGGAATTGCAATCATGATGAAAGGTTAAATAAACAATGGTTAAATTTATTGGAGAAGCAATCGATTAATTCGAGATGAAGATGTATCCAGATGGCCAAAGGGTATTATTAAGTATGGTTCCGTAGGAAAGAGGAGGCAAGCAGTGATTGGAATTAAACATTACATTGCCAGTACGTTTAAACTGCTGGTGACATTTCCATTGGTCATCTTAAGGTCATGGTCATCGCTCATCGTACACACATGTATATCTGTGTGTGTGTGTTTTTTAACAGTCGAGAAGATTCTAGAAGTTCAGAGAACGAAATATGATGATGATCAAAAATGTGGGCGCCGGACGAGCGCCTAAATAATAATAATAATGCCCGATAATTCGATAAACAAATAAAATATAGTTATTATTGATATATTTGCGTAGCAGACTGAAGAAAAAGTTGCTCGAACTATTTATAAACGTTTTCTAATCAACTAAACCCAATCCGATGATCAGTAATTGCTTTGTTTTGAGTTTCGGAATCCTCATTTTATTACCCATTTTTTAGCACAAAATTCCACGCGAAATGTATGCGTTTTTTATGGAAAATAAGTAATAAGTTTAAATTAATTTATCCATACCATATATTTTCAAAAATTATGTAAAATAATTCACTTTTACTTTATCGCAGTATTATTCCATAATTATTATAACTTCATTATTGTTTATAATATTTTAAAAATAATTATCCTTAATGACGTTTAACTGTCACTTTATGTTTAACTTTGAATAAATCCTTTACAAGATTACTTTTACAAAATGGCGCATAAATCGAATCTTAGTTCAACGTCAACTCTAAGTGAGGCGCCACTAATCTTTAAATGAATCTAACCCTAATCCCTAGTTTTAATCAAGCTTTGATAGTTGAAAATTGATTAAAATCTTCAAGATATGTAAAAGAAATGAAAAATTATTATTTTTTGCGAAAAAAAAATATTAAATTGTATTAATGTCTGTATGTTGATGCGTTAATTTATTCGAAATTATTCAAAATTATTAAATCAAATATCCTGCTAATAAAATATTAATTTGATTAAATTTTCCATAAATAATATTTAAACAAAATAAAATAAACTTCATAATGCAAAAAAAAAATGTCAAATTCTATTTATTTATTTTTATGGAATATCTTTATTGCATAATAATGGCATTTCCGTAGATTATAAAATTAGATGAACTATATGAAATAGTTTTTATATTACACACATGTTAACATGATATTTCATTCACAAAAAAAAACTTATAATTTACGACTGAAACCCACTATTAAATTAGTATAACACTTAAATCAGCATAAGTTATATATTTTAGAACACGATTATGAGATTTCATAAAAAAAAATGGAGACGAATTTTGAAAAACTCGATCGATTTAATTTAATTATTATATTGGCATTCTGCTAATACAACTTTTATTTTTTAATTATATTCACGATAATAAATAACCAACTTTTTTTTCTGCATCATTTTAGTCTGCTGTATTCTGTTGCAAGCTGCAACGAAATGAGAAGCTGTGTGTCGCTCTAAATCACGAAAATCGCGAGTTTTGGAAATGCCACTCGCTTGATTGCATAAAAAAAATTATGAGGATTATGGATAAAATGTTGATCGCGTGTAACGCGATACCGCTTTATTATAGATATTAGAAATTAATTGGAAATTTCTACAAGAAGAAATTTTGTGTGTGTGTAGATTTACACAAAAAAGGAGCGGATTTGTAGTAATAGTAATTCGAACCCACGCATTCTTTGTTAATTCAAGGTTTATTCATAATGCATTGTATACTACGGATTAAGAATTGACTCACTTTATTTTTTGGTTGAATGAAATTGAAAGTATTTGTTTAATTTATGGATATCAAAAATTTAAAGATTATTGAAATTTTATATAATATTTTTGTTTAAATTATATCAATAATAAATATATTAATATTTTAAAAGAAACTATAAATTTTTCAATATCAGTTTTATGATTTTTTATATTCAATTTTCGTCTAAGCGTTGACGGAAAGTTGGAAATTTAATGTTATTTTATTGTGAGCAAGTATTGTCGTATACTTTGAATACAACAGTTGCCATAGATACAGATGATAGTGAAACATAAATGTCACACTAAGTTGCTACTTATGCATAATAGTTGGTACACCTGATGAAATACAACCAAAACCAAGTTTGAAGAACCTTATGGTATATTAATTATATTTTTTTAAATCTTCGAAATTTTTCCATTCTTTATACAGCATAAGTAAAAAATAATACAATGGTTGAATTTTCTGCTCAATTATGACATTCATGACAACATTTCTGTCATGCATTTTTTGTTGCGTAAAACTTTTGTAACCTGCAGGACATATTTTTAGTATCTTCTCCAGTTTTTTTTTGATGTAATTAATACAACGTTCTTTACGACCTCGACTCTTGCTCATACCAAAACAAAACAATAACGAAGAGAAGAAAATCCAACGGAATGTATTTTTGGCATAAGGTCGTTTCCAATACGCCAGAGGGATATTTAATTTTTTTTTTGTTGATTCCTCGGTATCGATTGGTGCAAGATATTTGTGTATTTCCATTGTACATCGGCGGTATGTCATAATTATAAGCTCATTTCAATTGTTTATTTAAAATCCTCAAGGCTCCACGCATGTTCTTAGTTATTAACGCATTCTCGATCGAATCACCAGGCAAAAACTCAAGACTAAATCAATTACCGAGACCTCAAACGTATGAATAAACTAAATTTATTTATATTTATAAAAAAAAAATGGAGAATAAATAATATTTTAACGTCTAGGATTAATGAATATTAATAATTAATTTGTACAAATTTAGCATAAAAGTAAAAGATAATTAATTAATTATGAATGCTGAAAGAAGTTTGTGTATCGAAAGTTCAGAGCAATAAATTTAATTGGTAATGTTAAAGTGTAAGATTTAAGAATGGTTCTTCAACAGAGACGGGCAGTCTAACGAAGAGACTATCGTTCCGACAAAGGTGGACAACTTTTTGTCGTCTTTACAGTATTATTATTATAGTTATAAATGTGTTATTAATACATGTCGTATAAATTTAGTAACGAGTTTTATTGGTCACCGCGAGAAACAACAGTACGAATACAAAAAAAATATTTATAAATCCATTAAGAGGAATTTCGCGGAATCTGTTTTCGGGATTTATCACGTGGAATGATTTACAGCACACGTGGACCAGATGAAATAAAAGTTTATCAGCCGTATAATATCGTTTGGACATGTATAAAATTAAAAATAACTTAATTAGGAATTTTTGCTGTGAATTTGACATTATTATTTCGTTCATTTATATTTTTTTCTCCCATTAGATAATGGAAATGTCAATTTTTCTAATTATATATACTATTTTTCTAATTATTTAACTGTCAAAAGCGAAACTTCTGTGTATGTGGCGAATTTTGGCGCCTCTACAGGAATAACGTCAAAGCTTTTTCAAAATCAAGATTCATAACTGCAATTAATTTATGACGTTTGACAACTACGTGGTAAATACTAAGATTCGATGATTGCGCCACAACTATGGCCTTTTGCATAGCACAGTGGTCATATGTATAAAGGATGTGGCGGATATATTCGCCGCTTGGCCGCAACGGGTTAATATTTAATAAAATATTTAATATCAATAAAATATGATTTCAAATACGATTAATTTTTCATAAATTCTAGTTTTTCTATTACAATATATAAATATTGTTTTTGATCCTTAAATTTATTCCAATGTTCCTCTAATGTATCTTTTAGCATCTTTGGTGTCGTTGCCAAAAGTTTTTCCACTTCTGAACATTCCGCCTGGAATGTACCCACCGTAATTCGGCAACTGTCCAATATGCTTGTAATAAATCTCGGAAGGTTGGATCATTTGCGGTGGATCTAATCTGCAACTTATCGAGGTGTTCCACTCCGTAGCCAGATTTTTCCTGTAGCTGGTACCAAACTCTTCCGGACGTCCTTCATATGATGGTTGTCTAAGAGTGGTGTTATGCAACGGCACATTTCGATTGAAACAGTTCCTCTGTTGCTGCACGAAAGAATTGTACATGATGAAAAATTTTGACGCGCAAAATATAATCGAAATGAAATGTCACTCCAAAAAAAAAAAAACAGATATACAAATTCATTAGGAAAATATATTATAATTTAGAAAATATTCATTCATTAATTTTTGTACATTCCAGTATTTTAACTGACTAATTAATTGGAAATATCTGAAATTACCATACAAACTATGTATTTGAAATGATTTTTCGAAACTGTAGTATAAAAACTATCATTGACCTTTATGACGCTTCAAATAATCACATATTTATACGTAAGTACAGTTATTTACGACGTGTGAATTGATGGGATGGAGTCATTTTCAAGATTTGCATTTGAAGACCTGATTTCATTCATTCAATACGCATTAAAATGAATAATGACTAAACCTCATTTACTATATAAATCAGATTCATTCAAAAATAATCGAATGTGAGAATAAAATTACTTAAAATATTTTGTAAAAAAAAACATAATTTAGGATTATGTAAATTATTCTTAAGACGTATTTGGAAGATGTTATTAACTGAAAACAACAACAAGTTTATCATCATCTTAAAATCATTAAAGCTTTAATATAAATGTATTTAAAAAATAAAAAACTAAATATTCAATATTTCACAATATTATTAAAATAAATCATGAGAATTACAGGTAAAACTGAAAGATTTTCTTAAATATGATGCAAATATTCAAATTTTGCTATATTTCCTTATTAATATTGAAAGCAACTTTAGTTAGTTCAAAAATAAATAATAATTAATTTAATTAGTATTTAGTAAATCATGTAAAATAAATACAGATGTCTCAAATAAAAAGTGTTTAATGAAGATATCCAGTTTCATTTGTAGCTACTAGTTTTTGCATGCAATTAATTCCAACTATTTCTCATTACGATAAATTATCATTTCAAGATTTGATTAATTCCACTTGTCCATAAAATTGTTTAAATCTCGAAGCAATTACATAAATCACTTACTTGCATTTAGATATAAAAAATAAAATAATTTTCATTATTGTGAAAAGTTGATTTCTATTTTCAGTTGACATTAAAATTGATAGTTGACATATTATGTTAGCCTTGCGTAAATAACTAATTGTAGATGAATATTGGTGTTTTGTGCGCCCTTGAATAGTTTCTTGGACACATGCGGCGATTTTAATAGTTTGTTTGTATATTAGCGCAGTTTAATTTAATTAATTTCCCATGAATCAATGTCTATATTTATATAGACGTTATTATGTTTGCATCGGAGAATCATTAATTTTGTACGTTCCGAGCAGAACGACAGGAAAAAAAATACTTTCCATTTTATTTATATTTTTTTTTTTTTTTTGGGTGGTTTTGCAACGAGCATAAATCCTGTCATCCGGTGGAAGGATTCGTTATTTATGACCACCGTTTATTTGCTGTAAGTATAATCATTATACGAATCTAAGATTTATTCATAATCCAATAAATTTTCTAGTAACCTTAATCAACTACTATTTTCAAATTCAAGACTACTAAAATATCTGAAGATCTTCGTAGTTAATCAATAGATATAGTGCATGTTGATGTAATTACAGTTAATATAATGATGAATTGCAAGTGATGAATGGGAGACTATAAATCAGAATAGTTAATTTACTCGACCAGAAAGAGGTGTAGGGATTTCCCCAAGGAGGAGTATTGGCCCCGACATTCTTATACATAACACTATATACACTCGACATTGGCGAAGTTTACATAGAATTGTTCGCGAAAGTTTCCAACTAAAACTCTTTCTAATTAAGTTATTTATTTCGAATGGTTTTATGTTGGAAATCCAAATAATCAAATTTTTCGTATTAATCCTACTTACACACTTAATCTTCTGGTAATAATTTAAGAGTTGCGTTATATGAAATGAAGGAAGATGAAACCGAAAACCATATAAATTGTGTGAAGATAATTGAGATACATGTTCGTTATTTTAATCTGTCGATCTATTGATTGGGATTCAAGTTACGTGTATGTGATTTATGGAATTATCTTCAAGATCTAACATATCATCGTCGGTTTTTATTGTTCTGCTGGAACGGGTCGCGGATATTCTTTGTGCATATTATATAGAAGTCGGGGCCGAACGGGGTCAGGGATACTTTGCACTGGCCTCTATTTATCGCCACTAATTTATTTACCATTATTTTGTTCAAAGCTAATGCATCATTGCTGATGATACACCCTTATATATTCATAAATCAAAGTCTTTTCCGATTCCGTGCCACGGCCAATATCCAATATACCAGGACATTATTCGCATAGATTTTTTTATGGTTCCCTACGATAATTGCAAAAAAAGATCATACTGTAAATAATAAATGCAAAAACAATATTAACACATAACAGCTTTGAAAACTTTTAATTATTATGCAAACACTTAACAATGTTTGCTATGTATATCTCAACACATTTTTTATGTCTACGTACTTCTTATATGTCTACAGACAATAAACAAATACATTCAATGTATGAACTTATAGATCGATTTATTCTTGTACAATTTTAATCGTTTTTAATTTTGAAATTACCAACACAATAATATCCCTGTATTCGCTTGATTTTATTTTGGCAAATTGTCTCATTACTGTTTAAATCTTAAAGGAAGAACCTTTGTGCATTCTGCAGTCACCTTTTAATTAGATTACAGGTTTATTTAACGTAGACTAGGTTCTCTGATCGATGAGACTGGAAGTTATAGAAAGGTTGGGAATCACTGCTTTTTACCGATTAGACCACCTAGTATTTCCATCTATAGAAAATTCACAAAAATCAAAGAACTAATACGTAGCTTCCTCCAGTATAGCTTTTCAGCTTAGAAATTAGATGGAGCGCGTTGTGGAGCGCTTCAGTTTAATCTGACCTCATCACACGCATGTGCTTCCATTGCCTATAATCAATTTTAATAATATATATACTCTATGTAAGCACCATCATTATATTCCTCCAGAGTGTAACATTTAATAATTAAACAAGCAAAAATGACTTCAGCAAGTAGCACTAGTGCCCGATCATTGTTCGCCGACTCTAAAATGAGACTTGCTGAACGTGTGCAAGTGAATGTTAACTATATTGCATCCTTGGTCCGACAGATAGTGAGGGGTTCAAAATCCAATGAGGTATATTCTCAAATTAATCATAACATTATCACTTAATCTAAATACTTTCAGATTTTGATGCATTCAGCTAGGAATTTCGCGTTGCAAGAACATACCATTGAAAACACGGAAGCTAATTTGAAGAAGTTGCAAACCCTTTGTAATAATTTGGGACATCAGCAGGATCATTTAATACGAACTTGCCAGCAAATCGAGGAGGTCAAGGAGCAGGTGCAAGCTATGCAAAGATGAAATTAGGGGAATGTCTTTATTATATTGCTATTGTGATATTAGATTTTAATTATTTATTGTATCAACTATAATTTTTGTTGAAATTTAATTAAAAAATTAATACAAATGTCTTCTGAAATTAATGCTTTGTATAATTTGTATTTAATGCAAGATATCTGGAAAGAAAAAATAAATGCAGATAAATTCATAACATTTTTTACAATGTTTTGAAATATCCTTAATCTTCCACTGATTATGGAACTTAAGTTAGATACTTTAATAAATGATAATTCATGTTGAAACAATTTTTATTTATGTAATACTTATTTATGATGATCCAATTGAACTTATATCTTTGAAAAATTAGAATCTTGAATTTCATATTGTATTTAATACACTTATATTTCAAAGACATTTTCAGTCTTAATTGCTTAAGATTTGGATATGCAAAACTGTAAATTGATGACAAACTAAAATGTGCTTAATTCAGTCAATTATTTCAACGTGAAATAAAAGTATTATCTCTTGAAAAACATAAAAATAACGGTCATTAAATGACCAAATATATAAAAGTATAGGCAGGTCCTTTCAGAGAAAATGCGAGGCCCTTCAGGAGAAGCATCCTTTTCAGTGCAACAAAATATGTATTTATTATAAAGAAAGTGATGATATTTCTTAAGAATCCAAGTGATGGATGAATTCAAGTTGAGGCCCTTAATATTGTTAAGATAATAAAATAAATTAATTGTTAAATGATGGTTGCTTGTAGGTAATGAAAGGACCGAAGGGATGTTAGAAATAGGGTCGTAATGATATTTAATAAAATAAATAAGTTGATTAAAAAGGGAGACATCTATCGGATATATTAAAAAATAAAGCTCAAGATCGATAAAGCAGCGAGTTCCATTGACATTCTGTTTATAACCTCCTTTCCGTTGGTTCCCTTCCATTAGCTGCTGAGCATTTTTGAGCAGAGGTAAATATCCTATTTTTTTGTAAGCATCTTTACTTGTATGGTGTATATTGTTGGTAAAATAAGCAGCAAATATACCAAGCATTCAAATACGAAATGTATTTCCAATCGACGATCGTTATTTTAAGAAATAATGCTATTTCTATTTTACCGGGATTAAGATTCCATTTCTGTAAAAGTATATTATTCATTCTCTGATTGAACCGCTCGTCTCGTGTTGATTATTGTTAGGTATGTAATAAGTTATTTATAATTATTAAATATTTCCTAATAGATGCATTAAGACTTTGATTTATTTATAGTTAAATCAAAGCCGCATTATTTGGGACGCCTAAATTCCGTGTTCATTTTTATGATGATTTACCAAAGGTTTCGCAAATTATTTCTTCTGAAAACATTGATGAAAATCTTGGCAGACTGAATTTACTTTCAATTATCAGTTTTGTAGATTTCATAGAGGTGGATACTTATTTTTTTTTATATTTGTTATATAGCATCACAATGCCAGAACAAACTGAAGTTGAGAAGCCCACTGCGGTGGAGGCTAAGCCAGAACACAGTGAATCTTCCACAGACAGTGATACTGATGAGGAAATTCCCGATTTGGAAGACCCCAGCACCACTGCTGCTGCTACTGGCGCTGCCTTCTCTGGAGCTGCAGCCGCCGCTGGTTTACCTATGGACATGTTGTCCAAGGCTAAACAATCCCGTGGAGAAAAGAAGGCTCGCAAGATCATGTCCAAATTGGGCCTGAAACCAGTAAGTTGAATAACAATATTAAAAACTTTAATATCCAAATTTACATGATGATACTACCCAAAGGTTTCGCAAAAATTAACATCTGAAACAAATATTTTGATGAAAATCTTGGCAGACTGACTCAGCAATAATAAATACTTAATTTATTAATCTTTTTGTTACAAATTAGTTAATACTATTTACTTTTTTTTGTAGGTTCAAGGTGTCAATAGGGTGACCATCAGGAAATCAAAGAACATCCTGTTCGTCATAAACAAACCAGACGTGTACAAGAACCCGGTCAGCGACACATACATCGTTTTCGGTGAAGCCAAGATTGAGGATTTGTCTCAACAAGCTCAAGTTGCCGCCGCTGAGAAGTTCAAGGAAGTGAACCCAGCTGGCGATGGTGCTGCTGGTACAGCAACCACCTCCGTCGCGCCAATCGCCGAAGAATCTGAAGACGAAGATGTTGATGATACTGGTGTGGAGGATAAGGATGTGGAATTGGTTATGACCCAAGCGAACGTCAGTCGCACAAAGGCTGTCAAAGCGCTGAAGAATAACCAGAATGATATAGTGAATGCAATTATGGAGCTTACAATGTGATTCATTTAATACATCATTCATTTCTTAATACTATTCTTACCAACACAACAGTTTCTCTTTATTATTCTCATTTTAATAATTCAGGACACTTGAATAACAGTGAACGTACGTTTCTAATAAATATTTAGTCATTATTTTTTTTTGTTTTCCTAAAATATCTACAAATACTATTACAGTAGATCACTGCATTTTAAATTTAAGCTTCTATGTGATACTTGGTCATGTTATAGAAGTCCAGAGAATACCATAAATCTGTTTCCTTTTGGGAATCTTGGACAAGTCAAGACAAGAATTCATCTTCAGGGACTCCTATAACCCGACGTTCATCCATTCTACTCCAACTGACATCCGGTCATAAACGCCCAGGTTGAGTATACCGTAAATCTAAGCCTATGAAGAAAGCGATTACTACAAGCCAAGAACTCATCTTCCTTCGATCAAACATCGTCCAACTATTTTTCCTCATCTCATGTTCCTTCAATATCACCCTGGAAACATAAAAAAAGAAGTTCTTCACTTTAATTCAATGTCCTGTATATTATACAATATAATTAAAGACAAGCAGATGAATTTCAAAATAATTTGAACATTATCCCAAATTTCTTGAATGATATTTCCAAGAGGATTTATATAATAAAGTAAATTAATTAACGAATATAGTCAAATTAGGCATAGTTTAAGTAATTTTTGCAGTGATGCTGAAATTAAATATTTTCTAATATAAAAAGTGAATAATTTGGTGTATAAACTGCGTTTAAATAAGGAATATGCATGTTTTAACAACAGGAAGTTTAAACTATTGATCTAAACATATTTTCAAAGAAATAATGCCAACATTAAAATTATTATAGTGACAGTAGCACTTATTGTTTCGTCGTACGCAAATGCAGCAAAACAGTCAGTGCGTCAGTGATGTTTTTTGTTTGTTTGATGTATATGTCAATATTTCAAATAAAATAGAATCCGAGTCGAACAACAAAAATTGTAAAAGAAATCAAAATTTGACTGTCTTCTAATATAAATAAGGAAAACTGGCGCATTTTAGCAACGCATATACGGGCATGGAAATCGATCCATGCCCAAGTACCTCTGCAGGTATTTGTAATCTTAGTTTATTATTTCAAAATAATCAATATTTAAGAAGGACATTTGTGTACAAAGGGAATAATACATGATTTGATGAGATCTAATTGCATTGGTCATGTTTGCCATTATCCTGTAACAGTTATAATGATGCATATTATGAATATAGGTTATATAATAATTATTTTAAAAATCTGCCCACAGAACAACTTTCACCAAAAGCAATATTACCAAAAATAGATGAGGACAATGTCTTAGACTTCCCACATCCCAAAGAGAAAATCATGGAGATTTTAGATAATCTTGAAGGGCATGTGGAAAAGCTGAGGAAGGATGCCTCTAAATTGGAAGAGGAAAAGGATAATATTTTATCATCTTTAGATACAGTGAAACTGCATCCAAGCTTAAATGATTTGATAGGCTGTAAGTATGTGAGCAAATCAACCAATACCTAATATTACAATACTGCTCTTCAGTGGAGAAAGATGAAGCTTTAAGATACTTGGATCGAATAGCTACAAGGTGCATGACAGTAGATGTTAAAGTTTTCACGCAGAGGGACAAATCCCAGGAGGAAGCTTTGCACCAAGTGAATCATCTCATCGATAATTTAGTGGTATGTCTGAAAACTGATCCGGACGGTGCAAAGAATCGTTGTTTGACATACATGAACTCATGTTCATCTCAATTGAATGGTGTGACAGACAAACATTTTGAATCTGTTTTGCTTGGATGCACGATCGATGACCAGAAGAAAGTTAAGAAGAGGCTGCATGGTCTGCTCAGATACTTTGACAAAATGGGGTTTGCCATTGAGGTCGATTAAGGTTTGACTAAAACGTTGTTTAATATTTATTAATATGCTAATACATTACTGAAAGAATGAAGTTTTTATATTTGTTTAAGAGTTTTATTAAAAAGAATATATATTTATTAGATGTTGATAATCAAAATTGATCTAAATTGCATTTTTATCAAATAAATCGAATTATTTTCTGCTTACATTATTTATTTTATTACATACAAAATTACAATCAAATTATTTCTTATTTCGAATTGTTTGCATTGATGTAGTGATAGAGCACTACCAATAGGAATAGGGTGACACCAAGCGCATTGGCCAATATCGCTAAATGGACGTCAGTAACCATCTGAAATAAATTATAAATAAAATTAGTAGTAATTAACTTTAATTTCGCACACAAAAAAGCAACTTTATATTAAAAATATACACACAAAAATGCACTCTCAAGTTACTATTATCACCGTGAAACTAATTAGTTACTGTTTAATAAATAACGAATATTTTACAATGAATTTGTTTGCATGGAATATTTTGAATTTTGGTGGGACGTTAATCAAAGCATGCAGCGCCACATACGAAAACCTGAAAGATTAACGTCAATGTTGTATATGTAGCGGTTTTTCTCGTAAATGTAATAAAATATTACAGTTGCAATTTGGCAAGAATTGTCCAGACTGTGAAATTTAATACATAAATTAATTGGTAAGTTGACAAAATTGTGTACATGCAGTAATGGATTATTTTTGGTTACCGGATATGTTTTACCAAAAGCTCGTTATTTAACCATCAAATTGTAAAGCCTATCGTCACATAGGTAGTATTACCTTATAGAAAATGCAATTTTATTACTTACTTTATTAATTTGACGATATTTTCTTCAAAATTTCAGTTAAAAACAGCAAATTACGTGGCTGTTGTTTCTTTGCGTTCTGTCAGTGAGTTTACAAAGCTCACGCCAGACGTCTCCACTATGCATCATCATATATTTACGTATGCTTGTTAGAGATACTTTGGAAATTAATGATCGTTTCGTTTTAGAAATGTTGGTTGCATCTATCTCATCGAAATTGGTTAGCCATGAATGGCAAACTGGGAACACCCACAACGAATATGGGTCTGATAGTGGATCAGATATCAATACTATCTCTTGGTCAAAGGATGGGGCCTGGATGGTCATGGTACCTAGTATAGGAAACCCTGAGATCTTATCATTCAACAATGATAAACTGAAATCTATTTACACCATAAAGGGTATATCAGGTGTAACATGCGCCTCTTTCCAAAATAACAGCAAAAGGAATGTTGTTCTTGGAACAGATTCTGGCCAATTAATGGTTTACGATATTAAAACTAATTCCGTGAAGAAAAAATTTCAGTACGCTCCAGCCGCATTGTTTAAAATTCAATATTGCCTTAAAGACACTCACATTGTGGCTGGATGCGAGAATGGCGAAATTTTCGTTTACAATAACAACAGCGGTTTGTTGTCGGGCAATTTCAAAGTATCGAAATCGAAGACTTTAATGAATTTTGAATGCCACAACTTCAAAAGAAATCTGATCGGAGGTTGCAGTGAAGAAGGTATAGTTGCTGTCTGGGACATCAACACTTCAAAATCTTTGGCGTCTTACGAATGCCACAATGCGGCCATCACTGATATCACCTTCTCGACTCTAAGATCTGATTACTTGGTATCGGCTGGAATGGATCGCAAGTTATGCTTTTACGATTTCATGAACAAGAAGCCTTGGAGCAACATTAAATTACCGAAGATCCCAACCGCGATTGACTTTTGTCCAGATGGTATAGGTTTACTTGTGGGATTCACAGATGGAAAGTTAATAGCGTACGATACTCGAAAAATGTCCGAATCGCTCGGTGCGTTCGACGGACATGATTCCAAAATCCACCAGATTATCTTCGAAAAGCACATGGATGAAAAGATGAGCGAAATAAGTCTACCCGAAGAGTCGAACGAGTCCATAGAACCAGTCAGGGAAAAGTCCACACAAGATTCGTTTGCAAAAATGTTTTGCGGCGATCACCTGCCCGATATACCAGAAGCTGAAAACGAGTCTTGCTCTAAAGATAACATCCGTGACTCCTTTATGGACGCCATGTGCTTAAATTCGATCAATCAGAGTTCGCAGTCCATTCGTGATCTGCACGTGAGCAAAGACAGCAAACTCTTAATGCCAGAAAGAATACCTACAGACAGTGAAGTCACGTTTAGGAGCGTCGTCGAAAAATTCAAAGCGAGTCAAGCGTCCACTCCGAATCTGAATAAAAATCCTCTTGAAATTTCAGGCACAGTTTCGCCCATAATCTCGCAAAACGCCACCGACACAGATTCAACTCAGATTTCTTCCAGAAAGAACGATTTGAAAGTTTCTAATGTCAATGAATATATAGCTGATGACAACGTCAAGGCAGTAATTCGGGAAAGTCTTAAGGAAACAGTAAAGAAGGTTGTGCGAGAAGAAATGGAGGAATTTAAAAAGGACATGAAACAGCAGCTGCGGGACGTCATCTACGACATTTACAAAGAGGAAGTTGAAGATTTCAAGACTGAAATAAAATATCAATCGTATGATGTTATGGGAGCCACGAGGAGGCAATTTTTAGATCTGCACATGTGCGTCATTAAGGAATTCATCAAAGTTGAAGATCAGTTCAATAAGCTGAGGGAAGATCTGTTTGCTGGTGACTACATCAGCGATTCCATAGTTCAAGAAAACATGAAGCTGTCCAGAGAAATCACTCAATTGAAGGAAAAATTGAACGGAAATAAATAATTAAATATAAGTGCCTTCTTTTTCTTAAATATAGTTCGATATTTTTTTATACCAATAAAATTGTCTGAAATATTAAACTAGTTTTATTCTCTTGCATTTTCGTATAATAAAAAAAAACAGGAAAAGTTAAGTACATGCATTTGGCAGTGGTTATTATTCCTTAATACCTTAGTTTCAATTAAATTAAGAGTGCTGGTAATTAAGTGTAAATATTAAAAAAGTAAACTAAATCTAATTATGAAGAAATTAATATCAAATAAGTGCATTATGTAAACCCGTCTTATATTTATTACGATCATAAATAAAACAAAAATAGAAACCTACATTTTAACAAACAAAAATAAAGATTTGTACATTAAATTTCTCGTAAAGTATATACAAATAGTAGAAAACTCTTAATTTATATATGAACACATTTCTGGCCAAATCACATATACCTTCTGTTTCGTCGAATTTCCGGGCTTCGTGTGCAATAACATGGATCCGTATGACCACCCGAGGTATTCAGCATCGCGCTAGTACTTCTATTATGCAAGTTTTGGTTGTATATAGCGCCGCAGCTTCGATTCATAACATCATTGGCTTTTGGATTTGAAAGAACATTTACGTTCACCGTTGGTTGCAAGTACGTAGAATAAACTATAAGAAAAATCATTTCAATATTATGGTTTAACAAAGTTTACCTTTTCGCTTACCGAAGAAACTTGCGAAGAACATCACAGCTACTGCCACCACAATTCCTACAGTCATCCTATTTGTATGAAGGAAAGTCAAGAAGGAAGTGTTTGAACCTAACGGACATTGCCTAATGAATCGATCTGGATTTTGGGCTTTAACCAACACCTAAAATGTAAACAATTAATATAAACCTTAGTTTAATGAATTCACAACTTACCAAAACCATTTGATTCGTCTGTTTCGAATGCACCTCAAGGCTCATGTAATCACGAGAATCCTCCCATTTCTTATGATAGTCAATTAGTTTGACAACGCAGATTAATTTATTTTCTTCAACCTTAATACTTTCTACAATTATAATAGAATCATCAACTGGTTTTATCTGAAACAACAAAAAAAATGAAAATAATATTTATAAATTATGATTGTGTATTTTACATACTTCGATATCTTTTAAAACGTTGTTCAATCCCACAATTACTAAAGTTCCGGAAAAAGTGGAATCGTCCAAAAGAATTTCGTTTGGAATATAAGGAGCTGGTACGAAGTTCAGTTTAACTTCTTGAGTTAAAACATCTTGTGCAGACACTTTCATAATAACATTTGTGTTTAGTAGATTATATTTTTTGTTGCTTTCCGGAGTTGGAGCAATGTCACAATAGTATTTTCCTAAAATTTTATAAGTAATTAGAATTAATAATATGAGCTACAACAAAAATTTACCTTCTCTGAAATTAAATTTAGGAGTTATTATGAATACATCTTCAGGGGTTTCGGCAATTTCCTTATTATCAAATTCCAATACGCATTGAATTGGCGGTTTAATAGTAAGAGTGCTAAGGTACATAGCGCAATCCCATCCAGTCACCTATATAACATATTGATATTGTAGCAATCATTTATATTAATGAGGTGTTAAATTTTACCATGTTGGTTTTCCTTTTTACATGTTGACTCTGCAATAACACATGGGCTTTGTATGTTTTTTCAGGAGCATTTGTAAGGACTTCTGTATAGCCGTCGAGGATTATTTCGGATATAGGATTGACACGGATTTGCAAGGGGGCAGCTGCGTGTAACGAGTGGATTACGGAAGATTGTCCGCCTTTTACTCCTGTCGCTATTATTACACCTTTTCCGTGAGAGTTTAATACACCCACATCCGTTACGGTCCAATCACCTTCGTCTTCCTTGCCTATTAGAGGAGATTTGAAGCAAACCACATCTCCAGTAATAACTTGATCCTTAAAGAAACAATCACTCAAGTTAATAGGATAAATGAATTTAGAATTTAGTAAATCAATATTTACCACGGATGGTACAATTGCTTGTTCGACATGAAGTTTAAGGTAATCTGCTGTCTTCTCGACGCCTTCGGACCAAACTTTAATCACGGTCACACCCACTTTCCTAGTAGACACATGGAACGTGAAATTATCATTTCCGCGCTTAATCCTGACCAAATCCAGTCTGCTAGTGATGATTTGCAAGTTCTCGATGTTGCTGCCCAAAAACTCATTTCCGGTATTATCGTAGAATGATGCCTCGATTTCAAATTCTGTTCCTAATGGTACAACAACGGTGGGAGTCGACATTTTTACCATCCAATTGGAATTGATCGATAACAACATATAGTGAATTGGTTTAACCTATAACGCAAACAAAATATTGGTAGTACACTTGTTCTTTTTAAACAATTTTTACTAGAAATTTACCTCTATTGGAAGAGTGGTGGTTTGTTTTAATCCGGTAGTGTCAACGGCCGATATCACGATCATCGAATGTCCAACATTTCCATAACTTCGCACCAAACCTCCTTGAGTTACTGAAACTGGATTACATGTTGGCGAATGTTGATTAGTCTGCACGTCTGTTGTGGATGGCGCGTTATCCCCGTATAATCTGGCAAAAAGTACATCATCATTTCAAATCTATGGAAATTAATTTCGAACGTACTTGTAAGTAAGATGACCCCATGAATCCATGTTGGTTTTTAATTGAACTTCTGAATAAGGCGCTAAAAACACGGTCTTCCCATTTAATCCAGTTGGATGAGTTATGACCAATTTGTCGAAAACCTCTACTTCGATCGATGATGCGTAAATATACTTTTTATAATTCGTAGTAGTGTATGTTGCATTTAAATATATAACTGTGTTGCCTGGATTTAGACCCTTCAATCTGATTGAAAGCATGTCGCATGGTTTATATTCAACGCCTGAAAATTATAGTTATAATATGGTAGTTTCAATATTTTGTCTCATTTACTCACCGGTTGGTTGGAATGGTCCGATAATTTTAGCGACATCGGAATCTTGCACGCCCCAATCAAACCGAACAGGTGGATCAATGCTACCCAATATCAATGGAGATATTTGCTCAGGAACGCCGGATGCCCACAACGGTATAGTTGCACCTACTTGCATCCTAGTCAAAGGGCCAGATATTTTTATGGAAGACAGTTTTATAACTTTAACTTCAACTGCATCCTAACAACAAATAAGACGATAATATATTGAAGTTATTTAACAATAATTAATTTACCTCAGTATAAATAACTCTCTGTCCAGTTGTTGGGTTTGTCCCCAGAGCTCTTGCCATTACTCTAGTGTTTCCAACTGCCATGCCTTTGATAATACCATTATTCGTGATCTCTGCAAAACAAAATCATCAAATATGATGATGTGGCATAGTGAAATTAACGAGTTTATTTACGGGCCGTTTCAGGATTTTTAATGCTGTATTCCAAATGAGGAATGGGCTGTGGCCCTCCTCTACTACTATACTGTATGTGGGCGCCTACAGCTACAGTGACATTGCGTGGATACAATCGCAAAGGTGGAAATACTTGTAGATCCATGGCCCCACTTGCCACGTAACCATCATACTCTGGCTCTCCGATAGAAAATACCAACTTTGTATCACCCAATTCAGAACCTAAACAGATAACGTGTTTATTAAAGCTTATGCAACTTCCATAATTCGATCATACCTGTAACTATATAATGCAGCTCTCCCGAATTCACGAACTCCATTTCATCTCTATTCTTCTTTTCAATATTGGCAATGTCAGTTTCAAATGCGTGATTGATTTCAACCAAGTCCAAGTTTGGAACCATTAGCAAATTATCGAATTCATCGTACAACCTCACGATGCACGTGATGCATTTTCCAACTTCCACCTTATCGGACATTTCCACTCTTATAATGTGAACGGATACCACCGTGGCAGAGATTATAGCCGGCTTCGAAATCAAACACAGGTCAATCAATTTTATCGTTAATATCCCATCACCTTTTGGCGTAATCTCGAGTTGGCGACTCTGCGATGAATATTTAACATCTGCTACATCCTCTTTGTCCAAAGCAATCTGGTAAAAGCCAGATCCCTGTTTCACGTCCAGAAATTGTTTATTCGCAGGGTGATTGTACATAGATATAATATTCGGCGTAACAAGAGTATCATCTACCAAATACAAAGTGATGGAAGATTTAATCGGTGGTAATTCTATATTTTTTTCATCATCGTCGAGGAAGGCTGGCCATTCCGGAACGACCTTATTGGCATTTGTAATATCTTTCCTATAACCAGCAAGTTTCACGAGAATGGTGATCTGCCCAGTTTCCACTTTTGGCAATATTTTTTGGTAACTTTTATCCGCGTAGAAAGCATTTCCTATTAACAAAGTCTTTTCTTGCATATGCTTCTTGTTTCCCAATTCGGCGGCGTTTTTCTCCGATATTTCCCATTCGAACAAGAAACTAGTAATATTCATGAATTCACGTCCCTTATCGTCCTTCACTTTTATTATTAAGTCTACATCACGATTACTTTCTACTACAACGCGATCTGCGCTTAAATCCATTGGACATGATTTTGCGTCTGCGACTTTGATTTCAGGCTGAAGTTCAATGTGCCTGGGTTTGCTGCAATGCACTGTAACAGTTGCCGTGGCTTCCTTATTCTTACAATTTGGCAGGTTGGGTATGTTAGATGCTTTCAAAGTAATATCAGCTCTTCCTAATTTGTGACAAACAACTGATACAACTGTATAATCATCATCGGAAGGCATTTTATAACTGTTTGTTGTTACTGTCGCAGTTGCTACTTCCGGTTGATTGCTTGTCAAATATTTATTTGGAGAGATGCCTAAGACGGATGGAGGACCACCAGTAAATATTAAATTTGTTCGGGTACCGACGGCAAGAACAATAGTTCCGGTTGGCTGCACGAGGAAGAGCGGCTTGTAATAAGATACGGAAACGCTATCTTGCAACACTTTCCCATTGATACCCAAATAGCTGACGGTTACTTTGCTTGAACCAACTTCGGAACTTAATATTGCAAGACTGCCGCACGAAATACCAACTGGGATAGAGGTTAATGCACGATTAAAGTTGAACTTGGGATCGGTCATTTTTACTTTGAAAGGCAACTCTTGGCATTTCGTGAATGGAACATAGGTGGGTTCCTCTTCACCTTCAATTTTCCTTTCCGCATACAAAGCAACGTGCAAGAAAATCACGGTTCCTATTTCAGCTTCCATTACAAACTCTACAATTTCCAAACGAGATGGAGGTAGAATATGGAACCTTGAAGATATAACAAATATAGATATGATAAGCTAAATGATAATAATTATTACTTTGCTGTTTGACGATTGTGGTGATTCCTATGCATAGCTGCCGACACTTCGAAATATCCTTGCGAGTGCGTGTGGACTTTTCCTTGTTGATTAACAACGCCAAGCGAATGGTTGGAGCTGCTCCATAAAAACTTGCCATCACCTCCAATCGCCTTGATATCAATATCATATCTACAAAAAAATAAATGTCACTCATAAATCAAATTATTGAATAATGTCATCAACATTATACACGTGAAATGCAATTATTATTTTATAATGTGGGTATTTTAACATTAACGACAGTATTATCGTGCCTATCCAAATATGAACAAGGCATCCTGGAATTGGAATACCAAAATAATATATGTTGTATGAAAAAATTGAAATGCTGTGAAGTATCAATGATGCGCAACATCGATGATCTATCTACCACCATTACGGCCGGAGGAACCAAGATGTCCAGAAGCGCTCATCTGGAGGATAAAGGTCTTTGCCAAAGAAACATTTCCATTCGATTCAATCTAAGTTATGATAACGAGAGCAGTGCAGATATATTTGAAAGCGTTGTAATAAATAAAGCGAGTGACGGAAAGAAACTTCGAGATCTTCGTAAACCTTTCTTAATCAAAATCAAGCAGCACAAACCACAGGTGTACTTCTCTTTGCTAAATGTCGGTACTGTTAATTCAGAACCCAAAGAAGTGGTTTACAATAAGCATGATGGCAACTACACAGGCTGCAGCGTTACTGAAAATCCAACATGCGGAATTGTAACTTACGGCCGCAGGGAAATACCATTTAGTAGAGGATTTTGTTGTTCCTGCGAGGAAAGGAAAAATCAAGATTCCTGCTACGAAAATGATTTGGTGGTAAATGAAGGCGATAAGTATATTATATACACACAAAAACCGTTGGATAATGTGTCCGATTATCAAGATGAGAAGAACATACGTTTAGGAGGGAGAAAACGCATGGTAAAATTAAATGTACGATTAGATGGTTATAATTTCCTTAAACCAAAACACGTGAAACGGATTGCCTGCAACACGGATGATAATACGACTCGACCTGCAGCACAGTCTTGTTTAACATTTAACATAAAATGCCCATATACGCATAAACTACCCACGGAAGAATACAATATACTGCCAAATCTGAAACCCATGACCCCAGAGGAACAATTGCAGCATACCTATGAGAGCCTAAACATTGAAAAATACATAAATACAAAGTTAAATTTAAAAGAAGATGAGGATAAACCTAAAACTATATATTATAGTATCGATCCACAAGATTTGGGACCTAAAAATGGTGAAGAAGGTACTTTATATATACCTTCAAAACCTGATAAATTTTGCTTGCATAAAACCAGTGAAACGATTAACGAAGATGCAATTAATAGGCACTTTCACTCGCGTATGGAAAAGAAACCGTTGTATAACAAATACAACTGCAAGGAGATGGTTGATAAATGCAAGAAACTTGACGAAAAATTTGATTCAGAAGAATACAATCGCAGGACCAAACAAGAATTAGGAGATACTTGCATACAAATACGTGGTGGACAAAATTGCGAAGACACTTATACTCCACCAACTATGGATCCTGTGAGTTATCACGAAAGTGCTCACTGTCTACGCTTCTCCAATGTTTGGTTTACGGTGCATCGTTTGGATAATCCCAGTTTCAATTTGCGATATACTATTAAAATATATAAGCGGGAATCTGTTGGTAAATGGATGATGATCGCTCCGGCGATGGAATTAACCAGCGAAGATACATATTATGAAGATAATGGTGAGACACCAATTACTATATCGATACGCGCTAATAATCCACCTCAAGCCGTGAATCCTCTTGAATCTCAACGTATCCTTGTACCTACGGAAACCAAATCGAGCATACTTCATAGATTTCCAGAGACAAGAAATGGACCGAAAGAATATTTAGTTGTCCCACCTAACATGATTGCAATCGATGGGAGTCAATGCGATAAGATCGGCGTTAGTTATAAAGCTTTTACGACGCAGAGAAGAAAATGCTTCAAGCCTAGAGGTACATGTCTGTCGAATCAACCGAAGCACTTATGGCACGAAGACACGAATAGGGAGAGTAAAAATATGAAAGGAAAATATTTTTTGAAGTACCATGTGGATCTCAAAAAGAATCAACTTAAAAGAAACCAACTGACAAGACGATTGGAGCTACATGTTAAATACAACGGCGAACACTGTATGAACTTTAATATAATGTTAAGTGCAGTTTTTCCTAGAGATGTGTGCAAAGGTCGGCACTAGATACCATAAGATAAACTTATACATTTTTGTTATACTTAGGTAAAATAAATATCAAAAAACATACTTGGGTTTAACAACTTCATCCCATGGTAAAATCACTTCAGACGGTTGCAGCACAATTCGGGGATATATCATGATTTCGCCATTCGCTGGGATTGGAGGTTTAATTTTAATGGTACCGGTCAATGGGTTCGATGCGCTTTCCAGAAATGCCTGAACCTTAGCAGTTCCTTCAAGTTGCGTCCATCCATTAACAACAGATCCATTCATTGATCGTTGTTTGACCTTGAAAGCTTCATCTACTTGCATCTGAATTTTTACTTGTGGTCCCAGAAACAATTTATGGTCGCCCCTTAAAAATATTACCATTAGATACAAATTATTCTAATGTTAAATTAATTATTTACTCTGAGTATACTTCAGCAACTATGTCATGGGCTTCTGAAACCAAAGTAGCCCAATTTCTGTATGGGAGAAGGTTCAACGTCATATACGCCGGTTGAACCACATTTAAAATAGCAAATGGTAACCTGAGTCCAGGTTCATTTACATCTATATTTTTATCATGTAGTAAAATTTTGGTGCTTCCAACTTGCATTGTATTGACTGTACCTAAACCCACGAATATTTATAAAATCATAAATAAAAATGATCTTTTTATTGTACTACCTTCATATTTATTATTTCTTGCTACTCCCTTATCTTCTACATCCAAGAAATACTGAGATGTTTTCAAATTAATTATTTCGCTTTTACCGTAGCTCGTCTAAAAAGTATAGTTTAAAACTGGAATTACCAATATCTCTGCAACTATACCTGTATAATTTGAAATTCTGCCGTATCGCCAACCATAATATAAACTTCTTGTGGCAAAATCATTAAATTTGCAATAACTGTTAATTGAAGTTCATTACTTTTTGCGCTTACATAATCATTTTGAGGTAATTTTACAGAAACCTGAAACAGGTTAATTACTTTAAGAAAATCTTAACACATTCACGTTCTGTGTACCTTTGATGTTCCAGTTTTAATCCCCTCAAGTAATACTTTGTGGCCTCTCTTGTTACGATTTTCTATGTCATTCAACGTAATTGGCGTTTCATAAGGCGAATCCTTAAATGTAATAAACCTTAGTACAGGAACATCTTTATTAGGTCCAGTTGGTTTTATCATCCATTCAAATTCAATTCCTTCCAGTGTAGAAAACTCATTCCCTATTATAATTGAAGACAAATTCAAGTTAAAATATTAAATATAAATTATTTTGGTAGCAGCACCTTGATTGTCATAAGCTCTAACTTCAAAAACTTCAGGAGCCTCTTCCAGCATCAACTCCTTTGTGGTACTAGCTATTCCTAATGACTCAATCACATCAGTAATAACTACACAACGTAATTGTTGCTTTGTATTTATGTCTTCAGCAAATACATCTGATGTTATCCTTCTCCTCTCTTTGGTAACTGTGGAGACAACAACTTGTGTTGAACATTCTACTTGAGAATTGAAATCCACAGGATTTAATTCTATAATGTCTTCTCTTGTTGTACTCCTTAACAAAAAAAAACTCTGAATTAGATTCTAATAAGACATTGACATGTTCAAAAAAATAATGAAAGTTATGAATAAAACATTTGTATTCATGAATGAAAATGTATATGATAGTCATTGTTGGAAGCCAGGATTTAATTTATAATGCATGTATAATAGAAATGGCAGAAATAATTTGAAAATTTAAAGTTTCTTTACCATTTGTAGCAACTATCATTGGTGGCTTGGATTGTGAAATTTGTTGGGAAATCGTCGAAAATGGGCAATAGTATAATAGCTACATTTAACTTCGAACATTGTGTATTCGAAATTACTATTAGAAATAAAATAATTTTCAATAATGTCACAATTTTGCTCGCCATAATTTTGAAATGAACACACTCATATCACGCGAATCACAACATTTGTACACTTGTGCGTTTAGGTTATGTTTGGTTATGTTTATAGTAAATCTTTTAGGAACATCGAGTTGGCCTCAGAATTACCAACTGCTATTTAAATTTCTAAATTTTCAGCGCGTTCCTGAAAAATTTTGATTTGTATTTGAAGAAATATGCTTAATTTACTATTGAAAGTATATCATGAAATAATAGATTTTATTTAATGGTAAGTTAAAGTGCGTTTTATTTTCGCGTTTTATTGAAATGCGTTTGTCATTTGAATAGATTTTTATAAAGAGTTGGCTGTTAAGAAAATGTGGTTTTGAAAAAACAAAAGTTGTTTAGTTCACCATATAACATTTACCACATTTTTTTGGTACTTGTTTATTAAAATTATAATATAAAGTATAAAAAATGAGAGAAATCGTACACATTCAAGCAGGACAATGTGGTAACCAAATTGGAGCCAAGGTGCGTACGAAATTCAAATGCGAACGCGTTCTCGAACGCGCGCAATCTGTCATATTTGTAGATAATTTAAATTATGTGATTGCAATTTTAGTTTTGGGAAGTAATATCAGATGAACATGGAATAGATCCAACCGGTACATACCACGGCGATTCCGATCTGCAATTGGAACGCATAAATGTTTACTATAATGAAGCGACAGGCGGAAAGTACGTTCCTCGAGCCGTGCTCGTGGACCTGGAGCCCGGCACAATGGACTCTGTACGTTCGGGTCCATTTGGTCAAATCTTCCGGCCGGACAATTTCGTGTTTGGACAGAGCGGAGCTGGTAACAACTGGGCGAAGGGCCACTACACGGAAGGTGCAGAACTCGTCGATTCCGTTTTGGACGTGGTGCGCAAGGAAGCCGAAGGATGCGATTGCATGCAAGGATTCCAATTGACCCACTCTCTGGGAGGTGGCACCGGGTCCGGTTTAGGTACGCTCTTGATCTCCAAGATCCGTGAAGAATATCCAGATAGGATTATGAATACGTTCTCTGTCGTTCCATCCCCGAAAGTCTCCGACACTGTCGTGGAGCCATATAATGCCACTTTGTCCGTACATCAGCTGGTTGAAAACACTGATGAGACCTATTGCATTGATAACGAGGCTCTCTATGACATTTGCTTCAGAACTTTGAAGCTCACAACACCTACTTACGGCGATCTTAACCATTTAGTCTCGGCCACCATGTCCGGAGTTACTACTTGCTTAAGATTTCCCGGTCAGCTCAACTCTGACCTAAGAAAACTTGCTGTGAACATGGTGCCATTTCCGCGGCTGCATTTCTTTATGCCCGGATTTGCTCCCCTAACTTCAAGAGGGAGCCAACAATACAGGGCATTGACGGTGCCCGAGTTGGTTTTGCAAATGTTCGATGCCAAGAACATGATGGCCGCATGCGACCCGAGGCATGGACGATACCTCACAGTTGCAGCAATCTTCCGAGGAAGGATGTCCATGAAGGAAGTCGACGAGCAGATGCTTAACATCCAGAACAAGAATAGCAGTTACTTCGTCGAGTGGATTCCGAATAATGTGAAGACTGCGGTCTGCGATATTCCTCCTCGCGGATTAAAAATGTCCTCAACATTCATTGGCAATTCGACGTGCATTCAAGAATTGTTCAAGCGCATTTCCGAACAGTTCACAGCCATGTTCAGACGCAAAGCTTTTCTCCATTGGTACACCGGTGAGGGCATGGACGAAATGGAGTTCACTGAAGCCGAATCGAACATGAACGACTTGGTATCGGAGTACCAGCAATACCAAGATGCCACTGCAGAAGAAGAAGGTGAATTTGATGAAGAAGAGGAAGGCGATAACGAAGGAGATAATTGATTGTTATATATATACATTTATTTCATTTTTTTTATAACGACTTTGTCTAAAATTTTAATGTGCTCCTATCTCTTGTTCTTCAAAAGAAGCTAACCTGATTTGAAATTTGTCCTCTCTGTTTTTTTATATTTTGGTGATTAATAAAGATTGGTTTATATTTTAATATTAATCATAGTTTATACTATAATACATTTATTTATAATTGAGCAACACGAATGATGTATTCCTGAAGTCACATCTTTGTTGATCTTGTTGATTGTTGAGTCTTGTAGAATGTTACATAAGATTTTGTAGAATGCGGTGTTTGCTATCAGGATAGGAAGAGATAGGAATGTTATTTTTTCATCATCTTAACTTTTTAATGCTGAGCAGTTACGCTAAAAATTGAAAAAATATTTCTATTTTTTTGACAATAGTATTTATTTGGGAATAATATTATCTATAAGGAATTAATGATTACATTAACATTTTGAACATTTGATTTTATTACAAGATCAGAAGTTCTTAATATGTTTGTATCATGCAGTCTCATTTTCATACAATATAATCTGAAGTAAATAAAAAGTACGAGATAAAGTGAGTTTTATTAAAAGTTTGTTGCATGCAATATAATATATTAATAATAATAACGTTATTTACAAGTTAGTACTGTTTCTAAAATGTTTCAGTTAAAGAAAATGTTTTGCAAATGACATAATACTTATTTTTTTTTATCATCAACCGATGAGGAACCACAATCGATTTTTCATTTATTTGGTCAAATTTTGTAGCCAAGACATTTTCTCACTAAATCACAACACTAAAAATCAAAACAAATTTGTATAATTAGATATTAATAATAATTGTCAACATTTTATTTTTTTGGGAAATAATGAATTTGTAAATTGAATTATGTTATATATTTTTTATCTTAACTATACATACAGTAAAATATAGTTATACCATCAAATCCATTAAAGTTAAATACATCTTAATTTAAAATCCTGCATAGAGGAGGAGACACATAAAATTCTGAGATACTGGTTAAAATCATATTAGGTAAATCAAAATCCATTCACTATTATTACATTAGTAACAGTAAGAAAAGCCATTGATTCTGGATGTATTTATCACAATGTAAGCGGGTTTTCTAAATCGCTACTAAATTTTCTGAAAGTTCTGAAACTTAAAATTATGAGATTTTTTTAAAAATTGTTACTTGATATTGACTAGATTGAACGTAGAATGAAACATAACGTAAACGAATAAATTACATTATTTTAATATTAGCGAATTGCTCTAATGATTTATTAATTGTGGCAAGATAACCTCGTGCTCTTTTAATTAATTACTTTTTTGACGTGGGAGGTATATAGTTAACTAGCTATATGAACGATGAATACATTCTTATATACTTATAGGAGTCACTTCACTACACCAATTTTAAATCACCACATCTAAATAAATAAATAAATACGTTTTGTACAATCAAATTAGATTTGCGCCGGTTTGTATCTATGCAATTTCAGTGTTACTTTTCCGGTGGCGGTTTTTAGGACGGCGCCGGCTTCATCTCCGGGGCACTCATCTATATTATGTCCGTTCACTGAAACTAACAAATCACCTTTCATTATTTTACCATCCACGTCCGCACAGCCACCGTTCAACTGAAACCAAATACAAAAGATCACTTCCAATCTTATCATCTTGCTATTATTGCTTTGCTTACGATTTCTTTTACGTAGACTCCTTTACCGGTTTTTCTGACGGCGACGCTTAGACCTAACCCCTTCCCGGGCTTCTTCACCAATTCAGTGTCTATCGTTTGAAAATCCAATTTTTCTGGTCTGTAAATCAGTAATTTTATCTACAACCAAAAAAAAATCAACATCCAAAAAACGCATTATTACAACATCATACTTTTGGCAGTGTCTGTTTTAGTGATTGCGACGCAGAGCTATGCGTAACATCCTTTAAGGAAGAACTGTTTACGTCCAAAATCTGATCTCCAGGTTGAAGTCTACCATCTTTTTCGGCCGTACTTCCTTTATATATTTCCGAAATCACTATACCGTTCTAAAATACAAAATTAAAAATCAGCAATGAATTAAATACAGAACGTTCAAACTAGTTTGTAAAAATGCTTGCATCACCTAAGCACATTTTGCAATGATTTTGCATTTTTATTGATTCTGAGAATATTAAAAGCAAATAATTTGATGTTGTTCAGACTGAAACCTAATTTGGAAATAAATTGAAATTGTTAATAAAATTATTTCGGAAAGTACGCAGATAAAATATACCGGTTATGATAAAATAATTGCTATGCCGTTTACTTTTATTTCATACCTTGTGTACTCAATGTGATGATGACATCAAAAATAATTACTTGCGAAATTGCTTGGAATTGAAATCGAAAAGTAGTTTGACATTAGTTATTGGTACCTGTATGGAAGTATCTTTTCCACCGACGAAGCAAATGCCTAGTGTTTTATTATCGGTGCTGATTTCGATTGTGGTTTCCCGGCCCGGGGTTATGGGACATGTAGCTGGGTCAATCGGTGGCTCTGCGAACATAAAATCACCATGTATAAAATGGTTATATATATTATTTTTGTTATTGAAATGCAGATTTTTCATCGTCGTTGTACTCTACCTGGTATCGGTGTTGTAGGCCGGGGAGAGGCCGATCCTGGCTTAAGGGCTTTAGAAGACGCATTCTTTTCGGGGTCGGCCGAAGAAAGGCTTGTGGTTGGAGCCGCAGTCGCTCCAGATGTTGCAGCAGGGGTCGTCTTCTTTCCCGGATTGGAGACCACGAGCGTCACTAAACCTTCCGTTCGTTTCAACAGATTGGCGGCCTGGAATTATCGTTAGGTTGTGAAAATATAATTCAATCTTATTTACCGGTGACTCTCTCGAACAAACACCACACATATAAATATGTACACGCATATCTACACCTAGATATGTACAGAGAGGAAGAGAGTATGCAGTACCTGTATAATTAGAAAATGCTTTGATATACTCCAACGTGGGCCCATTTTCGAAACCTTACACTCCTCTTATCGCAGACGATGATTAAATGTAAAACTCGTGAGGAACACAGAACACCGACGTTTTCTATTCAATAGCGATGTAAACAAGTCAATGTATGAATTTACTTCACTGTTAGCGAACGTGTTAAGTGTTTGGTGTGTGTGTGGGTAATAACGAGTCAACAACAAACAGGCAGTCACAATCCACAGTGGTAATATATGTCCGTTCATTGGCGGTTAAAATGCAATTAGTCAAATAACGATAATCCAGTAAAACAATAATAATAAAAACAACGTGAACATTTAAATAAAATAAATAAATAAATTAAAAAAAAAAAACATCAAACAGCGATACTTACAGTATCGTAGTTGGAGCCTAGGAGGGAATCTTTGTTAACTGCCAATATCATTTCACCGATCTCTAGTCCAGCCTTGTAAATCAAAGAAAAGAACACACAGCTTAAAAAAACAGTCATACGAAAGCTGGAAGCGTTTCAATTAAATTCTTTCTCTCTTGGATCGGCTGCCGAAGAGTAAACAAAACGATAGAGAAGTGGAAGAAAATAGAACTTAAAATAATTTAGTGGGAACGTGGAGGAGGGAAAACGTGACTACTACATTTATAGGGATTACCTTTTCCGCGGAGCTGCCTTCCTGTATATCCGATATGAAAATTCCTTGACCAACTTCCGCATGCTTTCCCTCAATTATCATTATTCCTAAACTCTGGCTTCCCTGCAGATACACATAACACAGTCAACAAACATAGCACATTTAAACAAGATAACTAATGTAAAAAAAAATAAAATAAAAAAAACATCGAGTGGACGGAAGGGGACGAAATTAAATGAAACAACTAAATTCTTAATGAAAACAGGAAGTTATTCTATGTGTTTTGTGTTTCACATGGATTCGGTTTATATTCAATCCGCCGATTGCGTTAATTTCGTTTCGTTCATATCTAAACTATTACCCACACATGATGATTGCGATGATGATCATCCTAGCTTCTCGCTAGAAACGGTATTGAATTGAATTCACCGCTGTTTGCGGTGCTTTTAATTGAGCAACCTGCTATATTAATATACTCCACGCAACGGCAACCATGCACTACTAGTTTGAATATTAAACGGAGAGCAAATATTGCTCTTACAAATCCGTAGATTAGATAATGAAGATAAATTCCGGACAGCTAAATATCGGCCATCCAATATTGAAATAAACCTGAAACTTTTCGTATCGCTCGGATTTCCGGCAAACAACATCAACAAAAGCGATAATATAATTATAACAATATCAAAAATACTTGTTTCAATATATTTCTACATTAACATCAAAATATAATTAAATTATAGAAATTAATTAAATTATGAAATATTTATATAAAATAATAGTAAAATTTTAATAAGAAATTAATTTCTATGAATTTTTCAAATAACAAGATCCACGTGAATATATCTTATTGTGATTTCTAATATTTACATTTACTTTTAGTAAGATCTCACTAATTTACGTTTAATGTTTACATTTTTCTTGAAATGTTTGAAGCATATTTAGTTTTGCAAATAAAATATGAACATTTTAGATTGCGTTTATTTTAACTATTTTAATAAATTTTGCAAATTTATAATTTGTTAATTAAAATTCTATATACGGTTAATATTTATATTTTTATATATTTGTCATTTTATGAATTGATTGTTATTTTTATGTCTTTCAAGATTTTTTATGTTGAAATGAACGAGTCTTGAGTCTTAAGTCAAGAAATTTAAATTAAATAATTATAGTATTTAAATATTTTTTAAAATCGTTGGAATTTATATGAAATTTAATGATTGATGCAAGTGTTGAATTTATGATTGTTCTCGTTACATTAAAAGTATGTTTGCGTTTGAAGATAGAAGTATTAATAGAAAACTGGTAAAGAATCGAGCGGAGAGGTCTGAAATCGCGATTCTTAATAAATTTAAGTATGACCGCGTGGAGCAAATATTTAAGATTCTTTCGTCGAGTATATTTATTGTAAGCACATCTAACTTTAGAACTATTACTAAACCGTTTACGTTGCAAAAACGATTTTAGTGAGCAGTAAAAAAATAATGAGAACACATGTCGAAGATATGGAACGAAATTAACGCACGGTTCTCGAGGGCTATCAAAGAAAAGAAAAACATTTACACAATTGGATACTTGCAAAAAGGAAACAAGGAAGCAACAAAACCAATGTGTGTGTTTCTATCTGTGATATGTGTAGTAGTGTATAAATATATCAGCCGGTGGTGGTCGAAAGAGGCTGCAAAACATCAAATTTGCAGCCACTTTCGACACGTGTATAATACAAATAGTTATTTCGTTGTCGTGAATGTAAAAGCATACCTTCTTAATAGATATCGTTCTGACATTTGGATAGTTACTAAACGATTCCTCGGAAGCCTGCAGAAAGAACAAAAATTGTGGACTCAAACAACACATACGCTTTTCTCTCCCAAAGTCGCTCGGTTAAAGAGAAGATTTAATCAATCTATTTCTGATGACGCACTTAGTACCGGTTTCTATTATTTTTTTTTGTTGTTGTTAGAATTCGGGTTTCGTAGTTGCCTGCGATTAACGTTAAGATTCCAAGACATTGAACGCCCCCCAACGAAAAGAAAAAAAAACAGAATGTATTGCTTAGGTAATGTAGCAGAAAGCGGATTAAAAGAGAAGCGTTATGCACGGAGATCCCGTTTGGCCCTTTTTTCCAGCCCCTCGGTGCAGGCAACAAAGAAAACTCGAAAATAAAAATTCCACTTCTGCATTGGAGAAGAAGAAAAAGAAGAAGAAGAAGCGTCCCGAGGATGGAAAAAAGCGCTTAACGTAATAATGCGGCGTTTGGTGGGAGCGCTCATCTTTCGTTTTGCGTCGGCTTCCCAAAACTCATCTTCGAGATACGAGCGGAGAACGTGCACCACCAATATGCACCGTCGCTTCAGTTCAGACTTTCTTCTTATAATTATTGATGCGTCGTACCATTTTAGTTGGTTAAGATGAATTATTGAACTAAAGTCTGAACGGTCTGTCTGGATGCCTTCGTTACTGCGCGATGATTTATGAGATCCAGAAGGAACTGAAATGTACCCATAAACAGCCGAGTCGAGACGACGGATGAAACGGAACGCGTTGATTACGTATATATATATATAGATATAGATATATACGAGAATGTATTGAAAATTGTACGTCAAGCGTGCTGATGCGTGTGATGCAAACAAGATAAATTCGGCACAAAATCCAGAGATAGTAGTTAGAGCGTTGAAGAGTTGCGTCTCAGGCTTCGACTACTTACCTCTTCGGCGAGCGAAACGGGAAATTGCGTTATGGGTCGTACGGCGATGTCATCAATGGCTGCCTTTCGTCTAAAAATAAAGCACATTTTCATGTAATTATTTACACAATTATATATACACACTCTCGCATACATTCACATACGTTCAAATATAAATATATGTATGTATATAGATATACCTTCGGCTTAGCGAAAAGTAATCACAGATTATAATTGATCTAAGAAAAGACATGCTGCATACATTAACCACTTTTGTATTGAGCATGCTTAGTAAATAAGTAAGTGGCTCGTAAGTACGTAGCATGTGATAAGGAAATGATTAAGAAAGACGAAAAGAGAACGTTGTTCCCACTGGACAAGCACGCGAGCATTTTCGAATACGCCAATACGTTTTCCTACTCGAATGCTGCAAAATATCGACCTTGCACACAACGTGATCTTTCCTCTATCATCATACTCCTGCGGGCCACCATCGAATCGCGTGCCACCATCGTTCAAATCTGTATTATCAAGCAGGCTTGCACAAGTGAAATGCAGTCCACTTGGTTGCATAACTCCCCAATCCTACGCTCCGCACGATTTTCAAAAAATACGTAATCAATTTTAAACCGTTCTGATAATTCAAAAAGTTTATATCTTACAGATATAACAATACGAAAAAGTACTCTAGTCTATATTTATACGTATTACGTATGAAACATTCGAAAATTTTAACATTGTTGCTTGAAACTCTCTAAATTTAATGTAATATTAATAGTTATAATGTTTTAAAGTGGTTAAGTCATTAACTAAGATATTAATTATTGTAATTATTTCATATAAAAATATTGCATTTTAATTATAATAAAGATGAAAAATTACATAATTTTATTTACAGGATTTGTTTAAAAAGTAATTAATTATTTGATTAAAAATATTAATATTTTGACACAATATTCTTAAATATTTTAAAATTATTTCTGGAAAATTTGTATACAAAATATATTTTCTTACGAAAACTAAAAAATAAAATAATATTTTTTAGGCATTCATAGTTATTCCAATTTTCTGCTCTTAACTTTTTAAAGATGTATATGATATTCTAGAATTTTTTAAGTTTTTTTGCTATATATTTGAAATTTTCTAAATGATAAATGAATCGAAGTTTTTTTTTTTTTAATTCGAATGTGAACAAATTGTGTCCATATATCTTAAAATCTGAATTTGTTTAGAAAATAACGCTAATATTTCTTTAGAAAATAATATTGTAAAAAAAAGATGAGTTAGTTTCTATAATTTGATAATATATTTATAGAAATAAACCTGCACGTCTTCATATGAAAGTATTTTATATAATAAATAAAAGTCTGTAGGTTTATAAAGAAATCGATTCGCAAGAAGACCGAGCGGCTACCGCAAAAAGATAAGTCATAAAGAAAGTGATCATATGTTACAAAGAAATTTTATGAGAGAAAAATCTTTTCTTAAAACGTCAGCTTTAACTTGAAAGTATTCACATTTTATTTAACTTTATTTATATTGATTACAATGTAATCATTACATTATTTGAGATAATATTGTTTTAACAGAATTATTATTAACCTTTTGCGGACGGCGGATATATCCGACTTATTATTTACACATGAGATTATATGTAATGACGCAGCAGCTGTCAAATCTCAAAATAAAGGTTATGTATATTTTTTTTTGGTAAAGCTTTGACGTTATTAATCTATTAAGTTCAGTAAATCTTATCGAAAAAGAGGTTATTGAAATTTAGATTGCATAAGTGATTCGATTTTGGCAGAATAATCAATTTTGATTTATTGTAAATTACGGGAAGCAGCTCTTATCAATCAGAGACCAAACATGTTTGACTTGCAGAAGGAAAGTCATCAATCATAATTTCTCGAATCATTAATTGCAATTTACGTAACTTGTTTAATTAGATCTGATTTGATTTAATTCGTTTTAAATTGCCTTCAATTAGAGACGCACTCGCTTGTTATATAGCATGTAGCACAAACTAGTAAATCGGTTCAATATAATAACAGTATAATTAAACTGTTATTATTTTGCACAAGGATAAAAAAAAACATCATTTATGAGTAAAGTTTAATAAAAATAATTTAAAGTGCAAACATTTTGAACCTTCCTTTCTATATGACCCCCCATTTAATTGAGTTTGAAACTAAACTAAACTTTAAACTCGACCACATACAAATAAATGTAAAATGAATGAATTTTCTTTGTTTCGCCGTTCTCGCGCTGAATGGAATTTGCTTTAGTTGTTTGCCAAGCATAAAATTAACTCAAATTTTAATTACTAACTTCGTACATTAATTTAAATCTCTATTTAATTATGTAACCGATGATAATCAATTATTTACAAGATTTCGCTTTGAAAATCCACAATTTCGAATTAAGCTGTTTTCTAAGGATAAGTAAATCAGCTGTATTATTATTCAGTGGTAAGTTTACAAAAATAAATAATAATCAACTTATTTTTTTTATTACGTTCAGACTGTGCATTAATTCTGCTGAACCAGAATTTTACGAAAGTTTTTATGTATTTAGTGATACAAAAAAAACAACATAAGTCCGCGAGTTGTTGGGGGAATAAAGTTTTAAGTCCGCCCATCTGGAGGTATTAAAGAGTTTCAGCATCTTCTTATTGCAAAACGTATATATATTCTGCTTACGAAGCAACGAAACTAATTTGCATTACAAATTATTTCATAGAAAATAAAAATTGATAATTTCCCGTTTTTACAATTTAATTCGTTTAAAAATATTGTAAAAAACCTACTGCTACCTTCAAACAATAACTTACAATTATATAGTTTATCTATCTGTGTCATCTAAAGAAATCTTTTGTCATCAGATTTTTTATCTAAATTCAAGAGTCTTGTGTTTCTCATTTTCTTAAATTACTCACTTACTTATTGATTAAAACATTGTCTAAATATTATGTGATTTTAGTTTCTAAATATATTCTCAACTATTCAAAACTAATTCAAGTTTTATTCAGAAACGTTGTACAGTATTTTCTTTTACCGGTAAATAATTTAAGTAAAAACCGGTTAATTGGTAAATTTGCGCCCAATACATAGAAAACACAACAGTTTTGGTAATGGATTCGTTCAACTAAAATAAATTAAATTCTAGAGAATTATGCAAAAATTGGACAATATATCAGCTATTAATAAAGCCAATTTTTTATGTAGAAATGTTGATATTCCTATGTTAATGTTCAATAAGATTTTTTATGAATTACCGAAAATACCTGTATTTCTTGTCAAAAATTACCGGTAAAAATATAAATTCTTAATGGTATTGCAGCTAATTAAGAAGACTTAAAACCGCACAAAATATTCATTATGGAAAATGTTATAACTGTTTTACAAATATAAACAAATGTCGTTACATAATCCGCCGCACTAAACCGGTCTTCAATATATTAATATAATCAAAACATCATGCAACGATTATGCGAAGGCCGATCTGCTATAATGCATGCATATGATCATATGCTTCACTGAATATATGTATATTATTTGAAGGTCTGTGCATTTTCATTAAAGTCGATAATAAACCAAACGCTAATTGGTTTTAAGAATTTAAAGCGCGTTTACATTTATGCGTTGATCACGTAATATAATAAATATTTGGAAAGTGCTGCGCATGTTCTAAAACTATTAATTATATAAATTAAGATGACAATTGCGACGAGAATGAGAGCTCCAGTTGTTATGGTTGGTAAGAAACATGCTGTTAACATTTCTAGTTTGTAATTATTTTCCATATAGGGCATTATACAATCGTGGAATTGAAGAAAGCCATTTCGTTTTATTTGCTAAAATAGCCTTGATTTGTTGTTTGCAGTTTGATAATGATTATTTTGTGTTTATTTCTTAGAAAAAGTTCTTCAAATGCCCTTGTTTTGATCGATGCAATTAGATTATTAATTGATGAATGAATGATTGATTGATTGATTGATTGATGGAGATCGAGTATATAAATGTGAAATTGGTTTTACTTACTTAGAGATGAAGATAGATATAGATATTACCTTAGTATAATAACTTTAAATATTGGTCCAGATAATCCTTTGATGATGGCCGACGCATTAAGATGACACCTCCCGTGAAGCACAACGCCATTCACCTGCAAACACGTAAATAGGAAAAGGGATCTGATTAAAACTGGGTCTCGCTGTGTAAGGATACTGTGCAAATGAGAATTACCATAACAAACGCAGCCAACAAAGAGGGACCCAACCGACGACGACCGGAAGAGGCAGTTTTATATAACTTAAATATATAAGTCCACACTACTACTACTGTGGCAGCGCGAAAATTATATTGTCGACGAGCAATCAACCCATTTGTCTCAATTGTACCTAATTATTGTTTAAACTTACGACGCGGATGGAACTCGTCTTTACGCAATTAGCGGATCAGAAATAAAGTGTCGATTTCGATTACGAACGAAACGCGAATTCGTTGCTTGGAGGTCGCGCAATTTTTATGCTTTGATCTTTGATCCATGATTATAGCAAATACGCGTTTAAGTGCATTCAACAACATTTTATTGTGTTTTATTTAAATCACTTTTTAATTACTTAGGAAAATAATGCTTCACGAATTCTTGGAGACTTTTCGAAAATAGTCATTACTTGTACTTAACGTGTAGAATGATTTATAATTATATTAAATCATCTTTATTATAATTAAGACTTGGAGAATGTATACTGAAGATGTATCAATTGTAAATAGATTTTTTTTTTAATAGATTTACACCAAGTCATGCAGTAATAATAATGCTTCAACTCTTAATGAAAAAGTTTCGCAGTTGCTTTGTTCGGCGCATTTTGATTTATTTCTCGTGTTTCTCTAAATATTTTCTATTTTCACATCACCTGCAGCCTTTTGCAGGAAAAATAAATAGTTTGAAGCAAAATTGGTTTTCGCTAAGAGGCAGAAATAATATAGAGTGCGCGTCGCAAATGCCAAATTATTTGTTCATCTTTTGCACTCGTTTTATGCAATATGCACTATGTGTGTGGAAGTGTCCGAAAAGGATTTTCATTCTCGCTTATTTAAAACTGCAAGTGCCGAGATGAGAATTGTTCGTCGGGATTATACTGAAGCTCTATTGTGATTTTGGCGTGGGTCACATTATAAGATTAAATTTCCCTCTGGAAATCTCTTTAGTTAAGCACGAAGGGCTAAAACGTCATATCAATATCCATCACGGTTTATTTCATCTCTGTTATTCCAAAATAGTTTACTGTTCAGCAATTTAATATAATATTGAATTAGACAGACCAGAAATTTTCACTGAACATTAAACATTTTAATACCGTTTCCATTGGAGGTCCAAGTAATATAAATTTAATTTATACCAACGAGATCCATAAACTCAAAGAAAATGTAAAGTACGTTGCCATTTTCGCGTAATTCTCTGTCAAACGTGAAGAAACTTTTTTTTAAGCTTCGAAAAAGCAGGGTCTTCACATTTTTGCTTATATCTCGAAAAGTATGAGCGACAAACTCATTATTCAGTAACCAAATTAAACTTAAATGTTCATTCTATAATACGTGTATACTGGCATAATTGTATCGTTTGCCATTTTCGCGTAATTCGCAGTCAAACTTAAAGAAACGTTTTTTTAAGCTTCGAAAAAGCAGTGTCTTCACATTTTTGCTTATATCTCGAAAAGTATGAGTGACAAAGTAATTATTCAGTAACCAAATTAAAGTTAAATGTTCATTCTATAAAACGTGTATACTGGCATAATTGTATCATTTGCCATTTTCGCGTAATTCGCTGTCAAACTTGAAGAAACGTTTTTTTAAGCATCGAAAAAGCAGTGTCTTCACATTTTTGCTTATATCTCGAAAAGTATGAGTGACAAAGTAATTATTCAGTAACCAAATTAAAGTTAAATGTTCATTCTATAAAACGTGTATACTGGCATAATTGAATCGTTTGCCATTTTCGCGTAATTCGCTGTCAAACTTGAAGAAACGTTTTTTTAAGCTTCGAAAAAGTAGTGTCTTCACATTTTTGCTTATATCTCGAAAAGTATGAGCGACAAAGTCATTATTCATTAACCAAATTAAAGTTAAATGCTCATTCTATAAAACGTCTATACTGGAATAATTGTATCATTTGCCATTTTCGCGTAATTCGCTGTCAAACTTGAAGAAACGTTTTTTAAGCTTCGAAAAAGCAGTGTCTTCTCATTTTTGCTTATATCTCTTAAAGTATGAGCGACAAAGTAATTATTCAGTAACCAAATTAAAGTTAAATGTTCATTCTATAAAACGTGTTTACTGGCATAACTGTATCGTTTGTCGTTTTCGCGTAATTCGCTGTCAAACTTGGAGAAACGTTTTTTTAAGCTTCGAAAAAGCAGTGTCTTCACATTTTTGCTTATATCTCTTAAAGTATGAGCGACAAACTCATTATTCAGTAACCAAATTAAAGTTAAATGTTCATTCTATAAAACGTGTAGACTGGCATAATTGTATCATTTGCCATTTTCGCGTAATTCGCTGTCAAACTTGAAGAAACGTTTTTTTTAAGCTTCGAAAAAGCAGTGTCTTCTCATTTTTGCTTATATCTCGAAAAGTATGAGCGACAAAGTAATTATTCAGTAACCAAATTAAAGTTAAATGTTCATTCTATAAAACGTGTTTACTGGCATAACTGTATCGTTTGTCGTTTTCGCGTAATTCGCTGTCAAACTTGGAGAAACGTTTTTTTAAGCTTCGAAAAAGCAGTGTCTTCTCATTTTTGCTTATATCTCGAAAAGTATGAGCGACAAAGTAATTATTCAGTAACCAAATTAAAGTTAAATGTTCATTCTATAAAACGTGTATACTGGTATAACTGTATCGATTGCCGTTTTCGCGTAATTCGCTGTCAAACTTGAAGAAACGTTTTTTTAAGCTTCGAAAAAGCAGTGTCTTCACATTTTTGCTTATATCTCGAAAAGTATGAGCGACAAAGTCATTATTCAGCAACCAAATTAAAGTTATATATTCACTGTTTAAATGTGTTATATCTGGTATAGTTGTATCATTTAGTCGTAATTAACTTTGACACTTGAAAAAAGTTTATATGTCGACAAACAATATAAAACGTCAAATGTGTAACATATATGATTCAATTGGTTTAAAAATTCAATAATTGAAATTTAGTTCATGTTTTTATATATATAAATATTATAATTAAAATCTATTGATTTTACGTTGTGGTAAATGATTAAATTGTGAAATTGAATATTGTGAAAGTAGTGTTAAGATTGTAATTTGAAAGAATTGGCTGGGGTAATGTGCAATTTATATAAAAGGAAACAGTTTGTGTCCTGAATAGAAGATAATTGATTAGATAATTTAGGTTGCGTGATACGTCTACGTCCCCGAAACCCATAAACCTCCGGCCAAACTACAAACATAAAATGGGGGGTAAATGCACTCTCTCCGACCGAAGTAATTCTAAACAGATTAAATGATGTGCCATTAAACTAACACTGCACGTGCGAGTTGGGTCCTTTGTCGAGGTGTCTGCCCATCATCAATCGATAAGCAAGCCTAAAATTGCTCGATCTACATTATCCCGGGTCACCCAAGTCATCCCGTGATCATCCCCATCTTCCTCTTAAGATATTTAGCTAAATTACCTCTAGTATCTCATCACCGACTTGTATGCCTCCGGTGCGATACGCCGCTCCGGTCGGATTAATTCCGCAAACGAAGACGGCCATGCAGTTGCGGTCCTTGTGGCCGGCCAAACTTAGGCCCAAGCCCTGACCCACGTTCCTCTCCAACTGAACCATTAGGATCGAATGTCCCAAATTCGAATACTTTTTCTTCACTTTATCTGCAAAAAAAAAAATAATTCAAACCAAATATTAATTACAATGTGTATATTAAACATTAATTATTTCATAAAAATCTTAAGTCTATATTTAAATTAAGGAATGTATTTGAATCACGCCTGAATTAAATTTAAACCTTGTACACTATTTGAAAAAAGAATTAATGTTAAAAAATAATTTCAGGATCGTTAACTCAAGAATCCTCTCCTTCATAATGAAAATGCCGCTTCCTTTTTGCAATTCAATTTTTCTGGAGTATTATCATTTTATAACATAATTTTTCAGCTTTGATTTCACAAAACCAACATTTCTAAAGTGTTAGAAAAAGGGAATCCGCATCAGCTTTTGGGTTTTGTAAACTTTCAGATCAAATTTATTTCGTTTTCGTGCAATGATTGGAAAACGTATTAACTTAATGGGTAATCTGTACACTTTACATTTGATTATTTGGCAGCTGATATTGAAGTGTAGCTCATGAATTAGGAAATTTTAAGAGTATGATTAATTCTATTTACTTGTTATCATATTTGATGTTACCATTAGAGCCGAAAGGCTTTAATAAACTTATATACACATAAATTCTCTTCTACTATTCTGGATCTCAAAACACGTCCTCCTTTCATCTCCTGTGACCTATCCCGAAAGTTCTTTCGTGCATTAATTTCCATTCTTAACTAACTTTTAGAAGTCAACCAAGCAAAAATCGTCCCATTCACGCCTGGCACATAAAACACAATTCAATCCGACGCATTCTTCATAAAATTTCATCCACACGACTATTTTTCCTTTCATTCCCTTTTTTCGTAGCATAAAATGGGAACTTATTCACACATTTTTCATCTCGATTTTTATATAGAACGTAACACATGTCGCATAATATATTTCATACATCAGGGATGAAAGTACATTATTTTTTTGACATTTTACTAAACTGACTCGTGCAATTATATGAAATAAATTCGGACAATTGGAAATGTACATTTGATTATAGGATTAAAGTGGAGTCCGGTTGTCATTTAAGTGAAATTTCGCTGAATGCATCCATCAATTGTTCGTCGACTCGATTCAATTCCGACGTAGCCCTTTTGTTCATTCGAAGTTGAAATGCGATAGTTTCATTCATCGCCTGATGAGAATCCGGCGCTTGTTTTCATCATTGTATACGATGTATATAAATGCGTCCCGTCCTGTTTTCTCGGCGAAAGCAATTTTGCTCAAATGAATATAATGCAGGTTGTAATTACTTTAAATAAAGGAAATACCTGTTTAACAACACAACTTACTCCATACGTTCCAACTTGCTCAACTTGTAACAACACCATCAAGGGATTATCCGAAGAACTAAATGCCTTCCCAAAACAATGAATTAATTTATACGTTACCCTTCCTCTATGGCAGAGCTTACCATTAGGTTAGATTATCACCAGATATTCTAAATGTGCAACGATATATTTTTTTTATTCATTAAAATATTTGATCATAGCGTTTTTAGTTCAATTAATTTTGTTGAGACTTTTATTTGGATGCTCTCGGCTAATACAGTTTGGTGCCCAAGACTAATAATGTTTTGGGGCCCTCAACTAATACTCTACTGAGACGCTTCATTAATACTCTTTGATAATATTGCTGGGGGCCCTCGACCAATACTCTTTGAGGGGTCCTCGGTGAGTACTGTTTTGGGGACCTTAGACCAATACCGTTTCTCCAACTCAGTTTGGGGCACAATTAGCCCTACATACGCCACTAACTAGTAAAATTGCCGGTTTTAAATTTATATATGGTTTGGTCTAAAAATAACAATTTCAAATAGAAAAAGTGAATTTTTCAGTCGAAATAATAATGTAAAAATGTCATCGATTCGAAGATTCATTAACAACAAATATTTAAAACATAGTTGAGTGGATCTCACTGAAAAACGTTGAATAACACGAATTAAACGTTTAAAAAAGTTAATAAATTAATCACTTTTCAAAATAATACATTGTATAAATTTGATTTCAAGCAAAAGAAATAAAAATTAAATTTTTAACATTTTGTGCTGTTTTCAATATTTAATAATTTTTAATAACAATTAAAGTGATAAAACGTTTATAAATTGGATAAGAAAGTAATAATTAGCCAAACGTTAATGGAGGCATCGGCAAACCCCGGAAATTTTCGTTCTTAACAATTTTATTGGTTCTTTCGCGCGAGTCGCTCCGCAGACCATTGGTTCCTTAACTATAAATATTTTTTTCTTAACGTCAACAATCATAAAAATGTCTGTTTGCTACAGTAAAAAATTACTACGCTAAACCAATCGTGTCTTTTAAAATGAATGCGTTTCATTTCTAAACTTATTGAAAGAAATTAGTATCAATTTTTATTAAAATAAATTATTATACTGTTTAAAATAATACATAAATATTGAAAAATAAAAATGCATTTTATATATTAAAATTACTTAACTCGTAACAAATTATTTAGTTTCTATAAGCGATATTTGCCAAATTACATATTTAAATATAGTAAAAAATCGATAAATTCAATTTTGATGATGCTTTATTTCAAATTAAAATTTATGTAATAAAAAAATATACAGTAATTTTTTGGCTTTACTTTATACATGTCGCATTTATGTATTTTTTTGTTGAAACAAATATTAATTTGTATATCGTGTCGTATACATTAAAATAAATACTTAATAATCAAAAGAAATTGCAAAAATTCTAATTATTCATTTTAATTATTCATAGAAATTCTAAATTATATTAATTTACTAAATTTTTATTTAAATAAAATTTTCTCGTTTGATAAAAAAGCAATAAAAATTAGTGATAATCTGCGTCACGATTGAACACCTGCACTTGCAGCTGCGTTTAAACAATCCTTATTTGGGCACAAAAATAGTGCGTTTCGCACAGAAAATCGATAAAAATAAACATATTATTTAAAAATTATTACAAATAAACGAATAGTCGCGAATCCTCACGAAGAATCATTTGCAGCTGCAAATCTTAAACGATAGAATAATTTTTATAAACGAAAGAAAATTGTAATTATTTTATTACTGTTTTAAAATCTAGTTTGAAGACCATTTAGTTTTACAAATTTATCTTAACATATTCGAAGCTGATCAAATTTTCATAGTTTTTTTAAGGAAATTTCTAATGAAATTATGCAGCGTTTCGTAAATTAAAATCATTATTACTAAATCATGAATTTTGGTATATTATTAAATGTTTAATCAATTAAGAAGATGAATATTACATAATACGAACTTATAAAAAATATATTTATTTATATATTTTCATGTTTAAATTCTCTGTAATTCCTCCAAATTATGGGGTTTCTATAAATTTGACAAAGTAGAAAACCAATATCAACAAATATAAATTAACAGAAAAGTTTGATTGACAATATTTTGAATTGAGTTATTTTTTTTTAAATTTGTTGGAAAGAAAAAAACGATAAAATTTTCTTTCTTTGATAAATATAAACCCTTTTTAATTCCACATGCTTTCAGTTTCAATTCACAGACCCTGCACCCATTGTTCCATCAGAAAGACAACCTTTTGTGCAATATTCATATATTACACAGAAATTATTTTCCTGACGATGGTAAAGTAATCCATCTTGCAATGAGCCGGGAATTCGTCCCGGTGGATAAATCAATGTCTGAATGTGAGCTGAACCGTACGTGAGCTGAAACTGTCGAGTACATTTTCTTTGGCAAAAAGATTGCAAGCAAAATATTTTCATTTCCATTTTTATAACCACTTAAATGGAATTAAGGGTGAGGCGAAGAATCAATTAAATCTTCAAATATTGTCTAAGATAAATTCATAAAATTTAATTAGAAAAATAATAAAATAATTAAGAAGTTTTCGATTTAATTTTTGAAAAGAAATGAAACAAAAATTGTAATTGCGTTTTATTTCTGTAGACTTCAAATTGTTTCCCAAAATTGTTCTATTTGTCAGAGGAACAATAAGATACACACAAGATTGTTCTCAAGATTCTCGTCGAGATTATATAGATTTAACAAAAGGCTTATATGGTGCAGATATATTTATATCGATGATTTAATAAGATGAAACGTAAACATCAATAATCAAATCGATGGAATATTTATTTTATTTTATTCCAAGTTACCAGTTTTCAGGATGAAACTATTTATAGACGTGTTTCAATAGACAGCACTAGGTCAATTACATCATTTTTGGAGCAGGTCCAACGCGAAAAGCACTGTTGAATGTTTTCATTTTCAATAAAATACTTTATCTTTTTTAAGTGATTTCAACTTTATATTTATTTTAATATCAAATAAGTGATATATTTCATCTGAAATAGAAAATATCAACTTCATACGAAAACAATATAATTTATTTAGGGCGGATATATTCGCCGCCGTATAATAAAAAATGAATTAAAAACTGCACTTTATCTGATCTTGGATATAAGCACATCAAAAAATATAATTTCAGATTTAAAAGTACCAAAAATAAAAATGATAAAGAAGTAATTGCAAACAAAACAAAATTATGAAAAATTCTTCGAACTTCATTCTTCATTAAATAATCTTCATTATAGAAATAGATAAATATTTGTTTAAATTGATTAATTTATACATTAATTCAGTATCTTTTTTAGGTGTCATTTTTTTAAATTAGGTAGTTTTGAAAATTATTCAAGCTTTATATCTGCAACCAACAGTACATGATAAATAAATAAAACTGTCAACATATAATTAAGTTTTATCCGCTGATCTAAGATTTGATAGCTGAACCACCGCAATGATCGTAAAAAAGCGTATTAACACTGAAAATAATAGGGCGGATATATCCGCCACTGGCTTGATCGTGTTATTTACAATTATCAGATGATTCGCTAATCCAAAGACAGGTTTAATTCAAAATTAATCAGTTAAATTGATGGATTGTTATGGTCGTGCAACTCACCAAGTTCATATTCTGTTTCCTGATCCTCGGCTATGGTTTCCATAGTTCCATGTTTGTGGTGCGGCAAAAGCCACTACCGTTTCCGGACGAGCAGCGCGGTAGCAAAAGCCGCATATCCTGCACTCATTGTCGAAATCCAAATGCAATTCATCTTTTGCACACGAGCGAAAAATTCCCGCTGATCAAGATTGTCGAGGCATGGATTTCTCGTCGCATCCGCATCGCGCACACAAAACTTACGTCAAAAAACGATGGCACTAGAGTCAGCTAAAATACCCGTGTTTCAATTAATCCATTGATTTTCTGTACCAAATTCATAATAAATTTGATTGACGCATTTCAAATAATTTATTGATTTTGAGTACGATTTTGCTATTTTATAATGAATTTAATTCAATTCACAAATAATGATTTTTCATTAAAAATTTAACAAAAAAAAAACAAGTTAAATATTAACATTTGTTGATATATGTAAGATAAAATGCAATCTGCAGCGAGTAATAAAAAATAGTGCAATAATAGAAAAGCAATTAAATTTTATGGTTGAAAATTGTATATGTGTATTTTTTAATTAAAAAAAAAACTTACATTTGCACGTATTTCAAATTATGAAATATAATTGACTTTAATATCTTGTGAGGTGTTAAGGAAACTCAACTGTTAATTAGTTTTGTAGGTGAAATTCTAAATGAAAATTTAACATTTCCTTTGAAAATGTATAATTGCAATTTCACTACACTCGTGTGAACATACTTTACTCATGTTTAACACCAACCACATTCATGTAAGAATCTATCTTAATTTCATCTAGACCAGTTATGTGCAAACTTCTTAAAGATTGGCACAAAATCACGCACTTAAATGTGTTTTTTTTTAAACAATCTGACCCGCGGGCCTTATTTTGCCCATCACTGATCTTACTGTTTTATAATGTTTTTAATTATCATGTATTATATCTGTTGCTTGTGCAAGTAATTAACAAAGTTTATTTTAAATAAGCATTTCGTTAATTAATTTTGCTAATTAACTAATTAAAATATTGCAATGGAAATTAATTTGACAAACATTTTCATTCCTTTTTGGAAGAATTTAAATTCTCAATCAGTTTCGATATTTCCAATAAAAAGAAATTAGAATTCTGAAAAATTCTGAAAAAATACTTAAAATAAAATACTTAAAATGAAAAAACCGTTGTAGCATTTTAAGATTATATTAATAATATTTTAAATGTTTAATTATGATGTTTAGGTTTGTTATTTGAATATTGTGAGCAACAGATGGAAATAAGTAATGAGATTTTTCAATATTAATGCTCGATATATAAGTTTGTATTGTTGTCAGTAGCATTCGGAATAGGAGGATGAAGAGTCGTCGGCAGTTATGAAAGCGGGTCGAGGAAATGTTGGGACTCGCTGAAAAAGACGCGACCTCGTAACCCGTAACATTTGAGAAATGGGTCACAGCTTTCCAGAACACACGACCCCACAGTTCCAGCTCGCAACATTCGTCGAAGAAGAAGAAGAAGGGGGATGCTGTGCACCAATTTACTTGCGCACGCCACTCTTACAACCCGGAATTATCGCATCACATCTTAGCCTCCATCCGTTTCGACCAATACACTTATTCATCTTAATTTTTAACAAACAACTAAATAAAACAGGAGCAGCAGTAAAATGTTAATTGGACAAGGCTTATTTGCATAAAAGTAATCTAAATATCGTCGACCTTTACAATTCATCATTTTAATATTCATGCTGAAAGTGGGAGAAGAAACGCAATGAGACAAACGGCATTACTGAAATACCAGAAACAATTACAAAAAAAGAACGCTTAAGAATTTCGCCTTGGCGGTTTATTTTTGAACATCTCCGTGTATTTATGAAAATTATTTAAACGATATTCGATAATTTTAGATGTAAAAAGTTGAGAAACAAATAGATTTCGGCCGTGTTTACAAGTTTATAAATAAAGATTTCCGAATATCTCCGGTACAAATTCCAATCATTTCCTGTTAAAAATCTTGCAAACAAGAGAAAAAAAAACATAATTTATCTGCAAGTTAAACATTTAATCCTGTCAGTCGTATTAATGCACGTTTTGATAATATTCCTAATGTTTCATTTTTTGTAAATTTTAATTGTACAAAAATTGTAAATTACATTTTCCTAAATATTGAGATATTGAATTTTATGTATGAACATTTTTTGGTCTTCCTTATTTTCAATGTTGTAATCCACTATATTTTCAACCAATTATTTTTTCCACCCTGACTTTTTTTATATAAGAAATGTAAATTATTATCAAAAATTGAAGCTCAAAAGGATATAACGGCGAGAGACATTCAGCTCAATCCAAGAAATTGAAATAATTTGTAAAGAAACTCATATTTTCACAGAAAAAGCTATGCCAACTCGGGTCTCTTTGAAGTATCGCAATAAATATAAATCGGAATAAAATCATAGCAAGAATATTTTCATATTTTAAACGAGATTTATACTTTATTTAGTTATTACGTCCAATAAACCAATTTATATATTTTTATTTTGAACAAAAAAAAAAGCATTTTTTTTTCATATTTCTTTAATCAAATTATTTCCTACCAAAACCTACAAATAAAATAGTATTATAACATCTACCAATTAACCTAAATAATCGTTAATTGTAATTATTATAAAAATAAAATATCCACATCAGATATTTGCTGATCCATTTTATTTAATTAACTCCACTTCCAAGAAAACCTAACGTGTCAATACTAAAAAAATAATAGTATAGTCATATTTATTTTCAGTAATTGCACTGTCTTCGTACTTATTGGTATATCTGTTTATGTTAGTATCCTTCGCATGGTTCATCGATCCGAATATTCAGTGCGAAAGTGTTTATTTTTAACGCACGTTACTCTAATAAATTGCCTTCGTTTTCCCACATTTCCATTCCAAACAGAAAATAACATATATTATTTTTTTGCAATAACTATTTGCACTTTATTAAATTATATTAATAATAATAACCCAAAATAATTTATAAAAATCCTTAATAAATTACAGAATTTATACTAAAAATTATTTATTTTGATCATAAATTATTACTATCAGTACTTTAATATTTATCAAGATTTTGGACTTATTTAAGTGGCAGTGCAAAATTTATTTTTATATCACAAAATAATTCTTAACTTTAAAATATTTACAATAATATGAAAGTTTTAAAGTCGCTATGTAATCAAATGAACTAACATAACACAATTACGTGTGTTTAATGGAGATGGTTATTATCGGCGAAGTTTCTCACCAAGTTTCAAGCTGTCAAACTTTAGTTAGTAAATGTTTCAATGAAAGATAGTCTACGTGTACGTAAGCATTTATTGTTCACTGCAATATTAGAGATTATACAACAATTATTATTGCAGTTTTCATATTATTATAATCAATATTTCTTGAATATCCACAGATATGTAAATGTAATTTTTAAGAAAATTTAATTAATTATTTTTTTAAACCATTGTGTTTTATAGTGTCTGAAATAAAAATAATTAGTCGATATTTTAGGGGAAATATTAATGGCACGACAAAATAGGACATTAAAATAATTATACAATAAATAAGGTAAAATGGAATATGTCATGGTAATTCTCTAATTAAAGTAATTATTTAAAAAAATATTAATATTTCACATACGTTTCAAATCAAAATTAATTGAACAAACATTATCCTAATTAGTAGTCCCTAAAATGTCCTTTAATTACGGAGCTTAATTTGTGTAAACAATTATCTGTACTACGCGTAGCATTAATTACAGTTTAGCAAATAATTAAATTATCTAAATATCAAGTGTATTAAAATTTTCTATATTATTGCTATTTGGTAAATCTTATCCATTTATCAAAATTATAAGTTTATAAAACGTGAATATAATAGATTATCATTAAAAATACAGAATTGGTAATTTCTAAACTTTTTAACAAAATGAGAAAATTAAAATTAAAATAATTAATTTTCGTTTTCATTTAATAAATTCAAATATTTCCAAATTTGTTGTTGCTTTTTGAAATCAATACAAATTGACTAGTTCAAATTTTTATTTATTAAATCAAATATTTGGTTGACTCGAAATATTTCATTCATCAATTATGATGAATGCTTTAAACCATAAAATAGTGTTATTACATTCGTATCGGGTTGATTCAATTCCAGCGATGCGTTTTCTCGTAACAGTTCTTATTTCGCTCGATATAGCAGAAACCGACTCCGGAGATTCTATTACCGTAAATCTACTGCAACTGATACCGAGTTACAAATTACCGCTGTGTAATAACTAGTATTGCCAGTTTTTTTTTCTTGCAAACTTCTTGTAAGCGGTGAGAATATTTTTATCTATTAGTAGACGAAAGAACTATTTCATATTTTGATCATTTTGCATGGTTAAAAATTGAATATTTTTTCTTCGTATAAAATAATTAAATTTTTGAAAATCAAAGTAATTCTAAGATTTAAGTCACATTATTTAAAATTTGATAATTCCATTTGTGTTTAAAAAATCACAATATTTATATATTTTATTTAACAAAAAACTACTACTTTAGTGTTAAATGTGGCTTCCATTCAAAAATTTTCGCGAATCTTAGTAGTAATTTTCTATTAATTAAATAAAATTTATAATATATGAATGCGACTCTTATTGATGAATGAATGTGGAAATGGTTGGAATATACACACCTTCATCATCATAATGTAGGACGTCAACATTTTCGGATGCCAAAGTAAGAATGCGGATGAGGGGTTTAAAATAGTTGGGAAATTAATAATTCCGATGGAACGGATCGATCGATCGAGCGACGCAAATAATGCCAGCGTAATTCCATGATAGGCACTACTGCGTAACCGTAGACACATTACGTAAATTAATTTGCTCAAACATTGAATATCATTTTCTGATTGACGATCAGAGTATAGAGTTTGCAAACACGCGATCTGAAAATAACACACGTCCACTTCAAATGCTGCCTCTATTGCCAACAAATTATTTTTCGAATTTCAGTTACACATCAGCTGTCTCAGCATTTATTTTCGTTATATTTACTTCATGCTCATTCAGTAAACTCGTTAAACTCTCAACTCTAATTGGCTGCAACAGCAATTTTAATATTTCTTTTTTATCAAAACAAATATAAATATTGCAAAATTGTTGACCCAAATAACAATTCAATCAAATTCAATCTTGTAAGCATTTTCTAGTCTTTGTAAGATTGATTAATCATAATTCTTGGAATAATTTAGCAAAGCGCATTAGATTCGAAAATTTTTCTGACGGAGTTAAGTGGATTTAACGCTCATGAAAGCTAGTGCTAAATCAATTATATTTCTTTGTAAAGAAAGATGAAGCGCTTTGAAAATCCTCCAGTCAAGTCAATTACTGATAAAAGAAATACTAAAAGGAGGAGAGGCTCTAGAAATACTCTTTTTCTCAGACGATCAATCAATGAATATAGTTGGAAATGAACTATTTGCTTTAGGAAATTGAAACCGAAAATAAAATTATTTTTTATACTAGAATTTTGGGATGTTTTCTTTTTGTGTTCATTACCTTTATTAGGACATAATTGATATTCTCCGGTGTTGATGAAGAAATTATTCTAAAAAAAAATCATTTCTAATATTTATATAAAAACCGGTTTTCCAATCGTTATTTTTTATAAAAACCGGTTTTTTAATTTTTACCAAAAAATACAATTTATTTATATCTTACTGAGCTGATTTTAACTTAAAAATATTTCCGTTTTATGCAAGAAACGATTTTGTGTTTTTAATCCACTAATTATATATTTTATATATTCCTAAAAAACGGTTTTTTTAGTTGAAAGGAAAAACCGGTTTTAGAATTAAAAAATTCATCTATGCGAATTTTCCAAATTAAAAAAAATTGCAGACTTATCCAGCGGACAAAGAGCTTATGTTTTATATGAAAGCCACTTCATATAGCAGTTTCAGCTTGTATTACTTTGAAGTCCACATATTACATTTTCTTTTAATTCTATGGACTAATCTCTCCTATGGAAGCAATATATGAACCGAAAAACTAAAAAAAAAAATATTATCCATATAATGTTTATTTTGTAAAGCTTGTGATCTCAACTTCTTTAAAACGATAAACTTTATGTTTGTTTGCCTTACATATTCTTTGAATTCATGAAAAGTACACATTCCAAATGTTTATATTATTGTATGATACTTTTCCACTTTCGAATTCCACAAACTAATCATTTATGTAATAGTCTGAAAAGAGTTTTCTTCGACTCCTTCAAGTACGTAAAAGTCTTTAAAGTAGTTTCTAAGAGTCACTAGAAGTTCCTAATAAGGAGTCTTTAGGTATTACTAGTTAGACTCACAAAAAGACCAACTTCCTAATTAATAACTTAAGAGAAGAATGTAACTCTTAGTTGATAATCTATGAGATCAAGACTTGTTGTAATTAATATTTATAAACCCCGTTAAGATTTTTGTTCCCGGGACACGACAAACCGAAACATTTTTATTGATCGTTTCGTTAAAACGTTTCAGAATGATCAAAACGGAAGAATTTTATTTTATTGTCTGATACACGCATTGCAATGTAAAATTGAATGTTATTGCATGAAAATGTAATAGCGTTTCGTAGAGACGAGAAAAGTGTTTTTGAAAGAGGCAATAGTGAAGTTGTTGCCTTTAACACTGCAGATTTACTTCGATTTCATTAAAAAAAGGATGTGACTGACGTATAGATCGGTCGGAGGAATGCCAGACTGGGTGAAAAGGATAAATAAAAAGCGGATAGCAGGATTGAGTTATAGCAAGTCGTTGTCGTTCCTGAAACGCATTTCCAATCTCGCTGCTAAATCACTCAACGTTTCAACTGGACAAAGAAATAGAACTTATATAATACTATGAGTGGAGTGGTATCCAGCTTTAATTGGCTTTTCTTATTTGTTTGGATTTCTTTATTCCCGTTTCAAAGATTTTCAATTACAAGATTTACAATTAATATTTACTTAAATACCATAATGTAATCAAATTTTTGTAGATCGGTTAAGAATAATTTAAAAAAAATTTGAAATCTGAATTTGTGCTGTTCTTACATGAACGTCTCCCCTTGAATACAGGACGGGTACAACGACCCCAGGCGTTTAGAATTTACTGTATTTCAACAAGGTCGGTTTTGGGGGAGAGTTCTTAGCAAACACGAGAATATAAAGAAACGTTTTCAAAAATAAAAAAGACATCCACCTCGCTTATGTACTTGGTTAATTGAATCAACCAAGGATAATAAACCGAGCACGGTATTTACACCTTACATTTTCTTTCTCATTCAGTTTAATTTCGTGTTCAAGGGAAAATAATAATGCAAACGATAATTACTTATTTCTTTAGGGTTTGCGCTTTTGTATGTAGCAGGGTGAATAATAGAGTTTTCGCGCAACAATGAGTTTGCAATTGGTTTGTGTTTTATTGCGCTGCGAAAAGAATTCTAGGAATGAGCGATTTAGGGTGCGGAATTAATTGCTATTCTCGAGGCAATTTGGACCAGATTGTTTTACGTACCGCGCGATATGTCTAGTGGAAAATGTAAAAGAAGTGGTTTAGGGTGAAATAGAAAAAAAAAAAGTATATATGTGGCATCAAACTGAGGAGAATATAAACATAATATTGGTTTTCCACTGGTGAAGATTTTTAGGTCAGCTGAAGTTGTATGCAAATGGGTTCGGGTGGGAAAAGGGAGGAGCAGGAAAATGTATGTGTGTATGTCCGCGCAGTGGATGCAAATACGGAGGACACTGCTAAACCGAACGAAAGGGAGGGAAATATTGCTATATATATATAACTAAAAAAAAAAGTTTATATGTTAGTGGAAAAATTATTTATATAGAAGACTGCTAGCAATAGAAAACCCGGCACAGCATGCTAAACAGGTACATAAAACCCATTATTATGCAACGTACTTCACAGTTCATCAATTTTTAAAGGCTCACACTCTTCCAGCTCCCCAAACAAAATCATGATTCCGGATCAAAAAGGTTCGCCTCTTTTTGCTTCCCTTTCAGTTTTGTTATTCGCCACTTTGTTACTATATTTCTTTTATCATTCAATTACTTAATCTTCGCTTTTTTTATAAAAAATAGTCTATATGAATCTATCTTTATTTCAAACTATTCAATCAAATACTTTGATAAAAATAAAAAAGATTATCCCAGTCGCGAGAATCAAACACCTGAAATTTGTATAATAATTTTAATTCACGATTTTGAGTTTTAAAATTACAGATATCTTCTAAGATTGGTGAACTATCGAGAAATTGAATGATTACTGAAATAACCGGTAAATTTTGACAAGAAATACCGGTAATTTCTTAAAAAGAAGCTTATTGATTTAAAATTGAAATTACTCAGAACATGTTATTCTTATTATTATTATTCATATACGCATTTGAAGATGAAACAGGAAACTAAAGAAATATCAAATAAAATTTTCGGCGCATTACAAACGAAATCATTGTGATGAATCAACTTTTTCAAGTAAAACCCACGATAGCAGAACGACAAAATATACTAAAAATTTCAGAAATAAATTTTTTGTTAATTTATACTTAATAAGTATTTTTTAACTGTAATACTATAACAATACTACATGCTAATAAGTATCTATCAAAGAAATTTTTTAATAAAAAAAATATTTTAACCGGTTTTCACTTAAAATATTTACGGTTTATCGGTAAAACATTAATCATTTCTTTTTTGCCTATTAAAAGTGTATTATATACTAAGTCATGAAAATAATTTTGGTTAACATAAAAAGGGCAAGGTTGTTTACATTTCTATTCATCACTGGATCCATTTGATTTGAATCCCAATGGGTGAGGCTATAAAAAAAATGCTAATACAGCTCGTCTCAAGTGATGCATAGTTTCCCAGATAGAAAAAGCAAACGGGAAGCGAAAAGGAAACGGAAGAAAACTCGGAAAAAACTTTGGAATTGGCATTAGTGATTTTTCTAAATTTAATTAAAAATAATTAATAAATCGTTATTTTCTAAAATGCAAATTATATAATTTAATTTTTTATGAACGTTGTAAATTTTTATTTGTAAAATAAAAGTACATTTATGATAATAAAATGCGTGGCACTAGGTTTTTAAATTAAATTTTAACGATTTTTGTTTTATTACAAAATTCGTCGTGAAAAATAATGAGCGTAAAGTTGAATGCGTTCATTGCAAGCGCATTTGTTTTTCGTCAAATGAAATAAACGTAGGATAATTAACAATAACGTAACAGCAGAACAGATGTAAACCGAATCAAAAAGCTATTAAACTCATTACATTCGCTTCGATATTTTTGTTTCGTCTGTGTTTATTTTTATTCTGGATGAAAGCCATCCAGCTCATTCGAAATTTGATACAATAAACTGCGCTGTTAATGCAGCGTCCGACAAAGACGCGTTAATTAAGGGGTGCGGGTTCTCCGTATGAATGTTGTGAGGGCGTTGAATAATGCAGACAAGCATCCCGAAACGGTATCGATTCCAAACAGGAGAAATTTGAAGCCGGGCCCATTAATATCACGTAACCGGATAAAAGCGACAGCGAACAATCTAATAGGGCATAGAAGGTCTCTGCAAAAATTACCACCGAACACGAACAAACAATAATATTAAATTATCCAAAAAAAAAACTTTGCTTATTAGTCGTTTTATATGTTTCTACAAAGATTAATAAATAAAAAATGATAACAAGTGATTCATACTTTTTGTGGGCCCATAACAAGTTTCGTGGGCCCTTGACAATGTACCTAATACGGTTTTCAAAAAGTTTTCAAACATTGTAAACAGAAAATTTTAATTCTTACTAAAATTGTATAATCTGCGGCGGGCCGGATAGAACAAACTAGGTGAGCCGCGTCTGTCTACTAAATAATTTAAAGAAAAAACTTCTCATATAATTACTATAATATAATAAAATCGTATCTGAATATATTTTTTCAGGTAAAAATTGAGACAATTTGAATATCTGTAGGAAAATTTAAATAAATTACAGGAATGAAATCTTAGTTGACTTAATTAACGAGATCTTTCCAAAATCAACGAAAGTCAATAATAAAGTTTAGAAAACTTTAAAAAACTTTAAAGAAATTTAAAATAAAATCGAACAATAATCCTAAGAAATATTTTCAGTAAAAAAATAATCATTAGATTTAGTAAATAGATTTATGTAAATTATTAATGTTCACAAATATAATAATGGTAAAAATCCAGCAGAAAAGTTTTTAGAAATATAATTTCTTTTTTTATTTGCTGAAATTAACATTGTCATCTGCCGTAAAGTGTAAGGTAATTTAATATTCGATAAAACCTGGTTGACCTAGTATTGGCAGTTATGCAAAATGCATTTTTTAAAGATTTAGACATCACTTATAAGAACTTTGTCTGAAATTTATTTATAAATAATTAAGAAATTTGTAATAAAAAAATAGATTTGATGAATTTTTAATTTTTTTTTTTAAATAGTAAGATCGTTTTAAGTGGTTGCTTGAGAATCCTGCATTTCATTTCATTTCGTTTCCGGTTTGTGAAATCTGAGAAAGTTTCAAGAAAGTACACGAAAAACTTTCTGAAAATGAAATGAAAGTCGAGAGCGCGGCGCACTCATGATTAAAAACATATTTGATCGATGCGAACTGTTGAAAGAAAGTGTTGATGCAAGTCCAAAAAGTCGTATTTATGCTTAAGACTCGTTGAAAATTGACTTCCGTCACGTCCTCCCCTAACTTAATTACTTTTGTTTCAACGTTACATTGATTTTCAATTAGTCGAGCCTTATTGCGTAACGATGCAACTGCGCCACTTAATTACCGGCATCGAAAGCGATCTAATATGATAATTACTCAATGTTAACCATCCTCATTTCATTTATTTGTTTTCCGGAGTAATTGAAAGACGAGCGCTTCTTCACGAGCAGGAAATAAAAACTGGAACAATTGATCGGTTCTTGGCTGGCGAAGGTGTAGCAGCAGTAGGCGGAATGGTAAATAATCGACGTAATCGAATTGACGGATGGCTGAATTCCATCCGGCTTCAGCAATTTTAACATGTACAAACTCGAGAGTCCGAAGAGGCGGCAAACAAAATACTCAACTTTTCCAATTAGAACTAACTTGAAACAACAAACAAAAATATACTGCAAAGAAACGCATTGAGCGTCAAAAGCCATTCATTTCGCATGCAAACGCTCACACCATGTATTGTCGAAGAAATAGTTTATTAAATATTAAGATATTTCAGGATTTACATAAGTCTCACTATATGATTTTTGTGGTGACAAATATTTAAACTTTTGCTTGCAAAAAATTAAATTATCAAATAATTTATTTTCAAAAATTTAATTATTTTATTCATGTTATGAGAAGAAAAATTAAATATAACAACAATATTTTATAAATAAAATAAAAATATTCATGTTTCAAAATATTTTGGGTAAAAAAGTTTTGTATACATGGGATAATTGTATGTTTTTAAAATTTCTTGATTCCATTCAGGTTTTACAAAATAATTTCTCGAAAAAAAAAACGCATTATTTCTACCAATTATTTTTTTCTCCCTATTTTTTATAAAGAACATCTAAGTTTTTCATAAAAATAAAATCTTCATGCAAATTTATTTCTTTCATTTGTAATAATAAAAACTTATGATCAATAGTTTCTACATGCTTTGAAATATAGTGTTTTAATTAAATTACGTCATCGGTGAAGTCTTCATCTTACTTTATCTTTACACTGAAAATATTGGTTTTATTAATGCATCCTATATAACTGATCAAATCTACATCTAAAATATTATTATTTCATTTCAGTTCTCAGAAAAATATTAAAGCAATTCGTAATAAAATTTGTGAAAAACCCAAACATTTCAACCTGTAATTATGGTTCTATAAATAGGTTACAGCTTATTTGTAAGTGAGCCAAATATGCGGCAATTCAAAATTTTTCAAACATATTTATCACACACATCTCACATCGTTTAAATTAGTCGAATTTCTAGGTTTCTTTACATATTTTTACCAATTTCATAATTAGATAAAAAAAATATTTAAATTTTCAAAACTTGATCATGAATTTTAGCGTACAAATATATTTATATAAATATAAATAGTACTTTTAGTGAACTATATCCCGTAGTAAAGATTTTCAATGTTAAATTTCACATTAATTATCAATTTTAAGGGTATAGGGCTCCAAAATATGGGTTAGTTGTTTTTATTTGAGGAAAATTTCATACGTAACATGCCTAAATCCCACATTTTTTAAATATACGCACATTTCCTAGTAAAAAAGTTACCGAGTTTGATGGATTTTTAATATAAAATTTGCAGTTTTAGAATTATTTATATTTTTTTTATGTAAAATATTCAGAAAAAATATGAAAATTTTGTATTGTTTTAGTAGTAGATATATTTTTAAAAGTAATCTGTAAAAATAATTTGAAAATACATTAAAAGATCTTATAATGAAATTAGTCTGGATCTACAGTATTTAATTAATAAATGTAAGAAATAATCATTAAAATATAAGTAATTTTGTAGTTCAAAAATATAAATTGTTAATTTGTTGTAGAAGTATAAAATTAAGGCTAGTTTTCTTAATTAATCGTTTGTTTTTTCGTATTTAATGAAATGTGCTGTTTCAAGCAAAATTATATTTAGTGCAATAAATAAATTCAGAATGAAAAATATTTATAATTTTATTACTTTAAAAAAATGTTTGTGAATATCAAAATTCGCACGAGCTCTGTTTTTAATGAAAATATGAATCATTATTATTTTTGTTGAATAATAAAAGGTCTAATTATATAATTCTCCGAGTTTAAGCTCGGAAACGTGCCGCAATTTATCAATCATCAAGTAGGTATTATCCAATCGTCTCGAAACTCTTTGATCGTTGCCGCTCAGTATTACAGCAGACACATGCGAAGATCGCAAAAGGATTGCAATCCTCGCATCACAACAGATTGTGAGATATTTGCGAAATCGATAAGGTGCGTCTTTAATCCAGTGGTAAAAACGCACACGCGATTTACGAATCCTCACCGGGCCAGGAGATTAACCAGAGGAAAGAAATATATAAAGTAGCAAAAACGTTTTGTACCCATCAATAAATTAATTGAAACATCATTCGTTGTGTTCAGAAATTTTGTAAAAATAATAATAATAATAATTTAATAATAATATTTGTTTGTTTCCTTGTGCTTACCGCAATTTTGAACTAACAAAATTACACGTCCTTCGATTTTTCTTTTTCCTTTAATTTTTATTTTTTTGTTTTGGTAATCTTCTTATTTTAACTTTTCTTTTTTTCCTCTCTCTTTTAGGTTGAAACAACTTTCGGTTTCCGTTCCGGTAACGGAATCACTGATTTTCCGCGTTGCAGAGACGTCCTGCAGGATCGGGTGGCGCCCTCGACGGGAGGCTGAAAACTGAAACGGGGCTACAACAGCCGGACGAACACGACGCCAAGAGAGTTCCGACGGCGCGACCGCCAACGCCGCGACGCCCAATAGGCACACAATAACACACACAAGCGCGCGCTCTCCCACACACGCACAAAACACAATCTCGTTTTCAGGAACGAACAACGAAAATAAATACAAATGAAAAATGGAAGAAAAAACTGCTGCTGTACGTGTACATTGACATTAATCAAACTATTGTTGCTGAAACTTTCGGCTCCAGGCCGAAAATGAAACAGCGACAGACGTGCATACAAATTTGATTAGTTTTATTTGTTTCGTTCTTTGTTCTTTTCTTCAGTTGCTTCTTTTCTCGCAAATTGAATCAAACGCGAAAGAAAATTGATCAGAAAGAAATAGTAATTACAACATTATATATTAATTATAATAGAAATTATTAATAAAACAAACTTCAGATCACAGTGGAGCCAAAATAAATATTCAAATGAAAAAAATACATGCATTTTATTTTGAAAAATTATATTAAATCTTAATGTCACCACAAAAAATGATTATTCCTAAAAAAGTAAATATTACCAAATTTTTGAAAATAAAACCAATACCAAACTTGAAGAACCTAAAGTTTAAAATACCAACTCAAAATTGTACCTAATTGTATATGTTATGATATCAAGTGTTTTAAAATTATTTAATACAAGCTAAACGTATAACTGATTTGACATTCGATCAAAGGAAGGTGCGTTATGGGTGAAGCGTGTTGAAAAGGTATTTATAATACTTTCTAAATAATTTGACACATTGTTTTTAACCTAAAATATTAAATTTCTCAGCAATATGACATCAAGTTAGTTTTATTTACTAATTCCGTGCCTGACATTTGGTGATCATTAATAATAAGACTTTGTTTAAAATTTCTAATAAAAAAATGCTACAGACTCAATAGACCAAGCTGTATGTATAACTGATTTGACATTCGATCAAAGAAAGATGCGTTATGCGCGAACCGTGTACAAAAGGTATTTATAATACTTTCTAAATGATTTGACATATTTTTTGTTAACCTAAAATATTTAATTTGACAGTAATATGACATGAAGTTAGTTTTCTTTACTAATTATGGTCCTGACATTTGGTGATCATTATGTTTAATAATTAGACATTCTTTAAAATTTCTAATGAAAAGAATGCCACAGACTCAATAGACTAGATATTTTTTATTTAATTCAACTAAAATAATATATTTAATCTAAAATTACTAAATGATGACTTCGAGGTTAAAGATGACCTAGAGGTAGCCGTGAAGAACGTCACAATCGATTTTCGATACGTGAAATGAAATCTAATGGTGTGAATATAGATAAGCTTGTATCAGCGGTCGAGTAACCTTTTTAATCATTCAAAAACCAATTTGTTGAAAATGGTAGGTTATTCAATAGTAATTATAATTACAAATAAAATGATTGAACAACAACCGAAAATGATCAATTGAATTTTACCTATTTTTTTTCAAAATTCTTATATTTTTTGACTGAAAATAATGAACTTTGATCATCAAAATGTTAAGTATATTGTAGATACATGCATATTATAATAAGTAATTGGATGTTAAAGTTGGAATGATGGAAAAATTAAGACCGACAACTGTGGAAAATGCGAGTGAACAATGTAAATCTACGTACAAACGAAGTCGTGTTCCGCCCCGATGCATTACATTCAATCCTCCAGAGTATATCTTTGGGAACCCCACGCACACCACATGCATCTGAGCAAGAATCGATATAGTTCATTTATCTTACGGATAGCAAACGGAGACCCTCGTTCGTGCTTTTAATATTTTATATAATAATACCCGTTCATAAATTGCCAATTACAAAAGCTACGGAATCACAAATGACGAATTAATATGTACTGCCTCATAAAGCATCCAAAATTACCGGTAAATATTTTAAGTAAATTACCGCTAATTTTTAACTAGAAAATTTAAATTGGAAATTTCATTTAGCATTTCTTCATTAAAAGACACAAAACTTTTGATTATTATAATCATCCTCTTGATGCATATTCCTTAATTCTATAGGATTATCCGAAAATTGTTCAACATATGAAAAGTTTGTGCGTCGCTCATGAATATGTATGAAATATTCTAATTTTATAGGTAGAAATATAGAAATTTATAAAACGGTATTTATTGTCATCATTTACCGGTTATTTTCAAAAGCGTTTACCGGTTAAAATCAATAAATATTTAAATTCTATAAAATTTCTTGAAATAATAGATATGAATGCCGAAAACATGAAATTCGAGCCGAATAGACGATTGTCGGAATATTACATTTTGCATTGATGTGCAAATGGAGTTATCAACTTAAACGAAGTGACAGAAATTCCGTCCAGATGAAGTAAATCACATTCCAATCATACAGCAATGGTGCAAATCTAATAAAGAAAGTGTCACGGGAATTTGCAGCAATCGTGTTATACATTTATTGCGCTCGGTACAGAATGCAATAAACGCAATATCGCAGAGTTTTACAAATATTTCTATATTTTCCAATTCGAATACAGATTAATAATAATACCTCGCAGAGTCCGGATATCTATAATTATATTAATTCATTTCTCGTAGTTTAATGCACTAACGGGGCGGATATATCAGCCCTATCCTTTACACCTAAGACTATGCTTGTCATCGAATATTAATGCGAATGCATAAAAAATCTCCTTTCGCAAAGCGTTAAATAATATTAATTTATATGATATGTTTTTCAACATGGAAAACATAGTAAGTATCCTAAAAGTGTATAGGGGCTTTGTGAATGAAACCAGACCCATCCAATCGGAAATAAATTGATTAAATCGTTGATGCGTCGTTGCGTAATCACTTGACTTGACGTCGGTCGCTTTTGATAGTGATAATCTTTCACAGTAAATTGAAAAGCAAGTTGCACGCATCAATTATGATCACCTGGATGAGATTTAATATTCTCTACTTTCAATCGAATTTCTTGTATGTAGAAATACTAATATTAAATGTTCTGGTCTGAAAGTGTTGTGTGAGCTGAGAAAGTTATTTTCTTCGGGAGTTTATCGTTGCAAGCTCGCCATAAATTATAAATTACCGTCGCTTTCCATGGATTAATGGAATGCCTAGGGTCGGAAGATTTTTCGACTTTCCCTTCCAGCGGAGCTCGAAACGCCCTGATAATTTATAACTATACCGTTCTGTACAAAAAAACTCTTCTGCAGAAAATTAAATATAATTTATTCTATATTTACTATATTTTATCTTATTTTTTATTAATATTTTTTTCAAGTTTATTTTAATTAAATTACAGCATAAAATTGTATGACATCAAAGCAATTTATTAAAGTTTCTTTTGATCAATGAAAAAAAGTATGTCTGGTCCTTTGATGTCTATTATTTATTTTACGTTTATTTCATTTTTAAGAAACTTTCTTACTTATATGATTAATATTTAAACATTATTATACTCTTACTTAGCAAAGTCCAAATAATAAAATTTGATCTAAATAGATTATTTCAAATAACGTTACATAAAAAAAAGCAATTTCTAATTGATTCTGGATTACCCCAAGGTAGTGTACTCGGTCCTATTCAGTATGTCATTTTCACATAAGATATCCCAACAACTTATAAAATAACATGAATAAATTCTACGAAGATATTCCCGGCGCATCCACTATGTTTTTAATTAACAATTATAAACAAATTTATTGAATTAGTACAATTTTTTATTCAGATCAATTTTAGACAAAATAACTGATCGATTCTTATTAAATTAAGAAAATATATACTTTTTTTGATTGAATCAATTTTATTGCTATAGGTTTATGCATTTCCAAAAAGAAAAACAGAATTATAGATTTCATTGTCATTTCCGCATAATTGCGCAAAAATCTATATCAATATCATAAATATTACTGTATAAATTCATATTCGAATAATGTATACATTTCCCGGTAAAAGTAGATCGTCATAACCCCATTTGGTAAATGTGCATTCAATGCGCATTGTAATTAGCAAAGAGTACATTGTACTCACTTTGAAAGATGTTGGCGAATATTTTTAATATACAATTTTAAAAAAATTTAAACTTATTTAAAAATTTAAACCCTTAATTTTTTTTTTCCAAATTTTCTCCATCTCCTAGGGAAATCTCAGATTTAAACCATTAATATGAATATAAATATATACATAATCTTATTTATAAATAAAATAGTAATGATTATTTTGAGTCTCGCTTAGTTTTAAGTGTTATAACACGAGTATTATAATAATTTAGGTCATGAAGTACATCCGCTATAGTTGACCCAAGGCAACTGAATCGCAAATTGCAATCTATTACTTTACAACATTGAGTATAGATGGACAGACAACAATATGTAATTAAAGCCAAACATGACACGACCCAATTTAATCTCATCAAAATATTCCATTGCTTATAATTAAACCAATCTAATTCCAATTTTATTATTATGCATAAAAATAATTAATTTCATTTTTGTGCAAATCGTTTTCAATTTTTATATAATAATATAAATATACTTAAATCGAGTTTAATTTGAATTTAATGAAAATAGCTAATTTTTTACTTTTTGAGAACAAAATCAATAAATGATATTACTTACGAAATTGTGTTGCAGATTATTCGATTATGTAAAGTGATTAAATATTAACGGACTTGTATCTTTTGATAATTTAGACGTAAATGCTGAGAAGTGTTTAATTGACAATGGAGCGCACAAGACTGACCTTAGGAACAACAACTGCAAGTAACTTGGACCAACGTTTCAAGGCCATCAAAGCGATACAATTTGCGCATCGAATAGCGCGATCTTGTCGACATTGTTCATTTTCATTCGCTCAGTCGATGAACAATCGATGCTTACACAGCTTAAAAATTATATATAAATGCAAATTTGGATTTGAAAACAATTTTATTTCCGAGACGTGTACATTTTATTAACACAATTGAGTGTGTCTTGTCAAAACAAGATTTATCATTTGTATAGAAATCATGTAATACTAGCTGAATGCTGAAGCTGACTTAAGGCACTAGAGGGAATATGGAATTATAAATTTCTGAAAAATTATTTATAAAATCTATCTTGCATTAATTATTCAAATTAAGCAATTTTAAATACTATTAAAATTTAGGAAAAGTTTTCAATTTATGTATGTAATATTTTGCGAAGAAGTAAAATCATCCGAAAAGGCTATTAGCGTTGATTTAATCGTAGTTTATATCATATAAATCAGGCTTGGTTATCAGAGCAGATAACAGCAGTTTCAAGAAAATCAATATTTACGCTCATGCGTTTTCTAATGTAGCGAATATATTTTTTTCTTAGTAAAACAGAGTAAAATTAGTAAAAAAAAATAATTGGATTAAGTCAGGATATTTCGAAATGCATTTGTGAAGACACAAAAATCGCTGACTTTAATATTTAATTGGTGTATGCAGATTAATTTTGCCAATTCGCAAATTGTGGTATTCCATCGATAAATAATTATAAATACAATGAAGAGTTGCGAACTCGAACAGAAATCCAATTAAATTGTTCTGTGGTGCATTAAACCCATCGATTAGTTATGTAAACTGTCCTTAAACCAGTTGTTCTTCAGTAAATTAAGAGAACTTTTCGGTTTAATAAAATGTATAAAAATAACTTACTAAATGTGTATCCAAAAGCGTCTTCATCTTCATCGTCGGCGTCGATTTCTTCTTTGGTTCTTTTGACATTCGCCGCCGAAGCTCGATCGATCTGCAAATAAAAGCAGTTGTGTAATTGTGAATGGATGAAGTAAAAATATTATCAACCTCTTCTCCTTGCTTGGAAACCGTCCTTCCCTCTAATTCTCGCGTATCCTCTTCATCGTCGTCACTTTCGTCGCTGGATTCGTATGATTTTGAACTTTGAACCTGTTTCTTTTCTGGTGATTCATCGTCTTTACTAAAGGTAACCTCATCGTTAAAATCGACAGATTTTTGCTTAATCACTGTTTGTGAATATTCCTGAAAATCAAATTACAAGAATGTGACTGTGTAAAAATGAAATATTCACCTTCGCAATTGGAACGGAGTCTTCGATGTTGTTAATCTGTGGTTTTTTCAAGGAAGACTGATGTGGTGAAGATTGTAAAGAATTTTCCACCGGTTTCTCCGACTGAATGCTATTCGATTCAACCTGATTTTGTGTTGTTAATGTTTCATAAAATCGATGAAAGATAAAAATGTATTTTAATTGTAATTAATGAAAAAAAATACCTGACCAATCAGAGATTGCACTAGGAATGTGACCGGATTGTTGGCATATTTGATAACCTCCACCGCTTTCTCGTGCTTGATATTTCTTAAGTTTTCGCCGCAAACTTCCAAAATACGATCACCAGTCTGAAATTAATTTTCAAATTTATAGGTAAGTATTTTAAGTGCGAATTAAACTTCGACCTTCAATTGACCACTTCTACCGGCTGGGCTGTCAGGTACTACATTTTTAATGAAAATTCCTAAAATCGTTTCCGCGTTGTCCTCGTGATATAAATCGACCTAAAATTAAGTTTTTTATACTATTACGCTTATTAGAGTTAATAAACTGACCTTCCCGCCAACTATGCTAATACCTAAACTGGAATTCGGATTTCTACTTAGCTCAACGGTTCTTTCTGGTCCCCAATGTTTCTCCAGCATTTTGCTAAAATCTGAACTCTCAATTCCATCCGTTTTATCATCTATTAGTTTACTGAAATTCGATCGGTCTTCTTCGCTATAACAAAATGAAGTATTAGATTAAGCTCACTAAACGGTACAACTCGAATTCCAGACTTCGAATGAATGACAAATATTGATTGATTATAATAAAGCTGAACGTGTATGCGATCTTATTACGGTTTCTTTTTAACAGGATTATTAAAGTAAACATTGCTTATGGCTTCGTATATATGATTTTTTTTAAAGTTAAATTAATTATGGATTACCTTAGATTGCAAATACCGTGAAGAAATTCTGATTTTCTACGCACTCGGTCAGGTCCCGGGTCATAAGTCAAGGTAATGAAGGAATTGTCGAGAATATCTGGGGCGGATTTACTACGTATGGAAAGCATAATCTCGTTGAAAATGTAGTCGTCGTCGATTTCTTGCTTTTGCAATTTCACTTCTCGAAACGCCTCCAAGCAATCTTCTATGTCATTGTAGTATTCTTCAATTTTGTATCGGTAAGTAGTATCGTTCAATCTTTCCAACACGTTCGGTTCGCTGTGGCATTTTTCAGGTATTTCCTCAGGATACTGCACCAAGAAAAACTCGTCTTCGCGGATCGAGTCATGGGTATTGTCGTAGGATTTGAGACCATCGTCTTGATGTTCGAATTTTGAGTCCGATAATAAGCAAGGCAACGAATTTGCGTGATTGGTTTTCGTGCAGATATCCAAATCGATTTTCATTATTTGTTTCCCCTCAAACAAATCGTTGCCTTTCTCTAAAAAAGCTTTGCTTTCCTGCTGTTCCGCTTCCTGGTACTTTTTCTCTTCGATTTTCTTCTCCTTCTTTTTCAGACTTTCCTTTTTCTTCGTTATTCTTTCCAGCTCTTCCCCCACTTGGGCCAATTCCATTTCCAGCTTTTGCTTGTTCAATTCAACCTCTTCAGCAAAATGTATCATTGATTGGCATTTTACCAGATTGCTCAACGAGTTCGTTGGTGTTCTATCGTTTTTGATGAACTCGTCCGAGAATGATTCATCCAAGCACGTTTCGTAACCATCCTTCTCTGAATCCTCGCCACTTTTAGGCAACGTTTCTGATTTTATCGAGATATGATTGATCAAATTATTATTCTCTACATTTGTACTAATTGTATCACCAGAGCTTCTATTTTTCACTTCAGGCTTGCTGAAATTGTGAATAACATTGTTGGATGCGCAAATATCTTCGACTTGTGACATGCAGGGAGAATAGTTGAACGAACGATCCTCGTCGATTGCTATCTGCACAACTTCCAAACATTCTTGATATTCTTCGATGCACTCTTGAAAATCGTCGATGCAAGTTTGTTCATCTTCAGTATCCTACAAAGAAAAGAAAAAATGATGTTAACAAATAACAAATAACCCCGCTTATACAAAAATCAGTATGTTTACAAATCAGGATTGAAATAATGAGTTTAAAGATCTTTGACACGACTTTATTTGATTATAATGTAAACATGTATGACATTTAGGAACTAAGTACAAATCCACGTTAATTTTGTGCGACACATTGAGTAGACGGAAGTGGGTGTTTATAAATCTGAAACTGAAAGAATTTCAATTATACTTCCCTCATCGGAATGGTCTGAACACAAAAAAAGGGACTCTACTTACTTATAATTTAAAACACTTCAAACGTTTTCCAAATCTTGGATCCAGCGATTCAAAATCATTTGCAACCACTAAAACAATGAGGCCACTGTTAATAGACACAACACCAAAGAACGTCAACACAACCGCTACACATTGATTTTACACGGAATCGGGAAATTGTAATGCAACACACGTGCATTAATACAAATAAATACAAACGAAAAAAAAAAATTCAGTCTATATATATATATAATATATATTTGTAACTTACTTGGCTGTTGTGGGAAATCGAGTCGTTGGATAACGGTTTGGCCACGGTAATCTTCACTTGCCCTTTGTGGGCACCCTTGAGAACTTGCACAGCTCGATCCAAGCTCGCATGCTCAACATCTATATCGTTAACAGCTAAAAGTCGATCCCCTGGAATTAGACGACCATCTGTTTGGGCAACTCCACCTGGTATTAGCGAACGAATTACTATCACAGTTTCTTGAGGATTTAGCGGATCCTGAAAGACAAAATTCAGTCTCGAGACGTGACCAACAGTTAAGATTTACTTGATAATCCAATATAGAAAATCCAAGACCGTGGTCGCCCTTATTCAATACGACATTCGTGGGTTCGTTGGTCCACATCGCTAAACCGGCCACCAATTCTAGAGAACGAGATCGACTGCAGCAACTCTCACTAAGGACACTCGACGCTATCGAAGTATCCGATTTGGCTTTGACTAAACGTTCGGGACTCTGCATAAGTGCGTTCAAACTTCCCGCTAGAATGTTCTAAAATATTTCCGAAAAACAATTAAGAAGTCTTCAGTTTTGCGACTAGCTGAATCTTACTCTAGCCTGAAATGCTTCGCGATGCTGAGACGTGTCAATGATACGAGTTGGCACAGGATATCTAGCACACACTAGCACAACTAAACTTGGAAGTTGCTTCAAAATAGACACTACCTCGACGTGATTCAATCCTAACAACTGTATACCATTGACTTCAAGTAATTCATCGCCGGATTCAAGAATACCATTTTTCCCGACCGGACCGTGCGGAAGAATGTTCCGAATATAATGATGCGGTCGAACTTCCTGACCGCCTTCCACGTCCACGGTTCCTTCCAAACTAATTCCTAATCCGTTCGTTGGTTCTTTCGACAATTCGGCAATCTGATAATCGCATGAATATTAAAGCAAAGCTAATATTGTATACACATTATTATTGTTACCACAATTTGCACATCATCTTTTAGTTTGTCACGCCATTTGATGTTGATCGATTCTTGGCTGCAAATGCTAAACTGCATCGATAATCTTCCATCAATTGTGTCTATGAAAATCTCGTTGGGGTCATGCAATGGTGCTTCAAAATCATGAAGGACGGCAGAATCAAAGTCGAAACTCGTTCGAGATTCGTAATCAGGTTCAATGCCCAATGAGCTCATGTGCTGCAAATATTTCAATTAATTGATATTCACTTTAAACGTATTGGGCTTACTACAAGACTTAAAGGTATTTTAGGCAACGAAGAGGCAGACGGTGATGGAGGAGAAGGAGGTTTCAGTTCGTTGGCCAATATTGCTTGCTGCAGCTGTTCATATTTGGGACCTCTTAGGTACCTTTCAAAGCGTATGTTCACCTTGTTTGCGGTGCTTTTTAACAGCTCCACGGCCTGGTGATTTGTTGACCCAAGCACGGATTTTCCATCGACCTAAATATCGCTTATCAGTTATGCTTGATTTATAAATGCTGTACTGACCTCAATTATACGATCATTAACTTTGATCGTTCCAGTTAGATCTGCGGCGCTTCCCTTGCTGATGCTCTTGACGAATATCCCGGAGATTTCTTCCTTTTCGCATACGTAACCGGCGACGGTGATTCCCAATCCCAACTCATCTTTCATTAAGTCTATCGTATAAATCTCCGTCTCCGGCGAAGAATCCCTGAGAGCCATATCTAGTGGGAGAAGATCAACGGTAGTCACGGGCGGAAGAGATTGAGGAGGTAGAGTTGGAACCGTTCCAATCGGCAATGGATTTCGAACAACGTCCACTAATCCGGAAATAGTCTGCAAAATTTATTTATTTATTATTCACAGTTTGCATTTTTTTTTTTGTAAAACTTGCATGAAGCTGAAGATCACTTTGCTGGCCCGAGTATATGTAAGGCGTTGAGTAAGAGTTGGACGGATTCTGGAAATAAATGTCCGCGTATCCATTTTCGTTGAGATGTTTGTCGAGTTCAACTGGATCGCCCAAGATCTTCGTGGGAACAATGGGCGCATGGCTACCCAACGTCTACCAAATATACACATTTCAAAGACCTTGACCCTCAAAGAGTAGAGAAGAAATAAGAAAAAAGTGCAAAGCTATTACCTGATAGTCCGTGGAAGTGGATTCGACCGGTCTTGCAACCACAAGCCGCACGTGCACACCGCATTGACGAAGAACCGAAGCCACCTGCTCTGAACCCAACCCACGCAAGTTTACCTCACCTATCTGCAAAATGTGGTCACCGCTTTGCAATCTGCCATCCTGCAATGCAATAAGACCAAAATTGAAGAAATGCCGACTAATTAATGTTTGCATGCATACCCGATCGGCGACGCCTCCAGGTACAATTGTCTTCACCACGACTCCCGTACTCCTTCCTCCTATGATCCCGAACGCCAATCCTGAACCATCGTTGATTAAATCGATCACTTCGACTTGGGCCCAATCGGTGTTCAGCTAAAAGATCAATCACACTTATTATCAATTTTCATCCTTATTAAAACATCCGACGCAAATGTTCCATTACACGCCACAGTTGTATAAATATCTAAATTTCGATTTCTATCCCACTTAACATTGAAAACTTCTTTAAAATTGAATGCCCCATCAAATATGCAGGACTTTCATTCTCCTAGGATAACAGGATTCCGAGAAAGGCACGAATATAAAACTGTTTCGTCACGCGACAACTTTTCACTTTACAAAAGTATTACGTTCTAAATGTATATAAACAATTCAATAGCTGTACAAAACTTATAAAATATAATAACATTTCAATAATTTGATTTCTACATGTAAGTACTTATTTTTTAATTTTCCCTATAAAGATTGTTCTTATTATTAGGATAAACCGATTATTGGTTGAACGAAATAAATTGCTCAATTCAGTTGAAAATATTGCGAGTAAAGAACCTTCACTTCCTGTCGACTGGATGCGTTCAGTGAAATACCGACTCTATTAAGATAATTGAAAGCCGTTTCAACTTCAATTTCTTTCAAATCGAATTGATATAATACTTACAATAATTTAAGTTTTCTGAAATTTTGGACCTAATTTTGATTTATACAATTTTCTGAATACTTTTTTTTTGCACAGAAAATTTAAATTTAACATTATTTATTATTAATAAAAATAAATAAATAAATTTCAGGTAACTCACCACCATAGTATTAAGTCTTGTATAAAATAGAAGTTCATAAATTGTAAATTCATTGCTTCCTGGAGCCACATGAGGCGGCTCTCATCCTTCACGATTACTTCAGCATCATTTGAACACGCACGAGTCTGAAAAATAAATTGAAACCACTGCATTAAAAAAAATATATCCTATTCAGTTAAATACTCTGTATATTCAGAGAATCGTAATACGTGTTTCCTGATTACGAAATATATACAATTATGTTTTTAGTTTAAAATTAACGAAGTCACTTAAAATGCTGAAACCGAGAATAATTTTTTTTTTTTTTTTTGGAGAGCTGCTCGAGCGAACAATAAGATCTTTGCAGCGACCTGCATTTTATAATAAACAGTTCAAGGACAAAAGATTTAATTATGCAACATTTCGATATTAAAAGTTTTAGAATAAAATCGGTCGTAAACTGCAAAATACGATTTCGATTTTATTCTCGTCGTCGGTTTCGCATCCCCAGCGAAAACACATAGTGATAAATTTTAATTGTGCCCAGCAAATAGAAACTATTTTCAGATAAATCCACTTACGTAATGCAGATTTATGGCCGATGAAAATGGGATTAGTTCGAATTGGAATGGGATTTTCTGAGTGGAAATCGAATAATACTCTGTAGTCGAGTAGAAAATGACGAATTCAAATAAAGTTTACTTTAAAATTTCGTTGTTTATAAGAAAATAAATTTAGAGTTTCCTGTTTACTAAAATTCACATATTTATTTTTCAGCCAGTTTCGTCCTTAAGGCCGATTATTAATGAAATTACTGTACTAAATTTAAAACATGAAAAAAATAAAGAAAAAAAATATCCAGATGACTACAAAGGAAACAATAACGGAAATATAAAATTTTCTATGGCGGATATATCCGCCGGTCGCCCGCAAAGTGCATTTATGGTTGCGTTTACACATCCGCCAACTAGCTACGTTTAAAGTGAGTACAATGAACTTTTTCCTAATTTTCAAAGCAAATTTGCCGGAAAATGTAAACATTATTAAAATATAACATATACACAGTTATATAAAAAAGATGCAGTTTGCAAGCTTTTGTAGAATGATATTATGGTAATAAATTAAAACTGTCCGTTAATAACATACATTTACCAAAAGTTTCCCTATTCATTTTACTTTTATTACGGTCATGTTTTATGTTGATTTGCCTCGAAGGCTTTGTTCATACGAACATTATTTTCCCAGTGTGCCCTTAACATAAAATAGCAATATGCAAGAGTTCATAATGGTAAGTGTATAAAGTGATTACATATTTAGAAAAATGTTATATAATTATCACAGTTTTACTATAAAATTAAATAAAAGTAAAACCTAATGTTAAATATTTCGTAAAACGTAACAAGAAAATGATTCTATTTCCCGTTTAAGGATTTCCTGGGACTTAGAAATTCCACCGTTCGCAAACGTTCATCTGCTAAATGGATCAATTAGTCGTCTCCTTTATACGTGTATTATTTTCTCTGTTCAGAATATTTTTCTTCGGAACAAACTATGTAATTGAATTTATCGGCCTTCCAAGCGAACTAATCAATTCTTCTTCTATGCTCTCTCTTTCCTAGACTTTACGCCAATTAATATAGAGATGATTGCCAATCAACTAAGCGACCTTCAAGTTTCACAAACTAATAAAATTCACTTATTCAAACCCCAATAGGATTATTTCCATTGACCCATAATATTATTAACAATTTGTACAAATATCAACAATATCAAAGGGCTTTAAAAGCTTAGTAATATTTCAAATATAAACATAAAGTGGAAATATAATATAATTTAAAATACATTTGTAAATCCATACTACGTGTTGGTAGGGTAACTTGCTGATATTCAATATTCAACGTGTACATTTGCAATTTACCTACGAAGATTTCACCAATGCAATTTGCACGAGACGAGTACATATCGCTCGAATTGAAATTCTGCATCCATTTCACGTTTCAAATTCCAATTCCAATTTACAAACAATTTTATCCAATTTTTCTAATATATCAATATTTCTATAAAATATACATATTCTTTATAAATACGGCATACCCATTTCACACATTTTTTCATTAATTAGAGTTTGTTGGTTTTTAAAAACCGGTATTGTTATTTTTTCAAGTAATATAAAATAATATTTAAAAAAATTAATTAATTTTTATCACAAATGAAAACGAGGAAGAGATGAAATGTAAATAGGGAAAAGTAATTCGGAAACTAAATATTTTCGCATTCGGTCAAATTTCCTTTTGCACACATTACACATAATATGAAAACCTGCAACCGCAGACTTTATTTTAGCACGAGCTTTGCGAGTTTTCCCGATGTATCATGCAACGATATACTTTCGCACTTTGTGAAAACTTAAAATTTAATTAAAAATAATGCAGCGTAATTTCCCTTTTAAATGAAATGTACAAGTTCTATTGTACCAAAAACTTGAAATTCTTACCATTCAATTTGATATTACATGAAAATTTCGTCAAAAGTATTTTGTCAAACTAGGGTCAAAATAACACCTAAAAAGTGACTAAATGAATAAATAAATTAAACTTTCACAAATTGAAAAAAAAAATCACATTTACTTCTTTCCCTTTTAAACATAAAATATAAAAGTTTGCAACCGATCAAATTGACTGGTCAAGAAAATGTGTTAAGATGCGTTCGAAAATATTTACAAAACTGTTATATTATATAATAATATATTTGATTACTAGTTGGAATAAAAACTTTAATATAGTTTATTAATAAATTTCAATTTAACAAAATATTATTTAATTTAACTGAAACTAAATTGAATGTGGTTTCCATTAAAATTGATCAATAATTAATATTTGCAATGTACACAGTAATTATATTTCAATAACTGGTCTGTCTGCGGTCAAACACTACAATATTCAATTCATAAATTTTTTAAAAAACTTACTTTGTTTTCAATTACTAAGGATTACGTTTTTTTTCTTTCGATAGAAAATTTTTATAATTTAATTAAATTTTCTTGCTTTTGTCGCAAGAATTCGTTTAAAATTATTTTGAAAATTGCTTTTAAACCTTCGTAATTAATTGATTTATTTATGAGTTCGTTGCATCACGAATTCACGATTATTATTGAAAAGTAACTTAACTGATATTTAACTTGTTAACTATTTCATGTAATCACCATCTATTTATATAAATATCATTAAATAACGAGATTCGAATTATTTGATGTAAGTTTTGCAAACGTCTGTTTTTTACGAAAACTTCCAATGTTATTTTATTTTTTAGTATCAATCTTTGAAATTTACAGGAAATAGATTATTGAATGATTTCCTGTTTTCTCGTAAATATGCACCTAATATTTCCAAAAATTGAAGAAATTTTCGATTTTTTTTTTTAAATCAGTTTTGCTTCATCAGGTAAATCAAATTTGGGCACATGCTTAAAGTGTAAATATTAAAAAATACCGCATTTTGATTGAATGAAATCTTAAAAATCGATTTTTATGGTTCAAACACGACAATTATACTTTTTGATATCTTCGAAAATTTTATATTTTTCTCTTTTAAAAAACGAAAACTACATGATTTAAAGGCTATAATGACCAATTATTATAATCTATTTGTTGGATTTATAGAAATAAAAAAAATCTTAGAATTTTTCAAAAAAAAACTAGTTCCACGTATCCTTGAAATTATATTTATATCTAGTATAGAATAGCGTGGTTTGATGAATAGAACATCTTGAAGGCATGCAATTGAAGTCCACTAAGTTATTCACAAGATGAAGGAGAAAATGCTGCAGCGCATTGAAAATAGAATTGAAATAATTTACAAAACGAAACATGGATTAAAAATTCGAAAATATAGTTGTTAAGAGTAATTAGCCGGGCTAATGAGAAAGTGAATGAGTTCGAATCGAAGTCGCATCCGGTACTTGAATGCTGCATTCGCTGGAAAACTGTCCGCTTTTATCTGGCGTCGGAGGAATGAAAAATCGATTTTCCGGCCGAAGCATGTGTGCAATTTCGCAGTGTGCAGTAGTATCTCCGTTGTCCACAAAATACCGAAAGAAAAGCAGATTCCCGACGAGGTTATTAAGAATTCCCCAATTCCTTATTTTTTATTTTCACAACATCCTTCTCATTTCAACAAAAATAAATAAGCTGAGAAAAAATTAAAAAAAGTAATTAACGCGATGCGTTTGCAATAACACAGAATGTTGTTGTGACCTTTCGCGATTTATGTCATGTCAACGTGCGATTTTTCAATTTAATCTATGATATTATTAATACCCTAGTAATAAATCCTTGCACGCTGCAAAGAATATATCAGAATTTATGCAGCTACCGCATGCTGCATATTGTATAAATAATTCCGTTCATCTTCTTATATATTACTTTGAAGTTCGCATCTGCTTCCATCGCTGCAAAGTTCGTGTCTCTATTGCAAAATGCATCATCAATTTTTATTAATTTTACCTTAAAATTATTATTGAAATTTATAAACTTTTGTCGAATCAATTGTATTTTCTGCTTGAAAGAAAATCAGAGCTATTTGTAACGCTTATATAATTCACTGAATCGCTTCGACGATTCCAATCTAAATCAATCTGTGCAATCACATGTGTTAATTATATACAACCGGGAAATGTAGACAACAAAACCATTCAACTAATTTATGTAATATCCTTTTAGAATTAGATTAACAATAAATATAAGAGTAACAATATTGTCAATCATTTAAAATACTGCTACGTATCTTTTATGAAGTATTGAGATTGATGACTGAAATAAAGTTTTAATGGCATTTCGCAGTCAATCAAAATATGTTGTTTGACAAATATTTGCCATAAAACGCAGCAAAAGATTTATAAATTATTTTATGTTTAAAAGCAATAACAAAATTGATGTATTTTTATTTTTCTTAATATATTTAAGTAACAAATTTATTTAAACAAATATTCAATTACAGAAAATCATATAAAAGCAATTTTTCATTTTCCATTTTTTTCTGTTTTATAAAAAAAAATAATCAAACGATTTTATAATTACACCATTCGCCCTTCCTAGTAACACATCATTTCTTGATTTCCTGCTTTCAGCGAATGTCAAATCAGTTGTAGTTTGTATTAAAACATTTTGAAACCATATGTTAATATAATTATTTTGGTACATTTTTTGAGTGTGGTTTTTGCAGAAATGTTTTTTTCCGAATTAACTGTAAGTTTATAAGCTTTAAAGAAATTGGTTAAGTTTCATATGTCAAAATAAAATAACTGTGGAAGAGCGTAGTTACAGTTTCTTTTAAAAATTTTAAATATTTATTTTGGCAACATTGTGATGTGAAGTTTGTTTTATTAATATTTTTTAAGTTTTGTGTAAAGCCGGTCCTGATCAATCAGAAAAAAACTTTTTATTATTTCTTGGCATTTACTTGAATCTCTGAAGAATTGCAGTTTTTGTAACAAAGATCTAAAATGAAATGTGAAAGCAAAGGGTCTTTATGTGAAATGAAACAAATAAACAATATCCATATAGCATTGCAACATCAAAGCTATTTCAAAGTCTGCGAGCATGAAATGAAGCAATTCCCAAAATATGTTCCAGAGGCGCGATCAATTACATACCGAGTGTTTGTAAAAAATAAAAATAAATAAAACTTTAAGGAAAACGCAACAAGAGCGTGCTTGGAGTCATGCCAATCAAATTTTCAAGTGATCATTTCTTATACTTTTCAAGCGATATTTCACAATGCATATTTCAAAAAATTTAATTCTACTTTAACTTCATTTCAATTTAAACACTTATCATCTACAGTTTATCTATTTTAAAAATAACTTAAATTAAAGAAAATTTTACATTTAAACAAAAATTATATTTTTCTTCAAGACTAAATATTATATATTATTATTGAATATAATACAAAATCCATTTGAGCTGACTTGAAAAACGTATTTTAATAATTGATTTTGATTAACGGTTCAGAAAATTTTCCCCAGGCTCGATCAGGTGAAAAATAAGTACCAGAACATAAGAAATTTCGGTTCAATAAATTTATTATCAAACATTTTTATGTAAATATTCATAAATCCTTCATTTTATCATTCTAATTGCTAATTGAAATATCAAATTATATAAATATGAAATAAAAAACTTATTTAATTTAAAGGAAGATAAAACTGTAACCTGCATTGAAATGACTTTAATTAAAGCATAATTTTATCTCATATAATATTAATTTTAGTCTTTTGTAATTTAAAGCGAATGCACGTGTGTCTCGACAATGTTAATATAATTAAACGGCAAAGCTCTTGTTACACACATAATAGTCATATTAATTAAGAGGACGACCAAGAACGGCAAACTCTCTGTTACTGAGTTAATTCAATGAACAATCACTTTGTAGATAAACCATCTAATAATTAGATATTGCACAATTTATCATCATTTTCTAGACGAAATTCCAAGTTTATATTTAATCATTTAATAAAATGAATTACGTTTTTCTTATAATATATTCGATCTTGATTGAATCACCCTCGCGTTTCAAAACTGAAAATCACGTAAGATCAGTAATCTCAATTCTTACATGAAAAAGAACATTTTTTATTTTCTACAACTTTTTGTAACAATTTTTTCCCGTATTTTAATTATTGATGTATTGTAAATATTAACTTGTTTTCGAAGACATTTATTTAAAAGTTTATGTATTTTAATTATTTAAGATTTTTTATGTCCGATTTTGTTTAGTTCCTCAGAATACTAAAATTAAATAAATGAAGGATATTTTTTGCGGAAATAAATAAATTAACTGAATGCTGTGAAATAAATTAGGATTATCGATTATATTTTTTTGTATCATTAATTTAGATGAAATGTTTAATATGAATGCAGTTAATTTTCATTTATAATGCTTAGACGTAATTCGTTAGTGTTAGTCGACATTTGGCTTTCGGTGAAAATTATTATGATTGATCATAGTAGCGTCTGCTACGAAATAGTTTGGCCGGAGCTCAAAGATCCAATAAACTCATCATCATTAAATAAGTATGAGATGATAGTAGCAAGGATGAAGATGGTAGTGTGTATAATTCTCAACTTTATTATCTAACGAGATTTAAGTGAAATATGTAGGGCGAATATGATAATGGAATAAATTAAGTGTGCAGTGTAGTTTGTTGTTGTTGTTTATAAGGGTAAAATGGCAAAAGCGACCACACCATGTGTGTATATAAGCGAGCATGATCAATATTTACCTGTTTTACAAAAGGCGCGTTTTAGTGGAAAGAGCGCGCGTACACGGAATCAACTAAAAATACAACGGTATAATCATCAATCATATGTGAGGAGAACAATGGAAAAGGGCTTACCTTGCGAGCAGGATGGTCGCCGGGGTGACGAACTTGTAGCTCGCGTTAGATGCGTGCAGGGATACATACACTGCTGCAGCAGAATACACGCGCCAAACGTACAGCAGGAAACTGGTGGCCAGAAATGCTCAGGTTGCTGCTTCGTGAAAGGAAGGAAGCGAAACGCGCAAGTCCGCCCAAATACTACTCGCGAAATCAGTACTGAACTTTTCGCAGGATTACATCATGCCCCTCAGCCCCTAAATTATTGAATAATCGTTTCAGTCACACAAACACTTTGGAAATTGGAAATGGAAAATGAAGCGAACTCTCGCATAATATTTAAATAAAATATATTTTTACGCTTAGTCATAATATAATAATAATTATTCTAATATAAACATTAGTAAAGCAATAGAAAAAAAAAAAGTGTACAGATCACAGGCAACACTTTGAAAGCATATCTGAAGTAAGTACGACATATATATTTTCAATATTTAACAATTTATAGAAATCACTCGTCTTGAATATCGACTTTCGTCGATAATCTCTCTATCGTCTTTATAAGCTCGCCGTTGTACCTCAAAATATCCTCAATGTTCGTCCTGTATTTCTCAGCTTCCTTAAATATACTTTTCAATTTCCTCTTCTGCGTTATATTCATAGCGTTCGGTGTATCAGTGCCATTGTTGGCGTGGTCCAGGACTGCTTGCATATCCTCCATGTACTGCGTGTTGTAAATGCCCAGATTCTGAGTGAAATTCTCCAGTCTGTTTTCGTACATGTTCACGTCTTTGTTGAGAATCACCGTCTTCAAGTAAATCGTCTGGGCAATCTTGTACCAGTCGCCGAGTATCTCCGCGAAATGGTTATAAGCCGGAACGCAATCCGATTCCAGGAGCTGCTTTATCCTACGATTAGTTTCGGTTATTTTAGTTCTTTCCAGTACGTGGAACTGCTCATCATTGTAGCTGAGAGATCTCGTGGCACGATCACGGACCAGATGTTGCCACGAATCACGAAGTCTCTCAATTAAATTCTTTGCTTTTTCTGCGGCCTTCGTCTCCGATGGACATTTGATACCGTTGCAGGACGAATCCCATTCCAACTGCAACGTGTTCTCCTGCACGTGCTTTTCAAATACTTGTGTCACCTTCGAGTAGGTCTCAGTAAGAAAATCTTCGCTCAACTTGTCGAGATCTTCGGGTAACTCGGTAACTGTAATTTTGGTTTTGTTCAAGGCGTTTATCGTATTTTGCGAGACTTGGTACGTGTTGCAGACCATCTTTTGGTTCGTCGTTAATTGTTTAAGATGTCTGGAAGTTGTATTTATCGTTCTCAGTTTATTCTTAATGTAATTGGTGAAATTGTTAACTGAATACTTGATTAGAGCAGTTGATCTGGCTATTTTCTCGACGCGCCGCTTGCAGACGTGAGCGATGCTGCAGGCTGTTTTTGCCTGCGCTGCATCGTTCTCCACAGAAACGATATTTGCGAATTCCGGAAACCGAGGAAGATCCGGCATGCCGATTATCGAAACATTATTATTTTCCTTACTGAAAAGCACCAGCGGTTCCTGTTCAACTGTCGTCGGATAACCTAAAGCTCTGGCATTCGAACCAACTTCATCCAAAAATAGATTACTTTTGCAGAGAAGAATTTGATTTTCAGCTTGAATATCTGTTTGCTCTGCAATATGAGCCACTAGTTGTTCAAAAACATCATCAGGATGTATGTAGATCTTGATGTTAGTGGCGCGATTTATATGGAATATATCGATTTTCTTTCTGGACAAAATATTTGTTGATTCACTAAAAAATTTATCAAAACTCCATATATTCTTTTGATCAGCCTCCAATAAACCAGCCAAAAGTGGAGTAACAATTTTTTTTAAACCCGCACTCAATTGACAATTGGCTGGCAATTCTCTGCTCCACTCAATGGAACCTTTATCTTCAGTCTGTATGCCCGAGATCACGCCACTTGCCTTCTTTGTAGTTATATGAAACATTGTCTCTTTATTCCTTCTTCCACCGTAAGGTCTAAAAGGTAAATTGCCAGTTGCTACATGGTACAATGTTACCCCAATGGACCACAAATCAACGGTGGCCCCAAAAGTTTTACCTTGAGGCTTCCTGAGTACAGCTCTTTCATACATATCTGGATGTAAATATTCCTCAGTACCATACAATGAGTTGAATTCTTGTCCATCTTGCAACTCTCTTGCAGCACCAAAATCAGTCAGTTTATAGATGGTACTGCCATCATCAGAAATAAATTTCATAATATTACCTGGCTTCAGATCTCTGTGCACCAAGTTATTATCTCTCAAGTGTTTCATTCCAGCTGATAAGTGATCTAAAACTAATAGAAATTCCTTCTCGTCTAACCCATACGTGTTCTCAGGATCATCTAAAATATTAAACAAACTGCCACCTGTGCATAACTCCATAACTATTACTTTTCCCCTGCCATCCTGTTGCTCTTCCTCAATTGCAAGTAGTTTTACTATATTTTTATGGTTCACTCTACGGAGCACCTCAAATTCTCTCATTTGCACATCTCCTGGACGCATGTAACTCAATTGATTGAAAGTTTTCACAGCAACTGGCTCCCCATTTATTTTATTTACACCTTGATATACAGCACCCGTCGCCCCCTTTCCCAATACACTGGTCGTACACCAAACATAATTCAATGATCCTCTTAGGAAAGACATTGTTTTATTCTAGAAATTATAATGCTGATATTAAACACTTCTACAATTAAACAACTGAGTTTTACCTATTGTGTTTGCCAATATATTTTGTACTAAATAGACACATACAAACAACATCAACTCATTATTACACAATAACGGTACAACATTTAAAAAAGTGTACAATTTACATATAAATTACTAAATATGATATAGTATATTGTCTAATATTGTTAATCTGTACGTCTTGATATTATAGCCAACCAAAGCAATTCAGATAAAGTTGTTGACTTCAGAAGGGATAAAGTTGGTTGCCTATGTATTCCAGGGAGACTTCAGAGGATACGTCTGTTTTGGTATTTAATTTTTATCCAAAAACGGTTGGTACGAAACTGAATACCAGCCGAAGAGAGACGATCGGATGAATTCGGAACCGTTCGGAACTTTTTCAAATGTTTGCGTAGTGACAAAAAACGGATTCATTCGCGTGCCAACTCTTGTCTAGTGAGCATCGTTGTCGAATAATTCTGAGGTTAAGTTGTGAATAGAAAAAAAGTTTATTTTCAATAAGTGTATTGAAAGGGATCATACCCCTACTGATTAGCGAGTTTGAAGAGTGACTGCCACTGCACAAAGCACATGTTGCTGGAGTGTCTGGTGATTTTTGACACTCATTGGAAAAATGACTTTGTCCACATTTTACACATCACAGTTGTTTCCTGCAGTAATTTTTTGTATGTCCATAACACTGGCAGCGGAGACATTGAGGTACTTCCTTATTCTTGTGCGGAGCCTCAAAAGATATACGTTGATCTCCCAGTCGCAACACAGCATTACAAATTAGCGACAACTTTTTGAGACTTTGTCCACATTTTACACATCACGGTTGTTTCCCGCAGTAATTTTTTGTATGTCCATAACACTGGCAGCGGAGACATTGAGGTACTTCCTTATTCTTGTGCGGAGCCTCAAAAGATATGCGTTGATCTCCCAGTCGCAACACAGCATTACAAATTAGCGACAACTTTTTTAGACTTTGTCCACATTTTACACATCACAGTTGTTTCCTGCAGTAATTTTTTGTATGTCCATAACACTGGCAGCGGGGACATTGAGGTACTTCCTTATTCTTGTGCGGAGCCTCAAAAGATATGCGTTGATCTCCCAGTCGCAACACAACATTAACAATTAGCGACAACTTTTTAAGACTTTGTCCACATTTTGCACATCACAGTTGTTTCCCGCAGTAATTTTTTGTATGTCCATAACACTGGCAGCGGAGACATTGAGGTACTTCCTTATTCTTGTGCGGAGCCTCAAAAGATATGCGTTGATCTCCCAGTCGCAACACAGCATTAAAAATTAGCGACAACTTTTTAAGACTTTGTCCACATTTTACACATCACAGTTGTTTCCCGCAGTAATTTTTTGTATGTCCATAACACTGGCAGCGGAGACATTGAGGTACTTCCTTATTCTTGTGCGGAGCCTCAAAAGATATGCGTTGATCTCCCAGTCGCAACACAGCATTAACAATTAGCGACAACTTTTTAAGACTTTGTCCACATTTTACACATCACAGTTGTTTCCCGCAGTAATTTTTTGTATGTCCATAACACTGGCAGCGGAGACATTGAGGTACTTCCTTATTCTTGTGCAGAGCCTCAAAAGATATGCGGTGATCTCCCAGTTGCAACACAGCATTAAAAGTTAGCGACAACTTTTTAAGACTTCGTTCCCATTTATACATCACAGTTGTTTCCCGCAGTAATTTTTTGTATGTCCATAACACTGGCAGCGGAGACATTGAGGTACTTCCTTATTCTTGTGCGGAGCCTCAAAATATATGCGGTGATCTCCCAGTCGCAACACAGCATTAAAAGTTAGCGACAACTTTTTAAGACTTCGTTCCCATTTTACACATCACAGTTGTTTCCTGCAGTAATTTTTCGTATGTCCGTAACACTGGCAGCGGAGACATTGAGGTACTTCCTTATTCTTGTGCGGAGCCTCAAAAGATATGCGTTGATCTCCCAGTTGCAACACAGCATTAAAAATTAGCGACAACTTTTTAAGACTTTGTCCACATTTTACACATCACAATTGTTTCCCGCAGTAATTTTTTGTATGTCCATAACACTGGCAGCGGAGACATTGAGGTACTTCCTTATACTTGTGCGGAGCCTCAAAAGATATGCGTTGATCTCCCAGTCGCAACACAGCATTAAAAATTAGCGACAACTTTTTAAGACTTTGTCCACATTTTACACATCACGATTGTTTCCCGCAGTAATTTTTTGTATGTCCATAACACTGGTAGCGGAGACATTGAGGTACTTCCTTATTCTTGTGCGGAGCCTGAAAAGATATGTGTTGATCTCCCAGTCTCAACACAGCTTCAGTGATAAGCACAAACATGGTATCCATGCATCCCATCATTTGAATCATCATTTCATAGAGTTGTTGATACTGGATTATATTTGCGGGTGTCTGTGATTCCTGGGTGGAGATGGCTTCTGCTTGTCTGGGCGTAAGATATTTCAGCTGTTATTTTTTTTGAGATGATTGGAATTGATGGAACTGATGACACTTGTTCTTTTGGCCTGAGTGCAGGGAATGTCCGTTCCTTGATCTCCCTGCAGACGGAGCACCCCCTATAGTTTGAAGGGTGACTGCCACTGCACAAAGCACATGTTGCTGGAGTGTCTGGTGATTTTTGGCACTCATTGGAAAAATGACTTTGTCCACATTTTACACATCGCGGTTGTTTCCTGCAGTAATTTTTTGTATGTTCATAACACTGGCAGCGGAGACATTGAGGTACTTCCTTATTCTTGTGCGGAGCCTCAAAAGATATGCGTTGGTGAAGCAAGTATTTAACGTTATAAACGTCTTTGTTGTTGTCTTGTTGTTTTAAATCAACGAAGAACAATAATAGTTGCTTGGTTTTGTCTGTACTATTTCTTATATTCGATATGTTCTTTACATGATGCCCGATATCTTCTAATTCCTTTCTTATATCTTCAGTGCTGCATGAGAAATGCATGTTGCACAATACCACTCTAAACGCTCGATCTGCCTTAAGCTGATAAGAATGGCGGGCACGAATGGCACGGAATGTTTTTATTTTTGACGAGTTCGCCAATTTTGTGGTAGTCGCTAATGGTTGATGGTTGCACTTTGACCAATGTATTCTAACTAATACAGAGTGTTCCATAAAATGATAAACAGAAAATAATAAATATTTTTTAAATTGTAATTTTTCATAAAGAAATGGATACATATTATAAACAGAATTTAAGAGTAAAATTAAGTTTGAAAATCAGTGTGTGTGCTGATGAAATTATAGCATACATTGATAAAACAATAATAAAACTGATATTCCAAAACTTATAACATTCATTAAAGAACCAATACTCAAGGGGAAACAATTGCATGCATGCAATTGTAGATTAGTATGGAACAGTTGCATCATGAACATATTACGCTGAAAACGAAACCTTAAGAAAATATGCCTTTAAAATAAATACAAATACGTACTGCTTCCAAAAGTTCTTCATTGTGGTAAAATACATCAAAATCGTGCAAAACCTCCACAATTTTTCTTGCCTGAAATATTTGATTATTTATTAACACAGTTTTAAGTTGAATTCTTATATTTACTTTAGGCTGAAGATAACCAGCAGGAAGCAAAATGGTTAAAATAAACGATAGGCTTTTTACAATTTCCACAGTTGCAATAGATCCCCTACTCTGCATGAAATATATTTGTATCAATATTTCTATGATATTTATAACTACAATATTAAAGGCAGCCAAACTGAAAACCTGATTAAATTCACCAATGCCATTATTGATGTACTGAAACATTAAAGAAATGTTATCCAGTAATTCCAAATGTGGTTGATCAAATTTTCTGAAAATGTGTTTCAGGTAATCCAATTTCGTGGATACAATCATTACGTAGACGCAGATATGCATCGCGGCGAATCCATGAATAATAAACTGCACCAATTCACAAATTGAATTAGTTTTCATGCTCAAATATTGAACGACGGCGCAATAGATCATTCCGTTTAATAACAGTATTATTATGTAACACGCATTGTAATTGGGTTGATGATTCATGGACGCCATCAAGATATCAATTTTGTGTATTTCTTCGTACGCTGACAAGAAATGATGCCTATAATACCATAGCAGAAAGTGAATACAAAAAGCTGAAATTACTTTAAACACAATTACAAGACTTCCATTGATTGGAGTGTCAAAGTATATCATACAAAAAAACAACACTGTAACAAAAACATTTTTTTAATTTTTACAAAAAATTATAATTAACTGTATTATACATACAACTTGTAATTACGAAAACTGTTAATGCTTCTTTAAATTCTTTGACTTTCAAACGACGTTTATACACACAAAACGGTGTCATGCCCACAATACAAGTACACACTTCCATTAAATGCACACATGAGAGTACATCCCGTCTCATCGTAATCAGCCGGAATAAATGATCCTTGCATGTAGCGCATTAAATATTTATAACAGTTAATCATTTAGAGCTTTTATAAAATATGCATTACATGTGTCCAATATTTATTCATAACTATCATAATAAATTATTAAAAAAATATACATATTTGAAACTGACTCAACTTGATTCTATTTGACTGATGAACATGTTTCTTTCGTGTACTCCAACCAAGCCGTCTGATCCTCGCTGACGTTTTCCAAACAATACTCTACACCTAAAAGAAACAAACAGTTTTTCTTACAATCTGTTGTAATAAGATTAGTTTGAAACGAACCTGCAGGTATGTAAAACCTAGTATTTTTGCTCAACAACGCAGTTCGTGTATACACATGAACCAAAACTTCACCTTCCAAGATTATAAACGACTAAAACCAATAATGCATTAGCACCTTCAGTGATATTAATTATCATTACAAATTTACCAGATTGCTTTTATGCGCGATTGAAGTTGTTTTCTTGTTCTTCGGCATGATTTTGAAGTGACCAAACGATAGACTATTCGTTCGCAGCGTCGGAGCTGATAGATTATTTCCTAGCTTCTTGAATTCTGGTTCCTTCGAAATCCACTCTGCAAACAAATACGAACGTTAATAATGAATAATATAGTGAAATATTTATAACAATAAAATTACCTATCAAAAATGTGCTGCCAGGTAACGTAAAAGGAGTATTATTAAACTGACTCTTTCTTCGTCCGGGCCTCGAAATACCAAGGTTTGAAGTCATTGTTTCATTATCGCCTGACCCCATAACATTGACTTCATCACACGTCAAGATATTTGTTACAGTCGTTCCGGCGTCTGATTCAATGCTACTCGATGGTGTTGCCTTTTCATTTTCATTCTGTGTACTCACTTTTGGTATGTCCTTACCTTTAGGAACCTTAAATCCCCGAGGTTTTAAAGATTTCGACTTGGAGAAATTCACAGGCTCGTCGTCATTCAATATATTCATTGACATCGTATCTTCAATACTATCAACAATTTTCACTGAATTAACCTTTTTTGATTTAGGTAAAGCTTTTTCTTTTTCATTCTTTTTCTTTGCCGTCGGTTTTTTTGTAGTCTTGGGATTTAAATCTAAAAAAAAAACATCAATATAAAATGCTGCCAGCTATTTACGAAAATACATACAAATGATCTGTATTGAATTTATCTTAGGTGGTTTTCGTACCCTCTTGCCTAATGACAATATATCTCCAACTGGTGGTGCTTCTAAAAAAATAAAACAAATTTATCTTTGGAGAATATAAAATTAAATATTGCATACCTTTTTCAACATGAACAGTATTGACACTGACATTAGCTTCAGGTAGCATATCTATAAAAAAAAAAGTTTCTCTATAAAATAATCTAATTCCAATTTTCAATATTTACCATCCATTTGTTTGCGTTTGGTCTTCAGATTGGCTTTTTCTAAAAATAGTTTGTATATTAAAAATAATGTCAATTAAGAGATGTTGTGCTCTTAGCATACATACTAGTTTCTGATGGATTTTGCTTCGTAACATTTTTATTTTGAACATTATCGATATTCTTAGCTGAAAATGTTAAAATCAGTAAATAAATTTAAACAAATTATAAATTTATATAATATACATACATGCTTTCGTCGCTTTTTTCTTCGGGATATTTTTATTCGATACCTTCTCCACAGATTTACCTACAACAAATGTAATATTTAGATTTCTTAAGACAGCATTCAGTTAACGTATACAAATTGCTTATTTATTCGCACAAACGTACGTAGGTTGTACGTTAAGTGAATTAATCGCTGATTATTGATGTTTATAAATCAAAAGTTGTGAATAACTCAAAATATATTATTTTAACTTACTACTTTCAGGTGCACCTGCGACTTCTATTGGTAATGGATTGAGTCGAGGTCTTCCTCTTTTCCTTTTAACAGGTATGTCAACTGCAATGTTTTCGATATTTTCTGAATTGATGCGTTTGTCTGTTGCCAGACCAACAGCAATATCATCATGAATTGCTAATGGCTTAGTTTTAGGTTTCTTTATTTTTTTGGTAACGGGTGCAATTTCTTCATCGTTTCCCATCTGATTTTTGTTGTCCATTGAAATTAAACGTTCATCCACCACTGAATTAATGCGTTCATCTGCCGCCTCATCTACAGCAATATTTTGCTTTGCCATTGCTTTGGTTTTAGTTTTTCTTATTTTTTTGGTAACAGGTATATCCGATGCAATTTCCTCATCGTTTTCCACCTGATTGTTGTTTCTCATTGAATTTATTAATTCACTCACCACTGAATTAATACGTTCATCTGTCGATTCACCTACAGCAATATCATGCTTTGCTATTGGATTGGTTTTAGTTTTTCTTATTTTTTTGGTAACAGGTATATCCGTTTCAGTTTCCTCATCGTTTTCCACCTGATTGTTGTTTCTGATTGAATTTATTAATTCACTCACCACTGAATGAATGCGTTCATGTGCGGCCTCACCTACAGCAATATCATGTTCTGCTATTGGATCGGTTTTCGATTTTCTTATTTTTCTGCTAACAGGTAAATCCGATGCAATTTCCTCATCGTTTTCCACCTGATTGTTGTTGCGCATTGAATTTATTAATTCACTCACCACTGAATTAATACGTTCATCTATCGATTCACCTACAGCAATGTCATGTTTTGCTATTGGATTGGTTTTCGATTTTCTTATTTTTCTGATAACAGGCGATGCAATTTCTTCATCAATTTCCACCTGATTGTTATCCATAGAATTTATAGATTCATCCACTTCTGAATTAATTTGTTCTTCTTCCGCAATATCTACAATATCTTCATGTGGAGTCTTATATATTTTTCGTAACTCCTCCAATTCATTATCCAACTCATTGAATGCACTTGCCTTATTCATTTTATTAGACTTCTTTGCCTTGACTTTTTTTGGACTTATAGTTACATTCTGCAACACATAAATTACGTTGCCTTCCTTTGGTTTCACTTTTCTTCGTGATCTTTCGAGAAGTCCAGTACCGCTAGTCTTTGATGATTCTGCAATGCTGTTGGCATCCGCAACAGCCAATTTGTCTCTGCTTTTAGTGACTGGATGGTTATCAAACAAGTTATCTTTGCTATTGCTTTTAGTATAAATCAAAGGTTCTTTAGGTTCCTCGTCGATGTCTGTATTTGATCTTGTTCTATTCTGAAATAAATTCGTTTTCACAACATTCCTTTGCAAGCTCTTATGTGCACCGGATGTAATGAGACTAGGAGTTTCATATATATTTAAGTTGTCTACATTAGGTTCTTCACTTGGCACAGTTTTTTTGCGCTTCGATGGAGAACCAACGTCTGAATCTGTTTCATTATATTTCGATTTAACTTTTTTTCTCAATTTCTTTGATCTCACATCCTTGATCGCTTTGATGGTCTCTTCAGCAGATGCTTCATATATGGATGGATTTTTCCTAGATTGTTCTTCACAATTATTACTTATTTCCTTTGCAGGTGGAGGCAACATCATATAATTGATTGGAGCAGACGTGTTTGTCGCTGTTGTTCTTGTTAATCTTGTAATCAACCTAGGTCGTTGCTCCTCTATGCTGTCTCTTCGAAGCGTTGTATTAATTGCTATAGATTTTTTAATTTGTTCCGAATGTACATTACAATTATCGATATTATTCAAATGGAGACTTTTATTGTGTCGCCCATTATTTATAACAATATTTCCGCGTATATTCGAGTTCCTTTTATTCTTCGAAATCGGATCATCTATTAAGCTTTGCGAAGTGCGTTTCTTAGTTGCCGGTGGTTTAGTTATAGGTGAACAGTTGATAGGTGTTATCAACGTCCTCGGATTCTTCCTCAAAACCATGGGTGTACTGCAAGGAACACTAGTAGTAGCATTATCATTTTCGATTAAGCCTTGAAATCGCTTTTGCAATGCGGACTTCGATAATTTATCCACGCTGTACTCCTGCACGACCTTAGGAAATATATTATCCCTATTCCATCGCCGATCCTAATGGCACAGACAAAAAAAGTACTTTATTAAATTAATATCACACAAAATCAATAGATCATAGATTGTGATGAATCCATTCAGAACTCACCGAGATGTCTAAGCAAATATCCATCAAAATTAGTGATACACTCTACATCTTGGAATATTTTCGAGCGCTTTGCACATTCCCGGTGAGTTACAGCGAGAAAAGTAATCAATTTGTGAAACAGAGCAAATTGAATGTATATTACCTTATATCATCTATAACTATTTACACATCGTTTTGCTACACCATATACTTTTTGATAGCGTCTGTGGAGGTGAGCACAGTCAGAGTATGGACATCAATCATTATCAAAATCATTAGAGTGCTGATGGGAATTAGAAACGTAATGATATGTTTCAACAAACGGTCAAAAATTGTACATTTCTTAAACTGGTTGATAACTTTCGACACGAAGCTTTACAAAGCGGGAGTGAGCATGGATTTTAGGTAAATAAATTAAAAATAAGTCAATGTTTAATATACCTTTTGCTTATAGATCAATCAAATATGTAATGATTATTAGGAGCTTCTTCATAACTGCAACAGTAACAGTCAACCCTGTCGTATGCACTTTAAGTAGGCAAGATATGAAAATCTGCTTTGAACATTTCATAAGTTACAATCTAACATTTATAATCAACTCCATGATTATGCTCCAGTTTTCAATATATGTGTTCATTCTCTGGCAAAGATTAAGGATTATAAACAACTCCATAACAAATATGGTGACAAACGGCAGTTTGAGTTTCACAAAAGACAAATACCCTCCAATACTTTATAAGCATCACGAGATGGACACGTTGCTGAAGCTATTATGCGCTATGCATAACGAAATTTGCAACAATGCTAAGCTGTTGAATGAAATATTCTCAGAGGTCATTCTTTTAACTATAATCAAAACATTTGCAGACATACTGAATGGTTTACACACTTTAAGCTCCAAAACTGAATTAATATTAATTATATTTGATTGCTCTTGGGGAGTTGCTCTATTGATTGAAGTGGTCTTCATTTTGATACCTTGCACATCAACCAGACGAGCTGTATGTATTTTTGTAAGGAGATTATAAAAAATTACAAGAAACTATTATTTTTTAGTCTCAGAGAACTGCAGAAATTTTAAACATGATGGATGTTTCAAACGATAAGAGTCTAAAGTTTGAAGTGAGTTCTACAAATATAATAATATAAAATAATTTATTAAATTTCTAGCGGGAAATGTTTCTGCTTCAAATGATGCATCAAAAAATTAAATTTACAGCTAACGATTATTTCCCGTTGGATGAAACTGTATTCATAATGGTAAAAGTAAATATATTTTGAGAATATTTATAAATATGATTGTTTCAGATATTTGGGACATCAGCCAGTTATTTAATTATTTTAATGCAATTTGAAAGTATTTCTTTATGAATACTTACATTCGATTTATGGTTGGAGTCTTCTGAAGATGTATCTGTTGGTAATATTGGTAAGCTACAAGTCGAGTCCATACTTTCTTCTTCATTTCTGAAAATTAAGATTAAATTGCCAATTTGAATACGTTTACAATTTAGATTTTTTCTTGTTAGAATATAGTTAAAACTGAGAATTCTCTTACTTTGTTTGTTACAGAGTAGTTAGAGAAGATATTAGTAAATGTATCAACAAATCTGTTGTTGAACCCAACTTGTTGCAGCATACAGAAATTATAGAATAAGATCAAGCAAAAACTTACTGAATATTCACTGGAACTGTATAAACGTCTGGTAATCTATCCATTGTTAACTACACTATTTTATAGTAATTATAGTAATGTCACTAATAAAATAATCATAAACACAAATATTTGTAACAATTTCCTTCAAAAAATGCCCAACGAATTTCTGATAGTTGTAGATGGCGCTTCCGATTCATTTTGTATTTATTTGTATGAAAAACTATATACCAAAAAAGCCATAATTCCTAGCACACTTTTCAATTAATCGTAAATCTAAACCTTTTTCTTGCTATTTCATTAATTTATTACAACACTTTACTGTTAAGTCGAAATTTGGAGGGAACAACTGTTCCTATTTCTTTATTCTTCACACGCTGCCACCTGGCGGCAGCGCTTTACATCATTTAGCGCGTTCAACAAACCGTTAGTCAAATATTAACATTTACTAAATCATTTAAACACATTCCATCCGAGACTGTACTCAGTCCAATTCTACTGAACCGAAGAGTCACCGTTTAAATTTTATATTTTTCTTGTTCTAGTCTTGTGTTACGATATCACAATTCCTTATCGAGAGCACGGCGGAAACTGGCGAAATTGCTCTTTGCACATGTTAAGTGAGGGTAGTGGTGGTGGTTAGTAAATAAGGCGTTTTGTAATACACTTAGACATACTTGGTTGCATACCTCCTTCTTACAATTGTAATTGTAGCCAATTACGGAACTGCAATACTTCTAGGAGGCGGAGCTATAGTGGGCCCAAGGCTCATAAATTTAGGGGGCCTCAAATCTTAAAATGTTATGTATCGTGGGCCCTCAAAAATCTTAAGAACCGTTACTCCACAATCGTTCTTTGATTTTTCCATTTTCAAGTATTTTAAAATACAATTTCAAATTTGCCTAGACCTCAACTATCGTAAATCTGCAACAGATTGAAAAAGGAAGAAATTTTGAAAATAAAACAAGAAATATTCATTAATAATATTTTTATTATCTTAGACCTATGTGTATAATACAAAAAAAAAATGAAAATGTGTCTAATAAAATATAAACAATGCCTTCTGATACCTTTTCAATTTTTTTTCAACAAGTCCGAACATATCTAATGTTCGCCACAAAACTTTGTTAATAATCAGAACAAAATGTGTATAATAAAAAAATATATGCAATAGAAAATATTTGTTTAAATAATTTGCTCATTGACGCGTCGCGTTATCGAGAAAGAAAGAAAAAAAAACAGGAATGTGTACATAAAAGAAGTAAATAATTACACTTAGAATGAATTTTCATTTTTAAAGATAAATTTAATATTAAATTTAGATTCAAATATGGCAGCGTCGATTGTTGGGACTGGGGTGGTACAATCCTAGTTGTGCGTTAAATCTCCATTACAAAAAGCCGATAGAAATTTCATAAAATTTAAATATTTATATATATATATATAAATTGGAAAGCCTTTTTGTTTCACACAAATGATAATAAATACTTTGTTTTTAATATATAAGTGATATATAAAAATTTGTTCCAAATTTTTTGTTTTTTTGTTTTACAAAGAGCGCAAATGTTAAAGAGGAAGAGATAGAGAGAAATAGAGTGATAAATTATAACTTATTCAGTCTGGATATTAAAAAAATATTCAACATTTCTCATTTATGTACATATCTTGTGATATTTTTTTATGTACAAAAAAAAATCTAAACCAAATAATAATAATTAAGCAAATACTCATCGTATAGTCGCGATGTTAACGTCACAAATCATTGTAAAAGAAATGTATGATAAAAGTACGGGGATCGATGAACACCACCCACCCAACCCATCTGATCAGTGATAATGGACGTCAACAGCGTTCCGCAGCCAATCAGCGGGCAGGTGGGCGTGGCCTCAGTAGGCGGAGGCTTCCTTGTACTCGGAATTATCCATAGTGAAGAAATCTTCAAGTTTCCATTGCAGAGTCTCAAATGTCGGCCTCTTCAGTGGATCCCGATGCCAACATTCAATCATTATTTCGTATAATGGACTTGGACAATTCGGAGGTGCCGGCATGCGATAACCGTGTTCAACTTGATGAAGCACCTCGGCATTTGTCATACCTGCAAGGAAAACAAATCGGTTAGAAAAACGTGAACTTTCAGTGTTAACGAAAATCACTTACCAGGATATGGAATACGGCCGTAAGTCACCAATTCGGTAAGCAGAATACCGAACGACCAAACGTCAGATTTAATGGAGAATTTGCTGTAGTTGGCAGCCTCTGGTGCTGTCCACTTTATTGGGAACCTAGCGCCCACCCGTGCCTCATATTCGTCCTCCTAAAAACGCAAAACACAAATGAAAATAGGTCTTTGGGACGGATGAAAGATAGACTTACTTTAATTAATCTCGCTAGACCAAAATCAGCAATCTTGACGACGTTGCTATCATTGACGAGCACGTTTCTGGCAGCTAAATCTCTATGTATGTAATTCTGCGATTCCAAGTAAGCCATTCCAGACGCAATTTGAGCGGCCATATCGATGAGCTGCGGTAGCTTCAGGCCTTTTCCTTTTCCTTGCAAGAACTCCAAAAGCGATCCGTTCTTCATGAGCTCGGTGATAATGTAGATTGGCTCTTCCATCGTGCACACGGCGTACAGCTGAATCAATTTCGGGTGTCTCAACTTTTTCATAATTTGAGCTTCCGCGAGGAAATCTTTGGCATCCATGGTGCCAGTCTTCAATGTCTTTATGGCTACCGGGGTCGTATTGTTCCATTGTCCTTCCCATACCTCGCCGAATTGGCCTTGACCCAACTTCCGTTGGAATTTCAGCGATGACCTGTCGATCTCCCACTGGTCACGCGTCCTGTGCGATAGACCTTCCGGCTGCGGCTTTTCCACCTATGACAACAAATCGCAAACAACACAATCAGACACGTACGCATAGCAATCGGCTCAAGGAATTTTCACTAAAATATTTGGAGGGCACCACCTTTTTTAAACAGTAACAACATCCACTATCAATTATATCAACTATAAAGGTGCTGCCGTCTAAAACTCAATGATGAACCTCTAGATTGGCTAAAGAGGTGCAAGCTATTCTTTATATAATGAAATAATGTGTTATTAGTGCAACGACATTAGCTCTAAAAAGGAACACACCAAAACAAATGGAAAGAAAAAAGAAACGAATCTATTATGGATTTACGTGAGAAATCATGTTATTGATGGTTAACGACAAATGCAAAATGCAGTAGTAATACGTTCGGAAAGATGGGACTCGTGTATCATCAGCAAAATAAACAAATCTGATCAGACATACCTCTGATAGCAAAGGATTCTGCACAGAAATAAAAAAGAAAAGAAAAGAAAGATAATATGTTCGTTAGTTGGTGAAGGAAACAAACAACAACAACTGATTGTTTCTTTGAATGAACTTATAATAGAAAAAGTAAATTGAAAAGCTGAAATTTCGTAAAATAAAATAGAAAGCGGAAACAAGGGAACACTTACTTGTACACAGGGCTTGCACAAGTTGACACATAAACCATCCGCATCCTTGCTGTAATGCTCGACAAGCTCTTGCAGCGTTCGGAAAGTTGTTCGTCTCGCAATGAAGAAACCTCCCTCATCCAATTGCCTTATCCTATAATGCTTTACGGTATCTCCGTCTCTCACTGAAACAATACAAATATTTAAATTTAAAATTAAAGAAAACAATTATAAATTGAAACGCACCTGATAATGAGTAATCGTTGTGTCTGCTCTCTGAATCCCTGATGAGGAAGGCTCCGTGCTCGTTCTCGGGCAGCAGCAGTTTCTTCTCGGCCTCTATTCGTTTGATCTTCCGGAAATACCAGCTGGAAAAGGGAAACGAAGGTCCAACATTATTATTTGCATTCACGCACAGGATTAATTGTGTTTCTATTCGTATACAGTTCGAATGAATGAAAACTGGAATGGAATGGCGATTGAGCGTTGCGACATGGTGCAGCCAGGCAGGCAGGCAGGCAGGCAGGCAGACCGGGGCCCACGGTAAATATATTCTAATGAACAATTAAAAGTGAGAACGCTTAATAAATAATGTATGTAAGGACGCGACTATATTCAATGAACATTATTTATCGGGAAGAAAGTTTCTAAATAAACAGTACAAAAGCCGAGTCTTTGCGAACGATAAAATGCATCGTTTTCCTTGCCAGTTAGATAACATGACATTAGATCGGGTTAATCAGTATTCTATTGTATTAATATATATACAACAAAAAAAAAAAGAGAAATATTTCGTGTGCAATGTTATTGGTACAATTTAACACAAGGCTGAAGGATTATGGCGACACAAGTTTTGTAATCGCGAGGATATACTATACATTTTTATCGTAAATAAAATACGCCCAGCGAAATAAATAATTCCAGAGCATTTTTAAGACCTAACTAACAACGAATAATAAGGAGGTCGACACACTATTTATTGCAATTGCTTCGCCGATTCACAATGTTCACTTTAATTAGCAATTTATTTAATGAACTTAAAAGCAAATGCAATTCCGATCGATGGCAAATTACTTGTATATGTTTATATGTGTGTGTGTTATATAACAACATAACGCGAATACCGTTGGATTACGTTTTTTATTTGGATGGAAATGTCGGCGGTTCCGTTTCAACCGGAAAATTAATTAGCAAACTGGGATTAACACATTTACGCTCGCATTATATATTTAACATCTAGAAATACAATGGTACGGCACATCTGTTTTTCGCCCGACGCGAAGATATGGATTACCGAATGAATTATTCAGATACGGACGGCTGTGGCATAACGTAACATTATTACTGTATGCTAACGCCACGCACCTTGTCATAATAAATCAAATTAAACTAACAAAGCCATTTTTTGATGAAGAAATAATTCATTGTTTTTTACTTTTTTAAGCTCTAAAAGCTTGAAAAATGTCTAATATTATTAATTTAACCATTTATAGACTAGCGGCAGATATATCCGCCCTAACCTTTACACATGAGACCACGCTTATGTAAAATTATATTGTGGAGGCGCGCAGTCATTGAATTTTAATTCTTAGACGCCACTGGTCTTTTTCAAAAGTCATTGTCATATGTAACAAAGAAATTTTATTGTCGAAAAATCAGCGAAAAAGTATTTGCGTCATTTAACTGGTTATGGAATTGATAAAGCGGGAATCACCTTTATGTATATATTATACAATAATTATGTAATCACATTATGCGGCGGCATCTAGTAAATATTCTCATCGGAGAAATATTTATTGGAGAAAAGATCATAATTAAAATTAGCATTTGGCGTGTGTGTTGATATTGCGTAAAGGACGAATTTGCATCGTGGGGGAAAAAAAAATAGCATGAGGAATTTTCAAGTGGCACACGCGGTGATTTTCACGGGCGATTTTTCCTCACGCACAGTGCAGACACGTCGCCACATCTCCTCCATTCATATGCACAATTATGTAAACATACATATAGCATAGAGAAGAGCAAGTTATAAACCGGTCACTATGCTAATGCTCCTTCTTCCAAAGATGTTCTTTAAATACACATCCTTATCTCCTCTGTGCACGGCACGGTTTTGCCTCTCGCGCATTCGCCTTACATAAGTCCTTTTTTTTATATGAAAGTGAAATTCCTGTTTTTCCGCACATACACGACCATTGTGCAATTATTCTGTAATTATCTATATAATCCTTCCGTTTTTTTTTGCTTCCTCTCTGGGATTAATACCAATTAGCATTTCGATCTGGACTTAAAGAAGACTACGAGAATTACCTAATACAATAATAATAAAATACTTTCTAATATTAAAAAAATCGAACGAATCTAAACGAAACTATAGTAAATAAATAACCGATTTTGGTCATCGTTGGGTCATCAAACGACCTTTGGTAAAGAAGATGCACATCGATGTTGCATAATGGAGAATTCCGCGAAATCGAATAGCCGTAAACGTTGATTTATAGTCCAAATTTCTAATATTGAAAAGTGGAGCAGACCTGTGCTCGTCGTGCTCATTCGGAGGATCAAACAGGACGTGTAAATAAAACGAAGAAGTAAAAAAGGCAAGAGTCGAATCTGCTACGCTCACTTCTTTGTTTTAAACAAACAGTTCTAACCCGGTGACTTATCTTCGGTTTACGAAGAATCTCTTCCGCCGACTCTCGCCGTTTCCACATTTCCAATTGTTCGTGACCTTAATCATGCATCAATGCAGTCGGCTTTTTACCATGTACGTGCGAAAATTGTCACGGCTATAAAACACAGAAGATCAATTCCAAAATTTTTGAAAAATAAAAACACAGTTTTAACAACCATAAACAACGATTTAATAAGAACACATTCACTTTCGTTACGATAAAATTCTTAACGTAAATGATAACTGTTACATATTTATTTTTTCATATTCGGTTATGCAATAATGCGTGCATTTATTGAACAATCATAATTTATTATAAAATGTACATATTTTAAAGACCTCGCGACGTATTATTACAATGATCCTATTCATGTGGAACCCGACAACTGTTTCCTATGCGTGTGGGTTAATAATTTCAAAGAGACAATTGTTTCCTTTCGTCGTTCGCTTTTATTAACATTCAGAACCGCCAGATTGTTGTTTTAATGAGATATAATCAAGAGAATGATTCACATTGTGTGTATTGCTCGTTTTATTATTGTAACTTCGTTTGAAACATGCCTTATTGGACGGTAGTACGATGTGTGTGGTTCACGGCTTTATTTGCTCACCCACAGCTTTGTTTCAAGACAATAGCAACAATAATCAAGAATTGATATGACCGCAACTCCTAATCCGATATATTTGTTTGCACGATGATCATAAATAGCACAAATATTTATTAAGTTCATAATTACAACAACAAAAAACGCAGCGAAAGCACAGAAAATAGAAATCTAATTAATATCTGTTTAGAATGTTGTAATTTCAATTCGGTTACATAAGTAATACATTTTTTGATTTAGGTAATCGGAACAAGATCTTAAGTTGTCATCTTGCACTTAACCTTGATATCCGACGTAACGAGCTACTAATAACAGCGATTAACCTAATCAGGAAGATAGAATTTAGTGATATAAAAGAAGAATTTGTTCGATAATCTGAAATAGATAATCGATGTATCAGACATTAATTCCATTGATGACACAGCAACCGGAAAATTATTGTTTTCAATAAATTGTGTATAAAATTTGTGACTTGCAGAGAGGTTCAAACTGCAAGCGGTTTTATTGCGCGATAAAAAATCTGATTATAAATTTCTCCTGCGATGTTAATCTTTGTTTTAATATATGTGTTAATAGCCACTAAATTTAGTGTCCGAGGAGCACGACCGCAATAAAATGTTTTTTATTTTTTTATTTTAATGCAACACTAAAATTTGTGACCAGATTACCGAAATATTGTTTGGATTCCAATATATATTCCCAATCCCAAATTTTTCCTATCAATTCTTCAACAAACAAAAAAATAAATTTTAAAAATTTCTCTTCTGTTCTATGATCTTCTACCAATTTTTGTAGCCATAATTTCATGAACAGACTCGTCGGAGATTGGATGAAATTTGAGTTTTAGGACGAAGAATCCAAAAAGTTTCTTGATTTCATTTTAAAATTTATAAAATATTTTATTCTTTTAAACGATAATTTCATCTCTTAATCAGCGTTACACAAGTAAAGTACTAAAGTTTTATGTGTACAAAAATAACCAAATAGATCCACATTTGATTATAATAACTCATTCGGTTCTTGACCTTACAAACAGTAGTTTCTTTTTTTTGCAAAACGGTAGTTAATTGTTATATAATAAATTATGTTTTTGTAAGAATTATTTATGAAGTGAAACTCCAAAATAGATGGGGTTTGTTGCGTTGTTAGAAGACTTGGAACGTTTTGCTGATGCCTTTGTGGAAAAGCACAATGTACTCTTTAAATGTGTCTTATTTAATACAATTATGGCATGTCGAAACCAGTTATCAGAGCCATCAGATGCTCGCACGTCAGGTTTATAAATAGCGCACATGCACCTGCCTCACAATCTTGGCGGAGGTAAAAATAAAAAGTCGTGAGGCGCCAAAAGGTAAACCAAGTTCAAGTTCAGTTGCCCTTAAGTACGATGGCGAGTGGAAAGAAATGATGCTTCTTGCCTGTTTTATCGAGAAGCGAAAATTGCGAACCCCGCTTGATGATGCACGTTTACCAAACGGAAGTTGATTAAACCGACTTCCTTTCGACCTTGGCAATAATTTATACTTTAATATATGTGTATATATAAACACATTTTATGGGGATGTTTATTTTATTTATAATTCGCATCGGCGTCTTTCTTTTGCAACCATTTTCATTCTCTGTACAGAACGTAATTGCGTTTCTAATTTATTTAGTTATCTTGCATCACGAATTACAATTTACGCGAAGACGGGCGACAAAGATATTTCTTTCTGTTGGATGATGATGATGGCGATGCTTGGGATGAGACGCATTCGGTTAACCTCAGGATACGCGTTAACCCGAGGATGATGAGGGCCACCGAAGCCACTCGGGCTTTTACAGTTGGTAAATGTGCTAATTCGTCAATGAACAATCAATTATGAATGCGGCATGGGTTACAGCCTTGCATGCTTGAATCGTGTATTATCAACGGCTCGGCAATGTATAATGAACAGAAAGTTTTTATAAATTGTTTCACTTTTTATTAAAAAACATACAGCAATTTATTTGTTGATGTTTACTGAGCGAAAGCTACACAAAACCGCTGCAACAAAAGTAGCGTTTGGCCTCCATTCTTTCTTCTTCTTCACCATCATCATCATCAACATCATCATTTTTTGCTGCCGCTGCTCCTTCTCCACGATAATCTATTAAGCATCTTTCTCTCCACCCGTCCCTGCCGACAGTTTACTAGTAATTTTACGATCCATAAAATTTGTATATTTCTTCTCGCCGCGTCGATGGAACGCTGGAAAGAAGGCAACCGCGATGAGTAAAATAGCGTTCGCCATTGATTCAATTTATTTATACGCGCTTTATACTAATTTTGTAAAGAATTTACTGGCGAAATAAAATTATGGCCAATTGAACAAACTGGAATTGCCTTTTAGGTGTAGCCTTATATACGTTGCTTTGTACGAACGTTGTTTAATGGCTCTTATTATAATATTTACAGGTGATCATTTATAGCATTTTTAGAAAGTAAATCATTCAGCGACAAAAGCATTTTCTCAGACGGTCTGTGCATAAAAAAAAAATATGTTTAAAAAAAATTAATAAATGGAACATTCTTCAGGTTCAACAGATTAGAAATAAAAAATGGCCTTGACATTAATTTCAAGCGCAACAAAATTGGTAATGATATATTATGAACTTGGAAAGTATACACAAATTATCATAATTTATTTTGTTTCTGCAACTAATTTATATATTGTTTCCTTCAGAAATGTTTTGATAAATATTAATTAATTATTGGGAGAGGAAAAAAAAAACGAGGTAGAAATTTACTCAATTTACTTTTTAAGTAACACTAAGCTATTTCAATTAAAACTTATGCAATGCGTTCGGTTTTTTTTTTCTTCAATATTATATTGACGTACTTTCTACTGGCCGCAAATACAATCTCTGAAGTAAATTAATTAATGACGTCGAGTGTCACTGCTGCGGGATTCCCAGATTGTTCGAAATCGAAACCTTTTACGTTAAAAATAATTCCTCGGATTCTCGGTATTTCAAAATATTCGAGTGAATGCAACAATAACAACAAAATTAGGTGCAGGCAAAAGGCAGGAAGAATTACATTACAAAGAATGTACGGCTAACTGTAAATATTATTCGCTTATGCAGATCTAGGCATTTTTCTCCTCTGGTTGCGCATTAATTAAATAGGTGTATGTTTTATGTAATGAGAAAAATATGCGCGCTTCGAATGCTATTTTATTTTAATTGCATCCACCCATGTATCGACTCGTTCTTTTAGTTATTAACTTAAATACCCATTAAATTGTGGTTCATTCAGTTTAATTGCGGCGGCGATTTATGTAATCATTAAAGCCGAATTTATTGATGAAGAAATTTGATTAATTGCAACTTTGTTCGTGAAATATTAAAATGCAATTATATATAACAGTGCGTTACGTTACGTAAATATGTAATAAGTTTTCAATTGAGGTGTAATATTATAAGGTGGAAAGAAACATTGATGTGCGCTTGAAGTGGAGCGTTCATTTCGCAAATTTACTGTTAAGGCAGACATAAATCATTAAAATGCAGCTCGAGAATGTGTTCTCGCGGGTTTATAAATACACTCGCACACGCACACATACGTATATGCTGTGTGTGTGTGTGTGTATGTATACATGCTCATGGCAAAATGAGAAACAGGAACGCATCGCGCCGTGGCGCCATCGTGTCCGCAGCTTTCAAATTAACTGGAAGAAATAATTCTCATCTCGTTTCTCCTACTTACGGTTGCACGTAGAGGTGTCCATAAATCTCGGATCCTGAACTCAACTTCCTGGTGTTCCTGGCCCAGGCTTCGCGTTGCTTCTGAATGCGCTTCTCCAACTTCTTGGAACCGATGTTCTTCTTGAGCACGTGCTGCCAATGTGATGGACTGCTCTCGTCGCTTTCGGAACAGCTCGAATTGGACGTGACGCTGCTCTTGCGGCTGTTGACGTTCGAGATGGACGATTTACGGCTGGACGAGGAGTTCGGTGAGGAGGATTCGAAGTTGCGGATCGAAGCTGCGCTCGATTTGCGACTGGACGAGAAGAAACCGCTCGACTTGCTGTCCGACTTGCAGGTCAGACTGGATTTTCGACTGTCCGTCGGTGATGATTCCGGTATCGTTGTGTTGTTGCGAGTGGAGAAGTTCGGAAGGCTGCATCTTCGGATACGTGGGGGCGATGAGATGAACCTCCGGTTCTGCTGCTTCAGCCATCTGAGCACGTGCTCGTTGCGTTCGTTGTCCTCGTGCTCGTCGAGTCGGAGATCGTTGCAGTTTTCGTATAGCTTCTCGTCGATTGGATAGAAGCTGAGCTTTCGGGTGCGCTTCGGACTATCGTTTACATTTGTACTTGCGTCAATGGCATTCAGGATATCGTTATCCAGGGCATCTCGACTATACTTGCAATACTTCTTGAGCAATTTTATCACCAGTTCATCACTTTGCGTTGAATATTTCCTAACAGTCTTACTTTGACAATCGTCAGCTAAATTAGTTTCAGTCTCTGCATTTAATAAATTATTATCAATAAATACATTCCTATCTAATACGTTCGAGTCCTCCTGCTCGCTGTTCTCGAATTTGAGTGTAACGACCTGCGATTCGGCCGAGTCCTGCTCCGGAATATTGTCCAGACCTTTATTACCTCCGACATCCTCACCACTTCCACCGCAACCGTTCAATATTTGAATAAGTCCGTTCTCCTGAATCACTAAGTTTTGCCACTGCTTCTGCTTATTGTTCGATAAATCGCACGCGGAAGAATCCTTATCTAGTTTTATCACATTTTCTCTAATTATATTGTTGTTAAAGTTCGAATCCAGCTGCCGCTTTTCACCAACGATGTTGCCTACCGATGCTGTCAGATCACCTGGCTTAATCTCGAGCTTTCCCTGCTGATGCTGGATGAGCAGCTCCTGCTGGTGTTCCGTGATCTCTCGGAAGCCATTATCTTGCAGGATGAGCTGCTTGTTCGCAACGCTCTGCAGGAAATCAGATATCGCCGCCCAATGCGCCTGTGTCAAAGCACCGTGCAATCTGATAGAACTTAATTGGAGAGGAATCCATTGGTCACCCTTGCAGCACCAAACCACACCTGACGACACCATGTTTCAACCAAAGTCCGCATTAAAATTACTGTCGGTGCTCCACCATATGCAATAATCTTCCGCTCTGGAATCGATTGCGTTTTTCTCTCTAATCTAGAATAAAGCCGCTATTAAATGACATTGTTTTATTATATTAATGGATTTTCGAAACGAATGCCACAACTGCAGCTAAGATACATAGCCGCGCGCGTTGTTGTTCCTCCTCCACCTCTTCAACAGACGCACCTCTTTTTTGTTGTTTTTTTCTTTAATAAATGCTCACACAACAGCAGCAACGCAATGAAGGAACAAAATATTTTCACTTTTGCAGAAACCCAAAGATCCAATGAGAAAGTTATTGGTTCATTAGAATATATATATAAATAGACAATATGTGTGTGTGTGGCTATATATATATATACTAGCAATTTAAAATTTAAATGCATGTTACGTTGGGAGGATAGTCTGAATGAAGTGAAACAGGTCCGGACGCAAGAGTGTGCGGTCCCCCACAAGATGTAAGACGATACAAAACCGGTACACAAAGAATTTGAAAGTTTTTTTACGACAATTCGCAGGTACTGTTAGAAAATTATTTCTTCATCAAACTAGAACATGCAAGAAACACCAGCGAGACTATAAATAAATATAGATACAGCTTATGTACATACAGTATTCCGTATAAAGGATGTAACATAGTCTCGTCTAACGAACGGTATTTCGCAATTATTACTTTTTATAGGTAGATATTCTGCAGGACTGCACTCGATTCTATATATTTATAAACGGACGGGCACAAACGGTCCTTATAAGGATGCATAGAGCGACGCTACCCTAACTATTTAACTTCTTCAGCAACTACAGCTGCAGCGATTAATGGACTCTCACAGATTGAATTTTAAATTGAAGCATACATTTTCAAAGAAAGAGAAGCGAACGAAATGAGAATAGTGGACTTTTATTCAAAACCTCGATCGATCAATTTTTGGGTCATCCGAATTGGTTCACTTTCAATTATACAACGAGAGCGCGCGCGCGCCGCCGCCTTCTATTACAATGCAAGCACGAAAATGTCACCAAATCGTCAATACTACTATTTTATTGATCAGCCGTCCACGTTATTATTAAAGCATACGAGGAGAACACACACACAACACACTGAATACAGTATTAACATAATCCAACATTTTTGCATTGTAAATCACAGCAGCGTGTGAGAATAAAAGTTTTCGCAAGCCAAGCTGCCTCTCCTCCTTTCTCGCAAAACTCGCAACAGCAACAGCAAGCAATGTTCTTACTTATTATACGAGTATATTAAATAACAGTAGGGATTCGTGAATCACCGAATTATTTGTTTACATTTAAACGTGAATAGCGAGCATACCTTGTTGGCTGGCGCTGAATCAGTGGATTATGCACGGAATGTTTACAAGCAAAACGAGATTATGTTATTTTTAATGCACGTCCTGGTGAAATTAGGAAGTAATTTGTGCTGGTAAACATTGTTTCTGAAGATGGCGCGGCATTCAATATTTGTCGTCGATTCTCTTGTACAAATTCAAACAATACGGTCGACCGTGCATTTCTTTCACTTTGCCTACAACATTTTACTTGCATGCAACCAGCCAGAGCATTCATATCTTGAAGTACAAACATTTACGTAATCTCACATGAATTATACATATCTATATGGACGCATTCGGAAACGAAGATAAATGTGCATTATTTAATCTATAAGGAGCGAGCAAATATTGTAATTTATGCAAGATTCATATTTAATGAAATTTACGACAAACAAACAAAAAAAAAATACGTTTTAATCATGAACGTTTCCAGGGAATTCACGTACTTAAAAGCAATCGTTCCCGTTTGGACGACGTCAATTAAATTCGTTATGGACTTAATTGCAGATTAAAAACAAATATAACGCAGTACAAAGAGCGCAGCTCATTTTTTTTTCTTGTCCGACGTTTTGTTTGGAACGTCGAGCGTAAAAATATATTATTTCATCATACGCCTCTACCAATCTGGGGAAAGAGCGGACCTTGTATTTCCATAGCTGGCGAAATTTGATCGGCGAGCGAAAAATAATTTGCAAATACGGTATGATTAGGGCACGCGTATGCAAACAAACGGATTGTTGCGAAATAATTGGGTCATCGGAAAAACACACATAAGTAATATGATCGTGAAGCTAATTGTAAGAAATAATAAGTAAATCTATAATTTATCTAACGGGTTCGTTCGCAAATTTCCCAATCGAATTTTTGGCAAGGTCGCCAATTTCGTAATTCCATTCCATGCACACTTTCTATGATGCCCGAAATCAACTAGATCTCGCGTTTTGACATCATAGCCTACTTTGCACCACGCGCCACTGCTCAAAAGAAACAAAACAAAACAAAAACAAGAGGACTACTACACGTCGATCGTCGAAAGAACCACAAAATTCTTCAAAGCGAGGTGAGGAACAAACAACAAGCTGCGAGTTTTCTTTTGCATTCGTTTCGGATTTTATTGCAGATTCGTTCTTTATATACCTTTTCGGAATTCGAATTACCTGCGAACAGAGTAATTAAATCCTTCTGTTTTGGTGTATACTCGGTTTGCACTTGATATCAAAATCCACTTGAGTATTAATATTAAATTTCTTTGCAGGGGGGGAAAATAATTACACACTGTTTGTTGGACACAATCACACAATGATAGAAAGTGCTTCACGTTCACGTACTGGTATAACGTGTAGCTTTGTCCGCGAACTGAGTCTTGTAGCAGCCGCGACCGACCGATTACTGTAAGCTATTGACCACCAACTGCTGTATACTCCATGTAGTGGGGGTCAGGCACATCCAAAACGCACTCTGCCTTGACCAAAACGGCCCAAAATCAACAACAACAACATCCTCCATTCCAATTGTTAATCAACATCGATACGCTTCAAATAAATCCATTCAGCAAAACGCACATCATCATAGCACGAAAAATGCAGTACATCTCTTAAAAGAGCATTAGCAAAACCTTATAGTTAAATCCACATTAGTAACCGATATCTAAAACTAGCTTCAAATTTTACCATTTAATTTAAACAGACAACCATGAATTTATTGCATTCAAAACAATTATATAAATGTTAGAACTTGTCCAAAAATATTGTTTTACTAGTTAACTTTGTGGTTGTTAAATATTCAAGGTAAAATCTAAGTCGAGTTTAAGAAAAAAAAAAAATAAATAAGGAAATATTATAATATTCGTAGTTTTCTAAAACTTTATAGGTTGTCATTAGATGTAATCTAATACAAATAAATAAATTTCTTAAAATCTAAAAAAGTAAAATCTCGAAACCGTAACGAAAAATAACGAATACTGTAAATAGAAGAAGTGTCCTCCTTTTTTTTTTAATGTTTGCTTTTTCACTAAATCCTGTCATTATCCTTCAAATTAGAGATTTTTTTTTCATATTAGATTGATTTTGAACCGGTTCTCTTTGTTATTATTATAATAAAATTGCTTTATTACCTAAAGGTACATATAATTATTTTTTATTCTTAAATTACTTTCTAAATATTTTATAATCGAAACAAAAAGTTAATCGAAAAAAAATTAACGATTGCAAATAGATTGCAGTTGTTACATAAACAATTTTATAACATTATTTTAGTTAATATTGTTTTTTAACGTTGATTGAATTTCAGTTTACGAAGAAGTTAGCATTAGTATTTTATATTTGGTGTCAGAGCTTTCAAATAACGAAGAACAAACAGAACTCTGGCGACACACGATATTTTAAGAGTTATTGAACTTCTCATTCATTACGTGATATTTTACTTGAAGCCAGTAAATTTTCAGTGTATAAATTGAAAATCTAAGAATAATATTAATTTGTATAATTTATGACTTACTAAACAATTTTGTTTCTAAACTGGAAATCAGACTTTCTAAAGATCAGATCAATTTGTAATTAATATTTTGCGATTCAAGGGCAGTTTAATATTTAGATAAAACTCGAAAACTTTAGCTGTATAAATAATAATAATGGGGGAACTGCGATCGTATGTAAACTTTACAAGATGAGGTCAGGCTTTGTTCTTCGAGTGACACGTCTGTCTGAAGCGATCCTTTCCAGACTGAATTTGCAATTCGCTGAAGAAAGCCAGTTTCTCGTCTGCCTTTTGGGTAATCCCAAGAACAAGTTTCAGTCCTATTCAAAGCAACCTCGTTATTTAACACTTCACGAAAATAAGCGACACATTCGGAACATACAAAATTTAAATAAGTCTTAGTTAATGAGCTGCGCGAATATTAAAACCATCCGAAGATATTGCATTCGCATAGAGTTATTTATAGATGAAGGAAATTACGAGTGGGTAATTAGAAATAAAGTGATACGAAGCCCGAACGTGTTTCATTCCTTCATTTCTTTTATATACATTTTTTTTTCTTCTTCGAGATTTATAAATAGTTGCAATTAATGATGTCGAGATGTGTGCTAGCAAGACCAGTAGTATTAGTAGCCTATTATATTTCAACGGATTTAGCTGACATTAGCATAAACGCATAGTTTTCTGTACAATAAATCGTTGCGAAACTAAATGCATTTCGCAATTGGGTTGCAATATTTTACATAATTTGATTCAGCGCTCTACACATATTTTTGGCAAGCGTTGAGCAACGCTGTTGTACATATATACAAATTTAAAAAAAGGAAATCGGTTATTGCTCTTGTATGAAAATGTATCACATGTGGGCCGCTCCTTAGCCGAGGTTAAGTTAGGTCAATCATCAATTGTATCTAAGCAAATGCGTTTAAGATTTAACGCAAAGCCGGTGTGAAGTTCACAACATGTTTATTTGGGTTAATTCAATTAAACATTGGATTTGATGTAACGCACAATTTTCCACAATTTATTGAAATAATAAACACTAATTATAAGTTCGCACTTCGGTTAGTCTAAGTGTTGGGATTTAATTGCCTATGAAATCTGTTAAATGCTCATCTTAAATATTTATTTGAAATGATTAGATCTGCTTGGGTTTGGCAATAGATCACCCACGAAGAGTGAAATAATGAAATTGATTTAGGTTCCTGGAAAATGTTGCTGTTTGGGCTTTGGTTGTTGTTGCTGTTGTTGTTGTTGTTTAGGCGTCCAATTAGAGCGTCGCTTATTCATTGTCGACATTTACGATCGTCCATTCTGTTCGCATCCAATGCGATATAGTTATGAGAACGTGGACATCCTGTTTGAAAAAGCTCTTTTACGACCCAGTAATTGCATAAAGTCCTAATAAAAACCTGTCCTTTCAAGGAAACGGTCGTCCGTCCAGACTCCGAGCGACGACGTTCGTCGCAGATGCTCGGCGTGAAATCGCCGACTTTTGCAACGCGTATTGCGAGTGCGAGCAGAGCGTCGTCGCTGGTTGTAAATCCAGATTGTATGCAAATCCGGCGTGATTGATCGATCGAAGAGAATCCGCTCGATTCTTATGCAACCCAAATTAAAAATCGAGCAAATACGCGATCCGCTTTTTAGGCCGTCGAGTTCGTGGCCGACAGAGAGGCTACGCACACTTTTTCCGATGTGCAACGGTGCAATTTTTTCTCAAGACGATTTGCAATTTACGGGCAACGCATGAAAACGAAATGCTTGTTTGTTGTTGCCATGCCCATCGGATGATGGTGCCTTTCAAACGCCTCTCTTGCATCAATATTTGCAATGCACCCAGGTGCTAAAACGGCACTTAAACCTCCTACCGGGATCATCCTCCGTTTTGCACCATAAACCAACAGGAAAAGCCGACGAAAACGACCCGCAGGACATAGCTCTAGCATTCCTATAAACTTGAATCTTCTACGTAACAGATGTTGTCCAACTTTAGGATAAATCATGAAACTATCATCAAAGTTGATGAAACACAACATATTTGAATGATGATACCAGTTGATTTATAAAACAGAAATCGATAGAAAACTGCAGGCGTTATATAATCAGATATGCTTATGTAATTAAGGAGATTGCGAGTCGCTTCCTGATCCGATCTTCGTTTCCCGTCCGAGAGTCCAATAATGGTTTGTAAGAAAATGTTGAAAATCTTCCAATTACGGAACAAAGGATGTCCAATTAACGAGGTGAAATTGTAAATAAAGATCCACGGATTTCGAGAAATAAAGAAGACTTCGCTGCTGCCGTTGTTGGCTCGACGTCAGCCAGCAGGAAAGTTCAATAAATTTCTCTGGTGGTGGTGGTGGACATAAGCTGGACGTGATGTACGGAATCGATTCGAATCGTCGCGTACTTTATTAGAATCCCAAGAGAGATAATTGCAGAAGAAACCTTCGCTTCCGCCAAATCTCCATAAGCGAAATCCGAAACGCACAATCTGTATCACGAATACGGGCGAAACGTGTGGAACATGTTATTTTTTCCTATAGCCGCGAGGAATCCAATTTGCGCGAACATTTTCCGGCGCGGAAAATCCGAGAAAATTGAACGTCAAGTTGATCCGCTTATTGAGTTCGGCGATGTGGCAACTCCTCGCTCGTTCGTTGAATTTATCGCCAAGCCCTGAAGCTATTTCAGTGAAAAATGAAGGAAAGGAAGAAAAAAACCGGTGTTAACACTGATCTACTTATGATGCGACAACACGTGTGTGATTCCCATTAGTTATCGTAACATAATCAGTTCCCCAAACAGCTTGACCACAACTGCATTAATTAATTCACTGGAACTACTAATTAAGTAATAGGTTTTTTTTTCTCTTCCCACGCGCAATTATCGAATAACTGATATTCCATATTGTCATTGAATTATTAACATTAATAATTACACAAACATAACAGTTTGAAAGTGACTATTTTTACATTAATATTGAAGTGAATTTTAAAATGTGGAACGTTTTGAGTAAACAATGAAATATATTAAAGAATCTAACTAAATTTACACAGCTATTTGAACTTTCATCTTCAGTTGTGTTATTTATCAGAGATCGTTTTAAGAATTATTTTCAGGAATCACTGAATGGTGATAGAATTCTACAATTTTATACCTTTCAAACTATGTAAAAAAAAAGGAAAATAATTTGGATTATTTGGTAGCTGTGAAGAACATAGTGTTAGTTAGTTGGTCGAGGGAAGAACACAAGAGATTTTTAATCCTGTGACATGATAAATTTAACACAAACAATAGTGAAAACGTGCTTCATTGCGATAAGTTTTAAAATTATATATTTATTCTTACTTCACATAGAATTGCACACGCGCTTATTTGGACAAGGGCACGAAAACGTTCAGGGTTGCATTTCTACAACAAAGCGAAAAATTGCTGCATGGATCAACGAAAATAGAAATTATCTAAGCTATGATTATTACATTTTTTTTTTTTCAGAAAACTCATAAAATCAACATTAAACGTTAATTACTAATTTATTATAGTTTTATTGCAACTTAACAACTTGTACAACTCATATTTAAACAAATTTAAGTATACTTTTTATGCAAAGTAAATTTATTTTTTAATATGGTCATTTATTATTTATTTATTCGTTTGCATAATGCAAGCAAAAACCACCGATATCAGTAAGTTTGCAGTAAACTTCGTTTGGAAATAACGATATGTTTAAATTAAATCAAAATAAATATTTTTAAAATTTTTATTTTTTTAATGAAGCGGTAAAATATTATAACCGGATTTTCGATAATTTTAACACGACTTAATTGTGCTTTAAGTAATTGAGTTATTGCATACAGCAATTATCGAAGACATCCTATTTACATATGCGGATGTCTTATATTACATCAGATTAACCAGTTGCTCAATAATATATAGAATAGAGAGAATTTCTGTTTAAATCGTGTCCTGGTAACTGAGTTTATTAGCTTTTCATATTATGTATACTATATTTTTTTTATTAAGCGATTCCTCTTTTTATTCATGTATAAAACATTAATTGCAGTCAATAATACAAATAAAACAGCTTTTCTTTAGGATCAAAAAGCAAATAAACCTCATTTTTACGACATTGATTTAATGGAGAAGATAGATAATAAATCTGTTTTATTTACTATTTTACTTCTGATTTGCTTAAAAGATTTACTAATACGAAGTTTTAATTATAAGAAAATAAAATAATTTGGATAACAATATCACTTGAAACATATTTAATATTTCCGAAATTAAAGTCAGAAATTTCATGAAAATAATATTTTTGATTTGATAAAATCATCATTTATACCTACAAAATTGGCTCTAGAAGCTTTAGGTATACTATTCAATGTTGTATAAAATACTACTCAAAAAAGAGAAATAATTTTACATATTGAAAATCGAAGCAAAAATGTTGACCAACTTTTGGACAATCCTCTAGAATTTAGGAATGTAGTACACCAAGAGGATAATTATAATTTATTTCAGATGAATGAATCTGCCATTACCAAAACTTTTGTACGAGGCAGTTTGAAATTTAATTCTTTTACTTTTCTTATGAAAATTTATTAACAAAATCCTCTGCATCAAAAAAAAACTGATGCCATAATATTTCATGAAAAGCTAAATGTCTGAAGATGGTAGAAGTATTAATAACAATTAAAGTTAGATCATATTTCGCGATTAAGCAGAAAAATGAAGAAATAATAAATAAATTACCACGAAAATTCCGGATCGTTACAGTTTAATATATAAACATTTAGGTGTAACAATGCTGAGAATTGAATTACTTTTATAAACATATAAGGAAATTCCACGAATAATTATTTATATAAACAAATGTAATCTATCCTATAATAATCATAATTTACTTTATAAGAAAACATTTATTAAAACTAAATTAAACTTTCAATTTATAAATACCGGTAATTTATTGATAAACCGGTTTTTACTTTGAAATATTTACAGGTAAATGAAAATGTTGGCAATTTTGAATGTTCTTTTATTTGTTTATGATAATTCTTGCCTTTTATGGAACATTGTGAAATACGAATTGGATAGTATTGCTGGTATTGAGAAATGATGATGATGATGATGAATATTAAATGGATTGTTTACATTTAACAATGTTAATGCGCGTTTCTTATCTACGGTGAATCTGCAATTAAAATGAGATGTTGGTAATAACGTTAAGGTTTGTTTTCGTCGTCGACCGCAGGTGACAATCACCGATTGTCACATGATCGGTAATTAAATCTGATCGAGCTGAGGTGAAAACTGCAGGCCCATTTCGCATGACAAACACCATTTCCGTTTTGCATCGCTTTCCGTGAACCCGCCGCCGTGTTCTTGGCGTTTTCGTCGCGTCGCGAATTTGTTATCGTCGTCCTCGCCGACGGATCTTCACTTCCTTCCCACTTCCTTTTCACACGCATTCCCAATTTGACCATTGTTTCAAATTGCTATTTTAAATATACATAACAGCACAATATTTTGATTCCTTTACGAAAAAGCGAAGGCCATTTTGTCAAAGATTACATGAATGCTTGGGTGGTTGTTTTTATACATTTGTAAACCTTGGCTCCCAAGTGAAATCTCTTATTATTCATAAACATCCCATTTAACGGCTCAAAAGTCATTGAATTATTTCCAAACACAAAAAATGATATTTAACAACCATTCTCAATGCAAGAAGAATTTTATCGGCGCCATAAAATAGTGTTTCATTTCCGCAGCGATTTTTTTTTGCAGAAATCTTGAATAGATTTCATTGACTTTTGCAGCACAAATTCGAACGGACGCAAACCGAATTCCGACATCGCGATTTTGCAAAATGCAAGAATTTCAAATTCTGCCATCTATAAATAGAAAACGCGGCGAAAGAATGAAACCGACTGCATTTGTAAAACGATTACTCCCCGACTTGATTTGATCACTTTCTTGGCAATTAAGTTGCGCAACGAAATTGATACGGACATGTGTCGCGTTACATAAACGCCTGGTTGTATTGTTTGCTAGTCTTTGTCGCTTTAATTTCATTTATTTGGATTCATATTTATGGACGTCGTCGGCGTTGCGGACGTTTACAACATAATCGCACTGGATTCGAGACAAACAAGACAATTGCTTATAATTACGGGATATTCCATAAATTCATGCTTTGCTTTTAAACGCTTCCAAATTTGTTACGACTATTATCATTACACAAAAGTGATAAAAAAAAACATAACATAATTACACAAAATTGCGCTTTGCATTACCATTTACTCTTCCACAATTATCCAATTATTATAAGTAATACATTTTGTATAAATGAATGAAAAATAATGCAATAATATTGATTTTTAACAGTTTGTTTAGTATTAGGTAATAATATTGACTAGGAGGATGTTGTGAATCATTGCCTTTGGAGAAATGTGCAAAAATCTGGTCCGGGTAAAAAGTGATTAATTTATTTGTTAAGCAATAAACTGTGGGTTTTTCGTAGTTTGCCACACCAATTAAATTTGTCTCCGCACAGTCCGAATTAACGGCTCGTGTGTAATTGCAAAAATAAACAACTTTCATCGTCGGAGCGCAGCGAGCGCGACTTTAAAGCGAGGATTATCTAACAACAGTGGAAAACGGTATTGTTTCGTCCGCGATTACAGCCCAGAATTCGCGCCATATTTTTGGGGTCATCTCGTTTCGAGAGAAGACATAACTTTCAATCGATTAACACATCAAATTCCTTTCGTTTAGTCGATTGTCCGTTGAATAATATTCAGGTTTCTCAAATCCGGACGGATTATTATCCAATATTTAGAATTTTGAAATCTTACAATATATTCCAAATTCAATTGAATTTCCCTGGAGCGTAATTTCACATCAAGCGCCTTTATTCATTCCATCTTATTATTAGTTTTCCGCTTAATAAAATAAAACGAAACGTACGAAAAAAAAATTGTCCCATTGTTATGCGAAGACAGCATTAAGGAGACATGATTTATCGGTCGTTTATGTTTATAGAACCACTCAATAATAAATAACCGTTCTTGTTCGTAAATCCGTTGACGTTGAGATGGCGATGATCGAGAAAGCAACTTTGCGCAATATACATTTCCTGTTGCTTTCTGCGTTGTCGTTGTTGCAGCTTGATTAGGTTGTTGTTTTCTTGATTTTTCTCGTGAGGAATTATTTATTAAGCTGCAGGCAAACCATAAAACTTTGTACACGATCCTCCTTAATTAATTAGGATGACCGTTGCCCAAACTTGCATAATGCACTCCGGCATCAAATTTCTCATCATAAATTTATGATGTCCAGAAACTTAATATTTACATTTCATATAATTGCTGCGATCAATATTATTGTTCTCTGCGAACTTTCTTTTAGTTTCACAAAAACAAATCTTAATTTAAACGGCATTTAATATAAAGAAAACAAATGTCATTCTTCGTTTATTGCCTTCATAAAATTTTCAAATTTATAATCATATAGTTTCCAATAAATCAGTTATCTTTCCAATTTAATCACCTTCCTCAATTTGTCAACAGATTTCTAGAATGTTATCTCTCTCCGTTATTTATATTTGATTTGTAATTATGATCAATAGGAAAATCTTTACGTCTTGAATCTTAACTGAAGATGGGATCCCAACGTTTTTACCGTACAAGTCTTCAGCTTCAAGAATTTCGGTCAAGGAACATTTATTTTTGGACTTTAAGAATGTAGGTCACGAGATGCAAGTCTGAGGTAAAAGGGAAAAAAGTTTATACTAACAATCTCATCCAGTCAAACTTTCCAAAATCTTTAGTTATTATCTAATAATTATTTTTGTATACAAATAAACTATAAGGGATCTCCACGAAGGCTGCACTTTAATATAAAGATTTAGACCTAGGTATTAACAATCATATCAATACGGAACAAAGCAGAGTTCTTTTTTGAATGTTTCGAATTGAAGTAATTTTATTTAACAATAATAATTTTATTTAACAAAAATAAAGCCCTAATCCCAATTTCAACGTCTTTTAATATTAGTCTCAGCAAACATCTTAAATCATGAAAAATCTTAGTAAGAACCCCAAATATGAAAAGTTGTTAAAACCAATAAAATTGTAATCTTCTACAACACCAGACAATATCCAGATTCCATTATTGGGACATGTACAAGATTATATAAATATTAATTTGAACACGGAGGAAACATTAAAATGATATATGATTTTATTAGGGTGCGACTGAAATGCTTTAGTAATGAATCAGCTCTGGATTTTACTGTTTTCATAACGTTGCGAATACTAAAGAGAAATCTATAAATACCAATGCTCTGATTTAGTCATTAAGCAAAGATTTAATTAATGAAATTAAATTGTTTTTTTTTTTAATATTTATATAATTTTATTTGAAGAGAAACTGATCGTGTGTCACATAATTTGAAATTAAATAAAGTGTACGTTCGTGTTGTTCCTGCGCGACCTTAGAGCTTCGTGAATGAAACAACAAAACATTTGAGCCTTCGGAAAATTATTGGCCAACTTTTTCGACAATAAGTGCACGCACGGAATTGAATACACCCGCACGCCTAGTTTATATACATGATAAGCCATGAAACCAATACAATCCTAGTATCTAGCTCCGAGTTCAATGCGTGATTGGTAATTAGTTGCGGAAATGATTGATCCTTCGACGCATGTGGAGTAGCAATTAAGAATTGATAAAAATAAATGTGCCACGTTTACAATAAAAAGAAACCAAAAGTGCGGTGGTATTTTCTTGGAACCACTCCCCCGAGGATTTCCAATAAAGAAAAAGGATATATTGGAGTGCGATTGCACACACATACACACACACACACATATCGAGAGAGGAGAGTTGGTCTTCCGAGAAGGATCGTTACCGAGGTGTTCGTTTGGCCAATGGCCTCGAGTGGAGCGTTAACTTTGACATACTTTAATCGGCGATTTGGGTGACGTACAATTGGACACCGAAGAACGTGTGCAGAGCATTAAGAGAAATTAACATGCAACCATTCGGAACTCGTATTGGTTTCTCTGAAGCACTGCGTCTTCCGAGAAGAAATGTCAGGAGGAGAAAAACCCAAAATCGATAAATTACAGTTAATTTTTTTCTTTATTACTGACAAAAAAAAAATATAGTAATAATAGATACATGAAATTTATGAAGATTCGTTGCTACCTTTTCCATGTGAAACTCTTATAATCCATATTCATAAATTAAAGAATTAATGAATTTTCTGTTTGGCAATCATCGTCCCAGAAGAGGATCGTGACTTACAAACGATTGTTGTGCAATGCGTTAAAATGAAATATGAATGAAAAAAACCGTTCGTTTAATTAGAAAATACGCGGTATTAGCTTATCTAAACGTAATCTGTCGAGGAGCGAATTCTTGGTTTGTTGTTGGAGGTGTATCTTCTGCAACGAGATTGAAGAAAAAAACACGCAGGAATTCCGAATAACATAAATTACCATAACCATTCGATTAATTACTTTCTAATGTAATTGACATAAACACGCGTATTTTAATTTCGTATCGACGAACCACATGCATATTTTTGCAATTTCATTTTCATTATTGCTTATTAATTTTAATTGCATCAGATTTGAAAGTAATACAATTTATTGTTTTTAATTAATAACTTTTCATAAAATATTTTTTATTTTTCCATGAAAATTTCATTACCCACCGAAACCGCTCAATTTGATCGGTTAGAAACTTAAAAAAGCAAATTACCTTACCAGGTGATAGCTCTAAATTATAAATTATGGGAGTTCCAAAATCGTCAAAATTCCTGATAATCCCGATAAGAAGTTTCAAACCCGGAAAAATTTATAATATTTTTGAAGTATCAGATTCTAAATAACATATTTATAAAGAGGAAGTTAAAACTGCATTTTTTTTAATCTTGGACAAATACACCATATTTGTTGATTGGTGTATTTGTCCAAGATTTTTTTAAAATTTTTCTTTACGTTTTTACAGGTATCATTTTGACCTTGTTCTGGTACGATTAGGTATACATACAACGTCGGTACCTTTAGTGTTAGCATGGAACAGAATGAATGAGAATTTCATAAACTTTGTTCTTGCTTTGTTTCATTTTTCTTTCCTCAAATTTGTTTCCGTTTCGACAAACAATCAGTCACAAAACAGTGCCAAAGATTGTTATTTTTAATAACGCAAGTCAACATTTTTAGAAACCAGACAATTCTTATCCTTAACATCCGATTTATCGTATTCATATTTTCAATTTTTTGAATAAAGTTATAAGATTTTATCTTAAGGCATTAAATAATTAAAATTAAAATTATATGAGTAATAACACTTAAGAAGCCTATATATAAACTGAACCGCTATATGAATAACTTGAACCGGATGAATTATGTAACAACCGTCATTTCATTACGAATACAATAACAAAATTTAATAACAATGTTCAGTCTACTTTTATATCGTTTTGCAGATTAATTAAGCGCTCACCAATATGGAAATTGTAACTTACAACGAGATGTTCGATTTTAGGAATTTTGGACTTACCTAGAATCAAAAGAAAAAAAATATTAATATTAACATACACAAATAATAAATCTTAAGGAATTTACGCACACAAAAAGAGCAAAACGAATATCGTAAATCACCTTCGGGTTTTTTCTAATTCGTTAAATAGTATTATGTAACTTATATGCTAATTATGATGATATGTGGGAAAGCATTTTTCTCGTGAACAAAATTAATGGTTTCACTCGAAAAGAAGAACAAACAATGCGCGACGGTATTTCCATCGCATTCATCTCTATTTATAAATTGAAAAAATATATATAATTTAAAAAAAAAATGTGAAAAGTTTAATAATTCAACTGGTCAAAAAAAATAATTAATAGTTTAAACGGCTTTATTCGCATGAGTTGTCTAATGATGTTCTGTATAATAAGATGTGTTTTTTAGCCTCTTTTGATGAAATTTGGGGCAAAATACACTTTAAAACTTTGTTTTGAAACTTTTGAATATTTCAAACTTCATACTAGACATAAAATTTGCTTATGTAAGATAATCTTATTGTAGGTTGATGGTGAAGATTTGCGACCAATACACTTTTCTGAACTTGATGATCAGTTCATCATGTTTCCATCGAATCTTGGCATCAAAGGTCATAGCAAGATTTTTGATGTATTGGAATATGCTGTGGGAGTTGGTAAATCATTAATATAAAGCAGATACAAGAACACTTCAAATCAGAATCTTCATATTTTTCATTTAAGTATGCTTTCAGGAGTATATAATACTACTCAGGAAAATTATTAATATAAGTAGCAAGTGTAGATGAACTTGGGCAATTATAGAATGATTATTTCTGAAACCAAATTAATGTTTTCTATATATATTATTATCTATTGGTATAATTTGCAAACAGTTTGTTTCAATATTAATACAAAAAAATATTATTTGTAGAATTGAATTTGTTGAGCAACAACGTAGGTCAGTGCGGTATAAAATTGGTAAAATGAAATAAAATGAGAATTAAAAGTGGCTTGCCATTGACTTTCATGCAATTAAATTTTGGGAGAGATGTGAAATCGGTAGGAGAACAACCATGACTCTCGTCTCGTTCCTTCCTTTTTATTCGTTTTCATTATTTATGTTAATTGAAAGAACGGCGCCGGGTTCAGTTCAGTGAGCTGAGAAGAAAAATGACCGAAAACGAAGCGAACAGCAACAACAGAAATAATAAAAGGAAGACGCATGGCCAATAAATAAAATGCGCACAGTAAGTATGAGCGCACAAAATGCTGTCATAAATATGTACCGTTCCCGTCTCTCTTTTATGCACACAAACACTTCTTTCTTCGCGAGTATCCGAAGAAGAAGAAAACGCTAACCATCGCGGGATCCGGTTTCAAATAGCAAAACCCGTGACTAACGTACGCGCTTCCACAGTACTTCACTTCATCCAGCATCTCTCGAAATTTATCTCAGCATATATAACTCTTTATATATCACGCAGCACAGTTATTGTGTGTCTCTCTCCTCTACCAGTCTTACAATCCTCCCTGTCCATTAACATTATTGTTATAAACAAAGCGAAGCGGCAAACATCTTTGATTATGTTTGAAGTTTAAAACTTCCTTTCGCATCTTCTTCATCTTCACTGTAGAACTTTGCAGACTGGCAAGGTTACTCGGAGGAGCGGGTTTTCGGCACAGCAAAAAAAAGGGAACCACCGCAACCGCCTGTCTATATTATATACAGTGCTGGAAACCAGCCAGTTTCGAACAACCTTGCGATTGCCAAAAGGGCAATACACCCGTATACTACAATAATAACAAAACCGAGATGCATCAAACCATCATTTGAAAGCTGAAACGATTACTCCTCACTTTTGTATTCTTAATTTCTAAAGTATTTCTTAACAAGAACAATTAAATTGTTACTGCTTTATAGGCAATGCAAGCAAAATGGATGCAACAAAGAAGAAAAGCGCTATTCTTTGAAAAGAGCCAACAAACAAGTTTTACCGTTCAGTCGTCAAATTCTGAGAAATTTGTATTTAAACCTCATGCAGTTTAGAAGCGAATATCAAGTTTACACCAACGTAACATTTTAAAAATTAAAAGAAACACTAACCGATTTTACTAATTTTAGATATTTTCTATAATACCAACAATATTGTATATCATTGATGGAGAAATAAGTAATTTTTTTTTTGATTTAACCCAGGAAAACGACAAAAAAAGTGATTTTTTATCAATTTCAGTTTACGTAACGTAATTATGATGATCATATTTCTTGTAAACAATTAAACTAGATGAGAATTTTAGAATTATAATAAGTTTAATTTGGAGGTGATTTAAGGCTGAATTAACTGAAACCACTGAAAATAATATTTTTTTCAAAAAAAAATGGTCCCTGATTTTATCACAAAATAAAATGAAAGGAAAACATGAATATTTTGAACTACTGAAGTAGCTTATTTTAAATGGATAACCTAAATCTGAAGATTAAGTTGTCTTAGTGTCATATTGCATGGTTGATGTTGAAGTAAAATGGTAGATGTATATAATTAAGAAAACTTGGTTATTTTGTTTGTGGCATGATGGATTTGAAAGTTTTGCGTGTTAGCTGCAGTGAGAACAGTTACATTAAGTAATTGTATTATGCTGAAAAAGTGGTCTCGTGAGGTTGGCTAGCTGGTTGGTTCTATCTGTCTTTGCATTTTCCTATAAATAGATCTCGCGTTACAGATAACACGGATGGCGTCGGCAGTATGTGGCCAAGAGGAAACCTACCGTGTAATTTTACGAGTGGAAAAATGGACGTAACCAAGTATTAGCGAGCCTGCGTATAGAGGCCGCAATTATCCATCGGAATCCGCGAGATCCGATAGTTTTTTTCACTCTGCCTTCCTATCCTGAGACTCTCCACTCTTCTTTATTTCATTTGAGAAACTCCCATCTGCACTTATCTCGCTCTCTTTGTTGCCATGGCGCCCGACTACTGTCTACTCTCAATATAATCTCCATCCTTCCAATTCCATCCACATCGGCTAATATACAAAATATGTAATTATAGAAAGCAGAATCGAATTTGCAACGGATTTAGCTGCATCGAAATCGAGATGAATTCAATTTCTTAATATTTAATAATTAGGGTGAGACGACCTGCGCTTCGGATTCGCCAACGGCCATTGTGTAGCCTACCTTCCTTCCTTCCTTCCACTCTACCTCTACTTATCACATACGGATAAACAATTTTAAATGGTGAATGTTGATTGTGAAAAATGCTGGGAGTAATTGATCGGTTTCATTATACACATGTGTGTACATGTGGAGAAAGTGGGCAGCAAGCTGGCTCCAGACTGGAATTCAATAACATAACCCGGAATCTCGAAACTTTATTATTATTATTATGCTCTCCTCCGGTTAATTACGATTATCCCAATTTGAGACGCGAGCTCGTGTTATTTATTTACACTTCGGAAACGCCAAGCAAAAATTCATAACAATAATAACGGAGAAAAAGAGAGAGTAAACTAAAAGGAGACGATTTACCAAAAAAAAAATACTTCCGCGCTGAACCAATTAAATAACCATTAAGTTTATTTATTAATGATAACTGTTAATAATATTTTTTAACGGAAACGTTGATTATTTTCTTTTTTTTGTCAGTTACGTGAGTCTTCACAATTTTGGTGTACTGATATATAAATAGTAAGCAACAAATGATTCCAAGAATAGTTCGTTCGGATTCTCGTGAATTTAGACAACACAACCGTTTATCTTTGTTAGAAAGGTAAAAATGCCGTCAGCTTGCTTCTTTTTTTTCTTTGTTCATAAAATTTATTTTGAGAAATACAGCAACGTTCCATATGAGAAGATCGCACTGGTTGTGAGTCACCAGTTCTTTAGCCCCAGACGGTTTTAATGGTTTTATTAATACTGGTTTTTAATTCATTGCATTGCAAATTAAGAGATCACAAAGTAGCGACTCGCTCCTTTTCCACCACCAGAGGAGGTGTATCATTAAGATCTATTAAGAGCCGTTAATGCGACATCGGGGTGCCGTTCGCCAAGTGGGAATCGTGGTTCTAGCTAGAAAGTAGGACTACTGTCGTCTGATGCACATGAGACAACATATAATCGGCGATTGTGGGAAAGTGAAATGGTTTTGATGGGCGTCTGTAATGTGATAAGAGGCGACGAGCTGTGGTGGTGGCTTGGTCATCTTCTTCTTGTGGAAATTGTGGTTTTATTTTGTTCGTGCGTGTTACGCCGTTTGAATTATCGGGACGGTCGGCCAAGGCAGGGGCCGTACTTGAAAGGTCGCCGAGTGAACGACCCACGTCCTTGGACATCCGTACACTATACCATAATAGTAGACACCGGCAGAGACGTCCACACGGCTGCGGTGGTGTCTGTGTGTGTATAAATACAGCTGGCTGAAAGCTGAACAACTTTTGCCTCCCCAGTGGGTGAACAAACTCGCGAAATCTCTCCTCCTCGAGAGATGCACCCACTGGAATGCAAAAAAGAGCACAACAGCAGCACCAAGACGAAAAAGAAGATGCAGAGAGAGAGAGAGAGAGAGAGCAAGTGGAAAGAAGATGAAAAACGCCCACATCGTGGCCCGGCCATTGTGTATACTACATTTTTAAGATATAATGCGCCCTCGCTTAAAATGCTAACAAGGGACTATATATATATATATATATATATATATATTCAGACGCTGCGAGTCAAGAAAATCATTTATTTCGTGATTACCTCTCATGGCTCACGATGGTTTCCTTCCTTTTTATTTCTGTAATGCAGGCAGGATGTTTTTCTCCCGCGACCCAAAATATTGCTTAACATACAATGGTACCTTTTAGCTTACACAAATTAATCATTAAATTGTCCCGCGACTCTCCCACGGCCGACGATTCTAAAAATAAGAAAGCCTCGCGCTCGGCTTTAAATATTACATTACATTACTCGATCTCCAAACTGGTTGCATTCGTTCCTCATGACTTCAGTGTAACCCCCCTATGAATTATTGCATATGCAAACCGACCGACCCACATATCTCGTCCTCTCTTGCATTTCCTGTATTTTTCTCTTCTCATTCGACTACCTCTCTTAAAATTGTCACGTTATTACAACAACATTGACATCTCATAATAACATTATAAACGTTACGCAACTAAAGTTCTTCATTTTCTTCAAATGCAATCTTGTCTCCTGCTTTTAACTCATGAATGTAGGCGTCAAAATTTAAAATACTGCCCACAAGAAATACAAGATTAACACGCATTAACGTAACTTTTTTTATTACATATTTTAAACAACAGATTCGAGATTCTGATGGTATTAACTAAAAGTTGTAACTAATAAATTAGGTAGGCGTTCAAAATTGAAGTGCAAAATTAAATTCGAAATTACCGTCGTAAAATGTCAAAGTCTACAAGAAATACGAAAAATTCATCATCAATCAAATCGGTGAGAGGGAAGCGCAAGTCCGGCTCCAAAGAAGATTTACCGGAGAATGTGTTTGATATATACCATGGCGATTTTAAAGTGTGCGATATTCCGAAGACCGGACCGCCGAAACCAGATCCGTTGGTGGAATTTCGACCCAAGTCGAAAATGATCAAGGATTACAACATAGATCAGACGTACGCCGTTATGGACAAAGGGCCAGTGAAATTGAAGTACAGATACACCGAAGCCGAATACGAATGGTATCCACCTGGTTACCAGGTGCCATCGAATGTACCGGATAAAATTCGTTCGCGAAAACAACATGGCCGTGGTCCATTGGAAGAGTTGCTGCAGGACGCGTGGGCAGCCGTCGTTGAGAAACACCAAAAGAAAATAAAGGAACACAACATGAAGAAGCACGAGGAAGTTCGCTTAAAATCAATTAAAGGTGGGCGCGTCCGAATCAGATTATGTTTCGTTTCGTTTTTTAAATGTTTTTTTTTTAAAACTGTAGAAAAGAAAGCCACCGAAAAGCTGATGCTGAGAATACTCGGACCCGCATGGTACCAAGAGCTATCACCGAAACAGTGCAAAGTTGTGGATAATCTGGATCAATCTATGAAAAGAGATATGAAACATAATAGCGTTAGCTGCACTACCGAAAGTTTGGCTTCGTTGGGACTCGTGAAACTTCCATTTCACAAACATGTTGAATTAGCATTGAAGACGTCCTGCGGTTGTCCGGTAGAATTTTTGTTAATTTTATACGATTTAAGGCATCCAAAACGTAAGCAAACCTATGTAAACTATTGGAGTTCACTAAAGCTATGAATATTCGTGCAGGGAATGTCTATTCGATAAATGAGAGGTTGTTGTTATCGGCAGTCGTTAGGCTTACCCTGAGATCTACTCTAAAGGAACTCCATATACGTATTCCATCACCACCCGGTTCACCGAGGAAGGTCAAAAAGAAGCATGCAAAGGTTAAGCCAGTGCATTTCGAATCTCCGTACTTGGTTCCTTACACGTTCGTTCCCAAACCCTGGATATTCAATAAATACCAGAAAGCGGACAAGGAATATCCTCAAAGTTTTTTCTTCTCTTACAAAGACGAGTTGGTACGATGCATTTATAATAATAATGCAATTTTATAAATAATTAATAATTCTATATTTTTTTCAGATTGCGAATCTTATTAAATTATGTTCGGAAAATAATATAATTGCAGCTGTAACCGAAGCAGAAGAAGAAGCGGTGGAAAGTAGCGAAAGCAGCACCTCAAATATCAGCGCAAAAGTCGATTCAAATACGTGTAATCTGACAGCAAAAACAAAATGTAAATTAAGGATTAAAGGAAAGGATTGCTTGGTAACAAACGAAGACACGATTGAATGCAAATTGGAAATAGATTATCCGACGAGCAGCAGCACCCTCAGCATTTCATCGACCACAGACACCGACTGTAATACCATTACATGCAGCACATTCTATTTTCATTCCAGTTATCTACATTTTTTTTAAATTTATTATCTCCATTCAGGTTATGCTGAAATGGAAAAAGAATTAGTCAAGGAATGGATTGCAGCTCAGCGCTACTACAATAAAATGTTTCAGACTAAATGCGTTTCAGCGTTGCATAAAACCTCGATTTATATTCCATGCTTCTTAAAGGCCCAAACTGAGAAGACGAAAGACAGTGAAGCAACCAAGACAGATAATTCTGTGTCGATGGTTGAAGAAATACCCGCAATTGAAGACGACGGCGACGACGTGGTCGAAGAAAATAAAATAGAATGTGTCGATACTACAATGCCGTGTATAAAAGAAGAACAAGAACCAGAAAAAGCAACTTGTGATGCGGAGAATGAAATAAAAGAAAATGAAGACGAAGAAGGAGGAGGAGAAGAGAAATCATCGTCTGAAGATTGTGGCTGCGGCTGTTGTTTAACAGACAAAAGCGAAACCGACGAAGAAAGTATAATCACGAAAAATAGTAATAGCGAAGGCTGCGCACTGAAACAGGAATTCCCAGATATTAAAAAGGAGACAAGTGATACGCTTAATGTGAAGGTAAACGATACAGATTATTGCTTCTGTAAGGAGAAAATCCTGCAAGATATCCGAGATTCCTGCTGCCAATGCGAGCAGTGCGAAGCTGACAGACGAGCCGCGAATGCGAAGAACACGATGATAATAGCAGATACGAAGCAAGGCGAAGATGGTGACAATGTTAAGATCATCAGCGGATTCAAGTCCGAGAAATTATGTACCTGCATGGCGAAGTACGAAGCTCAGTGGGAGAAAGTGGACGCCATAAGGGACGTACGAAAGGCGCAGGAAGCTTTAAAGAGTTTGAATGAAAAGTTCGTAATTACTGGGACGACTATGGGTAAAGATGGAAAACCCGTATACATACTTTCTTCGGTGCAGCCTAAACAAGAATGTGAATGTATAAGAAAGTTGAAGGAAATTGAAGAAGACAAGAAGCGAATAGCCTTAATGCCCACCCTCCCGGAAGGATGCAATCAATACATTATAACGGGGGTCCACGCCAGGCCGGAGGGTAACATTTACATACTCTCCGGAGCCAGGAAGAATCCTTGCTGCTCCTGCATGGATCTGTACGACGAATTCACGAGAAACCACTCCGATTGTCTGGAACTGTTCGAGGAGTATATGAAGAAAATTAAGCACGACACCGAAGAGTACATGCAGGAAATGAACGGATACTCGGAATTTACCGGCAGCGATAACAATGCAGAAGCGGAACAACAATCAGTCGAAGAGGTGGAAGAAATCGAAGGCTGTCCGTGTGCTTGCGTATGCGAAGAAAATATGAAAGATATGGTTACAAGCTTGAACAAATACTTAGAAGAAATGAATGTTGAAGGAGAATTTGAGAACGAAGAAGATGTGGAAGAATCAGAATGTAGTTTGTATAACCTTCCGGCAGACGAGTGCTGCGATTGCCTCGAGGAGAAAGAATCGATTGTAGGACCCTGCGGTATAACGCCCGAAAGGCCATGCAAAATAGAAGAAAGTTTCGAAACGATCGAGGAAATTGAGGAGGAACAAGCGGAGGAGGATCGATTCAACAGATATATCATATTAAATAAATTGCCCGAAGATCCAGAGGAGCAATTGCAACTTTTGAAGGTTATTCTTACATTTAATTATAGATTATTTCATCTATTTTATTTTTTTGCGCAGAAAGCATTAAGTAAACTAGCAGAAGATGGATTTCCGTTGGCAAGATTACCGGAAATACACAAGTTACCGCATTTCAAACTGTGGTTGAAAATGCGCTGCAGAAACTTTTGGACGCAAAAAGATAAAGGTGATCATTTCACAGTTTAAACATCTGCACTAAACATATTTATATTTTAGCAAAGTTTATACCGACCAGTCGATCCAATTGGAAGCACGTCGATCTGTATAGAAAAGACGTCACTCTGCCTAAAAAATATTTCTTGCTGGATAAACCGGAAATGCAGAACTGGCGATACGCGAAAACCATCAAAGACTTCGTGAGCATGACAGTATGAGAGATTGAATAAATCTTTATTTTATTATTTTCAGAATATGTCGACTAAAGAAAATTTCTACAGAAATGTAAAATGGAGAAGCATCGATTATGCGAGACAGCTATACCCAACGTTCGTGTCCTACGAATTTCCGACGAAGGCATTCCGCGATGTCTTTTACGCTTATCTCAATTCGAATGAGAATGATGTCACTCCAATTCGCATGTGGCTCACCCACGAGTACAGAGATCAGACGATCTTAAGGAAACACTGCAGATAATTTAATTTGATTGTATATTCTTGTTATAGTTTAATACACGTTATTTTTTTTTTATAATTTTAAAGAAATATATTAATCAATAATCTAGATTTTAATCAAAGTTTGTTGTTGAAAATTATGAAGCTAACTGATATAAAAATAAAAACCTGTATATTAACTTAGACAAATTTGTTAAAGCTGTAGTATGTACAAAGTGAATGGATTGAAGCTAATATTCAGTTAAATTGCGTCATTGTAACATAATTTCTCTTTGAAAGAAAATAAGACGTAGTATTTCATAGCTCAGCTTAATACTCCATTGTCTCGGCTATTGTTAGGAATGAATCGCTTTTACTGTATCTACAGAAGCCGATTTGAGAAATATTATTTTGTGTAATATTTCAATACGGAAAGAAAATTTCGAGGATTCCCAAAATGTATGGACGTCGCCTCGAACATGATTAGCAATTAATTCGAGAATTATTTACAGGCAAATAGAATGTGCGATGGACGTGATTACGAAACCATAAATTTCAGATACCTAATTATAGTCATAATAAATGTTTGGGCGCAACGACGACGAGTGGCGTTTCTAATCGGAATCAACCTAAATGGAAACGATTGCCTTAGAATTTAGAAACAACATCCTCGGGCATCCGTGGCCGTAATTAACAACATTTCCGTCAGTTCCAACTGAAGACGATCATTTCCTCAACAATGATCCAATATTGGATTACCAAAGAATCCATGCAATACGTAAAAAAAAACTAAAGCCGCAAAAGGCCACGCCCCATCTGCGGGTTAATTTCCGCATGCAAATTTTGAACGCGAATGTATTAGGATGTGGCGTGTCGCGATTGCCTAATTATTTAGCTAAAATCGGAACACTGTCGGACTTCCAATTGTATTGTAATTCGCACTTCCTCGTTATCAGTGAAATGTACGACAAGTGTCGCACAAGTCCTCGAACATCGTCCAAATATCGATGTACATATTAATTCCATTGCAACAACAACAAAAAATTTAATTATGTTCCTACGACAGGATCCTTGTAAACAACAAAATTATATTAATTAATATGATTGTTAGGATGATCGTGTACTGCTTACGTTATTTAATTACCGCTTTTAAAGTAATCTGCAATTATACGAATTGAATAACACGCAGAGCATTTTCAAAGGATCTACAATATTTTTAATTTAGTTTGGAATATTCGAGATCAACATTCTTGCATAACACACGCTCTTCAACAAAATTTACAAAACTAAATAATTCAATGCATTCATCAGTGGAAATTTAAAAATAATGTGTGTAGATGTAACCAAGTGTCCAGAAAATAAATTAAAAATAGGATTTATAGTTGTTTTAAAGACTGTCCATTTGACTGGTCACGGTAGGAATAGGTACACATAAGGTGTCGGTAGAATATTTTTTTTATTATAATTAATAAAACAAGAATTCTATCGACAGTTTCAAAATGTCTGTTCTAAGCATTATAACTTCTACATATTTGTTGAAATTTTTTTATCAAATATATAAATAAAAATAATTTAAAATTTAGTTAAAAATATTTCTTTTCATTATAAGTATGTTAATGACACCATTAATTAATTGCATTGATCAAAAATTTAGAATTAAATGTATTTCAATAAATTACAATTAATGATTAACATCAATAATTAGTCTCATTTTAATTTTTTCACATTTTTCTAACCGACTAAAACTAAATATTTTTTGGGTTTTTGTATTCATATGACATACATTTTCTGAATTCGTCTAATTGCACCGATGTGACAGCAATAAATAAAAATAATTGATTCGTTGCAATTCAAATTCTTTCCTTTCACTGCAAATTTTGATAAAGATTAAAATCATTAGTCTCATTTAATTTTTTTTTTAAATATCCATATTTTTTGTTGGTTTAAAAATATTTAATGAACAGAACATTCATATAGTGACATCATTTAATAATATTAGTGGGTTGAGATATTTATTTAGCAAATTGAGAACTTGTGCTGAGAACATAGTGTGGGTACGATGTAAATCAATGCTCAGCCGCGGAAGTCGACTTAATATTTATTGGTACATAAGTCACTGCATTGATAGCTTGTTAGATTAACTAATTTCAATCTTATGATGTCATAGGTGGAAATTATGTTAAGGTTGAGTCACCTACTTTTGACGTCAAAACGTCTGTGATTGGATTTCTTATGATGCACAAATCACATACACCAAATGACTTAAAATAATATTTAAGTATAGTAATGAAAATTCATATAACTTAAGTTGAGTCACTTACTTTTGACGTCAAATGTCTGAATGATTTTCTGGCGATTCCTGTTTGACATTAATCAAATACATGAAATGACTTATAATATCTTTTTAGTATAGCATACAATACGTAAATTAAAAAAAAAACTGTATTTATCTTAAAAATTAGTCAAATATGTTTAATTTACAATATGAAAACTGAATGTATCTTGAAAAATTCAAATAAGAAATAAGTCAACTTTTAACGTTAAAACGTTTTAAATCTAGTTAATGACTTTCGTTTATGCCTGAAAAAATCTTTCATTAATAGAATTGAAAAAGTAACACAAAATAAAATTACTTATTATAAAAAATAGTGTTGCGAATTATAACTTTTAAAATTTGCATTTCCGATTACCACACCAAAAGCGAAGAACGCAAGCTGAGTTGTGTAACGTGTTTCAACATTTTTTCTATACATTTATTATAGAATTGTTAAATAGTGGATCCGATTTTTTATATATATTTTTATTTGCGTCTTTCCTTGACAAAATATTCCGAAATAAGCAGATGTAAATGCAAAAGAAAAGCAATTTTAAATAAATAACATTACATAATTTGAAGTACAGAACGTTTTTTTTACTGTAAAATAGAAACATATATAATTAATTGCGGTGAATATAAAATAATAGAAACAGTTTGAATATGTTTCTCTTGATTGCATCAGGATTTATCTTAATCATCGAGTGCACTTTTCCACGGCGGATAAATAATCAATTGGTGAAGCAATAAAAGATTTTATAGGTCATTAAATCGCATGGATCAATTAAATCCTGGATTTTTTGCGGTTTGCCAAAGCAATATAAGAGTCACATGAGCAGAAAAAAATAATTGTATTTACACGACACTTAATTGACAATTGTATAACCTGATCTGCAATGCATAAATCCTCTCATATAAAAGCATCTCATAATAAAAAAATCCTAGTTTTAAACATTCAAATTCACGTTCACAATTTAAATCCTTTTTGCTTCTTTCCTTTTTTGTAATACCTCGATTCATAAAATTTTCACGCTCGCGCTCGTGTATAATACATTACATAAAAATGAAATTACCATAATAAAAGATCTGCTCAAAATTAGTAGGTAAAGAGTGTAGCGCCGCCATCAGGCCGATTACCCAATTATTCTTCAAACAATTTAATGCGATTTCACTAAGTGGCCGAGAATAGCAATTCATTGGTTCCGTTGAACTTTTCAAATTCAATACTATACATATATATATATATATACATTTCAATGTCTACTCAATGAATGTACAAATATATTTAGTTGATTGATAAACAACGCTACGGATCAAGTACTGTTATGTGTATTATACACACAAACGCACACCTCAAAATACATCTATGAAATATTATTTAATTTCAACTTACGCAAACTCTAATATATATTTCAATACACATTGCTCTAAATATTTAAACTGAAAAATCACATAAATTAATTATTAATAAACAGTTTATTTTAATGAATTTTTGTGTGAATATCACAACTTTATCCTCTTAATAATCAAAGTTAAGTAGAATTTTATAATTAGTCTCATATAAATCGTTAAGTGATAATAAATTAATAAATTTGAGATTTCATCTCAGAGACATTACAAAATTATTAAACAATTATGTAAACGCCATTTGTAAGTGTTATTTTTAATTGAATTATGATTTTATAAATGCGTTTTAATGTATGTTACAATAAAAATTATTATTTACTAAAAAATAATTATATAATATTAAAAAAATAGTTAAGAATATTAAAAAATAACTTTAGTAAATCTAATGTATTACTTCATTTAAGAACCAGTAGTATAAACTACTTATGCAACCAATTACACAACGAAGTAGTATTAAAGACTAAAGAATTAATAAAGTATATGAATAAATATAAAAGATTAAGTCATTAAATAATTAATACTGGCAAAATTGCGTCTTTTTAAATATTTTTAATAGATTAATTTTATAATATGAAAGAGAATAATTATTATTAAGGTTCTTTTCTTCTACAATTATAGCTTCCCAATAACAGTGGTTTCAAAACTTTTAATTGTTAATTTCTATATATGTTAATAATTTCCAAAATTGTTCATATTAGATTTTTTACAAATTAATCTTTAATTTCTGTTTGCAAACAGCCCTATAATCAATACTCAACAAGTTTTGTTGTAAAAATTATTATAATTATTGACAATTTATTTTGAAGTGTCAAAAGTTATCTTTTTTTTTTAGATGTCAAAATTTATTATCTTTTTGACTGATTTAGGTATAAATTTTAGGTTAGAATTAGTGAATATGATATGTTAATGATTTCCAAAATTGTTCATAATATTTTTTTTCGAAATTAATCTTTAATTTGTGTTTGGAAACAGCCCTATAGTCAATACTCAACAAGTTTTGTTGTAATTGTTGCAACAAATATTATAATTATTGACAATTTATTTTAAAGTGTCAAAAGTTATCTTTTAGTTTGAGATGTCAAAATTTATTATTTTTTTGACTTATTTAGGTATACATTTTAGATTAGAATTAGTGAATATTTTAAGTTTTAGATGTATTTGTCAAATAGATGATTAAGATTCTGAATTATAGACAGGAGGCAGGGGTGGACTGCTCTAGGGCCTTTGGAGTGCCTAATTTCCAAAAAAATAACCAAAATTTGGGTAAAAACAACTATTTATGATTTGACGTTAAATTGAACGCAGTTTGCCCCCCTGATTGGAGGAAATTGAATAAAATGCTTCAGTCAGACTATTATGTATACAACCCGTTAAACAGTAGATGCATAATAGTTGCTTGCGTAAGGTTAAGATGTTATGCAACCTAGTGTACGTAGTTGCCAATGAAATTACATACAGTGATTATGCACTTATTTGTTGATGCATGAGGATCAATGCCTGCTTCGAACCTGTAGCTAAAATCTTCAATAATGAAAGTAGTGGCAGCACTCGAATTTAGACCATTTAATATTAATTTCCGCAACACAGTTGGAACCCAGCACATTTCCATTCGCGGCACACATTCAATATGAGCAATTGACACGATTTAATAGGGACCCATTCCCGCCCATCGTGATTTAAGTGGCGTGGCTATTGTAATGAACACATTTACTAAATTTGTTGGGGATGCTTTATTGCTTGCCAAGTCCAATGATCCGCTTATCTCTCCATCATTCTTCAACGGCATTTACTTGTTGTTCAACTCCTTTCAAACAAACATAATGTAAATTATGACATAATGAGCATAACGATATGAAAGCGGTGTAGATAACAATACGAATTGTTGCAACGCAACCTTCGGTTTCTAAACTAAGTTTCCGTGAAACGGAAAAAGTACAAGTGCGAGTACAAAAAATGTTAATTAATGGTCTCGGAATGCAGCACAAGAGTTCGGCGTCGGCGTGGAAACACTCAATGTGCATGGATTACGTAATGAATTTATATTAAAAATAAAGAATAATTTTAAAAGCTCGTCCTCATCTCATCGCAGCGACGATTACATATTTAGTATAACGATAAAGAGCTTCCAAACTGTAGCTTCGTAACTGGAAATACCGTTGCGTGCCGGAAATGGTTTAATCAATATTAACAATGAACATTGTTCGTATTTTTCCAGGCATCTGGGAGCTAGAAAGGGCAACATGTGTCCTCCAGATTTCTGGATGAATTCTCGGAATTCCCTATTGTGAAAGAGGTTTTCTATATAAAATCAATGCCCATTCAACCGAACGGTTACGAAAATACATTTCACCCAACGCCCACAATCCTCTCCAAAACACCCACCAAGTGATTTTTGCATTCGCTCAATTGCACATCTCCAACTAAGAAATATAATAAATTGCAAACTTTGAATCCAATTATTTCTAATGTCATAATTGTCTCGTTACAACAATAACCAGAAAAAAAAATCTAAACCAATTAAATTTGAAATCGTTTTATTTTCTCTTTTCATCATTTACCAAAATACGTTTTTAACTTATGTATACGTATTAAAACAATATATTATTTTTATGATTTAGTTTGAGATATTTTGTATCGCTATTACAGATACGACTTTTAATAAACGGCCTTATCAACTAGAAACATTACTCAACTCGCATTCATCCTGCTTCTATGTAATATTATCTGACAAAGTTGTGGTTTCCGTTGTATGTTGTTTTTGCTTCCACAATTTCATTTTCAATTTATAGTATTTCTAAAATTTTATGCAGACATAAATATTTTTGCAATTTCAAAATTTTGACTATAAAAATCTAAATTACTGTTTCCTGGATTAAACACAATCAAACCAAGCCAAAAACTATATAAAATAATTATTTAATGATTTTGATATTTAGACAAGATTATAAAAATTAATTCCATAATAATTTCTATTAGAAAATCCCATTAGCAGTGTATGTAGCGGAAATGCGCAAGTTTCACATCGCATTAAATTAACAAAAAAAAAACAGCAACAAATTTCACTTTCCTATATAATAATAATTTTAAAATGTTTACGTTTTATACATTCTATTCAATAATTCTCATACATAATACAATTTCATATGAGGATTGTATAAATAATGATAATAATAATAATAATGCAATTATCAGAACTTAATAATTTCAATTTTAACCTGCAGATAAATTGATTAGTTAATAACTATTTAAGTGGGTTATGTTCACTTAATTTAATTTAGAACTTTCAAAATTTTGTATCAAATCTACATAAATTACAAAAAGTCCTTAAATTACAAGTTTTAATAAAAGAAAATATGACGCATATTATAATTCTTGGTATTAGAATCAAATAATATGTAAGAATTTCCAGGAATTTACCTCTCAGGAATTATTTTTATAAGTTCGACGAAATCCAATACTTATTTTATTTTAATTCATTACAATTGTGATTTAATAAATTATTTGTTTAAAACATTTTATTTAGATTAAAATAGCGCTTATCAATAGAAAAGTATTCAATGTGAAAATCCCTTGATTTTCAGATAGTAGAATTCTCGTATCAATAGTAAAGATTGATAACAACTAAAAGTTATATTCAAAGTTAATATAGACGCAATAGTAGTTTATGCAAGTGACATCAAAGATAAAAATAACATTACATTTTTTCTCCATTGTGGATGGTTTACAATAACAAGCTATAAACATAATAATTTATAGTTAAATGGATGTTGTTAAAATAGTATTGCAACAATTTTCAAGTTGAAAAGCAAATTTCGTAAACCACGCGCTGTTTCATATTAAGATGCCTTTGCATTGTTTACCTTTGAAGCTGCGAATACTGATCGATTCGTGGAATGCATTAATATGTAAACTATAGTATTCAGAAAGTAAAGGAATTTCCGTAATACCTTTTTAAAGAATCCGCTTCAAATGCATCATTTATTCAAAGCACTTTGCGAACAACCAATAAATACGGGGTGTCCTTTTTATATAATGAATAAAGCCGCTCCTTAAAAGCATGTGACTCAAAGCCATCTCATCTCCGTTCTCAGCCGAACAATAGTCAAGTTTCATTCATAACAAATTTTCGTAGATTATGAATGGTCTTTTCGGCATCTCCCGAAGGTTTATTTATATGAATTGCGCATGCGATTCGAATTGTAAATGCATTTTCGATAGAGTAAACAAAGTAATTACACAGGTTGCACAACATATGAATCTACGGATTTTCCAATATGCACATTGAGAAAACTCGGTTTGTAAACCGTTCCGTAGTAACTCCGGAACATCGACTCTATTTGCAGTAAACAAAAAATGATCCTGATGCTTCTCTGTCAATCTTTATAAATAGACGACGGACGGCATAGAACATAAAGATCTTGCGCTTTCATGTGGTGTTTAGATGCTGGCCATATGGATTGGAAAGTGTAGTGAAACTTGCTCTCGTATTGGATGGTTGTAGCTTTAACCGATCGGAATTGAATAATTTGCGCGGTTTCATGCAGAACAGGATGTTACTGCAATTAGGTGTTACTAGAACTACATATTTTCCATGTACAGAATAATTACTCATTTTTAAACACTTACAACGACAATTGCTTTTTCTTCTTCTTCTTGTGCTGCAACCTACACTTATCTCTATGGAGTACTTACAGACAGTCTTTGCCTGCCCACATGTGCGTGCATGTCTGTTCTTACCAGCAAAGAAAACAGTTACGATTATTATTTCAATTGAATTCATAATGCGAAGCGCTTTTTCTTCTTGCTACGTTAATACATCAGTTGCATCGAAGACAGAGTTGCAACTCAAATTACTTTCACTGCATATTCAAAGGGTTTGGGGTTGATAGCCTTTGGCAATGAAATAATAATATGCATTACTCATGACTTCGGGCAATACGCAGCCTTGTGAATAAATCAATTTCTTCACAAATTATGTAGTCTGTCAAGCTCTCCTCATTCTGTTTACATAAAACAAACATAAATTTTGTTATAAAATTAAATTCCTATTTTGTGCACGAAATCATCAATACAACTTATGAAATGAATGCAATCTTTTACTTCTCTTTAACGTAATGTTGAAAATGTAACAAATTATGTAACAAATCTGAAATAATATGCAGTTTACAAACAGTAAATTAGTGGTTTTAATGAGAAGACAAGTTAATACTAAGTCTAACTAAGTCTTCAATGAACTACCTAGAGACTCCTTATTCTAGTAACTAATTAGAGACTACTTAAAGGACTACAACATACTTGGAGGAGACTCTCTTAAGACTATTACTTAGTTAATTACTTTGTGGAATCTTTCGAAAGTGGAAACATTCTGAGTTATTATGAAAGTACAATTATATAAAGAATAAAGGCTTCATACAACAATATGGGATAATAATGGTTGGGCACAACACCCGGTTTGCTCGGTATTTTATTTACATTTACATTTAATGCTTTTACGCATTGGAATAAAATCGATTTACACGGTTTTACGTATGAAAATCCACGATTTCGATTAAGTTAATCTTCAGTGCAAATCGTGGGCTATGTATGTTTTATGTCTGAAAATAATAAAAACCGGGTGACCTATATTTGTAATTTTAATAAGAAGTAATATCAGTAAGAATCGCCGAAGGATGAAAGAGATTCTGGCGCGATACCCTAAAATCCAACAACAAGTGTTGAAATGCAAGGACGTTCAAATGTTGTCACTTGGCAACTGGGATAGTCCCGAAAAAATAAAATAGATACAAATAACAATCATCCAATTTGCGTTCCCCTTCGCGAATATAAATTTTAAAATAAAAATGAAATTGTTCTGCTTTCAAATTAATTTCTTTCGAGATTTTTCTATTTAAATGCCATCTATTTATAAACGTAAATGTGTAGGTAGACTATTTAGGAAATCTTATTACCAATTTTGAATTAAAAAAACAACAATAATAACATAAATATTAAGTCAAGAATCAGGATCTTTCCTGGAAGCCGCCCACAATAGTGGCGAGCAAATTCTCAGCGCAGTCTGCATTTCTGAAATACCGAAACAATCATTCATCCTAGTTAAGAGTATTGTTTTCGGGCTCGCAATAATTATTAATAGCGTAACGAACACAATGCTATAGTAAATATAATATTAGGAGATTATGTCAGAGTTAAAATTATTACGGCCAACGTCTTTGGCTCCATTTGTAACTAATCTCGCGGCTGGATGCCGCTGCAAATTGAAACGCATCAAAAGCACTTTTACATTCCTTTCGAATGCCCTTTCCAAATGACATGCCGTTCACTCGCCTGATAACCATTTTTGCATAACATTTTTCATAAATAACAATAATATAAAAACACTTAAATTTTGTAATAAACTTTGATTGTATATATATAAATATTTGCGCAAACAGTAAACAAGGGATTTATCTAGAGATAATCGTTTGATTTAGATATGGTTTTTCAACATATTTCCAGTGGTTTTAACAATATATTCTTTATTCCTGCATCCACAAAAAATTTACTGTAAAATGTAAAATTATCAGAAAACTGTACTTTTATTAAATAAGTTTATTAATGAACGTGCAATATTTTGAAACGGTTAATTAATTGTGCTCCTGTTTTTATGGCGATGTCACTCACCTTGAGAGCGAACAGAATACCAATTCCAAATTATTGTTTCCTAATGCACAGCATGTCTACTAAATTTAGACCAGTATTTCCATAAAGTAAAAATAAGAAATTAAGTAAATGTATCAAAAAAATAAAGTTGCAGGTGAAAATATAAAAGATAAATATAATAATTTTCGACCAGTTCAAATATTCTGCATGCTGGTAATAATTTTTATACGAATGAAACCAGTTCTGGTGCTACATTTAAAGGCAATATTGGCAATGTAAATTGTATTTTAGTTGTCATACGTGAACGTAAAAATGTAGAACCACATTTTCAAGGTAAAATTGTAAACGAGTTCCGCCGGCTAATAATTAATAACCAGATTTATCTATCCATCCGTGTGGCTGACTGCGAGACTGTTCGTCTTACTTTCAGTATGGATTAATTCTTTAATTACCGGTACATAATGTAATAAACCGTTTCAACGAAACGCGGAACGTTCATTTGCCAAGTGTGAAAGTTGGAAGTGATTCATATTCACCAACGCGCGTTTATTGCTAATTAGCCAATTTATGTAAAATTGCAAATCTTCTACAAAAAATTAATAAAAATTGTAGCACTATCGGTGCATTGAAGCGGAGGTATTCTAATCTTATCTAAAAGAGAAACGTATTATCACATCACCAAGAGCAAATATATGCTATTCCAAATTCGTCATAATTGTTATGGGTTCATGATGAAGTGGGCCAATACCTTAACAGTTTTCTTACTTACCTAATATGTACAAACAAATGGTAATTAGCCTAACGTTATTTTACTTTTGACCCGCCTAGAATATATCATACAGTTCACATTTAAATATTGATTCGAAACGGATTCATTAATTAAAGCAGATTAATTACATGATTTACAATCTATAAAAAACAGAAAAACTACAAAAACAACAAATACATTTTAGGGAAATGCATACTTACGACACAGAAGTTTAATTTAATTTCATACAAGCTCAACCATTATTTGAAACTAGTATATATTTGAATAATGATTTTAGCTCCAATATAGGTCAGTTAAGGTTATATATCGATCTGCGATTCATTCAGGTGGTCGTGTTACATAATTCGTGTTCGTAATTGATTAATCCCAATTTATATACAAAACGATTAAAACCAAAATTTAAAAAAAAAATACAAAACTTTAAGAAACGACTATGAAAAAATGTAGTTTGTAGAGTTAAAAGCAAATGTATATTTAGCAAGAAATATAAATATAGCTGAAATATTGAACGCGTTACACTTTTTACGATATTGAATCTAGTTTTCAAAAATAAACTTACATATTTGAAAACTATATAAAATAATTGACAGTGAAACCTGTAGCAAATTGCATGATGAACTTTGTTAATTACTAATGAGTAACGTAATACAGGAAGTATATATATGCTAAGCAAATCGTTCGTGCAAACAATAAACGCTTTCCATCGGAAATTCCTTTGCATCATTCCGTTTATAACGCTTCATTTGAAGATAAAATGTAATGTTACATAAAAAAATAACATTGCTTGTTTCTCGAAAATGAGAGAGAAAATTGCTAAACATAATCTAACAATTAACATGAATCACTCGACTTTATGATAATACTGATTATGCTTTAATTTTAACTACATATCATTTAATGATGATTCACTTATTAATTTTAAATGAAATAAATATTTATAAATTTACAAATGATATTTATTTAAAAAAAAAAAACTTACGGTTCAGCTTCTATACTCTTGAGTTTGGCCACATAGTTGGATGGTATGTATCCTTCTAATTTCGATCGTTTGCTTCGTGCCAACCACCAATCACCCTGTGTGTCATTTAAAATCTCAAGATGTTCCCCTTTGCGGAAACTCAGATCCTCATCAGTCCTCGCATCATAGTCATACAGAGCAACAAAGATCTTGGAGTTAGGTGGATCCGGTTCAGAGGGATTGACCAAGTTCTGGCGATGATTGGGCAGCTCAGGTGATGGACTAATGACTGTATTGGATGGAGGAATGGGAATATTGTCTGAATTGGGATTCTGCCTAATGATATCTCTTTCATCCCTATCTGACTGACTGCTGAAGCAATTTCCCATTTTGGTAAACACTGATTTTCGTTCTCGGAATTTACTATTATTGAGTCAGCTCTTTTAAACCGCGCGCCTTCGCTAACACATTTATTCACATTGATGAAGGGACACTGCTTCTATTAATTAACACTTCACTATAATTACTATCATAGATAGTCAGATATCAAAGGGGAACACAACCTCTCTATACGTCAACCTCAATACAACTAAAGTGAAGTTTACCGCTACAGTGTTGCCATTCGGGTGTAACATAGCTACATTGCCAATATTCCTTACACATTAGAAAGGTTACTAAACCGAACTTTTGCATAAAATACATGCAATAATTAATAATCTATTTATTTATATTGAATTAGAACGTATATTTCACATTTATTAACAGCTAATTTCAGTAAATATTATTTTTTTCTTTAGTTTTTTTTAGTTTGAAAAAGGAAATATTATTTAGTTTTTATAATATTTCATTAAAAATCCATTTAAATCGTTTAGTTTTACGTTTATTTATAATTGCGGTAGGACACACGATGTTGCATGTAAGTTGACTTTTGTCAGCTGTTCTGTCAAAAATATCAATAACATTCAATACCTAGTGTTTGGTCCAGCTGAGATGATTTTATCTAGATTTCTAGCAAGGAATATAGTTGAGTTGACGAACGCTCGCAGCCGGCTATTCTCAAAAGCAGTAATACAACCCCTAAAAGATGTCAAGGCCGAACTTTTAATCACGGATAAATGTGCAAATAGATTGAAATCAGTATCTGATGGAGTAAGCTTCCTAAGGGTGACTGTTGAAGGAGGCGGATGTTCTGGATTCCAATACAAATTTGATTTAGATTCAGACATCAAGGAAGATGATAAGTATGTTGAGTTCAAAGATGTAATAGGTTCAAAACTGTAATCAACTTTGTTTTAAGGATCTTTGAGAAGGATGGCGCCAAAGTTGTAATTGATGAGACTTCCTTGGAATATGTCAAAGGAGCTACATTGGATTACCAGGAAGAGTTAATTAGAGCCGCTTTCAAGATTGTAAATAACCCTCTAGCAGAACAGGGATGCTCGTGTGGTGCTTCATTTGCAGTACGATTGGATTGAAGGACTTTATAATTCCACTCTTTTTGTTCTATTGGGTTGTGTTACTAGATAACCATAGCTTGAATGTTATTGTTTACCTTTTCCAAAAGGTGGCTGTAGAGTTATTTAATTTAAATGAATTGCTTCTAGAATGAAAGTACAAGTAGACCACATTGTTATACTATTTATTTAAAATGATTTACTTAATGAATAAATGGTAGATTTAAAAGTAACGTTTTATTGGTATCCATTATAAATATATTTTATAAATAGCTTTCATGATATTTCATTAAATTATTATCTACTGCAAGGATGCGTTTGGTGGATTGGAATTATTTCTTTGCATTTAACTTATGTTTAAGCATTTCAATTTCATCACATTGTTTAGTAATTTTTTCATTTTGCGCCGCAAAATGTTCCGTCATCGCGTCGAACTGCATTTTGTAGTTCTCGCTTGTTGTATGCAGTTCTTCATTAGTTTTCTCCAAGATACTCTCCGAAGCATTCTTCTCAAGTATAGCATTCTCCAAGCGCGCAATTAAAGCCTCATTATCTGCATGAAGACTATTTGCTTCAGACTGACACAACAGTTTTAATTCCAATAGATTCCTAATTTGAGATTCGTAATATTCGGAAAGTTCGCTATTTGCGTTTGGACGTGATCTCAATGCTTCGCATTCCGACTTCCAACGCTCCGCTTCTTGCTTAACTTGTGTTATCTGAAACAGCATTACAAAAATGATTTTATTGATTATATAAGTTATCAACAAACTTACGGAATGCTCATTGCTATTCCTACATTTATCACAATCTTTAACTTTATTAATATTTTTAATCCCTGCGTTTTTACTTATTTCCTTCTCCATTTTCATTTTCTCAACTTCTGCTTTATAGTTCTCACACTTTGCATTGAGTTCTGTTTCCAATTTGACAAAACTCTCCCTCATCCATTCTAAATTATCTTTATAATTCATCAACTCCAAATCCTTATCAGCCATCTGAAACTTTCACTTTTAATATATATTTGAAATATATCTTTAGATAATAGAAATCATACAGTACTAGCCAGTTGAGCATTCTCTATGATCTTTTTCTGTAATTCCTCATCAATGATGCTAAAGTTTGATTGATGTGTGGAGTTCTCTGAACCTCTAATTTTGTTCTTTTTTCCTTGATTTGCTTGTAGGTCTTGTTGAAGGACTGATATTCTTTTTGTTAATTGCTCATTGCGGAATGTAAGGCTCTCCATCTCTTGATCATGTTTCCGAATTTTCTGCTCTTGCTCCTTGATAATTTCCTTTAAATTAAGTATAGTTGCTTGCTCGTCCAAAACTGCTTTCCTCAAAACTGTAGCTTGGGAACGAATCTACAGACACATAATACATATAAAAAGGGGAGTGTATTTTCAAAGCTGATTACATACTTTGGAATATTCTGTGGCGAGCTTTTGGTATTTTCCTTCCAATTCTGATTTATCCATTGCGAACGAAATCCTTCAACATTTATTACGATCTAGTTTGGTATGAATCTCAGAATAATAATCACATCTTAAGGTTATCCATTTTGACGTTTATTAACACTTCCAAATGATGACCATATGATCTGGATATAGATATAGGCAAACATATATACTTATAAAATATATATAGAGTGTCCCATGATACAAGTATAAAAATTATTATATGTATCATCAGGGCATTTCAGAAAAAAATGCAAGGATTGGAACAACTAATAATTTTGAAGCCCTTCACATTCCAATAACTTGGAGTTCTGGAAGCAACAAAAAATTGTAGACAAGTTTATGTTAATTAAGTGATTATTTATTGAATTTTGCAATTAAACATGCTACTATTTTTTAAATATAGTAGTAACTGAAAGGAAACTAAATTGCGAAGCTTAGCAAGTTGTAATATCAGATCCTTATGCAATAGTGAGGATGTATTTGAAGTATTTTGAAAATGAAGTTACTATTATATATTTTAGAAATAATGGGAAATTGACTAGCAAAGACTAGTTTGTATAAAAGTTGATTTTGTTGTATTACTGAACATGCGGATCATTCAAGTAACATGTATTACAGAAAAATGGTTAATTCTATCGACTGGGAGCGTAGCGCACTCCTGTAATCCTTGTGATTGGGAGGTCGGGTTTAGAGGATGGTTTGAGGTCGGGAGTCCTGGTGCAGGGTGTTTCCACGTCGACCAGGTGTCCACACTAAGCTCGGCGTCGATATGGGCACTCTGGAGGAGTCCGGAGTGGCCAGGTTGGCTAAGGAGAGGCGAACCGGGCCAGGGGAGAAATCCAGCAGCCAAAAGTCTCCGCGTTGTGCAGTAGTGGGATCGCGCCCGGGAGTGGAAGCCCTGTAACAGCCTGACCAATATAACCAGACCTAATCCTTTTTACACCCCATCACCCTTTTCCTAACCAAATATCTGAAATTTTAGGTATAAATTAAACAAATAATTGCAATAAAAGCAGTGCAAAAGAGCCAAATCAGATTATATGCAACTCTTTGTACATTGCTGCAATGCTATTATGTAAGTTGCTTGTTATTACATCTCACTGTTATTCAATATTGATGTTATTATGCACAAGCTTAATGAATGGAGTGGAGGTTGTTATACAGGAAGATGTTATTATTAATTATTATTTATGAAAATGATACATATTTTAATAATCAAATTTTTATATAATTTTTATATAATATAGTAAAATTAGGACAAAAAGACCTTGTTTTTAGTTGTTGTTATCTGTTACAATAAATATAATTATTAATATTTATACTAAAATTATAATATTTAAATTTCATGTAATTAAAATAATATTAATATAAATAAAGTTTTAGGTTTAGAAAAAGAATCTCACTTCTTGAATGATAAAGATAAGTCATGAAATTATTTTACTTAACTAAAGTAGCACAAATTAAAGTTATATTGGAGGATGTTTCAAAACATTTAAGATAATTTGTTTACTAAAATTATAAAAATAATTTGTTCAAAGATATTAATACCTTATAATAATAATTGTGTTTTAATTTAATTATGGTCCAACAATAAAGTTGGACACTCAAAAAATTGAGATTAGACTCATTTGAGTTGTTCCCCTCCACGGAAATCTTTAGTAAAAGGCGAAAGATTTATTCGCTTTGAAGGGAAACCAGAGTACTTTTATAAAGTTCAAAACGTGTTTTCAAATGAACCCATACGTTTTACGTACCCCGAGAACTTTAGTCCGCGACATCTGTTTATATAAGAGATAAGTCTTTATCTCTACATCTACATCTCTATTTTTCTATACAATTATGCATTACATTTATTATGAATTAAGTTCTAGTATTATTTATTGTTTTCAAATGATTTTTCATTTAGTTATGTAAAATATATGGCAAATATGTAGAATTCAGTAAATATGCAAAATAAGTTAATAAAAACATTACTACAATTATTACCTAATCATAATTATTAATTTCTCTCAGAAAGTAAATATAAATTATTAATACACTTTCTCTGTGTTCCTCATCAACCAGAAACAGTGTATAAATTTTGTTAATCAAAATAATTGAAATTTATTTTTGTTGTTTATTTAAATTTAAATATATTATTTAATAAAAATTAATATTGTTCATTTGAGTCACGCTTTCAGTAATTTTCTGCAGCTCGAGGATTTCCGGTTTCTTCATTACATTGGATAGATTTTACACCATGTTAATGTTGATACATTACAGAAATAGAAGAGTAATATAACAATGGAGAACAATAGGGCTTTCTAATACTAATTAAGCAATTGTTGGTGATATCGCGTTTTTCTCAATAATGGAGCACATCTTAATAAGTTTTTTAGTGTAACAATATTTCTTATTACAAACCATTATAATAGTAAATCTCAGCGTTTCTCATCCTTAACATTGTTTACTATTAGGATAAATTGAAAATTATGATTCATACAGCTACATCAGGTGCAGAATAATCAGCTCTAACAGTTTCTTTAACGTACCTCTCCAGCTTGTTGCACCTGGGTATTTACGGTGAAAGGTTTGTAATACATCAAGGTTTGGGAAAATATTTTATTTTTATGATTTTAGTGATTAATTAATCCTTTGACCTATTAAATAATTTCACGGCGGATATATCCGCCCATCGTCTGCAAAGGGTTATATCTCGCTATAAAAATAACTACTAATTGCTGTACAAATACTTTTATAAATACATAATCATTAAATAAGTACTTAATTATAGTATATTAAAGAATGTTACCTTCTCCGTGAATAAACAGGATGCGATCATGGATGAAACATAAACAGTGGTGACTCAAGACATTCCAATTCAAACTCGCAAAATTTCTATTTGAAAAAGTACAATTTAAACGGAAATTACTAAAGAGTTGAACTATTGTCGAAGATTTAAAGTGCATTCAACGTAAACAAATAGAATTATCTGTAATTAGATGTAGCAACATCTTTTAATTGCAAATGATTAAAGGTTACTTAATCGGCAAGAAACTAATTGGCATGCAATTAATGAGATTAATAATATTTCTTGCTTTCGACGCAATTTCCCTTCGATTTCCCATAAACGAAGTGAAAACAATTGTAAATGGAATAGAAAACTGGAATCACTCTATTTTTTACCGGCGCGCTATTACGGAAAGGCGCGCGCAACCAAATACGATTGTTATCGGAGAGAATTATTTGAAAAATGCAGTTTTTGCCGGTAAATGAAAGTTTATTTTCTACACAGTTAAAGTGTTCTTTCTTATGGGTATCCTCAATTCGTGTTCGATAACTATTGGCCTCAATTATAATTCCATTTTACAACTTTAAATTTTGGTTACACCATTGTCATTGTCTATAGATTATTCGGATTATCTAGGACACTGTTACATTTAACTCGAGGTTAATTTTTATATTTCGTTTAATCTATAAAGAAATTGAAAGCCCATCAACACTTAATTTGATCAATAAAGCGACAGGAAAAGATTATCGTTTCCTTCGCAATTATACACGGATCATTTAGTTAGTGAAATCATAACATTATTGTAACTAATATTAATATCTCAAAGGCATTAGATATCCACGGAACAATGTTAAGTGGAAGACATTCCAAAACCATTATGCGTGTAATACTTTCTATAACACTTTCATAAAGGACATACACACACAACACATTCAGTGCTCTTCCTTGTTTAGCAGTAATTAAAAATCATGAATGAATAATTCCTAATTAGAAAATATTTCATTTTATATTGAAAATTGTGAATTTTATAGTCCTTGATTATAAATTTCGCACTCCGATCACATCATTTAGACTTACGCAACTGAATATGATTATTGTAAAAGTAGCTTAAGTCTTATTACTTATTTCAATAAGTACCACTATTTCGAAGGATCGAGGAGAAACTCCAATCATGAATGAATAATTCCTAATTAGATAATATTGCAAATATATAGAAATTGTGAATTTTATAGTCCTTGATTAAAAATTTCGCATTCGCATCACATCATTTAGACTTACGCAACTGAATATGATTATTGTAAAAGTAGCTTAAGTCTTATTATTTATTTCAATAAGTACCACCATTTCGAAGGATCGTGGAGGAATTCCGTTTTAAATGTTGTAACTAATGAGGCGGTTTTGCTCAGTTGCATGCACTCATAGTGAATAATCCGAGATAATGCGGGCAGCGTAAAATACAAAGAAATAAACAGTTGCAAAGCATTTGCATGTTATGGGAATGGTCAGTAACATTTGGTATGGAAAATGTTGCTTGCAATTAGGTCAATTGCACGTAAAGATAATAATATTTTTGCAAATTCTCAAGTTAATTCTGAGTTAATTCTATTAATTTTGTCAAGAAAATTCACTTTGGTTTGTTTACAATTACATAATTTGGAACATCTTAAATCTGAACTAAGTTGCACAAATTATATTAATACCTAAAGCTGTCGAATAGACTAAGACTGCTGTAGCTGCCTTTTTGTATATATCATAAGCATTAGTATGACAAAATTAAGAATAACTTGCAATATAATTACTAATGATCTCGAGAATGGAATGTTTCAGGTAAAAATTGAAAGCGATTTATATCAAATAGAATCAGGGGTTCCACATATTAGGGAAGTGTTTTAGGAACTCTGCTTTACCTTTTATACATGGAAAACATTCCTAAATACTGTCATTGCAACATTGGTTGATGATACAGAAATCTTGACATCTGATGAGAATCCGGCTGAAGCAGGAAAATTTAGACAAATTACAGGAATCACTAAAAAATGTAACGAATTGAAATAAACTTGACCAACAATAAGACTTAATGCCTAAGATCTGTCCAAATCAATGAAAGTCAAATATTTAGGAATGTATCTCGAAAATTTGAAAAAATCACATTCTGGTCAAGAATTGCATATAAAGTTTAGAGAACTTTATTGGTTATTGGAATAAAGATTAGACTAATAAAATACTGATTTTCAAGGTAATAATGAAATTAGTATGGAGTGCAGTCAGCATATCGAATATATAAAATATCACAGTTAATGTTGATTGTATTGAAATCTAGAATGAAGGCAATAATATTGTTAATAATGTTAAACACATAAATTAACGTTACGTAAGCAGTCGTGACAAAGTTTCACGACTGTGATTACGGAGAGAAAATGTGCGTACGAATGTAATGTTTATCTTTAAACAGTAACATCGGCTATTCATTACACACAAACGAAGCGTTTAAGAATGTTGCAAATGAGGCAGGTTCTCCTGTCGAAATAGCCGTTTTTGTTGCCGATCGAACAATGATTAATGTATTAGCCGGACGATGTGCCAACAGAGTTAATTACATAAATTTTGATACAGAAAACAGTTCATTGTCGAATGTGGTGGATGCGAGAGGGGAATGAAAAGCCGAAATTGCCAAATTTTCAAATGCATTATTTAGTGGCCGTGTACCGATTGTGTGATGTAATTTGAACGGTGGTTTGGACGACGGATCGTGCTTGGCATTATATGAGTAGTGTACAATGAGCAGGTGATTCCCCACCTTCGATTATTCCTCGAGAAATAATACTTTTGCTCTGTCGTCCCCCTCCTCGATCCTCGAGGAAAGAACGAGAAGAAGGAAAGAACGAAAAGTAAAAAAAGATAGAAAAGAAACGAACACACGTTGCTTGCTTTAAGCACCTTCACGCAATCCGGTCTTAGTTCACCTTTAGAAAGTGTACGGAGAAGAAGTCCGCGTTTCAATCACTGCTCCGAGCAACCGAGTGCGATTTTTTCCTCTTTAACAACACACACACACACATTTTTCGTATTTGATCAAAATTGGGATTGTTGGGATTTTCGATAATTTGGATAATTTCACCACGATTTTGGTAAGTTACACTTTTCGGATCATTCCATATTGCAAGACTCAAAACTGACCCAATTCAATTAAATTTTAATCGATTAACAAAATACCTGTTTACTGTCCGCTGGTATTTATGAAATTCCAGCGAAACGTTTCGAAATTTCATTATCGCATTTAAATATTAATATACGATTTTGGAATAGTTCCTATTTCACTTGCACAAACAACGCTTGACATTGAACATACGCGAATTACGTTGTTCACGTACACTTAATAACACAATCCTATTGTATAGTAAATTGACAACAACTATACAAGAAAAAAACTGATATTATTAGTAAACATAACGTTTTATGTAACCAGTTTTAAAATGAAATTTTCGTCGTCCAATTCGACTAATTATCATTGGAAAATGCTGTTTCTTAATCGAACTTTTAACTGTTTCAAGATAATAACGTTACATGCTATTTTCCGTTGGATGCAAACGAATTGTTGAAATATCTGAAATACCGCGTGTCGTTTGCATTTTAAATTTTTCACTGGCGACGACGACGACACTCTCTTGGAATATTAAAGATTTTCTGTTTTCGTTTCAACACATTCTTACATAATTTAAGCAAAGACATCCGAGGTAGCGTTAGATATCGCAAATGTGGAGCGACAAGAAGCCGCAATCTTCTATTTCCAAATAATAATTTATTTTATTAGTCATTGTCATAGTTTTAAAATTAAGATTATATATTTTAAAATTGTTTACAAAACCTTTATCTTTACAAATTTAAACTTTTAACTAGTACAATGCATAATTTAATCTTTTCCTTAATTAATTTAATATTAATATTTAATAATATCAATAAGGACTTAAAATAAAAATAATAATAATTTTCAACGTTTTAAATTTAAATGTGTATTTTTTTTTTGAGTTGTAGCACGGGAAATGTGTTCGAATAAATATAAAGCAGTTGGCGTTAACATTTCGTGCTCCTTAATTGTATAAATTAAATGTAATAAGTATTCGCTGCTCTCCGCTTCCTGTTAGCAAATAGAAATTCAACATTTCGTTCAATTCCTTGCGGCTCCGAATTCGTATGCACGTTGTTGCATGTTTAATTTTGCAAATGGGTTTATTTCACTTTCTAATGTTCACTCCGATGCACGGATATTTTTATTAAATATTAGAAACGGATGAGGGAACAGCCACGAAATTGTGTCCAAATTATGACTTGATTATATATTTTCTTTTTGTGCAAAATTAATAGAAATTGTATTTGAATTTCTTAGAAAGTTTATTTTTAAATTCGACTTCAATCTAAAGACCTTAATCTTTAATTGTGTATTGTTTGAACATATCTAGTGTTTTATAAACATTTTCACTACTTTGTGTATAAATCTCATATGTATTAGTCAATTCTTCAGATATTTGTTTATAAGACATAGTAGTGATAAGTATATAAAGTAATTTTTGAAGTGGCGGATATATCCGCCTTAACCTTTTTTGTTTATGAAAATTTGACCTGATATTTGATGATCATTATTTTTAATCCCGTTCTTTTTTAAATCACAAATAAAAGATTATAGTTTAATTTAGTGTATAGTTCAGAGGAATAGCGTAAAAAGAGAATTTTAAATTTTTTTAAATTTATTTACGGTAAATTTCAAATGTTGAAATTTCGAAATATTTAAGGTAAATTTCAAATATTGGATTTTCAAATTATTTTCGGTAAATTTTAAATGTTCAGATTATTGACGGTAAATTCATACTAAATTTATATCCGCAAACATGTAATTATATAAATCTTGCTTCTTGAACTCAATAAACATAAACAACAAAAGGCATTACAAAAAGTACTAAGTGAAAATGCATATAGCGAATGTTTATTGCTTGGCAGTAAACAGTGAAAATAAATGTGTGAAATAAAGTGAAAATACTGCACCCATGCTAATTAAATAATTTTCCTCGCAAGGAATTCGGCGTCGGCAGTTAAATTTAACAACAATGAATCTTACTTTCTTGCTCATTTCATTCGCGGTATGCAAACCATGGATCGGTGTTAAGAACCGTATCTGTACACTCAAATTGCAAGAAGAAAAAAAGTAACTCTCATTGCTGACCTTTCTGGCAATGGACTTACACGAACTTAAGTTTAAAAAAAAGTCTGAGTCATTCGCCATGAAATCACCAATGCTGCAACTGGCTAGTAGAAGTTTACTTTTCTCACGATCACATTTACCTCTTGTATTTCCAGATGCCCATAATTAAATACTGTTAAATATATATTTTTCAATACGCAGTACCATATTTCGTCATCTATATTGTTAATTTTAAAGCGAAAAGTGTAAATAAAGTATAATATAATTTGAGGGAATAATTTAGTTTTTGGTATAAATGAGATAAGTTTTAGGTACAGGTACAATGCCTTGGGGTACACCAATCCACGCAAAATATTATTTAATCCATTTGGTAAATGATGGGCGTAAAATGATTGTGAATAAACGTTTTTAAGTATTTGAGTAAGTAACAAATTGAGAAATACTTTCATGTTGAGTTGCGATTTAGATGGAAACTCTTAATCGTGATAATTTATTACACGCAATTTTATGTAATAGTAACCAGCGATGTTCGAAATGAGTGAGGAGGAGACTTCGCTTATGCAATTGCGGTATGCGAACAACGCACGCGTAACCGTATTGTAAGTAAATTAGGCAGTTTCCATTTAGTCGCAGCTTGTAACTGTTTAAATGCCGAATAGCAGGAGAAAGTTATTTAATAACTAGTTGCGCGCCGCATGCCAGAGGAAAAACTGGGTGCGTACTTACGACATTTCATCATCAGTCTGATTTATAGTGATACTGCACTTATGTAAAACCCACATCATCGCATTGGATCAGGTGCTCGAAGAAGTGCGTCGAAGAGCTACAACGCTTATGAAATACTTGTATTCGCTTTATTAACATTGCAAATCTGTAATGCATTACATGCAATAAAATAACAGCAACATTAATGTTTATTAAACGAATGATAAAGCAATGCATTTTGCAGTGCAATGTGTGAACCGGATGTATTTTATTCTTGTATCCACCGGAAACGCCGAGGCAATTTGGGCCATCTTCAAACGCGTTTAGATATGCATCTTCGAACTATGAACCATATCTCCTAGCCCGGCAGATTATAACCGAAGTTATTGTGTAAAGTAAACGAAGATGGAACAATAACTTTCATTCTATCTCTAAAAAATCTTTATTATTTTTGTGAATTCTTTAGGATGATTTATTGCCACAACATCTGGATATTTTTTTTCGTAAATACAATAAATCGGACGAGTGGCGGATATATCCGCCCACCCTTTAAACTCTAGACTAGGCATATTCAAAAGTGTAGTGGAGTTGTCAAATGTCATTGATCGTCGTATGCATCTCTAGGAGACGTTATGTATCTTTAAAGCTTTGATATTTTAATTTTAAGTTATGAAACACTACATTTTAGATTTTAGGTCATTATTCAACGAAAGCAATAGTTTTAAATATTAGAATTGTTAAAAAATAGTTGACACAAAATATTATCGGTATGTGAAGATTAATTTTGCACACTTATCTATGTTTGACTATGCAAATTATTGTCTTGGAAATTACTAAACCGCACATACGTAATTCGTGTACGTGTGTAAAACAATAGCTTTCTAAATAGATTCTACGAAGATCCTGCCTACATTTATTTCAAAGCAGCTGTAAAAGAAAGAAATTATATTTGGAACTCTGTAGAACTAATTGCACAGACCGCAATCGCTAAATGGAACGGTGTTTTTTTAAAATCTAAATGTGGTATATTCATCGTTGCTAATGATACAAAGTTGAGATGAATAAAAAAATGCGCTTGAATTTTACACGCACCAATGCTCAATATTATTACATTGACACATATTTTTCTGTGTACAAAAATGTAGATTGTAACTTCTACAAAGTCCAAAAAAACAGTAATAAAATTAATAATTAAGTAAGGATTTTACAATTATATCATTAATTCCAAATATTTATTTACGAATTAAGGTGGAAATAAATTTTGGAATGCGTAGAAAAACGAGCAACGTTTCTAGAATTTCTAATTGTAATTTTTTTTTCTTTTCTTTCTTTTCGTGTCTTATTTTTATTTATTCATCGCGAATGATTTATTCATTTGACTCTGTTTAAATTACAAAACAGGCGGAATTGAGAGTCGGAACACCTTGGACCAGAATTCCATTGAAAAATACTTGAGATTTTGTGCTACATTTTAAAAGGACGTAGAAATCGAGTGTCTCTCGCATTATTATTATTTTTCCATCTACAGTTAAGATCTCGGATTCTAAGAATATTTACTCTTAGTTTACATTGCGAACAGCGTTTCATATTTAGAATAATACTCAAGGTTTCTTTCGATCACAACTAATTAATTTTTACTAATTATATAGTGATTTCTTGCAATATTATATGTTATCCACTTAACCATAACGTATTGAGTATCGTGCATTTAGTAATAACTAGGGCATAACCAATTGTATTAAATAGCTACATTTCCATTATTTATTATTTTACCAACTGGTATTAAATTCTAAAAAATATAACAAAGTTTACTAATAATTATTAATAAATACTAACACTTTAAATTTTTTTTCTATCATAATATAATCATTATAATACTGCGGAAACTAAATATAAATATTCGATATACTTTCTACCAATTCATCAAATTTCTCCAAGAAAACAGTGCTTTGACTTTTATTAAAATTTGATTTATTCAGTATTAATTTCTCAAAATATTTTGTATTTCCCCAGAAAAATGCGTCAACAGTCTTACCTACCAAGACAGGTCAATTTGATCATGAAACATTTCAAATTTTTGGAAAAAAATAAAGCAAAGTAACTTCAACTATATCAATTTTAGTTAATATTTTATATTTCCTTTTCTCAAGTCGAAATTTTCGATAATATTTTTGATTTTGATTTTTGAAAATATTCATTTTGAAATAGATCAAAGAAAATTACATTTATTTAATAAGAAACGAAATTGAATTAAATGACCATAAGGTAGTATTATTTTTAATTTACTAATAAAAGTGCTAAAAAAAAATAAAGTTCCCGCCATTCAAATATCGAAATTTTAATTTGAACAAGAAACGCTTGTAGTTCTAATGAATAATTTTAGTAAAAAATCTTATTTTTTCTTAATAATTTCAATAATTGTAGAATTAAATTTTTAACAAAAAATAGAAAATTATCAGTTCGGTTTGAGACACTGAAGCATACGGACGTGTTTCAGGAACGGTATCGCTTGAATTGTACTTTTTGTTTCAAATATTTTTTCCGTGCTTGTCGGCTCCGGTGTCCGGGTTGTTGAGTTGCGGTGGCGGAGTGCGCTATGGAGACGGCTGGGGTGGAGAGCTCCGACAACTCGTCCTGCTTTTCCGAACCCGCGGGCAGCGGTTGGGAACAGGGTAAAAGAAAACGCGGAAGGCCCAAAAACAAAAAAGGCAGCGAAAACAAAAAACTACCTTCACAAAATACAAACGACTCAGCGTTGACGATTTTTAAAAGTCCGCAAAATCCGACACAATCAATAAAAACTACAGCACCGATCAATCCCGAAACAACAAAAAACATGAACACCTTTTCGCTAAAAACAACAAACCCACTATCAAGGACGCAATTTTCGGACGAATGGTCCAAAAACCCGATCAACAGAAAAGACACCATCATTAAGACAAATACGGGATTTTTAATTAAATCAATAAATCCAAAGAACATCATATCTGCATATCTGAGGGATATGCAGGGCAGAGGCATAGTTGCCAGTCACTCAGAGAGTATCCCTCCAAGGGAACCAACAAGAAATACTCCACAAACATCACTGTCCTGCGTCCTGACCAAGGTGGACCTGGAGATCACTGATGATGAGATATCCGAACAGCTGAAAAACAACTCAATACAGCACAGATTCTGCAAGCGAATCACATCCAGGGCAACGGGCAACGTAACATATAAAATCAGGATTATTACTGGATGCACCAAGTCGTTCGAGAAGTTGCTGCACGAGGGACTTTTCTACAAGAACAGACACTTTCCGGCGGTGGAGAGCACTCCTCCTCCTCCGATGCCTGTACCTTGCGGTAAGTGTCAGGAATATACACATGCCACAGACAAGTGCCCAAACAACATCAGGTGCATGAAGTGCCGGGGATCGCACCCAACGCATAGATGCTCTTCGCCATTGCCGCCAAGGTGTGCGGCGTGTGACTCAGAAGATCACGCAGCGTGGTCAAACAAATGTCCTAAAAGACCAATAAATCCTATTCCTGGAGTCCCAAACGCAAAAATTAAACCGATCAACAAAAAATCTCATGAGCTTCCAGATTCCATCTCCAGGGGTAGCAGAATACACAAACCAATTACCATACACGACAACATAGTAAACACATACACCAACAAGCTAAACTCTTCGAAGTATTCTGACAGAGCAGCCCTTATTCAGAAACTTAAAAAAAGGTTCATTGAAAATCACCAGATTGACACACATGTTTGTTTCTCCGGGAACTATCTATATGTTCTTATGTTTGACCTGGAGGACCCAACATTGGAGTCGCCTACCTGTCCAACTCAGGGAACATCCAGATCAATTATTATCAATGGATAGCAGCCTCCGTATCCTTTATTCCAACATCAATTCCTTCCACCCAAAATCCCATCTTATCAAATCCTACATCATACAAAATAAAATCTCCTGTTCTATGTTTGTTGAGACAAAATCCCGTGTGTTACCCTCCTTCAGAGACTGGCCTTCCCTTCACTATCCTTCCTCAGTCCTCGCTAACAACATCCGTGGTGGGTCCTCCGTTCTCCTCCATCCTTCTTTTAAACTAGGAAAAGCTAACCCGCCCGTCATAAACAATCCCGCTAATGAAGTCCTCCATTTCACAATTCCTTTTAATAACTCATATATACACATTTTCCTTGTCTACATCCATCCCAACTCGAATATCGATGACTCCGTATTCCTTAAAGCATCCCTATTCGACCATGTCCTAATTGTTGGTGACTTCAATTTAAATAAATCCAAGTCCCGTCACCTCTCCCACTTCCTGACCAATTCCGACTTTGTCCGTATCCCGACACCCCCTACCTTCATTATGACCGGCAATCCAAGCACAACTCCTGATCTTGTCCTCTGCTCTTCTAGCATCCAACACCACATCCACAATCTAGAGGTCGTCCCTGATCTTTGCTCCGACCACCTAGCGATCCAATTTGACCTGGACCTCTTGACCCCCCCAACTACTGTCTCACCGTCCTACCTTCCAGATTTTAACAAATGTGATATGTCTAATGTTAACTCCGATCTTCTGTCCTTTGTATCTGAAAATCCTGAACCGTCGTTTAATAACATCTCCAAATTCCACTCCTTAATTTCCTCTACCGTCCTTCAAAATTCTCCAATAATTAAGAAATCACCCTATAACTATTCTCTCCCACCCTTCATCCTTAGACTAATAAAAAATAAACGACATCTATATAGACAGATACGACAAACTGACAACAGTGACTTGAAAAGACAATTTAATCAATTGAATAAAGCTATAAAAACACTGATCACTCAATACAAGACGGAGAAGTGGTTGCAGGCGTGCGAAAGTATAAATAGATCTAAAGGCAAAAAATATTGGAGTCTTGTCAAAAGGTTGACCAAATACAAAAACAGTTCTTTCAATAACCAGCTGATAGACCCAAACACAAATACAACTTTTGACAATGACGAAAAGTTATCAAACCATTTTGCAGATCATCTGGAGACGACATATGACTTTAACCTTGACACTGACTTTGACGCGGACAATCATAAAATTATTAACGACTGGTACAGCTCCTTCTTTCCCAATAATCATCCTTTCGACATTCCACCCGACTCAGTTTTCCAGGACCATGAGTTCATGGACAACCTCTCCTCTTCTAAAAACACTGCTCCTGGCTATGACTCCGTATCCCGTAAAATCCTAAAACTACTCGATCCTGATGTTCACTCCTATATTGTTAAAATTTTTAATTTTTGTCTAACGTCTCAATATATCCCATGTGAGTGGAAAACTGGCATCGTTGTGTGTGTTCCTAAAAATGATTGTGACCTTTCTCTCCCTTCTGGTTATCGTCCCATTACTCTCCTCCCCGTGATAGGAAAATCCTTTGAATCCCTCATCAAGAAGAAAATTATTTCCCTCCTCGACAATTCCATCCCTTCATATCAATTCGGGTTCCGTGCAGGAATGTCCACTGCTCTTCCTCTCTCTATCCTTACCTCCAATATCCAGACCACCCACCTCGAAGGTCGGCACTCGAGCGCCTTGTTCATTGACGTGTCCAGGGCGTTCGACTCTGTCTGGCACAGAGGTCTCCTCTTCAAACTTTCCCGTCTAAAACTCCCTCCCTACCTTATCAACATCATAAGAAATATCCTGGAAAATCGATCCCTTAAAGTTAGAATCCGCAATTCCTTCTCCAGATCCTTTTTTCCACTTCAGGGTGTCCCGCAGGGCTCTCCTCTGTCTCCTCTGTTGTATAATCTGTTTTGTTATGACATGTATAGTCCCGATCCCAATTTTTTCAATCCCAACCTATATATTCTCCAATATGCAGATGACACCACTCTGGTCTCACACGCTTCCTCTCTTCAATCCTCCATAATTAACCTCCAAACCCTCCTGTCCTCTACCGTGATATGGTTTCAGAAATGGCGCCTAAAAATAAACCCATCCAAAACAAAACTCCTTGCTCCTTTCCATCGCATATCTCCATCGTCTCCCCATGTCACATTAGAAAATCTTCCCATAAGCCCATCACCACTCGTTAAATACCTTGGAATCCTTCTTGATCCTAAACTCAACCTCAATTCCCACTCCAAACAACTCAAATCCAAAATTAAAACCAGATCCCGTCATTTCCGTTCCTTAACCTTCCGTAACTCCGAAATATCCATACGGTGCCAAACATCCATTTACAAATCCATTTGCCGTCCCATCCTGGACTACGGTTTCCCACTTCTTTCCCAATGCCGAAATCCCGTCTTAAAAAACCTCTCCGTATCCGAGCGTTCCGCCCTTCGTATCCTCACCAAAATACGACATCCTAATAATCCTCTACACAATCCTCCTAATGATCTCCTTTACTCCAAAACCAAAATAATCCCTCTCCTTGACCGATACCATTCCCTCTCCTTGAAATTTAAATCCAAGGATTCCAACATCGCCTCCCTCTCTAAATTTTGTGCCCCTCGAAATCCAAATATCCTTCCCAAATTTAAATATCCCACATTAACCCTTTTCCAATACCTAATGTCCCTTGATTGAAACCCCTCCTAATTCCTAATATGCTGCTTTTTTTTTTTTTTTTTTTTTTTTCTCGTTTTGACATGTATATATTTGAATAATGTCCTATTGTTAATTTAAGTTCCCGGGCGGAAAGACCTCGGTCGATAGCCCTTTGGCCAGCATGTAGACTGTATTTTTTTTTTTTTTTTTTTTTTTTTTTTGGTTTTCTTAATTTATGTTAGAATTTACTTAATTATTTTGAGAGTTGTTATTTTTATTTTGGTTGTTATTATTATGATTTGTATTTATCTATGGAATGTTTTTTTTTTTTTTTTTTGATTTGTATGTTGCTGTCTGGCCAATAAATTATATATATATATAGAAAATTATTGGGATTCTTTAATGAATATCAGATTTGAATAATTCTACGAATTGCAGGATTTTTTAGCATTATTAATACTTTTCATATAGAGGATGATGTGACTAATAAAATCGTAACTTTTTCAATAAGGAGAATTTATATTTTTTGTAATTTTGTGACTGGAAAAACCGTAATTTGAATTTATGTTGCATAAATATTTACATTCGTGAATTAATTTATTAATGAAAATAAGGCCAATACTCTAGTATTTAATAAAAGTAGTTAAGATCAACTGATATGAATGGAATGCGGTGTTCCGTGTAAGTAATCCAGAGTTACAATTACATTTCAGTTAAGTTATTACCGTATCTCGCGATGTATTAAGTTCTATTTAAAGCGTCGAGCGTAATTAATAATAAATTACTCGAGTCTTCCTTACTAAATCATCACAATAGCGGTTTTACAGTTAAAGCTCGGATGTAAAATTTGCCCGTACACAAAGTGGATCGTGCAATTAAGATTTTTCATTTCCTAGTGGCAATTATAAGCAAATAACAGGTGTACGTGCATTTTATTATAGCGCTCGCTCGGTATGCAGCGAGTTTCATGATTGTTATTGTTGTTGCTGTTGTAGTTATGATTATTATTTTATGGAACGGTAGTTTCTTCGGCATGAATCCGCAACTTTTGTAAAAATCGATTCAACACTTGATTGACCCCGATTGGATAAGCAAATGAGGATTCCATTACGAAACGAATTAACGCTTGACGGATTTTGTGGAAGATTTACATTTGTATCTCTTTCTCCCAAGTAATTACAAATCCACGAGATAACATATAAATATGTTATTCTTGCAATTACATAACGATTGTTTTGATCCAATTCGCATTTGCATTCTATAAGCGGATTTCGCGTAACGTTCGCAGGTCTCTTGGAATTTCTAGAGGCTGATTGTTTTGATTACGATATTACCAGAAGGTCGACCGGTCAAAGGAAACTTCTTTCTATTGCATTCCTCCATTGCATTATTGTACGCTGCGTCACGTTCGTTACGAACGTTCTTCCAAATTGTATTCTCATTTTCCTTCTTCTCCCACAAAGCAGTTTCAAAAATTTTCAACTTTAACACAACATCTAACATAAAAGAAATTCATGATGTAATTCTATACAATTTCACGACGCAAAATGCGTTACGCAATTACGCATTTATTTATATGCGTAAGCGTGCGAATTTTATACAAGTGGAAATCTCTGCAGTTCTCATCATTTCTCTGCTATTGTTGCTATTTTTAGTCAATTACATACACATTCTCCATTTTTTAACCATTCTTGTAATTTATCTAAATTTTTACAGCCGATTTATTAGTTTCAAACGTAGTAGTGCTAGTTTCAGGAATGTTTAGGTCCAAATTCTATTGGATGCAAATCGTCGTTAATTTTTTGCTTTTATTATTTTATAGTAATTATAAGATAAATTATTCTTAATTTTGCATATTATCACTTTATTTAACGTCAAAGTTTTCATAAATAGTTTTGACCAATATTTCTTTTACATTTTTCAAGATAATCTATTAACAAAATTACGTTTGAATCCCAAAAAATACGACACTTTCAAAACTTTCCTCGTACTTTTGGTATGAAACATATCGATTTCTTCAGACAGTTTTTCTGGCTTAGGAATTAAACAATTATAAGCAAAAATTAACATTTCCATAATTATATGCAATATTTCAATTAAATTTTCATTTTTAGAATTTGGAATAAACTTTTATCAAAATCTTGACTGTAAAAATGACTATTTGTCTTTTCCCATTTGATAAGGAACGTTAGCATATTTCAGGAAATAAATTTGTATTAATTGCAATTTATACAAAAACCTTGCGTCATTTTCAAAATTTTTCAAACGTTTCTCTTACTTTTGGTATGAAGCATATAGATTTCTTCAGATAGTTTTTCTGGCTTAGGAATTGAAGAATTATAAGCAACAATAAACAATTCCATGATTATTTGAAATATTTTAATTAAAATTATTATATGTAATATTTCAATTAAATTTTCATTTATCTCATTTTTCGAATTTCGATTAAACTTATATCAAAATCTTGACTGTTAAAATGACTATTTGTCTTTTCCCATTTTATAAAAAACTTCAGCATATTTTAGGGTCGAAATTTCTATTAAATGCAGTTCATAAAAAAACCTTGCGTCACTTTCAAGACTTTAGTCGTACTTTTGGTATGAAATATATCGATTTTTTCAGATAGTTTTTTTCTGGGTCAGGGCTTGAACAATTATAAGCAACAAATTAATTATTATATGCAATATTTTAATAAAATTTTCTTTGATCTCATTTTTCGAATTTTGATTAAACTTTTATCAAAATCTTGACTGTAAAAATGACTTTTTCCATTTTATAAGAAACTTTAGGATCTAAATTTGTATTAATTGCAGTTTATAGTTAATTAGAATTCTTGTATAAAATGAGTGAGGAGAATGAAAGATGAATGTAACCTGGTTTTCTTTATTCATGATTCCTCGATCCATTATAATGTGTTAAGTTGATGGTTTTTTCTTCGTTTCCAAAAAAAAAGTCTATTATAAAATTTCTCTTAGTAATTTAGAAATTTTAATTACGAATGCAATGAAGGCTTGAAATGAGTTGGAGTAATGTAATTTTTAGCTCCAGTAAATTCAAATAATTAAGTTCATTGGAAATGGAGATAAATAAGTCGTTTTGTAGACATGCGGTAGTAAATTCATGAATGGTTCCGCGTCCTTGTATCTATGGCATTTAGATGTCTGAAAAGTGATGGTATCGCTCGATGAGTCGTCTAGTGAAGAACAACAACAACAAGACGAAGAACGAGTAAAGTATGTTTGATAGATGTAATGTAGGTAAGTAGAATTGAATTCACGTTAGAAATGCCGATGCGATCGAACGGAAAAAGTGGCCTACCAATTTCGAATGTACTTTCTTTAAAAATGATTGTTGTAAACCGGTCGAGCAATTATTTGCGTTTGCACAGTAAATTATTAATATTACCACAGTCCGGGCCGCTCCTTTATTGCAAGAAAGTTTTCACAACGCGACGTCCCAGAAATTCGTGTCCGCCATACGCATCAATTCCATTCTGCTTTCATCTGACCACAGCTTAAAACACTCTTGCACATAAATTAATTGATTCCATATCCCATTGCGCAACGCGCTCTATAATTTATACCCACAGTGTTTTTGCATTCATCTCAAGGACCTATCCTCGCTCTACTCTCCGAACAACATATGGAACTCATTTGAATTATTCGCAAAAAAAAAACTACTATGTTGAGTAGTAAAGAGTATTTTGGAAAAGCTGTCCAAGTTAATTCATATTTATTTATATTATTGATGTTTTTAACCAGTTTCTTTCTTTTTTTCTAAATATGCTGAGTAGGAAAGTGTCTTTTGGAAATGCTGTTGATGTTCAGCTGCGACAACAACAATAACGTCGGTAAAAGCGCATCTAATAGTGGTGAATTGTGGAAATTCTCTTTAGAAACCACAAACAATAGTTCTGCCTGTTTTTATTTTTTATGAAAGTTCTCTTCGCGTTTAGTTTCCGGCACAGAAATTTAAAAATCTACTAATTAATATGCAAGTCGGGAAGATCTAAGCGGCGTGACTGTCGTGGGTTTCCTTTCTTGATAACTACTGAAGACGTTAACCTTTTTTCTTTTCGTACTGTGATTAGACACGTAACTGCGACGATTATCTTATGTATTGTCGTTTGCTATTCAGATATTCTTTGGTTGTCGCATCAATGTCAAATCCAAATACGTTCAAGAAATATCACTTTTCTATTTACAGCTACAATTCTAATTAATTTATTTTTTTAGTTTTACTTTTAATAGGGTCAAAATATTTTAAAATAAACTAACACAAACTTTAGTTGATTTGTGTCCTCAAACAGTGCTTGTTTAGGGCCCTCAAACAATATTAGTTTTGGCCTCCTAAACAAAGTAAGTCATAGTATTAGTTTAGGGCTCTCAAATAGTATTAGTCTTAGCTTCCAAGCAAATTAAGTATAGGGGCTTTAAATAAAGTTAATCTAGGGCCCTCAAATTGTATTAGTCTTAGCTTCCAAACAAATTAAGTATAGGGGCTTCAAATAGAGTTAGTCCGGGGCCCTCAAACAGTATTAGTCTTAGCTTCCATACAAATTAAGTATAGGAACTTCAAATAGAGCTAGACCAGGGCCCTCAAACAGTATTAGTCTTAGCTTTCATATAATTGAAGTATAGGAACTTCAAATAGAGTTAGTCCAGGGCCCTCAAACAGTATTAGTCTTAACTTCCATACAAATTAAGTATAGGGGCTTCAAATAGAGTTAGTTCAGGGCCCTCAAGCAGTATAAGTCTTAGGTTTTTAATAAATTAAGTATAGGGGCTGAAATAGAGTTAATTCAGAGCCCTCAAACAGTATTATTCTTAGCTTCCAAGCAAATTAAGTATAGGAGCTTTGAATAGAGTTAGTCTAGGGCCCTCAAACAGTATTAGTTTTAGCTTCCAAGCAAATTAAGTATAGGGGCTTCAAATAGAGTTAATTCAGGGCCCTCAAAGAGTATTAGTCTTAGTTTACAAGCGAATTAAGTATAGGGGCTGCAAATACAGTTAATTCAGGGCCCTCAAACAGTAATAGTCTTAGCTTCCAAACAAATTATGTATAAGGGCTTTAAATAGAATTAGTTCAGGGCCCTCAAATAGTATTAGTCTTAGCTTCCAAGCAAATTAAGTATTGGGACTTCAAATAGAATTAGTACAGGACCCACAAACAGTATTAGTCTTGACCCCCAAACAAATTATGTCTGAGGTCCCAAACAGTACGTGTCAAATATAATTTAAGCATTAAATATCCAAACAAATTATAATAAAAGTAAAGTAGATGTTTGTAGTCTATAATTTATGTTTACAACTTTATAATTGTATTTAGTTTAGTAATGTTTCATGAGTATAAATGAAATTAGAAAAACTAATCAATTGCGACGATTGTCATAGCTGCTGTCGTGAATGCGAATCATCGTCAGCGGAGAAGAATTTCGTGTAAAGATCGTTGGCCTCCGGTTATTGAAACCTAGGTCGGTGAGTATCCCGTGAAGATAATCGCACTCGGTGTCCGCATCGGTTCAGTGAAAGTACGCCGCAGACATAGAACAGCAACACTTCACAGGTATATTATTTGCGCACGGGGCTCAGCAAGTATGCGGAAATGGAGGATTTTGCCCATTGCCATTTTATTATTATTTATGCAACGCGAATTCCCTATTAAATAACTGCCAGGATAATGGGATTCCATACACGTCTGATTCGATGTTTCCTAACAGACTTCCGCTTTGATCAACAGCAAAATAATATTTATTAATTTACAAACTTTTACTTTAAACAACATTTTAACAAACCTAAATTTTAATTAATCAATTGGTAAATTCTCTTAACTAAAAGTCAGACACCCGACTGACTTTTGGTTCAAGCAATCAACAATTTTTTACTCATGAAAATCATGTGAGCAATTACAGTGATGATCAATAAAAATAATTAGAAAACTAACAGTATCATATTATAATTAAACTATACTATAGTAGTTTTAAACTATTAGAAATAGGTTAATCTGTAGTATTTATAAAATTCAAGATTAGACAAGCATTACTTCTCTAATTAAAGTTGCAATTATATTTAATAAGTATTTCCCAATACAATTGTTGTGCAAATGAAAATCTTGAGCGACCGATTAAAGTGTTTGTCTAATTGCGTTTACCTCTTGGGCAGTTGCAAACGAATTGGGTTAAAATGCAATTACCCGATTTACCAACTCACTTGGAAACTCGATATTAAAGTAATCGCTTTGTTTCCAATCATAATACGCGCCTTTCTTAAGCACAAATCATAAATTTCTGGCACGTTGCAAATTGAGTTAATGTTGTTGGAATTGCAAAAACTCAACATCCGTCTTGATGTAAAAATTCCATTGCGCATTATTGATAATTAAAAAATATGGATTTTTAAGAAATAATGATTATTTATTTTTGTTAGACATCTTCAGTGCAGGAATTTCCTATGCAGTAATTGCGGTTTTCTAAAATAGCTGCATGATCTCTAACATACATACAGTCGATTTAATCAGATGCATGATTTTACCGTATAAGTTAATTGGCGTGTGCAGCGTCTTAAAATAAAAATAAAGATTATTCAAATTTATTTTAAATTTAAGTAATGTTATACAATAAATCAAAGGTTTAGCATTTAATTTACTTATTGACATTATTGAATTATGAAGTAAAATAGAAATTAACTCTTGATTAAGACTGCGCCACCTTAAAGGGTAAGGCGGATATATTCGCCGCTCTCTCGCAAAGTGTTTATGAAGCGTTGGTATTCGAAATATTATGTTGTAAAATTAAACGTAATTAATAACAATTGTGTTGATGTTATTTAGCAACAATAGTTTATATCTTGATGTTCTTAAAATATTTGTCAACTCAGGTTTTTGCTTAAACGACCAAGGACTAGTATTAATATTTTAAATTGTTTATCATATAATTAATGTGATTACGTCGGATAAAATTGTATTGTCTTGAAATGCGTTTGCATTACAAAACCGAAAGACCCACTCGACGCAATTACCATAACACACATTTATGTTTCTGCCCATAAGAGGATGTAAGTTATGCAACGGACCAACCTTCCTCATTCATTCCCTTACATCTGTTAGACATAAACACACCACTTTACCACATAATTATATCAATTATTCATGTATTCCTCGTCCCGCATAAACATTTCAATGACATTTCGATTGCAAAACTGATGGTTTCTTTTAATTTTTTCGCAGATCTGTCCGTCACCAATGCGTTACATCTTGCGGTAGTCTGCGTAGAATCTTCGAACCCAAGATGATGGGTGCGATGGTAGGCGTCGCGACGCTCGCCCTTTTCAGTCTGATAGCACCGGCGACGACACATGTCGCCCTCACATATCCGCCGGCCAGGAAATACGACTTGGATTTTCTGGACAGCTCCAGAACCAAAGCACCTTGCGGCATGCCCAAAGGTAAAAAAAAAATGTCCAAAGCAGAAAAAAATAAAATCACACAATAACATTTTGACTTACCCGAGGCTAAAGAAAGCAAAATTACATTCTTCGCCGCGCAAAATTACGCAACATTCAAATTAAAAAAAAAATAAAGAAAGAATAGTCCCATGCAACAAACTGTTCCCAAATGAAATTACTGTTACTGCATGCATTACGAAACTTTGTTATGATTTTCGTGGGAACGAGCTACCTGCATATAATAATATTCGTGCAAAAAAATAAATAAAATACTTGCTGTTCTAATGCATTTTTAATTTCGTGGACAATTTAGATTCATTTTTTTTGACGAAACTTTAAAGTAAAAGGCGAGCTTGCAAATCGTCGTTTAATGATTTACTTAACGCCGGTCGTTGCGCAATTCCTGCAAAACCAACAAATAAAAAATAGAACATTTGCAGCGGAAATGTCTTCCGGAGAAAGGCGTATTCTAAACTATTCCTTCATAGACATTTAAAGAAATACACGGTGGAAATAATAGTTTATCCTTTTGAAAAATAAATTAGTAAATACATTATGGAAATATAAATTATTCAGCAAAGCCTATATACAGATTTTCCTCGGCATCCTTTCAGAACCTTGGCATTATACCAAATGGGATGTGTACCTAATTATTTTTTCCAACAAGACTTAAAGGGAAAAAGATTAATTTGTTCACATGAACTAAAATAAATATTTTCCTTATTTGAATCTGATTGAGGATGTTTCGGAAATGTGCAAAATTTTGAACTTTAATCCATTTGGTAAAGATTTAATACAGCTGAACTTATTTCGAAACGTACACCTAGGTATCAATGTAATTTTACTTTTGCGTTGTTGGCAATTGAAATGTGTATGAGATTTAGTGGTGTATGAAGATTATTAATAATTGCAGAAATTTTGAGCAATAAATAATGAAAACTATTACAAATATCCGATAAGGTAATAGTTCAGAGTTACCGCAGAAGTAGGTTAAGATGAAAGGCTGCCTCGTTCGCTCCGATTTTTAATGCATTCTCACTGCAACACGAAAGCTTACAATTTTCAACCGAAAATAAATGCAAATTTCTAGCAATAATTTTAGTATAAACTTTCGTCTTCTGTATCTGTAGTTCGTAAATTTATAAAGAATAATTAATTTTTTAAATTTAAATATTTTATGTTGTAATGAGTGAGCAAATTGAAGGTTGAAGACCTCTAGCATACACTTAGAGATATCTTAATGATACGATTGATTCAACATTCGCATTGACATTGATGCAAAGAGTAAAACGGTGTAAAAGTGATCAAGAAATGCGCAAATATAAAATTAAGTTTAATTGCAAAGTTGGTTAATAGACAACAATGGATTTGCGGGAGCGCAAAGGATCCGCTCTTCTGATTCTTGTCCATTGTACGAACTTACTTATTATGTATGCTTTGGTAGTTAGAAGAAGCGATGAACTTTCATTTTCGTGTACGCTTCTTCTCTCTTCTATTCATTAGTTGCTTTTCGAAATTGAGCACAGCCAGATACAAACGCAATGCTAATTGTACAACAAACGCCTTAATTGCCACACACGTACTAATAATGATGAGCAAAGCGCGAAACTGGATTGTTCAAGCAGACTAATTGAATATTCATTAATAATATTCATCGATGAGCGCTTTCTAAACGCAGCGTTTCCCGTCTGGAAAATCTTCGAGAAACTGGAAATATTTGTATTTATTTAGAGTTTGCTGGACTTATTTTAGAATCTTTTAGCGTGTACGGGTTTCGTACGCCCACCTTTGCGAAGCATGCAGTCGACGGCCTTGGATTCTCCTCCGTGAATCACCCATCGTGCGACAGAGAAATTGTTCTATCCTTGGTTCATATTTCATTTGGACTCCACAATAAAAACATTTATAACTGTACTTTATGCTTGACTACATTATAATTATATTATCTAACTATATTACAGTGCAACAACAAGAAAAAATCAATACAATAACAACAATCTTAGCCTATCGAAAGTAATTTAATTTATTACTATTGATTCTACACGTAATAAAATAAGATTACGTCACTTCATGAAGGTTGTTAGTTATTACTTGGTTAAAATAAGGTTTGCAATATTGCTAATTCAAATTGTTTATCGTTTTTAAAGACGGAATATGGTGAAACAAAGACGCGTAAAGCATATTAACATTTTTGCAACGTTTGTAACTTCCGCTCAGAGGAAGACGTCGTTAATTTAACTACACTGAACTTTCCAACATTTGCTTGAATTATCAAATTTATTTATCGGACAAAAACAGAATTGACATTTTGACGCACATTTTGTGGTGAAACCTTAAAAAATATAATTATATTTTTTTATGAATGAGTGATGGTAAATCCATTTTTTCTTAAATTGCTGAAGACTATAATTTGCCTCATTACGGAATTGTCGGAAAGGTAACTCAAGGTCTTTGATTTTTTAAGGTTGTCCTGAAGGTTTTATAAAAAATCTAATCGAATTATGACCAAACAGTTAATGTTAGACAAGACATAAAAATTGTTGTTTTACTTAAGTCAACTTAGTATTTATAAAAAATACAATTTCACATGATTTTAATTTAAGTAATATTGATGATAATTAATATTTAAGTCATAAATAAACATTTTATATAAATTTTTATATTTAATATTATTACATTTTTTTTTACTTTTTACGCAATTCAGAAGAGATTAACATACGATATTCTAAATAAGTATAAATGATTTTACAGTAAGTGTACTTTATGTAACTAAATTCTATAATGCATTTAAAAATGTAATAGAATCATAACGAAGAAAAATTCTGGAATTTTTTAAATGTTTGTTTTCCAATATGAAATATTTAAAATCAAAATTAATCCTCACTTTTAAACCAATGTTTGCGATTTATATATCGTATTAATTAAAAAAAAAATAAGATTATGTTTTTTCTATTAAAATCATGCATTTCTGAAATATTAGATGCAATGAGTTAATAGATTCGTTTGTTGGATCTTTCAATTAAAACGCGATAGTTGCGAAACTCGAATGTTGCAAAACGCTTGAAAATAGCGAAACGATAGTGATCTGCAATTACGTGGGCGTTATCTTCCCATATGCATACATACGTCCATTTCGCAAGAAACCATCGCGATTGTTTTATTCAATAAATTCCTCGGATAATTATCCATCCATAAATCCATGCAATAACTGCAACGAATCAAAAAATAAATTAAAAAATCTTATTACAGGATTTGCAAGGATAAACAGAAAGTGAAATGTAATTCGTGATAGAATTTAAGGAAATTTGCGGTTTCCACGACCGAAGGAAATCCGGAAAACCAGGAAACGATTTCTAATTTGAATATTTATTTAAAGAGAAAATTGTGTGTAATTGTAATTTCAGGTTGAATATCCAATTGCATACTTAATGCGAGAAATTGGTGCAGCGAATAAGTGCATTGATTAGATTAATAATGAACAAACAGCATTGACACGGTTTCCCTGTTTATACGAATTAGAAGTAATTCTTAACATGGAATTGAGTATTCCCATTTCTTGTTCTTATTGCATTCATTTAATTAAATATAAGATAAAATCAATCAGATAAAGCGTGAAAATCACTCATCTATAAATACTTAATGAAATGTGACTATAAATGTAATTAACCGATTGACTAGTTTTGTGTTTATAAAACTTACGCAACTGAAACTGTTGTTGTTATAATTGAATTATTGATTTATTTACAGGCAATATAAAAACTACAATTCTATCGGGCAGCAAATTTAACGTGTCCTGGCATCTCGGATATCCACACAGGGTAAATAATTAATTAACCCTTGAAATATATTATTTTAAAATTTATTGCTTTGTTTTCAGGGTGGTTTCAAGATTCAATTATTGGATGAACTGGAGAGGCCGGTTTTAGATCTTACACCGACGATTAAAGGTTCTGAATTTGATGCCACCGACGCTACGTAATGATTTTTGATTTTTTATCTTATTTCCACTAACGTAATTTATTTCTTTGTTTAGTGCTCAATCGTACCAAATCCAATTACCCCAGAATTACACGTGCAGTAATTGCACTTTGAGACTGATCAGACAAGCCATCGAATGGGGATCGAATTACAAGTTTTGGTCCTGCGCTGACGTCGACATTAAAGCCCGTAGGATTACACGATACCTACAAATAAGTTCGTGAATTATATAATTATTACGTTTCAGGGAGGGAGTTTAGGGAATCTTGCAGTGGACATGGAAAGTACCTTTTGGCCAGATGTAAATGCGATAGGTTGTATTACGGAAGCCGTTGCGAGTTCAGAGATGAGTGCATTGAAGATGGAGACTGCGGAAACCACGGGAAATGCGTTAATGTCGAGGCAACCACAGCCCCTAAAAAGCAATGCTATTGTCAATTGGGTTGGTTCGGTCCCGGCTGCAATAGAAGTAAAATAATTTATATTTTAATCAGTCAACAATACTAAATAATACTGTTTTAGAATCTGCCATACGCTCGACTGAAATTGATTTTGAGCTTTACACTGAAAAGAAGTTAAGCGATAATTTTAAATTGTATTGGAGGATCCTCAAGGAACATAAGGAAATTGAAGTGGTTATGGTTGTAAATGGAACGAGTTACGCTGCTCTGGGATGGCGACCAAAATCTTTGACGAAGAGCTGTAAGAACTGGCCTTTGATTGTTGAACCTCATGCAGAGCCTGAACCTAAATCTGAACCGGAGCCTAAATCTGAACCTGAACCCACCGCGGAACCTAAATCAGAACCTGAGCCTACAGCTGAGCCGAAGAGCGAACCAGAACCGGATACCACCACCGATAAAAAATCGGTTTATTCTCGTAGATCCGCAAGTCCCAGAGGTTTCGCTCAAGTTCCTGATGGTACGGTAGAAACGAGCGTTTCCTTCCAAATAAGCGCGAAGCAAGGTATGCAAAACTCTTATGATTGAATTTAACTCAAATTAAAATATTTATATTTTTCAGGAAGAAAAAAACGGTCTCCAGAAGGTAATTGTACTTAAATAATATTCTCTAATATTAGTTGACTATATTTTATACTTGCTCTTTCGTAAGAAATTTGTTTTCATATATTTAAGTAGTTAAGGAATAACCAAAATGATTACATACTAATTGGGTGGTTGGTTCACTGTATTTCTTATAGAACCTAAAGCGGAACCTACGAAGGCACCGATCTCAGAACCCGAACCTGAACCTAAGTCTGAGCCCGAACCCACGGCAGAACCGTTGTCAGAACCCGAACCTACCTCCGAACCTAAATCAGAACCCGAACCCACCGCAGAACCGGAAGCGGAACCCAAATCAGAACCTGAACCCAAATCAGAACCAGAACCCGAACCCAAATCAGAGCCAGAACCCGAACCCAAATCCGAACCCGAGCCTAAATCTGAACCAGAACCAAGCGTAGAGGCTTCAAATGGTAAGTAACTCACAAATCATCATCAACTACTAATTTTCCATGTTCATTATTTTAACTCATTCTTCATATATAGTAATTAATAGAATTTTTATCGAAAAGTATTTGCAATATAAGAATCGAATTTGTTAATTAGGTAAAGAAGAAGCATTAAATCCTTACACTCCTCGACATGATTTCAATCCAATGGATTGTACTGATATTATAATCGGATCGGCTCGCGATACCGCAAGTAGAATTTCCGATTATTACACTAGGGACCGTTCGACGCCGAGGATGGACACTTTCTGGGGCGGAAAGAACGATTTAACTGCGGCTATGGGCTTCGAGAAGGACGGCGTGACCACCATTGCTTTCCGCAAGAAATTGGAAGCCAAAGAACCGTCCGACCATTCCATCGTTGAAGAATTAATGCATGTCATTTGGGCACGAGGCCAAGAAACTGGAAAGTATGTTCATTCCCCCAAGTCGGGCATCGAATCGTCGAACGCTAAAGTAACTGACTTCTACAAACCTGATGAACTTAAATACCATGGTCACGGAGCACAGCGCGGAGCATTATCGATTAATTTCTTCGGTAAATTTACAAATGCGATATACAACTGCGAGGTCCTATTTCATACTTTAATGTTGTTTAACAGATGAGAAGAAGTCCGTTTCTGAAATAAATAATTCGATAACTGTAGATGGTAAGCAGCCGTCGGATGACGAAGACGAGTGCAGAGGCGAATGGAAAACGCCCAGGAATTGTAAATCTGATAATGGAACTTGCGAGTATTCGGCCGAATGGCAATACGTTAGAGGTGATAATATACGATTCACAATTACCACCAACAATTCAGACACTTGGACTGGAATTGCATTTTCGAAAAATGAAAAGATGGTGAGAAAAATGCATTTCATTTAAATAATCAATTATATTTCTTTATATTTTTATTTAGTCGCAATCCGATGCAATAATCGGTTGGGTTGATAAAAAATCCGGAAGACCATTCTTGATGGACACCTGGATAACCGGTTACACGCAACCACTTTTGGACAGTTCTCAAAATATATTTAACATAACCGGAAACATCATCGATGGCATCACTACTTTGTCCTTCACCAGAAAGAGAATTTCGACAGATCCAAGAGATTTGTCCTTCACAGAAGACCAATGCCTGTTCCTTATGTTCCCTGTCAAAGGCGGAGCCTTCAATTCCGTCAACAAGAAGATCCGTAAGCACGAAGTTATTCCGGTGGTGTCCACAGAAAAAGTCTGCTTTAAGTCGTGCAAAATAGGTTTGTATTTGGTTTCAAACAAATTGATTCGGTAACTAATTTATTATTATTATTCCACAGAGGAAATTCTCGATGAGATGACTGTAACCGAGTCACCATCGGTAGATTACAGCATCGAAGTTAAAATTATTGAATTGGGAGAGAACTTCCAAACGCCTAAGAAGGGCTCCATTCAATTCGAAGATCTCTCCAATTCGATCACCGATAATTTCAAGCCGTTGTTCAACAAACTCCCTGGATATAAAAGCGCCGCAGTTGAAGAGCTTAAAGAGTAAATTGTTAATTAGAATATTGAAGAATTTTAGTTGATGATCTGTTTTTTTAGGGATAATAATAATGTCATAGCTGTAATGAAAGTTCAATTGGATAAGGCCGAGAAGGGAAGATCTCTGAGCGATGCAACCGAACATAATGAACATATCCAAAGTATTTTGGCGGAAAGCGTTAAAACCGGACAGATCGGTGCTTTGAAGGTGGACCCACAGCATTTCTATTTCGAAGCGCAAAGTTGTAAGTTATTATGCAATCAATATTGGGGACTTTTTTTAAAATTGTATTTTGATTTCTTTCAGTGACTTCCAATGTAATTCTGGATAGTACGTCGACGAACGATGAAAGCGTGTTCAGTTTGCCTGAATCTAAATTGTATATTGTGCTGGGATGCATCGCTGCCTTGGTGCTTGTGGCGATAGTGCAGGCTAGTTGCACCATTTACAAAGCCGCGGCGAAGACTTCATCCAGTCATAAGGTAACCGCACTGTGACCTCACTCTAAAGGGCAAGTAGCTTCGTGACATGTATATTGTGTTGCTTTTTTGTAACGAGAAAAAATAAATTCATATTGCCTATTTAGAGTCTAGGGGCTACTTCGCTTGCCATTTAATGTTTTTTTGCATGTCTTTGAAGAAAGTGTACAGCTTTATCTGTTGTTTTTGTATATGTGCTGGAATAGAGGGTGTACAGTGTCCATCTGGACCCGGTTTATTACCAAGGAAGTTACTCCTTACGCGGCAGGGGTAATCACTTACCCCACTGGCCATCGTCGACGATGGACAGATCGCCACACTGGTAACCAGTGGGGTAAGTCAACACCCTTTGTAGACAACTGTAGATATATCTATACTTTTTTTTTACCCTCTAAGCTGCTTCTTATAAATCGTTAAAGATCACGTAACCTTTGGTGGAGGTGATGGCCGCACATTTGATCAAACATTTAAAACTGTATCTGTTCAGGACCATTTGATACCTAACTCGGCATGGAAGGATTATTCAGCAGCAAACACCAATTACGCATTCGACACGTACGAAGAAGACAAGAAGCAGATGAACGGCAAATCGCGAAGCGAAACGTTGCCCGCGAAGAACAACTCTCGTGGCCAGAGGCCGCAAGGACGACCTCCGGGTGTTCTAAACCAACACTACATGCCCGACACCAGATCTCTGCAAAGACCCAGAGGGCAATATCCACCTAGCAGCTTGGAACGCAGCACGTTCTCTCTGCCTAGGACCGCTTACGACCGCAACAGGCAACCTCAGGACATGCAACCTGACTTTTACTTTATGCCCTCGCAACGAAAGTATTCCGGGGAAGTCGTTAGAGTCTACGTAGATTACAACAATCAACCGAAATGAACTGATTACCTTTACTAGAATAGTCCGTCCATGTTATTATTATTATTTTATTATTTTTAATAAACTTTAGTTACGTATTTCCAAATGTAAAAAGAGAGGAACACATGCAGAAAGAACAATCAGTTTTCTTTAGGTAGTGACCAAAGTTTTACCCTAACTAAGTCAACAATGGTATAAGAAAATCATTTTTGTTTTGCAAACCAAATATAAACAGGAGAAACGATGCAATAGTTTGTACAACAATTGTAAATATAAATATTTATAATGTATGATTATTATTAGAATTTTAATTTAATCCATAAAATATGAATGTTTTAATTGTATATATAAAAGAGATTAATTATGTTACTTTTTTTTATAATTAAAAAGTTTTTTTTTATATTTATTATTTTAATACCAAAAAATTTTTCTTTCAACCAAGATGAATTATAAACACGAATTCATTGAAAGACAAAACAAATTTATTTGGTCGAATATTAGATTCCTGATCTGTAATGTAAAGTTAAAAAAAAAACAGGATAATTAATTAATAAAAGTAATTAAGAAAAATAATAATTTAAATATCAAAATATAATTTTATTAATAAATTTACTTTTGACTATAATACATATCAAAAATTTCCTTGTATTATTATAACAAATGCACCATTAAAAAAATGCAACAATAAAATTTCGAATTGTAGAATTTTCACTATTAAAACGGCACGGAAATTTTTCAAAATAATGACAACAGATTTCAACATCGCAACATTCCGGTTCAGGACATTATTACTTATAATTTTAGAATTCGAATAAACTTTATTACGTTTACGTTTATTCGAAATTCGTTACACGTATACGCTAATATTTCATTATAGAAAATATAAGTATCGGACGATTTGAAACAGCACTGGATCGTATACTTATATTTTTGGCATTCAAGGTAACTATAGGCTTCCACTTAAAACTAAATCTCGTCAAACAAACGCAAAAATATAATCCTTCCACTGGCATCAAATTGCTCCATTCGTTTGTAAAATAGATAAATATCAAAGTCTTTAAACTATAAACTAATACTAATCAATGAACACCAGACGACAGTTTCGTGATGATAAATAAGAAAATAATATATTATTGTTAAACTTGTAATCTGGTTATTTTTTGATTAGATTTGGTATCACAATTTAAAAGTATTATTTGAATTGGTTTACATGTATTACTTAGAAACCTATATATATATATAAATATCACTTTGTGAATGAATGTTAAGTTATGATGGATTTGTTGCCGCCGCGATAGAAAGGCTCTTCCGAATCCAGCAGATCGTCATCAGCCGACAAGAGGATGTCGTTTTCCGAATTCCTGCGTCTGTTCTTCTTGCTCACCGACCTGTACTGAATCATTACTTTTTGCAGTAAACCGTCTTCAAAGTTGTTCCTCTTTATAAACCTCACAGGTTTTGAACGATGCATCAAAAAGTTGTCAGTCACCCAGAACATTAAAATCTGAACACAACACATCATCAATAACATCTCAAATAATTATTTAATACTTACATTTACAAAAAAAGGAATGATGAGCATTACGAAAGCCAGTTCAATTTTTGGATTATCAATCGGCGACAATATAAAGTCTTTGACGCCTTCCCAGAAGTCTAGCTGCATAAATAAAGTTATGCTAGTCTTAACTATGGCCATTAAACCAACGTAAAGGCAACATTGAGCTAACCAAGCGTTCATGGACGGAGGCTTACCTAAAACAAAATTAAGCAATTAAAAATCAAATTTTGAAAACAAAAATATATTACCATATTCTCCAAAATTAATCAATTCCCAGCCCTTTTTTCTGGATAAATATTGAGAAAATCGAATCCCAACAAATATGATCAATAAACCCAATGATGAATCCAGCAGAAAATTGATAATATACCTAAAATAACCATTTAAATAATTAAAATGAATATAAGAATTGGATTTCAATATGTTACCAAGTACAAGGATCCCCAGTATATTGACCAGCCAACCATACGTTGGCTAAGTGTATAGCAAGGGCACCCATGCCTTGCTTCGATGTGTCATAAAACCAAATCAACCATGACCTTCTTTCCGATTTTGGCTCACAGAAACGTTTCGCTGTAACAAAATAAATTTTATTAAAGCTAAAAGTCAAATAAGATCAAAGTACAATGTTTATTGCTTATCAATACTTAAATTTACATAAGCACAGTAAAAGTTACATCCTTGAAAAATAAGTTGGAAAAAAAAAAAATTATAAAATAAAATAAATTGCATAATTATAATACCTATAAGGCATGTGAAAGCTAGACAGGCCAGTAAGACTTGTAGAAACCATCCAAAAACATCAGTGAGGGAATCCTTGCTACAATGCAAACCTCCTTTGTGATGACCAAAACTGTTTACACTTGTAGTATTCATTTCAATTTTTGCAACTTTCATACATATTTAATAATATGATACTATAGGTAATTAGACGGTATTAATTGTATACTGTAATTTGTTTGGCACTCATTAATACTGTCACAAACAATGTGTACTTTTTTTCTACGTAAAACTCGATTGCAGATGCAGGTACATTTCTGTTGTATTTTGACATCTGTCAGTGTCAAAAGATGACGTCATATCATGATTATCACTTATATAATAAATTGATTATTACTTATAATTTACAATTATTTTATCATCGAATTACAAATTAGATTTAAAATAATATAAATAAATTTTTACTTTTTAATTCATCGTATATTTGGTTGCATACAAAAGTTTAGTTTTCGCCCTAAATTGTAAATTTATTAAATATTATCAGATGATTCAAATCTTGACAGAAATATTATACTCTAATTAATAATAATTATTCAATGCTAATTGTCGTATTATTAAAAGAAATACGAAAATTTATCCATATATTTATTGTTATGTAGTTTTTTTTATAAAATCTTAACATTGTTAACAAATATTTACAAATAATTTAAAACTTTCTGTTCTTTTTTCTTTACTTATTTACTAAAAATATAATTATATTAGTTTCATACAGAATTTATACTTTTTGTATACAGAAGGTACATTGTCATTTTGTCAAATCTATTAGTAACTAAAAGAAAACTAAATTGTGTATCTTAGTAATTTGTAATATCAGATCTTTAGGCAATAGTGAGGTTGTATTATTATTGTAGATGCAAATCATGAAAGTAACATGTATTACAGAAAAATGGTTAATTCTATCGACTGGGAGCGTAGCGCACTCCTGTAATCCTTGTGATTGGGAGGTCGGGTTTAGAGGATGGTTTGAGGTCGGGAGTCCTGGTGCAGGGTGTTTCCACGTCGACCAGGTGTCCACACTAAGCTCGGCGTCGATATGGGCACTCTGGAGGAGTCCGGAGTGGCCAGGTGGCTAAGGAGAGGCGAACCGGGCCAGGGGAGAAATCCAGCAGCCAAAAGTCTCCGCGTTGTGCAGTAGTGGGATCGCGCCCGGGAGTGGAAGCCCTGTAACAGCCTGACCAATATAACCAGACCTAATCCTTTTTACACCCCTTCAACCTTTTCCTAAACAAATATCTGCAATTTCAGGTATAAATTAAACAAATAATTGCAATAAAAGCAGTACAAAAGAGCACAAATCAGAATATATGCAACTCTTTATACGTAGCTGCAATTATTATGTAATTTGCTTGTTTTTTGAATAAATAAATTCTATTGGATTTTTGAAAAATGTGTACAAGATGTTGTTACGACCTATAATTAGGCCAAAAATTAATACATAAAACTTACTATTCATATAATTCTGGCTAAGAATAAAAAAGTATAACTTAGGTATTTTCCAACTAATCACTTAGTTAAAAAGACTGGAAGCTTCTATTTTGATATGATTTTGTTGTTTTTTTCATAAAATTTAGCATATAAGTTCTCGTATTAGGTGACATTACACTTGAGCACTTTGTTCTGAAATCTTTGAATCATGTAAAACTTGCTTAAATAAGATAAGTTTGTTGTAGGTTGATAGTTTAAAATCACGTTTCTTTATTATAATTTTAAGATCATATTAAGATATTTTATTATATGTATGTATGGTATATGGTAATACAATGCTAATGATGAAGATTTGTTGATGTGTAATCATCATTTTTGTTCAGTCGATTTGAAGTTTAATTATATTGATTGCAATTCTCCAGTAGAATTTTCGATAGATTAAGTAGATTTTCGTGTATGTATTGGGTATTTTCAAAAAATTAGGTAAATATTTCCAATTAACTTTGTGAATAGGTAGCAGAGGTAAAGAGTTCGATTAGGTGTTGTAAATAATGTGAACTGACTGTAAGAATGAGGTAAAATGAGTTTATGTTGCATTGAATGAACGCAATAAATGGAGATCAGTGGTCAACTTTGAAATAGTTAGTAGCTGATGAAAACGGTAGCCAATAAAACCCCCAGTTTCCAGGAGCAGAGCGCAGTAAAGCAATTTTCGTAGATGATATAACCGAGTCAAATACAAAGAGCATATCAAACGTTCGAATTTGCCGTGGATGAAGAGCACAGAAGTTTCGGTAGGATGTAATTGGGGCCCCCTATATTTCCAAAACAGTGACGACACTTTTACAGCAACCTTATTGTCGGTGAATGCCGTCGGTGCCCTATGTCGTTCGCGGTAAGGGACGACCGAATATTGCCTTCCGTTTAGTCATTCAAGCGTAACGCAGTTCCAAATTTCGGTCAATAATATAACAAAAATTACACAAAATCTGATTTTTCACAGTAGCAATAACTCCAATCCAATCCAATCTACAGGTACCTTAAAAAATATTCAATAATCCGTATTTATTATTATAATTATTAATTGAAACTGAGATTCATTAATTGTAAATTTTGACAACGTAATTTAGATTCAATTGAGTTGGGGTGGTTGTCATAACATACGGCGTAAAATGCATAGGGTGGAACGATTTCATCCCCCTCGTATTATATATTAATATATAATATAGTACGATTGGAATGTGCATATGCTATAATGCAAGGGTTGCGCCGCATCTGGATTTGGATTGAGTGTTCATAATTGCAGTATGATGGGCATTGGGAGCAGTAGCATCGCAAATATGATGCGGCAATAAAAGGAAAGTGCCTCCATAAACTGGTGAAATAAGTCACCATTTTCTTCTTCTCTTTTTTTTTCTAAATTCTCTTCAAAGCTGAACCAATCGGAACTGAAAGGATAAGATTCAACCGGTACAACAATAAAACGGACCGCCGAATTGTTGAATCGGGAACAATGTTACGATTCCTGTTCCGCTCCTAACACATATTTATGATGCTCATTGTGATCAGCGAGGAGATGAGCTAATAAATACACCGTTTATATGATTATTGCGGGCATAAATGCATAAAATCGGTGCACCCAAAAACCTTACGGTAGTTAATTTTTGGTCAGACCTAACATATAATTTTTTTATAACCATGCACACTGCAAAACTATTAGAGAACATTTGTAGTAAAAGCTTAGAAAAATTATGAAATAATAAATATGTCTAATTTTCTTATTATATTTATATTTTCTAATATTTCTACAATCTGTCATGTGAAATGATCTAGATTATTTTTATATAAAGTAAAGATATTTTCTAATCACTTTTACACAATTATTTCATTCACATCACATTAGAAACCTTTTTTTAAACATTTTGCACCGCAGTTTTTCCTTTGCGAAATTAAAAATAATCAAATAAATATTACAAAATTTGATTAAAAATAATGATGAAAAATAATTGCATATCAGAATATCAGCTTTCGGATTATGCATCAGAAATAGTCTTTTTTAAAAATAGTAGAAACGATCTCTTAGGGAAAAATTATTTTTCAATAGATATTTTACAAAATACAACCAAAACCAAACTTTAGAGTAAATATGGAAATACATGCATATATATTTCTTATTAATAATTAAATTTATTAACTTTTTTTATGTTTATTAATCATATCTCAAATTTGAATAAGATTCTATTGAATTTATATCGCTTAATGGAAGATTCAGGTATATATATATTTATTAAAACTTTAAGAAAATATTAATTAAATTTTGGTATTAATTAAATCACTTCTAACGTAAAATGAAATTTTTAAATATAATTTTTACTGTACATTTTTGCTTTGTACATGATTACGTTTTTGTCGTAATGGTATCAGTTTTGCTTTTTCGAATATATCAACCAATTCCAAACGCCCAAAACATATTTACAATGTAAATGTTTTAAAAAAATAATTAAATACACTTTTTGAAATTTTCGAAAGTTTTCCTGAAAGTTGACCAGAAAGTCAAAAGTATTTCAAATAAAATTAGTTTATTACTTGAATTTTTTCCTGATGCCTGAACGTTCTATTTTAATTATCGAGTTCAGATGATATTAATAAAATGAAATATCGTGAAATTCCATTTCATGTTTCATTAATATTTACCAGAAAATAAATAATAAATGATCATAATTATTATATTATATTTTATTATTATTTTTATGAACTTATTTGTAGAAAAAAGTAGGGAATTATTATTGAGTTAAGGACAGTTTTAAAAGAATTAAAATGACGAGTTGATAATATTTTTATTCGAATTTGATAAGTATATGAAAGGTTGTTTTGATTACAATGTAATATTCGGAGTTACGTGTTTCTTAATCTTGAATATTTTTATTGCCGCATCACATTAATTACTGTAAATGATTTTAGTTTTTGTATTTTGAATGTGAAAATCTATTTCATAATTATTGAAAGGAATGTTTCACTTGATGAAGTCCTAAACAGTTAACAATCCGTTACAATATATTATTGAGTTAAGGACAGTTTTAGAAGAATTAAAATGAAGATTTTAAGACGAGTTGATAATATTTTTATTCGAATTAGATAAGTATATGAAACGTTGTTTTGATTACAATATGAATACAGTAATATTCGGTGTTACGTGGTTCTTAAACTTGAATATTTTTGTTATAATTTTACGAGATTCTCATCGGAATTACTGTAGATGATTTTAGTTTTTGTATAATGGTTGTGAAAATCTATTTCATATTTATTGGATAATAATTGGACAATTTTTAGACAAATATTGGTAGAATATTTAATATGATTATGATATGTCTACATTTTATTAAACGGTTTTTATTTGAGAAATGTGTAGCTTTGTTTGTTTCTTTACAAAATATATGTACTTCAAGGAACATCTATTATTAGGAGATAAATAAGTAAAAGTTGTGTGTGAGAGAGGAAAAGGAAGGAACGTTTCACTTGATGAAGTCGTAAACAGTTAACAATCCGTTACAATAATGCTGAGAGATTGGAAGAAGAATGAAAACGAAACGAGACAAGTCCTAAAGAGAGTCCTAAGCACAATAGTCAGAGAGAAGAGAATCTGTTCCAATTATTTATGGCACGCGTAGTCGTCCTTGGTGCTAATGCTTCCTAAAATAGTTCCTTTGGAAGGAAATAATAGGCTGCTGCATTGTCGCAACTAACTGTAGCTACCGTTTATGACCGTTTTTATTACTGCCAGTTCAGTTTTGATCCCGTTTCTCAATACGGAACTCGTCCTTGGCACATTTTTCGCTTTCGGTGGTCGTGTGCCTCCCTCCCATTGTGCGAAAGTGTAACAAATCCAGGGAAGTGAATAGCACAAAACAAACGCTCCAGTAATGCTGATTTATTAGGGCACGGAGTCAAAATATTTGTCAAACAACATTGTCAGCTTGAAAACTGTTCACTAACATTTTAGAAAGTCTAGTTTCAATTTAAATTTCAATCATTCTGAACAGTTACTTGAAACCAAAATTGGTGAAAAAAAGTGAAGAAAATTATTTCGTTTTTAATAATTTTGTGTTTTTTTTCTGGTTAAATAAAATAAAATGAAAATTTTGTTGGACTTGACTGAAAGACATTTAAAAATCTGTTAAAATCCTTATTTTATTGCTATAATATAAATACAACATTTTATACAATTAAACTTTTTGAGACTTATAGTTTTTAAAAATCTTTCAAATTCCTTCAATTATTATTGTCAGTACAATTTATTCTTCATTAATTGGAATAATGTTGTTCAAATTTAATTTGATTTTTTTCAAAAAAAAACATTTAACATTAACATTACTTCTGAATATAGTAGAATCTTTTAGTATTAAATTCCTGATAGAAATACAGAATGTACATTCTATACACTAATTGTTTTAACTAACATGAATGGAAAATAAATAAAATTATAATATTAGTAATTTTCAGATCCGACTTGAAACAGTTTAAGCAAACTTTTTAATCTTCAAAATTTACAAAAAAGTTATTCAGAATTTATAAGCACAACTGTTTCTATTTAATACAAAATTTAAATATTTATTTTCCAAAATCTGTAAATATTTCTTTAAAATGTAGAAAATACAATTATATTTAATTATAAGTATAGTTATATGCATTTTTGATTATCACCTAATAAAATATAATTCCTTTAAAAATAAACAGTATTTATTTTCTGTTCTTATTTACAAGTTGATTAAATTATTCATTGCAGAAGTTTTTTCTATGCAAAATCAAAACTAATTGTTTAGAGATTTGTGTTCATTGGCAAAAGGTTTTCTAAATCTTTTCTTAATAGAGGTAAATGGGCGCTACCGTCCCTTTAAGGATGTTACTAATTTCATATTAGAGGCTGGAACACAAGTATACCTTTTAAACATCTTCATCGTCTAAACGTAATTTATTTAAAAATAATGTTATCGACGTGTATATTTTACGTAATATCTACATAGTAGAAAAATGTGCACTTTGTAAATAACGATATATAAACTGTATCTACATTATCCGAAAAATATATGGAATTGCTTTACTTTCAAAGTGAATAGTTTTCCTAATTTCCAAAAGCAAGTATGCTTATTTTTGTCATAAAAATTGATTTGACTCAAAAATGCAATTTCTAGAAATTTTTTGAGATTTTGTACTATTTTTAATATTTCATAAAATTTAATGCAAATTAGTTGATTACCAAATAATCACCTTATTTGGTCACGAATACGTTTCTGCTTATTACTGCGTCGCGATGAATCATCTGCATGCACCTGCAAATCACATCGCAAAACTTTAAACGATATAATTTCGGCAACTCCCGACACTTTTCGTTATTAACAATTCTATTGGCTTCAACGCTCGGATCGGCCCGAAGACTATTGGTTGCTTATCTCTAAATATGTTTTTTTAACGAATAAAATCATAAAAATGGCTGCGCTAAACCAAACAGAAAATGAACACAAAATTATATTATTAAGTGAAATCTACATTATTTTGAATAAATAATAATTTTGAAATATATAAATGCATTTTATATATTAAAATTAAATAATTTAATATAACACATTATTTGATTTCTATAAGCCAAGTAAACACACTAAAAATTAGATAAAAACAACTCTAAAAACGCTTTTTGTTCTGTTTTATTTTCAAATACAAATTAACCAAATGAAAATTATATATTACATGTTATAACAATAATTAATAAGAATGTTATGTTTATATCAGTTGCATTTATCTAATTTTTACTTTATTTTTTCGATGAAACAAACATTCACTTATATATCGTGTAAGAAATTGAAATTGTAAACTTTATAATTATTAATAATAGTACATAATAGTAATTATAAATAATTTCCTGTCAAATTTTATTTAAACAAATTTGACACAAAATTTGTTAAGAAACTAATAGAAATTAGGAATTAGGATATTAAAAAACGTCACTATGAAACACCAGCTGCACACGATTAAACAATCCTTATTTGGGCATGAAAATGAGTTTTAAAAATCTAAACACGAAACATTGCGAATCGTCACGAAAAATCAGTTGCAGCTGCAAATCTCAAACGTTAGAACAATTTCTAAATATGTGCAAATAATAAAAGTACATTTTGAAGAAATGAGAAAAAACTCTAACAAATTTATTATTTAATTTGTTTCAATTAGAGCAATTACTGTTACAGTCAAAGTTTTAAAATATTTGAGAATTACAGAATTTTACACACACGTTGGGTGGCATGAATCCAGCAACGTTTTACATTTGTAAATGCCGCAAATTCCAACAAATCTTAAGAGATTTCTAAAGATTAGCTTGTCAACATATTGGTCACACTGTCGACATATTTTGGAAATACATGTCTCCATTTCTATGGCCCTTTGTGCAAGAGGATAAAGACATTGTGCGATGAACGCCTGTCGAGCTTCCAGTCACAATATTGAATGAGATACGTTCTGGGACCAACATAATTGGCACCAAACTAAAATCAATTATTTATGCTAAAAACATTATAAACAGAATTTTTAACATTAACTTTTTTAATAATTTATAATTAAATTAAATCTAATTCTCCTGCATCTATTATACAAATTTGTATCTATTTTTACGCGATTTTCATAATTTCATGAAAAAAACTTCAGCAGTGAATAATTTAATCAACTTGTAAATAAATACTGTTTATAAAATTTTTAAAGGAATTATATTTTATTAGGTGATAATCAGAAATGCATATAACTATAATTATAATTAAAAATAATTGTATTTTTTACATTTTAAAGAAATATTTACAGATTTTGGAAAGTAAATATTTAAATTTTGTATTAAATGGAACAGCAGTGCTTTCAAATTCTGAATAACTTTTTTGTTTATCAGTAAATTTTGATGATTAAAAACTTTGCCTAAACTGTTTCAAGTCGGACCTGAAAATTACTAATATTATTAACAATTAGTGTACATTCTGTATTTCTATCAGGAATTTAATACTAATAAATTCAACTACTTTCAGAAATGCAATTTTAAATATTTTAAATATTCTCCTGAATCTATTATTCAAAGTTGTATCTAATTTTAGGCGATTTTCATAATTTCATGAAATGTGATTATTGCAATAAGTAAATCTATTAGTTAGAAAGCTTAACTATAGAAAATTCATGTAAAGATATGTGAGCTTATCCTGTTCTGCTTCCTGTCAATATATTTTGAAAATAAACGCCTTTATTTTGTAAACCCATTGTTCGGCTGGAACAAATCCCTGTGTTTGGAACGCCTACCGGTTTTTCAGTCAAAACATTGAAAGGTTCTCCCGAAACGCACACGAACATAATTGAATTATCTGTGAAAAGCTTTTTTTTTTCCTTTCTTTCGCAAGAAATTATACCATTGGACAGTAGTTGTTACCTATCAACATGACATTCTGATTAGTTACACAACAGCTTTGAAAATCATATTTTGTAAGAAAAATTAATAATTAATTATTTTTGCAATGAACGTTTTATTCCTAATTTTTTATATTTCCAATATTATGATAATTTGTCGTATTTTGAATTAAAGTAAAGATTTGATCGTTTCAAACTTCAATTAAAAAATTGTAAAATTATTTGCAATTGTAATAATATTTGGATATAAACATAAATAGTTAATTTTATTAATGGAATGGAATAATCTTTGTTGTGATGATGTAATTAAATGTCCCTTAAGACCACCGTGTACATCAGTTGACAGACAGTCGTGTTTTATTGCGCAGTCCTTTATAAGTTAATGTTGTTTTGTTAGCAGGTGTGGCGATTCCATTCATACTAAAGAGGGATTACGCTGTCAACATAGAGAAACACGTCCTAAGCCGATTATATATTTAATCCTACTAACTATCCGAGGGGGGTTAAGCTGCTCTTCCTTTCTCGTCTGCGCCTCTTTTCATTTCAATTCCAATTTCTATGGAAAAAAAATAAATATTACTAAATCTGAATAAAGAAATATTACTAATTTTCATGATTGAAAAGACATTTCTCAAATTTAATCCACGGATGGGCAAACAACGTCCCGCGGGCCAAATACGACTGTCATTGTTTCATTCATAGTAATAATTTGGAATTAGAATTTACAAAATATTTTTTTGGTCCATTTTTAAAAAAAAAAATAAGGAAATCTTTAAGAGAAATATTAAAACCCTGAAATCGTAAAAAAAAGTAAAGATTTTTTATTTCAATAATAAATATGAAAAATTACATATATTCATTTATATTTACAAATTAATACTATAATTCAGTGAAGGGCAAATTAAGGCCCGCGGGCCAGATGCCATTACCATAAAAGAATTTCTAAAGAGATTTTATTGTGTGTTTTGGTCTAGTCCCACAAATATTTTAATATTTTTTTATTCTTTACTAAATATTTTATTATAACTTTAAAAATTTGGATGTTAAGTTTTTCCTTTCTTTCTTTGCACTCCTTGTCATTTCCATTTCCATTTCTAAGATTTATATAAAAAATCATTGTGTTTTACTTAAACTAAATATTAAATCTGTTTCTTAAACTAAATCTTAACAAAGAAATTTTCAAGAAAATCACATTTTTTATTAGTATTAAATCGTTTCCAAAATATACTTACTCCATTTCAAATCCATTTCCAATGTCTTATATTTATAGAAAAAAAACATTGGGTTATTCTTAAAATAAAATAAATCTTAAACTAAATCTTAACAAGAAAATTTTCAAGAAAATCACATTTTTTAAAAGTATTAAATAATTTCCAAAATATACTTTATACTTATAATTAGTTTTTAGTAATTTTTGTAGTGACGATCGATTGGTTTAGGTTGGGTTACGATTGTAAAAAAATGTGTCTCCAGAATTTCTCTGAAATCTGTAACATCTGACAAAAAAAGGGTCTTCGGTTTTGGTCAATATGACCACAATAAAATCACGTCGCTCGTAAAAGAGATCAATAAATCGGTAAAGGACAGAGGGTTTTTCCTAATTTCGGTGCAATGCGGCGTAATAAAATAATAAGCGGTGCCGCAATAAACCCTTAGAATTTAAATCGTTGCATTGACATTGAGCGAGTTGCATTTGCCAAAACTGACCGATAATAACGAAATAGAAGGAAATATTACCAATGTTTTATGGTTACGTTATAAACTCAAAAATACACATTTTTTTAGAGGCTCTTTGCGGGAGAAAAACACCTCACAATTATTTTTTTTTTTAACTTTACACCGTGGTAAAATCATTATTATTTTTTTGTGTCGAATTTCATATTATTTCAAATGATTTTTGTGCGGTTCCTCCATCCTCGATTTATACAACCCATCCAAGAATTTTGGCCTTTTCTCCATCATAAAAACATTATTTTTTATTATGAGCTTATTAAAAAAATAGTTTTTCAATATTAATTTAATATTTTCTTTACATCCAAATAATATATTCAATTAACTTAAGGAGAAAATCTTTAGGAGAAAAATTTCATATATACTGCTAAAAAAATGTTTTTTTTAAAATTTAATTAATGTTTTATTATTATAGGTTTAACTTGAAAAAGTTAAATTAGTTCATTTTTCTTAGTTTTTAAACTATTACAACTTTATTTTAGAAAATTGTTTTTATGAAAAAAAAATGGGCATTAATTCCGCACTAATCGAGGTCTTTAAAACTGAATAAAAATAATCATAATTTCGTATACTAATTATTTTTTATTTTGTAAAAAAAAATAACAATGTTGTGAAATTTTTGTGAATCTGCGTCCGGCAGACATTTTTCTTAATTTTTTAAATTATTTTCAGTTTCATAAATTTTTAATGCAATTGTCCTAATTGTACTAATCGAGAATTTTTAAATTGAATAAAAATAATAATAATTTTGTGGAATTTATTTTGTAAAAAAATTAAAATGAACTTTGTTGTGAAATTGCTACAAAATAATACTATAGTGAACATTTTTTAAATTATTTTCAGTTAGACAAATTTTCAATACGATTATCCTAGTAATACAATTTAATATTGTACAAGGAATAGTAAAATTTTATTAGTTCTGTACTAATCGAGATTTTTAAAATTGATTAAAAATAATAATAATTTCGTAGAATTTATTTTGTAATTAACTTTGTTGTGAAATTGCTATAAAAAACCGTACTGTAGTGAATCCGGATTGAAATTGTAAATTTTCTGAAACTTGATTTCAGTTAGTAAGAAATATACAGATTTGCATATAGTTCAAGAAAGATATTCACAGGAAAAGGATGGGATTGTATTTTTCAAATATGACTGCAATAAGTGTTGATGGTTGACTTCAATTTTAGAACAGTAAAAGTACCTAGCTTTGGGCAATTGCGTATATTACGTACAATATAAATTATTCCGAGTTAATTCCAGGTTAATGCGAGAAAGTCAGAAAAGTCTTTTGCGTTTCGCCGTCGTCCATTGTCCGATGGAAAAGGGGTTGCGTATTTGACGGCAGCAATGTTGCATCATTTACGACACCCCCCCAATTTCGGAAGGTCCTCTTCGTCAAACGTCGGAAGAGTTACGGCGTTTTGTGCAACCGATTTTACGATTGACCCTTTCCGTATTGCAGCAACTATGATGTAAATATGACATAACTTTACGACGAAACCCCTTTTTCCCGAAACCGATTTCCAAAAGTCCATATTTTGCCACAATAAATTGACCCTTTATTGCGTTTGTTACGTTGACGTAACGTTTGCGAATTTCCACTCAAAACTTCTGCCCGAAAGGATGCAAAATGTAAATATGACATAACTTTACGGCAAAACCCCTTTTTCCCGAAACTGATGCTAATTCTGCCGAAAGTAACCATTTATGACTATTTCATAAAGCTGCAAACAAAATTAAGAATTTTATTATCATTTTTCAATTTGAAAATTTAAATATAAACTTTTGGTTGCGTTATTTTTAAACCAGTTTATCTTCCGCTGCCGTTGAATTAACACGTCGCGATTAGTATTGAACACTCTAAACTCATTGATGGAATTTTCTATAAATTATATAACATCAAGTGAATATAGTGGATATTTGTTTTTTTTTTAAATGAACAAAATTTTGTATTTTTTTGTATTACATTATTTAATAGTAATGAATGTAAATATAGATTTAATAGTGAGAAAAAAGTTGGAAGTTGTAGAAAAAAATAAAATGTTTTGATTGAATAATTCGTTAGGGTAAAAATAAAGTACGAGGGTGAATATGTATCATATTGCAATCTGATATGATATGATCAATTACTAGGATCGATTCCCGATTTAACGCTTAACATACGAATTACCCAGGGGTTTACATGCTTAAACCCTTATAACTATTAGCTCTGGTGTTGGATGTATTGTAGATGCAATTAATTCCGTGGGGTGCGTCTCCTCGCCAATTTATCATTGTGTTCGACCCCCTTGAAATGATAAAACATTTATCTGCATTACATTCACTAAAGATTCATCCTACAAATCCCATTCAGTCCCAACATCTGTTTTAATCTACTCTTCTACAATTTTTTTATACAAATATATTTAACAATCCGTTAAGTTGTAACCCTATTTGTAATTCAAAAAAATAATCAATGAAAATTTGAAAAGTTCTGAAAGAAATCCAAGTTTTTTTTTACACTTTTTCCATCCAATCAATAGTAATCAATAATAATCTATTAATAAAATTTGCATCAGTTTTTAATACTTTTGATTTTGACTTAAATAAATATACAAAAATAAAATTATTGCTGTTTTTACAAATATTGCGATTTATTTAAAATTTTTTTTTTTTTTTTTTTTTTTTTTTTCCTTTATTTATTTCTACAATCTATCTCTTTATATGAGATATTAAGTTGAATTGTTGTCTCAAATAAAAACAAAAAAAATATAAATTCTTGAAGACATAGTCCATCGACTAGCCTTCATTTAAGTGTTGTTGGTTTGGACGCACTCACTAACACACGCACATACAACATAGTGAACCTATCCAAATCGACTTAGCAGATCCTGTGGTTTGAATTTCTTTAGTCTCCGACGTTGGTCGCTGGTGTTTAAAATTAGAGACAAAATTGTAACTGACGTAACTTTATTGCACAAAATTTACAAAATTGCACTAAAAACCATAAAAATATTTCGCAGCTGCAAAAAATATGCAATTTTCTTAATATTTGAGTAAAAATAACTGAAAGTTAAAAAGTTTACGACAACAAGAAAAAAATATACAAAATGAAGCAATAAACTAACTAAAAGTTTAACAACATTTTTACTATTTAATTATTGACTTTCCAGTATTACTACAATAAAAAATACGCAATATTTTTTTTGCTTGCTCCAATATTGCAGTAAATCAGCTTTTTCCAAACTGGGAAAATCTACCTCTCATGACTTATGAAAATTTTTGGAAATTATAAAAAAATGACATAACATTCATAAATTAAAGTTTTTTTTAAAGAAAGTCGCAGTAAAAAGGCGCTGTATACAAACCATAAAGATGCACTACCATTACGTTATATTTTTTCGCAACTGTAAAATAAAAAATATGCAAATTTCTTAACATTAGGGTCAAAAAGTCCGACTGTAAAAAAATTTACAACGAGAAAATTTTCCCGTATTGCATAAAGGTGGTGCAACGAAAAAACATGCAATTTTTTTTTGGGGCTCAACTGTAAAAAATAAGTTATTTGCAGCAATAAACTTGGCGAAAGTTGAAAGCTTCCGCTCAAATATTGCACGGCAATTGGCCGCATTACACAATAAAAAGATGCGACTACGCAAAAAAAAAATTGCATGTTTTTTCGCAAAACTTAAATAGGCAAGAACCGTTTTTTGAGTACAAGAGAAACAGGTATGCAAAAATATTGGTTTTTAGTTGCGTCAACAATGGAACCCCATAAAAAGTTTGACTTTCGATAATGTCTGTTTTTTAACTTCTCTTTAAATAAAAATAAAAAATGTAGAAATATTCAATTTTAATAAATTTCTATTAAAAAAATATGATTTTACTGAAGATTAAATCATCATTAAAAACTAATTAACTTTCGAAAATACTGATACTAAAACATCCAAATTGTGTCCATTAAAACTACTTATAAAGTACTTGAATTATCATACATATTATTTTGCATAATAGATAATTGCAGGTAGTAATTTATGATTTTAAAACTTAAAAAATACGTAAATACCAAATTAAAAAGTCCATTACTTATTTAAAAAAAATATATATTTGCTGGTCATAAATAATATAATGATTATAAAATCGTCAAGTCTTCAAAGAAAGCTGTAAAATAATAATTATGTTTATTTTAACTAAATTGTTGATTTATATGTTAGAAATATTTTATTTTTAGTAAATTATTTAAAGTAAACATTATTTTAAACAGTTTTTGGATTAAAACTAAAATTTCATTAGTAGTAGTAGTAGTAGACAAAATTATTTATTTCAATAAGAAAATTATTAACTTTTGTGTTTTATTATATTTTCTGCTGGATAATTATGATTATTACAATAAAACCAAACTTGAAAAACCTAAGGTACTAGAGGAAAACCTAAAATATTAGATTGAGTATAAAAATATATATTTTTGCTTATTTATATGTGTTTTTTAAACTGGAAGGCACTAAAATTATTTATTTAAATGTTTTCTATTTGATTTACGTGAAAATGAAAATATTGTGATAATTTCTATTGTATTTATTATTTATTATCATTATTCAATGTATAAAATAAATGGGTTTGGTATAAATGTTATGTGTGAAATTGATTCGATTTATGGATGCAATAAAATGGACGTAAGGCCGCGTTTCGTTCCAATCGAAATGACTTGTGCGTAAATATTGATATTAATAGATACGAAAATATTTAGATTTTATCATGATGGATTTTGGAAGATGAAGGAAAAACGAATTGTGGAATCGCCCCATGTAATCGTTTCCATTTATTTGCGTGCTAATAGGTCGGATCTGACAAATAGGCTGTGCGCTAAATTTACGAGCATTATTTAGCATTGTGTTGAGCTGCGATATTAAATGGGCAATAACGGGGGAAACCACAAAGCAAACAATTAAAGTTGAATGCGTGGGTGGAAAAGCTAATTGAATGCGTCTGACCAGCGGTCAGCAGATAAACCTTGACAATGAAGACAGATGTACGGATTTTCGGGCTTAAGGGATCATTTCATTCCGTTCGATTAAACCAAACTGAATAATATCTGCGGTTGTCACACTACACAATCCGAATCTGGGTGTTTCGCTATGCATAGAAATTCTCGCAAAGTCGACCATTTAACCAGCATCTAAACACAAACTGAACACCCTATAACGAATCAATTAGATACACACTGTCTGTCCGACCGAAATGTTACCCCAAAGATGCGGTTTTGTCGGAGCTTTGTTGTGCCCGACGGGAAAAACTAGATTCATTATTCGTTACACTAAATGGTAAAGAGAGGTTAACTAACTTAAAAACGTCTTTCATGTATTTATTGCTTGTATAAACCCGATCACTTACCGAGAATCTCTAACCCTGACTCTTTTTTTTTTCCCTCTTCTCTCTCTCATCATAAGGGGTTGCCGAAAAACCATTTTTTCCTTGCCAAAAACTTTATGAAACCACCCTTAAAAAACTGCACGGTTTACTTTATTTTTTTGGCGAAAAAAAGTCAAATAAATCGGTAAAAAGTTTGCTAAAAAATGCAGTCATAATTGTCCTGGTTTTTCGGATCGGAGGGCTTTTACAGCTTGGCGGCTCTTCAACTTTGAAATCTTCACTGGAAACGATTATGGCCCTATTTAATTTCATTTTTTAACCATTTACTTCAAAAAGACGCGGCGGGAAAAAAGTCCGTTTTTTATGTTTCTTCGTCCATAATCGGTTTATGGTTACAAAAATACAACTATATTTTACTCTCGTAAAAAATCATAAACTATTAACGAAATACACTAAAACATGAAATTCCATTTAAATAAATATTTACAAAAAAAAAAATATTTTTTATACCCACATATAATTTTTGCAAACAAAAACAGCTTTTACTTCATTATTTAACGTTCAATTTTCAGTTAATCCCAGCTTAGTACATTATGATCTGCACTTAAATTTATATTTTTTTAAAAAATATTATCAATTTTCATACACACAACATAAATTTATTTCTAGGAAAATTTTATGTTGAAAAGAATATTACAATAGTTTTTATGATATAAATAAATGTTTTATACATACATATAATTTTTGCAAACAAAAACAATTTTATTTAATTATTTAACGTTTAATTTTCAGTTCCACTTATTTTTTTTGATAAATATTATCAGTTTTCATGCACATAACATAAATTTATTTTTAGGAAAATGTAATGTTAAAAAGAAAATTGCAAATATAAAAATATGTTTTATAAATATACATAATTTTTGCCAGAAAAAAACAACTTTTATTATTTAACGTTTAATTTTCAGCATACACAGTTTTATTTACAGGTAATAAAGATTAAAGTTAATCCCAGCTTAGTACACTGTAATCTGCACTTAAAATTTCTTATTTAAGGAAAATTTAATGTTAAAAATTGCAACATTTTTTACGATATTAAATAATAAAAGTTTTATTTATTTTTTAAATATTCAATATTTTATTGCGAATTCTGAGTAACAGATATCGTTTACGTAAAGCATCAGCATTTTACTTTCTTTTTGGGAGAGGTTGCATATTTTTTTGTTGCGGTCTTCATAAATGCAACATTTTTTACTGCGGCCCTCGTTTTTTCTTGTGCAACATCATAAACATCAAAAGTTGCGACGTTTTGCTCACAAGAAAAATGCGGTCATTTTTTTACGTAGTTTTTTTTTTATTAGGGCCTTTACAGTTTATGCAAGACCTTATGCAAAACGGTTCAGTAAAAGCGAAAAAAATATGACTTTTTTTGTATAGGTTTATAGCTCAGGTGTTTGACTTTCTAAATTACTGATTTCAAACATTTTAGTATTTTTTTTTTATAACTTTTTGTTATTTATGAACATTTTCGTTTGTAAAATTCATAATAATTAAAGAAATAAAATCAATTTATAAAAATAAAATGAATTTATTGACTAAATAAAAATATTTTTTGGTGACAGCTTTACCGCAATATTTATTGCAATATTTGGATATATACAAATACACAAAATTAGAAGTGAATACAATATTTGTAATAAAAATCTGTTCATATCATTATATATTAAACCACATGATTGAATAATGCCAAAACTATTCAATACATTATATAAATGTTAATTTGTGTTTTAAAGCTATTTTTTATAGGTTTATAGCTCAGGTGTTTAACTTTCTAAATTATTAGTTTTAAACATTTTAGTATTGATTAAATTTTGATATTTATGAACATTTTCGTTTGTAAATTTTATAATAATTGAAGAAATGAAATCAATTTAGAAATGAAAATTAAATGTATTTATTGACTAAATAAAAATATTTTTTTGGTGACAGCTTACCGCAAGATTTATTGCAATATTTTGATGTATACAAAAGTAATATTTTTTGTAATAATACACAAAATTAGGAGTGAATACAATATTTGTAATAAAAATAGTAATTGTATATTAAATGACATGATTGGATAATGCCAAAACTCTTCGATACATTATATAAATATTAATTTGGGTTTTAAAGCTGTCGCTGTTAAAATTTAGGAATAGAAAAAAGTTGTGTAATTATATAGAGAATAAGAAAATATATTTTTGTAAAATATCTATATACATTTGTACATTTTTAAAACTAAATAAATAAATCTTTCAAAAACAATATGACTAATGACTACAAAAGGTTAAATCTAATAAATAATCAGATTATTTACATAAATTGTAGGGCTGGAAGAGTTTTGGCGTTTTCCTTTCGACTTTGTGAACGAGATTCGTTGTTGGCATTAAGAGACTATCCGAGTATGAACTCGTACTGGATAAGTCGGAATGCGACGTTGGTTCCATGTTGTAGGGAATGTCCAGGTTGATTTGAAAACTTTGTGGAAGCTGAGGCAGATGCGTCAGATGAGAAGTTGAATTGATGGATGAAAGATGCATTGGTAATGGTAGTTGGTGATGTCCGAACGTCGGTGCCAGAGGATATGGATGGTAGAAAGGAGTGTATGGAGGTAGCTGTATCGCGCTGTGCACTCTGGAGGATAAATATGGCTCGTTGCAGACGATGGGTGCGTACGGCCACGGATAGACGACCCTGGTGCGTTTATCCTTCATCCTTCTGTTTTGGAACCAAACCTTTAATAAAAAAAAAATAAAGAGAAATTAGTTTCGTTTGCATTCGCGATTTTTAGCGGGTCGTTAAATCCCGTTTATTGTTGCGCCTTAAAAGCTTTTTTCATTGACGTGTTAACTGCACGCGACAATTACCTTAATTTTGCTTTCGTGAAGTCCCAGCATATCCGCAAGTTCCTTGCGCTTCTGCCGCGTTACGTAATTGTCTCTGTTGTATTCCTTCTCCAAGCTCGCCAGTTGATCGGGCGAGTATTGGGTGCGGTATCGTCTTGGAACTTCGGTGGTACTTTGGCTGTTGTTGCTTTCCGGTGAGGAAGTGTTATATTCTGAAGAAAACAAACAGTATTTGTTAAGTAATTGTTTCCTGTTCGTCTAGACTGCTATAAGTGCACATCGGACATGTGTTGCGCGCTTCAGTCTTAAGTGGTTTCTTGAGACTTACCTAAATACGATTGACCCTCAGGAGTCAATGGTGGACTCAATTGCAGACCTTGCAATTGAGCTACGGCGATCGGCTTGACTTCGGCGTTGCAGTTTGTTAAATCCATGATAAATAATAATTTGTGCACTTTTAGATGAAGAAAATTTAAACTGTACTTTAACGATTCACAATTAATATTAGTAATCCAATTGATGTTGAGCTCAGGACACAGTCACACTAACTCTAGTTGTGAACTGTTTAGCAGTACAGATGAGATTGATGCCCTTCCCGCTCGGCTCAAACCTATATATAGTCCTGAGCTGCAATCCCCACTCCTGCAATTGAACTAAATGGTCTGAACCATAAACCGAAATCCTTCTTTACAAGCCATAACAAGGATTTTCACTTCACACTACCTGCAACTACCTAAACCTGATCGAGCATTAACTCACTATTATTGACTTTCATAAACATTACAACTTAAGTCACATTTTGTAATCAAAGCAAAAGTCACATACATTTTTATTAAAATTTCTATTCTCACTGCGCCGCACGCACATCTCGCACACACTAATTTTAATATTTTATCACGTTCATTTTTTTTCCATTTTATTTTTAAATATTTTTTTTTATATAAATAATATTTTTGATACACAACATAATTTTTAATTCGATTAAGGTAAAATAAAAACAAATAATATAAAGAAACATAAATGTTATATTTCAATTTTTCAATATCAATCGTCAAGAGCCGAGTCAAATTAAAGCACAAATAATAATTTAAAGCAGCGTTGATCTTCTAAAGTCTTACAAATCTCCGTTTTTTAGACTTCTTCGTCGCTTTTGTAAGTGTCCGACTCCTGTAAAAATGAAAAGCTGAACAAGCAAAAATCGTTCGATCGTTCGAAGATTTCATCGATAAATCAATTGGATGCTCGTTCTCCTTATTGCTTTCATCCTCCTCGGAAAAATCGTGCTTCATTTCGTTTTTCAACAAGTCCAGCAATCGCTCGAAACGGCTTTTCGTAATATCCGGAAATTTCCGTATCGCCGCGTCCCACATTTCTGTGAATTCAATTCATGTTTACAAGCAAAAATTATTATTTCGTAATTCACCTTTCTTAATTCGCAGACCTGAAACGAATACATTTTTCTTAATACATAATAATATTTATTACAATTCACATACTTTCATTCTTCAAATTGATTTTGCAGCAGCATAATTCGAAATCTTCCTCTTCGAAGTTCGGCATGCTCAAGGAATCATTTATTATAGATTCATCTAAAAATGTATTGTCTAATAATAATTAAAGATTAGAGACGCGGATTATCTCACTAAAATATGTTAATCCATCATTTTCAATGTAATTGTTGTATGTGTTCATTAAACATTGCAGTTGGAGACTTTCGGCACTTAAATTATTCGTTTTGTTTCCTTGCTTTAATTTTTTAATTGACTGAAATAAGTTGCGTTTTTCAGTTTTGCGTTTTATTGAATAATCTACATCTTCTCTCGCCGCACTCAATTCCGGGTTTGTCGAATTTTTTTTGTTACAATTTGTAACGAATAATGCATCCTTACGCTTGTAATAATTGTTCTGTTGATGATTGGAATTGGAAAAAGGATGTTTTTTGTTCGCAATTCGATAATTTTGCGCTGGATTCACAATATTTCCCAAGTTGTAATTAATCATTTGTGTGACGGAGTTTGTCAGGGGAATTGAAGGAGTCAGTGCATGCGTGAAGTAGGGAAAATGATGTACCGGATTTAGATTTGTATTCAATATTATTTTCATAAATTTGTTCTGTTCCTGCGTTATGTACGGGTCGATAGGTGGGAACATTACTATAAAAATTGTAGGCGTTAAAATAGATGTTTAATTAATTTTTTTGAATATATCGAAACCAAATGGAAACGGTTTAAAGTCTGCCTCATTAATTGGGCAACACACTGCTCTCTGCACGTGCGTGTAGAAGGGATAGACTTTACGCGATTGGCTCTCGCGCAAGAACCGTTCTCATTGGATCGTTGCGTAACAAGGCTGTAAAGACGACGACGCAAGGACCGTTTTCGATTGCTTACCAATCAGTTTCGATATTAAAACAACGCAACGCACTTATTTCTGGCTCTCGATCGACTGAAAAATCGTGCGATTCTTCAATTCAACTTCGACGTTGAAGAAAGGAAAAAATCTAAAAAATTGTGCTCCGAGTTTTTTTGCTTCCGTCAGATTTTTTCATCTCATTCTTTTCAGCTTTTCGACAATGCTGAACTTTAATGTCGTCACAGTTTAAAATGTTGGCTGTAAATACGGCCACCACTAAAATACGTCGACAATAGAATTCGGCAACTTGCAGACAAGTTCTTGCAACTCGAACCCGACGGGCCGTTTGTGTTCCGCTTCTGCTGCACCAAATTCGATTATAGCGTACAAAACATTCAGAAACCCGACATTATGCTACCATTTCGATCTCTTTATTCAGATGCTGGTTACATCTTCATTTTTTTCTCTCCTAACTTCTGAAAATGCGACCAAAAAAACAGAAATTTCAATAGTATTCATATTTTCAAAGAAAATATAATTTTTTAATAATTATACAATAATACATCAACTTACAACTAACTTATTTGTGTAATAACTTTCTGTATACTTTTATTTTTCTTTTTCTTTAGAATTAGCGTCAAACATTCATATTATTTGTGTATTTTTGAAATAATATAGTTTGTTTTTAATTACATATTTCTTTGTATTAATTTTGTATTTCTCAAAATTTATTTTTTTGCTACATATTTACTTTTTAAATTGTTTTAATTTATAATGTTTTATTATATTAAATTTATAATACTTTTTTTTATCCCAAATTTATTTCAACTTTTAATGAATTTTCTGAAGTAAATTTTTATAATATCTAAATTCAAATTTTGCATTATTTTCATTTATTCTAGAAATTACGTAGTTAAATCAATCAAATATATTGTAAAAAAATATGAAATATTGTAAAAATTATATAGAAATTGTTGAAAGAAGAACGTGACTTGGGAAAAAAGAATTTTCTTTAATATTTTGCTCTTAAAATGAAAAAAAAAATTTCAACTTATAATAAATTTTCTGAAGTAAATTTTTATGATATATAAATTTGCATTATTTTCATTTCTTTAGAAATTATGTAGTTAAATCAATCAAGTATATTGTAACAAAAATATGAAATGTAGTAAAAATTATATAGAAATTGTTGGAAGAAAAACGTGGGTCGGGAAAAGAGAATTCTTAAAATGAAAAAGAAAATTTCAACTTTTAATAAATTTTCTGAAGTAAATTTTTATGATATATAAATACAAATTTTGCATTATTTTCATTTATTTTAGAAATTATGTAGTTAAATCAATCAAATATATTGTAAAAAATATGAAATGTTGTAAAAATTATATAAAAATTGTTGAAAGAAAAACGTGGGTCGGGAAAAGAGAATTCTTAAAATGGAAAAAAAAATTTCAACTTTTAATAAATTTTCTGAAGTAAATTTTTATGATATATAAATATAAATTTTGCATTATTTTCATTTATTTTAGAAATTATGTAGTTAAATCAATCAAATATATTGTAAAAAATATGAAATGTTGTAAAAATTATATAAAAATTGTTGAAAGAAAAACGTGAGTTGGGAAAAGAGAATTTTCAGAATGAAAAAAAAAACTGTAAATTCTACGTATATTTTATAAGAGAAAAATAAAATCATAAAATATCGTTCACCCGTTAGTCCCATTACCCGTTACTTTGCTAAAAAAAAATACAAAGAAAGTGAATCCTTGCTTTTTACCCTTTTGCCGTCCTCTCAAGCCTTCCTCTACCAAACGGTGCGCCAGTAAAAGTGCAAAGCAATTTTGCAAAAGCATAAATTGTTGTATAATAAAAAAAACATGCCAATATTTTTGGTTGTACCCCTTTTTACGAGTGCACCCTTTCGCAGTTGAAGGTTGGACCATTAGCGAAAAGAGTTTCGCCCATTTCTTGGAGCGAAAGCGGCAAACATCTTTATAAAATGCTACGTGAGATTTGCAGAAGAAAAAAAAAAGGAGTTGCATAAGTTTATGTAACTAGGTTGACTTCCATAGAATGGCTTTAGTATTAGAATAGATATTTGGGTCTGGATAATACCTGTTAGTTATATTTCTGTTGCGCATTTTTACGGTGCCTGTTAGAAGACACTCCTTCCTACTTCTCGCAACTCGTTTATGGTCGTTTGCTGATGTGTTAATGCATTTTCGATGTTTGCTAAACGTTAATAATGAAAATTGCCAAGATGCTAAAACAATCAGCGTGCAGTGTTTGTAATTAGCACTGATCACACGGTAAATATCCTTTGTTGTTTGCAGCGCGAGACGCGTAGTAAACTTATATTTAGATACAAGGAATGCTTTGTTGCGAGAAGACGAAGAGTTAACTTGAAATCATCTTAATAAATTGCTCTTCGAAGATATTTTAACCATTTTATGAGGAACCTTTTAGTATTCATCATATTTTTTTTTCATCCCTTACAAACGTGTCTTTTATTGAATTACGAGCGCAATACTTTACAATAAACAACTCTATAATAAACTTACATTATGTAAATACAGTACGTTTAATAAAAAAGAGTGAAAAAATCATAAAATCTTGCGATTATTTGCGTCCTCCTTTTTCAGGTATTTTGAAATAAATATGGTAATTTTTACCTGCACACAAATATGTTTTAAACTAAAGATTATACAAAAACGACACCTATAATTATTGATTTAATAAATAAATTAAACGAATTTCGCAATTTATTTCTTTTTATTAAAAACATAAAAAAATAGGAAAATTTAAGGTTTACATAAACATAAAATTTTATTTTTTTACTACATTTCTTACAAATTATTAAGTTCTAAAATATACATTTGCCGCACTCACATTTATTACATTTTGAACAAATTTTCGTAGTTTTTTAGCATTCAGTTTCAATCTGAAATTTATATATGTTGATCTGAAAAAACGAAGTTTGAATTCCTCTTTTAAATCTTACTTCTATTTTTCTAGGTTTAAAAAATCCGAAACTTAGCAATATTACTTGGAATTCAATAAAAATTCTCATTCTACCATTATTCAAAATAATTAATTTTATAAAGTCTCTCTCATATTGTTCCTTTCCTAATATTTTTCTCTAAATATTAAAATTATTTGAAGAATTAAATAGCGAGAAGATTAATTACACAATAAACCTGAAAAAGTTAACTTGTATATGAATAACCAATTATATTTAAATAATAAACAATTTGAATGATTAAAGTCAAATGTCAAGCTGTGACATATGCATATTTTCTTGTATTTATGTGTGTTTTTAGTTTATACAGTGTCCGAGCTCGATGGAAGACGAGTTAGGAGGATTTCTAAACGCGAGGAGGAAGAATTGGAGAAGGCACATAGGAATGCGATTTGCTGCGCTAAAAAGATGAGATGCTGCATGCCACCGAAACCACCGCCAATCGAAATCCGCGCGATTTTAGCGAGATGTCCGAATCTTGGGAACGACAAGAGCAGCGTGATAACGAGGACCATGAACAAACCGTTGATTGCAGCGAACGAGCATAGCCTGAGACATTTCCAAGGATTCGACGAGGACGAACCGCTGATTCAATCCAGGGTGACCAAGTGTCGTCGGAAAATATTGATGACCTTGAAGATGCATCACAAGGGCGCCGTGAATTCCAAGAACCAGTACATTGTGGTGGATCATGTTTACGATCCGGTCACTGAAAAGAGCGTTCGTCTGTTGAATCCGTACGTGATCAAGCTGAGGCAGCAGCCTGTTAATAAGGCGTTCTACTTGAAATTTGTTGATTACGTGAATTCGGAAGCTAAGGAGCAGATTTACAATAAGCAAGATGCAAATTACACTGGATGCTATACGGATAAACTGCATGCGACGTGCGGAATTGTCAAGTACGAGGGGAAGGTTATACCTTATAGCGAAGGCTTCTGCTGCAGCTGCGATCTGCAGAAGAATTTGGAAAGACAACCTGCCAGTGTTAGCAACAAAAATGAACCAATTGTTAGTTACAGCGATCCAGCTTATTTGCTGGATAGAGTTCAGTGTCCGCGGAACTTCTATAAGGACAAAGATTACGATCCGGAAATGAACGAGAAGCCGGAACATAATAAACGAAGTCACGAAACAACGTCCATCAGTCAGCTTGTGCAATTTCCTTCTGTAACAACTGGCATCCCACAATTTCTCACCAATTCCACGACTGCGAAGCGCTGGCAATACACAACGTACAGTAGAAGAGCGTTGGAGCAAACAACGACGGAGAATGCGCATAAGTATCTGATGGAACCGTTGAAAATAAAACGAAACGATTGGGAGAGTTTGTCGGTGGATAAAAGTTTACCAAAACTAGAAAATACTCAACCCGTTCAATATCTTAAGCATCTTCAGATTGCTGATCGTAAAAAGCATCCCAATGAGTACATTTTGGACGTGAAGCAAGCGCACGTTCCGCAGCCCTTACCAACTCTGCAAGAAGAGAGCCAAGGCGAAAGATTATTAAGAAAGATTCGTCAGACGTATCCGAGTGGTGTTCAAAAGCGCGGAGGTCAGAACTGCGCTAATCGTTACACGCCGCCCGGTTTGGACCCTGAACATTACCACGAGAGCACCCATTGCTTGCGATTTTCAGATGTTTGGTACGGTATTTACAAGCTGGGAAGACCGTACATCGAGCAAACTGTAGAGTTAAATATTTACGAAAGGTTCGAAACTGAATCGAATCCTGATAAGTGGAGAGAAATAACCAATTCCACCGTTCATTTAGGCGATAAAAATCCTCTATACGAAGACGAGATGCCAACTATATCAATAACACTCATGACCAAATCGCTTTCAGATAAAGGTTCCTACGATAATCTGCACACGAAAAGGATCTTAATACCCGAAGGAGTCTCCGCTTGTGATGCTCATAAATACCCTGAAATGAAGAACGGGGCTGAGGAATATCTTGTTGTTAAACCGGACGACATTGATATTGAAGGTGATCAGTGCGATAAAATCGGTGTCGGTTTCGAAGCTTTCTACAAGCAGCCAGAGAGATGCGGTTTGCCTCGTGGCACCTGTCTGCACAACCAGCCTAAAAACCTTTGGAAACACGACAAGAGTTTAGAGAGGAAAAACGAGACGGGATGTTACTTCTTGAAATACCACGCCAACATAACTAGAGATCCCATAATCATTACCCCGAGTGGCGATAAATTTCTGAAAGTTGAATATAACGGCGCGTACACAACAACAGTTGACATTGAGATCAAAGCGGATTTCAATACAATAATACGACAGCAAACTACGGCAGCTATAACCGAAGTGTACGTTGATAGCACGTGCGACAAAATTACAACAATTATAGTGAAGGTTATAAATTCGGGATTGATATCGTGCCAATACATGGTGCAATTGAGTGATTTCCCTTTGGATATTTCTGAAAACATGACTCACATTAAAACTCCTCTCTCTTTGATATCACCACAAAACCAATACATTTTCACAATGCAAATACGAACTCCATTGCCGAGCGAATGGTTTCATTGCTCCGTAGAGGTGTTGAACTCTAATAAAGAGTTGGTGGCTTTGCGGAGGATTAGAATTCAAAAATATGATAGATGCATTTGTTCATGGCATTGTTTATGCGCGTGCGTAGCATCATCTCAGGGCTTGAAGTGCATTCCAATGGCAATCGAACATTACCACGCAGCTGGTTTTCAGGGTTCACTACCAATTGTAACGCATGTCGTTCATTTCACTTTATTGGACGATTTGCTCTCAGTTACGTTTTATTTTGCTTTGTTCCTCTTGGGTACTCTTTTAGTTTTGGGTCTTTCCAAAGCGCTTCTCGGCATGTGCTGCTATACCATTGGGATATGGGGATTGGCGGTACTCCTGGACTTGCCGAAACATATGAAACATTACTACGAGAAAGACATTAACAAAGAAAAGGTTTTATACGATGATGAAGGTTGGCCGGTTCACCCAAACACCAGAACCAGGGTTAGGAATATATCGGTTTCAACGCAATTTTGCACCAATTTGGTTTTTTTCTTTACTTACCCACTTGCGTGCTGTCTGGTGATTTTTCGGAGATTATGTTGTCCCTATTACACGAAACGAAGGAAGGAACCAGAGAAGAGATTACGTATCAGTGAAGATCCTACACACAAGAAATTTGAGGATAGGAAGCGAAGGTTCTTTTCTACCAGAGATGACACGACAAATACGAATACCGATACCGATACAAAAAGCAAGTCCACTGACACGACGAAAAAACAGCCCCAGAAAGGCGATTCAAAAGCGGACGGCGCACCTAGAAAGAGGTTTTCGTTGACTGGGAAAATAGGCGATGCTGTTAGCAAATCTATTTCCTCTAAAGCCGAAAGTGCTCCGCGCAAACAGTCGAATTCTCCGAGAAAAAAATATCCCGACTCCAGTTCCTCGTCATCAGCCAAGTCCAAGAAATCTAAACACAAGTGCATGTCACGAAAGAAGCCAAAGGATAAATTATCATCATCATCGGATGGATCAAATAAAAAGTATTGCCATAAATCGCAAAAGAAAACCAGATCGAAATCGGGTCCTGTTAAATATCAGCAGACTACCATGTACGTTGAGGAGCATCGACACGATTTACCAAAAATATGTAGCTGCACTCATCCCAAATTGGACGACAGGTTTCAATTCATTTTACTATTTACATGTACAAAACCAATTTCTGATATTTTATTTTCAGATCTGCTAAGCAAATACAACATAAAAGTAAATTTTCGCGTGTCGATAGTCATTTCGAATCCGCCGATTCGAATCGGTCTCAAGATAGACATTCCTTCGGAGACAGCGTAATTATTAAAAAGGAAGAAAAAATATCAAGAAAATCTCGTGGTAAATGCGCGCCTAGAAAAACCTCAACTTACGTGAGTAAACAAATATACAAAGTCAAGAGTGATACGCGAATTCCAAAAAGTACTGAATGTACTAAAGATGAAACGCATATTCTTCAACCAAAGACAAGTCGACTGTCAGCATCTCCTCGGAATGAAATAAGCAGTCCTACAAATTCGCTCCATAGCAGCATTATCGCAGAAAAAATATCTGCATGTACGAATAAGGATTCTTGTTCTTGCGATGAGATTGTGCCGCCGCAAATAAGGGATTTATCTGAAAGCGAAGAATCTAGCATTAGCAGTTCTTCGGATGATGATTCGATTGAAAGCAGTTCTTATGAAAGTTCGGATTCCAAAAGGAAGCGCGATACGAAAAATAAATCAAAATGTAGTAGCTCGTGCAGATCTAAGAGTACGGATGTATCAAAGTCAAAATCATCTAGAAAGAAGAGAAGTTCGAGCTGCTCTAAAAAGAAGAAAACTCCAGAAAGGAAATCCAATGCTTCGCCGAAAAAGAAGACTTCATTAGCCGTCCAACGTAGTGGTAATATATTTAAACGTTTCTCCAAATCTCGTCGATCGAAAGACGATAAATGCGAGGATATTTGCTCGAAAATTGAAGAAAAACCAGAGAAAAGTAAAATTTCGCGAAATTCCATATCAAAATTTTTATCGATTAGGAAACGTTCGCAAGAACCGAAGCCAAGTCAGAGCAGCTTCGTTGAAACCGAAAGTAAACCAATCGCAGGAATAATGAGCATGGTGAGTATCCCTGCCAGCGACGAAGCGAATTTTGAAGAAATACAAATTCAAAATCTGGATGATTTATCTACCTCCGCTGTAATTTACAAAGAAGAGAAAGAAATCCAACCTAAGTCAACATGCAAAAAATCAACTTGTCACTCAAAATCCGGAAATAGGTCAAAAGTTGGATACTGTTCGAAGAGTCCACGAAAGAACGAAGCACCACCCTATGAAATAGTTGTACCTTGCCCGCAAATGGGTGAATGCGGCGAAGAAACTATACCGATATTTAGATCTTACATCGAGGAAAAGCAAATCATCAGAGTCAGCGAAAAAGATGATGCAAAATGTGTAAAACCCAAAAGTTCTTCGTGTTACGCAAAACCGCAATCAAACGAATGCAATTCTCCAGAAGCGTGTCCAGCTAAAAGTCCACAAAAAGGCATACTAAGCAAACGACATTGCGCAATGGAACCAGTGCAGATATACTCATCGACCATCGAAAAGAAAAAAGTAGCTGTGGAAGAAGCTAAGGGAAGAAGAGGTAAAAATTCGACGGGATCAAGTGGATGCTATAGGTCAGCCAATTTAAATATACCGACTGCGACTACCAGTCAAGGGCGATCAGGAAGGATGTCCGTGTCGCCCGCAAAAACTTCTATACCAAGACCAAAATCTATGTAGCTTTTATGTGTATTTATTTTTTTATATATTAAAAAAAAACAGAAGCAATTGATGCGATATATTTAAATATGTTGAGGTTCTTAAGTGCGTGAGATGATAAAAAAAGCGTCCCCCTTCGAAAAAGTACTTCCCTTTTCAATTAAGTCGCGTCGAGTTTTGCCATCGCCGGTAGCAGCAGTAAAGAAGAGCAGAAGTAATTTTTATCACTCTTAATAATGCATTTAACTTCTCCTGGCTGCTCACTTAAAACTGTATTTAGACTGCTCTAAATTAGCTTATAATTTGTCAATAAAAAAGAGAACGCGGTGTCACATCTAAAGAGGCTGAGTGAGGCCACTTAAAACACTTTAAAAATAATCTCGTCTAAATAGTTTCACAGCGTGTAAATAAGCGTTGCCATTAAGTTTTAAATGCTTTTAATCTCGTATCTTTGCACCGCTGTCAGTTGCGGTCTTTGAGGTTCTTTTTATTTATTTCATAGCGCATTTATATATCTGTTGAAAACTTAAACGCGCGTTTATATAATTTTTCGTTTACAATTCGCTATTGAATATCTCGTGATACTCTTTTCTTCTGCTCCGAAATCCACCACATTTATGTACAAGTTAACTTCAGAATAATAATAGCAATTTGCAATATTGAAGATTTATTTGATGTATTTTGAAAATTAGTGTAAATATTACATATTTTAGAAATAATTGGAAATTGAATAGCGAAAACTAGAATAAGTTTATACAAATTAAATTGTAGAAAAATAGTATAAAATTTGAATTTGTTGAACATTCAAGTTACATGTATTACAGAAAAATGGTTAGTATTATCGACTGGGAGCGTAGCGCACTCCTGTAATCCTTGTGATTGGGAGGTCGGGTTTAGAGGATGGTTTGAGGTCGGGAGTCCTGGTGCAGGGTGTTTCCACGTCGACCAGGTGTCCACACTAAGCTCGGCGTCGATATGGGCACTCTGGAGGAGTCCGGAGTGGCCAGGTTGGCTAAGGAGAGGCGAACCGGGCCAGGGGAGAAATCCAGCAGCCAAAAGTCTCCGCGTTGTGCAGTAGTGGGATCGCGCCCGGGAGTGGAAGCCCTGTAACAGCCTGACCAATATAACCAGACCTAATCCTTTTACTCCTCATCACCCTTTTCCTAACCAAATATCTGCAATTTCAGCTATAATTTAAACAATTAATTGCAATAAAAGCAGTACAAAAGAGCACTAATCAGATTATATGCAACTCTTTGTACATTGCTATAATTATTATGTAAGTTGCTTGTTATTATATTTAAAATGATATTTATATATTAACTACTTTGATGTTTTCATTATGTTTTTTTTTTATGTTTTGATTATATTTATTATACAATCATACCCCCAATAACGAATTCTTTATAAGAATAAATAAGTATATATACTTTGCTGCTATTCTTATGTTAATTGTTTGTTATTAATTGATGCATTTTAATTGATTTGTATTGCTATTAATCAGACACAGTTTAATAACTAATTTATTAACATTATATGTAGACAAACTATTTATTCTTCAGCTGCTGCTGGTTACTCAAAAATATACTGAAGTGCCCTCTTCGGGTAAGTAGCTGAACAATTTGAAGAAACCAAATGAATCATTGTATGTTGTAAGGTTATGTTATGCAGCGGTTGTTTTAGCATTGTCATTTTGTGAGTATCCAGTTTTGAAAGAATTCGTCGTTTCATCAAAGAGAAATAAGCAATGGCTTTAATAGATCTATGTGGGATTTCCTTCCCTGAGCAAATGAAGGATGGCATGTTCAATAATGAAGCAATGCATCTGGGCCAGAATTTCACCAATAACTTGGAACTCTCTGTACCCCCTTTTGATAATGTATGTTAACCTTTTGTACATTATATAGTATGTTGCATTGATTCATATTACATGTTACAGCCTGCAGAAGCACTTGCAGAATTCAACACAGATGAGAGTGGAAAAACAATTAAAATTAAGTTCGATCACGGAACAACAACATTGGGCTTCCAATATCAAGGAGGTGTTGTTTTGGCTGTTGATTCGAGGGCCACTGGTGGCGCCTTCATCGGTTCGCAGTCAATGAAGAAAATTGTGGAAATTAATGATTTTCTTTTGGGTAAATATTTAATTCTATTACATCTCTATTGAAAGTCTTATAAGAATCAAATTATGTTTGACAAATCTGAATTTAGTTATAAATAATATTAAAATAATTATGTTATTAGGTACATTGGCTGGTGGTGCAGCTGATTGTGTTTATTGGGATAGAGTGTTGGCAAAGCAATGTCGCATGTACGAGCTCCGCAATCGCGAAAGGATTTCAGTTGCAGCGGCATCTAAATTGATGTCGAATATGGTGTATAATTACAAGGGAATGGGACTATCCATGGGCATGATGCTTGCCGGTTGGGATAAAAGGGTAAATAATGTCGTGAAATCTGCGAGTGTGTTTTATTAATAATATATTGTAATAATGTAGGGACCGCAATTGTACTATGTGGATTCCGAAGGTACCAGGACTCCGGGTAAGGTTTTCAGCGTGGGATCCGGTTCGATTTACGCTTTCGGCGTTCTGGATTCTGGTTATAAGTGGGATTTGACCGATGAGGAAGCCTACGAGTTGGGCAGAAGGTCTATTTACCATGCTACACACAGAGATGCGTATTCCGGAGGTATCGTCAGGGTTTACCACATGAAGAAAACTGGTTGGATTCATATCGATAACAATGACTGTACCGACATGCATTACAAGTATCAGGAGGAGAAGGAGAAGCTGGCCGCGAAGGAGGACGAGAAAATGAGTTAGATTTTAAGCTGTTTCGTATTTAATTTTGTAATGAATAAATTCATAATTAATTAATTAATCTTGAATTGTACGATTTTTTTTTGGTTCGATGTGCGGACGACCTAGTTTTATTGGAAGCGAATTGTACGTTTTAATTATAAGGATTTAATGGGATCCAGAGTTTTCTTTCATGCGTTAATTTGTTTCGCATCGTATGATATGTCCTCCTCATTGACAGTATGTCAATAAAATCTATATTTAATAATCTCTGTATTCGGTGTGATATGACTGATATATACGTGGTGGCACGTCATGCGCTGTAAAGCACTTCGCACGACGGCGCGGTCGTTGATTTAGTGAACGTGCACAAGCTCGCAGTTGTGCACGAGAGGTGACTTTGAGATTGTTACGATGGATCCCCGACCTTATTTAACCAACGAAGCCGCTTGGCTTGAATTGACGGAGTTCTACAAATCGAACTTGAACAATCTGAAGCCGAGGGACCTCTTCGCCAAGGATCCGGAGAGATTCCAAAAATTCAGGTATACATACATCCCTTGTTCTTGCATCTGAATTGGTAGCAAAATTTTAAATTAACTATACTGATCGTGTCCTTTCTCGACCTTGCAACTTTCACCGAAGTGATCATAGGTATACTCGAAGGATGGCTATTATTATTATTCGTTTGCTATCAAACTTATCTTATCGGAATGTGGCGCTACTTTAAAAATATACCGCTTCCAACAATAATATAAACAATATAAATTTAAATTATCATTTTTAAATAATTACAAAAACATCTGCATATTTAATTAAACAAATTAATTAAGAAGATACGATTTTATATATTAATGTATGCATACGTGGAAGTCTAATTTCTATTATTATACTTCAAGCCAAAGTATAAGATAGTTACATTATGAAATACATTAATATTGGTATTAGGAACATTTATTGATCTTCATCGAAAATTATATAATAATAATATTTATTACATAAAATGTATAGAAAATCAATTTATAAATTTTAGAAAACACTGGTTTCATATTTATATTAGCAACGTGATGAAATATATTAATATTTATTGATCCTCCTCAAATAATTTTTATAATATAATAATGATTATTTACACGATTTGTTTTTTTAAATCTTTAGATTTTACACGGTTTTACGTATGAAAATCCACGATTTCGATTTAATATGTTTTTGAGTTTAAATTGTGGTAATTCGTTCTTTCTATCTAAAAATTACAATTTTTTACAATATTTTTAAAAATATAAACAATACTTAATTGAAAATTAATTATTTCATGTAAATATTTCTATAAAGCTGCATTTGGAAGAAGAAAAATCAATAATTTAATGAATCATATTATTAAATTATTTGGAAAATATACTGGGTGGATAATTCCGGGAAGCACTCTATACCAGTGATTAAGTTATGTAGTTTTATCGATGTCGCAGAACAGAAACCTTTTAACTAATAATATACATTACTTTATAAATAACGGGATGAATTAAATAAAGTTAATCAACTTTCTATTTAAGTTTAACTTTTTGTTATGTAATATTTTATTTGTACGTTTGAAATGTCAAATGTTAGTTGTAATTGCATTTAGGAACTAACAAGACGGCCGCATCGACTATCGAGTAATTGATGTTTGATTGCATCCGCAGAACGGATATGATTTACTGCAGCAAGATTTCACGACAGAGTGAAATATCCTAATCAATTCAGCTATTAATATTATTGTATTACAAAAAGGGAAATATATTTATGTCGTCCAATTAATTTGAGTGAAATAAATCAATGGTACTCTTCCAGTCTCTTCACGACATGTGTCACCTTGGAAAGCACTGCTTGAAGTCAAAAATCTGACCCACCAGTCAAGACATTTTGCTATAGTATTTTCAAATTATTATTTTTTGTGGGGTCTGATGATGAATTCTTAAAAACTAACAAGGGTGCATTTTTGAAAATAAGTCCATATTTTTTTAATTTCGCTTCGGACAATAAATATTTTATAATTTAAAGAGAAAATAAAAATAAATTTTGTTATTTCTGTCATATTCAATAAAATTAAAGTTTCTAAAAAAATAAATTATATAAAATACATTTTTTTTGTCCACAAAATAATAAATTGAAGATTGTTTATTTTTAGTATTATTACTAATTTGAATCATAGATGACATTTATTATCTAAAGTAAAAGATTAGATTATAAAAGTAATCATTTTTGTGCTGAGATTCGTGTGAAAGCTTAAGATTTTTTTTTAGTTTAATTTTAAGCCAAAAAGGCTATATGGGGCGAAAACTAATATTTCAAAAGATATTAATAATAATAATATTTGTAGTTGTTTGGATTTTGCATCAAATATAAAATTGTATTTGAAATGTAATGTGTATATTGATGTCGTATCTAAACCGCTATATACATTTTCTATATATACTTTCTAGCCCGTGGCGAAGTGAATGTGGTTTCAATCGGCGCATTCAAAACATTGATCCAATTTAAAGTTTCCATTTCGAGGCACAATTTTATTTCTTCTTTTTTTCGCTAGAAGATTAAATATTTTTAATAAATTGTGTCTTTGGTAAATTTTATTTTTTCGTGACATACTTTAATTATTTGTTGTATTTATTTTTTACGTTTAAAAAATGTTAATAGATATAAATTATTCCTTTGATCTAAATGTTCGCGAGAGCGCCGGGGAAGAAGAACTTCAATTGTTTCGCTGTTGTAGTTAGTTTGTTGCGTTCCCCCGTCTATTAGGAAATTGAATTTCCTCCAAGCACGAAAACTTATAATCATGAAACTTTTGTTCGTTAAATATTAATTAATCGAAGGTATTCGTTAGCGGGTCGTTTCTAAAATTGGAGCGTATATTTTCGTAGCGAGTAAATATTGTACGGCATCACAAATAAATGGTGTTCTAACGATCCCCGCATTATTTATTATTGCGCTCAATTCTTTTTCTAAAAATAAACTTATTGAATTCTTACCGTCGCATCTTGGGGAAACCAAAGCGGTGGTGAATATATTTTATTCCATAAAAACGCGAGTCAAATAAATCGAATTGTTGAACAAGCAATTTCATTTGCATCTTTCGTTGCAATTTCATTTCGTCATCCCCTCGAAGAGGAGGAACATGCATGCACATTATTTTGCGCACATATGTGTAGCACAAAATCAATAGAATTTCATCTGGCAGAGGAGGAAAGGTGACGCTGAGGATATATAGACTATATCCGTCAGCGGTATGCTTAACCCAAATATGTGGAGCATTTTGTTTCATTCATCGTCGTTTTTGCAGCATCAAACTTGATACGCCGAATGACGGAGACATCCTCGTTGACTATTCGAAGAATTGGGTGGACGATGAGCTCATGGCGAAGCTATTCAGGTTGGCGAAGGAACGCAAATTGGAATCCGCCCGATCGGCGATGTTTGCAGGTGAAAGGATTAACTTCACCGAGGACAGGGCCGTCCTCCACGTCGCTCTCAGGAATCGCTCCGGAAAGCCGGTCATGGTGAACGGAAAAAACGTAATGCCCGACGTTGATGCAGTTTTAACTCACATGAAGGAGTTCACTAACTCGATTTTAAGCGGCCACTGGAAAGGGTAACTAACTCATCCGTTGGCATCCGAAACTCTATAACCATTTGCATTTATCGATTAGGTTCTCTGGTAAGCAAATTACGGATGTCGTCAATATTGGCATCGGCGGCTCCGATTTGGGCCCGTTGATGGTCACCGAGGCTTTGAAATCCTATAACAAAGGCCTAAAGATGCATTTTGTATCCAACATCGATGGAACTCATTTGGCCGAAGTGCTCATGAAAGTTGACCCATCCAGCGTGCTCTTTATCATCGCCTCGAAAACGTTCACCACCCAAGAGACTATAACTAATGCAACATCAGCTAAAAAATGGTTCCTGGACTACGCCAAAAACGTAAAATATAGTTTTATTATCATTTTTTTAAAAATATAATTGTATTTATTTGTAGCCTGACGCAGTGGCGAAGCATTTCGTGGCTCTCAGCACGAACGAAGTCAAAGTGAAAGAGTTTGGAATCGACCCGGCCAATATGTTTGGATTTTGGGATTGGGTCGGTGGAAGGTATTCCCTGTGGTCGGCCATCGGATTGAGCATTTGTCTCTCGTTGGGTTACGACAACTTCCAGCAACTGTTGGAAGGCGCGCATTTTATGGACAACCATTTCCAGAATGCTCCATTGGAGAAGAACGTAGGTTATTCAATTATTATTATTAAATAGCTTGGTTCATCATCTATTTTTCAGGTCCCGGTAATATTAGCTCTCTTAGGTGTTTGGTACAGCAATATGTGCGGGGCAGAAACGCATGCCCTGCTACCGTACGACCAATACATGCACCGATTTGCCGCGTACTTCCAGCAAGGAGACATGGAAAGTAACGGTAAGTATGTGACGAGAAGCGGACAGGTGGTGGACTATTCGACTGGACCTATTGTGTGGGGCGAACCTGGTACTAACGGCCAACACGCATTCTACCAATTGATTCACCAAGGAACCCGTCTGATTCCCGCTGACTTTATTGCACCAGTGCAATCGCACAACCCAATCAGCGGCGGCATTCACCATAACATTTTGCTTGCCAATTTCTTGGCTCAGACCGAAGCTTTGATGATGGGGAAAACCGAAGAGGTCGCTAAACTCGAACTTGAAAAGAGTGGAATGGATGCAGACTCCATCAAGAAGATTCTACCGCATAAAGTATTCAAGGGGAACAAGCCTACTAACAGCATAGTCGTAAAGAAAATGACGCCGTTCGTTCTGGGTGCTTTGATCGGTAAGAAACACTCGTCTTGCAATTTGCAAATTATCGTTCAACGTTCGATTATTTTCGTTTCAGCGATGTACGAGCACAAGATTTTCACTCAGGGCATCATTTGGGATATCAATTCTTATGATCAATGGGGTGTGGAATTGGGCAAACAATTGGCGAAAGTCATCGAGCCGGAACTGAAAGATAGCAAACAGGTCTCCTCTCACGATTCCTCCACTAATGGACTCATCAATTTCATTAAAGCAAACCGCTAAATAGTCGTTGCTTATCAAATAGCATGTAGCATTTACTTGATGTGATGACCGCAGGTGCGGATTTGATGGAATTAGTGCCACCCAATTTACCTATATTTTTTACATACCCTTTATTATTTTTATATAGTATATCTAATTTATTCTCTTAATATATAATAAAAACAAACAAACAAATTTGTTATAGACATTTTTATCAAGTCCATAAATTATATTGTAAAATGTATTTTAGATATGTGTTATATTTAAATAAATATATATATATGTACAATACCCAAACATGTTATCTTAATGATTTATTTGTAGATATGTCGGATCCACAAATAAATATATTTTAGGTCTTAACCAATTTGGTTTTCAACATTTTACTGAACTTCAAACAGTAGTCAGTTATTTATAAAGTCATTACGGAACAAATATAATTACAGACAACACTAATTCATTATGTAATTTATAATATTATATAAAATTTCTGGAAATGATTGATCCATGTCAGCGTTTCCCAAACTGTGGGAATTTTCTATTGGATTGCGCAACAATCGAAACTGAATTGACACAATTCTGCTTATATGTTGAACAAACTTTTCCAATTCTTTCTACTGAAGTTTTACTCCATTTTTCAACTTCAAATTTTTGTAAAATTGAATTTTCGGCAATGATATGAATTAAAACCAAATATACTAAATACCTTCCAAAAAGTCAGATTGGTTAATTTTGATTTTTACTGGATTGGCCTTTTTTAGCATTCATCCTGATTCATGTGTGTCTCAGAACTCAGCATAGGTTCATGGAAATATTTCTTGCTCTGCAAACATTTTTCTAATATGTTCCTAATAACTAGTTGAGGAGAGAATATACCGATCTTAGAAAGTTAAGCTCGGATTCATCAATGTAAAGGAGGTCTGAGTTGAAGAAGTTTGTGATGTTGTATAGCAAAATAAGAGATATCTGTTTATAACTAGTCAAATTTCTTTAAAACAAATCAATTCTCCGGGGATGAAAGTGAGTAGAAATAGTTAAAAGTTTGGAAATATCCATGCTTTATAGTAAATGTATATACGGTTGCATACATTACGCAATGGTTCACGTTATTTGTGGATTCTGTTATAACATTATAAAATTATACATATATTGTTTCCGTTAGAATTATATAGATTTTAATATTCTAGCCATAAACTATGTTTCAAATACATTATAGATTCATCGTAAATTAATTGGTAATTGAGTTGTTAGAGAAGAAAAAACAAGATTGTCCTACGTGCGCATGAATATTTCTTTGGTTTACCCTAGTATAAAATATATATTTAATCTTATCTAGTAACTCACAAAAAAATTCCACTTGCAGCAAACACCTGTAATCTGAAAAATTTAAATAAATTACGATATGTATTAAATCAGCAAATATTTGTGACACCTTTCATATATTGTTTATACTTGGCGCGCGCGAATATTAAATGTACTAGAATCTCCTTGAAACTGATAACTTCTATATTTACTAAATGTTAAAATCCATTTGCTGTTCGACCGGCGTGCAGTGAGCGTTTTTTATTCGATACCGCTGGTTCCCATCGAAACTCATCGACTTATCAATTAATCATAGGAAAGGAATTCCTTACTAATTAATGTAAGTATGGATCCATCTGGAAATGGGTCGATTTGCTGACCCATATTCTGAAGGTGCGAACGACCCAAAGGCGACAAAATTAAAAGAACGACTGCTGCTACTGCGATAATCCAATAGTATAAACGGAAAGGTCAATTCAATTTGCTAACCCTGATTTGATAATGCTAAAATCAACTGTTGTGCATTTCCAGAACGCTCTTCGCACACTGCGAACACTATATCTGCGACGTTACGTAATCTATTTTTAAATAATTCGGTCGTGCACGGTCGTTCGTTTATATTTTGCCGTCTCTCGCCTCATCCTAGTTTATCAACAAAAAAAAATGGGTATTGCTTAACTGTTAACATTCTTACATTTTACACAGTAGGTTATTCACAAGGTTATTTTGGTGTAATAACAAATCAATTAATATTTACTATTAACTTTCTTACATTTTATTATAACAACTGTAAACTAAATTTTGAATGTCATGTTTACACAGTAGGTTATTTACAAGGTTTATTTTGGTGTAATAACATTAATATTAAAAAAGCAAATAATATATATTTGTAAACTACTTGAAATTCGAACAATATCTACACTTTACAATCTTTTATTTTTTTAATATTTTTTCATGTAACTTAATTTGTTTCAAGTAAAATAAAATCTAGATTTATACAGTAATTAGATTATTTACAAATTATGATGTAATATAAGTAAATAGTGAAATAACTAAATTAAGTAACAAAAAATGAATTCAAGTATTTTCGGTACAAATAAATAAGAATCTTAATTTCTTAATCTTTATTTATTTTTTAAATGTTATCTTTCATTTTATTTTGCTCGTTTTTATTTAATCATGATTTAGGATTTTCGTCCACGAATTCATTATTTTATGTAAATTTTAGTTATTTTTTGACAAATTATTTAAAAATTTCTAAAATTTATCTAATTTAAATTTGATTAACTTCTTATTAATAAAAAATATATATTATTTAAGCACGCAAAAGTAAAAAAGAATATAATATTTCTTACAGTAAATCGGTTTAATTAGGATTATTTTTTAATACATTAAGGGATCAAGTTTTGAAGTAAAATACATTTGAAATGAGTTAATTGACTTGTACATTTTGTGTGTTAAAGGAATTGTTGGAAATGTAAGGGGAAGTAAAATTGAATAATTCTGTAGCGACCTTAATAAGATTATCTTTTAAATATGCATGTGGAAGTTCGAGTGGAGCCAAGAATGTCGCACGAGTTGCATATATTGGTGTTCTCTGGAGCGAAAATATTTCCATTCGCTGCTACCGAATTTCACTTGCATTAAAATAATTGCAAGTATAATACTTTATTTTTTGTATACTTTTAATGTTATTTAGTGAATCCGTTGCAATAAATACAATTATGTAATGGATGTACAAAGGATATTGAATATGTTGCGCATTTAATGTTATTTAGTGAATCCGTTGCAGTAAATACAATTATGTAATGGATGTACAAAGGATATTGAATATGTTGCGCAGAGAAAGTCCATGAAGTAGAGTAATTAATTTGTGCAATGATGCTATGTTTAAACTTGTTGCAGATAATGGTGACCCAACATGGCGTGTTCCAATTCGCAATTGATCGCGGAGGTACATTCACGGACGTTTTTGCCCGATGTCCAAATGGGAAAATCAGAGTCCTGAAGCTGCTTTCTGAAGATCCGCAGCACTACGACGATGCGCCGACTGAGGGAATCCGCAGGATTCTCAAAGAGGTACATTTATAATTAGGAAAGTTGGCCTATTTTAACGCTGACAGTTAAAAGTCATTAATTTACGCTGATTTTACGACGAGTTGTACACGCGTTTTTACAATGCGGATTAAGTTTAATACGATCACCGGTGCTGGTCTTATCCAGGAGCAAATGTTCATGAAGAAGATAGAATTGTCGCAGATTAAGAAGCAAATACAGGAATTCGCCACTTTTCTGCCGAACGCGATTCTCACAATGCACAAGAACGATCTAAACTTGATCCATCATTTCGTTGGAGTACTGCTGCAGGGCGAAATTTGCGGCATAGCTAATGTTACCGATAAATACAATAAAGCGGGAGTTGGTGGAATTTACAGGCTGACTGCAACTCTGAACGCATACATCGGATCAATGATTGAAATATTGCAATCGTACGGAGGCGACATTTTGAAATATACCGGTCAGAATTTCGTCGCATCTTGGAAAGTTTTATCCGACGATTGTCTCTTTGAGATCCTCCACGAAGCCGTCGTCTGCGCTTTGGTCATAACGCAGACTTTAAGTAACTTTGATACGGAAGTTAACGCAAATCTTGCCGTGAAGCTGGCTGTATCCTGTGGGAATTTATCGTTCTCCATAATAGGCGAGGGTAACCTCAAAGAATTCATTATCGTCGGAGACGCTATAAGTCAGGCAACTTCTGCAAGAAATATTTGGAGCGCCGGCAAAGTTGTGATCGCCCCTGGGGCGTGGTCACACATGCTACAAGACCGATATGAAGTCACCCAAAGTGGAGACGGATTCGTCAAGGTGATTTCGAAACACTTAAATCTCAAACTCCTGAATGTAATTCCTTTCAGGTTTCGAATGTCTGCTACAAACCTAATGAAGAGGATAAGAAGGTGTACTACGACACGAAGCAAATTGAAGTCGCTAAATTGATAGAGAAACATTTTCGCCATAGGAGCGAGCTGAACACCAAAAAGAGTTTCCAATCAAACATCACGGACAGCCAGAAAACTGAGCGATTCATGCGATCTCTGCCCCATCGAGAGGAGATTATGTTTGCGTTAAAGTATTGGATAGTGGACGAACTGCGACCTTTCATTATTAAAAATGTGCAAGGGCAGGTGGACGAAGGGCAACCGGTTCAGTATCTGACGGAGACGAGGGATCTGACCATACTGTACATCAGCGTGGAATTCCATCCGCTTCCGGATCATATTTACGTCAGCGAGGTGGACGATGTGTATAGGGAAATTAGCACGGTCTCGTTGGATGTGTTAGGATTGACGCACAAAGTTTACTTCATAGAAAAGAAAATAACATTCTTAGTTCTGTTTGGTTTGCGTGGAGTTAAGCACGAGACGGAGAGTCAGAATGCTATTCGTTCAGCATACAAAATAAGAAGTTCCTTGGAGAATAGAAAATCTATTAGAGAAATCGCTTGTAGCGTCACCAACGGTATCGTTTATTGCGGCGTCGTCGGTCACCCTTTAAGGAGAGAATTCACGGTTATCGGAGAAGCAGTTAGCAAAGCTTATAATTTAGTCGAGCAATATCCGCAGACGGTGACGTGCGACTTTAAAACATTCAAAACATCGAAACTTTCATCATTCTACTTCGAGTTGAAATCATCAAAATTGAAGTCATTGTATTACGGTGTGTTCGAATACAATGAAAGCTTCGAGAGGGATGACACCGAAAGAGATATGCCGCCTTTAATCGGACGAAAGCATGAAATAAATTTTGCACGAACAATCATCACCGACTCAGAAAGAGCTTCAAACTATTACGGTGTTTGCTATCATGGTCCCCACAAAATAGGGAAGACCGCAGTTTTGCTGCATATTATTCAGAAGTTTCAAAATGTAAGTGGATATGCGCTAGCTTCTTTGGAGTTGGAAAGCACATCGACAAATGCATATTTCACCGTGCGAAGTTTATATAAACAGATATACGATACTGTAACTCAAATTGGTTTCGCAGACCTGAACCACATTTCAAGTTTGACCATGGACTTAATGGAGAACTACGAGGAAATGCATGGTTTAGAACATGACTTGGCGATATTGAAATACTTGTTATTGAATCGTTTCCGTACTTTGATCGATATTTGCCCTACAGTTACGATCATCTTAATTGTAGACAACATCGAATACATTGATCTGCAGAGTTGGGAAATTTTGGAAATTGCTATCAGCGAACAGAAGATCAGGTTTATATCTTCCGGTTGTTTCGAGGATGAGAGCACCTGGGATCTGCAGTTCAAGATATCTTTGGACGACAATATTAAATTAGCAGATCTGTTTCCTCTTGCATCCAAGTACATTCCCGCTTTGGCATGTCAGATGCTGGACGTACGTGCGATCAGTCATGGTTTGGCCAAATTGTTAATCAAAACTTGCAAAGGACACCCCGGGTACGTGGAAACGTGTTTGCTACGTCTTCTGAATAACACTGGCATCAAGATGTTGTTATTAGCGATTAATAGTGACGCATTGAATATGTATTATATTTCGCCGCAAAAGTATTTGCGAGAAATGCACATTTCTGAAATAGTGCAAGCAATGGATTTTTCCGATAATTACAAGGGGAGTAAAAAATCTGAGCTTACATTAGCCGCGATATCGTTGGATCTGTTCGATTCGTATACGCCGTATCAGCAGATGGTTATTAAAACTAGCGCAGTTTTGGGTCATTTATTCACAAGGAATTTGTTGCTGGTCGCATTGAAATATCCGTCAGAATCAAATTTGGCTCCGGTCATTAAAGTTCTTTTCGAGGAAGAAATACTGGATTGCGGCTCCAGATATGCGTATGGTTATAAAATGGAGCAGAGCAAATATTGTTGCAGGTGTTATTTTGAGGATAATCCCTTCGACATAAATCCCACCTTGCCCAGATACGCGTTCTGCAAGATCATGCATTTCAGGAATAAAAGTATCAAAGAAGTTGCGTACAATTTACTGCCAGGAAATCAACGCATCGAATTGCATTTGCTGTGCACGGATATATTGGAATACACACCTCACCAATGTCCGCGATGCATGCGAGATGCAACAAACACGTTCATAAATTTTTACAAATATAAAGACATAACCGAATACTGCAGAAATCCCAATATGTTCGCAATGAAAGGCATAATAAGTGATGACTCCGATGATATGAAGGAAATTATTAAGAGGCACGTATTGCAAGTTGACAATGGAACGGTGAGCGCTAACAATGCAGATTTCGTAAACATGACCAAATCTCGTCCGCGCTTCGACATGGTATTTTGCAAATGCTTCCAAATCATGACGCTCGTTTACAAAGAGCTGATTTACCACAGCACTTGCGCCGGTCATTTCGGTAAAAAGATATTTTTTAGCATGCAATACGGATTGTTGCTGACCATGAAATATGATTACGCCAACGCTATCAGAGTTTTAACCGAAGCGAAGGAGTATTGCATGATGGACGCAGGATTGCCCAAAGCACAGATTTCGGAAAGCTTCAGGAAACTGCACGTCGGAAAAATAGAAATGGGTTTAGCCAAGTCCTGCATCGAGCTCAGGAAAATTACGGCAGCGAAAAACCATTTGGCCATAGCTTTAAGGCAGTACAACATACCATCAATGTCACTCTACTATAAAGTTTACAGTAAACTCTTGACGAGATCGTTCCTGGTGAATTCCAAGAATATGAAGCCGAATATTTATAAGAATGTGATGGCTCGTTACGATATGGGCACATGCTTATCTTATTGTGCTAAGCTCTTCATGCTGGAAGGTAAATGGAATTTTGCGAAACTTTGTTCCATCTACAGTATTTACTTGCTCAGGAAAGTCAATTTGAATGTACCCATATTGTTCGATGTTTACAGTTCTGCTTTGGAGCTGTACGTATACAGTAATGACATGCACACATGTGAGAAGCTCCAGAGATATGTGATAAGAGATCTGCAGGTCAATTATGCGAATAATATTACAGACTATTTTTACGCGATAAGCGTCCTGCTGAATAACGTGTTCTACATCAGTTGCATATCGGGTAATATTTTAAAAGCCCTCAGATTAGGTTACAGGGCGTACGACATTCACATAAAGATTTACGGCGATTACGGCCATTTGAAGATATTATCATGGCTGATGATCATGTTGATCTACAATTACCGTGTGAGGGATTGCATCGACATATCCCGGATTATCATTCAATCATCGAATAAGGACTACACGAATAGAATAGAGTATTATTCGTTGGCGCTGAGATTCTACATGCGTACCGGCTTCTATATAGAACCACTGGAGAATATAGTGTTGTTCGCAGAGCAGTATATGGAGAATATCGAAGGGGATAATTACACTTGGTCGGAATTGAACTTCTTCGCGCTCCTTCATCTCTACTTTATACGAACAAATAAAGTTCAGAAGGCAGAAGAATTTAATATACCGTGCGAAATTAATACGAGCAACCTGTACCAGGAATCCGTTGCGAGGACTCTTTTCATCGTCATCGAGTGTAAATTTTATCATTTTCTTAGGAGCCGCAGAATGCAAAGCACTTTTCTGGTGGAGGAGGAGAAGGAACTGAAGAGGTATCTGAACATGCTCAAGCAGAATATTAAAGTGTTCAAAATATTTCAGCCCACGTATTACTGCCTCATGGCTTGGTACAAGAAATTGACGAACAAAAATGGTCAGGCGAATAAGTTTCTGGATAAAGCGTTGCAAATCGCCGAAACGCAGAACAATGTTCTTTATCAATGTTACGTTACGCACCAGAGGAATTGTTGGTCGGGAAATTACTCTAGCGATTTGATATCCACCGCGAGAGCTGCGGAGTTCTGTAATGCGGCTACTTTTACGATGAAACAGATATCGCAGTATATGACGCCGTATCCCTTAGAATAATAAGTTGTATATTTCTATTGCTTTAAATAATTTAATCAAGTTTGTTCTTGTCACATTGATTGTTATACATCAGTTTTTACAAGTTTATATTGCAAGAAGAAACCTTCAAGATGAGGATTCGATTCAATTCGGTAACTGGTAACCTGCTGGTGCAGGAGCACATGTTTATGAAGAAGATTGAGTTGTCTCTGATAAAAAAGCAAATCGAAGTTTTGGCCACTTTCATGCCGGATGAAATTCTTCAGTTGAACGATAGCGAATTGTCCACGGTTTATAATTTCGTAGGTGTTTTGCTCTTCGCCGACGTTTCCGGATTCACGCCTTTAACGGAGAAGTACAATAAAACTGGTAAAGGCGGCATCTACAGATTGACCGCCACTCTGAACGCGTACATCGGGGCCATAGTTGAAGTGCTGTACTTTTACGGTGGTGACGTTCTCAAGTTTTCCGGAGATGCGTTCTTAGCTTTATGGAAGGTTATGCCGGATGACTCATTGTTCGAAATCCTGCACGAAGTTGTCGTCTGCGCTTTGGTCATTCAACACACCTTGGGTAAATTCGAAACGGAAGTGAATGTTAAGCTGAAAGTGAAGTTGGCAATTTCCTGTGGCAACATGACCTTCTCGGTGATTGGCGACAATTTCAATAAGCATTACATAATCGTGGGCGATGCTATAAACGATGTGAAAGAAGCGGAGAGATGCAGCGTCTCTGGCGATGTTATGATATCGCCTGGTGCATGGTCGCACATGCTGCAGGAACGCTACGAAGTTACTTACGGTGATAACGGCAACGTCAAGGTTTTTGGTGATTAATATTTTTTTTGGGGATTAATAATTAAAGTCATATTGCAGGTGTGGAATGTTTTTTATAAGCCAAATGAGGAATCGAAGAAGGAGCATTACGACGAGAAGCAAATTGAAGTCCTGAAGCTTATCGAAATGCATATTAATCACCGAAATCGGTTACACGCCAAACACACCTTCGATTCTAATTTAACTGATAGCAAAGTTACCGAACAATTTATCCGCTCTCTGCCGCAGAGGAAGCAAGTCAAACTCGCTCCGAAGCACTGGATCGTGGACGAGCTAAGGCCGTTTATCATAAAGAACGTTCAGAGTCAAGTCGATGAAAGTCAGCCCGTGAATTATTTAACCGAAATGAGAGAAATCACGATACTCTTCATCAATATAGTTCCGACCACAAATAACGATTTGCTAATGGTAAGCATGGTCGATAATGCTTATCAGATAATTTGTAAAATTGTTGGAGAAGTGCTTGGAGTCGTGAACAAAGTCTCACTCTTCGACAAGGACGTGATGATTTTGGTGCTGTTCGGTTTGCGCGGCGTCAAGCATGAAATGGAAAGTCAACAGGCTTTGCGCTCAGCTTACAAGATACGAACAGCAATTATGGATCTGGAAGGAGTTAAAAGAATTTCCGCGGGCGTTACGAACGGTTTCGTGTATTGCGGCGTCGTCGGTCATCCGATGCGAAGAGAATACACTGTTATCGGCGGCGCGGTGAACAAAGCCGCACGTATTATGTGCGCTTACGAGGGAAAGGTGACCTGCGATTATCGCACATTCAAACATTCGAAACTGTCCTCCTTCTATTTCCAACTGCAAACTCAACTCAAGCTGAAGGGCATCGAGGAGGTCGGAAATATATTCGAGTACAACGAAAAATTTGATAAATCCCTTTCCATAGCAAAGGCCTCTCTACCAGTTGTCGGAAGAGATAATATATTTAATTTCATCAGAGCAATGGTCTATGAGCCGGAAACGGTTTCAAATTTCTACGGATTTTGCATGTACGGTTCATCTAAAATCGGGAAGAGCGCTGTTCTCCGATCAGCTCTGAATATGTACAGGAATAACGATAATTTTTATATGGCATCGGTGGAATTGGAGGGCAGTTCGAAGATCGCGTATTTTTGCATATCAAGTATATACAGGCAATTATACGATCACAAAGCTCGCGTTTCTTCGGAAGATTTTAGCTGCTTGTTGAATATACCGAGGGAAATAGACATCGACCAAGAGATTGTGCAAGGTGACGAAGATATTGCGCTGCGAAAGTATAGAATTTTGAATTACTTTAGGGATTTGACCGAGTTCACCAACGTCACGGCTATTTTAATCTTCATCGATAACATCGAGGAAATTGACTTGCAGAGCTGGGAAATACTGGAAATCGTGATCGGCGAAGGGAATATCAGGCTGATAGCGTGCGGAGATCTGGAGGAACAAAGCCATTGGGATCTGCATTTCAAGCTGTCGTTAAACAATCATATTAAATTGCTGGAAATGCCACCGATCGATGACTACTACATTCCGGCAATAGCGTGCCAGTTTTTGGAAGCCACCGGATTGCCGAATACCTTGGTCTATCTTTTAATCAATACGTGCGAGGGAAAACCGGGTTACGTCCAGAGTTGTCTTTTGCGGCTGGTGAACAACGGCAGCATCGAAATGAAATTAATAAGTAAAAATGAAAACGTTGCGAATTTCACGTTTCCCCCGGCCGAGTACACGGGCAAATGCGCATCGGATATTATCACAATAATAAATTTTGCCGAAAAGTATAAGAGTAGAAACGACGAGTTAACTTTGGCCGCGATATCCTTGGACCTTTTCGATTCGTTCACTCCGTATCAGCAGCTCGTAATAAAAACTGGTGCGGTGCTCGGGGACTTGTTCACTCGAACGCTTCTGCTCGTTGCATTGAAATACCCATCGGAATTGATACTGGCGAAGGTGATTGGACAATTATTCGAGGAGGAAGTCTTCGACTGTGGTTCTCGCTACATTTATGCGACGGACATCGATACTGACAGGCTCTGTTGCAGATGCTATTTCGAGAAAAGCTACTTCACCTTGGAGGAGAGAGCATCGATGCCGAAGTACGCGTTTTGCAAGATTCTGCATTTCAAAAATAAAAGTATCCGGGATGTTGCTTACGATCTGCTGCCCGGAAATCAGCGAAAAGAATTGCACTTGCTGTGCACAGACGTGCTAGAAAGTATGAACAATGTTTGTCCGGCGTGCATGAAGGAACCCACCAACGTGTTTCTTCATTTTTGCAAATTTAAGGACGTCATGGTATACTGTAATGATCCATCGGTTCTATACGCTGAATTAAAGACGAATACTTGCAATAACGAAGACATGAAGGACGTGATCAGGCGAATAATCCTGCAGGATGACCCCAACGAAACTGACTATATCAACCCGAAACGGCGACCCAAGTATGATCTGAAAGTATGCAATTGTTACGAAATTATCTTAAGGAATTACCAGCAGCTAATCAATCACAGCGTCAGGGCCGGGCATCTGGGTAAACGGATCTTCTTCTGCATGCAGTTCGGATGGTTGTTGATCAGCAAAGCTGACTACAGCACGGCGACGGTCGTTCTGACCGAAGCTAGGGAGCTTTGCATGATAGATGCTAAATTACCGAATTCCCAGATATCGGAAGGCTTTCGTAAAATGCACGTTGGCAAAATTGAATTAGGTTTGGCGAAAGCGAGCATCGATCTGAGACAACTGATTGCGGCAAGGAGTCACCTCTCGATCGCACTACGACAATACAATCTGCCCTCCATTGCTTTGTCGCATAAAATTTACAATAAACTGCTGACCAGAAAGTTCCTAGTTAGCCTGAAACGGCTCAAAGTAGTTTTATATAAGAACACAGTGACAAGAAGAGATATGGGCATTTGCTTGGGATTCTGCGGAAAACTGTTCTCTTTGGAAGGGAACTTCAAGTTGGCAAAACTCACGTGCGCTTACAGTATTTACCTTTTGACAAGCGTCAACATCCATGTTCCCATATTGGTGGAAGTTTTTTGCGACGTCATCGACATTTACCGTCACCAAAATGATATGCACACCTGCGAGAAACTGCAAAAGTACGTGCTGAAAGAACTGCAAATAAATTTCGCCCACAATGTTACCTACAATTTATCATCGCTCTTGCAACTTTTGTCCACCACATTCGAAGTGCGATGCGTCGGTGGCGATATCAGCGCTTCGATTCGAATGGGATTTCGTGTCATCGATATGATTGAAAAAATATTCAACACTGATAATATTTACAAAGAGATTTCATGGCTCATGTATCTCCTCATGCTAAATTTCAGGCTGAAGGAGTGCGGTGATATTTCACGACTTCTCCTGAAGACCAAACACAAATTGAGCAATCTCACATATTACACGAACTGTCTGGTATTCCAGTTATCTACTGGATTTTATATAGAGCCCATTACTAACATCACCAAGTACGCTGAGAAACACTTCTCATCGGGGTCTAAAATGAACTGGAACGAACATTACTTTCTGGCCGCACTGCATCTGCACTATTTGAGATTGGGTAAGATGCAAATGGCGGAGGAATGGAAACAGAAATGCACATTCAATTCGAATAACGTTAAAAGAGATTTGGTGCTCCGGACACTTATACTCACCATCGAATGCAAAATATTAACACTTCTTCGTAGCAGGCGATTGCAGAATCCGTACTTGATCAGAGAGGAGAAAATAATAGATGATATGATGAAGTTGTTCTCGGAGCAGGTGAAACGGCAGTACATAATATATTACCCTAAATATCTGATATTGAAAGCTTGGCTTCAGCAGCTTAAGAGGCATCAGATATTGTCCAGGAGGACTCTGAAAAGGGCGATCTTCATGTGCGAAAAGCACGATAACATTTTGCTCCTGTGTCATGCCATTCAATTGAAAAACATCTGGAGCGGCGCCATTGGTTTCAATTATTCCGAAAAATCTCAAAATCACTACAACATAGCAGATTCTTATACCATGAAAGAATTTTCTCAGCTTTTGTATCCGTTGCCCACGGAGTGATATAAATATATATTCAATAAAAAATACGTTTTTCTCTGAAATGTTAATTTTATTCAACATAAGAATGTTTACAATTAAAGGAAGCACCGGAAGGAATCAACGAGGACGGTAAAATAGATGAAGAGTACATAGAGTCTATTCGGATGGGAACGACTGTTGCCACCAATGCGTTGCTCGAGAGAAAAGGTGAACGGATGGTATTCGTGACGAATGAAGGTTTCAAAGATATTTTACTGATTGGGAATCAAGCAAGATCAAAGATCTTCGATTTGGTAAGTATAATTTAAATTATTTATTTGCTAATGTAATACGCATGTTTTAGAATATCCAAAGACCTGAACTTCTGTACGAGGATGTCATCGAAGTTGATTGCAGGGTCATCCCTGTCCTCAATAACGAATGTCAATTGAATAGTTTGTCGAAAAAATGGCGCGTCGCCGCTGGTAAGACCGGCGAAATGTTCTACGTCGTCAAAGAATTAGATCTGGACAAAGTGGCGTTTGAACTGTTGAAAATTAGGCAAACCGGTATTGATAGTATAGCGGTTGCTTTAGCTCACAGTTATTCCTTCACCGAGCAAGAACTTGCCATTGGTGATATAGCTAAATCAATAGGTTTCGGACATGTCTCACTCTCGCACGAAGTGATGCCGATGGTGCGTCTGGTTCCACGTGCTTTCACCGCTTGTTCTGATGCCTATTTGACTCCTCACATTAAACGATATTTGCTGGGATTTGCAAAAGGCTTTAGCGAATGTTTGCACAATACGCGCGTTTTATTCATGAAGAGCGACGGTGGTTTGACTGCAATGAACGACTTTAATGGATCGAAAGCCATCCTCTCTGGTCCAGCCGGCGGTGTCGTCGGGTACAGTTTCAATCTCGCATCTTAACATAATTGCTAATTTAGTAATCGAAACATCTTACCTTAGGTACGCAAAGGCCATGTGGATGAAGGAAACGGAACATCCGGTGATCGGATTCGATATGGGTGGAACATCAACCGATGTTTCGCGGTATGCCGGAAACTACGAACATATCTATGAAAGTGTTACCGCTGGAATTACGATCCAGTCACCGCAATTGGATGTGAACACTGTTGCCGCAGGCGGAGGATCTATGCTTTTCTACAGGTTAGGCTCCCTTCAATCCCTGCTTGGTTAGCAAACTAAATTGAAATATTTCAACAGATCTGGACTGTTCGTTGTGGGACCGGAATCTGCCGGAGCTAATCCTGGCCCTGCTTGCTATCAGAAGGGCGGTCCATTAACTGTTACAGATGCCAACTTAACGTTGGGCCGTTTATTGCCTGAATATTTTCCAAAAATTTTCGGACCCGAAGAAAATGAATCTCTCGATAAAGAGATAACATTATCGAAATTCGGGGATATGGTGTTCGGCATGGAAGTACCGGTACGTCCATTTCACAATCGATCACCAATAAATGTTGCATGTAATATGTTTATTATTTTTGAAGAGAACTGTAGAGGAGATTGCGATGGGTTTCATTCGAGTTGCAAATGAAGCCATGTGCAGACCGATTCGAGCTTTGACTCAGGCCAAAGGTTACGATACAGCCAACCATGCATTGGCCTGTTTCGGTGGTGCAGGAGGGCAGCATGCGTGCGCGATCGCAAGATCTCTGGGAATTAAAGAAGTTTTAATTCACAAATATGCGGGTAAGTGTGCACCTGCTTTTTCTTTGCTTCAAAACATTTGTAAACATTTTTAACTTTAGGCATACTTTCCGCATACGGAATCGCGTTAGCCGATGTCTTGTACGAAGTTCAGGAACCGTGTTCAAAATACTACGAGGAGAATAATTTCGATTACTTCGATAAAAAATTTCTTGAGATGGAGTTGAAATGTGTTGCAGCATTACGAAGTCAGGGCTTTAAACAAGATCGAATCGTACTGCAACGATATTTGCATATGAGGTACGAAGGTACTGATTGCGCCCTGATGTGTTCTGCTAAACGTAGTACTGATCAGTCTAAATATGGTGATTTCATGCTTCCATTCGTGGAACGCTACCAGACCGAGTTCGGATTTAATATCGATTGCCCTGTCGTGGTGGATGATATCATTCTGAAGGCAATAGGCAAGACTTCTAGATGTCCAGAGAGGCACTTGGCAGCCAGCAATAAGTATGAAGCGGTGCATGAAAAGACCACAAATGTTTATTTCGAAGATGGTTACAAGGAAACGAAAGTATTTTTGCTGAGTAAATTGTTGCGCGGTAATATCATTAGAGGACCGGCTATTATCATGGACAACCTTAGTACCATCCTGATCGAACCCGGATGCAAGGCTACTGTAACGAAATATGGCACTATCAAGATCACGATCGGCGACGTGATGACGAAGGAAATCAGCAAAGAGCTGGATTCCATTCAGCTCAGTATATTTAGCCACAGATTTATGAGCATAGCCGAACAAATGGGACGAATATTGCAGCGGACTGCTAAATCGACCAACATAAAGGAACGCTTGGACTTCTCGTGCGCATTGTTCGGCCCCGACGGTGGCTTGGTTTCCAATGCCCCTCACATACCTGTGCATTTAGGCTCAATGCAGGAGGCAGTCCAGTATCAATTGAAAACCCGCAAGGATATAAAAGAGGGTGATGTGATTCTGTCCAATCATCCGGCAGCAGGTGGTTCGCATTTACCAGATTTCACAGTGATAACGCCAGTTTTTCACGAGTAATTCATTCGATATTTTTTTTCATTGCTCCAGTTGCGGTAATTTTTTTTTTCTTTTTACGCAGATCGAATCCGCATCCAATTTTCTTTGTTGCGAGTCGCGGTCATCATGCAGATATCGGTGGTATAACGCCGGGTTCGATGCCTCCACATTCGACGAGTCTGGATCAGGAAGGTGTGGCCTTCAAAAGTTTCATCATCGTTAAGAACGGTAAATTCCAAGAAATCGAATTTACCGCTGAAATAGTAAAGGCTGGTGGAAGAAATCTGCAAGATAATATTAGCGATCTGCAGGCTCAAGTGGCGGCAAATCAAAAGGGCATTCAATTGGTCAAAGAATTGATCGGCCAGTATGGAATAACGGTGGTCCATGCTTACATGCAACATATTCAGGACAATGCCGAACTGGCCGTCAGGGAGATGCTACGGAATGCCACCCAAGATGCACGCAGACAATGTCGCGAAGTGGAAGCCGAAGACTTAATGGATGATGGAACGATGATCAAGTTGAAAGTGGAACTGGACGAGAAGAAAGGTTCCGCTATTTTTGATTTCACGTACGGTTCATATGAGCGCTGCTCATTCATATATTACATTTACATTTTGGTTAAATTTTCAGTGGAACCGGTTTGGAAGTGTGGGGTAACTGCAACGCTCCCAGGGCAATAACTTTGTCCGCGATTATCTATTGTCTGAGGTGCATGATCGGACACGATGTACCTCTCAATCAGGTAACTGAAGATATTATAATCCTATCGAATCAATTATTCATGACGTTGTTTGCCAGGGATGCCTGACGCCTGTTGAAATTATCGTGCCGAAAGGATCGATACTGGATCCAAGCGAAGGAGCCGCTGTGGTCGGCGGCAACGTGCTCACATCCCAGCGAATTGTAGATGTCGTGCTGAAAGCTTTTCAGGTGTGCGCCGCCTCGCAAGGTTGCATGAATAACATTACTTTCGGCGACGAAAAGTGGGGTAATTACGAGACCGTAGCCGGAGGGAGCGGAGCGGTGAGCACGACAACATAACTCGGAACTGATGTTCACGTTTCGCTGATTGATAATGTGTCTAGGGTCCAAACTGGAACGGCATTTCCGGTGTTCACACCCACATGACCAACACCAGGATTACGGACATCGAGCTATTGGAGCTGCGCTATCCCATTTACGTGATGAAATTCAAAATACGCGAAGGATCTGGGGGCGCCGGTCGTTACCGTGGAGGAGATGGGGTCGAAAGGGAACTAATGTTCCGCACGCCGGTCACCCTGTCCGTTCTCACAGAACGTCGTGTGCTTCAACCGTACGGCCTCAAAGGTAATTAATTGCCATCAGCGTCCGTCCCTTCAGCCCCCACGATAATGGACCTAACAAATTTTTTGAGATGTGTAAACACAAATTAGCTTTTGCCTCAAATCGCATCTCAAACATTAAAATATTAAAATCAGTTTATTTGATGATAAATAAATTGATATACCAATTACAATTTTTATATTTAGGTGGTGAGTCTGGCGCCAGGGGATTGAATACGCTGAAGAGGGCCAACGGGCACATGATTAATTTAGGGTCCAAAACCGCGATTAACGTGGAGCCGGGGGTAAGTCAATATCTGCACTTTTGTAAAGTTTAATTGCGAAGCGCGATTCGATTAAAGTTTCGGTGCTTCCGCATATTATCGATCATTTTTTTAATAACTTCTATTCTGTTGGATCGGATCGTGTTTTTTTTTTGTTATTTCCATTGTCCAAAAGGGTTGTTTAGATTTGAAGCATTGCGACAACAAAGCCCTCGACCTCGCAATAAAGCGTTTTATTTCGGTGCAATGTGAAGGAATGTCGCGTTTTATTTATTTTTCAGTTTTTGCTGTTACCTTCACATTTTCTTTTTTTTTTGTAATAATTCTTCGTCTTTCGTCTCAGCAAACGTTTCACGCAATTGGACGTGCACGTTACAACTTCTGTTCTATCATCCGCACGATGTTATTAAAAATGACCAAGCTTTACACTTTTTCAACAATGGACTGTTGGCAAATTTCACAATTCTAGATTACTCTGTTCACGTTTTAATAAAAGACAAACATCAGCGTAGCGTGTATTCATAAATACGAAACAAAAGGATTCTTCTTATTTTAAAAAAAAATATATCAAACATAAACCGGAAAAAAAAATTATATAAATATTTTCCGTTTTTACGTATGATGTTTTTTTAATACAACTTTCGTAAAATTCGAAACGAATATTGAATAGACTTAAAAATGTTCCAGATGAATATTGCAGAACTTCTAAATCTGCATAATCCTTGCTGAATGTGATCTTGCATTATAATGCTATATAATTTTGACCACTTTCGAGAATTGAAGATGTCTTCATAAATATCGTAAATAGTCTTTTGATTTTAATATTTTATCAAGTAAAAAACATCATAAAATATTGTAACTTCAAAACGATACCAAAATCATATCTTATAATCTGGATACTTAACTTGTGATCGAAAAGTAAGATTTAACTTGATGTTAGGATGATTGAATTTTGGATTTAAGAAATCTCTTCGAATCCTCCTGTCCCCGTTTTTCTTTTGACCGTCCGAATGCATTCCACACCCGGTACGTGCAAATAACTTATTCAAAACATCGTCCTTTGGATTTATACGAGCAGCCACGTGCGTATCACATTTATTATGCACGCAGAATACGTACGTACGTAACGTATTTTTTTCCCTTCCTTTGTTGCGTCTCCACGTTTCGAGTATTCTCATCTCGGTTTCGCTCTCGCAACGTGAATAAAGGGATAATAATTGAAGGGGGCATTTCTCAGGTCGTATCGATCGTCAATTATATCCGGATAACTCGATCGCTCTCAAAGGGATTCCCGCAGGACGAACGGGTAGACATCAATTGCCTTTACCGTGAACACAAAAACTGAAATAATAACATCTTCGGTAATGCTATTAGCTGAAATATTGCAAAGGCGGTACCTACATCCATCATCAGATTTGGTGAAATGGCTTTTTGCCACTGGAAGAGAGCGAGCACGCCATTTCATATTCCTGTTGAGGATTTTTTTTTTCAGGTCACCGGGACTTTCAGGAGGAGAACTAAAAGCTTTCGGTTGGTGAATCTGTTGGAAAACATATTGCATCTAGTCAGGCAAACCTTTAGTTCTGTGCGCGACTCGCGGAAATAATAGATTACTTGGTAGAGGAGGAGCGCTGAATATTGAATAATTTAACGGGAAAAGCCATCAACGTAAATTAAAATTGATTTCCAATTTATGAAAAGCGAGAATGTGTATTATATAAAAGAGAGAAAGAGCAACGATTTCTCGGGAGGTGTCGATGCAGCCGACTTTGTGTAATTTTGATTGATGAGCCCTTGTCGGCAAGATGCTGTTGTGAAATTCCGTTTCTCTTCTTATTTTGATCATCCATCTACTGCGACAAGTGTTTTTTTTTTGTCGTTGTCTCACCACCAAACTAAGAGATAAACAACTTTTGTTATAGTGCTATTATTCAGATACAAACAATGTAGAACACTTGCAACAATACTTACAAAAAAAAATTCTAATCTAAAGGTCTAGTAACAAAGTTTAAAAGGTTTCCATTCATTTTTTTTTTGTAATAAAGTGAAGTAACGAAGTTCGGTTGCGCCCATTATTTGGAAAATAATTCGTGAGGTGAGAGGAACTGTCTTTTGACTTACGCTGCTCTTGAAGTTATACACAGCTGTGATTAATTGCATCCATATATCATCAACTTAATTAACTTCTGAAGCTTGAGTAGTTCTTTCTTTCTATATATTTTAGCGCAGACTCTCATTATTTTTTCCGTATTTCTCTACGTTGCTGCCATAATTTATTTTTTTTTGTAATGGATGAAGAAAAATCTGCGAAAAATTAAATTTATTTAATTGAATCTGTATTAATAAAATATGTGTTTCAGGATATATTCGAGATACTTACACCGGGCGGCGGAGGATACGGAGTTCCAGGAAAAAGGAATTCACCACCTACTGTTCTTCCCACACCCAAAACGCATATCGAGAGAGGTAGTCTGCACATATTCAAGCATCACCAGGAAAGCGCTTAATCTTTTGATCAAATTAATTCTATGCAAGTTTATTATATAATTTACTATATTCCATTTATGTTTGCTTTAGTAAAGAAATATATGTTATTGTCTCTTTTTTTCTCCTCCAATAAACTAATTGATGTTAATTAATTACTTCATAACTGGTGTCCCAGTTATAGATTGACAGCTCTTAGTCAGAACTGTCAGATGTCATTTTGAAAAATGTCAGCTTAACTTGGTACTTATTATTCTTATTAAGCATTGTTTTCTGTTTATATTTAACTGTTAATTATTAAAGATGGGATACGTGAAATATTGGAAAGGAAATAAATAATGAGATTTTCGAGTAAAACGATTTCGTAATATACGGTTTTTATTTTATACAAGAATTTGTTTACATATTTACAAAGACACCAAATATATGGCGATTATATAATTTACTAATGTTGCGGTTATCGCAACGAGAATCAATATGCATTATTATAATTAATTTAATATGAAGAACCCACATGCATGTCACACACTTTTTTGAAGAGTCAGAGACAGAGAGACAGGTTGTTATATAAATGTTGGTTTTTGGGAATTATTCTATTTCGGCTCTGGGCTGGAGAAAAATAGATGAAATGAAGAGGGCATGAGATATATTTAAATATAAAAATATGTATTGTATCGTGAGCAACTTTGGAGGAATAAGAAATGTAATGGGTTTGCGCGATTGTCTTTTGGTTTTATCGGCAGAATTATCACGTGTGAAATTCGCTGTCGCAGGTTTGGGTCGTTTGTTCGATCTCCGTTCTGTCGTCCAACGTTTTCGAGAGAGTTCTCAAGAATTGCCGAGGTTCTCGCCGCTTGTACGGCTCCCACTCGGCCTTCGGTAAATGTCAGTGGGTTACTATGACATCCGGTGCAGACTTTGTGGTTTGCACGCTGTACGGACGTCGCATCTCCTCGTCCATCTCGATCTTGGCCTCCGCACGGAATTTGGTCTCCTTCTTGTAGCCGAAAGTGCTGAAGGGTGCCGGAGGACTGGGCTTAGAGGTGATGCTGTGACTGGGGGTGCTGTGTTCCGAGTTGTTGGAGAAGAGCGATTCTCGTGTCTGACAGGCGCTGTCGCACATCTCGGGCGTTTGCACCTCCACCTCGAATCCTCTCTGATTGTACACATCACCATTGATGGAGTGTTCGTTTCGGATGAGGATTGGTAGCAGCTCACCACCCGGCACATAGCACGAGGTATTCGTGAGGACGTTGGATGTGGCGAAATGATTCGAGTCCGAAGAATGCGTGCTGCTGGATCGGGACCGAATCGATACCTTAGTTTTGTTCTTCTGCTCCATGTGCTCCTGCTGCTTTCCCAGCTGATTCAGTTCCTGCTCTCGGCTCTCCCTAACGTATTCCTGCAACAAAAGAATCCAATTACTATTTTTGATTACATTACATTTCCATACTGATCAAACATCACATTCTGACAATATATTCATTATAAATATCACCAAACAGATGCATCGGACTATTCACGAAAAGAAATATTTTAGTCTGAGTTAATTGGGATTTTGTAAATTTTCCAACATGAGAAAAGTTAAAGAAATGAAATTTAAAATTTAAAATAATTTGAAATTAATAATAATTTGTATCCAAAAATCACTAAAACTAATTAAAAATAATAGCCCAGACATTGAATAAATCTTTGCAGTTTTTGTTACTATTCTTTATCGATGTTATTTGGAATAAATGATTTTTTCATCGTCTAGACTCGAGACTGGAATTTTCTACACTTCTTTTTTATGACTTTTTACTACATTTCATTCATCTTCATTCATTGTTCGTGCGTATTTCCGAGAAATGCTATAGAATTAATCTGTGCTGTTTTTTGTGGTTGTTCCTTATCGATGTGTGTTTAGAATAAATTATTTTTTATTATCGTCTGATACGAGACGGAATTTTCTACACATCTTTTTTTATACATTTTACTACGTTTCATTCATAATAGTACCTATTTCCGAGAAATGACTGACAGTTTCGATTTTTTTGCTGCATTCCTTAAATTTTTTGTCAAATTTATTTCAAATCAATGAATGAATTCAATATAATTCTATTTATTTACAAGTTGGTTGCATAATTTATATTTATTAATTAAAAATAACCAAAATTAATTATTATTTCTCTATTAAAATAAATTATTTAATAAATTATTACTTTATATTTATTTACTTTATAAATACATCAAATTTAAACAAAGAGATTAATTGCAACTATAAAATTATATAAAATAAAAATTTACGAGAAATTAATTGATTTATTTATTTTTTGTAAATTAAGTACAAATTTATTTCTTTTATGACACTGTCAAATTATTTTGTGATAATTTTGGGCTATATCATTATATCACTATAATGATACATTTAATTTATGATACAAATTATTATAGTGTTCTACGAATTATGACCTACACTATCGATTAAACACACTACAATTTCATGCTTGCATTAGACATCATTCAACTAATGCGCTTGATGAGCAAATACTATTTGGCAAATTCTGTAATATGATTATAAACTGACTACACGTGCACAATAATACTACTAATTAAATATTTCATAATTAAATAAGAAAAAAAAGTAATCATACTGGAATTTAATTAATGTTCGCAGCATACACTTATATTATGTTCTTGATGATACGTAATGTAATTCAAAGCGGCAAATGAATAAAAGGATGCTGCTGGTTGCACTGATTTCATCTGCATCTCTAGAACAGTTCTCAAAGTTTTAATTTATATTTGCTCTGATGTCGAGCGGTATATTTGCGTGTGGTGTATTTACTACGCAGCTGCAGACTTAATTAAAAGCTATAACAGCTAGTGAGAATATTACTTAATGTCAAGAATATGTTAACATTTAAAAAATAGGCAGCTTCTATGCATTTCCATTAAGCGTCACTATTAATTGGGTCGAAGTGGTTTGCACATAATGGATGATACCATTGAACAGGAAGATCAATTTGCTATACGCATTTAGTATACTAATTATAATGCGGATGTGGTGTTAAAATTTGAAAAAAAAATAAGATAATAAGTAAATTTCCTCATTTCTTCATATTTCGTGGTATGGACATAACAATTGTAAATTGTAAACTACTTTACTTACTTTTATATAACATACAAAAAATTCAATAAAACTTTGAAACTATTCTCTAATTTTAAAATTTTGATATATAAGTAAATATTTAAAAATTTTACATTATCGTTTGAATTCGATCTTCATCTCTCCAACCATGGGGTTACATAACCATAGCAACTGTCTTAAATGAGACGTGTGCTCTTGTGTCACCCTGACAGATATATTGACAGATATTTCTTTTTTGAAGATTGAACGATTTAACTTAAATTAACGGATGTCTTCTCTCATTTAAAATGCAATTAAAATTGAATATTGAAATCTATTTTTCAAAATACAATCAAAATAAAAAATGAGCATGATGACCTTAAGCTGATTTAAACGTCAAATGTTGACGAGGCAAATCCGATGTTGCTGTTGTTTTTTTTTTGTAAATTTAATAAAAACGAATTTTTTTTGTTTTGTGAAATAATGAGGTGAAAGGGAATTTTAATTAATCCCTCAAGAGGTCCGCGTAGGACGATGATAACCTTAATTTATCTTTATATAATGTCTTATGAAATCGTCGCTCTCAGGCTAAAATATCGTGCCGTCTCGTTGCTGACATCTTAAATCTTTGGTTGGCCAAAAAAAAAAAATAGGAGATGATACTCCTCAGTCGTCAATTAATGTCCTCCCCTCAGGATAAATGATGAGGTTTACTTTAATCGAAGAGTAATAAACAGAAGACCTAACCAAAATTAATGGTGTTAATAAGCCAACATTTTTCGTGGTTCTTACCTGTATTGTTCGGTGGTCCCTGACAAGTTTCTTGATACAATTGAAGAGGAACGTACAGCACATGCCGGATAGGATGAGGGAAAATATCACCATGATGATGATGATGTGGTTCTCACTGAGCGGCATCGCTTTGTTGTTCTGAAAATGTATTAGACGATTAGAGGTCGGAGTGGACGTTAAGTACGTATTATGTAATGCCAGAGGACGTTTCGCATATGTACAGTGAGTGATATGACACCTGCAGACCGACCTCAAAAGCACTTAAAATATATAATTAAAAGGGACGTAACTCTTTGGATGTTACACTTGTGCGTCGAAGCAAAATCTTAATTGCAATTTTGTCAGAGAGGGAAATCTGTGTGCAAAAAAAAAATAAATAAAAATAAAACGAGAAGAAAATGAAAAAGAAGAAAAAAAAAAACATCGAGTCGTGTAATAAAATTAGCAATCTCACGAACTGCAAATGGAAATGGCGATTGCGTGAAAACTTAATTAGAGTCAGGGTCGTGTAACGCGACCCCGATTTTAACGTCTTCCCCCCTCGATTTCTAATTAAAATCAAATCAACTTCGTGTATAGATCGGAACTATAATTAATGTACAATTTCCAAATTCATTTATTTAAAAACGTGTAACAAAAAAAAAAATAGATTGGATTGGATATGGTTACTACTACAACTTAAATTAAAACTGTGTTACGGAATCGTGTGATCTACTGTTCTGTTAAAGTACTAATTGATACGATCTACAATTCGATATGACATCGTGTGATGGAGCGGTTAGATCAGTCCACTGTTAGAAAATCCAACAAACAAAATGATTCGTTAAACTTGTATCTACTACCAAAGTTCAAAAGTTCAATATTATATTTCGTGTGTGTGCGTGTGTTCGCTTTTGTGTTGAACAAAAGTGAGGGGAAATCAATACAAAATAGGTAAATAAATAAAGAAAACGGAAAAGTAATCAAACACAGATCTTTTTTTTTTTCAAATAACTCGAAAACTTGATGGAAGCGGACACGATTAAATTGATTAAAGCTCGCTTGTGATTTCATCGGCTTACCATAAGTCCTCCCTATAAGAACAAATAGACATTAAATTGATAAACGAAACGGGACACAAGCCACAATAATTAGTTATTATTTACTTATTGCGCACAAACATTACATAAATTACTTTATAATCCATTACACAAAAAAATCACTTTAAGGGTTGCACTGCTTTACTTATTACTCATGAAGACTTAGCTGTAATTTCAGTTGCCTTTTTAACATTGCAGTCAGTAGCATATTACAGGCGGATATATCCGCCCTAAGATTTACACAATTTTTATCGCAAGAACTGATTAACCATTTGCAAATAAGAGGCGGATATATCCGCCCTATCCTTTACACAGAAGACTACCTTTATTGTATTCCTTTGCGGTGGCGCAGTCATCAAATCTTAGTTCAACGGTAGCTCTTAATGAGGAGCCACAAGTTTTTTTCAGAGCTTTGACATTATTGAAATAAATAAATCGATATAAAATAAATTATCATTTAATTACATAACAGTTTATTTTAATGAGTGCAACCCTTATATATTTTTTTTTTGATAAGGATTAATATAACAGCAAATAATAGTTAATGCTTTTCAATTGACGGACGCTTTAATGATTCACAAATTGAAATTGTAAAAAATATATAAAATGTTGCATCGTATTCATGAGAACATTAATAAAGTACAATTCACGTTTTTTGTATAATTTTCACCTGCGCAACGAAAATTATTTTATGCTACAAAGAATATGTTACATTTGCAGAATCAAGAAGTAATTGCGCCATTAGCGCGACGATTGCAATAAACATACTGTTCTGTAAAGTGCATTCTTTTCTTTGTCGTTTTCATTTAGAAAAGTGAATGAAACTTCTCAAAAGGATGCAATTAAAAACGAATAAATTTAATTCAGTCCTAGAAAATATTAAAAAATAACTAAAGTTTTCAAATTATCATAAAAAAATACGTTTTAAAAAGGATAGTTCATTGCTGTAATTAATTTATTTTTATATATTAAGCCAAAAATACCGTTTTATTTTTACCTGACAAAAAACCGGCTTTTAAATTATATAAATAATTTTCTAAACCAACAAACCCTAGCAAATATGTTTTATAATTATTTTAGTTTTTTTACAAGATAAATCCATTCAAAATGATTTCCACTAAAAATACATTGGAAATACTTTTTTTTTGTGATATTTTTATTATGTTTGGAACTTAATTCTCTTATGCATTGAATTTTTGTAAAACGATTTCGAACTAGTATTTCGTTTCGTTTAATATTTTTTTGTTAAATAAAAATTGTGTGGACGTTTCTGTTCAATTATGAAGATTGAGTAACGTGAATTTGGGTTTGTGAACCATCAAAGCTTCTTCGGATTAAATTGGTGCAGTATGAATTGACTTACATCACAGTCGTCTTCGTCCCATCGGAATCGGCAATTAAAGCGGCCGTTACACTTGAGATCGATGGAAATGCAGGTGGCATCTTCGCAGTTGAACTCATCTGCTGCACATTCGGAATCTGGAACGGATAAAGAAGGTATGATTCAAATGTGTGTTCATGCTTATATAACGAGATCCTGAGGGAGTGCGTGAGGATGCGGATAATGGGCGAAAAGGCTTCCTTCCACCTCCCATTACGTGAGGTGTGTGCGATTAAGATCTATTTTCGCGTGCAAACACTGCGTGCTGCGAAACTAATTTGCAACTGCCGTAAACTTATCGCAGTCTCGAAAATTTACATTCGCAAGGATTTTCAGGGATCGCGCGGAACGTGCGGATGGAATGGCTTGTTGCAGATTCTGGAATTTCGGAAGGCTTCAGTCGCATTTCAATGTGTGTGTATACTCACTGGATTTATCGTTCTCTCGGTATGCCGTGAAAAGGGCTTCGAACGTGGATTTCGCGCTGGCCCTTGGCTCTGCGAAGAACCTAATGAACATTATGTTATTCTTGGAGCTAACTGTGTCCGCAATTGATCCGCAGAAGTTCTTGTCTCTGGATGGTATATCCGTCCTATCCGAGAAAACGTCCACGAAATTGCTGTCACAATCATTAGGTCTCGCCAACGAGAACAATTTGAAAGACAACTGGATCTGAAACAATACAAAAAAAATCCATTTAAAATCTACATTATTATTACTAAATTTGGAATATTTTTTATTACAATCGCAAGTTAGAAAATGGACTTCCACCACTAATATTAACAAAAGTTTATTTAATACCTTATTATATAATTAGGATTTGTTTTGACTAATGAAATATGTTAACGTTTCTCCTAATTAATTACCTTCGAAACTTCGTTACATTTGTTATACATTAATAATGCTCCTTTCAAAATAATTAATTGTGTTTTCTTCTCTTATTATTTAAAAAAAAACTGTTTGCTGCTCTCGACTCTCTTAATTACATTACTAATTAATCATTATTATTTAAAAAAAAAAATACATTGTTCATCATGTTTATTGATTTTACAAATCAGCATGATTAAAAACATAAAATGCATATTTTCAGTTTAAAAAATATTTGAAATTTATCATATTAGTAAAAATAAATTTAATATAATCGTTCGGCGGATATATCCGCCATGTCCTTTAACTATTTCATAACAATTTCAAATATAATTGATCTAGGAAATTTGTTATTTTTTAGTTGTACAATTTTGTATAATTTGCACAAATATTGTTCAATTTGCGATTTGAAGAAAATATATTGCGAATATTTATTCTTCGTTGAAGAAATGATTATTATTATATATTCCGTTTAATATCAATTCCTCCCCGTACATTCGTTGTACAACATATGTATCGATCTTTTGCGCACTCTTTGCAGACCAAATATTTACAGAGGACCGCTTATGAAATCAACCCGAATAGAATAGAAAACAATGGACTTCATTGTGTTCAGGTCAAACTCTCAAAATACTGGCTGAGCACGAATGAAAACAAGATAATTAAATTGAGCGACAAAAAAAGAAGCGTTCTCACGAACTCCACTGTTTGTTTTACTCCCGAAGAAGTTTCACTTGATAAAATATTAGAGACCAATTGAAAGTTGAACATTCGAAATGTATTTTATTTCATGTTAAAGTTACTGTTGCTTTATGAATTCAATCATGAAAAGATAAATCTAAAAAGTATTACAGTTCAATCAATTCTTCTTAATAATTAGGAATTCTAGAAAATGTAGGAAATAACACATTTTTAAAATAATTTCATAAAAAAAACGTAAATTATTTTAATAGTAATTTTAATAGTAATAGTAATTAAAAAGTGGCGCTTCGATGATTGCGCTACCACAATTTTGCATATGCGTAATGTCATGTATAAAGTATATGGCGGATATATCCGCCGCTTAATTTTTGTATAATAGTTTGTACTAAATAATTAATATGGATAGTTCATGTAATTTAATATATGTTTAGCTTAAATTCCTTGATTTACTTCGTATTTTATTTACACGATTTCTCTTTTATACGGTTTTTAAAATATATCTATTTCCCGATTAACACAGTACGATTTCAGTTTTACACGGTTCTACAATTATGTATTTAATATAAACAGGAAGAGTGTTTTCAATGAGTAGATTGTAGTTTGCATAAGCGTAGTTACATGTTTAAAGTATTTGGCGGATATATCCGCCGCTCGATTTTTGTATAATAGTTTTTACTGAATAATTAATATCGTTAGTTTATATAATTTAAAATATGTTTAGTTTAAATCCCTTGATTTATTTACTCGATTTCACTTTTAAACGGTTTTTATAATTATGTATTTAATATAAACAGGAAGGGTGTTTTCAATTAGTAGATTGTTGTTTGCTCTTTAACGCTTCTAATAATAAGCAGAGATTATGTGTGCGGATTATTAACGGTAGCGTAAATTGTTAATTGAAGGGGTGCGCTTTGTTTGGACTTGAGTTTTGTCATCTGGAATGAACGGCAAACAAGAGTCGTCGATCCGCTTCCGCTGGTCAAACGATCTTTAACTCCTTTACACTTTTTCGTCCTTTTAGGTAAACACTCGTATCAAATGGAACTTTAAAACTCACCCTCCATCCTTCCTTGACGGTGATCACCCAAATGCAGTCAATCGGAAGTTTATACCTCTCGTTGAATGTCAGTGTCTCGTTGCTTATATCGGACTTCTTTGGGAATCCTTCGTCTCCACCAACTGGAATGATGCAAGGCCTCACCTCAGGCGGAGTTGATGCTACAAACACATAATTTATATTACAATTTAATCAAATATAAAACTGCTCCAAATACATCCACAATAATTTAAACTGATAAAATAAAATTGGCTTTAATTTCAGAGCATAGGAAATGTAAAAAGGAAATTTAAAAAAAATATGAGAACATGGAACGAACGTTAAACGAACTTTATTTTTCAAAAGCTACACGGGAGATAAACAACGTGGAAGCAAATTTATCGCGTCGAGACGTTACAATTTTGTAGTTGCCGGACATTCATAAAGTTGGAAACTGTACATGACCAGAAAGTTTTTATTGATACAACGGTTCGACGCTTTGCGCTATAAATATTAACTGTTTCAATTTTTGCATACCATTGTAGCATATTTTCAGAAAGTTTATTATAAATAGATAGATAGAAATAAACACATATTTTTGATGATGTTGGATTTCAGGGGAATCCCCTATTAATAAAACACAAAATAGGAACTAATTCAAAATTGTTAATTTTTTTTTACAAATTTATGCAAATAATTTTTAAAATTAAATGAATAAATAAAACAAAAATCTTTATGTGCATTAATAAAACTAATGCAGTGAAGACAGTAGAACATTAAGTGGAAGAGTTATATCATAAACGTGCAATACCTACAAAATTGTTGCACGTCCGAAAAATGTAATGTATATACACTTCTGCCCGTTTTCGTATTCAGCTCTTTTATGAGACTATATCAATCATTTTGGACTTGTTTTTCTGCTCAGACCAAAAAATAATTCTTATATCTTTTCGCAAATGCAATTAACCTACTTCCCAAATTCCTACTGCTTCAGAACATATTTTATTTATTTCTTTGAAAATACATATTTCAGTGACTGATTTTATTATCAACCTAAACTAATAAATTAAGTTTTTTTTTTAAAGTCAGTTTTATTGATTTAAATATTGAATTTTAATTTTTTATTGACAGTTAATTACTGAAAATACCGGTAAAATTTTATAAGAAATACCGGTAATTTAAAAAAAAAGTCAGTTTCATTTTCATAAACTAAAATAACAAAAATTTTAGTTTTCTACAATTTTAATAAATCAACTTTAATAAATAATTTATTAAAGTTGATGCTGATTATAATAATTAAAACTATTACTTATTTTAAAGGAACTTATAGTTTCTAATTTATTAAATGCAGTTATTCTATTCGGGGATTATGTGTATAATTCTGCATGGCTGAACTTTATACAAAACTTTTAGCGCTCTAAATAACTGAGAGGTTACGATAAAATTATAATTAGGTAGATGAATATGCCACGAAATATCTTACATTTACGGTGGTGCACGAGCTCACATCTAAATCTCTTAAGCCCTTCACTGCATGCGAGTGCATATGCATATTAGATAAGCATTTGACGTTGAAAAATTTATATTTTCTTCTAGGTGGCATCCAGTAATATTTATTTCCTACCGGTGCACACCTTTTACAGATTATTTCATTTATTCTAAATATTTATTTTTATTTATTAAAAATATAAAGAAAAATTGAGATTTTATGAAAGCAAATGGATTTACACCACTATAAAAATTATCAAATTTTAAGTAATCTTACTTAAATAAAATTTAATTGCTTATTAATAAAACTAATTTAATAAAAAAAATAACAAGTTTTTCGTTGAAAATGCAACACAAAAAATCTTCAATTTCAATAAGTTTAATCGTGAAAACTTTGTTCTATTTTTACTGGCTACAATAATTTTTATGTATTAATGTATGATATGAAAATTTATTATTTTGGATCAAATTTTTAGTTTTATATCAAGAAATAAAATTTAACAATTTGTGGATTAACGCCAAAAAATAAGAGAGCATAAAAATAGCGGAATCAATAAATTGTTTATGTTTTTTTTTTATATTTATTTCCAACCGTAATTACACGTAAATTTTGTGTTTGGCATATCAGATTGTAATCTCTGCGCGACAATAAATTGTAAAATGTGTATGAGCCATCCTCGCCGCAGATAACGATGAAACATTGCAGTGCTTCGAATCACGTATTTTATATGCATCCTATACAACCGGAGCTATTTTTAGCCACCGTTTTCACTAAACGAAATGCTTCATTGTATGTAAGATTTCGCCATCCGACGGGAAATAAAATTCGTTATCCCCGGCAGCATTTTATGATGGATCGGTGTGTTTCGCTGGCGAATGTGGGGTTCATCTGTTAAATAGCGTATAGTGCGGGGCGCATTGTGATTTCACTCGTTTTAATTCCGAACGGATCCAACCTAGTGGGAAATGTTTGTTTTCCCCCGGTGTTTCGCCATCACAATGGATGGCCTATTTATTTTTGGGTGGACGCGCCGGGTTCTGGGCGTCGCGACGCGTCGATGATCCCGTTGGCGTCGGTTTATTATGACGGTTGGAAATGCGCGTTGCGTGTCGCTGAGATTTATTGGTTTGCAACTCGGATCACAGCGTACATTAAATATGAATGATATGTGATGATATACAACTAGTTTGTACACTTTGCGAAATTTGCAGTTATTCTAAATCTAAATTTTAATTTCCAAATTTTTTAATATTAAGTAAAAATTATTTATGATATCATATTTATGATATATTACAAATTATCATTCTTAAGATGATAGACAAATGTTGGTATAGGTTGAAGGACACAAAATGTGGGTGGACAGACTGGATATAAAAGTTATTGAAAAATTAAGAAGAAGTTGCTTGTAAATAAATTGTAGAAAAAAAGGTTTGTACTTACATGATGTAGGTCTTGGTACGAATTCGTAGACGGCTTTAAAACCTTTGTACTCGATGTTCTCGTCTGACCGGAAATGAATCCAGAGGTGACGGTCGGAGGATGTGAGCATCGGAGGAAAATCGAAACCGCAGAAAGGCTGCATAATCAGATTGTTGTAGCCGTGAGCGCCATCCCGAACCTCCAGGTAATCGTTCCTGCAATCCTGACTGGGCTCCAGTTCGAACCAGTCTCGAAAATCTAGTTTTATCAGATGGCCCTCGGGTGCTGTAAGAAGGAAAAATTGCAATGATGAAGAGATGTTTGGTGTCTTGGTCATGTGAGATGGCTCTTCGAGCATGGAGTGGAGTTTTCAATAAGAGAGTATAAATGCAGGGTAGAGCGATGGTAGAGCATATATCACGTTGAGCTCGGTGATGTATCATCGCGCTTTATGCTCGCCAAAAAACTTTCCGCTGAACACGTCTCGTTACGTAGTTATTTGTAAACACGTCCCACGTTTTCTTTACAACTCGCTTTTTTCTTTGGCTCACTCATAGTTTCTACTTCAAGTGATTTACATCGACGCTTCCTTGTAACCACTACATATCAATCAAAATTTAGATTCAAGCAACAAATTTATAATTATACTAAAAAATAATTAATTAAAATTCCAACAATTTTGAAACTCGAACAGAAAGTTTGCAAAGTCGAACACATAAACTCGCTTTGCTTAAATTTAAAAAGCACACAAATGACAGCGTATTTACTTGTCATGTAGCATTAAAGATAATTAAAATCTGACATATCCAATCGGCATAAAAAGTTTGCTTTGCTTCATATAAACCATTTCATTTCAGAGGCTGTTACGTGTGAATATTTGCTCTGTTTGATGTGCATTGTAAAACGTCGAGATCTGCAAGTTTATAAATGTTAATCTCCACTGCCAAGAGTCATATGCAAATTATTAACACTACTCGTAAAAAGCATATATTTTTTTAACCTAATCGATTTCAACATGATAATCTAAAAAAGTCACCTAGGCGGATATATCCGCCACTCACTCTAAAGCGTTAATTATGACTTTATTAGTAAATTTGCATTATTATTAAGCCAATAACTAAAAATGGTGTGATATTTAATTATTATTATTAATAATTTGTTATAATTTTAGAGCAGTCATAAATAAAATTCTCTTTAGAGTTCACTGCGATTTAACATCGCTGAGATTACAATAAATGGAAATCCCTTTGCTCCACTTTACGTGCATTTCTATCATCATCCTAATTAGACTCGATTACTTTATATTGCGCATTAAATAAGATTTATTCCTCAAGATATTGTTCACTTTATAATCTTAATATCTCCGGTTCCCTTTAATGTAATTAGTTTTAAAAGAAAATCCACAAGAACTTTACATGAATGAAAATTTCCTTTGATTCATTTTTCAATCAGCAATTTTAATATACGGATTTAGTTTAAAAAAGATTTTAAGCAGTGTCTTCACATTTTTGCTTATATCTCAAAAACTATGCGCGCTATATTATTTATTGAGGTACCAAATTAAAGCTAAAGGTTCATTCTTTAAAACGTGTGCATTGGTATAATTGTAAGGTGTGCCGTTTTCGCGTAATAAGCTGTCAAACTTGAAGAAACGTTTTTTTAAGCTTCGAAAAAGCAGTGTCTTCACATTTTTGCTTATATCTCGAAAACTATGCGCGCTATATTATTTATTGAGGTACCAAATTAAAGCTAAAGGTTCATTCTTTAAAACGTGTGCATTGGTATATTTGTAACGTGTGCCGTTTTCGCGTAATAAGCTGTCAAACTTGAAGAAACGTTTTTTAAGCTTCGAAAAAGCAGTGTCTTCACATTTTTGCTTATATCTCGAAAACTATGCGCGCTATATTATTTATTGAGGTACCAAATTAAAGTTAAAGGTTCATTCTTTAAAACGTGTGCATTGGTATATTTGTAACGTGTGTCGTTTTCGCGTAATAAGCTGTCAAACTTGAAGAAACGTTTTTTTAAGCTTCGAAAAAGCAGTGTCTTCACATTTTTGCTTATATCTCGAAAACTATGCGCGCTATATTATTTATTGAGGTACCAAATTAAAGTTAAAGGTTCATTCTTTAAAACGTGTGCATTGGTATATTTGTAACGTGTGCCGTTTTCGCGTAATAAGCTGTCAAACTTGAAGAAACGTTTTTTTAAGCTTCGAAAAAGCAGTGTCTTCACATTTTTGCTTATATCTCGAAATCTATGCGCGCTATATTATTTGTTGAGGTACCAAATTAAAGCTAAAGGTTCATTCTTTAAAACGTGTGCATTGGTATAATTGTAACGTGTGCCGTTTTCGCGTAATAAGATGTCAAACTTGAAGAAACGTTTTTTTAAGCTTCGAAAAAGCAGTGTCTTCACATTTTTGCTTATATCTCGAAAACTATGCGCGCTATATTATTTGTTGAGGTACCAAATTAAAACTAAAGGTTCATTCTTTAAAACGTGTTCATTGGTATAATTGTAACGTGCACCGTTTTCGCGTAATAAGCTGTCAAACTTGAAGAAACGTTTTTTTAAGCTTCGAAAAAGCAGTGTCTTCACATTTTTGCTTATATCTGGAAAACTATGCGCGCTATATTATTTATTGAGGAACCAAATGAAAGTTAAAGGTTCATTCTTTAAAACGTGTGCATTGGTATATTTGTAACGTGTGCCGTTTTCGCGTAATAAGCTGTCAAACTTGAAGAAACGTTTTTTTAAGCTTCGAAAAAGCAGTGTCTTCACATTTTTGCTTATATCTGGAAAACTATGCGCGCTATATTATTTATTGAGGTACCAAATTAAAGTTAAAGGTTCATTCTTTAAAACGTGTGCATTGGTATATTTGTAACGTGTGCCGTTTTCGCGTAATAAGCTGTCAAACTTGAAGAAACGTTTTTTTAAGCTTCGAAAAAGCAGTGTCTTCACATTTTTGCTTATATCTCGAAAACTATGCGCGCTATATTATTTGTTGAGGTACCAAATTACAGCTAAAGGTTCATTCTTTAAAACGTGTGCATTGGTATAATTGTAACGTGTACCGTTTTCGCGTAATAAGATGTCAAACTTGAAGAAACGTTTTTTTAAGCTTCGAAAAAGCAGTGTCTTCACATTTTTGCTTATATCTCGAAAACTATGCGCGCTATATTATTTGCTGAGGTACCAAATTAAAGCTAAAGGTTCATTCTTTAAAACGTGTGCATTGGTATATTTGTAACGTGTGTCGTTTTCGCGTAATAAGCTGTCAAACTTGAAGAAACGTTTTTTTAAGCTTCGAAAAAGCAGTGTCTTCACATTTTTGCTTATATCTGGAAAACTATGCGCGCTATATTATTTATTGAGGTACCAAATTAAAGTTAAAGGTTCATTCTTTAAAACGTGTGCATTGGTATATTTGTAACGTGTGCCGTTTTCGCGTAATAAGCTGTCAAACTTGAAGAAACGTTTTTTTAAGCTTCGAAAAAGCAGTGTCTTCACATTTTTGCTTATATCTCGAAAACTATGCGCGCTATATTATTTGTTGAGGTACCAAATTACAGCTAAAGGTTCATTCTTTAAAACGTGTGTATTGGTATAATTGTAACGTGTGCCGTTTTCGCGTAATAAGATGTCAAACTTGAAGAAACGTTTTTTTAAGCTTCGAAAAAGCAGTGTCTTCACATTTTTGCTTATATCTGGAAAACTATGCGCGCTATATTATTTATTGAGGTACCAAATTAAAGTTAAAGGTTCGTTCTTTAAAACGTGTGCATTGGTATATTTGTAACGTGTGCCGTTTTCGCGTAATAAGCTGTCAAACTTGAAGAAACGTTTTTTTAAGCTTCGAAAAAGCAGTGTCTTCACATTTTTGCTTATATCTCGAAAACTATGCGCACTATATTATTTATTGAGGTACCAAATTAAAGTTAAAGGCTCATTCTTTAAAACGTGTGTATTGGTATAATTGTAACGTGCACCGTTTTCGCGTAATAAGCTGTCAAACTTGAAGAAACGTTTTTTTAAGCTTCGAAAAAGCAGTGTCTTCACATTTTTGCTTATATCTGGAAAACTATGCGCGCTATATTATTTATTGAGGTACCAAATTAAAGTTAAAGGTTCATTCTTTAAAACGTGTGCATTGGTATATTTGTAACGTGTGCCGTTTTCGCGTAATAAGCTGTCAAACTTGAAGAAACGTTTTTTTAAGCTTCGAAAAAGCAGTGTCTTCACATTTTTGCTTATATCTCGAAAACTATGCGCGCTATATTATTTGTTGAGGTACCAAATTAAAGCTAAAGGTTCATTCTTTAAAACGTGTGCATTGGTATATTTGTAACGTGTGCCGTTTTCGCGTAATAAGCTGTCAAACTTGAAGAAACGTTTTTTTAAGCTTCGAAAAAGCAGTGTCTTCACATTTTTGCTTATATCTCGAAAACTATGCGCGCTATATTATTTGTTGAGGTACCAAATTAAAGCTAAGGTATATTGGTATATTTGTAACGTGTGCCGTTTTCGCGTAATAAGCTGTCAAACTTGAAGAAACGTTTTTTTAAGCTTCGAAAAAGCAGTGTCTTCACATTTTTGCTTATATCTCGAAAACTATGCGCGCTATATTATTTGTTGAGGTACCAAATTAAAGCTAAAGGTTCATTCTTTAAAACGTGTGCATTGGTATATTTGTAACGTGTGCCGTTTTCGCGTAATAAGCTGTCAAACTTGAAGAAACGTTTTTTTAAGCTTCGAAAAAGCAGTGTCTTCACATTTTTGCTTATATCTCGAAAACTATGCGCGCTATATTATTTGTTGAGGTACCAAATTAAAGCTAAGGTATATTGGTATATTTGTAACGTGTGCCGTTTTCGCGTAATAAGCTGTCAAACTTGAAGAAACGTTTTTTTAAGCTTCGAAAAAGCAGTGTCTTCACATTTTTGCTTATATCTCGAAAACTATGCGCGCTATATTATTTGTTGAGGTACCAAATTAAAGCTAAAGGTTCATTCTTTAAAACGTGTGCATTGGTATAAATGTAACGTGTGCCGTTTTCGCGTAATAAGATGTCAAACTTGAAGAAACGTTTTTTTATAAATGTAACGTGTGCCGTTTTCGCGTAATAAGATGTCAAACTTGAAGAAACGTTTTTTTAAGCTTCGAAAAAGCAGTGTCTTCACATTTTTGCTTATATCTCGAAAACTATGCGCGCTATATTATTTGTTGAGGTACCAAATTAAAACTAAAGGTTCATTCTTTAAAACGTGTTCATTGGTATAATTGTAACGTGCACCGTTTTCGCGTAATAAGCTGTCAAACTTGAAGAAACGTTTTTTTAAGCTTCGAAAAAGCAGTGTCTTCACATTTTTGCTTATATCTCGAAAACTATGCGCGCTATATTATTTGTTGAGGTACCAAATTAAAGCTAAAGGTTCATTCTTTAAAACGTGTGCATTGGTATAATTGTAACGTGTGCCGTTTTCGCGTAATAAGATGTCAAACTTGAAGAAACGTTTTTTTAAGCTTCGAAAAAGCAGTGTCTTCACATTTTTGCTTATATCTCGAAAACTATGCGCGCTATATTATTTGTTGAGGTACCAAATTAAAACTAAAGGTTCATTCTTTAAAACGTGTTCATTGGTATAATTGTAACGTGCACCGTTTTCGCGTAATAAGCTGTCAAACTTGAAGAAACGTTTTTTTAAGCTTCGAAAAAGCAGTGTCTTCACATTTTTGCTTATATCTCGAAAACTATGCGCGCTATATTATTTGTTGAGGTACCAAATTAAAGCTAAAGGTTCATTCTTTAAAACGTGTGCATTGGTATAATTGTAACGTGTGCCGTTTTCGCGTAATAAGATGTCAAACTTGAAGAAACGTTTTTTTAAGCTTCGAAAAAGCAGTGTCTTCACATTTTTGCTTATATCTCGAAAACTATGCGCGCTATATTATTTGTTGAGGTACCAAATTAAAACTAAAGGTTCATTCTTTAAAACGCGTGCATTGGTATAATTGTAACGTGTGCCGTTTTCGCGTAATAAGATGTCAAACTTGAAGAAACGTTTTTTTAAGCTTCGAAAAAGCAGTGTCTTCACATTTTTGCTTATATCTGGAAAACTATGCGCGCTATATTATTTATTGAGGTACCAAATGAAAGTTAAAGGTTCATTCTTTAAAACGTGTGCATTGGTATATTTGTAACGTGTGCCGTTTTCGCGTAATAAGCTGTCAAACTTGAAGAAACGTTTTTTTAAGCTTCGAAAAAGCAGTGTCTTCACATTTTTGCTTATATCTGGAAAACTATGCGCGCTATATTATTTATTGAGGTACCAAATTAAAGTTAAAGGTTCATTCTTTAAAACGTGTGCATTGGTATATTTGTAACGTGTGCCGTTTTCGCGTAATAAGCTGTCAAACTTGAAGAAACGTTTTTTTAAGCTTCGAAAAAGCAGTGTCTTCACATTTTTGCTTATATCTCGAAAACTATGCGCGCTATATTATTTGTTGAGGTACCAAATTACAGCTAAAGGTTCATTCTTTAAAACGTGTGTATTGGTATAATTGTAACGTGTGCCGTTTTCGCGTAATAAGATGTCAAACTTGAAGAAACGTTTTTTTAAGCTTCGAAAAAGCAGTGTCTTCACATTTTTGCTTATATCTGGAAAACTATGCGCGCTATATTATTTATTGAGGTACCAAATTAAAGTTAAAGGTTCGTTCTTTAAAACGTGTGCATTGGTATATTTGTAACGTGTGCCGTTTTCGCGTAATAAGCTGTCAAACTTGAAGAAACGTTTTTTTAAGCTTCGAAAAAGCAGTGTCTTCACATTTTTGCTTATATCTCGAAAACTATGCGCGCTATATTATTTATTGAGGTACCAAATTAAAGTTAAAGGTTCATTCTTTAAAACGTGTGTATTGGTATAATTGTAACGTGCACCGTTTTCGCGTAATAAGCTGTCAAACTTGAAGAAACGTTTTTTTAAGCTTCGAAAAAGCAGTGTCTTCACATTTTTGCTTATATCTGGAAAACTATGCGCGCTATATTATTTATTGAGGTACCAAATTAAAGTTAAAGGTTCATTCTTTAAAACGTGTGCATTGGTATATTTGTAACGTGTGCCGTTTTCGCGTAATAAGCTGTCAAACTTGAAGAAACGTTTTTTTAAGCTTCGAAAAAGCAGTGTCTTCACATTTTTGCTTATATCTCGAAAACTATGCGCGCTATATTATTTATTGAGGTACCAAATTAAAGTTAAAGGTTCATTCTTTAAAACGTGTGCATTGGTATATTTGTAACGTGTGCCGTTTTCGCGTAATAAACTGTCAAACTTGAAGAAACGTTTTTTTAAGCTTCGAAAAAGCAGTGTCTTCACATTTTTGCTTATATCTCGAAAACTATGCGCGCTATATTATTTGTTGAGGTACCAAATTACAGCTAAAGGTTCATTCTTTAAAACGTGTGTATTGGTATAATTGTAACGTGTGCCGTTTTCGCGTAATAAGATGTCAAACTTGAAGAAACGTTTTTTTAAGCTTCGAAAAAGCAGTGTCTTCACATTTTTGCTTATATCTGGAAAACTATGCGCGCTATATTATTTATTGAGGTACCAAATTAAAGTTAAAGGTTCATTCTTTAAAACGTGTGCATTGGTATATTTGTAACGTGTGCCGTTTTCGCGTAATAAGCTGTCAAACTTGAAGAAACGTTTTTTTAAGCTTCGAAAAAGCAGTGTCTTCACATTTTTGCTTATATCTCGAAAACTATGCGCGCTATATTATTTATTGAGGTACCAAATTAAAGTTAAAGGTTCATTCTTTAAAACGTGTGCATTGGTATAATTGTAACGTGTGTCGTTTTCACGCAATAAGCTGTCAAACTTGAAGAAACGTTTTTTTAAGCTTCGAAAAAGCAGTGTCTTCACATTTTTGCTTATATCTCGAAAACTATGCGCGCTATATTATTTATTGAGGTACCAAATTAAAGTTAAAGGTTCATTCTTTAAAACGTGTGTATTGGTATAATTGTAACGTGCACCGTTTTCGCGTAATAAGCTGTCAAACTTGAAGAAACGTTTTTTTAAGCTTCGAAAAAGCAGTGTCTTCACATTTTTGCTTATATCTGGAAAACTATGCGCGCTATATTATTTATTGAGGTACCAAATTAAAGTTAAAGGTTCATTCTTTAAAACGTGTGCATTGGTATATTTGTAACGTGTGCCGTTTTCGCGTAATAAGCTGTCAAACTTGAAGAAACGTTTTTTTAAGCTTCGAAAAAGCAGTGTCTTCACATTTTTGCTTATATCTCGAAAACTATGCGCGCTATATTATTTATTGAGGTACCAAATTAAAGTTAAAGGTTCATTCTTTAAAACGTGTGCATTGGTATATTTGTAACGTGTGCCGTTTTCGCGTAATAAGCTGTCAAACTTGAAGAAACGTTTTTTTAAGCTTCGAAAAAGCAGTGTCTTCACATTTTTGCTTATATCTCGAAAACTATGCGCGCTATATTATTTGTTGAGGTACCAAATTACAGCTAAAGGTTCATTCTTTAAAACGTGTGTATTGGTATAATTGTAACGTGTGCCGTTTTCGCGTAATAAGATGTCAAACTTGAAGAAACGTTTTTTTAAGCTTCGAAAAAGCAGTGTCTTCACATTTTTGCTTATATCTGGAAAACTATGCGCGCTATATTATTTATTGAGGTACCAAATTAAAGTTAAAGGTTCATTCTTTAAAACGTGTGCATTGGTATATTTGTAACGTGTGCCGTTTTCGCGTAATAAGCTGTCAAACTTGAAGAAACGTTTTTTTAAGCTTCGAAAAAGCAGTGTCTTCACATTTTTGCTTATATCTCGAAAACTATGCGCGCTATATTATTTATTGAGGTACCAAATTAAAGTTAAAGGTTCATTCTTTAAAACGTGTGCATTGGTATAATTGTAACGTGTGTCGTTTTCGCGCAATAAGCTGTCAAACTTGAAGAAACGTTTTTTTAAGCTTCGAAAAAGCAGTGTCTTCACATTTTTGCTTATATCTCGAAAACTATGCGCGCTATATTATTTATTGAGGTACCAAATTAAAGTTAAAGGTTCATTCTTTAAAACGTGTGTATTGGTATAATTGTAACGTGCACCGTTTTCGCGTAATAAGCTGTCAAACTTGAAGAAACGTTTTTTTAAGCTTCGAAAAAGCAGTGTCTTCACATTTTTGCTTATATCTGGAAAACTATGCGCGCTATATTATTTATTGAGGTACCAAATTAAAGTTAAAGGTTCATTCTTTAAAACGTGTGCATTGGTATATTTGTAACGTGTGCCGTTTTCGCGTAATAAGCTGTCAAACTTGAAGAAACGTTTTTTTAAGCTTCGAAAAAGCAGTGTCTTCACATTTTTGCTTATATCTCGAAAACTATGCGCGCTATATTATTTATTGAGGTACCAAATTAAAGTTAAAGGTTCATTCTTTAAAACGTGTGCATTGGTATATTTGTAACGTGTGCCGTTTTCGCGTAATAAGCTGTCAAACTTGAAGAAACGTTTTTTTAAGCTTCGAAAAAGCAGTGTCTTCACATTTTTGCTTATATCTCGAAAACTATGCGCGCTATATTATTTGTTGAGGTACCAAATTACAGCTAAAGGTTCATTCTTTAAAACGTGTGTATTGGTATAATTGTAACGTGTGCCGTTTTCGCGTAATAAGATGTCAAACTTGAAGAAACGTTTTTTTAAGCTTCGAAAAAGCAGTGTCTTCACATTTTTGCTTATATCTGGAAAACTATGCGCGCTATATTATTTATTGAGGTACCAAATTAAAGTTAAAGGTTCATTCTTTAAAACGTGTGCATTGGTATATTTGTAACGTGTGCCGTTTTCGCGTACTAAGCTGTCAAACTTGAAGAAACGTTTTTTTAAGCTTCGAAAAAGCAGTGTCTTCACATTTTTGCTTATATCTCGAAAACTATGCGCGCTATATTATTTATTGAGGTACCAAATTAAAGTTAAAGGTTCATTCTTTAAAACGTGTGCATTGGTATAATTGTAACGTGTGTCGTTTTCGCGCAATAAGCTGTCAAACTTGAAGAAACGTTTTTTTAAGCTTCGAAAAAGCAGTGTCTTCACATTTTTGCTTATATCTCGAAAACTATGCGCGCTATATTATTTATTGAGGTACCAAATTAAAGTTAAAGGTTCATTCTTTAAAACGTGTGTATTGGTATAATTGTAACGTGCACCGTTTTCGCGTAATAAGCTGTCAAACTTGAAGAAACGTTTTTTTAAGCTTCGAAAAAGCAGTGTCTTCACATTTTTGCTTATATCTGGAAAACTATGCGCGCTATATTATTTATTGAGGTACCAAATTAAAGTTAAAGGTTCATTCTTTAAAACGTGTGCATTGGTATATTTGTAACGTGTGCCGTTTTCGCGTAATAAGCTGTCAAACTTGAAGAAACGTTTTTTTAAGCTTCGAAAAAGCAGTGTCTTCACATTTTTGCTTATATCTCGAAAACTATGCGCGCTATATTATTTATTGAGGTACCAAATTAAAGTTAAAGGTTCATTCTTTAAAACGTGTGCATTGGTATATTTGTAATGTGTGCCGTTTTCGCGTAATAAGATGTCAAACTTGAAGAAACGTTTTTTTAAGCTTCGAAAAAGCAGTGTCTTCACATTTTTGCTTATATCTCGAAAACTATGCGCGCTATATTATTTGTTGAGGTACCAAATTAAAGCTAAAGGTTCATTCTTTAAAACGTGTGCATTGGTATAATTGTAACGTGTACCGTTTTCGCGTAATAAGATGTCAAACTTGAAGAAACGTTTTTTTAAGCTTCGAAAAAGCAGTGTCTTCACATTTTTGCTTATATCTGGAAAACTATGAGCGCTATATTATTTATTGAGGTACCAAATTAAAGTTAAAGGTTCATTCTTTAAAACGTGTGCATTGGTATATTTGTAACGTGTGCCGTTTTCGCGTAATAAGCTGTCAAACTTGAAGAAACGTTTTTTTAAGCTTCGAAAAAGCAGTGTCTTCACATTTTTGCTTATATCTCGAAAACTATGCGCGCTATATTATTTATTGAGGTACCAAATTAAAGCTAAAGGTTCATTCTTTAAAACGTGTGCATTGGTATAATTGTAACGTGTGTCGTTTTCGCGCTATAAGCTGTCAAACTTGAAGAAACGTTTTTTTAAGCTTCGAAAAAGCAGTGTCTTCACATTTTTGCTTATATCTCGAAAACTATGCGCGCTATATTATTTGTTGAGGTACCAAATTAAAGTTAAAGGTTCATTCTTTAAAACGTGTGCATTGGTATAATTGTAAGGTGTGCCGTTTTCGCGTAATAAGCTGTCAAACTTGAAGAAACGTTTTTTTAAGCTTCGAAAAAGCAGTGTCTTCACATTTTTGCTTATATCTGGAAAACTATGCGCGCTATATTATTTATTGAGGTACCAAATTAAAGTTAAAGGTTCATTCTTTAAAACGTGTACATTGGTATATTTGTAACGTGTGCCGTTTTCGCGTAATAAGCTGTCAAACTTGAAGAAACGTTTTTTTAAGCTTCGAAAAAGCAGTGTCTTCACATTTTTGCTTATATCTCGAAAACTATGCGCGCTATATTATTTGTTGAGGTACCAAATTAAAGCTAAAGGTTCATTCTTTAAAACGTGTGCATTGGTATAATTGTAACGTGTACCGTTTTCGCGTAATAAGATGTCAAACTTGAAGAAACGTTTTTTTAAGCTTCGAAAAAGCAGTGTCTTCACATTTTTGCTTATATCTGGAAAACTATGAGCGCTATATTATTTATTGAGGTACCAAATTAAAGTTAAAGGTTCATTCTTTAAAACGTGTGCATTGGTATATTTGTAACGTGTGCCGTTTTCGCGTAATAAGCTGTCAAACTTGAAGAAACGTTTTTTTAAGCTTCGAAAAAGCAGTGTCTTCACATTTTTGCTTATATCTCGAAAACTATGCGCGCTATATTATTTATTGAGGTACCAAATTAAAGCTAAAGGTTCATTCTTTAAAACGTGTGCATTGGTATAATTGTAACGTGTGTCGTTTTCGCGCTATAAGCTGTCAAACTTGAAGAAACGTTTTTTTAAGCTTCGAAAAAGCAGTGTCTTCACATTTTTGCTTATATCTCGAAAACTATGCGCGCTATATTATTTGTTGAGGTACCAAATTAAAGTTAAAGGTTCATTCTTTAAAACGTGTGCATTGGTATAATTGTAAGGTGTGCCGTTTTCGCGTAATAAGCTGTCAAACTTGAAGAAACGTTTTTTTAAGCTTCGAAAAAGCAGTGTCTTCACATTTTTGCTTATATCTGGAAAACTATGCGCGCTATATTATTTATTGAGGTACCAAATTAAAGTTAAAGGTTCATTCTTTAAAACGTGTACATTGGTATATTTGTAACGTGTGCCGTTTTCGCGTAATAAGCTGTCAAACTTGAAGAAACGTTTTTTTAAGCTTCGAAAAAGCAGTGTCTTCACATTTTTGCTTATATCTCGAAAACTATGCGCACTTTACGTGCATTTCTATCATCATCCTAATTAGACTCGATTACTTTATATTGCGCATTAAATAAGATTTATTCCTCAAGATATTGTTCACTTTATAATCTTAATATCTCCGGCTCTCTTTAATGTAATTAGTTTTAAAAGAAAATCCACAAGAACTTTACATGAATGAAAATTTCCTTTGATTCATTTTTCAATCAGCAATTTCAATATACGGATTTAGTTTAAAAAAGATTTTAAGTTTATTAAATTCACCTAAACTTAATTAATTTCTTTAAATACGTAAATTAAAATTTGCTTTATTATTCATTGATGAATAATGTTTACGAGTTACTTTATAAAGCAGAGAGAGTACATTAATTATGCATTGCTCTGAATATTCTATCACTATTTTGTGGAATTAGTTATTATTCAGCATTTGCGTAAAAGCGGTCTGCTAGTTTTACTATTCAAGAGTAGTATTAAATATTTATCGTTTACATACATTGTGCATTGACCTTGGGTTTGTACAGAAACTAGGGCTTATACAAGCGAAATTTATGGGGCTACCCTCTTTCCATTTACCAAATTACCGAGCTACCCCTCTTTGCATCAAGAAAATTGCTTTTAATAACTTATAATTAGGTAGTCTGTATGTAAATTTATAAAATAAAAAATGTAGATATTCTACAAGAATTCATTTAAGTTAAGTAAAAAATATGTAAAATAGTTTAACAAAAATAATGATTTCACTATTTCATAATTGAAATAATCTAATTTGTTTAATCAATTAATATTTTAAGTGTAGTCAAGGGTTCAAAGTTCATTTAAAATGAATCGAGACCGGTGTAACTAAATTAAGTTGTCACTCGGAATGATAAGGGTCGACAGCAAAAATGGGTGTTGATTAGAATAAGTTAAGGAATGGACACGTCCCAGTGTTAAACAAATAGCCTTCAAGTTAGGATTCTTTCACGCACAAAAAAAATCAATTATTCAATTTCTTTTGTGGTTCTCGTGAGTGGGTATGAAGGTATGCAAGAAAAAAGGGTGAGTTCAGATGAAGATCGAGGTTTGGGGGTAAGTGGAATGAGAGCAACCCGTCAACTGGTTTCCATTCAAATTGAAAGCTTTCTTTAGTTTCATAGAAGATTTATGAACGTCGCTTCTTGGATGTAGCAATTTACCGCAAAATGATAAATTGCTTGTCAAACAAATGTTTCCCATTGTACCTTTTATCCCATTTATACAGAAAGTATACACGGACAATTAAATTGATTACTTCTCCGGCGGCCTCTATTTATACGCAAACATATCAGATTAATTAATTCCATGGTAATTATTAACGCATTTTAAATGCGAAGCCAGCGACTCGTTAAAAGGATTAAAAGCGAAGCCATTAAATAATTCTATATAATAATAATTTCACAAGATATTAACGTTTTTCGGACGATTGGCGGATATATCCGCCCAACCATTTTACCGCTCATCTTTATCAAACGGAGCTGCCAAACGTCAGAACCATGGATATATTAACGATAAAGATTTGATTTTGTTCCTGGCGCATAAGTTTTGTATTTTTTCTATAAAACTGTAATATAAAATGTTGAAAAGTGTAAATTAATTTTAAAAAAAATTGCGAAAATATAAAATTGCGAAGGTAATATACATCGTGTGTTGGGTGGAGCTTCATGAAGCAAAATAGAAGATTAATCTATCTGCGCTTCTGAAAATATTTACCAAAAAAAATGAAACAAAAGCAAATAACGATATATAATATCGCTGAAATACCGACGGGGAAAAAACTCCTCTTTCACGGAAGAGAAAAAAATAAATATAAATAGGTCATATACGTGTGTATCTCAAAATAATAAATTTTCACCCTAATGCCTTCGCCCCACCGGTTTTCGCCGTCATTTTAGACAGCCGTTTATATATATATATTTTTTTTTTCCACCCTCACCGTCCGCTATCTGTCCCTACAATTAAAGGGCGTTAATGATGCCTCAAAACGAAAATAACAACGGATACGTACATTTTTTTCAGCGTTCCGTTATTGCCTCTACGCACCATTACGACCAGTTGAGACATTTTGCATAAACGGCGGAATGGGATTTGATGATAGTAAAAAAGGGAGAATAAAATGGAGAAATGAATTACAGAAAAATGAACAGGAAGGCAGCCCCACAAGCGAAACCGTCCGCCCAATGTTGCGTTAACGACTGAAATTGACTGCTAAATCTTAGGGTACGACCCAACGAAATTATGTTAAAATTACGAGGAAACCGTAATTCACTCATTTTCTTTACTGAATCTTAAAAGCTTATATCTGACGCCTCACTAAGAACTATGGTAGTTTACATAAGAGATAGGCGGATATATCCGCCATCACTCCAAAATCGTTAAATTTTTTAAACATCTTGAGAATTATTCTTTAATTCTCTCTTAATTATTATATAAAAAGAGATGAAATGTAAAGTATGGGATAATTTATATAACGATTATTATATTTGCATTGACATTTTCCGAATTATTATTTTGTTTAATTTCAGAATTCATCATTAGCTCATGAATGGTAATTAATTTGTTACAGAGTTATAATCGAAAATTTGTCAACTGGCAATTAATCATGAAAGTTTGTTTAAATATGAATATAATTTCAATGTAGATAATTATTTGTTTAACATAGTTTAATTAATTTCAGACTTTCACCGGTATACAAAATACATTTCATTATTAATTTTTAATTATTTCTCTTGATTTAAGTCATTCACAATTTGAATAATCAATATTTTCTTTTTGCATTTCAAAAATATTAGAAAAAGTAACATTATTCATTACTACCAAATGTATGCAAAGTTTTCAAAAAGTCTATTCAAAATAATCAAATATGAATACTTAAGTAAAAAATATTAGAAGTATTAAAATTTGTAATTAAAAATTTCTTATAATTAAAATTAATTTATATTATTAAAACCAAACGTTTTGTTTGATTATTTATTTTTTAATTACATTTAAATTTTGCATTCAGTATTCGTAATTAGCATATGAATGGTATTTGCGGAATTATTAATAGCATTTGATTTAAACTGAAAATTAACGATATTTAAAATAAATTAACATTCATTAAAATGTAAATGCTCTCAATGTTCAATAAAATTATTTATTTATTATTAAAAATTATTATTGTTATAAAAAACAGCAATAAAATAAAAATATTGATGAATTATAAATTTTAAATAATTTTGGGATTTTTTTGGATGTGATTAATAATTGATTGAATTTAGATTTCAATTAGTAAATTATTTAGCTTGGAATATCTAATTCGTTTACTAATTACTTGATAATTGGGTAAATTATCCTAATTCGTAATTGATATACAATAATAATAATCGATTTACATAATTTCATTATTTAGTGGAAATGTGACTAAGAATTCTTGTTTATATTAATATAAATTTAATCGATTTAAAGAAAAAAAACGGTTTTCGAATATCAATTTTTATATAAAACCGGTTTTCGCAACAACTTATTTATTATTTACGAAATTTGAAGAAATTGAACACAAAATTAAAAAAAATAAAAAAAGTTGGAAAATTTCCCAAAAATAAACAAAATTCAAATTATTTATTTAAGCATTTTCATTTGGAAATATATTGTTATCTATTAAATTCTATCTCTAAGAACGCAGTAAAGTTCCTTAGTTTTAATTAATAATAATGCGATATGTTATCAGAATTGTTGGGTTTTCTGAAATAAACTTTGTCTGAAAAGTTTTTCTTTGTTATTTAGTAGGGCTTTCAGCTTTTGGGGGATATTAGCAAACAATACGTGTGATGCCAAACGTGATGAAATTTCATCGGTTTTCAGCGAAATCCGTAATACACATTTTCCGACTGCATACGTTTGCACGATTACTTCTGTAATTCCTTGTGTGTTTTTTTTTGAAAATTTATTTCAATAGCGTTTAGCATCCTCCACTTTATCTGACGATTAGTCCAGTTCTTTCTTTTCAGCAATTGTGTGAAAGCTTTGGAAATTTACTTGATTGAGTGAAAGAGAGAAAGAGAAAAAAAAGCGGAGGTAGAATATCAAAGCCAAAATCGGTATAATTAAGGCTACTCGGCAGAAATAAAAAGGGGGGAAATCCTATTTTCTCGCTGCCTGCACCGTGTTTGATTGTGTTTTTATGAGAAAAATAAATAAATCCGATTGTATCCTTTTGTGGGTCGTGAAGAAATGCGCGAAAGGGGAGCAGTAATGAAACTTTATGCAGACGGGAGTGTGTATGCTTTTCTATGGGCCACTCACGCAACAAATCTATACGTAGGTTGAAGCATAACAAATAAGAATGTTTGTGGAAGGGCGGGCGGGCTCTTAGGGAAGTCGAGGATCCCATATACCCCACTACACTTCCCTTTATTTTTTGTATGCTTGCGTGTATGTTCTCCCAGCATCCCTTTTACGGCCTCGTTCCGTTGTCTCGGGTTAATATAATCCTCTGTAGTGTAGACAGCCGTCACTGCCGCCTCCTTCCACCACCGCCGCCCCTATCGTGCGTTGGAAATCAATTTCGCGTGAAATGTTTATGTTTTCAAAGTATTATTTAGCACCAACCACCCCCCTCTCCCCCATCCACACCACGTTATTAATATGGAAATGTTTTTCGACCGGTGAAATGTAAGTTCATGTTTTGCTACTTTATCCGGCAACCTTTTTCCATGTTCAAATTTCATACAGTCTGCAACGCGTTAACAATGTACACATTCATTTAAATTTTATATACAAAAATGTCACGGCAACATAATAAATTGAAATTGCAACACGAATTATTTTTTACATCAAAATAATAATGAAATTTCGTACGTTAAGCGAACGCTGATTATATAACATTCGCTTAACGTACAATTAAATACTTTTAATTACATAGAAAAATAGCATTGTAAAATTTTTTAAGAATAAATTTATACGATTTTGAAAAACTGTATTTTCTAACAAAAAAATAAAAGTCTTAAATAAAATATAAAAATTAAATAATTATTTGATTATAAACATAAAGATTTTAACAAATAAATCAATAAACAGAGATTAGAAACACTTATCCTTTAATTACTAAATCTGAAGAACTTTTGGACAAAAACGTCTAGAAAATTTCTTCTTCAAAATTTGTTATTATTAATTTATCTGGAGATACATTATCAAGATTATATCTAAATTATTTAATAAAAGGTGACCGATAATGTAAGAAATAAATTTCACCAAGATTTTGAAGAAGTCCAACTTTAAGATAGTAAATTTTTAAAGGCGATTAAACCCTATTTCTGGCAATTTTTTATGCAAAACCCATTAGTACAGTAAATTTATATATGAGAACATTTTGAAAAGTTTTGAAATAAAAACTAAATTTTCTTCATTAGTTCCATTGATCGAACAAACTTGTATAATATTTGATTCTTACCATTCTGAAGAAAATCTCTTAACATTGATTTTCTATTACCAATAAACCTTCCAAAATAAAGAATTTTATCACAGAATGATATTCACATTTTTCCATCTACTTTAAAAAATATACAAATTAAAATATTTTTTTTTACTTTATGTTTAGGACAGATGATGAATTAATTAGTTACATTTTCTAGCAAATTTAAATTTGATTTGTGAAATTTTATAAATATTAAATAAAGAAAAAATGTTTCAAATTATTCAATAATCGGTTTTTAATACGTAATATTATTTGAGTAAAATTTACGTTTTTTATAGAAATTCAAATAGTATATTATTATCGATCGTAAGTAGAGTCAACACATGCAAATGTATTAGAATACCGGGCGTGAATGCGGCGAAGACAACAAAAAGGGGAAGGAAATAATTCGAAGCGATTTCTCTTGTTCTAAGCTATTTGAATCTTCTTTTGAAAAATAGAACGCGGTTGGTCTTTTGTCGTCGACTCGTATTTACGATAATTTCGCGTAATCTGTATCACTTTTGCTCGAAAATTACTTCTCTGAATTACACAAAATTGTTATTACGTAATGTATGATGTTACAATCTATATATTATGAATAAATTGTAAAAAATAGTACTGAACTTAATGAATTGGAAATGTTATCGAATTATTGTGAACTGAACGGTAAAGCTGGTCAATTAGGGTTACGGTCGGCATTCATGCGTGAGTACGGACTTGGGGATTGTACATCCATGTGACGTTCACACTAAATTCGCGTTATCCTGAAATTCGAGCGAGAACGACAGAAATGGAACGAGGAATGAACTGAGCCAGAGGGAGAGAAGTAGTAGCGTTTATCGCCCTCATGACTGAATTCGCTTAAGCGCCACGCTTTTCAACACCCCTCGATTTATAAAACGCACTCCCATCTATACAAATATTGCGAATTTTGTTCATGTCAAGAATGGAATATAAATAAACGCCCTTCATCCATTTACTTGATAGGGGGTTACATCTAACACTTGCTTGCAAGCACGAATGACCTGGCGCATCCACAAATAATGCCACGTCACTCAGGATTAAAAATTCCAATTTCCTTTTTTGCAAATAATATGAAAATTGTAGCAGTTGTGTTAAACTATAGTTTGCTTTCTATTCGCAGTACAAATAAGTAATAATTCAATCAACACTAAACTAGTGTGCAAACTGTTTGATAAGTGATTAACAAAGTAGTTTCCAGTGTTGCATCTTCGTGATTGGCTTAGAAATAAATAACTCGAGTGCAATTATTGAATGCGATGGGTCGTTCAAACTTTACTGCAAACTCCTAACACCATTTGTGGCAACTTGCTTTGCAACCATCGAACTAAGTTACAAATCCAGTAATTGTATGTAACAAAATTTGATCAAATATTTAAAAATTATATTGCTGATATATAAATCTACCGTTCATTTAGATTTAAATCGAGGATTGCGAGCGGCGGATATATTCGCCCTATTCCTTGCCTCATATGTAAAATTATATGTAAGCCGTAATCATCGAATCTCAACAAAATAAGTTTAGGTTATGAATCTTTTTGATCAAGTTTTAATATTGTTAATGTAGTCACACCTGAGTTATGCAATGATGATGTAATTAAATAAAGAAATTGTATCTGATTTTTGTGTTTATCGTGGAATTGCATGCAGCAGCCGGTGTTTTGGTATGGTGATACACCCATCTGTGAACGCATTAATGGGCGATATCGTGTTCCAATATCTACAGTTAATGGCCCAAAGCCAGGACAGGAAACATTAAAACGACGATGGCGATCATGAAACCATCCGTAGAATACATTGGCTCGCCAAATTCTAACAGTAAATCAATTTCTATGCACGAGACAACTGCACTCAATCGCTCAGAAACAATACAAATGCCAGAACGAATCTATCGAAAACTGCTTTATATTCTGTTTAATAGGCATTACGTAATATTGGATTGACGCTCAAACGCCCATTTAATGGAATCTGTTTTATATCACCAAATGTTTCATATAAAAACGCATTTCTGACATTTTTTTATAAGATAAAACCGTTTTAATCCACTCAGAAATATTAATTAAAAATGAATGACAAATATTTAAAATTTCGAAAAATTGCAATTTTATTAAAATTAAAAGAATAAAATATAATATTTTATTTTCAAATTATCCTTAATTTTATAGTAAAAATTCTATAAAATCTGCAACTATTACTTTGAGACTTTGAAAGGAAACTCAATTTAATTATTCAAATTACTATTTAATTTCTTTTCATTTATAAAATCCTGTAATATTTTTTTTTGAGGAAATTTTGTATAATTATAAGCTTGATACGGATATCTCTATTATTGCCTGTAATAAATATTCAAATTTAATGGACTTCATCCATGTATGTGGCAGTTAATTACAAACTAATGGAAGCATGCAAAAGATAACATTATTTTAAACGATTATGCAAACATATAAATGTAGGACAATAAATATATTGTTGAGCGACAGACAAATCAAAATATTTGCATCATAACATTTCTGTAATTCTGAAATAATTATTCTAAAATTAGTTTATTATTTAATTTGAACACAAATAATTTTATAAAAATAAAAATAACATAATAAAAATGTCAAAAGGTTATAGCATCTTGCGTCTCTTTTATCACAAAATTCTAATATAAAGGTACAAAGTTCAAATTTCACAGAAAATTAATTATCAAATAAAATTTATATTACCTATTATTAGCTTAAATTAAAGTTCATATTTGATAAAATTAATATTTAACAAAAAAAGTATTAAAAATAATATATTATTTGCAAAAATATTACTTACTTTTATAAAATCAATCCAGATTTGTATAATATTCACATATTTTAACAAAATTCCCTGTGCATTAAAAAAATCCTGCTGATGTAACAAACTTTCAAATTTCGATTCAAAGACTCTTGAGAAATTCTGAGAAAAACTTTTTTATCTTTGATTATAAATGCAAAATATGGAAAACTTATTTGTGTCGCTTTTAAAACTTTTATTTTAATTGGTATAAATATAAAGGTAGAAAGATGTTTTAAATAAAGTAAACTGAAATATTTCGATGTAAATATGTGAAGGGTTTGTTTGATATTTTTATTGATTGTAATAATGTGTATTTATAAATTCTCTAATTGCAGTGCACGTAAATAGGACTCATTTCGATAGGGAATCTTTACGGGGGACGTAAGCCGAGACCAATTAATTAAGATTAAACGTGACGATAGTTAGTGTCCCCGATAAATTATAGGAGCCATTAGGTAAGAAGGCGTTGAAATATCATTTAATACCGTGAAGTGCAGCGTGGACCTGGGGTTCTGGTTCCAAATGGATCCGAGGGTGGAGGATGGACGTGGGACCACACTCATTCATGACTGCGGTGCCGTTTTTAGTCGGTGCAAAACGATGCAGTGTACATCCACGTAATCCGCAAATTAGAACCGTAATCTGTGATAAGGCTTTGCCTGCAATAACACGTCCAGACTGTGTACAAACAGGGCCCAGAGACCGATTGGACGGCTGCAGTGACTCCGGCGCCCTCGGAATTAGCCCCATTAATCAGCCCTCCGAGGCCCTCAACAGCACACCAAGTCCCGCGAGTTCCTAATGTCTCGCCTTGTTACACACACAAATTAATCTTTTTATTTTCTTTTCTTATGGCCCTTTCTTTTTATAATAAGATCACCAATTGCAGCGCTCTTTAAGAAAGAAAAATAATTGCCTGAAACGCATTTTACCACTATTATAAATCTTCTACAATTTAATTTTAAATATTCTTACTTTTAAAAAGAAAATCGTTTTCTTCCTTCGCTACATCAACAAACTATTCTTAAAACTTCACTTAAATTGGGAAGTGCTTTTCCGGTTCGATAAAGTTTTTCTTCACTGAAAATTCTACAAAATAAAATTAACATTATATTTTTGTCATATTAATTATTTATTTTCAACTTTTATTCACAAACTATTCACTTTTAATAAAAATCTACCCAGTATTTAATTTTAAATGTTTCAAACAAATATGAATTTCAAAATAATACTTTTATTTTGTGTCTGTGTGCTGAAGAGATGAAATCCGAATCTAACGCATATATCATGTAGAGTGGTGAACTATTGAGATGCGAGCAATATAGTTAATTACTAAAGTAGGGGTGGTTCGCCCTTATTTAATGTATGCAAAGCAAATACATAGGCAATTAATAATCCGCTAAACAATTGCCTACATTACAATGTTTCCTACAAAGACAACCCATTTCCATCTAAAACTTCTTAAACAACAAACATCAAACTTATATCATTAGTCGAACAATCTTTCCTTGTTGCTAATACATAATCATTGCAATACAAATTAATACTACATTCAACACGTTACAATTTAATCCATTTATATTATAGTATTAGTGCAAATTCGAATAATGTATACATTTTCCGGAAAATGTATAAACAGCACATTTCATTCAATACACATTTGCATCTGAAAATTAGGAAAAAGTAAAATGTAAATAAATGTATAATTATTAAAACACAACCAAAACCAAAGTTGAAGAAAATAATTTGTTAATCATTATTATTATTATTCATTTCCGTTAATAAAATGACATTCTTCAAAGCGGTGAAGTTACTGTGTACATTTTCCGGGTAATGTGGATACAGTTTATTTTTCATTATTTACAATCAACTATCGCTTCAGTTGTAAACATATTTACACATTTTCCGGACAATGTGCATATCATCCCGATGACAAAGATGATACTAATAAATAGTCAATAAACTCTTGAAAACAATTACCCAATCGACAAATTCCTTTTTGTCCGGTTTGCTTTTCGATTACATTTCCATCGTAATTTATTGCCCATCCACCCTCGTGCATTTTTTTCTTGTTCAACCCTTCGTCATTTACGCGTTATTATCAAACAGAACTCAAATCCGCAATATCGCATTTGCTTCACATGTTTTCGTTCCGCAAACACACGCACATCGGCCCTTCGGGACGAAACAACATTTGAATAAACAATTTTTAATCGCGTTTTATTTTTATTTGCGCACGTTTTCAAAATTGCACGTCTCATCACTAAACCTGTACAAATAAATAAGTCATTAATACATTTCAGCTTACATTTAACTACCTGAAAACAATTTTGCTGCGAGAAAACCAATAATAGAAAAATTATAAATTTAAAGTAACTAGTATTATTTTATTTTCAATTTCTCGTTTCCCGGGAATAAAAAATAATCCGTCTAGTGTATAACATAAGTGGCTTTTATCATTAGACCTAGACGTAAGGTGATAAGTGCTTGTTTGATGCTTTTTATAATGCAGATGTTACAACAGTCTTATTTCAGTGTTACGTAAAAAGCATTTTATCTACAGCGCTCAGAATGGTGAAAATGCATATATTCCAAGAGTTCAACAAATTCTTCTCTCAGTAGATTTGTATAACATGAACATTTAATATTGCAGTTACCTAACATTAATTATCTAGTGCCAGGACTTGCAGGATTTATTTACCGTTTGCAAGCGTACAGAAATTTAACCTTAAGATTAATTCTGCACCATTAAACACGAAGGACAACACAATCCTATGTCTGCTCTAAATGAAATATAGTTTGTCTAACATCAACAATTTTTTCTTATTCTAATAATCATTTCCATTTTAAAAACAAACAATATTCTGGTATTTAAATTAAATTAACAGAAAAACATTTATTACTTTGAAGAAAAAAAATTGTAAAATTATTATAATATAAATAAATTTCATTTTAACACATTTGGTTAAAGATACAAATAATTTGCATGAAAATTTTTGATTGTGATTTTTGGTTGCTGAAAATTTTCTAGAAATGCAGAAAGATGGAATAACAGAAAAGCATGGAATTTTCATGTGAAAAAATATTCACGCCAGTCGTAAATTTCGGTCAGGGAGAGATGTGTGAGGCGGAAAAAATACGCGATGGCAGTGAAAGATGGGAAACGAGAGCTTTCAGTCGGTTGGACCAACTCTACCGTAAATATTAATGTTGGTTCAAGTTCATAATTCAAAGCATCCTTTGGGGCACTAATTTTGGGGTTGCGCGTGTATACGTGTGTATGATGTATGCTGCATTGCGTTTCACCATTTTGAATTATTTCTGATGCTTTATTTGCTTTTTGCACATTTCGCAAACGCGCAATGAACGAACAATCATTGTAATACTAATATATTATATTCACTTCCAATTAAAATCATCTGCTCTTTCAATAAAAATTACTAAAAATTCAAATATGAAACAAACAAAGTTTTAACTTATTTTTCTTTTAGGGCGTATATATCCGCCTTTCCTTGCAAATGGTTAAATCTGTCACGTAAGCTATAATTCTATAATATACATAAATATCTCATGTATTTCGATTTCACCAATAACTCAGACAGTCTACTTTTGTGTTGTAATTCAGAATGATGATGTTCTATAATTTTTATTTGTTCAAAATAAAATAAATAAAGAATTATATTTTCGTTCTATATGTGATACGGAATGCGAGACACATATTCAATAGTTAAATTTATATCGAGGTTATTCACCGAGATAAGTGAAGTGACTTATCTTCAGGGACTGCTCTAGAGAGTCCATAGAGAGCGAATCCTGGGTCCGCCGCCGCATTGGAGGCGTGCCAAAATCTCTATTGAAAACCAACCCAAATTTATCATGGCGACATACAGAGCGTATATATCATTTTCAAAAGATATCAAAAGCTTTCTACCATTCTACAGATACAGGTCAACAAATGTTGATGCTATATTATTATAGTCAATAAAATATGATAGGATTACGGTTAAATCTTATTTATATACCAGTAACAGCTAAAACTTAGTTATGTTTTTTGTAAATAAAAGCATTTCCACTCACAAATGATGATGATACATTACCATAATCGGAACCGCTCTTTGGATTTTAAAGTCCAAATAATACAAGTTTATATTTCTTGCTTTAATTTCAACAAATCTGTAATTTCAGTTAAATTTCCATGGAAAGCATTAGTTTTTTTTACAGTTTCAATTTTTGATTCCGTAAAACCAACATTTCTAAAGTGTTACAAAAAGTTTTCCAATGGTATTTATGTTTCACATTATATTTTATTGTCTTTTAGGCTTAATTCAACATTAGTTCTTCTCATTTTAGCTGTTCCAATTATGTTTTGTTGTTGTCGTTGTTATTGTTGAATATTCGATCGAGGGTCGATTTAATTAACCATTGATTATGCGTAAGTGTGAATACGTGTAGGGCATGTTGTGATAAGATCAGCAATAATTCGGATCCAAAACCCAAACTATTAATTACCGCACTACAAATATGCCCCGGGAACTGTCAGATAGAGGAAACCGTAAACCTGAGACATTTCCGCCGCTGCAGAGAGCAAATCCTGCACGAAGCCTGCAGGTGTCGTCACGTTCAGGATGTTCATTTCGACCGCAGCCGCACAGTTTTGAAGAGTGGCCTACATAAATCTGCTGGTCTCCAGCGTCACTTCTATGATCTTCGACCAAATTCATGCACGATTTGCGCAAAATAATTTCGTTAATCCTGCGGATCTCACATCATATTGATCCTGCGAGAAATACCAGTTTAAACATTCCATTACATTGCGGTTCGTATCTCTTCAGAAATTGCCCTTAAGCAATAACACAATACTTTCCTTTTGTTTCCACATTCTATTTTACATTATAAATCATATTCACTTCATTTTCCGAAAACAAATACGTTTCAAACAAGCCATAATTTCCGCAAAACACAATAAATGATGATGATGATTCATGGCGGATATATCCGCCCTATCCTTTTTACAATCCTTTATCATCGAATATTATTATTTGTAGGTGTTTTTCAAATAAATTATAATTTATCAAAAATTTTAGTAATTCAAATGCAGCAAACTTTAATAACGTATTGGAAATGCACTGAATTTAATCGTGACCTAAATTGTATAAATATATACATTTCCTCTTTTCAGCATCCTTCTTTTCTTGCTGCTGCTGCAATTGAAATCGATAGCAATTTAGTGTGTTTGAAGTGCTCATCTAATCTAAAGCTAAGGCGAGTTTCCATTGCCTGTTTGAGTTTGATATCCCCTCGATTTGCCTCGAGCAAATATTTAATTTCACTTTAATACTTCGGAAAAAGCCGACTCACGGAAATATCTAAGTACGTAAAGAAATTTCAATAATTATAATAAGGTATTACCACAATACAAAGTTACGAGGTTTTTGATCTTTATTATTTGCAATTTTCGTTTCCCAAACTTACAATTAAAACTGAATAAACACCAAAAATATTCTGCAAATGCAAATGGGAAATAATAAATTAACTGCAAGTGCATTAAACAAATTAAATAATATTTTAATTAAAATTATATATAGTTAGTGGATTATTTTATAATAATTAATAGTAGTAGACACAATTTATTACAGTTTTTATAATAATTTATTAAAATAATATAACTTCAATTTTCATGAAATGTATTTACTATGCTTCCACCGCGTAAATCTAAATTGTGTATTTTTTTACGTAAAACCGTGTAAGTCGAAAATAAACTAAAATTTGTATTATTAACGTAAATTTGTATTTTAAAGTAAAATAAAAGTATTATAAAATTGTCAATTCAACAAATAAGAAATGTATAATAAAGTTGCAAGAAAATAGATTCTTGAAAAAAAAACTGTGAAAACGGAAATCGTGGATTTTGGTTCATAAGACCGCGTATTTGAAAATTGAAAACAAACTAAAATTTTTATAATTCAGTCATTTATTTGAATTTAAAATAAATGTATCTTTATTATATCTTAAAAAACATAATCACTGCATTAGTTTTTTTCTCCAATACCTTAGATATATTTTTAATATATTTATTTAATATTACTTAAGAAAATAATGATTTAATGATGGATAAACTGGAATTATATTTTTTAAAATTGTCATTTAAGTTATGTAAATATATTTTATATTATTATGTAGAAAAAATATCGTATTTTGAATTTAATTTGATGATTTTTCAGCCGTCTCAAATGTAAATATTAATATTTGCATTTACTATTTTTAACCGAAATGCTGAAATATTTTTACGTTGCTAGTAGTAGCAATACACAGGTGAATTTTGCAAGGGTTGTTATTGATCGTGGGTGCTGATGTTGTGCGAGCGACATGTTATGACTTAAATTTAATTTTAAATTTAATTATTTCAAAGCCAAAAAAAAACTGTTAAAAATTAGAATTTTTGCGAACAACATTGAATCATGAAAATAGTACTTTTTTATATTTATAATACAAAATTTGACTTTTAAACAATTTTATGAAATAAAAGAATTTACAATTATTTCAAAGCCAAAAAAAACTGTTAAAAATTGGAACTTTTTCGAACAACATAAAATCATGAAAATAGTACTTTTTATATTTTTAATTTACAAGGTAAAAATTGACTTTTAAACGATTTCATGAATGAAAATAAAGCCTACTAATAAAATAATTTATAATTATTTCAAAGCCAAAAAAAAAAACTGTTAAAAATTAAAATTTTTGCGAACAACATAAAATCATGAAAATAGTACTTTTTTATATTTTTAATTTACAAGGTAAAATTTGACTTTTTAACGATTTTATGAATGAAAATTTTGGATTTCGATTTACACGGTTATCTTCACTGTAAATCGGAGGATATGTGTAGTTTGTAAGTAGATCGAGTGAGATAAGTTTTTAATTTGTAAAATGAGGAAAAAAGATATGTCTTTTAATTAACAGTTAAGAGCAGCAAGTTTCATTATAAAACTTAGTTCTTTTTAATTGCTTCACATTTAAATAGAACGTTCGTAATTATATCCTGGTAGCTGGAAAATTGTTTGCAGGTTGTATGTAGCTTGCAGACTGAAAGGATGTTGGCATAAGGATCAGATAAGTAGGCGTTCCAGATAAGGCCGATTTGTCAAGGAGGAAAAGTCTTAAATGGCCAAGTTACGGCATGACGCTGCAAACATCCAGTCCTTAAGGATGTAGGGAATAAAATAAAAGGAGTGGAATGAAACCGAATGGAATGAAAATAAAGGGCTGCGTCGAAATTTTCCCATTCTCCCTTTTTGTATTTTTTCTGTTGACCCATTCCAAATGTTTGCTTCTTTTTCGTTTCCATTCAATCTATAAAGTTTCATTACATTTTATTGCACCAACAGATACACAATACGCTATTGTGAAAATCATATTTATCATTGTTAAAAATGATGAAGATTCATTTCATTTGCAATTGCAACAATGGATTCCGCTAATTGACTCGGGCCTCCAATATCTATTTTTCTACTTAATTAATTGATTTTTTCGGAAATTAAACACAAAAAAACGCCGAAGCCTAATTAATTATCTTGCAACGAAATTCTCCAATTAAATACTGACACCTTTGCTTTCCTTTCTAATTAATCCATTTCCAATTATCCAGTCACGCCGCTTCACAATTTACATATATTTCAATACCGTACCCGAACAGCAACTATAATGATCTACGATTCTTAATTGGGTTTTATAATTATAGAAATATAATTGCAATGAGTTGTATTATATAATATTTTTAATTGTTACTGAAGACGCTTATTTTTTTTACATAACGTTTTGAAGCTCGATTACTAATCTTTCTGACTCGACAATATTTAGCCCATAGTAAATACAATGTAAAATCCAGAAATTAGCTGTATTTTATACTGTTTTTAGTTTATAAAGGATTGAAGAGATAACTTGAATCCTCGAAAGTGTTATAGATGGTTTCAAAATTGTCACAAGACCTAGGTTGTCCACGATCATCAGCGAAGCATTATTTGAAAATGACAAAATAAGAGAAGTAGATTTAGAAGTCCGAAAAATACACCATATTGCACCTTTTAAAGTCGATGAAATATTCGCTTCGAGATACAAAAATTAAATTATAATTTTATGATATATTTCTGATTGTGACATAAATTTTATAGGAAATTACTCGAAGATGTTTTAAATTTGATTACAATTTTAAAACTCGTTTTAACGTTTCTAAAATTGTGTTATTTTTTAGAAACTTTTCAGATTCCATCTAATAATATCGCAAATATAAAAGAAAGATTTCAAACATTATTTAACTTTTTAATTCTACGACAATTTTTTTTCCAAGTGAAATGAAAATTAAATATTTAAGTTAAATATGAAATATTGCAAATTTGTTCAGTTGAAAACCGTTTTCAGATATTGTTGTTTCTAAAATATGTTAACCCCCCGGAATAAAAATAACAGTTAATTAGTTTTAAACGCAATATTTTCGTTCTCAAACAAATATAATTAATTATACAAATCCAATTTCGTGTCCACTGTTAAAATTAAATTTTTTAAATTATATTAATTGGATAATTGAAAGGAAACATTAACAAACATGTTTAATAGTTAATTAAAAATTAAAAGTGAAATAACATGCAAATCATCAACTTCCAGCTGATCGTAAATTCGTGATGTGTGAAAATCCTGGGATTCCTTCGAGAGGAAAAACTCACTACTTTTCCTTCTGTTCTTTTCAAAAGCTAAATCCTCCGTCAATTCTTAACTTTGCTATCTTCTGAGCACAACAAAGTCCCCTTAACATTTATTTCTTCAACCGTTAATCATTTACAACATTATAGTGAAAATACCACAATTATACATATTTTTATTTATGTTTTTATATAATAATTATTATTTGAAATAAATATGTTTTTATTCAACTAAACTTGATTATTCTACTTTAACATTAATCAAGTTCAAGGGAATGTTTAACATTTAGTTTTAGCAACTGCACGTAATTGAAACTGACTCTGTAATTGACAAGAAATAAATTAAATACTATCGTGCCAAATACGAGAAATTTAATTGAATTCTCTAATTACCCACTAATTAAACATCAAGACGAATTCAATTTCGAATTACAACAAAACAGCTTTACCAGTTTAATTATTAATTAAATGTTTGACTCAACTATAAATATGCATAACACAAAAAACAATAATTAATAGTTATATACAAACAAAAATAAACGATTTGACGTTAAAATTCTTAAAATTTTAGTAATTTTTTCTTGATTTTCTGAATCTTTCTTAAATTGGTAAAACATTAACTCGAGAATCCTCTCCTTGGTAATATAAATATTTTTTTAATTCTTTTCACAAAATTTTTCAACTGTAAATTTGATTCTGCAAAACTAACGTTTCTAAAGTGTTTCAAAAAGTTTCCTTCATGCTGTCGAATGACCATTTTTTGAGTTTTGTACTAACGGTATTTACATTCAATAATTTATCATGATAATCAATATAAAAAATTCAAAATTTATTTCGTTTCGCTTTTTATTTTAATTGAAAAAGTTGCGTTTCTTTATTTTTCTTTATAAATTATGCTTTTATAAAATTTATTCTACACTACAATCATATTTACAACAAATACATAATCGAAATGATAAATTTGCTTCGGGGGCAATGTGCGGCCCGCGGGCCTCCAGCTTGAGGCTACTGTAGTAACATTTGCTAGTAGTTAATTTGATGTATAAAGAAAATGAATGATGTAATACCTTCCAATACTAGAACGCAGTCTGTGTGATTTGGATAGAGCTGGGCCGGAAATGCAGGACTAAAAAACTCCTGTTTTTCAAGATCGACGTCGACGAAAGCATGGCAAGGATCTTGCGGGCTGAGCATCTGCCTTGGAGCATTCATGTCGCCCTGCGGCATCTCGGGGAACACAGTGGTCACCTCGCGGCCACCTCCATCACCTAGAACATGCAAATTAGATTATCCTTTCCATCTCGCATCGTGACCCTTCTCCTCTTCATCAATGAAAGAATAATCCAATTAAAAATTCATTAAAGAACGGACCCATTCTCCTCCCTATACCACTCCGAGTACAAAGTAATACGATTAAATTGCCCATGCAGAGGAAGTCTGCTAAACTACTTTCAATTTATCCAATTATTATAGATTCAAACATAATAAATAATAAAAAAGACATAGAAAACAATACAAAAAGGCACTAAAAAATGATTAAATTAAACAATTAAGCAAATAAAACTTACTTCCATCAAATTGACATGTCTTGGTGGTTAAGACATATTTTTAATCAAAGTTTTAGTAAAAGTCATAGAAGATAATAAAAAAATAAATTAAAATAGACTTTTAATTTTGTATACAGAATTAGTTTAAATTTGAATCTAAAATGTGAGTATTAATTGGTTTTAGCTTTAATAACGTTTAAGATTATTTCTTATTTTTATATAATATTGCCAGCGTTATTTGAGACAAGATTGAAGAAGAAAATGAAATATAGCGACTGGGCGCCAACAATAACGCAAGTTAATGAAAATGTATTACCTAAATAAATATGAGAAGGGGCTCGGATGTAATATATATTTTATTAAATTGGTTTACGGCAATTGTGTCTTTGCCTGTGTTTGGAGCACAGTTTTCCATCCCAACTTTATTATACCGCAATCAAATAAAATAAGCAAGAGGAGGATAATAATGCGAGCCATTGAGCAAATACTGCGTTCAGACATTTCATTTGGAATAAACGAATATAAAAGAGAATTTTATATATTTTCTATACACATGATTATTTCCAATCTAGTTTTGCAAACAAGGGCCTTGCATTTAGCATAAGCATTGTGTAAATGATAGGGCGGATATATTCGCCGCCCGTCTGTAATTGGTTAATTTTTCAGGTAATAATATTAAAGTTAAATGCGTTAAACTTGAAGATTATTCAGGGGATTGAAACTTGTATCTCTGATGCATCCTTCGAAGTTACGTAAATCTTAGGACATCGTGGAATTTTGTTATTAAAGATATTAGAGTTGCAAAGTGTTACCGGCTAAAGTGCAGTTTTAATTAATATTTAATTTACTTTCGACTGAATTTATTACTATTGTTCTAATATGCTTTAACAAATACTTCAATGAAGGTTTATGTCATAATTATAGATTGTGTGGAGGATATATTTGTGTGAACTTTTAACATCAAGAGATTCAAAAACATAAAATCGGTTGCTGTTGAAAATGTAATTTCGAACTAATTTCGAGAGCGATGGATGTTGCGGTTGTATAATTACAGGCTCGAAATGAAGGGGTGGTAAAAAAGAGAGATTCGACTCGTCCACCGAATTAATGGAGCCCTTGTTCACAGGTTGTAATTAGGATGAGGCTTTGAAAGGAGGGAAGATGGAGATTCGTCTGGTGAAAGAAACGTTTCGAAAAGAAAACGTTCTAGCCGGAAAGCGAAAACGGTGATTCCATTTCAAACTTAAATTGCGTCCGAGAAGTTTCCACCCTCCTATTTATGTATTATCGAGAGAGGCTCGGGCTTTAACGACTTCTCAGCAAAACCAGACACAACCTTCAATTAGCAACAAACCGCAAACTTATTTGAAACAAATTATTTATTTTTATGGTAATCACTTATTTACACTTCTTAATCATCTCTGTTAAATATTTATTAGACTGAAAGAATCGCAATGAAATATTCTGAAAAAAATTCAACCATGAAAATGTATTTTTTTATAATTTAAAAACTAACAACATCGAGCAGTGTAAACACATTATTTTATTTATAATCTACATTAAAATAGTAAAAGTCTTAAAATATGAAAGTGGTTTATTTGGGAAAAGCCATTAGTGTGAATCCATTTTTTAACAATAATTGGACTATTCGACGAACTAAATGCACACCAAAATAAATGACATGAAAGAATACTTGACTGACTGTATAGAGCAGTGGTCGGGGGTTAATTACCCCAAATGGGGTAAAAGTGAAATCTTGGGGGTGATGAGCAGTGGCGGATTATTCATTAAGGCAACGAGGCACGTGCCTAGGGACCCCAAAAATAATTTGCCTAAAGGCTCCAACGATTATTAATCTACTTCTGCTAATGAAGAGATTCAACAATTTATATAAAAATATTCGAAATCGGATATAAACATATTTTAAATCACCCCCTCTTTACCATGAAAATATTAGAATTCAAAAATAATCATAAATTCAAAAATAAATGTTAAGGCGAATATATCCGCCGGACAAATAAAAGTTTTAATTAATTTTTCTTTATTCATTTCTACTATTAATTAATTCATTTCTACTAATTAATTAAAATAATATTGATTTTGCTGAATGAATAATGTAGAGTATTGCAATTAGTTGATTTAAATCAGTGATTGCATAATTTGCGCAAATAGTGATTTAAGCTATACATTCAAGTTGCAAGTATAAATGCAAATATATATGAAGCCATGGCCAGCAAACTAAGTTATATTCAATTACGATTTAGTAAATTACATTGAAAGTTTTCCGTGCAAAATTAAATCGAATCTTCTAATTTCTGGCTAAATTAGAGTAATAATGGATTCTTGTGATTGAGTTTCTATCAGGGGAATAATCAATTAGGTTGAAAATAATTGGAACTATTGTGACATACGTGATTTTAACTTAATTCTAACGTTTTAATTGGCTTAATTCAATTATGGAGGGATTTAGGAAAATGGTAGATACTAACCTGTCTTGGGATGTGAGACTGCTACGCGCAGCACGCAAAATAAGGCAAACCCTGAAACAGAAGTCTTCAGTTTAGTATATTATCAAATACAAAGCAACAATGAGCACATCATAGTAATATTTAATGCGCTTCCTTCCCTATACAATAAACGTTTGAATTATTACGGCATTTCCATATTAATCTTCTTAATATGAACGGAAATTTAATGCGATTTTGCAAATAACAGATAAATGATCTCTAAACATTACATAATAAATAAATAATTTAAATTTTAAACTTAAAAAATATTTTTGACAGCTGTCATTTTTATGTCACATTTAACAACTAGTGTGGAATTTTACAGCTTGTGTAAGTTGTGGGTTAGACGAACACTGAGAATTATGCCCATTGGATGAATCGTTTGCACCCTATACCCTCGAAGTATTAATCAATCGTCGACCCTGTCGTAACTTATTCATCGCTCAACTCTCCGAATATAAATCGTTTTTTAATCGCATGTGCGGAACTCCATTTGTTTGCTTTTATTTTCCTGTATGCTTTCATGATTCATCCATTGCCATTTACAAAAATATTTCGAGTTTTTTTGGTTTGTATGTTTTATGTAAAGTCCATTAATAATGATTTTATAAATCCAAATATTTGAAAATTTAAAAAATAAGAATGTAGAGGTATTAATTACTGTGTCGTGGCGATAAGTGACGTCTCTACAGGAATAACGTCAAAGCTTTATTCAAAACAATGATTCATAACCTCATTTTTTATTATTGCGGACGCATACGTCAATCTAGGTTTATGACGTTTGACAGAACCATCTGGAAAATACTATTGTTGCCTCACTAATAGCAACCGTTGAATTAATATTGACTGCGATATATGAAAATGATACGGCGGATATATCCGCCGTTTATCCGCAAAGGCTTAAGTAATTAGCATTAAAAATGCAAGTTATAATTTTCAGGACCATGAAATAATCTTTTTATTAAAGCTTTTTAATTATCACGCTTTTCCTTTAAATAATTTATGTAGTTATAAATTAATTATTTAACTTCTATTCATGCACACTTAATCAAATAGAACTAGAATGATCAATTATCTCCACAAATAATTAATTGATGATTGGAATTGAATTAATTAACGTAAGCCTTAATTTCTATTATAGAAAACATTAGTTTTATTTGATAAATTCGTCCATTTTTTTTTGATATTTATTTTTTGCTAAACGCTTTCAGCTCTTACTTAATGCCGCAATACTTTTAGCTACACCACTTTGTTCTTGTCATTAGTCCACAGTTTTTTCTCATTTGTAATCTTATCTCATTTTACTCAAAACAAATTTCAGACTAATACATTAAAAGTTCATTTTTAAGAAATTCATAATATCTTTTGCTGAAAATAAATCACATTTAATTTTGGTTTATTTATAAAAAAAATATTTGTAATTATTAACTTTATATGTTGAATTATTATAATTATTATAACTTAAAAAAAATATTTATTTTTAAAATTACTTTTCATTTTTATTAACTATTAATATTTTTGGCAAACTTTATAACCGATGATTATAGTTGAAATCCTGGATTTTGATACGTGAAACCGTGTAAATCGAAAATAAACTAAAAGATAATTATTTCCTCATAAATAAAAATATTACATCTTGAAAACGATATCATAAAATATTTATTGATTTTATAATAATAATTTTACGTTTTTTGGATGTTATTCATACATCAGCGCTCGAATGGTAATATGAACAGTATTTACTATCTGAATAAAATTTCATGAAAGTTTAATATATTCTGCGTTCAGCTAATGTATATAAAGAGTCCACAAATTTCCGTGCGCTAAACGAATTTACATTAATTGGACGGTGAATTTTCATGTAAATGTATTTATTAGGACATATACAAAAATATACGACTTTTAGAGAAAAAAAAACCGGTTTTCAAATCTCAATTTTTTTTACAACTTATTATATATAGAAAACCAAAAAAAAATAACAATTTTATTTTATTTACTTTTTATTAAAGAAAATATATTTAAAAAAAAAGTTTTAAGTTTTAAACACTAAATTGCCTGAAATAGAACAAAAACTCATTTTTAGTCTCTTAAGTGTAGATTTTTTCATGTTCTTGAAAATATTTATGAATCGATTTTTGATAAGTCTAGATACTCGAGTCTAAACATTCTGTGGATTTTGTAAATAAAAATGAAATGTTTGGTTTTGTGAATAATTTTTTGAAACTAAGAATTTTTAAAATATTCCTAGGGATGATTTTTTGTCAAAATATTTATGGGTTTATTGTAATAATTTTTATATTTTAAGTAATTCATTTTTTTAGTTGGAAGAAATAATTGAAGAAATCGATTTTTAATCTACAAACTTTTTATTTATTTAAGTTTTTATTTTATTTTTTATATTAATTGTTATGTATTGAATTAATAAATTCAGTTAAATTGTATGTAAAGGACGTATGCAAAATAGCAGCAGCCGATTGTGAAATTGAAGTAAACAGGATTTATTGAAGTTCTGAAACTTTCTGCAACTGCTATACTTTCGTCGGGATATGATGGTGGTGGTGGTGCAAGCGTTTTGAGCGTAGTAATATCAATCGTAAGTTGGAGAATGGAAATTCTAATTTAGAATCTAAAATTAGAGGTGCCTGTCTCCTCCGTATTCCTTGCCGCAACGCGTTCCGTTTGTGCAGTACATGTACTTGGCCTAATTTCCCATTCACAATACTGAAGTCGACGTGGCATTATTTCAGTGTCGCGTACGAGAGATCCACAAATGTAGGTCCTCATGATGAAACTGCATATTTTGATGACTCTAATTGGCAATGAAACACAATAATTATATTTTAACTAAATCTATTTATATATTGCAAAATAAAATGAAATGCAAGTTCAGAAATTATTGAATAGTTCGATGTAGGTGCTGGGATGGAGTGAGTTGTGAGGGTGTAACGCGTTCGTGCACTTTTAAAGGGTTAAGAGCGTCGGAATTCCATTTATTGCATTTCATTTTTCGATGTCTATTTATTTCCTTTTCCGACCATCTATTTTCCATTGAACTGATATTAAGTGGGTCGCGATTGAAGGGAAAATTGGAAAATATGGAATTGGAATCGGAATCGCGGTGCCGATGGTGATTTAATTGAAACGGGAGATCGTGAGGAATGTTGGGTATCCCGCGGATGTGTTCAGTGGAGTCTGAGGAGGTGGTAGTGGCGGCGGTGGAGGCAGCAGCGATGGAGGCGGTACCCGTAATGATGCATTCTTCTCGAACCCTAACCGTGTATTGATCTCTGACCGTATCTCATGATGCTATGGTATGGTACATTCGCGCGCGCACATCCACACTCATCAAATTAACGTCACCTCTTCTTGTTCGTTACACCAATACCATTAAATGGTATTAACTTGTAGCTTCAATCTCAATGCCAGTGCAGCAATACCTCCGCATTGTCCGGCATCGATCAATCCGGTTTGAAAATTACAAAACAAACTAAATTATTCTTTAAAATAAATTCTACACAAAGTTTATTTGCGTACAGTTTATATTTAGTTCCTCGATTAGTCCGGCTTCCTCGGAAAACCGTACAAATCGAAAATATAAAATAAAAGTATTATATCTTTAAATATGTAAAAATAACACCTATCCCCCAATCTTCATGGAATTTAATTTCCTTGGAAAATTGTGTAAATCGAAAACAAACTAAAATGTACAAAATCCAATCATTATTTCAACATCAAATAAAAATATTACATGTTTACAAATGTAAAAATTACTGCAAATAATTAAGTTATAAATATTTAAAGCTATAAGTGCATCTATCCTCTGATTTTCATGGAAAATTGTGTAAATCGAAAACAAACTAATATGTGTAATCATTTATTTCAATGTAAAATAAAAATTTTATATCTTTACAAATGTAAAAATTACTGGCAATTCTTAAGTTCTAAATATTTAAAGGTATAAGTGATTTTCATGGAAATTATGTTCCTCGGAAAATTATGTAAATCGAAAACAAACTAAAATGTGTAAAAACTAATTATTTATTTCAACGTAAAATAAAAATATTATATGTTTACAAATATAAAAATTACTGCCAATTCTTAAATTATAAATATTTAAAGGTATAAGTGCATCTATCTCCTGATTTTCATGGAAATTAAGTTCCTCGGAAAATTGTGTAAATCGAAAACAAACTAAAATGTGCAAAATACAATCATTTATTACTACGTAAAATAAAAATATTATTTGTTTAAAAATGTAAAAATAACAGCCAATTCTTATATATTAAATATATAAAGATATAAGTACACATATGCCCTGATTTTCATGGAAGTTAATTTCTTCGGAAAATTGTGTTAATGGAAAGCAAAATCCAATAATCATTTCAACGTAAAATAAAAATATTATATCTTGAAATATATCTTTATATATCTTTATTAACATTTAAGTTAGATTTCTCAGAAAACCGTGTTAATCAAAATTTGACCTTATGAATTATGTAAAATGTGTAAAAGCGAAATCATGTAATTAAAATATTATTATCTATAATTCTATTTATATGATAATGAATGACTTATAAAATATACTTTATATGATTGTAATAATACTACAGTATAACTAAAGATAAATAAAAATGTTTTATTTATAGCAAAAAAATATATTTTTCAAAACTAATCCCATTGTAGTTCTACAATACAATGTTGATCCCATCAATAATAGAGCAAAATTGTTAACTGTTCGCATTTGAAAGGCAACAAATTGATATTTTTTGCAGCATTGTCATTAATTTTGTAAAATCCATGAATAAAAGTTTACATTTTGTTATTATGAAATGTATCAATTATAAAATATTATTTATTAAACTTTTTCTGTCAATTAATTTATATATATTTTTTTTTATTCAAATATCATTGTGTACCACACTGATTATTTTTACATTAGAATATTTGTATTCCAAAATTTATATTCAGAATATTTATTGATTAATTCCCAATAACTATGCTGAATGCTAACTGTGATTAGTTGATATATTTCAGGAAAATCTAATTAATTCGCTATGCTGTTACGCAACTGATGAATTTGCGTACAGATCATTAATTAATAATCTACTTAATGAAATTAATTTATTACATATTTATAACGATATTTTAATATAGAAATATAATTATTTTGAAAAGGCATTATGAATAAACAAATATTTATTGCAAGTCATTTTTATAACTTGCGATTATGGCTAAAATAGTCCAATGACAATAATGTTGAAACTATTTATCAGAAAAGTTTTTACTATTAGATAGAGATTTTGGAGATATCTTTTTTTGTGTATCCCAGAAGATTATTACATAATATCTGAATAGTGCCATAAAAGAAAGAATCGAATTTTATTTCTACAAAAAAAAACTTAGAAGTTTTTTTAAAACATCACAAAGAAAACAGTTTTATTTTATGTATAAAATAAAGTTGTTATACGTAATTTTGCTTCGCATAAAATGAATAAAATATTTAAAATTTTTGTCCATTTTTTTCACAAAGTCACAATTTTTCTTTAAACAATTCCGATATATTTTATTTACTCGAAAGTATCAATATTTCTCCACCACAAAAAAATTATTAAAATAAATATTTAAAAACTTTACTAAATTATTCAATTAACGACAATATTGGATCAATATATTTGAAGCAAGATTTTGTAATAATATTATGGAGTAAAGAAAATTTGCATTTTAAGCGTAACACGTATAAGGGATAAAGTGGACTGGATTTTACAGTTGCTTAAAATAAAGGCACAGAGAAAAATCAATGCGTTTTTATGGCATTCCGTTTTTTTCTTGTGTTTGTATGATCTCCAGTTTTTAGGTCGCCCGATTCCTTTCCAATAAATTATATAAATTCCTGGGAATAATGCATGGACCCGAAACGTCGGTCCATAAATACCCAACCCACAGAGAGGAGAGAAGATAAAGCGAACACGCATAAGGACCGAACCGTTTTGCGGGAGAGGAGAGACAGGAATGGACGCATCTTGGGCATCTTCTTGCTCTCGCGCAATCTAATTTGAATACGTAGCGAGAGTTCTCTCTAAGAGAGGAATGAAAAAGGGAAGAAAAAAACGACTGAGTCGCTACGAAAGAGACGAAACAAACAGGAAACCCCGGGACCCCCGACGTCTCTGGATTTTTTCCAATTTGCATAGTTCTGAAAGAGCGTGAGTGTGAGTGAGAGAGAGAGAGTGAGGCACAGTCGTCTGACGGTCGCAAACTCAAAAAAAAAAACGAACTGCTCTAATAATACGTCGAGGGAAAGAAAGAATGAGGCCAATTATGATCGACCTGGGCCGTTTCAATGTATTCCTGCACACCGTGACTAAGAAGATTGTGTGTACCCAGAATTAATAACTCGGATGCGAAACGCAATCATCATGATGGATGAAACGCTTCAGACTAACTTAACTTGGGCTATTAATCAATTTCCTAACTTTCCAATAACTCCATTCAAATATTTATTATATTCCGGAGAAAATACGGCTCTCGCAAATATATATGCCTACATTTCCGTATAATATGCCCACTTAATCCCACGCATTCAAATACTGCCATTCCCCAAACGCCTAAGCTCTTCAATTAATGCTCTTGACATGCACGCATGCACGAGACATACAATAAGCACGATATACCTGATCTCATATCTTTGCGTTACGATTAGAATCTACTATCAAATATTTATATTCTACATACATTAGCTTATACTATATTTACACATAATTCTCCAAATTCAATGAAAAATACATAAATCTACAATACTTCAACTAAATACTTTATATTTTTTGTATTTAGAAATATTTAATCTTTTAATATAACTAAAACATTTCGGAATTGCTTGAACTAAAATTGAGATTTTGTTAATATAAATGAACTTTTATAATTTTCAAAATTATCAAATTTTAATAAAATATTGCTTAAAATAATAAAAGTTCGCAGAACATTAATAACAAATTTCTTCTATTAATTTATTGTTATATTATTAACGTACTTATTTTACAAAACTATAAAAAACAGCTTCATAACATTTTTCAGAAAATTATTGAAATTTATTTTGGTGTTAAGTACATTTTTCTAAATTTTAATCCACTCAAAAATATTAATAATCACTTTAGAGACATTAGAGTTTTTAAGTTTCTTTTTATTCATGTTTTGTAATTTTTTTTACACAACAACATTTTTTTATTAATTTTAAACATCTTCATTGCTACAATACGAAAGCGTTTTGAAATAATTTTGGTGGAATATAAAGGAATAAATCTCTTTTGGGTACAAAAGTTTTGTATAACGGGAATAATTTTATATTATTAAAATGTTTTAGTCTCGTTTTGAATGGAGTTACAAAGTTTTAAATTCTGCAGTCGATTCCATAAAATAACTAATAATATTAATAATTTCTACAATTTTTATAATATCAGAATATTTTTAGATCTTTTAAAAATAACATTTTTCGTTAAAATAAAATTTTAAGTACAAATTATTTCTTTTACGAAACTATTCAAATTACATAATAATGATTTTTGTACAAAAATAATTCAGTATTTGTAAAAGTACTGAAAGTAAAAACTTATTATCAATATTATTATTTTGAAACAAAATTGATGTATAATATTGATTTTCTAAATATATTTTCATCAAAAAAATAAATAAATCATTCAGCGGAATTTCAGCTGAAATTCAAATTTAACAACAGCTTCTTACTCAGTTGATGGACGTCGGCGTCTCAGACTTGTAAAGTTAACTGTAATTTAATAATTGTTTTGGCGCAAAGCACCAAAGTTACGAACTACATACATCTCTCGTATACTTCAGTTTACTTGAATTTCTGTGTGACATTTTCATTTTGGAAAAAAAAAATACATACATTACAAAACGAATGTTATGTAATTTGTACTTAATAGAATTTTAAAGCAAATTTGTATATTTTTGCAATTATTGACACAAAGTGAAATAATAATGTATTATAATTATTTTATTATTAAAATTGAGTAAATTAAACGTTACATATTTAATCACGTTGAAAATAACATGCAAACACAAAATTCATCAATAATAAATTTCCCGAATTTGTACATATTTAATATATTACATAATACAATTAATATTGTACAATTTTCAATCAAAATTTCACAAAATGGTTAGATCTTCAATGATATAATTTTTTTTTGTAATTCATTCCTTCCTTTTGTGTTCACGAGTGGTGCATAAATCATGGGTTTTCTAATAGTAATAAAATTCAGCAAGATTTATTGGCCATTAGATGTTAAGCTCGTATAATTTACACGGCGCTTCGTGACTTTTTTAATAATTCACAAATTTTAATAAAACACCTCTCGCCAGTTTGGGGTGCGCGACAAGTTTTCGAAGGGATCTAAAATAAGAAGTCTTCAGGTTCTTTACGTAAGATGGTTTGAAATATTTATTTTGTTCGTGTATCCCATGGGACATTGAACAAACTCAAATTACTATGCACGTTAAAAATGTAAAAATTGCTTCATTAAATGTATATTTATTTTGCGAAGTTAATTAGGAACGTCGAACAAACCATTCAAAATTACCGAGTTGTACAGTTTATAAATAAATTTTATTTTTTTTACATGATTTTTATGCAAGTACGAGATTCTGCTTTGAAGTAAATTAATTGCAGAGCATGCAACATCAAAATTACATGTATTTTTTTTAATTAAACAAATTTTGTGTATAGAAAAAATATAAATAGAAAGTAATTATTTCAACAAAAAAAATTCACTTTATACTAAAAATTAGTGAAAGGATCTACAAAATCTTTCATAATTTGAAAAATTTTGAGTAAAACTGAAAGGAAATTCATTATTGATTACTGAATACACAATAAAACATTACCTCGCATAGTCCGGATTCAATATTCGAAAATTTAAAAATTAGTTTAGTTTTTGTACAAAAAAATATCCATTTTTATTTCTTCTATACAGACAAGTCTCTGTAATCCTCAATTAGTACGGTTCCAAACAGCATCAATTTTAATTGAGAAAAAATAGTGTACAAAAGTATTTTCTTTAATTTTTTTTTTCATATAGATAAGTTTATTTTGTACAGTTTATTTTTATTAGAGTTTAAAATACTCGATTAGTACGGTTTCAAATAGTACGATAATTTTAATTGAAAAAAAAAATAAAAATTAGTATATAAAAATATTATTGGTACATGAAATTTCTTTAATTTCTTTCTTACAAGCAAGTAACTTTATGTACAATTTATTTTTCGAAAATTTTAAATCCTCGATTAGTCCGGTTTCAAACATAATTAATATTAATTGAGAAAAAATAAAAATTAGTATACAAAAATATTTTTTTGTGCTTGAAATATTTTCTTTAATTTTTTTCATACAGATAAGTTTATTTTTGTACAGCTTATTTTTATGAGAGTTTAAAATCCTCGATTAGTCCTCTTTTAAACAATACCAATTTTTAATTGAGAGAAAAATAAAATTAGTATAGAAAAATATTTTTTGTACATGAAATATATATTTTTTTAAAACAAGCAAGTCTCTTTATGTACAGTTTATTTTTATGAAAGTTTTAAATGCTCGATTAGTCCTCGATTTCAGACACCATTAATATTAATTGAGGAAAATTAAAATTAGTATAGAAAAATATTTTTTGTACATGAAATATTCTCTTTAATTTCTTTCATACAGATAAGTTTCTTTTTTATAGTTTATTTTTATTAGAGTTTCAAATACTCGATTAGTCCGGTTTAAAGTAGCTGTAATTTTAATTGATAAAAAATAAAAAATTAGCGTACACAAATATTTTTTGTACATGAAATATTCTGCTAAATTCTTTAATACAGATAAGTTTCTTTTTGTACAGTTTATTTTTATTAGAGTTAAAAAACCATACTTTAAAACAGAATCAAATTTAATTGAGAAAAATAAAAATTAGTAAATAAAAATATTTGTTGTACATAAAATATCTAAGTTTTTTTAGCAATTTATTTTTCTGTGTGTTTAATGCACTTGATTACTCCGGTTTCAAATAGTCTGATACCCGCACTGTGAGAGGTATTACTGTTATTTTTTTTTCAATATTAATATTTACATTTCGTTGAAATCCATACGACTTTAATTATTATGAAAAACTAACTAATGAATTTTAAATATATTGGCTGGACCATGGTTAATGCAGCATTGAATCCAATAATAAATACATTGCAATAAACGCATTAGCATTACACTCACACAGATATAAATAAATAATATGTATATACACTCACACACACATATTCATTATATGCATATTAATTTAGCTTTACAGAGAACAACGCAACTGAATCGCAGCCGCTGCTAAATTTTATCATGCTGATTGCATCCCTTTATTGTGCATATTTATCCGAATATGCAAACTAGAAGAACAATCGATGCATGACAATTTGCGTACGATTCAAAAATATGTAGCTACAAATGTGCGGCAGAATCGGCACTGTTCATTTCCGAAGTTTAATATTTTAATAATAAAATAATTCTTATGGAACAAAATTTAATTACCTGTAATTAAATCAAATTTAGAATTAAAGAAACAACTATTAAGAACATTGTTAGGTTTTTAAAACTGGTTTTCTAATACATTTTTATAAAACAGTTCACACTTCTCTTTTATTCTTTAAATCTACAGAATCTTTAGACAAAGAGTATTTTTTCGACTAGCTTCAAAATCTTATATCATTATGTTATCTGGACTAATATTCACAAGATTCTATCCAAATTATTCAATGAATGATGATGAAAAAAAGTTTTAAAAATGATTTCCAATAATCAATTCATAAATATCTTCAATAATCTGAAAAAGTCCAAAGAAGACTTCTACTTTTCAAAATAATTTTAGTTAGATTTTTGTGATATTTTCTAGCATTTTGTAAAATTCTATTTTCGAGTTTCATTTAATAGAAAAATTTAAAAATTAATTGTAAAAATTGATTTTGTAGAAATTATGAAAAATGATTATATATTAATAAATTAATATAATTTATTATTTATATATAAAATATAATAAAAGTAAATTAAATTTCATTTTCAATTAGAATAGTTTGCAAAGAACACATTCAAAAATAGTAGTGATATTTAAGGCAAACACAACGTAAGTGGAAGCCATGTGTTGGGACGGAATTAAATTAATTAATTTCTCGAGCCCTTGTTTCGTCGTTGCTGAACCTAAATATATTACAGAAAATACCCACCCCCGTCAAATACATTTCGCTTTAATTACGTTTCGGTAATAATATATTAATTTTCTTTCATAAAGAGCAAACAAAAAATATTACATCGAAAGTTACGTAATTATTTTCGAGATAAATCACAGCGTTAGAGAATTTTTGTTTGTTTCACAATTACCAACGTGATATACGATACATGTATTATTTATGAAAGCTACATTAATACATGTTAGTTTTCAGTTAGCAACTTTAATATGAATGGAAGATTCTATTAAAGTTTATTGAAATTCTCAGACAGGATTTATTACTTCATTAAAGCCAGTTTAAATTACAGTTTTTTTTTTTCATGAAATTACATCTACATTTTCATATAAAAACTGCAGTTTTAGATAGACTAATGCAGATCAAAATTTAGAGGTCCTAAAACACTTCCCTGTGGCAACCCCGTTTATATAAGATGAAAATCGTATTGAATTTTTCGAATACTTGCGATATTCAAAAAGTCAGCAACGGTTACAATCGGTTTTTCAAATACTTTTGATAATATTAGTATTTAATAAATATTATTTGTATTTGCTGTATGTTAGCTAATGATGATGTAATTAATTAGGTTTGTTTTTGATTTCAATTAAGCTCTAAACTATTGCGTGTGGGATTGTTGGATATTCATCAGGGTCCAGTTAATTAGTATCAATGAATGTCGAACGGAGTAGAACTATTAATCTCAATGGAAATAAATCCGGGATAAATCAATGGATAGAGATAATCAGAAATGGATTTCCATGCAATGAAACATTGATTGATCAATTAGTGATGTAAGGCTGAAACGTTGTTCATGCAGAAAAATAACGAGCTCATCGAACTGAAGGCAGATGATTGGATTAACTTCACGGAGACGTACATTATCCAAGCATAGTTTCTGGAGTTACCGAAGACAGGAGAGCATTTACGGTAATCAATTAGCGAATTTGCGAAATCTTAACACGTAGACAGACACACACGTTGCCTCGCGTGTTGTGTTGTGTGTTGTGGATGATTGAGTTGGAAGCGATTTCCGGATGGAGGATCATCTGAGTGCCCCACGTCGTGCGCCAAAACTAAATGAATAAATGAATTGTGCCTTGCCACAATCTTGATAGGCTCTGTTGTGGATTCTTCGTGCGTACGGAATGCCAAGAACGTGATTCCGATGAGCGCAACCGATAAAAAGGATACAAGAACAACTACATTTCGCGCTACTGCTTGCTTGAAAACCAACCCCTACGTTAATAAAACATCTTGATTTATGAACAACATCAAAACATTTCTTATTTTACTTTTTATACATGTTTTATTTTTTATAAATATGATATAATAATGATAATTAAGGATAATTATAATTATAATTGTTTTACCCCGCATGCCCAACTAGGGGATTCCCCAAAATTTAAGATTGTGCGTATCCTTGACAACATCTTTTTCAACATTAAGATAGGTGATGTCAAATGTAGAGAAATAAAACAAAGTACAGTGATTTTAGAATTAAATTTTATTTGATTTAAAGAGAAATTAATTTATAAATAAAAGTGAATGATAGTCTTTTCAGATATTAAAAAATATATTTAATGTATTATCATAAATCAAAAAAAAGTTAGTTAATTTTACTGAGTTGAATACTTTTTAATTATGAGATATCATAAAAGAGATATTTCTGGGATTTGATCGAAGATTTGATATCCGTAGTGAGATTAGGTAAAAGTTATATAAAGTAAGAAATTGCATGAGAACGAACCGGCGAATGTAGAGCATAAAGTCGGTATGAAATAATGATTATGTAAGAATTAAATTGAAGTCGTGAAGGATGATAAAACTATAATTTGAAAGGTCATAAAATAGTGTAATCTATTTTATGTGTGGCTGTAAAGTGAAAAAAAATGGGACCTTAAATTGTAGTCAGGAAAATATAATTGAAATATTTTTATGCTGCTAATAAAGTAGATGCGGGCCGTAATAAAAATTGACTTTTCAGTAAGGAATTATTTTTGGGGAGAAGGAAGGAGTAGTGAACTCCCTGTGGTCAATGCTGTCTGGGTTTGTGGGTTTTCGAGGTCGAAATGGGCGGATCGGAGTTGGAGTCGGCCCGGACCGGCATATCCGAGTGCTGCACATCTCCTCTCCCCCAGGAAACATCTGTCTTCCAGTCTTGGGATTAAAAGGATATCGAAGGATATGCGTTCAACATGATCGCAAATCCCTCAAAGATAACCGTCAAGGAAAGAAGGAGAGACTCTTCTCCGGGACAATAGCAAATAGATTCTGGTTAAAAACATTGCAGGATTTCGTTTTAGATGTATTTTACTTGTGGACCAGACGTTGTTCAACAACATCACCGATGTGTCTGCTGGGCATTTGTAATAAATCTCGTCGCGTAGTCTCCCCATTATGGAAGTTCAAATGGGATAAAACAATGCCCGCATTTCGTCCTTTCACTACACGACAATAAAACAGACTTTCCTATGAAATACGAGAGAGAACCGATGGAACAAAACTCATGCACATATACTCAACATAACAATATTCCCAACTCTGATGAAAACATGAAAGTTTCCCATTTCAATTTTTCAATTTCATTAAAACCATATACTTATTAATTCAAAGTAAAAAAAATATTAAATATTTTATAATTTTACAATAATTACCTTCAAAAATATAATTAATTTAGAAAACCGGTTTTATAAAAAATTTGGGATTCAAAAACCGGTTTTCGAAAATCTTACAATATTAGTTTTATTTTATTTGATATTATTGTGTTGTTACAGATGGTTTATTGGATTTCTTATAATAGAATTACATCGAATATAATAAAGCCCTTTATCCATATGAAAAAAAGGAAATATACGGTGATCTTCAGGCATCTGAAGCAAACGTATCGCGTTGGATTTATATAGTCCATTCAGAGTAATGCCAACCTAATCCGAAGGAAAGAATGGCTAAAAGGCGTGTCTGGCTTGCAGGTCGCGCCCCGAAAAGAATTCATTTAATTTTGAGCGATTTCTAATTGAAATCCTATACATTCGTGAGTGGCAAACTCGAAAGTATTCATTTGGGAAATTTCGCTTTTAATAACCTATCCGAGCCGAGATGACTTTTAGAATTACATTGGAAAGGGCTGCTGCTGCAGATAGATATATCCAGTTTTCTTTTATTACAATGGAAATACATTCGGCTGAATTCCTAATTAAATTTCAACTTAGAGGCATTTTAATGCGGCGTACGAGTCGAGCAAGTACTGCGTCCATTAAATACATTTCAATGTTGAAGCCTTCATGAGCAGGAAGCGTGATGAAAAGTGCACAACTGCGAACGATTTCATTAGTGGCCCTCGAAACTTACGTGAGCAGTCGAGGAAAAACAATTTTCTTTCGCCCGACGTCCGACCTCACTAAATTATTGAGAAGTAAACACTCCTCGCCCCGAACAAATAATAATTCAGAAATTTCAACTAAAATTGAGTTTGTGAATCATTTCGCACATAACATAGAACGTGCACTATAATAAATGCAGTTTATAAGTAAACAAATAAAATTGTAGAAAATTAGAAAAAAAAAAATATTTACAAAATTATGAGCTAAGGTTGCAACCGTAATATTTTATTTGGAAGCAGACTTGAATTATTCATACGTTACTTAGGTAAAGGATATGCGAAAATACGTAGGAGATTATTATAATTTAATCAGTTTACATTGGAACACCTGCTTCCTCCTTAAGAGGAAGCCACGTGTTACGTAAACATGATTTAAAAATGTACAGAGTTTCAAATTTACCTGCAAGAACTTCAAATAATTTATTAGAATTTAAAAAAAAATGCATATAATTTATGTAAAATTCATAATTTTAGTATTAAATCTTTTTTTACTATTATTTAACCCTTTTCTGACAGACGGCGAAAATATCCGCCCATGCAAAATTGTATACAGTCTACGAATTTTAGTTCAGCGATAGCTCTTAGTGAAGCGCCAACAGAGCTGTCAAACGTTATTGATTGAGGTTATGAAACATAACAGTTTCGCTTTTGACAGGTGAAAAATCTCAGTTCGCATTTTTTTTGTGATGAAATAACTAATCAAATTATATAAATACAGCTATGATGAAATAATAAATGTTATTTGGCAAATGATAAATGTTTTGAAATGAAATTCATATTAATGGTCCATTATCCATTGCCAAATAAGTCCTTTTGGCGTTGAATTCGTTACAAAATTGATCTAATAACGAATCTTAATATTTAAATCTTATTATGATTTAATTAGTCGATTTATGCTAAAATTCGTATTTCATTAACATATTTATTCAATTTATCAATTCTCGTATACTTCTAAAAAAACTTAATTTATATTAATTAAGGCACTTGAAATATCTTAGAAATATTTCATCAAGTTTTCGAATCTCAACTTAACAAATAATTATTTTTAAGATGTTTAATTAAACTTAATACAAAATTAATTAGTTATAATCAGTATTTTAACACAAACTTTGTAGTAAATTCGTCAACTGTCAAACTGACGCCTCTACAAGATTAACGTTAAAACTTTATCAAAAAAAACAAAAAACTTTTGACATTAACGTTTGACAGTTCTGAAACTAAAAGGCTAGTGGCGCCACATTAAGAGTTGACGTTGAATTAAGATTCGATGACAATGCAATTTTGCATAAGCGTTTGATGTGCAAAAAAATAGGGCGGATATATACGCCATTTGTCCACAAAAGATTAATATTGGATACAAAAGGTTGTAAATTCTAATTCTAAGCTATCATTTAATTGTATAGCAAACATTTTAATTACTCTGAACTTGAAAATAGAAAAGTCAACAGTAAATACAGAAATAGAAAAATCATTTACAAGACAAACTGTATTTTATTTTTCACATTAGAACTATATATATAGAACTTAGATTAAAATGTATTTAAATGTATTTATATATACATGTATTAATATACACATTTAAATGCAAATAACGCACTTACTTCAAGGTAATCTCGTGCATATCGTTTCTGCGGGGTTTATGTGGGCGCTTTGTGCACGGTACATTATTAACTCGCGAATTAACTTTTTTTACCCACATTTAGTACCGTAATGCTTTTAATTGCAGCACCCACAGCATCCAAGCAAACAACATTTTAAATTGCATTGTGTAAAGGGCGGTCGTTGCTAACACGGCTGTATTACCACAGCGTTATAAATATATCCATTTTCTGTAGATTAAATAGTAACAAGAAAAAAATGTTGAAAATTGCATAAGGTCTGATGTTATAAATTACAATACCATCGTTGTGCGAAAGAACGTGCTCTCAAAGGCTTTCAAAAAGGAACCCGTACAAACGGTAATGTAAAAATGTAATCCCATTCCGAAGAAAACTTGTCTCTAATCGATCGACACTCGGCAGAAATGGTTACTTTTCTTTGGACATCCAACACAAAGACAAATTACTTTTCACTCAGAACCTTTGTGACGATCAAAGCAATGTTTGTTTATTGAAATTTATGTGGATTTACATGTGAATAAAATCAGAAAGTAAAGTAACTTTTATTGTACAACATTTCAGCCAAAATTTACTACAAAATTTTAAACACATTTTCCTCATCAAAATCATACACCATTAATAATTATAATTCTGCGTGTAAATAATAATTCACATGAATATGATTGTTCAAAGGCAAACGTTGGGAAATACGGGTAAGCATAAAAGACGTGTTAAATGTAAACGTAATTAATTATATTATATAATAAAATTAACATAATTTTCTCTGAAAAGTAAATACTGAAAAATTTCATGAAATATGACAGTAACCATTAGTGTTAATAGTTTTTATTATTTTATAATCTTAATGAATTCCTAGCGACATTTAATAAAATTAAAAGATATTTTTAATTAAATGTAGATAAAAAAAAGATAATAACCTATTAAGTCCTGAAACGTATACGAACTTGTGAAAGAAAGCCAAAAGTTACATAATTTAATTTTATAAGTTTTCGACTTGGAGCCTCACGAACCGAGTTGCTGAAAGAGCTTAGAGTGTGTGTGTGTGGTGTCTTATGCGATAGTTCGTGTCCCGGAGGAATTATTATTTTTATCTGCTAAACTGCGACACTCTTGCAGGAATGCTTAATATGAATTATGCAAGAAAACCGTACTTGAAACTGGGACAAAATAATTCGCCGATTCGTATTCATGCGAAAATTGCATTACGATGAAATGTAAATATTTATTATTGACATTAACAGTGGACTGTTTCAATAGGTCCGATTGAATATGCAATTTGATATAAATATACGGAAACGCAGAATCTCCGTGCAAATATTTTGCAAGTGTTCGCATAATAAATATGTGATGTATAGGAAGGATGTGCTTTCAGCATTCTGTAAATGCAATATCCGTGCGCCGTCGTCTCATTTGCTTGTTTTATCATATATTTCAGCATCGCATTATTTTCATAGCGCGTTTAATATACAATCCAAACGTCTTCTCATAATTCTGTTTATATTTCGAATAACCGGTATTTCTAATCAAAAATTACCGGTACATTCCAGTCCATTTGCGTTCATTGTTAGTAATCAGCAAAGCTTAACAAAATTTTCGAATGGTAAAAAGAATGAATCAAAATCTTAATGCGTTGCGGCTTACAATCCAAACGTCTTCTCATAATTCTGTTTATATTTCAAATAACCGGTACTTCTAATCAAAATTTACCGGTAATTTCAGAACCGGTTAATAAAATTGATATTCCATTGCAGAGTTTCCAGTCCATTTGCGTTCATTGTTGGTAATCAGCGGAGCTTAACGAAATGTTCATGCGATCGATGATTGGGACAATTTTCGAATGGCAAAAAGGATGAAATGAATCAAAATCTTAATGGGTTGCGGCTTAATCTGCGTTGTGCAAATTAAATTAAGTGCATTTGATGGTCAAGCATTTAAATCACCGGAGGACTGGAACACAATCGATACAGAATGCGGCACTGAATGTGCAAGGTTCAGCTGTAATCGCTGCTTTTAGCCAACCAGAAGATCCATGAGCAAAGTTTGAACTGTCCGGAGGAACGATGAAACAAATAAAAGTGTTCGGAAATGCATTCTGTTTACATACTGAACGGTCGTCATTGTTGTATTCCCGGTATTTCGTACGTTAGCCTTGTTTCGCATTTGCTGCCTGTGGATAATACGTACTTGGGAATTTTGCCAATCACATGGATTTCACGAATTCCGACCCACATTTTCAACAGCAGATTTATAATTACATATTTACCTTTACTTTTTAAAAATCGCATAATTAAAATTCTTGCCTCCTTTATATATTAATAAAAAACAATTCTTAGAATTACAAAAAAGAATATATCAGGCACTAAATTGAATATGAAAATAATTTTTTCTACAAAATTTTCGAAAATATTTGCTTTCCCCGGGTACATCAACCAATTTGAAATTAATTGTAATACCTAATAGAATCTATTTAATCTTCTTAAAATCGATTATAATTGTACTTTTTGAAATCTACGAAATTTTTCCATTCTCCACTCATTCGAAAATATTTAAATTGTAATTAGTTATAGCATGAATATATGTAAAACATTCAAATTCAGATGAAATATTTTATTTTATTAATATTTATTGTAAATGCGAAATATTGATTGAATCAGTTAGAATATTTATGAAAAATAAAATATTCAATAATATTTTTATACATTTTTTTGCTTTTATAAAATTGATGAATTAATGTTTATTTAATTTATAGAATTTAATAAATAATAAATTTCAATGGAAATAAAAAAATAATATTTTTAGTTCACATCTGATTTTTTTGTAAATTAAATTGAATATGAAATATTTGTAGAAACAATATTTACATTAATTATAGAACATGCAATAATCAATTCGCACGTTGTATTTCCAATTAATATTAGCGTTCTTGTTTAGTTTTTTTTTTGATGTTTCAAACACTTTGCTGTTACACATTTTAATTAAAAACTTCTTTGTGGTTTGTTTCAGTGTACTTTACACACAATTTAGTTCCAGGTAATATATTACATCAAAGATTAACGTACACCCTTGTGTCATGTTCTTTTATTATGTGCCATTAAAAAGTCCTCCAAATTCTAAACGTTTGAAGCTTTTAACTACTCTTAATTACATAAGTAGAGCTAAATTCAGATTGATTTCAGTGAATTAAATAAAAAAATGCTAGTTTTACACTAACTTTAATTTAAATGAAGTAAAATTCAATCATTCATAAATTATTTATAGGAAAATTACAGCAATTTAATTCAAAATTCAAAGAAATGAATTGGAAATTAATATTTAGATGAAATAATTAATGTCTACTATGAAATGCGATAAAAGCAGTGCAAATAAATGTTATGATTATTCTGTATTATTTTAATGTAATATGATGTGGAGATAATGAAATTCGGAAATAAAAAGCGCGAGCAGCGAGAGTTTTTTGCTACGTTTAATGGAGAGCGGTAAAACAGTAATTAATAAAACTTAACGCACCATTTATTTTAATATAGTGATATGCTCCGTAATTATCCCAGCAGAAATTCTACCTCTGTACGTGCAAACGAATGCATCCATTTTACTAGAAAAGTAATTATTTTATGCTGCTGACAACATTTTTTTTTATTTCACTGCTATAAAAGTCAAATGGTATAGAGTACGAAATAAAATATAATTTTGATCAAAAATATTTTCTAAAAGCGATTCTTTCAATGAGACAGTTCTACCAAGTTTTGGTAATGAAATAAATTTTATTCCTGAAGTTTGTTCAAAAAATTGAACAATATGAAAAGCTGAAACGTAATGAGAAATGTTTGTTTTTCAGTTTAGTGGAAATACTTTTAGATATTAGCATTTCTGATTAAAAAGAAAATGGAATGGTTTATAAAGCGATTTCATGTAACAGGTTTTACTGAAGTAAAAGCAAAAGTTTATGAAATATCATTTTAAATTCCTTATTTCTAAATCTAACTTAAATAAGAACTCGTATATTATATCATATATTAGATAAGAGATAAATTGATTACTAAAAAAAAGATTAATTAGTAGAATAGTTTTTGTGTAATTTCAATTAATCTTCGATATTTCCAATGATTTTTCATATTTGAAAATGATTTATGAAAATTGATTACTCTAATTCTGATAATAGTTTTGAAAAAAAGGGGAGGAAATATACGTTTTGCAGTGATGAAAATTTATTTTTGAGTGATTGGATGTTTGCAACAACTGGTGGGCAAATAAAATCGAGCATTTGTAACAAATGTGTGTGTATGTTCTTTTAATTGGTCATCCCTGTAGCACGATTAATATCGATGGAATTGTCAAATGCGGCCACTCATCTCTTGCTGATATTCCCCCGAGATAGAAGTATCCCTCGGTATAATCTTTAGTTTATCGGTGGTCTATCGGCCTCTGGAGATGCCTTCCAGATACGTCTCTGAAGACAAACTATCTTTGCCGAAGCATTTACGGCTTCTGGAGGAATCCCTGCGGCCATGACAAAAATATACTTCCCCTTTTTATAGTCACGAGTGCATGGAAAACGGTATAATAGCCGATCCTCTCTCAATTTTTCTATCCTTCCTTTGAAATATAAACCCATTTTCTATACATCATTTTTGCACTTAATACTTACTGCTTCTGGCACTTCCTATGAATTTAATAGTTAATATAATTCACTACAGTCATTACCATCCAATCAATATAATTTAAATTATTTCCATTAATGTCATCTATTTCCAATACCTTTTATTATACAATGAGCTATTTCATCTACTTCAGCGTTTCTCAACATTTTTGCCAGTTTCTTACAAAGTGACAGCTGTCCTTTCATGACTCAACCTAATGGATTATAATTATTCTACAATACCATTACCAAAAGTATAGTTCTTCGTTTTAACACAAGGTAACAGCTGTCATTTTGTGACCCAACTCATCAATTCCTCGCTTTGACACAAGATGACACCTGTCATTTCGCGAGCTAACCTAAAGTATAATTTCTTGTTTTGACACAAAGTGACAGCTGTCATTTCGCGACGCATTAAAAATTACACTGTAATTTCCAATAATTTTAATTTATTTATAATAATTACTTTTTACTTGAATTATAATACTTTTTAACTAGAATACTGAATATTAATCTCTATAATTTAAAGTTGCTAAGTTGAGGATAATCTAAAGTTGGAAGGTAGTCTGATCCTTACATGTTTAGAAACAGCAAACTGCCACTTATCACCTGACTTTAAACTGTCATGAAAATTTCATGAAACTAATAACAATAATCTTTAATATAATTTTATATATTGTATATAAAAAAAAATTAAAATACTGAAGACTTATAATTACAAAATATTTCATGAGCAATGATGTTTGTTAATGAGAAAAATTCAAAAATTAATGATTTTTTTAAAATTTCTAATTAAAATTTGGTAATTAATTGAAGTTATTTAATTACATTTTTCTTGATCTTCGAGGAAATTGATCAAAGGTTTGCGTCAGATGACGTTATGAAAGCTTTCATCAAAAAATATCAAAAAAAAATTGGGTCACAGTTCAACTAGAAACAAATATGTTGGGTCAAATAATGACAGCTGTCACTTTCAGTAACAAATCGTCAAAAATTGTATATTGTGAACAATTGAGTCGCAGTACAATTATAAACTAATGTGTGGGGTTGTAAAATGACATCTGTCACCTTTTGACACAAAGGGTCAAAAAAGTATAATATAATATAATTTTATAGTTTTCCTATGACTTCACAGGACAAAAAGACGAAATGTCAATAGCTTATTGCAAATTCTTTATTGTTTCCTATTTATTAATTAATTAAATCTGCGTTGAATGAATAAGTTTATATGACAAGATTCTTAATTGCTTTTTTATTTATACATTCTTGACCAGACTTTTTGGATTGGATGTTTTATGCATGATAGAACGTCGATGGGTCTAATTGGATTGATTGAAAATGTCTTCCAGTTAATCTGAGACAGGGGAAGAAATTTATATGTGCAACTACTGATTTTCTGAAGATGAACAATCCTTTATACTCTTTTATCAAATGGAATAATGTATCATTTAAAATGAGTTATTTGTCTTCGTGAAACTAAATTCCTACAATGCCACTGGAGAAGCAATTCGAGATCATACTAGATCTTCAGGGAGAAAATAGTCAAAAGTAAAATAAATCCGAAAGATTAAAGAGAAACAGCAGATTTCTTTAAAGAACGCTTTATTTCAAAGCAGTGTGCACACAATGTCGTTGGATGGGACTCCGAAAAAAAAATATGCATACTAAAATGTAACAGGATTTGACCTGTCATCGGATTTTATTGCCCACAGAGCGTACGTAATAAAGCCGATATGTCGCAAGATTACCATATGGAAAACAAGAAGGGAATCGAGGATTCGGAGGTCATGTGAGTACAATCCAATCTTATAATGTTTCCAAGACTCACCCTTTATAATAATAATGATGGAACAGTTTAAGCTGGGGCACTGCGAGGGAAGGGCACAGGATTGCAATCGATTTTCTCCGCTTGCGCTTCAATAACGGGTTGGATTTAACGCGGATTTTATTAGTTCAAAGAGTACACTTTTTCCCAGTTAATTAATTCAGAATAGCCCTAGCCCTTTATTTTGCGCTTAAGGATTGACACGTTCTATTTGATGAAAAGATTTTCTATTATATTACAAAATAATCCATTAACTCAATTATATCTCTTTCTTAAATCACCATAATATGTATAATTAATTAAGTTTCATAATTCAATTAACTTTTGTGATAGATTTATGTTGCAACTGTCAAAGGTGACAGCTGTCAAATTTGACAGTTCCTCGTGTGTAAATCTTAACCGTAATAGCCTTACAATTTTGAGTAAGCATAGTTATCCATGTAGAGGATATGGCGGATATATCCGCCGGACTTGCGCAAAAGTTAATTAATGAAGCACATTCATCTCGCATTTTACGAGTGAGAAATTCTAAATGCTGAGAACAATCTGCTGAATATTAAAAAGTTGATTTAAACGGTAGTTAAAATGAAATTCTTAAGAAAGCGAATCACGTCCGCTGTAATTTCTAACGTTCCGAGTAAATATAAAGTGTTTCAATTTATTCCGGGTTCAGAAGGAAAACGAGGAACAGGATATATTTCGATTCGTTCAGGGCGATGCACGTTCGCATCCAAATAATTCACATGCAAAGGGATTTTGCACCGTTTTGAAGCTGCAGCATGTGAATATCCTCCTATTACTCCTGGCTTTGAATCCCAAATGGGGAAAAAAAAAAGTTCATTAAAATAAAATGGAACGTAATTTATTTACGTTTATATTTTCAAGATTCCAAAGACAATTTAAAGAAAAACACGAAAGTTAATAAAGATTTGAAAACGAAAATGTAATGCTTAATGACTACAAAAAGATTTATGGCTGTTTGTAAAAATATTTGGAAATTTCTAAAGAATTTCTGTAGCAGATGCCAAGTCGTTGTTTATAATCAATACGATGTGCTTGCTTATGAAACGCTTCATTATAAATATACTTCAAGTTGTGAACGATCCTTGTGATCCTAAGTTGCCGGTGAAGTGAAGTTTTCTTGTTGTTGGATTTTCATTATTATCTCTTGTCGTTAAAAGATTTTATTGATTTCTAAATCTCAAAAGCAGCCTCTTCAAAGTCCTGAAATTAATGCTACTATTATTCCAGAAACCCAACACTGAATATAATCAGCGTGTCCTATTATAATGCTAATTAAATTAATTAATTCATGATCAACATAATATACATAAATAAATTATCTTTCTTTCATGAAAATCTCCTTTAAATTTATTTAATTATAATTTGACTGAAAGTGCTATTAATTCCAACACGGAACAATAAAATAATCATTTAGTAAAACATTATTGAAAAAAAAAACATTGTTTTAAGGAGAGAAAAATAGTGAAATCGGAAGCTGCGGTGAGCGAGGGAAGCAGATAAATGTCCTCGCGCCTGCAAACGATGGTGAAATATTAAGAGGTGGTTACAGACATAGTCAGGATCATTTATAACTTTTTACCTAGCTCTGCATGGATCCGGCGCTCAAGTCGCAAACTTCCCTCTGAGAAACATAAGAATTTGAAGGACGTGGAATTCAATTTGCAGATCGCTTTCGCTGCACAGTACAGACAAACAATATTTAATTGTAAACTGATTCATCTGTCCGTCATCCTGAACTAAACTACAACTGTTATATTATGCACACTCTAACCCTGCCATTGATTATTTAGTAGTTCCACAAACCCCCTGCTAATGACATTTCAATTATAAATACATCAAATATATTTTGTTTTCGTCTGAAACTTTAAATAAATTGCAATTTCCATATTATCAATTTATACTTTATACATTAAAAAAAATACAAATATTAAACTTTTTTGTAATATTTACATATTAAACCGGTTCTGATTGTAGACTAAAGTGCTAGAAGTTTAAATTAAGTAAATGATAAAAATTAAATTTATAGATTTTATATTTGTTTGTAATTAAATTTTGAATGGCGGATATATCCGCCATAACATTGATAAGTATGTCAAAGATGAATCGTGTAAAAATTTTAGGATTGTATGAAAGTTTCAAGTTATGGATTTTTAGGAAAAGATGATCTTTGTCTAGGACTACGTTATACGTGAGAACCCTACCAAAAGGGCACTAAACACTACACATGCACAAACAATTTTATTGAAACGCTCATAAAGAAGATTGGAAACATGGTGATAAAATATAGCGTGCAGCGTCGTAAATGTATGTCGTAATAAATAGAAAACATACAAATCGAAGAAATGATAATATGATTGAAATAATAATTGGGAAACTTGTTTATAGAAAATTAGGAACGAAATATTCGTATGCGATAATAATCCATTATGAATATGCACGAAGCGTGTGCTAAATTACAGATGCATTAGCGAAGTAAGAAAATTCAGTAGCTGGCGCTAATTAGTTCTTGAAGTAATTGTTGGCCTGGTTGGACGCGGTTAGGTAATTTAGACGGGCGTTGGTTGGCCATAAACGCACACTTTATAATAACTAGGCGAATGTATGTACATTAGACAAACATGTAGTTTAGGCGGTTGGAAATTTACGGTTCCTGTAATAATACCGGGGGCAATGCGAGCAGGAGGAGGAGGATGTCGTTGGCGCCTCCAGCATCCGCCCTCCTTTCCAACCCCGTTACACGTCCATACCTTTCGCTGGCGCAGCGGTAATCCTGCAAAATGTGCTCACCCTCCGCACCCCACCCCTTTATTTATTGCAACTATTAATGTCCTGTCGATTAAATTACAGCCGGAATCATTGTGTACTTTCGGGACAGTTTTAAAGCCGTTACCGTTCGTTTTCGAATTCCCCGAGTCTCGTTCAAAAACCGCCCGGCGCATCCACCATAATTCGGGAAGATGCATAGGCTTACGTTGCGCCATATAACAACGACGCTCTGGTGCATTGCATAAATTCCCACAACATAATGCTCCTCATGTGTCACGGGGTTTATTAGCAAACATACCACTGCTGTTGCGCTCATTTTCTTTACTTTTTCTTCGCAATAAAACACTCTCATTCCAATTTACTTGCTGCCACTACAAGTTTAATAAATTATCCACAAAGTCTTACCGAATACCACTCATATTTCATTCCCAAAGTAATCTATTTTAATAATTTAAAGACTTTATAAATTATTCAACAATTCCAATTTTAACTTAATAATTAACCGATCGGCGGATATATCCGCCAAATCCTTCATACTTGTGCAAAATAGTTTTTAGGTCATGAATATTTGTTTTTGATACAGCTTTGACATTATTCCTGTAGAGCCGCCACTAATATTACCAAAATTATAAACTGCTAATATAATAAAGTTGATTTAACGTGCATTATGAATTAGTATTCGAATAGGTTAATTATGTTTTAGTAGAAGTACGCTTATGTAATCGAAGTATCAAATATCCAATTACAGTTTAATCAATGCGCAAAAGAAGAGCTTCGATTTAACTAAACGAAGCGAAATTGCGATTTTAAATAATCAATTTTAGTATGCGATGGAGCACAACGCATTATTCGTATAACTGAATCCTATTAATTAGAGGATCGAATCAACTCGTAATTGAATTCAGCACGATTGCATCAGCTTTTGGATAAAATCATTATTTATCAATTTTTTAAAAATCGTAATGCTTAGCTAAGCAGCGGTATCATTTTCGGTTATCGGTTTCGAAAACCCGCAGCTTTCGGAACTTCTTAACTACCGGTTTCTTTATTACATAAGCGACAGCTTAATTCTGATACCAGCTCGGGCTTCAATTCAGGAAGCAGCGACAGCCCACTCTAGCTATATTAGTCTATTCCTGAGAAAGTTTTGAAGGCCTTCGCGCAGAGGATTTTCCTCTCCAGCATAATTACTTTCCTGAGCTTTTAACCTTCTTTTCCCGCACCAAATAATGAATAATACCATCGTGGAGTTATTTATTCTATACTGTGATCAGAGTACAGATGAAGGAAGTTTCAAAAGTTTTGAAAAAAAAAATATTTTTTCACAAACTTTTCATTAACAAAATTCAAAAATTGTTGGGTGTTATTTTCATTATTATCGATGCGTACACTCGCATGTTACTGACAGGATTGCAAGCTTTAATAATCGTGGTAATTAACCGCAAACCGGGCGTAGGTGTTTGTACAATTTTAATAGGTATGTTAGAATTTAATTTACAAATTCATTGACGCAAATATTGTAATTATAATGTGTTTAATTATATTTTGCAAAATATATAATTAACACTATTTAAATAATTATGCATAATTAGTAAATTATTATATAGATTTTAATAAATTTGTATTTGCTAATACATATTCACAAAAATTAGTAAAATGGTTGATTTTTCAGTATTTTATTTATTAATAAAAAATTTTTATGAAAAACAACTTTAAGTCTTTTAGCTTAGAACTATTTTAAAATTGGGAAATGAATTTCCTATTAGGTAAAATTTTTCATGAAATTAAATTTTATAGAAAATGTTAGATGCAAATTCATATAAAAATAAAAACAGATAATTCGTTTTCTAATTCTATTTTTCTTAATTTCTGGAAAAATATCAAATTTTTCAGCTTCGTTTTTCGATTTTCTTCTAAACTCTTCTAAAAAGAAAACTGTTGTTTCAAGATCAATTTTTGGCTTTGGTGACCGTGAATATGTGCAATATATAAGCAGTGGAGAAAAATTGTGTTTGTGTTATAATATAGGAAAATACAAAGTTTGAAGAGTTTGAAAAAACAGGTCTTTTTTTCAGGAATTTTTCCATTCAATTGATCCAACTTTTAATCTTTCTCGAAATTAAGAAAATTCGCTTTGCATCCCAAAAAAACTGATGCCAAAACCTTGTGTTGTTTCGGTAATAAAAGTGAACTAAGCGTAAATGAAATTAGATCTGATCTGAATCTGATACAAGTTATTTATAGCATTTTTAGTATCTTTTCAGTGGTTTAGTACATGTATATAGTTAATCTGAGCGTGTATATGGTCGATAAGTCACGAAACAGGAAGAATTTAATAGTAATATTTGATAAACTAGTGGTATTCACGTTCGAGCGTGTCCAATTTTGGTTGCTTTCAGGAACGGTCGAAACTTACATGCGAAATCACTCGGAACTCCCCCCAGACACCTTAACCTCCGCATTTACTTTCCTTATTTGTTCGTCTTTTCATATTCTAGCACAATAGAGTTTATTCCATTCCACTGCGCATTGCATTTTCAGACATATATACGTTTGATGAATAGCCAGACGTCGGGTTATTATAGAATTGCTCAATGCGCGCTGGGCATTTAAGAAGAGGATAAAAAAAGATATAGAGAATAAAAAAAAAGAGACAGAGTGAGATATAGACACGTATAAACTCACAAAAAGCAACGATTTTGCAATGACCGTGTATAAATATAACGTTGACGCATCTTCTTGGCACAACCGGCTAATTAATAGTTTCCAATGTTTTACAAATTTCAATATCATGTCTGGCGTTTTTCAGCCGAACGGATTCTGAAGTTTTTTAATGCGCTACGTGCTTTTTACCGTTGCCGATACTTTACGTTTCAGCAGATGCAGAGAAACCTATTCATAAATAATGATGGCAGGGGATCACTTTGATCGCCCGCCGTCTGCCTGAAAAAGTTACTCCATTAAATAGGTTTCCAGTGGATACTGTGAAATAAAATATGCAACAAAGATCATCATCACTCGCTCGATGAATTACTCGATGAAAATAAATCTAAATCAATACAAATGCTGCTGCTCTACATTTATATAACGATGAAATATGTTGCCAATTGTAATGCACAATTCCACTTCATAGATTTTCAATTATATTAATGAAACATCGCATTTTTAGTTTGACTCAATCGGCGACGCGTAATGTAATCATATTATTAACACATTTCACAACTGAAATATAATAGTCTCATTGTACTTCACTTGAAAATTAATTAACGTTATATCATATTCCTCTACACTTCATTTATCAATGAGTCAAGATGTGTCTCTTGTTTAGGTTTCTTGTTCCAGTGGGACCGAATACATGACTCATATTCCTATAACTTTAGTTTAAGGATTAAATTACATATTACAACTTAGTAAATGTAAAAATACGTCATTAAAGACAAACGGCGGATATATCCGCCATACCCTATATACTTATGTTAAATGAACTACTAGTCTTTTCCGGACGAAACTGTCAAATAAATTGAGGTTATATTTTTTGATAAAGCTTTTGACAGTTGAAAATGTAATTATAGATTATTTATTCAATTAAATTAAATAAGCTAAGAGTAATTTGGAGAAAGTTAAAATATAGACAAGTTTTAATCCGCCTTAGGAATTAATTAAAATTATAATAAATAAATGCAGACGGAGTAAGTTAATTTAAAACGCGACAATCCCGAAATCCCCCGATGGTTTGAGCTGAAAGTTTGCCAGTGTTGTTAACACAGGCGGACTGAAATCCCCAAACGATTAGCGACGATGTTTACTCGCATTCTTATTTACCAACTCGAAATATTAATGACGAAACGCAAGAACAACGTGGCGCAGTTTCGTTCCATTTCGTAACATTCACAAATTTCCGCCTCTTTATGTTCAAATACATAAAAATGTTCGCAGCAGATATTGTTGAAACACCAAAAATGTAAGCTGCGTATTTGAATTACTGAGAAAATACGGGACTTTTAGCTTACATTTAAACGATAAAATCCATTTCGAAACTAATTGATTGTAAATATTGTACGAATTGCGTAATGCATGTTGTATATCTCACGATTGGACGAATATAAATTCCCTCAAGAAAATGAAATAGTGGAGTTAAACGAATAGAAAGCAGACATGGTCAATATTGACCGAAGCGCAACTGAAAAGTTACGATTGAAACCACTGTACTTTGACTTTGTCACAAACAACAAAAATGAAACTAAAATTAAATATTTTTAACAATAAAGTTTTAGTTTCACCTTTCAATATTTAAATAATGAAAAAATGCATTTTTTTTGGATAAATTAATGAATGTGAGAGGAGCAAGTTTAGTGAATGTAACCGTGCGTCATGTTTTCAGAAAATAACATTCCATTCATTTGCTGTCGGCGAAAAAAGTTACAACGACAGGAGAACATTCGGAAAGAGCGAAAATTACTTTCAAAAGCTTTGCGCTAATTAAATTGTTCCGAGAACATCTATGAAATATTTTTATATTTAAAGTTTTTGCACAATATTGTTATTATTATTTTATAATTTCATCAAATTGAATGAAATATTTAGCATTTTTATTCGGTTGACACAAGAGAAAAAAATTTCAACGTTATTGCCAAGAAATGCGATGAAATTTTTTGTTTGTTTTGCGCTGGGTATATTTGGAAGACTTTGTATGAAATGTTGAATGGACGGGCGTTCCTGAACGTTTATTCACTTCGGACTTTGGGTATAAAAAAATAAATAAAATTCAACGAAGAAAACTGCATGGTATAATGCATGCAAAGAGCACACGAGAATAACGAGGCGATGTTCAAATTTAAAACTAAACTAAGGGTAAAAAAATAAAGTTCCGAACAATACAAGTCAGAAAAAGTGGTACAAGAGACCCTTGAAACACGGGGATGGTCTAATGTTTAATATGCGCGTCGAGTTTAAAACTAATTTAACATTTGCATGTTTTCACCTACCCTCTTCCACTTTTTTTTAGGCTTGTTGTTTTATATACAGCTTTAATGAAAATAAATTTAACTTCGGGCAAATTAAATGCGGTGAGTTATTAGTCGGTTGTGCCGCATACTTACTCCTATTTTTTTATTTTGTTTTTAATTTAATGTTTCGAATCGATTATACTCGCACCTCCAAAACATTCAAACTACAATAAAATTGTTTCAGACTATCTTTATATTACATCCAATATTTATTTCTAATTATTTTTTTATTACAAATATAAAAATTGTAAAAGTAATTTATATTACAATTATAGTTTTTGTAATATCATTAAAAAAAATATATAAAATCAAATAAATAGAAAACTTATTTTTAAAATAAATGTTAGATCGTCTTACATAATAGAGCAAATTGCATATTCCTTTAGAATAAGTGTAATACAACTTCCTCATACGTAAGAGATGATGTAATGAAAAAAAGTATACATAATACATACATTTTTACGATTATTTTTAACAATTTACTAATTATATCTTTTTTAAAAAAATACTTTTAAAATAATTTATAGTCTTTTCAATATATTTGAATCAAAATGCGTATATAAAAAATATTCTAACCTTTGAGATTCGCAGGTTCTTCGTGGCGATTCGTGACATTTCGTTGCGATTTATATAAATATTTGTTTAATTTTTATTACTCTTTTATCGTAAAATGTGTTCGCACTATTTTCGTGCCCAAATATGGATTGTTTAATTGTTTGCAGCTGCACGTGCAGGTGTTCATCTGCGACGCAAAAATGTGACGTTTTACAATAATCTCCCAATTATTTTATTACTTTCTTATCAAACGCGCAAATTGTATGTCGGATTTGGATTAATAAAAATTTACTAAATGAATATATAATTTAAATAATCCGTAAATACACGAAATAATTTCTATTTTCTATTAAGTAATTTTAATAATTAGAATAATATGACTGGAAAACCAAACTGAATTCCAATTGTTACAATTATAACAAAATTAAGAACCACATTCTTCTTCAGCTGAAAATAAAATGGATTTTTTATGTTTTTTCAAGATATAATATTTTTATTACTTTGAAATTAATAACTGAATTATACACATTTTAATGTGTTTTCGATTTTTCTTTATTTTTTAAACAAATTTTATTTCAGAATTTCAGAATCACAAGATTGTTAAATTTCAGTATAAAACCAGATTTAGTCCTCATTTGGTCGGAATGTTCCAAATAAAATTGCAATTTTGAAAAAAAAAGTACACGGTTTTCTATAAAATCTAGTCTATTATATTGCAGTGTTTTTGTATTTCCTCAAAATCTTTGACCGTTTCAACATAAAGTTTCTTGTTGTTAAATGAAAATGCTCCATATTCACATTCTATTTCTTCAAATTAAATTGTTGCTTGTTGTATTTAATACCACAGCTTTAAAGAAATTATATTGTAGTACATTTTCTTTCTGTTGTTCTTGAATGTTAGTTGCGAAATTTTATATTAGAGACCGGGATTAACTAAAACTTATATTAAGTATACGGATGCACCAAGTAATTAATTTATAGCAAGAGATCGAGTAAAGTTATTAAATTGTATATAATTAGAAACTACAAAATTATTATTAAATTTTTAATTTATTAAATTTTAGAAGCAATATTTTCAAATAATAAAAATTTAGTTTTTAAATTGATGATTGATGTTGGAATTATGTTTCTTGCGTCATTAAATAATGTGATTCTGGGCGTATATCCATTTGAAAATCAATTATTAATGTTGGAAACTTTTCATGGGATCGGAGAGTCGTCTGGCAGGGAGAAAGAAATACGATTGAAAAGATCTCGGCTAGTAGCTACAGATATTGAACCTTTTTCGAAGTTATATAATGTATTGTATATAATCTATCTAAAGCAGTTTGTGAAATAGGGTGGCTTATCTTTAGAAAATCGGTAGCCAGATTGAAAAGGAGTGTATATTTGTGTTAGGCAGACCAAAACTTCGGATCTGGCTAATGAACTCTAGTAAAGCTGCGGCAAAACTGCCAACGAACGTGATATACTAATTGCTACCACTATTATTCGACCATATCTACGAGAAATATGGGGCGAGGATCGTGCGTATATGTGTGTGTGTGTATATATATATATATAGTGCTTAAGCTGGGATAGCTGAACGAACGTGACTGGTTTTTAGCAGCTAGTCTTAAAATTCATCTGACACCACAATCATGAGCTTCAGTTTATTTCGCTTTTAAAGTATATAACAATATAGCTGTATCTGTCAATGTATAAAGTAAATTGATTTGGCTCAATTGTGGCCTACAAATTTGTTTAAAAATAATTTAACAGATAGTTGAGCAGAAGACATTACACCTCACTCAATAAGTTCGTAGGATGACACCTGTCAAAATTACAAAAGTAAAACCACTGTAACCTATAAATTAATTATCAGTATGTTATGAAATGTTGACAGGAGTCGTCTATATGTCATCCTACGAACTTATTGAGTGAGGTGTTATGTTATTTAATTATACTACTAACTACACTTATAACCCGATTTAAACTAAAGAGATAGGTTTCTCTGAAGAACCTTGTAAATCGAACCATGTTAATTGAGGGATATGATATTCTACTTAATTTTGAAAACAGTGTTAAATTGAAATTGTGTAGATAAATTACTGTATAAATCGTGTAATTAACATGACACAAATATATGATGAAGTCATAGAATAATTACGTAGAAACAATATGTGCGATGAGTGAAAAAAAAAAAAATTATTGATTATTAATTACTATGGCAACAATCACATCATAGTTACGTAAACGTGTAACCTATGAAACGTAATTAATCAGCTGATTATAATGCTTTGGAACTATAATTAAGCTAGAACACATCAAAACATTGAACGCAATGAGCATACATACACCTTTGTAAGGCAAGTATTAAACAAACAAAAGGTTCCAACAATTAGGGCGCAATGGAAAACATACAAATTTCGCGAAAGGACATTATAAAGAATTTCTGAAATATCATGGTGGTGTGGTGGTGGTAACCTTTTCATGCAGAAAATTTAATTTGAAACGATAAAATACCAGAATTCAGAGCGGAGGCAACTAAGAGTCCCAGAAAGAGCTCGCAACATAACTTTGGAACTTTATGCGGTAAAGGGTTCGCTTTGCGGACACAATGCAGCTTTTTCAAAAGTTGTCCTTCACGCAGGACTGGGGTGAAATTTTTCATCATAACCTTTGGTATTTCCATACACCAATACATGCTGACATCTCCGTTATATTAAACAATGTAAAAGTGACGTGTTTAAAATAATTTGAGTGTTAAAAATAAAATTTTATTATATCACTAATCAGTATAACAATATCATATGGAATAATCGCATTTACAATTCCAAATATTACAATAAAATCAATCAATAAAATAATTTTCAACGAATAAATAAATAAAAGTAACTGCAATTCGGAAAACCTATTTGTTTAATTGTGAAAATTATACAATTGAAATGTAGATTTAAACAATTGTAAAACAAATATATCGCGTGAGCGACCCCAGTAAATATTTATCGAATACAATATTTTTATATTTCGAGCGCCAATGAAACCCTAATACGCTTAATGACATTTTAACGGTCGTTATCCAAAAAGAGACTGATCGATTCATCCGACGCTTCAGCTATCTCCGAATTTATACATTTTTTTGTGTTGCCTTAAGAAATGTCTGTTTAATCAAGCGAAGAGTTTGATTTTTTTTTTTTGGTTGATGATTGATTCAAAGTTTTTAAAGCAATAAACAAATGAAATATTATTTTTTAATCATAATGAAACACTTCTACAATTTAATAAAAAATAATATTTTCAGGATTATTAATTTGCAAATGGAAAATTCAAAAGCATAATTTATTTAAGAATAGTAATATTTAATGTTTTAATTTTCAGAACAGCTTTCCAATAATATTACAAGTGTTATTTATAAAATCGTAACCGCTTTAATTGAATTATTATCAAAATATTTAATTTTTTCTAAAAGTTTTGCTTTGTTTTTTGTTGATATTACCAATAATTCTATTTGAAAACAATAGGATCGGGCGGCGGATATATCCGCCCAACACATATCCTTTGATGAAGCTTTGACGTTATTCCTGTAGAAGCGAAGTTTCAGTTAAAAATTATTTTTTGTAAAATGTCCTTCTGCAAATCCAGTTTCTGATTCATCTTTCGTCAAACTATAAATAATAAAATTTGCATATCACGATATTTTATTTTAAGAAAATGGAAAATACACATTGCAGGAAATGAAAATGATGTAGTTGCCAAAATGAAAAGTTTTTCCTAAATTGCATCAACGTAAATGCAAAGTTAAAAGTTTCAGAGTAGGTCTGAATAATGCAACATTAAATAGCAGCAAATGCGCATTTATGCAAAATTTAATGTGTTTCAGCGTAAAAGAAAATTGAAATAATATTTTAAAGAGAAATCAACGAAACTGCAAATTATATTATAATTGTACATAAATAATGCTCTCTCTCTCTTTAATATATTCATTTCTGCAAATTACACAATAAGTTCGTAGGATGACACCTGTCAAAATTTCAAAAATCAGATTTTTCCATTGTTTTGAAAATTACAAAAGTAAAACCACTGTAACCTATAAATTAATTATCAGTATGTCATGAAATTTTAACAAGAGTAGTCTGAAGGTTGGTACTTCTTAGAAATCATATGGAATTATTGAGAGAGGCGCCATCTATATGTCATCCTACGAACTTATTGAGTGAGGTGTTATGTTATTTAATTATACTACTAACTACACTTATAACCCGATTTAAACTAAAGATAGGTTTAATATATTCATTTCTGCAAATTACATAATAGTATGGATTTGTAGTTATATCTTTGTTGTAGCTTACACAGTTGTATGCATTTCCAAAATAGTAAATCACTGCGAATTCGCTATGTATAACACATTTACTGCCCAATAAAACTCGAGCAACTCGCGGAACACTCCTCTGGTAGGAAGCATTCCGCGCAACGCATAAATAAACCTCGAAAACAATTTATTTATGGTCCGATTCGTCAAAAAACTTTTATTTTTCCAAAATATTACTTGTCGGGTTTTGCGTAGATTCATATAATAAAAGATTGAACAATATTATATAATTATTATATTGTTCTGAAAGTTTTTAATTATTATTTTCCGTGCGTAAGGGAAAACTGAATTTTCCTATTTTATTGCCGACACTCGGTGGGATGAAAAACTTTTCCTGTTCTCGGACTCAATACATTAATATTTCATTTGTGTCCTAATTGTAATTACGAATTTTGGTCATTCCCTCGAATTGTTCGGAGTTGAATTTGAAATGTTTGAAACGACGAAGACTCTACAATGGACGGAAAACCTTTTCCATTTTACATAAATAAATTATTTTCATATTAATCTAAACTCGTTCACTTTTTAAAATAAAATAATTTTAAAAATATATCAAATTTAATAAATTATCATCAAATTAACCTCAACTCATTTTAATGCGAACGTTTTACGGCTTGAGGCGACTCGCTTACCGTTGAATTAAATGACTGCGTAAAGGATGTGGCGGATATATCCGCCACGCCTATACAATGTTAATTAAATTTACAACGTTTTTGAATCAATAGATCAGATGAAAATTAGCTAATGAAATGAAATAAATTCTGAAAAGAGTTTGGAATAATTTTAAATGATTTTCAGTTAACAGCATCAAATATTTCTGTGTCTGAAATTGTTAACTCAATATAATAAAAATTAATGGTTAGTGAAAGACATGGTACAATACCTCATACTGTCGATTCGTTCTAAAAGATTTTCCGGGATTATTTCTGCCTTTTTCATTCTTTGATGGCAACTTGAGTGCTGTAGGCTTTTAACCAACTTCAAAACTCCATTGTAAATGGACCATAAAATTGGAGTGGCGCTATTGTCGTCTAGTTGCACTATTCGTTTCATATTAGTACTTATAGTTACAATGAATACAAAAATGTAAAGGGTCAAAAATTAATAATTATATAATTTCTTTTTTGAAACCAGTCATAACCAACATTTTGAAACTTTGTTAGTAATCTTTCTGGTTTAACAATTTTGATTTTAAGATTTCAAGAGAAGCTAAACCAAAATTAGGGAGACCTCTAAAAATTGATAATTACAAGGAATGGTGCATGCACAAACCCTAGAATTCTTCAGATTAACAAGTAGGAAAGATTACAAAATAAGAGTTAAAGATTTGGAAGATCTTCAACATCAATCACATTCAGCTTCTTTTAAGATTGATGAAATTTTCGCTTCGAGATACAAATGTGAACAAGTCCAAAATCAAATCAAAAGTAAAAAAGTTTTCTTTCCTTGAAATCATTATAATATATAAATTATATAATATGTTTCTAAATGGTAGTTAATGAAAGCAAATATCTTGGAAGAAATGTTTAAAAAAAGGCAAGAAAGTTTCAATTGATTTTTATAAACTTGTCCCAAAAATGTAAGCAAACTTTAGATATTAACTTCTTGTCAATCCTCATTTTCCAGCCCAAAATATAATGACCTAACTTGTGACCTAGACCTTGCATAACATTTATTTTCAACAAACTTGAAGAAATTTTTAAATGAAAAGTAATTAAATCTCTATAAAATAAATGGACGCACATTTTTACATATAAAAATAGACATAAAAATGAAGTCCGATATTCTTTTCTAAAAATCATCAAATAAATTGGATTATTTAAATAAAATATGTTTGAAAAGTTTGAATTAGTTAATTAATACCTACAATTAATTTCGTTCCAATAAATCTTCTATTTTTTGGTAAATCGGATTGAATGCGTTCATCGATTACAGTTGTACAAACAGCACCAATTGCAGGTATTGGCTATGAATATTGCATATTGAAACAGAACAACTTCTAATTACAATGACCAACAATTTACGATATCGCAGTTTTCTGCAAATGAACACAAAAAAAAATCGAACTTTCATGCACGTGCATAGCGGAAACCGGAAACCGAAATATGTTTGGAGGCGATCGGAGTATTAGTTTTTGCGCGTAAATCCGTGCTGTTGCCCATAGGCACAATAGATTCGTGTTTGAAAAGCGTGCAAATTGTAATATCTGGCGGAAACCCTGGATTAGTATAGCTTCATATCTGGCGCACATAAAATGGCGAGCAAACACAATTATAAAATCCACTCGCTGCACAGGTTTATTCACTTGCATTTTGTATACGTATGTCATCATGAATATACGCAATATTATAAAAATCCAATTTACCCAAAAGAAATTACATCATATATTTGGGCTATGATTTGATAAGGGTAAAACTATTGAAAGAAATGAATTGTATTGATTACCGAAATATTTCCAGCGTAGTAGAAAGTTTACCGAAGAAATCAAATCATAAAGACCTACAAGTATCCTCCCGATATTATGAACCATATTTGATAAACTTCTTGCTAAACTTTTGCAACCTATATTAGCACGAAATAAACTGTTTGTTACCAGATCATCAATTTGATTTTCCTACATACAAATTATCCAAAAGTTTTAATCAAAAATCTTAAGAATGTAGACACCAATTTTAAATAAATTATTAATCGAAATTTTTATAAATAAAAATATTTATAATGTAAATCATAAAATTAAGAATCAATAAACAACATATTCAAATAGTTTTTACAATTGTTCTGAGAGTTTCGCTTCTCCACGTTAGTGGCTACTAATAAAGACATTTCTCTATTGTCTGCGATATGCGAAAATTTTACCGTAACAATCTTCGAGTGAAACGAGAAAACCATTCCCAATGCCATACATTTTTATGTATTCCTATAACGCGCATCTAAACTTTCCCAGATAAAATTACCATTAAATATTCATATTATTTCGGTTTCATACAAAGTTATAAATTGTCTAGTTTTCAAATTAATTTTACGGTAGGAGAGAAGAAAAATTTTGATATGCCTACACCAATCCTGGATATTACATTATTTCAGGAGTAATCCATAATCCTTTAAAATCTCAGAAACATAAATACAGATTTAAAAATTTCCATTGAAACAAAGACATCAAAGAAACCAGTAACATCAATAAATTCATTTTTCACTAACTTATTCCTCCATAATCCCTCCCTTGGAAATCTCCCCGGTAATTTCAATGACTTTATTTTCCTAAAATAAAGAAAAACTCCAAAGATTTCCAAATCTATCAACAAAATGCTTTTCTATTTTCAAATTTCAAAACATTAATTTAAATACACTGAGGAATTGAAATAATAACAAGAAATGTCATTTTTTTCTTTCAAAGTAAAAAATAATATATAGTTTGTAGTTACAAAGTATTACAAATAAAAATAAGGAAAATATGAAAATATTTCAACTAACACAAAAAAATGCAGCAACAAACAAAATACCGTTGCATATTGTTTGTCCAAACTGCGAATAAAAGCTTTCATTTTTTGCATTCGGTTTGATGTATAGAAGCGGGAAATAGAACGTGTCCAAACAATTTATAAAAAAAAAAGCAGTAGACTAATGGAATAACTAACAAAATATGAGTAGTTTCCCTACAGGAAAATCAATATTATTTACGTATGTGAGAACCGAATGCAAGTAAGATTCTTATAGAATCGATGACGTAAACTCAAGTTATGGTTACATTGGGAAAGTTAAAAAACTATTTCATTTATCTGCTGCTGCCTTTTTGCAAAAGTTTCCCAAGTTTAATGGCATTTTTAATATGATAGTGATCTATAGCTGTTCCAGATAACCTTTATAATATGCCTCTGCAAAATGAAACTTTGTGTAAAAAAAATTTCTTTAAATGAATATTTTATTCTACTTATTTGACTGAAACTTTTTTTCATATAATTATATTCAAATTTCAATAATACTTATTTATTTAGTTTATTTACCTTAATAATAAATAATAATAAATAAAAATAGTTTTTCATAATAATAAAAATGCTTTATGTAATATGAATTCATTGATCGTCGTATATATTTTCTTCATATTAAAATATTTAATACGTTTTCTTTCAAAACTTTGTACTTGCAGCGCAAACCACAATATAAAGTTGTTTTACAATTTTCCATCTTACAAGTTAAGTTTATATATAAAATAATTCATTAGCTTATTATAAATTTATGAATACAGTTTGTTTAACTAAAAAACTTATTAGTTTGGCCAAAAATTAACGTAAGAAATCGATTTTACAGATTTTTAAACAACTATTTCTCAATCATAGTTTAAATTTTGTAGTAATTTCTGATATTTTTTTTACAGTATAATATAACATATTTTAGATGAATATAATACAAACGAAAATTACATCATTATTTATTAGTCTAAAAACGTGTGAAATCAATGAAAAACCTAAATTTTGGGCTCTAATAATGAGATTATAGATATAAACTATTAATTGAGACCAAGAAAAAAAATGTAATATAAAAATAAATAATGTAGAAAATTTACATATAAAAAAAAGCAATCAGAATGTTTAATAAAATATAACAATGATAATTTCCGCTATAAATTATGATTATTTTTTTTATCCAATTTGAATTAAAAAGAGGAAATGAAAAATATGTTTGTAACCGACTGCTTTTCAACTCACCTCACAATAAACTGATTTTAATTGGAAATACATTAACCACAATTTTATATTGTCTGTTTCCATTTCAAACTTCCAAATACGTTTTTTGTTTAACTGAATTTTACAGCATTTCATGTTTCATGAATTCAGTTCAAATAAAATCGTCGAATAAAATGTATTTATTTTAAATGGATTTGATTTAATTATAAATAAATTTCTATCTTCATAAATGTTATATTTTTATTTCATCAATGAAAAATTATAAAATTTAATATTTATATAATAAATGTTTGATTCAATATTTACTTTATATTTTGTATGAGTTTATGAACCCTTAAGGGTTTTTGTTGTTGATTAAAATGTTTTTTGCAAATATTTGTGAAACAAACTTCAGAGTTTTGATCTTTTTTATAAAAAATAATTGTTGGGGAGTAATTCTGTAAAAATTGAAAGCCTGAAAGGGACTTACATGAAAGAAACGAAGAGGTACATTGTCGTCTAGATATCATTAGGGATAAGCACACGTTTACATGCAGACACACTTATATATCACTCCATTAATATCCTGGCACAAGAGCGCGAACTATAAATATAATATGTGTGAAGGTACGAACTAAGTAACTATATTTAAATGAACGCAGCACAGCCGAAGACCGACTTGAGGATTAATTGTTCTTTGGTCGTGAATTCTGTATTTTTATTAGTCCGGGAAATGTGTGACGAGATTAGAGAAGTTTCAAAATGGAATTGTTTCGTTTCGCGTTGGTCCACATGGCATCGCGACGGGCCTCTAGGAACAGAGTCCAACGGAGGTACGGCGGGCACTGACTGGCGTCGCGACGCTTATCCTCCGCATTCGCATCCGCGTTGAGCACAGATCCAGCTAGTGCGTCCGCATCTGTATGTATACATATACGCGGGAGGAGGATCGAAATAGAACGTACTATAGCGGACGACGACGACGACGACGACGCCGACGCCGCTGGGGACATTTACCAAATGGAATTTTTAATATTGTCAACGCACCGTCGACAAAAAAAAATAAAATAAAACATACGCAGCTGAGGGTCTCTTCTTTGAATCCTTGGGACCTGCTGGGCTTCGAAATCACCGCTGTTCCTAGAATGGTCACATGAAACATGCATGCCGCATCAGCCTTGGACTTCAACTTTAATCCTAATCACATCTTCGATTCAAGTTCATTACTTTCTTTACTTACCAAAAAAATATCATTACGTTAACAATCTACAGTATACAAAACCATGTTAGGTGGGACTACAATTTATTGGATAATTGAGAATAATAAAAATGGATAAAAATTGCCATTCTTATTGAAATTTTAAAGCAAATAATTATATATTAATAATTATATGCATATTTATAACTATATTTGACCTATGTAAAAAATTGAACATTTAAAAAATCTGGCGGGCCGGATAGAACCTCAAGGCGGGCCGCATCTGGCCCGCGGGCCCATCCCTGAACTAAGCCAATCATATTTTAAATTAAATTAAGACAATAATAGTTCCAAAAGATGAAGATAAATTTTAATTATTACATTCATGATGTATAAAATCTATTATAAAATATATTTTTTCTAATTCTGAAAAACTTTATTTTAACACATTTTTTGTAATAAACATTTTAGTCAATAATTTTAGATTATTTCAAAATCACTAAACACTAAAACGAGCAATTAATTCAATAAAATTTTGTAGTGAAATATATTAATATAAGAATATGTGTACATAATTGTTATTGTCTAGTGATAGAAACAATACAGCCCGCGGGCCAAATGCGTCCCGCTCGTAAACGCTTTGTTTAATCGATATTTAGTAATATTGGTGCAGTGTTGGGAAATTTATGGCCCGCGGGCCATTTTTGCTTTGGCCTGAGGTTATTTCCACGCCCGGTGCAGAATTTAAAATAATAGTACAAAAATTTTCTATTTTAATTTAGAAAATATTTATAAAGTATTATTTTATAAACAAAATTGTATTAATCAATAGTATTACATTCAATTTTGCCTTTGTATAGAATGTGAGCTGCTAATTAATGAAATAACTATAAAACAATGCGTAGAAATATTCTAGAAATCTGCGGCAGAAATTAAATATCAAGAGAACCCAAAAGTTATAATACCGCAGTTAGTCTAAGCGCAGTTTACATGGTGTTTAGAGTTTAGCAGAGGTCTAGAGCAAACCTTCGTCAAACTGAATAGAGTGTGCATTTGCAGAAGGAGGGAAATGAATAATTCTGGCGACGGAAGTAAGGTAAAAAAATATAAAATATAATTATAAACCTTGGATCGAGATGAGATGGAAATGGAATTATTTTCAGAAATCATATTGCACTGCGAGCGGAGCGCAATAAAACGCTGGACGAATCATTGAAATTATAGTGTGCAAATTCCATTTCTCGTGCGAAACGTAAATTATAGCGGCATTCCTGTCTCGGAATTATAAATGCAATTATGACGATGCAATTTCCGTAGCCTAGGTTCGCCCCTTCATTCCGAGCACCTAAAATTATCAAAGAAAGTGGAAATTAATCGAATCTCCACTCTCATAGGACACCTTTCAACCCTTATTAACATGAACGTATTCGACGACGTGCGTCTAATAACAAAGAGATAACATCCATAGCTTCGCACGCATTACGTAACGGAGACATCTTAAATGTTTATACGCGTCTGCAGATGGCGACGGATGAAGAAGGTAACTGCTCTAAATGTTTTATGCATACCATCTTCGTATAAGCGTAGAGATGGCGGAGAGATGAAAAGAAATTGGATTTTAAAATTCATTAAGATTCTCCGCTTCCATCTCTCTTGCTGCTCACTTTCAATGCAAACTGGAAGACTCAATTAAGATGCTGAATAGGACTATTCGAATACCTTCCAATATTATAAATAAACAAGTTACAGGTGTAATGCAAATTCTGCGTTTCTTAGATTAGACTTTTCCTCGGATACGGATTGATTCAATCAGGGAGCCTAACAAAATATTTTCCATACTGCTTGCTGCTATAATCACGATATTCAGATAAACAACTTCTTATTTTCAAAAATAAATATTTATTTGATTCTCGGGAAACGGGAATTTTATTAATATTGAAATATTCTATTAACTTTAATTATATTATATGATAGATAATTGCGGATTTTCACAAATGTGCAGGAAGGGCGCGCCTGGGACCACATCTTAAAATGGGCCCACGACAACCTTAATTAGAACTGACACTCCACTGCCATGCATTATTTTTTTAACTGGTACTTAGGAAAATGTTTTTGCACCTGGGGCCTCTTAAGAGTTAAATCCGCCACTCATGTTTTTTATTACATCATACATAATACAAATATAAATTGTATGACACGTATATATATATATTAATCAGTGGTGGATTAAGAATATTTGGAACCTAAGGATTGGGACCCTCACATATTACAAATGCCTTGGCTTGGGACCCTCAAAACCTGAGGCCCTTAGGCACTTGACTTAATGGATAATCCGTCACTGTATATAATTCGTTGATACTATTAGTGACACCTATGCTTGAAAATATATACTATAAAATGTTTCCTGGATAAATATTTTTATAAATTTTATCGATTGTGTTCTTAATTAATTAATTGTAAGAGCAACAAAGCGAAGTAGAGAGGACTATAGTCGTGTATATCTCAAAAAATCTAAAACTCAGAGCATATAAAGAAAAAAACATTGATAACCTTCCGACTGGATTATAGAATTATAGTCGTAATCAATAAAAATATTAACTACTGTTGAGACTTTTAATTACATATTAGGTTAATTATAAATAAATCAACATTATGTAAAATGATGGTCAAATGTACCAAGACAAAGAACAAGTTTAACAGCACCATCTATGGAGGAACATGTAAAAATTAGCTGCTTCCTGTTGACTCCTGAAGAAGAAGATTCAATGAAATCAATGGAAATCCATTGGCAGCTCTGCATATTTCGTGGGTTGGTATTGAGGAGTGCAATAGTTGGCGCTTGCGTAATTTCGTTGTTTAGTAGGAATAAGTAGAATAAGGAAATTGTTGTATTTATTCTTCGAAAATAAAAAACCGTAAACTCTAATAAAAAAAAGGTAAGGATTGGAGAGTATGTATTAATTAATTGCTACACAATCATAAAGTATTTCTAGAATTAAACTAAAGCGGCTAGTGTTATGAGGGTTATGTGTTTTTCATTATAAACAAAGCAAAGTCAAGGGGCTGATTGCATTTTTTGATAACGAATTTTTTTTCTTGTCGTAATTTGCAGCATACTAAAATGGCAGATCAGCAACAATTCTTCTTGAAATGGAATGATTTTCAAAGTAACATGGTCACATCCTTCAGGCATCTGCGAGATGAGAAAAGCTTCACTGATGTTACTCTAGCTTGCGAGGGTCAAACATGCAAAGCTCACAAGATGGTCTTATCCGCGTGCAGCCCTTACTTCAAAACATTATTGGAGGTATTACATCAATTGCAATCTTAATATCGATAATTAATCATTGTGTAATTTAGGAAAACCCTTCGAAGCATCCAATCATCATATTGAAGGATGTGGCGTACAGTCATCTGCAAGCGATTTTAGAATTCATGTATGCGGGAGAAGTTAATGTGAGCCAGGAACAATTACCCGCCTTCCTGAAAACTGCAGACCGACTCAAAGTGAAAGGCTTGGCTGAGGCTCCGCAGGCCATCAAAAGGGAATAATTATTGCAAGCAATTCTGGTATAAAAAAATTATAATTTTGGCATTCAGTATTTTAAATGATCTTTACAAAAAAAAAAATAATATTTGGTTAATTGTCATGTTTGGTTTAAATTAACAAATAGTACTTTGTGTATAAATGGGGGACCTTGTATTAAGTCTATTGTAATTATACTTAAGGCAGTTACTTTTTATTTTTTCGATTCTTTTTAATTCGTGAATTTATGTTTTCGTTTTACGACACTTTAGTTGCAATCACTAAATAAGTTGAAGAATCTTATGAAATGAATATAAATATTTAAAAACTGAATTTTATTTTTGATAAATGTGTTTCACCACAAACAGCAAGATAATGATGACGAGCAAGTCTGTTTGCAGTTCCAGTTTAGTACTTTGCATTTCATGTTTCAGGTAGCCGTCAAATGACATACAAATTGTAATAGATGAAAATATTTAATACCATAATTACCAAGTTGTTACCACTGCGAGACAGTAAATATTACTCTTTTTCTTTCTATTTCAAATGTTCAATACGATTGTTTGATATACAATTTTTTCTTTTCTGTGCATATTTTAGATATATTTTTTTATTATAAATAATTAAGTTTCCTTTTTTTATATATATATATATTGATCAGCTTCCTAAGTTACAATTTTTTTCAGATTAATCTATTAAAATTGTAATAAATAATGTTGTAAATTGAACTTACTTTTATTTTCCTTCATCTATCATTTTCACTATAACACTAATAATATATTTAAAAAAAAATCAACATTAAATTCGTAATCTCAAGGTCAATATTGTTTCAATGAAAATCTGCTAGTCAAAAATAATATATAACTGATTTCTATATATAAAATTAAAGAATTTGAGTTATTTTTATATATAGATTTTTTTTCAGTATTTCAATGCTAATATAATATGAGTAATCTTCATTGTATAACTATGTGAAAAGGAAATGTTCTGACGTTACTCAAGCATGAAATGCATTTTTTTTCTCTTGCAAGGTCACAGAAAGATGAATAATCCATGTTTTCATATTATATCTTCTTTCAATTAATATGAATCGTAAATTTTAGATTGTAAAATATATACAGTATATATAAGACAAAGTAATAAATACTTCAAATATTATTGAAAAAAATCTACCAAGTCATAGAGGTAAGGAATTACAAGTTTATCTCATAAAGAAAGTTGCCTATTCAAAAGTCATTAAGTCAACAGATTTAAAAGTCATTGCCTAAAATTTGGTTTTAATTAAATGCAGTCATGGAAATAAATTTCTAAGAAATGATTACATTGTTGCAAAATGTGGATAAATCTATCAACAGGTTTCGAAAATATTGATTAAAGAAAATATTCTTAAAAACTAAAGATTTAAAAATAACATTATTTATTTTTTAATGAAAATTATTCTGATTCAGAAAAAATGTTATTATTAAGCGAAAATATGATTTCGCTTTAATTAATAAAACTGTATGAAGGATTGTGTCTTAATATGTTTTACCTTTGAAAACGAACATAATCATTATGATTTTCTTCCTTTGGAAGACATATTTCAGAAAGGAATATTTCAATCACCTTTAATTATCTTGTCGACGAAAATGAAAATAATCCGTGCAAAAACAGGATTCAGTGAATATATACGACAAAATAATGCGGATTATTTATTAAAACGCTTTTTTTTCATATTTCATGCATTGGTCTTTGAGTAATGCGGATTTAGTTGTTTCTTTTTATTTTAGACTACAGCTTAAATCAATATAGAAAAAGAAATATTGCATTCGATAATCCGGATTTTTCATATTTTTCCAGTGCAAACATGTATTGAATATTTTTATTTCTAGCAGATAAACCGGATCATTTTGAAACATAGATGACCATGGATTTTGTTGTTTTCTTTTGCTTCCGAATTAGTTGCTATACCAGTTAGGATCCAAGGTTGTATGATTATTACATCCATCAATATCTTAGTTGTAAACACTTCAAAGAGGGAAACGTGTTTCTCTGCTTATAAGTATAATTTGGTGCTAACAAGATTTATTGAGTCATTTAGAGATACAGATAAAAGTATAGATGCAGTACAAGTAGTCTCATTATGATTTAATTGTAAGTTAAGATATGCCAAGAATTGTATTTCTGCTTAATATTATATACATACATATACACTATATATAAATTCTTATATTTATATTCAAGAAATACATAATTACGAAATAATAACATAATCAGTCTATTAAATCAGTATTGGAAAATTTTTGTATACATATTTATAGAGTTAACAAGTAGATTCCGCGTGGAACATTTAATAATACATTTATACAGCTCTTCATCAACAGTCATTTATATTTAGATTTTTGTATAGACATTTAATACATTATAGACAGGTAAATAGTAATACTAGTATGTATAGTACGTAGAGCCCTTTAGTATATTTTATCAAACGATTTTCATTTATGCAGTGGCGGATTAAGAAAAGGCAAATCATATTTGGGGATCCCCAAAAATCATAATTATTTTGAAATACTATAGGAAAATGTCTTAGTTTGAGGTCCCCTAGGCACGTGCCTCATCGCCTTAACATCCACCACTAGAAGTAAATATTACAATAAGTTCAGATCACAGCAAATAATCAGGATAAAAAATATATTGATGGATTTGCAAAGGAAGTACGCATATTCTACTGTACAAAAAGTGACTTCAATAGTTCCGGTTTTTCCTTTGCTTCATCCATCGTTATAATGAAATAGTAAATAAGTACAATAAAAAAATAGAAGAGTTTATAGAATTTTAACGTGCCGCAAATCAGGCACTTTTTACATACATAGAAATACGGTTTGTTAAAATTTTACAATTTATATTTTAGTAAATATATATGAGAATATGTTATCTTTTGATTCTTAACTACAGGTAACATCGTATAAACACATAAGCAACATTCATCATAAACATGTTTATATATATATATATATTTTTTAATTCGGAAGAGGGGGCGGAAGCATTGGTCAATATAAACTAGTAGTAAAATTAATTTGGAAATTGGACGCTGGAGTACGTCAACATGACACTAATTAGTTTCATCTCGTGCAAATAAACAGAATTTGAATTATTAATTTAGTTGTTTATATTGACCAATGTTATACATGTATTTAAATAACATTGAAAATGATTTGTTATACAAACATTTAAAAAACTGTATAAATTGGTAGAATTTTTTTTTTTTAGCTTAGAGGACGTGCAAATTTTGACAGGATTTTGATTTTGATCTTCTGGTGTCCTTTAGACATAATTTGTGGAGGACATCACGAGCGACGTTCATGGTGAGGCTGGAACCGTACAATTTGTTTTTCTTCTTGCAGTCTGACGTTGCCATTTTCCTTTCTCGGGCTTCCTTTAATCTAATTTGCTTGAGGACGCCAACTAGTAGCTCGTCCACATTATGCTGTATACCGCTGGATGTTTCAATGAACTTGCACGAACGAGAAACAGCAAGAATCTTTCCATCTGGAACAATATCAAAATTTGACCCATCAAATTCAAAACATCTATTGGTACAGTTGTGTTTATTGTCAGTTAGAAATAATTCGCCGTCAAACTCGAAGAAACGTTTTTTTAAGCTTCGAAAAAGCAGTGTCTTCACATTTTTGCTTATATCTCGAAACCTATGCGCGCTATATTATTTATTGAGGTACCAAATTAAAGCTAAAGGTTCATTCTTCAAAACGTGTGCAGTGGTATAATTGTAACGTGTGCCGTTTTCGCGTAATACGCTGTCAAACTTGAAGAAACGTTTTTTTAAGCTTCGAAAAAGCAGTGTCTTCACATTTTTGCTTATATCTCGAAAACTATGCGCGCTATATTATTTATTGAGGTACCAAATTAAAGCTAAAGGTTCATTCTTTAAAACGTGTGCAGTGGTATAATTGTAACGTGTGCCGTTTTCGCGTAATACGCTGTCAAACTCGAAGAAACGTTTTTTTAAGCTTCGAAAAAGCAGTGTCTTCACATATTTGCTTATATCTCGAAAACTATGCGCGCTATATTATTTATTGAGGTACCAAATTAAAGCTAAAGGTTCATTCTTTAAAACGCGTGCATTGGTATAATTGTAACATGTGCCGTTTTCGCGTAATACGCTGTCAAACTTGAAGAAACGTTTTTTTAAGCTTCGAAAAAGCAGTGTCTTCACATTTTTGCTTATATCTCGAAAACTATGCGCGCTATATTATTTATTGAGGTACCAAATTAAAGCTAAAGGTTCATTCTTTAAAACGTGTGCAGTGGTATAATTGTAACGTGTGCCGTTTTCGCGTAATACGCTGTCAAACTTGAAGAAACGTTTTTTTAAGCTTCGAAAAAGCAGTGTCTTCACATTTTTGCTTATATCTCGAAAACTATGCGCGCTATATTATTTATTGAGGTACCAAATTAAAGCTAAAGGTTCATTCTTTAAAACGTGTGCAGTGGTATAATTGTAACGTGTGCCGTTTTCGCGTAATACGCTGTCAAACTCGAAGAAACGTTTTTTTAAGCTTCGAAAAAGCAGTGTCTTCACATATTTGCTTATATCTCGAAAACTATGCGCGCTATATTATTTATTGAGGTACCAAATTAAAGCTAAAGGTTCATTCTTTAAAACGCGTGCATTGGTATAATTGTAACATATGCCGTTTTCGCGTAATACGCTGTCAAACTTGAAGAAACGTTTTTTTAAGCTTCGAAAAAGCAGTGTCTTCACATTTTTGCTTATATCTCGAAAACTATGCGCGCTATATTATTTATTGAGGTACCAAATTAAAGCTAAAGGTTCATTCTTTAAAACGTGTGCAGTGGTATAATTGTAACGTGTGCCGTTTTCGCGTAATACGCTGTCAAACTTGAAGAAACGTTTTTTTAAGCTTCGAAAAAGCAGTGTCTTCACATTTTTGCTTATATCTCGAAAACTATGCGCGCTATATTATTTATTGAGGTACCAAATTAAAGCTAAAGGTTCATTCTTTAAAACGTATGCAGTGGTATAATTGTAACGTGTGCCGTTTTCGCGTAATACGCTGTCAAACTCGAAGAAACGTTTTTTTAAGCTTCGAAAAAGCAGTGTCTTCACATATTTGCTTATATCTCGAAAACTATGCGCGCTATATTATTTATTGAGGTACCAAATTAAAGCTAAAGGTTCATTCTTTAAAACGCGTGCATTGGTATAATTGTAACATGTGCCGTTTTCGCGTAATACGCTGTCAAACTTGAAGAAACGTTTTTTTAAGCTTCGAAAAAGCAGTGTCTTCACATTTTTGCTTATATCTCGAAAACTATGCGCGCTATATTATTTATTGAGGTACCAAATTAAAGCTAAAGGTTCATTCTTTAAAACGTGTGCAGTGGTATAATTGTAACGTGTGCCGTTTTCGCGTAATACGCTGTCAAACTTGAAGAAACGTTTTTTTAAGCTTCGAAAAAGCAGTGTCTTCACATTTTTGCTTATATCTCGAAAACTATGCGCGCTATATTATTTATTGAGGTACCAAATTAAAGCTAAAGGTTCATTCTTTAAAACGCGTGCATTGGTATAATTGTAACATGTGCCGTTTTCGCGTAATACGCTGTCAAACTTGAAGAAACGTTTTTTTAAGCTTCGAAAAAGCAGTGTCTTCACATTTTTGCTTATATCTCGAAAACTATGCGCGCTATATTATTTATTGAGGTACCAAATTAAAGCTAAAGGTTCATTCTTTAAAACGTGTGCAGTGGTATAATTGTAACGTGTGCCGTTTTCGCGTAATACGCTGTCAAACTTGAAGAAACGTTTTTTTAAGCTTCGAAAAAGCAGTGTCTTCACATTTTTGCTTATATCTCGAAAACTATGCGCGCTATATTATTTATTGAGGTACCAAATTAAAGCTAAAGGTTCATTCTTTAAAACGTATGCAGTGGTATAATTGTAACGTGTGCCGTTTTCGCGTAATACGCTGTCAAACTCGAAGAAACGTTTTTTTAAGCTTCGAAAAAGCAGTGTCTTCACATATTTGCTTATATCTCGAAAACTATGCGCGCTATATTATTTATTGAGGTACCAAATTAAAGCTAAAGGTTCATTCTTTAAAACGCGTGCATTGGTATAATTGTAACATGTGCCGTTTTCGCGTAATACGCTGTCAAACTTGAAGAAACGTTTTTTTAAGCTTCGAAAAAGCAGTGTCTTCACATTTTTGCTTATATCTCGAAAACTATGCGCGCTATATTATTTATTGAGGTACCAAATTAAAGCTAAAGGTTCATTCTTTAAAACGTGTGCAGTGGTATAATTGTAACGTGTGCCGTTTTCGCGTAATACGCTGTCAAACTTGAAGAAACGTTTTTTTAAGCTTCGAAAAAGCAGTGTCTTCACATTTTTGCTTATATCTCGAAAACTATGCCCGCTATATTATTTATTGAGGTACCAAATTAAAGCTAAAGGTTCATTCTTTAAAACGTGTGCAGTGGTATAATTGTAACGTGTGCCGTTTTCGCGTAATACGCTGTCAAACTTGAAGAAACGTTTTTTTAAGCTTCGAAAAAGCAGTGTCTTCACATTTTTGCTTATATCTCGAAAACTATGCGCGCTATATTATTTATTGAGGTACCAAATTAAAGCTAAAGGTTCATTCTTTAAAACGTGTGCAGTGGTATAATTGTAACGTGTGCCGTTTTCGCGTAATACGCTGTCAAACTTGAAGAAACGTTTTTTTAAGCTTCGAAAAAGCAGTGTCTTCACATTTTTGCTTATATCTCGAAAACTATGCGCGCTATATTATTTATTGAGGTACCAAATTAAAGCTAAAGGTTCATTCTTTAAAACGTGTGCAGTGGTATAATTGTAACGTGTGCCGTTTTCGCGTAATACGCTGTCAAACTCGAAGAAACGTTTTTTTAAGCTTCGAAAAAGCAGTGTCTTCACATATTTGCTTATATCTCGAAAACTATGCGCGCTATATTATTTATTGAGGTACCAAATTAAAGCTAAAGGTTCATTCTTTAAAACGTGTGCAGTGGTATAATTGTAACATGTGCCGTTTTCGCGTAATACGCTGTCAAACTTGAAGAAACGTTTTTTTAAGCTTCGAAAAAGCAGTGTCTTCACATTTTTGCTTATATCTCGAAAACTATGCGCGCTATATTATTTATTGAGGTACCAAATTAAAGCTAAAGGTTCATTCTTTAAAACGTGTGCAGTGGTATAATTGTAACGTGTGCCGTTTTCGCGTAATACGCTGTCAAACTTGAAGAAACGTTTTTTTAAGCTTCGAAAAAGCAGTGTCTTCACATTTTTGCTTATATCTCGAAAACTATGCCCGCTATATTATTTATTGAGGTACCAAATTAAAGCTAAAGGTTCATTCTTTAAAACGTGTGCAGTGGTATAATTGTAACGTGTGCCGTTTTCGCGTAATACGCTGTCAAACTTGAAGAAACGTTTTTTTAAGCTTCGAAAAAGCAGTGTCTTCACATTTTTGCTTATATCTCGAAAACTATGCGCGCTATATTATTTATTGAGGTACCAAATTAAAGCTAAAGGTTCATTCTTTAGAACGTGTGCAGTGGTATAATTGTAACGTGTGCCGTTTTCGCGTAATACGCTGTCAAACTCGAAGAAACGTTTTTTTAAGCTTCGAAAAAGCAGTGTCTTCACATATTTGCTTATATCTCGAAAACTATGCCCGCTATATTATTTATTGAGGTACCAAATTAAAGCTAAAGGTTCATTCTTTAAAACGTGTGCAGTGGTATAATTGTAACGTGTGCCGTTTTCGCGTAATACGCTGTCAAACTTGAAGAAACGTTTTTTTAAGCTTCGAAAAAGCAGTGTCTTCACATTTTTGCTTATATCTCGAAAACTATGCGCGCTATATTATTTATTGAGGTACCAAATTAAAGTTAAAGGTTCATTCTTTAAAACGTGTGCATTGGTATAATTGTATCATATGCCGTTTTCGCGTAATACGCTGTCAAACTTGAAGAAACGTTTTTTTAAGCTTCGAAAAAGCAGTGTCTTCACATTTTTGCTTATATCTCGAAAACTATGCGCGCTATATTATTTATTGAGGTACCAAATTAAAGTTAAAGGTTCATTCTTTAAAACGTGTGCATTGGTATAATTGTATCATATGCCGTTTTCGCGTAATAAGCTGTCAAACTTGAAGAAACGTTTTTTTAATCTTCGAAAAAACAGTGTCTTCACATTTTTGCTTATATCTCGAAAACTATGCGCGCTATATTATTTATTGAGGTACCAAATTAAAGTTAAAGGTTCATTCTTTAAAACGTGTGCATTGGTATTATTGTATCATGTGCCGTTTTCGCGTAATAAACTGTCAAACTTGAAGAAACGTTTTTTTAAGCTTCGAAAAAGCAGTGTCTTCACATTTTTGCTTATATCTCGAAAACTATGCGCGCTATATTATTTGTTGAGGTACCAAATTAAAGTTAAAGGTTCATTCTTTAAAACGTGTGCATTGGTATAATTGTATCATATGCCGTTTTCGCGTAATAAGCTGTCAAACTTGAAGAAACGTTTTTTTAAGCTTCGAAAAAGCAGTGTCTTCACATTTTTGCTTATATCTCGAAAACTATGCGCGCTATATTATTTATTGAGGTACCAAATTAAAGTTAAAGGTTCATTCTTTAAAACGTGTGCATTGGTATTATTGTATCATGTGCCGTTTTCGCGTACTAAGCTGTCAAACTTGAAGAAACGTTTTTTTAATCTTCGAAAAAACAGTGTCTTCACATTTTTGCTTATATCTCGAAAACTATGCGCGCTATATTATTTATTGAGGTACCAAATTAAAGTTAAAGGTTCATTCTTTAAAACGTGTGGATTGGTATTATTGTATCATGTGCCGTTTTCGCGTAATAAACTGTCAAACTTGAAGAAACGTTTTTTTAAGCTTCGAAAAAGCAGTGTCTTCACATTTTTGCTTATATCTCGAAAACTATGCGCGCTATATTATTTATTGAGGTACCAAATTAAAGTTAAAGGTTCATTCTTTAAAACGTGTGGATTGGTATTATTGTATCATGTGCCGTTTTCGCGTAATAAACTGTCAAACTTGAAGAAACGTTTTTTTAAGCTTCGAAAAAGCAGTGTCTTCACATTTTTGCTTATATCTCGAAAACTATGCGCGCTATATTATTTATTGAGGTACCAAATTAAAGTTAAAGGTTCATTCTTTAAAACGTGTGCATTGGTATTATTGTATCATGTGCCGTTTTCGCGTAATAAACTGTCAAACTTGAAGAAACGTTTTTTTAAGCTTCGATAAAGCAGTGTCGTCACATTTTTGCTTATATCTCGAAAACTATGCGCGCTATATTATTTATTGAGGTACCAAATTAAAGTTAAAGGTTCATTCTTTCAAACGTGTGCATTGGTATAATTGTATCATGTGCCGTTTTCGCGTAATAAGCTGTCAAACTTGAAGAAACGTTTTTTTAAGCTTCGAAAAAGCAGTGTCTTCACATTTTTGCTTATATCTCGAAAACTATGCGCGCTATATTATTTATTGAGGTACCAAATTAAAGTTAAAGGTTCATTCTTTAAAAAGTGTGCATTGGTATTATTGTATCATGTGCCGTTTTCGCGTAATAAACTGTCAAACTTGAAGAAACGTTTTTTTCAGCTTCGAAAAAGCAGTGTCTTCACATTTTTGCTTATATCTCGAAAACTATGCGCGCTATATTATTTATTGAGGTACCAAATTAAAGCTAAAGGTTTATTCTTTAAAACGTGTGCATTGGTATAATTGTATCGTGTGCCAGTTTCGCGTAATTCACTGTCAAACTTGAAGAAACGTTTTTTTCAGCTTCGAAAAAGCAGTGTCTTTACATTTTTGCTTATATCTCGAAAAGTATAGGCGGCAGAGTCATTATTTAGTAACCAAATTAAAGTTAAATGTTCATTCGATAAAACGTATATACTGGTATAATTGTATCATTTGCTGTTTTCGCGTAACTCGCTGTCAAACTTGAAGAAACGTTTTTTTAAGCTTCGAAAAAGCAGTGACTTTACATTTTTGCTTATATCTCGAAAAGTATGCGCATCAAAGTCATAATTGAGCAACCAAATTAAAGTTAAATGTCCATTCTTTAAAACGTATTTACTGGTATAATTTTGTCGATTGTCATTTAGACGTAATTAACTGTGAAACTCGAAAGAACGTTTTTAAGCTTCGTTAATAATAAATTGCTGTTTGCTGAAAGCTTACATTGAAGCTATAGCCACGGGCTTTCGCGAGTGTGTTTAGTTTGTTATATAAACATAATCCAAGAGTATTTGTACACTGTTACATACATTTAGAAGATTAAACCCTGCTACAACCCTGCAGATTACCAAATGACCTGTTCCGGCAATACCATTACTACTTTTTTTTTAATATGTTTTTATCAATACATATTAATAATTCAAATTTAACATTTTTTACAATATTGCAGTGAATAAACTACATTATTCACATTAAAATTGTAAAGTTAATTTTTTTTTTTGACATAATACTCACTGCATTTAAATTTAGGATCCCCAGGGATCGATTCTGGCTAAGTGAGGGTCGATGGAATGAAAAAGTTAATTAAATATAATTATTATAATAAACGATTAAATATCTTTTAGTATGATCATAATAATAAAATAATACTACTATTAAAAATAGTAAAAATCTTTTTTTTTAAATAAAATATTTCTTTTCTAGTTTTTTTTTTGATCAGACTTTTAGAAACTTAATTATATTTATTTTAAACTACCGCTCACAATATTTTTACGATTTAAAAATGATGTCTGGAAAGTTTTAATGAAATTATAATAAGAAAACTCAGCTGTGATTTGGTCGATATTTATAGAAATATAATATAAAAAAAGAAAACTAAATAGAATCCTCGATGAAGCAAGTTTTCAAGTTTTAAAACTATACCAAAAAAATGGTTACTTAAAACAAAAAAGATATAACAATGCAGTATGTCAACAGTGACAAATATAATTGAAATTTAAGTGCTTCGAAATGAACAAATAATAACATAAGAAACTTGTTGAAATCTGATTAAAAGTACTTAACAATTTCGTAATACAAAGACACTTACCTTCCACGGTTACAACCCTCGACCTAACGAGATCCGCTTTGTTTCCGGCAATAACGACGCTTTTTTCCTGGATGTAGTCCTCCTGCCACAGGTAATTCAGTGTTTCCTCCGCATATTCGAAACTCAGTTTAGACTCGATAGAATATACCACGATGCATGCATGAGGCTCGTACGTGCTCAAACAATTTTCCACCTGAATTTAAGAAAAACAAATATTATATATTAGTGTAAAAATGTTTCATATAAGGAATATGCTTCTTCATTTTAAGATAAAAAAATATTGTCAAATTGACCGGTCTTATGTATAATTTGTTTAAGAAATTATAATACTATAGTATAATACTTTTAAAAAAACTATAATGGTTGTATAATGAGCATCGAGATATTGAGTGTAAAAGTGCATTTATTAGCTGTTTATTGTATGTACATAACATCAACGGATGTTAATGTAACGACTCAACCTACGTATTTTAACTTCCGCCGGAAATAAATATAAGCTTCCGGGGGGAATTGACGTCAATGCAGAAATAGTGGAAATTACCAATTAGGGTGCAACGCAATTTTATTACATTCGAGAAATATGAATCTAAAACCTAAATAATTTAAGAAAATAAATGCTGTTTTTCCTTTGCCTGTAATACCATATTTTTTCTTCTGCAGTAATGAAAAGCAAATATACGCGGAAAGTTCGACGTCTCAGACTCAGATTTTTCCTTTCATTTATCGTGGCTGAATCTGATCGATACTCACAATTCTTTCGTCTCGGAAAATTATTTGAACAGTAGCAGTCACTTAATTATACGCATTTTTTGGCCCGCGGGCCGTAGTTTGCCCACCTAGTAAAACGCACTTTGATTAAATCTATGTTGCTCCGAGCGCCAAATCAAATTATTTTAACTTCATAACGTTTCTAAGAGTTGCGGAATTCTGTGCACGAATACAGTAAGAAACTTTGCAACTGTATTTTTTTTTCCTTTAGCATTATCTTATATTATATAAATGTTCTTGTGGAAGAAGACCTGAGGCTACAAAGAAAACCCTTTTATCTTCGCCCCTATTCAATATTGAATGCAAAGTAAAATTATTTATGCTAATAATGTCAGACGTATTTGATTGATGTTAATATAAAATATCTAGTCATACGTTTTCTATACAACCTACGCACATATTTTTTTCTCTAACATTTTGAAGAAACAAAAAATTATGAAGTATTTCACTCACCGACATTTCAGACGTCGGATGATCGATGAAGGTCATTTCGGATTCCTCCCCGTCCAATAAAATTGAAACACTTCGCTCACCGAAGTCGTCATCTAAAAAAGAACAAATTCAATATAATGCTCACAATAAGTTGTTACATAAGTAACATAAAAAAATAAATTTATCAACCTTGCTGAAGAGAAATACATATATCTCTAAATAGTATTTAGTACTAGACTATGAATTATTCTCGTGAAAATGTAGCGAGAATATCGAAAATTGGATGCGGAATGCTTGTCATGCGGCTGTCCAATTAGACAATTATCCATACGTGCATTTGCGGATAACTAATTTATATCCCTTTGTTAACTAAATACAGATGCAAATGATGTTAAATGTATGAAACGTGCAAACACATGAGAGAAATTACCTAAACTTGCATCGTATCCATTCATGTACTCAGAAGTCATAAACTGGGTGACGAGCGCTGTCTTTCCGACTCCGACATCTCCAAGTAAAACCACCCTGTAATTCGGCGTCGCGACTTCTTCAGGCGTTTCAAACGAACTTGAATCTATTGTTTGACTAACAGAACCACAACACGAATCCGCACCACGATGCTGAGATTTTTCACTCAGTCTGCAAAGAAAAAAATAATAATTTTCAAATTGCTACAAATACATTTTCAATTTTGTATTATTTAGTAACATGAGTCGCAAACAAAGATTGCGGTAGGGCGGATATATCCGCCGGTCGTGTGAAAATTAATTAATGCTTCTTTTAGATTATCTTTAGAATTAATTAACATAATCTGCAGTACAAAATAATAATATATAAATTATAAAGAAATATCGAGCTTGTCCTGTTCGTATTTTTTTTTAGAAAAAAATTATAAGTGTATTTTTCGCTAAAGAAATTGAGGCCGATCCTTTCTTAAGTGCACTTTAATAACATTAAAGAGCGACTTGTTTATGGGAAGTTTTAATATTCGCGACAGGCAGCCATAACTTTCTTATAAACAAAGAAACCAGACATGTTTGCTTTTAATATTAAAAGCTTGTTTTATGCACTTCCACGAAGTTTCTAAAAGCTATTCCTGCATATTTGTAGTAAAAATGTTATTATAAAGATAAATTTATTATATTTGAAAGACGCTACACCAATGGGAACTATTGGGGGTTTGGCGGATATATCCGCCGCTCATCCTCAATCCAATCCAAATCTATTCATATTAATTTTTACTTATAATTATCACATTTTACAGATAAATATATAAATATTGTTATTTGTGGAAATACAATAACACATCATAGTTAAACAACAAATAATTATGATTTTTATTAAATAAATTATTAAATTTTAATTAGTGCAAAACTTGAAATGTATTAAAATTCCGGAGATGAAATCCACTTGAAATATTACGTGCTTTACGGTGGATGCGCCAGGTAACGAAAGCCACTTTAAGTTTAATTTATTTATAAACGTATTTATCCGCAACTATCAGCTGAAGGAAAATATAAATTTTACCTTTTCCTCTTAATTAATTAACTAAATGTAACAAATTAGATTGACATTTACTAATTGTGTATTTGCATTAAATAATTTAGTTAAAGAAAAGAAAAATGTAATATTTTTAAAATGATTTTAAAAAAAATGTGATGCATTCATATATAAATAATTTCTAAAAAATGAATAAAATATGAAGGACGGCGACGGTGTCAAGGGAATATAAGAAAAAAAAAGTGGCGGATGTTGAGGAAACCAGGATAACATGGAGAGGTTATATCGATTGGGAAAATTCGTTGTTGTGGCAATTCTCAATTCTGGGATGGGCGAAGGAAATTAATTCATTGAATGTAGCCGGTATTTTCGCATTCACCTTAGATCCAAACGTGTATACATGTGTGTAAGAATTTTCCGCCGACATAAATTTCTTAATTATATTTTCCTTTTATTTTCCTGGGCTCGGTATAATCCTATGGATTGCGGTTGGCTCGAGGTTGAAAAAGAGAAATGCTATATGCCACATCATTATTATTTATTCAAAACGACGCCGTTTCTATTCAACCGAACTATCAACAGGTTAGCAAACAGCTCGAAGTTACGCGCCGAATCGATATCTTTATTTCACCGGTACGCTTTGTACGTGCATTTCTATAGTCGGTATAATTCATTTTCCAAAATATTTTTTTAACCTTTTTCCTAGGTTCCGCCATTACCGAATTCTACCTACACGCAAAACGTCAATATTTCCAGCCTCTGCCGTTAAACAAAAGTCCCTACATTATCACATGCATTTAGTTGATTAAATGCCTCCAACAAATACAAAATCTAAAACTGAATAAAATAAATTTACTTTTTTGGTAACATTAGTGTCACCTCTACAGGAATATCAAAAACAAAGATTCATAACCTCAATTTATGCATATGTATCTATGGTTATGATTAATGAAAATGACAGTTTGACAACTGCTATTGAAAAATACAAGATTTGATCGCAGTTTCATGTGTAAAGGATAGGGCGGATATATCCGCCGCTCTTCCGCGAAGGTTTATACAGTAGTGGAAGAACTTGAAAAAATATGCACAAAAATGAAAAAATATTAAAAGTAATTCAAGTAGTAATATCAGTCTAGGAATGTTTGTGGAATCAAAAATTGAAGCTTAAAAATTATGTAAAAAATTTTGTATTCCTTAAGAAAAATAGAATTAGGAAACGGAAATGTCATTTCATTACGAAGGTGAGAATTCTCGAGTTTACGATCCGGAAATTATGAAGAAAAATGGAAATGCAGTATAATTTGAATCTAACAGCTTTCCATAAAAAATAAATTAATTGAGGATTTAAATTTAAGTGTAATTATAGATAAATTAAGCAAGGAAAATAATTGTTTTTTCTTGATAGTTAATTTTAATTATAGCATTTGATTTCAGATTAGTGTATAATTAAATTACATTGAGATGAGAGAAAAAATGTAATTAATAGCTTGAAATGTGTTTTGTCAGCACCGCTTTTTTTTAAATATATATATAGTGCGTAATTTTTCTTGCGCTATTTTTAGAATACAATTTGGCGACGATGGTGATGACCTTTCGGGGGGGGGATCTGTCTACGCGAATGTAATTTATCTATGGAGGGTTGTAAATGAAAAGGGTGGAAGCGAGAAACCGTTTGCAATCACCGATCTCGTTAAATTTATTTCACGGTTCGAGACGGAACGGAACCAATCGTTCGAAATGCTGAAGCAGATAGATGTAATATTACCTGCTTACTGTCGAATTGACACTCGTATTTGACCTGGAACGACGGCTGATTATTGAATCCCCGCAACTGACGACACTTCCCTTATCGGTGATGCTGAATGCACGAAGCTTGTAGAGATCTTCGTTGTCTCTCGGATTGAACGCCTTCTCTGGAAGCGAACAAACCCTGGGCCTTTCATAATCTGCAACTAATCAATTAATTTATATAATTAGAGCACACATTTGGGTAACTGCTTAATATTCGTAATTAATACAACCACATCTTATACTACATCAATCCCAGCAATTATAAAATCCTATTTTTTTTTATTAATACAACATTTATTTATATAATTCATTACATTTAATTAAACTTAAAAATTAAAGATATATAAAGACAAAATTTTAAAAAAAATATACTAAATCTAATTTATTGTTTTAGGTTCACAGTTGTCATTTCATCAACTGATATTCTCTATTATCTTGAGAAAGGTACAATAAATAACTTATGATTATTAATATTAATGAAAAAAATTGTGAATTCACTTTTGCTTTTAATTAAATATTCATTTATATATAACATGCAGATAACTACGTTTATAGATAATTCAACAAGTAAACAAGATATATATAATATTTAATAATTGAATCGAAGTTGATTATCTGCTATGTTTTGTGTTCGTTCTACGCTGGATTGTATTGATTTCTCGGGGAAACGGGTATTTCAATCTACGATGAGTTTTCTTTTTAAATTTTATTGAAATGTTAACTAATTAATCTATTAGTTAAAATAATCGATGATTTTTTTTTGCACTAATTAAGATGTAAATCAAATATAATTCTTTGAAACGTTAGCCGTTAGCTACATTATTTACTTCCACTCTATCATTAGACCATCTCTTGTATTCTATTATCTGTTCCTTTCTGTACCAGTAATCTCTCTTAAAGAAAAAAATCTGTTTCATTTTTAATCCTGACTATACCTATTTTTCACGGTTTTTTTGAATAATCAATCTTCGGTGTAAAACGGCGGTGTATTCCCAACTTTTGTAGGTAAGCCGCATCTGAGATATATATGAAAAACTTGTACTTTGGGGACCGAATCTAATTTGGTCATATTATAATAAAAAAGAAAGATAAATAACAAACCATTTGCGTTGAGATTGCGTAATTTTTCATTCGCGTCAGGTCAGAAAATTAAGTAAAACGACCCATAAATTAATTAAATTTTCAGCTTCTATATCGTCGGACTTCCAGTTTACCAAACTCGTCGGAATTCTTGACTGATAATGAATATTTTAACTATATACAGTATAGTGTAAGAATGTAACACTAATCACTGCAATATTTTTTTATAGTTTTTTTTTGTATGGTTATCATTATATAAAATCTTATCTTGGAAACATCATGATCAGTTGGTGATAAATAAATAAATAAATATTTACAATAAATGTGTTTTAACACTTTGCTGAAGATCGGCGGATATATCCGCCCTATCTTTTGTATTGCGGATACGCAGGCCGAGCTGTCAAAAGTCATATTTATAACATAAATATATTATTTAACTATAATTCCATGCATATTTCATCTAAATTTTAGCGAATTTACAACTGGATTATTCATATTTCAAGGTAAGACGTTTTGTTGTGAACTGAACGTGGAAGGGATTTGATTTCGATTCTTCTAGATCCGCATATAATCGCCGAAGAGCAAACAATCCGCGGATTTGCTTATTGCCTCTAGAAATCTTTCATGTGTGCATGCTACCTTCTCCAGTATTCTTTTTCCTATGTTTATTTCATTTCACGTGGGTTTATCTAAAGATGGGTTTCATGTAAATGCGATGCGTTATGGTATTATTTGCATATTAGAAATCGAATAAAATGGAAATTACTAAAATATACCATTTCCCTGTAGATATTCAACAGTACAGAGATTATTATATCTTTTTATTATTATCTCCATTACATTGTCAGTTTTATTATTTGAACGACAGTTCTAGCATCTTCAGACAATTCATTTGAAACAGTCAGATCTTCAGTTTCATGTCTAATCGTTAAATGAAAAACACAAAAGTTTTGTTAATGGCAGATTCATTTAACTGAAATAAATTAAAATCATTCTATATCATTTTCAGAACTTCGGCGGATATATCCGCCATATAATTTATACAGGAAAATACGTTTTTCACACTTTTTCACCCGGTATTTTTTGTCAAAATTTACCGGTAATCATCTTAGAAACTAATTTTAATTCGAATGTAATCTTCAGGAAATATACAGAAATTGTGGAGAAGCAAAGGACAAAAAAATAGTAGAGCTGAAACATTCATGGATTTGCTATAAACCAAAGGTCGCTAAACTTCTTTGACCGTCGACCCCTTCAAAAGTTTCTTGTCTGCTTATCGACCCCCCTATTTTACTGAAAGCGTAATTATAAACGTAACAAAGATGATTTAAATAAGGTTAAATTTAGTTTTGAAATTATGAAATTAACTGAAAATAAGTTTATTTTTTTTACTGTCTATGCGAGAATTCAACGACTTAAATTTGCATTCAAAATGATGTAAAATTAAGTCGATAAGCCCGTACATACTACCTCGTTGGTTTTTAATTAAAATACAAGAATTAGTCTGCAAAGCTGTATCCCTCATGGAGCAGACAAAAAATAACTATGGGCTTTATTTTTGTGTTTTAGGAAATTTTCCTCACTTCATGAAAACATAAATAATTTACAGAAACATATGTTGACTAACATATTGCAAACATTATTAAGTTTCACTTCATAATTATAACTTAAATTCAATAATATGATGATATAATTATAGATTTAGTACTATTTATTGAAGCATTTAGAAATTATTATTTTGCAATATTTCAATTTCCGTCGCACAATTTATCATGTACATAATTTGCACGCAGTTGCCGCAAATCAATTCATAATTTAATTATTGATGCGTACCGATTTGCGGCTAGTATAAATTAATATTTATTATCAACGTGTGGATTTTGCTATCTATATCTACATGTTGATTTAAAGAATACTAAAAATGAAACGATTCACAATTGAATGAAAGTTAGAGTGAATTGTATTAATGAATGAATTTTGTAATTACTGATTGAATGCTCATTACATTTACATGCATAATTTACACTTTAATTAACTGGATTTAGTTAAAAGATTTTTGCTTTGTTTGTTTTACATTCGAATTAATTAATTATAATATGTATATCATATTACATTGATTTGTCTCCAAATTATTCAAATTTATATAACATAAATATTTTATTGATTAATTCTTAGAACATTTTTTCAACTATAGACAAATTTTTCAAATACATTTTCATTATATAATTTTGGTTTTTAGTTTTAAAAAAAATTGTAATATTAGTAAACGTCGAAAGTGTTATTTAGAGTTTTGTAAGGAACCATCTAGTGTAGGACATTATTAAATTTAAAATTTGCACTTTATTTCTAGAATCTATTGAAGTGAACAATATTTCATAATACAATTTTAGCTGAAAGTTCACTTCAATATTGCTAATAAAAAGAACCATGAGTGCTTTCTTGAAACATATTTATATGCTACACCAAAGACAGTTTTACATTCGGTTTATTGTATTATGTAAGCATATCGCTTCGATTGATGCCAACACTCTTCGAAAGTGCAGGACTAATGCAATTTTCTAAAGTAAAAATTAAATTATCCGCTCGACGTATTATTGACCTGACATAGTGACATTTACTCATCTAAACAAGCTTCCAATTAATCAATATCCTTACCAACTACAGCAGTTGTCCTATAATTATCTTAATATGCTAATATTATGCGTAAAAATATGTCTGCTCTAAATACTGATTTTTTCCTTTATCTCTAATAATTTCTTAACATTAACAAATATTTAAAGATGTATAACCCATTGCGTTCTAACAAAATATTCATACATAATAGGATAAAATCAACTAAAACAATAGATTTTATGGATTTAAACCAATCAAAATGCTCTTGTAAGTATTTTTTTTTATTTACACTTTGGGCATGAAAATACGGTAATTGTACCATATTGTATTTTGATAAGAAATACCGGTAATTTCTTTTAAAATCCAGAAAAAATATTTCAACCCTTTGCGGACACATTTTCAACTGTAAAATCTTTTAATTTCCTGTATAAAGTATATGGCGGATATATGCGCCGAAGGTCTGTAAATACATATTCAATCTAGTAATGTTTAGTTTTAGTTGTATTTTTAGGTTCTTCAAATCTTGTAATTCCTGTGTAATGTATATGGCGGATATATCCGCCGAAGGTCTGTATTTCCATATTCAATCTAGTAATGTTTAGTTGTACTTATATTTTGAAAAATATTTATAAATAATTTGTAGAAATTTGTGTTTCTAGGTTCTTCAAATCTTGTATTTAGTTCTGGTTTCAAATAGTTCAGTGAAGATTTACCCGAAGTAAATAAATATAATGTAAGTATGAAACAGAAATGTTATGTACTCAGAATCGAAAATAATATTGAAGTAATTATCTCATGTTTGTCTTGAGGATACTTTGTTCTGTATAGTTAGTTATAGGAATTTATTTAAGGTCTATTCATATTTGCATTGTGAACAAAAATATCGTTTCAAACTCATTCCGTTGCGAAATCAACCCTTTGTGTATGCAAAATCCAAATAAATATGTGGGTTAATATCTTGAGGCAATGATCCCACGTTCGAAATATTTGACAGGTTTCCTACAAACAGCAGATTTCAGCGAATTCAACGTTTGATCATTGCGATTTAAGTAACGAGCTATACATATTTATATAATGGAAAACGAGCAGGAAAATATGTTTACTGAATATCAAGATTTTTTTAATAAAAAAAATAAGGGATTGTGTGCAAATGAAACCAATTATTCCAAAGGTTTCCTGTAAATTCATGTAATATGATCGTCGTTAACAAAAACTGTATTTTTTCCCATTAAAACCTTTGAATAGCTCCATTGTCCCAGATAACGTACTATCTGCACCGTGAAAAATTGCTGCGCAATATATTGCATATATTGTTTACCTCACATTTTTTTTTTATCTATTATTTACCCAAGATTTTATCTAATAGAACAAAAAAACTATACCGCCCGCATCCACCACTAAATTATTAGAAAAACGAAAAGAAAAATATGATTTCCATTTAATAAAAAATAATTAAAAATGAGACGAAGGATACGACGGCATTAACTTTCTTCTTCGTAAAACGAAATTCAAGTTAATTGCGCTCGAAAAATATTCAGAATTGGATATTCGATTACGGCAGGAGCGGGATTTATTTCACAAACACATTAAATCCAGGCACTTCATTAAGATTCTTGGTATTAAAATTGGAATCGTGTATCACTCGTTATATTTGAGCTATTAATATATAATTACATTAATTTAATACACGGATTTTAAAATAAAATTATCTCACAGTACAATTTCGCTTATACACGGTTTTACCTATCAAAATCCGCAATTGAAATATTTGTCATTTATATACATTTTAGTTTGTTTTTGAATTACACGATTTGATCTATTTAAATCCTTGATTTCCTTTTACACGGTTTTCTATAGAGCTTATCTTCACTGTGAATCGGGGGATAGCTGTATATTTTGCAGTGTTTGAACTGACTTTGGGGAAACAGATTTAGTTTTGTACTCGACAAAATTAACTTTATTGTTGGTGCGAAGCGTTGATTGCTAAAAACAAAAATCCTAGCGAATTGTTTACGACAATATATCGCATGTTTTCTATTCACTCTAGCTTTAATCACATTCGGGATAGTTTCAGCGACGAAGTTCTTCCATTCAGCAGAAACGGTCGACTTCTCTAAAAGCTACTTTAACAATCGTTTTATTTAAATGATGGATTAGGTTCGAGATATTTTATTAAATTTATTTCATGAGCCAATTAAATTTTGCATTCGATTACGTCTGCTCACTCGTCTACAACAAATAAGGGATGATCTGAACATTATTTCCTTAAAAATCAATCTTATTATTTACTTCAACAAATAGTAAAATATTGAAAATAGTCCTAAAAAGAAATTTGAATTTACTTTTATTTCAGGACAATTTTTTGATACATTTTTATAGAAACATTTTTTAAAAACCGGTTTTATAATTTCCATACAATCTTTATAATATGTGTCCAAATAACTTAATATCTTCAGCTAGTCGAAGAAATACTGCACACATTTTTTCAATAAATTTATATTAACTTCGGTTATTTTATTATTTTTTATTTTTCTTTTGTATTTTTAAACAAGAATTATTATTTATTTGCATAATATTTTAATGGTTCGTAAAAAAAAATGTAAAAAGTAAAGTTTTTAAACTGAATTCATGTGATAAAGCGTACATTCACAGCTGTAACTGAAAGTATTGGACATTGCGCGGTGAACCATGTTCTGAGATGACAAATTCAATTAATTGAGCGGAAAGATTTTGTCTACAGTTTTTCTTTACAATTCAAGCGGAATAAGTCTGGTTGTAATATGGAAAAATCAATAACAGTCCAGTATTATGCTTAGAGATTGAATGATTTTTTAATTTATTATATTGTAACTAGAAACTTTACAATTTTTTATTTTATTACAATTTAACAGTATATTCAAATAAATTACACAATTTTATACACCACAAAGAAATCTAATTAAGGCCACTTTAATTGCATGAATTTTATAAAAAATAAACGCAAAATTGCATATTAATTGTTAATAGATTTATTAAACTTACTTGGTAATTCTAAGAAGTTAGAAGTCCGCCTCTGTCGTCCCCTGTTCGTCTTATGGAAATTAAGTGGTGCAATGTCTTCCTTGGAGACATTAGAAACGTTTGACGCCAATGAGTCTTGAGTTTCGTGTCTGGAGTTTAATGAATCGCGTGAACCGCGCCTGGAGGCCAAATAAGCTAATCCCTTCTTAGCGGATCTCCTGCGTTTTGGAGTACAGGATTTGCTGAGAGCGGTTGAAGTGGTAGCAGCCTCGTCGGTGGTGTCGGTCAGATCGGATGTGGACTTCCTGTATTGCGAGGAACTTCTCGACTTGCATCTAGATTCGCTCAAGGACCTGTCCGATCCGTACCTCTGCTCGTACACAGGATTAGTCTGGCTGTTGCTGCGCGGTTTCTCCTTAGACGTAGAGCAGTATGACTCGGTGTCGGTGGAACTGCAAAGTTTGTACTCGATATCTTGGTAATCGCCGTTGGGATATTTCTTAGTCGAGCAGTACTCCAGGCTCGGCTTGGATGAATCTGTAATCGTGCTCTGATACTTTTCTTCAGTAAACTTGCTTCCCGTCGGTCTAGGCGATTGTAAATTGAAATTAAAGTAGTTTCCAGATGCACCAGAAGTGCTGGGCTCTTGTGGTAAAGATCTTGGGGACGTCGGCAACATTTGGAGGTTGTTCGAGCGATCGCTTGGACTCAACAACGGCGTCATCTGCGAATGGGTCGGCGATCTCAATGATCTCGACTCCAACAATAAATTCCCATTTGGATTCGCACTGCTTCGGTTCGGAAGTGGACTCGGCAACGATGAATTGGATCTGTGCGGCGAATTATCCCTGCTCGACTGCAGGGATGCATTTCTGTATATCTTGGTCTTCTTCATCGTCTCGACCGACGGTTTTCACTAGGTTGAACTTGAACTTCGGAACGGAGCACGCGCGACACCACAGCAGCCCTTGAACGCTCACACAGCAATGAGGATATCGTCGCAGGATACGGTCGTGAGCGAGGCTGCAGCTCCAAGCACAGACGCACGAGCACAACAGGAATACGACCGTGAATAAAGGACAAAACGTATGCTGAAACCGCAATCAGATTTCAGCTATTGCTTCATCTCCACAAATATTAAACATGAAAATATGAATGCAACACAATGCAAATCTATGATTTTATTTAAAATATATCAATTTCAACTAAATTTTAGAATTTTTCTTCGTCATAATAAAATTTTAATGCAAATATATTTATTGAAGCATTATGACCGTAAATTTCAAAATATATTCCTTCAATTTTACCATCAAATCAGTTAGAAACCTTTAATTATCTAAAAAAAAAATAAAGCAAAAATAAGTGTTTGTTATTAAAAATTATTAGATATTTATTCTACACATTTACTAGTTATTATATTGTTCTAAATTAATATGAATAATTTGAAATAACATCCACTGTTTTAGTTATGGAATTACAATTTGATTTGTGAATTCCTCAAACAAAAATTCTAAATAAATATTTTTTCTGTTTTTTTTTTATTAAATGAGATTGCATATTTGATGTATTTATTGCGTTTAATTTTTGTATTTATTAAAATAAAGCATTGAAAATTTTACGAGTATATTTATGAAGAAGCTATATTGATTGCCGGTGGACGTGCCGGGATTCAAGCTCGGATTTTTAGCAACAGGTAGCAACATCGACCGAATAAATCCCATTAATGCGGCTATCAACGTTTAATTATTGAAATTAATAGGTGAATTAATGAAATTATTTATTATATAATTATTTAAAAATAACTCGAATTATGGATTATCGCATCTGGTATAATTATAAAGTTGACCTTCGGTAGCAACATCGACCGAATAAATCCCATTAATGCGGCTATCAACGTTTAATTATTGAAATTAATAGGTGAATTAATGAAATTATTTATTATATAATTATTTAAAAATAACTCGAATTATGGATTATCGCATCTGGTATAATTATAAAGTTGACCTTCGTGCGCTGAAGATAATTAATGAATCTAATGTGTAATTTGTCGCTGACATATGAAGGTGTTGAATAAGATTAATACTGTACATTTCGCGAATTGGAACGAGTCTGCAGGTGGGGCGGGCGGCTGCGGATAGACGTTGTAGACGCGAAAATGTTGATGAATTACAACAGACTTTCATCATCATATATTAATCGGGCTTAATGTAATAGATTTTCAATTCCTTTTCTTGCCCTGACGCTGCGTCAATAGAAAATAATTTGAAAGGAAAATCGTTTCAGAACTCATTAATCTATATTACAATTCCACATTCTTTCTATTTCAACAATTTCAAAACATATTTCTTTTAAATTAATTTATTTAAAAATCTTACATTCTTAAGTTAATTTATTAACTTTAATTCTATCTGTAAAGTGGTTTCATCCATAATTATGAATGGACGAACAAACCAGCTTTATTTTTGTTAAACGCTTGAGAAATTTGCAATTTTTAGTAAATATGGCAAAAAGCTTATTCATTTTTAATTCAAACGCCAAACATGGATAATTACTTCTGGACTTTTTGAATGTTTTCTAATTATCTTCAACGTTAATTAAAACTTTATTCTGTAAAAAAAATCCATTTTAGTATTTCTGTTTATAGTTGTCATTTTATATTTTTAAATGAGATTGAAAACAATGAATTTTATTTATTTAATTAAAAACACAAAAATCCTTTGAATTCAATAAAATTATTTATTCTTTTTGAAGAATTTAATTAAGTAAAAAATAGTATAAATCAGATGAAAGTATAGAAAATATATTTGAAATCATTTCTGGTTCGTTCGTTTTTTGGGGGCTTCGCAATTTTCATGGGGCTCCCAAGAATCCTTAACCAGCAACCAGCTTATACAAAGCGCATTAAATGAGAAGAGTTAATGCGATAATCGATGAGAGTTTAGTATAATTTCTATAAAGCCGTAATTTAGATAAACTAATGAACGCACTTGTTGAATAAAGCGAAACTACGCATGATCCTAAAATGAAGAGCAAATCAATATCATTGTACGAAAACGAAATAAATTTTTAATTTGTGATGTCAATTATCATTTGGTAACAAAAACCAAAAAAATATTTTAGAAATATTGGTTTAAAAAAAATCTTATTCCCAATACTTTTTGGTATAATTTTAATTCATTATAATAATTTATTCGTGTTCCTGTATAATATAACAAATTTAAAAAATGAAAAATTTGTACGGATTTGCATCTATTAACGGAAATAATCTTAATGTAGAAATTAAAGTGTACTTTAATATTTACTGTGAAGAAAATGCATTTCCCAACTTAAATGTCTTGAAAACAGCAAATTTTGACAATTTTTGAATTTTTGGTCTATTATAAAATAAAAAATTCTCAAAATTAACTCAAAGTCAATTTGAAAAAATAATATTAAATTCGTTTGTTTCATATAAAGTCAAAACAAAATATGTATATCCATGGATATTTTGTTTTAAGTTAAGTTATCTTAACATAAGCTTACAATAAATGTTTGTTGTGAAAAGTAATGCAAAATAAAACAAAATTCGTGTAACAATCAATATTTGTCTTAATTTATTCTCTGCAAAAAAAAAAAAACAAAAAACAAACATAGTACATTTAAATGAGCGGCTCTTTCCAGATTCTTAATTTTTTTTTTTTTGGGGGGCAAACTCGAAAAGCGCTGCTCGTGCCACATATTATTTTTTAATCACATATACTTTAAGTATAATTTTAGATCTAAGATGTACTTATAACATAATAATTGTCATTTTATCAAAAAAAAAAAAAGAACTATCTATAACAAAAAAGAAATTATTAGTAAATAAATCTAAAGTTTATATATTAATATAAGTATGCATACTTATCGAGACTAACAATTTAATCTCTCTATATATTTATTTATTTATTTATTTATATATATTCTATGACTATTAAGTTCAAAACATGTACAGGCAAAGTGTACTTAAGTAAGAATAACAGATTATATATTAATTATTGCACATAACCTATGTAATTTTGAGCCTTGCATAGGGAGAAACAATAAAAAATAAACCGAAAAAATAAAAACATTGTTGGAATCATTGCACTAACTTCTCAATTCGATTGATTTAAATAATAAATTATAATCGTAATAACAAAAAAAAATATAGTAATATTAAATTGTGACTATTTTCGTTGATAATTAGTTCATTAAATATAGGAATAATATATGATAATAGTTTAACAATAAATTCTAAGTTATTAAATCACATGAAAACTAAGCGACTAAGCGAGGGCTTATCCTTTCGGCGCGCGGCCAAATTTCATTAAACAATTCGACCTTACAGAATCATCACATTCGTTTAACTTTAAATGGGAAGACAAAGTGATCTTTGCTGCTCAATCTTATTATTATTATAATTTTAATATTATTCTTCGTGTCGTTTTCTCCATCAGATTTCCGTGACTAAATTTATAAATGCAGTCTACGCTATAAAATGTTTGAAGAAGAAAAAAGAAGAAACTAAAATTCGCTAACAAATTATATTAAGTTGTATATAAAATTTAATATGTTAACAAACATAAAATATATTATTTTAAATACATATTCAAATTTATATATATTTATATATATTAATCATCTGCAGATATATCTTTAAGTGTGTTTTTATATATATATAATATATGTTTAATTTACTATTTTTTACATACATAAATATTAAACTTTTTGATATGTATAAATATATATATATATATATTATTCTTATTTATTATTATTATTATATATGAATTGCAACTTACTTACAAGTATAACTATTTTGAATAGATATTTTAATCATTATATTTCATATATATGTCTTAGGATTTATTAAATTAATAGAATTTAATGACTATATATCCTTTTTGTGTCTTACTAAATGATAAGTTCGACGTATTGGCTGAAGTTCTGTCGAGGTTTTTCGTGCTCGGGTCGTGGCATTTGGTCGGGGAGGATGCGCCCGTCCATCTGCGGGATCGGCCCTGGCATCGCTTGCATTGGTATACAATCCGGTGGCAACTGCAAACACAAACGATTCAACATCATTCAACAAATTGTTGCAAACAACAAAAAATAAAGCCTTTGCTGCAACGATTTAATCAATTGCATTTAAACAATAAATTAAATAGCAAGGATTCAAAATTTTAGAGCTCATCTGCATATTGGCTGCGCTTCGCTGATGCACACCTAATGTTTGCCAAATCGATACAGCCGCAATTGCAAATTACAAATTGTAATTTCGCATCAAAATGCTATTTTATAGTACGCTGTTTAAATCCTAGCCAATCCGATGACAAAAACGTTTTTTTCCTACCGAGATTTGTTGTATTATCAATATTTATTGTCTTAAAATTACACAATCTTTATGATTTAAGAAACGCTTATAATCAATTATAACGTGCAAAATAAATACACTGCTATTACAACTTTTAGTTTAATAAAGTTATAAGATTATAAATTATATAGTACTTTCTTTACATTTTATGTTATTTTTAAGAAAGAGATGTATCCAATAATAAACTTTATGAGACATATTTTTATATAAGTCTTTATGCAAAGTATATTGAATAAAGGTAGAATAAAAGATTTGGATTGAGTTCCAAGTGATTTAGAAGCCCATCGAAATTATTGCTGATCGAATGAATTGAAATGTTTCAAACCCGAAAAAGTACTAATTTTAATTATTTTTCAGAAGTATCAGATTCTAAAGACTATATTATAAAAGACGAACTAAAAGCAGCATTTTTTTAAGATCTTGGACAAAATCACAAAAACATATCCATAAATATAATTTCAGATTCAAAAGTAACGAAAAAATAAATTAATTGTAAACAAAACGAAAATTTGTTAGAAATGTAAAAAATGCATTTTTAAGAACTTAATAATTTATAAAATTTAGAAATAGTTTATGGAAGAAATTACATAATTAATTTTTCATTTTATTTTTTAAATTTTAAGTGTAATTTTGACCCGGTTTGGTACGTTTAGGTAAATATAAAACCTTTAGTGTTAATATTGATTTATTTTTACTTGTTTCAATTATAATATGAAAAAATGATTATTTTCAAAAAACCATTTATAATTATTTGTCTACATCATAATTTTTGTTTCAATTTTCTTAATACTTTATCTAAAATTTAAGTGTTTAATATAATATAACATGATTTATAAAGTTTGAGACATTTTTTCAGAAAAAGTTTAATTTTTAATGGAAATTTCAGCTATAAATTATTGATGTGTAATTGAATATAGTTTCGACTTTCATTTAAGTAATTGGTAAAAATTGAAATATTTTGGTTTTAATAGGATATTGTAGTAAACATTACCATTTGTTGTTGTAGCTGAGGTTGAGGTGGCATAGCACCTGGTGGTGGCATGGTTGGAGCGTAGTAACTGGTCGGAGAGACCGGGGGACTAGGATATGGCCAGTAAAATATTGGAGGAGGGAAAAATTGTCGGGCTCCCATGGGTGCAGCGGCGATCTGGACGGGTGCATATCCTGGAAAATTCGCTCCCGGATGAAAACCTGTCGATATAATGTTGCCACCTAAAAAAGTTTTAAAAGCAAATTAGTGAAACGTGAGCGTTCGAAACCGAAAGCAACATCTCGTAATACGTTATTGGCAATGTTTTTACTTTTCGATATAATAACGCCCGGCTATTAGTGAGTTAAAAAAAATAAAGAGTAAAATGGTGTTCGGGAAGATCAACATCAACAATTCCGAAGCCCCGATACAGAAATGTCAGAAGAAAGATTTAGTGTGACTTTTAGTTTTGATCAACTACTGCTCTATGATTTTTTTTTTGATTTCGTATGATTCTCCAAAATAAAAATATCTTCACCGTCACCAATAAATGTGGAACTAAACACCAACCATTGAAAAGAAATAATAATAATAACAACAACAACAACAAAACACATTTTATACCAACATAGTCAATGCTGCAACGTTCGACCCGCGAATGTTGCATCATTGAATTATCCATCAAAACCCATCCGGTACAGAGATAATCCCCCAAATAAAAAAAAACAATAAAAATATAGTAAAAGCCCTAATAAAAAAAGTAAGGTACGGAACTTCTCAGTGTTCCGTATGTTCGAGTTGATAGAGTAAAGTGTTATCTAATACAAAAAATATATAAGTATAAATTTAAGACTCACCACAGTGTAGCAGAGTATAATTTACCGCTTGGCGGCAGCTCACACCACGAACGACTCCGACTCCCGGCCAACCAACAAACTAGCCCACATACACTACACTGCTCATTAATTTAGACGAAAATTGTATAACCAAGCAACAACAAGATAAGTAAAACCCAAATCTAAACTATGTGAAAAAAATATCGTAGACATATGAATGAAATCGGATAAAGTAAACAATCGAAACCCAATAATGAGCAGTGCAGTTGCTTTGCGAAAGAGATTCTAACATTAAACCCAAAAAGCATTAATGTGACGTAAACATTTATTAATTAAAAAGTGTAAAAATATATTAGAACATATTTTATGAAGTAAAGAGCTGCATACAGTACAGAAAAAAAAATAATAATAATTAAATTTAATTAAAAAAAAAAAAATGAGTGTAGAGTTAAACTAAGTAAAACTCTATCGTAACTTTCGCTAGAACTTTGGTCAACCGTGGCGCGGCATGCAGAGACAAACCCAGAGTAGAAATATTAAGTTAGTAAGCCGGTTTCTGAATAATAATAATAATAAAAGATAATATAATAAAGAGGATATGAAACAAATGTTGGTTAGTACACGATTGAAAAATAAAATAAAAACACTCACACCAAGACACACCAAATCTAGCGAAAGCCAAGAAACTGCAAGAGGCTTAAACTAAATGTAAACAATAATTCCTACAACCGTTAATTATTATTAATTACGAAAACTTTAAATAATCATAAACTATGCTAGAGAAAAAAACATACTTAAATTTAAACCCAAATATTTCTTCGAAATAAAAAAATCTTATATAATATACATATATAAATTCAATAATAATCATAAAAAAAGCTACCAAAAAAAAATCTAATATCATTAATAATAGTATATAAAAAAAAACTCTCCCATTCCAGCTATTAACAAATAACATTTATATAATAGATATTATCCAAAGACAACTTAGTACGTTTTGCTTTATATTTATTGTATCTATTAATTCTAATAAAAAAAAAATATAGATGTATTTCATCTAATTATATATATATATTTACAAATCGAGTTAAGTTATCTTTGAAAGACTATTTCCGAATGAAAAATATCTCAACGATAACGAGTCCCAATTTCCTCGATTAGTCTTTTATTTGAACTTTCATTTTCGGGAAAGTTCTCCTAGTTTAGAGAGCCTGCTGGCTCGCAGACGATTTGTTACAACAAAAAGCCTTTCTGCACAACAAAGTATGGGAAACAACGTTCGAAAATTGAAAAATACCTCAACAACAAAATTGTATAATTAAAAAACGTAATTGATTAAAAAAAAAAACTTGGAATGCATATTGAATCACAGTTTGTTAAGAAAATATATATATATATAAACCAATAACCAAAACAGAAAAATATGTATACGTTTGGCTTAGATATCTCAAAAAGGCACTTGATTATATTTATGTACATGTCTTTTTTTTTTTGTGTGTGTGTGTGTGTTGATTGCGCGTGTATTTACATGTTGGGATAAAAGTGTTGGTAGACGGGGAAGGTGCCCTGGGGATGGAAAGGTCGTTTGGCCGGCGTCGCCGATTGTTCGGCAAATGCGTCGCCGTAGGTGCGTTTAACGGCGACGTGGGGCATTACAGGGTAAACATTAGGGGCGGATGCGGAATGCAGGAGATGCGGGGGATAGACGGGAGGTCTGGGCAAATGACCGAGCGGCGTCATTTGACGCTGAAGCAAGAGCAGAGGCTGCTGCTGCTGGAGAAGATGCGGAAGCATCACCGGCGGTGGTTTGAGCATTGAATTTTGATTCGAGTTGGGCGAGAGCGGACCGTGATTGAGGACGGCGAGATTGTGATGGGCGATTTGGTTCATGAGGAGTATATCGTTTTGGACTTGTGCTTGATTCTGGCGCGCCAACAGGTTTTGCTGTGCAATCATCTGAGCCTGTTGCTGCGCGTACAAAGTCGGATTTTCCCAGCTGAGTGTCGGATTCGGTTGCACTAAATTTTGAGATATCTGAGCCACCGTCGTATTCGGAGGTGGTGGTGGTGGTATATTAGTAGGGGGTAAGGGCGCAATAGCAGGTAACATACCGGGACTGAGTAAAGCTGGAGCGGCTTTCGCTGGAGAGACCGGGGCCGGAATCCCCCCGGTCAACACGAGATTCATATCATCACCGGAGCATTGAAACACTTCTATATACCGTTGCTTCTTCCCAAAGATCATGTAACGATGGTGCTTCTGAGTGGCCGTTATAAAAGCGGACTGCTCCGAATCCATCTGGATGAACGCCTCGCCGCTAGGTTGACCCTGCAATAAACGTCGGACCTCGTTTCACAAATTCCTCGATTCGTTGAATCGCGATACATACTTGAGCATTGTACACCATGTGGACGCCCTGGAAGATGATGTTCTTGGCGTGATCTCCAAGAAAATCGAGAATGTGTTCCACTTGCGCTTCGTAAGGCAATCCGCGTAATCGGACGCAGTCCTTCCTCGTTCCCGATGTAATCACATGTTGCGGCAATAAAGGCACCTGAGTCATCGGCGTAATCAGCGGAGCTGGCTGCTCGTAAGTTTTAGGATCCATCGACCTGTTCAGCACCTACAACCGACGAAACATGAGCAAAACATTCAAACGCTCAACGCTCAACTCTTACTTGTTGCACTTCTGCCGTCGTCGATCTGAATAGCTCGATGTATCTGGAACCGATGCATTCCCGATGCTTGGAAAGGGCTTTCGGTGCATCCGTTTCATTCGCAAACAAGACGAAGGCATCACCTGTTGCGCGACCGTCCGGCTTCTTAACGAATAGCACACCGTCGGTGCCATCGAGGACCGTGCAAGAATTATCTCCGGACGCGAAAAAATCCAGCTGCAATCGACAATCAATCAAGCAAATCATTACGCTTCCAACGAAATACTTACAACTTGCTTCGCCACGCAATCGTATGGCAATCCTCGCATGCGGATGATGACAGCCGCACCTCTGGACAAGAAAGCCTGCGCTTCGCAACTCGATCCACCAGCTACGGACAAGAAATCTTTACCAGAGGCCCGATACACCTCGATGTATCTGGAATCGATGTGGTGCTTGTGCCGTTTCAAAGCCATATCTCTATGTTCTTGATTTATAAAACGCACCAAAGCTTCTCCGTTCCTTCTACCCTGTGCCGATAAACACAAAGCTACACCACCCCTGCAACAACAACAACAACAAAAATAACTAAAGTATTTCAATATCTGCAGCAGACTTGCAACAGCGTACTCTACTTATACAATTCCTTTATTTACAAAGAATCCCGCTTCAAGTCAAAAGACTTTGGACCGACATATTCATATTGAACAGCTGATACAACCTTATCGTGATATACAGTTGACCTTCCTAAATTACCTCATTATTGCATCATAAGCCATAATGTTCAATAGTGCAGCAGCTATTATTTTTCATTTAATGTTTACCAGAACCAACTATCCTGCAATTACCTAATATTGAGCTCCACTAGATTCGATAATAGATGTACTCATCTGATAAGGTTTGATATCGACTGTAACTTAATGCACGTTCATGGTTGAAGAAGAAAAAAAAATAATAATGGTGAAGAAAAAAACCCGTTCCATTTAGAAGCGCAGCAAAGAACACCTATACGAAACCAAAAACAAAATGGCGACAAAACTTTGTTCAACTTACTTGGCGACATTGAGTCCTCTGAAGAATTTTGCAATATCTTGGTCACTGCTCTGCCAGGGTAATCCTCTTGCTCTTACCACACAGTTGCTGTCTATTTCATCGTCCTTCGAACTGAAAAAGAAAAATTCCACTTAGATACCTCAGAAATAATTGGCTTTTAATCGTTTCCACTAAACGACTATTTCATTAGCCGCAGCTCACTGGTACGAATCGAATGAACAACAATATAAACATTTCTTCATATTTTGATACATTGTGCCATGCTTTGATAACACCCATGTCATGAAAACAAGATTACTCTTCATTCAGATTGATTATTTATGAACATTCTTGCTCATTTAATACATTGATTCTATAAAATTCACTTTTCACATCGACCACTTACACCGAAATTATTAACCTGATTAATAGATACAATACGACATAAAAAAAGTAATTTAAAATCGAACAATGGAAACTATAAAATAAAGCGAATCAGTAAATTTGAAAAAGTTTTAATCAACGCTCGAATAGTTGAAATTAATAAGCGATGATTTATTTGTATATATATTTCAAGAGCTTCCACGTGTAACATTTTTTTATTTTAAATTTTTCTTTACCTTATTCAAATAACTAACGTAATCCTTCAAATAATAAAAATAAAACGAAGCTGTTTTTCACTGCAGCACAAGTATGAGAATACCCGTCGCACTTATTACAGTTATCAGCGGATTTTCCAATTGACCATCCAGCTTGTTTTCTTCTCGAATCCACGAATCGCTCTCGCTATTTCTTCTCGCCTTTTTTATCCTCCGGAGACGGGGGTTCTTCGATGATTTTCTTTTTGCGGCAATCGCAAATCGAGTATTTCGAAAACCGATCGCGTTCACGTCAGGTTTTGTTTCTTTTTTCTGTACTTCTACGACGGAACATTTACTTGAAGTTTTCGTTTATCGGTCATGGAATATATTAAAATTATCAAAAACCGTGCCGATAGTGTTCCTCCAGTGGGGGGTATACGTACGATTGGTACCGTTCAATACATATAAACGATAAGAAGCAGCTGATAAGGACGATATCATGTTTTAAGTTCACTGAAAACGGTTTTAAGAAGTCACCGGAGAAAAAGAAAGCTACGAGTGTTGCCTAACGCTGATAACAATCTTCCCACAAACACTTTCGACAATTTCAATATACCAAAAATTTCATAAATAAAAAAAATCTCTGCTTGCAAACAATTTTATTGATTTCAGACCTTCATTAAATCTGAAAGATTGAATGCAGGATAGCCACTAACGGTATGGTAATTAATTTAAGGTAGTTATGGTAAACTTTCAGAAGTTTGAAAGGTTTTAATATAGTTTGTATACAATGGACCGCGAATACGGGCAATTTAAGCACTTTAACAATGGTTAAATGAACAAAGGAAGTTAGTCCAAACTTTTCCTTTATCACCACCAAAAATCAAAAATTCTTAATCAATCAGATTATTGCATATAATTAATATGCTTTATCAAAAACACTAAAAATAGCGTAAATCAAAAATGTACCGTAAGATATCATAGATTTTAACAAACTAATTCTATTTTGAAAAACGTCAATTCATAAAATGACAAATATTAGATTGAAATTAAATGTAAATCGATTTTGATACGTAAAACCTTAACATTTAATTCATAAAACGATAATTATAAGTAAACAGATAACTGTGTAAATAAAAATCATGGATTTTAAAACGTAAATTCGTATAAAAGCGAAATCGTGTAAATCGTATTTTAAAAACCGTGTAAATCGGGATATATTCCGAATTGCATAACTTGATAATAATTTAAGGTATTTAACTATTTAAAGTTTTTAAAAAAATAGTTAAGTAAATAATTTTTTTTTTCAAGTAAAACGGACTATTAAAAAAAAATGCAATATTAGCTACATTTTAATTATTTATGTAATAGTTTTTACATAATATTTGCCAAGTATCTTTGTATTTATCAAATATCTAATTATAAAATGAATTATCAGAAACTATCGTATCGTATTTTATATTTAAAATTTATCAGCTAGAAAAGTGTTATATAAGTAATGTACCTATAAATTTGATTTAGATAGCTTATCTATATTGAATTGCTGCATCCTGTTAAGGTATCGGTTTTAGATTCAAGATTGTACCTGAAAGTAGGCAACAGGTAATAATAAACCAACCGTTTGAAATTGTACACATTTTAATTCTTTTTGTTTTGATATATTTTGTTAATTTTTTTTCTTACAAATAAAATTAATTAGTAGCCGTAATTATAAATACCAGATGAAATAACTGCTGTAAACAAGTAATTCGATATGAATTCGCTGATGAAACAATGGTTCATTAAGTAGTGATAATAATTATAGAATTTTAAACATTAAATATTGATTAAACTATAACTTTCCGTGTAATAAATATTAAATTTAGGTTTAATAATAACGAGTATGTAAGTGTCGATTAAATGTAGAAAATATCTATCAGGTAGATCGAGTAACTGATTGGTAAGTTACTGAATGGTTATAAAAATAAATAATTGTCTTGGTTTCAAGGATGTTTATGAATATTAATGGGTTGGAATTACGAAGAAGACGAAATAATCTAAATACTCGCTGACTAAGATAACTTTATCTCGTCGCGTCGGATAAAAACTCACCATATTCCAGGTTCCAAAACGAGGGCGATGTTCTCTGGCAAATCGAATTTGTGCCCTGGAAATGAAAGTCACAAGGGAATCAAATACTGCGTTTCACACTAAGAGAATATAAAAATATGCTGAGTCTATTTATTTTATATTTTTTTCTCTCTCTGCAGGAAATGCGTGTGCAATTACAGAAATAAAAATAAGAATAAAAATTGATATTTACCTTCCTTAATTAGTTTTTGTACAATGTTGACCATATCCTTAGCTTCGCTCTTGTAGTACTCATTTTCTGTTTCCGGATTCAGCTCTAAACCTGTGCACACCTTAGTTAAGGAAGAATTACTCATTAAGCATGTTAAGTGCATGAATGCATGTTATCGTTATTCGACGCACTCGAAATGCATTCACAGGTGAATTAAACACCTACATCAGCAGTAAAAGCAATATATTTGTGCGAATATAGTTTTTTTCTTTTCCACAATTCCGCAGCAGGATAATTTTGTTTATATCATTTTTATTTCAGCTAAAGCAGATAATTTAAATTTTAAGAATTGCTGTATTCATGCTGTCATCTGGTTGATTCGGTTCGAGTCCAAACGTTCAGCAATCCCAGCAACAGATGGAACCTCTTCTGATCATAAAAACAACACGAATTTGCTGAGCAAACAAACAACAAAATTTGATTAATCGACAAAATTTTATAAAAGAAAATAACTTTAGTCCAACAAACTAAATAAATAACAATTTATGAATTCAATTAGAAATATATTAAAATACTTCAGTTTTAACGTAAATTTGTTAGCTGTAGATTTGCTGCAATTTTTTTTTTTTTTTCAAGAAATTAATGTTTTCTAAATGAAAATTAGTTGTTTAATGATATTGTGTTAATAGCGTTGAAGTATGAAAATAATTCGTATAAACTAACAGTTGGAGTTCCGCTGAAAATTGTTCCTGTGTAATTACAAGAATATAGTTGGTTGAACAGGGAGTTACGGTAAATAAGCAAACAAAATTACACGGAAAGTGTTCGATATTACAGCATTAAATACACAATGGAATGCAACTTCTTTGTTCCGAAGTAATTTTCGTGTTCGATTTTTGCCACATTCCATTCACGCCACGACGATTACCCGCTTTGCGCTGTTTCGCATCTACGTCTTTTTTGATGTAAATATTTCTGAAATGTCTGTCCATACTGATTGTTGATAGATAATCTTCGAACTTTGGAGTTAAAAGATTTGTAAATTTCCTCGTTAGAATGAAATGTCATCGCTTATAAATTTGCATACGGCAATAATTAGTAATCCAATTACAGGTAGGAAGTTCGATTAATGATAACTTCCGTCCGTTTGCAAAAGGAAGCGTCCAATAATGACGTCGATTGTGCTCAAAAATAATATAAAATGAAAAAGGATACAGCTCAGCATGTCGGTGATGTTCTGCGGCATTTCGTCGTTTTTTCCGGCGAACCGACTGGCTTCCTTCCTGAGATCATGGAAGGTGGTGTAGTAGAAAGGCAGTTCGATCTCTTTCCTGCACGCCTCCGGATGTAGGCACTGCCTGAGAGGCAACTGTCCATCCGTTATCAACCGGAAACCGGGATTGTGTGGATTTATGTGCAGACTGTTGCAGTAAGCGTCGAACTCGGAAATCGCGCTGTCCAACAAACGACCCGACGATTTGATCAGTTCATCCGTGAGCCCGGAATCCGTGGTCAATGGTTCTAATAGAATTGTTTCTTCGGAATCCGCAGAAAGCGGCCTAATCGGGTACTGCTGGACACCAACAACCTAAAACATAACAAGAAAATTTTTAGATTTTATACAAATTTCACAGCTCTAACAACAATCAACATTTAGTAACACCAAATACAATAGTTATTAATTTTTATACAAAAAAATAATTTATTTAAATAATTTTCCATTATTATTTGATATTTTTGAAAAAAATTGTGTAGTACCTAAATCGAAGGTTTCCAAACTATGAAAAAAAGGAAATAACTCCTTGCTCATCACTTTTTGGAAATCATCACCGCTCATCTTACATGAAAATTTTTGGAAATCAGCACCGTTCATCACATTTGAAGATTTTTTAAAATTACCCACTTTTATTACAAATGAATTTTTGAAAGTCTTTCCCTCGCATATCAACATTTTTGGAAATCACCCCCTATTATCACATATAATTATTCTTGGAAAATAACTCCCCGCTCATCACATATGAACATTTTTAGAAATTAACACCTTGCACATCCTATATAAACATTTTTGGAAATATAAAAATGAAAATGGGATATTGATATTGAAAATATAGTTTTTTTTTATTAGTAGTTAGTTCAAGTTCTAAAAATGCAAATGGTATTAAATAAACATAAAAACTTGTTTTGCTATCATGCAAATAAAACAAGTTCCTGTAACGTTGCTCAATAAAATTGTTTTATGTAAGACAAGTTTTAATGATAAACAAACTTAGCTTGTTCCAAATTTAAAACAATATTTAACTTTACTTAATTAACAGATATTAAGTAGTTTTTAAATAAAATTAAATAATATAATGTTAGTGGGAATCAGTGCATATTTGGTTGCCTACAGAAAGCTATGATAAAATTGCAATTATATCAAAATATTTATTTTATATACCTTACATTTATTTATTTTCAAAATCCTTTTATTTTTAAATCTTTATAGATTAATTTCGATCAAACTGTTTCAGCACAGAGTCATACAATATTGATTAAGCGAAAAAATTGATGAAATCTTTATTAATTTTCTTTTCCGTATTCCGTTTCTTGTTGAAAGATAATTCATTGAAATCTTCAATTCTTTTTGGAAATTAGTTTTATCAACAAATTTGTTTGAATCAAAAAATTATTTATTTATTAAGAAAATTACAATGGTAAATTTGAATCACGTTTAAGTTCGTCTGTTATATTTTTTTAATCGCTTATATATTTTTAAATGATAATAAAAGTAAGTATTATTTATGTTAAACAAAATAATTATTATATAAGATTGAAAAAAATATTTTCAAATTTCAAAATTGATTTATTTTAAAGGGGTTCAAATTATGCTTAATTAGTTGGTGGTACATATTATTTAGTTTTTCTGCCTTGGGGGTACTAGATCAAAAAAGTTAAGAAACCCCCATAATCTTGGGGTTATGATATTGAAGATCTTTATTGATTTAACTGCCACATCATCAACCTGCTTATATTTTTTTATAAATTTATGAAAAATATAAATTAAAATTAAAGAATATTTACTTAATAGTGACTAAAAAGTAAACAGTCCGCCCTTGTATAAACGTTAATGAGTATCGGACGTTATATATAAAAAAAAAGTTGTTTGCTACGCTTATTTCAGCATGCGTCAAATGAACAGAAAGTAGTTGAATTTGAATAATAATTATGCGAAATGAAATTTGCTTTTAGAGCGCGTTTCGAGCTTCACGCGTGCGTCCTTGAGCTTTCCACCGCAATTTACCTGTATAATTGCGAATAGAAATGCGAACCGGTAATTGCGCAATCAATAGGTGTATGATATGATAAGTCGTATTCATAAATATAAATATTAGAAGAGATCGTAAAGCGAATTGCTGCGTAGACTTGCATTTCATGCTGACGCATATTACTATGTACAATAATGTTACATAGTTTTTGACTTGGGTGCGGACCCGATGATGGATTTAGCATTTCAAAATTTAACCGCAATCAAGTTTTATTGGTCATTGCAACATTTCCTTCCACACATTCCTTACAAACGCACACTAATAATACTTGTGCAACAACAACAAAAAAAATATACCCATTTTTTTTTTAAATATAATGTTTCTTTTGAGATTTTATGGTTGCTGAGAACACATTAAACCACATGATTTAACAATGTTTCAGATAATTAACATTAACACACTTGTAGAAGCAATAAACTTGTTGGTCATTTGTGTTATTTTCGTTATGAACGAGCGGAATCGCGTGACACCGAATGGTCAGCTTTCATTTATGCAAGTAGTACAATTTTGCCATATATATGCGCTCGTCGAGATTTAGTAATCGAGTTTCTCGATTTATATAAAAAAAAACACATAAAATCGTAATTTTGCATCATCGAGGGCCCCCAAACAGTATAAGTATTATTATTAGTCGAGATGAGTTGTAATCTTAATCAATGGCCCCCAAACAATGTTATCACCAAATAATATTAGACGAGAGTCCAAAAAGGGTATTAATCGAAGTACTCTAAATAGTTTTCGATTAGGGCCCTAAAAATTATTAGCTCAGGGCCTTAAATAGTATTAACCGAGTGTCCTAACTGAGTGTTAGTCGAGGGCCCCAAACAGAATTAGTCGAGGGTCCAAAAGAACAACAATAAATGTCTAAATTGAAAAAGTAGGTAAGACTATTTAATTTATTTAACTCGTTTTTCTTGGACTTTAACAATCATGATTTTCTTAAACAAATTATACAATTATTCCATGTGAATCATATTAATTTTCTCGCTACGCTATTTTTATAAATTAACACACTTCTAATATTTAAAATTTTATATTTTTGTGAAAAATTTAGCTATTAATTTTTCATTAATTTTCATTTGTAAATGTAAAATAACAAGAAAGAACCATTCAGAGGTCGCGAGCACAACATACCTTTTATCAGGTAAAAATTGTACTTGTTTGCTCTTCACTCGACCTGTCTATTGCGTAAACAAGTAAAGTGTCCATGAATTTTCAATTTCTCCGAAAATATGTATTAAACATTTGAACTACATTACAAAACTCGACTGAATTAATGCATTAATGGAAAAATATTTTTGTTTACTTTTCTATATAAAGATTTATTTTAACATCAGCTTACTTACAGCTTTTCCAATAGTTGTAAGCAGAGGAAGATCGTTAACTCCGTCGACTAACACTCGACTAATACTATTTTGATCTATGGGTTAATACTGTTTGGTAACCCCCAATTAACACTATTTGGGGCTCTCGACTAACACTGTTTGAGGGGCCCTCCACTAATATTGTTCGAGGGCCCTCGACTAACTTTCTTATGTAGCTCAAATTTGGATTAATTGTGTATATTTTTTTACTGCGATGAGGGCCCCTCACTAAATCCGCGACTGCATGTAAGTATGTACATTTTATCACTATATATTTATGACAACAATGAAACTATAAATAATTTTTTCGCTGAAATTGGTTGTTTTTGATGTGTAAGCATACTGATTCGTATTATTAATATTAAAATACAATATTTAATATGCATCGTTCATAATACATGCATTCGCGCAAATAACATTATTTTCAGTTTCGTGCACATTGTCTGCTGTGTCACCGTGAAGGTTATCCGTCCAACATGCATTTCAGCAACCGTCGGAACGAAATTTGCGTAGAAATAATTTACGTAAGATCGTTTCCTTTAACAAATCCCGTTTTAAAATTAAGTTGAATAACAATTCTCCCCTCGTACATTATTTTATTTTTTTGAGCAGATGCAATCGTATCAAGTTTTAATTCACAATTCTGTTTACCATCAGACGGTGCATACTAATCGCAGGAAGTTGCGCCCTACCGGAACTCTCACGAGCTTTATAACATATTCAACCCCGCATTGGAAACAATCGCCATTCAAGCGATTGCGTTTGTTTTTCGTCCATTTCACGGATTCCTTATTATCATGGGCAGCTCATTCGATGCCTCCTGATGTTTTATTTAAAGCCGACATCTCGTCTCTTCCAAATTTATTTACTGGATGCAATTTACACCCGTGTCACGTTCCTAACCATTTGTATACAGAAGAAGGGACGAAGCAACAAACATCATTTTTAATTTTAAAGTTATCAAAATTACATTTGACTATCAAACGTACCAACCACTAAAACTCATTTGAAATTGGATGACGACAGTAAAACCTGACTGTCAAAAATTCGCATTGTGACGCAAAATAACAACCAATTCGCATTGAACACTAGATGGCGCTGCTCCTTGAATATTTCTATGCATGAATTAATAACGTCTCAGATAGTCCTTGATTTAAACAACGTGAGTTTCCTTGAATGCAAGAAGATTTTTTTTTATATTCGCTTATTTTTTTATTATTTGAAAAAAAAAAGTGTACGCACGAGCATGTTTCTTTCGAGTTTGTTACGCCACCGTGTATCATTAGTACAAATTGAAATCCTCGAAGGCCAAAGAACTACGCTTCGCAGCCCACCGAGGACTAAAGAATATTTGTATTTTTAATTAATTGCTTTATTATGAAGCGTATCCTTTAATTGGTCCTTTAATAATCTCTTTCAAAATGCTATTAGACAACAGCAAAAAAAAAAAGAAGAAGAAAAACATGAAAAGAACGCGTGACACATATTGCCAATAGCGAGATATATTTGAAAGTTTTTATTTCGTCTCTAATCCTCCATCTCCTTATACGAGTTGCGTAATAAAAACCAATTTCAGTTCTTTGCACTCTCCTTGAACCACGCGCGCTTGTTTCGCAATTCCACCAATAGGCGCATTGCAAAACACATTTTTGCGTGCTAATTGGTTACGAACGAGATACTGAGCAGCAGCAGCAGCAACAACAATAACAACAGCAGCAAAAAAGGAACATGCTGTCTTCGGCGTGGCGTGTTTTTGTTGTTGTTGGTGTGGTGTTGCTGGCTGGTGAGAAATCTCGATGCGTCTGTGTACCCACGACTGAAGAATCTAATTTTCTAGGCAGTTTCCTCACACGCCATTGTTCTTCGTTCTGCTGCTTGAAGCCAATTAAAAAATGCTTCTAGACACAGTTATCTCCTCCAGACTATTCACAACACAATTTATTTGATCTTAGTATAATACAATTTTAATAGTTTCATTTCTTAAACAATTTCTACTTTTATTGAATCCTATTAAAATAATTTTAATAAAATGATTTTATATTCTCGATTTATTATTTTTTAATCTAGGACCAATTTATGACCAATAAAATTTATGCATTGGGTTAGCCAATAAGTAATTTCGTTTCTGCTGTTTTAAAACCTATGAATAGTCTGAAGGCCAATTTTTTTTTATTAAATTTTGTAGTATTTATTTGGATTTGATGTAGTTGTATTTTCGTGAGATTATACTTTTTTGTGGATGCAATTACGTACAGGAACTTCGGGGGCTCTTGGCAAATAATATTTGGAGGCTATAGCTCTTGAAGATCATTCCTAAATCCGTCCCTGATTTCGATTTTTTTTACTTCTACTTTTCAACTATTTATTAATTAAAATACATTAAAATTAGTGAGTAAAATTATATTACAGTTGAATCGAAATATAAACAGAGTAATTTTACTAGTTAACAATGAAGAACGTCATTTTCCCATAGTTATGAATAGAGAAAAAGAAAACTACGTGTCACTAAGTTTCTCCATAATTCACCTAGATTCTAGAGAAATTAATAGAAAATATTTATGGGTGCATGTAAATCCGTTTTTACAGAACATTTTTTACTGGTTTTACCTTATATAATTTCTTACTTTTCACTTGAAATTTAACTTTTAAAGCTATATTTATTTACTGCAGTAACAAATAAAAATATGTGCAATGAAACGAAACCAAGAACAAACAAAAAACCGGAAACTGAATTCAAATTCTATTGATGTTTGTACTCGTCACTAAAAGCAATTCTGTTAAGTACTTCCCTTTGAAACACTACTACGCATTGTAGAAATCTTCTGTCTTACATCTGATTATAAATTTAATAATTATATAATGTTTTCTTTCATTGTAATTTACTTAATTGTTGTCTGAAATGAAGACTTGACCCGCTCGATAGAATTGAACAGTACTTTTTAGTATTTACAGTTAACCGTTTATTAAATGCTGTTGCACATCAGATGCTCATAATTGGATTTATCACGAAGGAAGAAGTGTCTGCGAGTCGGTGATAATTCGCTGCTTGTGAACTTCCCTGAACCCTGAAAGCTAACTGTTCAGTTGCTCTGCAATGTTCCAGAATGCGCGTCCGCACATTCAGCTTTGATTATAGCAATTTTCGCTGAAACAAAACGGCTCATGCCAAACACCAAATTCGGCTTTCCAGAATTATGTTCATTATTCCATTAAGCGCGCTGAGTCATCCGCAACGAGAGGATTTTTATGGACAGGACGATGTCGTTCGTTTCAGGCGAATGTGTTACGCATCCTTGACTCCTTACTGAAATTGCACATTCCTCAGTTCGAAGCTAAATCACTAAATTCAATAATACAGACTTGTTTTATAAATTTGAATTGAATGATATGGAATGATTAAGACACGTGGGTTCTACTTTCAATGACGTTCTTTTTAAAATTATTTCCATTCATACAGGTGCATTGTTTTGCAATTTATTAATTAAAATTCTTAAATATTTATTCGCTTTAGTCTAGACACTGGCCAAACTTTTTTTAAAAACCAAAAAAAAACATTATGCAATTTTTATATAAATTATTGATACCACTATTTTAAAATCTGGCCCGCGGGCCTTAGTTTTCCCATCACTGAATGTTCAACTCAAATCTGTATTATATTCCATGCAGATTTTATATCATTGTGAATTCGTTTCAATAAACTTTTTGAAAGCCATAATTTTCAAAAGATTGTGTTTTATACTATTATAATTTTTATTAAACTATTCTATAAATCTCAAGTTTCTGAAAAGTATTTTTCTCATAAATATTTTCTTCAAGAATTATTAATTCCTTTTGGACTCGGCAACAAATGGAGGCAGCAATGCTTCACCACCTGTTGCTTATTAAAGCGAAATGGCTTTTGTAAGTCGGGAATTTAACTGTAAAGAAAAGAAGAGGCAGAGAAGAAAAAGAAAAAAAGAGAGGCATCAACTACGCAACGGCGGAGCAACAGATTGCTGATGAATAGAGAGTTGCAGGTGGAATTATCGCGAGGAACGTGGAAAATGTGCATCTTTTTACGAAGATCTTCTGAAGCAATTAGTCGAATGCGAGGTACAGATTTAACGGTGCAAGTGGCCGAACCGAATCTCACGATAATTCGTTTCCTATTAAGGAATATTACCAAACTTGTTTGAGAGTTAAAAGAGTTGATGCCAACGTGGATGGAATAGAAGTCAAGAACCTTCGGACGAGATGAGGACACGTTTGACTCGATTGGTCGCAAATCCATTCACTAAATGATTTAACGTTTAAATTTTCCAGTTAACATTTAACAAATATTACGTACTGAATTTAGAACAGGGAATAATGACTAGTGTTTATTCAACCAAAAAAAAAAAACGTATAGAAAGTAAGGCTCTTTGCATATTTAGTTCTAAATTTAAATTGTATTAGGAATCTTTGACCCAGTAGGGTTAAGAGGTAAACGCGAGCATCGGGAATTCAAATGAAGCGTCCTTCGTACGCAAACTTAAGAAATATTTGAATAAAGGTGAAACCTTTAACCATTATATGTAAAATATGGAAATTCTCACATTGTTTTCATATTCTTTGCTCGAATAGCTTATTGTTATTTCTATTCCTCTGTCTGCTCGCTTCCATTTCGCCTCGCCTGGATTTAATTAAATTAATTTTCCTTAAATTGATTTTAAAAAATCTATATTTCTTCATCAAACTTAGTTTGATTTATAGACAAACATTATTAATTACATGTAATAATTACTTGATAAAAAAAACTAGTCGGGAACTTTGGCCGTGGCGTCAAGCGGTAAACAAACCAATCAAGAAACCCGTATTTTCTAAGCTGAGCAAATTAAAAAAGCCTTTCCAAGTACATAAAAATTTGCACAAAAAAAAAATAATATCTCCGCACTTTGCACTTTGAATCTCACTTGCAAGTTGCACATAAGTGTTAAATTACGCAATCCGTCTATTTGCTACAATATTTGTTAATATTCATTAAAACATAACACCGAAAAGCTTTTAGTATTAGTTTTAATTAAGGAAAATATCATGAATTCAAGTGATTTCAATAAGCGGTCAAGCGACGAACTTAATTCATTAATTTCGCATTGAAATTTCGTCCGAATTTGTATCTGGTTTCTGTATAGTTTTCGGAATAATTATCATCCATTTATAAATATATATATATATATATATATCTGAAAACTGGTTTTGGAGACGTCGTCCACTTGAGAGAGCGGCGAATCTATTGGAAAATTTCTGAGAACTTTGATTCCGGCCATTAAAAATAAAACTTCATGTTTTTAACATTTATGCAACGTATAAAATTTCAATATCACATTAAAACATGTTCCATTTATTATTATTATTCCAGTCGAAATAAATTACACATTAAAATTATAAATTTATAGCACAAACATTAAAATAAAACAAAGTTATAAATTATTTCAAATAAAATAATTTTATTTCAAACTGAGATTAGTGGAAAAACTTTACGCATATTGCAAAATTACTAGAGTCATTTAAAAATTGTTTCTTAAGAATTTACGGTACAAAAAATATGTATGTTAATTGTCTCAATTTACAAACTGCAATTTCAACATGTAAAATCATATACAATTTATTATTTGCTTAAAAAAATGCTTATTAATATTATTTTGACTAATTTTGTATATATTATAAACACACATCCAAGATGATTTAAAACTTTGAATAGTTAAGCAATAAATAATAATAATAGTTCTAATAATTCCATTTAAAATTATGATTTGTTCATATAATTATACTCAGATCAAATAAAGAATTAATACTGAAAAATTTCTGAAATCTAAATATACCAATATTTATAACTTTACTAAAATTTTACTAAAAAATAGAATATTCCAAGTGTCGTTAAGGTATTTAGATATTGTTCAATATTAAAATAATGTTTATTTTTAGGATGAATTGAATAAAAATTAAAAAAAATTGAATTATTTTTGTTAATAAATGGATTTTTTTTAAGAAAACGCACTTCCAGTTTACAGAAATAATTCAGTATATTGTAATAATTTAATAAAGAATGTAAACTTTAAAAAAATAGTTTTCCAATAATTTTAATATTAATATAATTTTCAATTTTTCTTCTAAATATTTATTACAGAAATTTCAACGTTTTTTTTGCTTATAATTTTGTTAAAAAAATACAAATAAATTGATCTTTTTTTTTAAATTTATAGAAATAATTCCGCATATTTTAATAATTTAATTTAAAAAATGTAACTTTTTATTGTTACCCAAGATTTTGTATGTTGTGAAATTTTTTTACCAATAATATTTATATAATTGTTGGTTTTTCTTCTTAAAAATAGTTAAACAAGAATTACAGACAAATTACATCAAGAATTAAAGACAAAATGTAACATTTTTTCTTATTAATTTTATAAGGAAAAATACTAATAATAAATTGATTGATTTTTAATGTTATAGAAATGTTTCTTGTTGTAAAAATATTTAACCAACAATTTTGTAATATAAATTACAAAAAAAATCAATAAATAAAATTATATAGATATAACTGCAGTTTATTTTTTAATTCGCAATTTAATTTTTTTTAAAATCAACATGTTAATTTTGTAGTTTTTAGATACAACTAAATGATTTGAACTATTTTCAATAGAACTATTATTTGTAAGAAACGTGGTTTAGTGTATTTAAATCTATTTTGTGGTAGATTTATTGTGTGGTAAAATGTGAAGTTATATTTTGGGGTTGATTTTGTGATTTTTGCGAAGGTGTTATTGCGCGATTGGCGCGTAATGAAGAGAACAAGTTAGCATTTCCTTCTCGAGTAACATACATAGGAGGATTAGCATAAAAGGTTGGGCGTAGACGAGTTGTAAATATATATGTATATATATGTATGTATAAATATAAATAAAATGGTCGTGGCTGAAAATTCCAACTGTCTTACCTTATTCTGCATAACATCGACGATGACGTATATCAATAGGACAATCTCTTGCTCATCGGAGCCCATCAGCGGGCCCTGCAACCCGGCGGTAGCGACGTACAGCACACAGACGTGATGAGGTCCAATCATGTTAAGGCCCTTGATGCTCATTTATGCACCTCGGAATGAGTGGAAAATGATGGCAATAACGACGAAATTTTTGCGAAACGTTGAAGCTCGTTTCGGGTTCCAGTCCGGCAACAGGTGGCTCACGAATCCATGCTCTTAAGTGAAATATAAACACACTAGGCTCGCCTCTCTCAGTCCGCCATATTGCCACGCAATTCACTTTCAAATTTTATTTATATTAAATATAAATATTTTTCATCCGGCAAAAAAAAAATAGGAAAATAATAATAATATAGATATTAATCTAGAAAGATTTCCAGCCGAAGAAAATTCCCTGGACGCGATGCCTCCGCAACCCCACGCGCGATTCCTACACGAAAGTCTACTGTTTGCACGGCTTATCAAACCTCTTATCTATCAATTTTATATAATCACAGTTGTAGCTTATATATATTTATATAAATACAAGTAGAATTTGCTTTAAAAATTTACTTATAGAGAAAAATATAATTTATATCACAAAGTCGTTACGTATGATGAAGGCTGGTTGTGTAAATTACTCAGATTGTTGCTCTTTTGGGTCTATTTGGTTTAAAAATTTGCACGAACTCGCACTCGCAGAATAATATCATTTAATCGTCACAGAAACACTCAAATCACAAGTCGCAATTGATTACAACAACAATTAATTGCTCGGATAAAACAGCCCCACGTTTTTTTTTTTTATTTACTTCGATGATTTTTCACTTGGCTTTCCTTTTGTATTTGTGCTACTACTGTCTCTTTCCGTTTTTCTGTCTTGGGGAAATGCGATTTTCTCGAGTGCACGTTTCCAACTGTACACAGGTACACAAGTATTTCGTAGCCTCAATTTTACCGTGAACTAAACGCAGGGGCCGCGATACTGGTTCTACCTGAACCGTGCACACCAATCGGAGAGAAGGGTACCTGTACAGGTACACTCGCGTCCATAACTGTAATCACATACATACTAGTTATATAACATGAGATCCGTCAAAATCGTTGCCGCTGCGCTGCAAAGCCAAAGAAACCATCTCGGTACGATCATTTCATTCATTATTTTATTACACACACACACTCACACAACGTTTTCTCCAATTTTCCACAAAAAAAAAATGATTAAAATACAATTTTCCACTACATTCGCTGCATACAACAACTTTAAGAAATAAATCAACGTTTTTAATTGGAAGTTAAGAATACTATATTACTTTTTAATTACAAAACGGAGAATTTTCGATTAAATTCATTTTAAAAATATATAATATATTATATACTAGGATTTATACAAAAAACCAACTGATTTTTATAAAATCTATTAACTTACATTTTCATAATTAACAACTTATTTTATCTTTTTCTATTTAATTAATATTTATAAAATTTTAAAATATCACACAAACTAAAATACAAAATTGCCAGAAAATAATTCTTACTTAATTCCCATTACTCAAAATAATTAATTCATTTTTATGTCTAAAAATTGATTTTTTTTTTTCAAATAAAACTGGTTTTTAAAAATCGACAAACCTGTTGGATTTTGTGTCAAAATATTGATGTTTATTTTCTTAGGTAATCTGAAATGTTTAGTTTGAAAGAAAAGCGGTTTTAGAATATAAAATATAAATTTCTAAGCTTTAAAAATCGACAAATCTATAATTTCTTAAGTTTAATTCCATTTCTTTTTTAAAGGAATACGTTTCGAATTATATATAATTGTCTATAATAAGTTTAAGAAATTCCTTGAAAAGCGTTTACATAATTTCTTATTCAATTATTTTATCATTAGTTTGATTTCTACTGAGAACAAAGGATCATTCCTTTACTTTCATCCTGCAGCCATAAAATTCTTTAGAGGTTATGTACAATAAATTTATTATTTAATTATTTCGAACCAAAACAGCAAAAAATAAGTTACTAAATTATAATAAATAAATTTATTTAAAGTATCGTTTTGTGCTGTTTATTTGCAAAATAGTTTATTATATAAGCTTATGATAAAGCAGATTAAATTAACAATTCAAAAACAGTACTAAATATTTACTAATACTTGAAAAACATAATTCTTATCTTTTAGTTCATTTTACTAAATTTCGATTATAAAATTGGAAAATAATTTTCTTATATTAATTAATATTATCTAGAAATGTTTATTGCTTACAAAAATATACAAAAAGCAAAATTTAGATACAAAAAATGTAATATGCATTGTTTATAATTAATTCAGCAATATCCCAGTATTTATTGATAGTATTCGAGCTTATTTCGTTTATCAATCAACATTGTTATATTTTTTGTTAATATAGTCAAAATAAATATTATGATTAAATCGATAAACTTATTTTTTTTATGAATTATGTCGTAATAATTTTATTTAGAATAAATAAATGTAATCGCAAATATTTATTAATAATTTACTTAAATCTATATACTAAATCTAAATAGTATTAATAAAACCATTCCTATAATTTATCTAAATTAAATCTCATCCGATGTTAACAATTTTATTTCTAGTTTCAAGAATGTCTACAGCGTACAAAAATTAAAGTAGAGGTCCTAAAACACTTCCCTGTGGCACCCCGATTTCATAGGAATAAATCTTCATTTTTATTCTTGAAATCCAATTTTATATTAATTATATTCTACTTTATATTCTACAAATTCTACTTTTTACAACAATAATCAAACTGATGCAGAAGTTTTTCAAATAATTTTAATAAAATCAGTTTGAAAAAAAAATTGAGTGAATTATTGCGTGTATTTTTATCCGAATTAACAATTTAATTTATTTTAATTGAAATATCTCTTGCAATGTGATTAATGCTTTATTTCTTTGCGCGCTCATTGTTTTACACCAAACAATAATGGATTGAATCCATTCATGATTTAGTACTTAACTTTGAGTATTCCGAATTTTGGTAGCAAAGATGCTTTTTATCACGATCTTTATCTCGACAGATTAAGTAAAACTGTAATCTCACACAGATATGGAGAGCAGTTGCAGCGCTCCGTACACATTAGATTCTGAGGTGTACAATGACAATTTTTCATTCATTCTCAATTAAACATTTAATTTATCCATAAACAATTCTTATCGATGCTCTCATTACAATAGCTTCAGTTTCCTATTTCTCTGATACGGCGCAATATCCATTTGATCGTTACGAAACAGTACAAAAGGGATTGGCACTCGTTTAACAGCCAGTTCCGTTCGTTGCTGCTCGCCCTTGAGAAGACGCGCAAATGTCCACCCCTCGAAGCTTTTTCAAGTGAGGGGTCGACATTACAATAATACAGCTTGCATCCCTCCAGTCTTTGCATTTGTATCGCTGAGAAGAACACAAAAATTATTCAAACTGCGTATTTTAAATATGAATCGCTTTTACACTCTGAGATCTGAATTAATCACTGAAAACCTAAACATTGCGTAACGAATTCTTGCCTTATCGCTGTTATGAATGAGTATTAATCATTTCAAAACGAATGAATTGGATTTATTATACTTGTTAATATTAAGAAGAAAAAATAACAGCAACACCTCTCTAATTCTTGAACCTTGGTTGCACGTACTTTCATCGAGTTTTGAATGCTACACGGGTATTACTAATACCAATTTGCACATGTAATTAAAATAGTTGAATTGTTGTTTTATATAAGTACATGATTTATAGAGCAATCACGTATTTTTCACTATAAATTACAGTTACAAAAAATCATAATCAATTAAAACGGGTTATCCTATTTCCAAACCAATTAATCCATACGGAAATATCATCACCAATTAATATCATTAAATTGGAACTTCAGTATAATTAATTATTTGAAAAAAAATAACGCCTTTCAAACTCTCCAATTAATTTATTAAATTTATAAACATAAAAATGCTCGATTATGACATAAAACTATAAAAATATGTTTATAAAATCATATTATTATTTTTCTTAAGAAAATATGATTTTAAAATAGGTAAAATGTGAAATTTATAAATGCTTTTTAATCAAATAATGTATTCAATGTCTAGACTTAATAACCAGTTTTTTTTTACAATTTTAAAAATCGGGTTTTCTAATTATATAAATTTCTTAAAAAAAAAACTGTGGTAATTTCTGACTGAAGTTAAGCAAGGTAAAAATGGGTGATTAATGTAATTTTACAACTAGTAATATAGAAAGTTAGAATGTTCGAAGAAAGCATTAAAAGTATGCAGGTATAAATTTTAAAAATAAATAAATTGTATTGTAGTTTTATCATCCTTAAATCATTGACTTGTAAAAGTTGAAGTAATATTACCTAGGCATAAGTGTTTATATTCCTTGGAATCTGTCCTAACAATATTTATTGCTCAGGTCTTTAAAATAATTATTCTTAGAGCATTTTTTGAGTTTATTTTAATGACTTTACGTTATTGTAAATTACACTTAGACTTAAATTTATAAACAGCTTTTCAACCATATTAAAATTTTTATTTCAGTCTCAAATATTAAAATGTCCAAGAAAAATTGGGAAAAGTCAAATTTGAAGTTCAACAATATCAACAAATATTCCTTTTACGTGGATATAAAATTAATTAATTCCATTATAAAAATAAAAAGAAAATGAAAAATTAATTAATTTTTTACATTTCTTTATAAATTATTATTTTTTTTACATTTTGCACAAAGTTTTGTTATTTATTTTCTTAATATTTTTTCATGTGTTTGAATTTTAAATTATATTTATTGATGGACTTTTTATCCAAGATCAAAGAAAATTTAGACTTTACTCCTCTTTTATAATAAATCTTTAGAATCTGACACTTTATTTCAATTTAACCATTATTCAAAATTTCTTCTTCGTTATTCGTGTATGAAGACTTATATTTGTCGATTGTATAACAATATATTTCATAAACTTATCTTCCAATTTATTTATTTTTGTAATTACTATATTTTTTACATTACTGAAATTATCGGAAATCAAACGTAAAGAAAGTAATAATTAAATTCTATCAGCTTCTTTTGTAGAGATTAATTAATTTTAAGAGAATATACGATAAATTTTCATTTTATCAAATTGACGGGTATCGACGGGTAAGACATATTTGTCTGAAGAAAATAATTTTCTATGAACATTCATATCGAATAATGATGAAATATGAACAGATTTTCAGCGTTGCATGAAGAAATGGAGTATTGCATTATAAAGTTTCATAATTAGGTACGATTTCCAATTGCATAAAGAAAGTATGTGCAAAAAAACAGGAAAATTCGTCGAAAAATCTTATCTATTAAATAACGAAAGGTTCTTTTTATGAAGCGCATATTATTAGGATCTCTTTTTATGTTACCTTTATATTTTTTTTACGAGCAGTAAAATTGTATCTGATGGGAATGGCCAGTTTCGTGAATATTCTTAATTTTAACGAATTCCGATGTGTGTGTATATAAATGGAAAAGGGAAAGGAGCTTGTGAACGTAATGTATGTTGTTCTTGCATGCTCGAGTGCTGGGATATGTGCGTTTTTCTACCATACGAGAGAGAGATGATTACGGGGCACGTGAAATTCTGGTTTTAATTTAACACCAGAGCATAAATAAAATGGGACCGAAGACTTAGTATGTGTATCTTTCTCTCTGCTTTTTTTGTGGTTGTTGTTGTTATTATTATTTGTTTCTTTCCGTGTATTTCCAGCGTACACACAAACAGACATTTTCCTTTTTGTATCTATGGTGGAGAGCAGGTGAATACACTTGTAATGCATTTGCGGCAGGTACCTGCATAGCAGCGAAGGTCAGACGAATACATACAATTTCAGAACCCTACGCACGCACTACTGAGCAGCAGCAGCAGCACCAGCAACAGCCCTTTGAAGTAACAACATATAAATGATTCATAATTAAATTTATTTCGTATTACTGTACGTTAACTGCATACAGTTCTTTTTTACATATACATATTTACATTATTTGCATAATACTAAGTTCACCATTCCGTCCATCATTTGACATGTATTCCTTTCTGCTGGCAAAGTGAAAACATCACGTGAATCCTGAACATTTTACATTTTCCTTAAATTACCATACTAGTCGTATATCACCAAGGATGTCCATTGTATCCACAAATAATAAAATACATATTCCTTATTGATTAATTAATCAATGTATAAAATTCTAAAAACGCATTATTTTTATTAAAAAAAATTATTGAACTTTACTAATATCTTAAATCTTACTTACTTAGTTTCAAACAGTCTAAAATTTTATAAAATAGTATTTTTATTCATCCAGCAAAATTTGCTGATAAAATTTCAAAAATGATATTTCTAACTAACTTCAGCGCAAGTTTCAGGGGTAGATATTATTTCAAATATGTATACTAATCAAACCAATATGCCTAAAGTATATTACATCATATAAGTAATCACATAAACCCAAAGAAGATACCAAACCATGATTTAATTAAAGAAAAACTGTTGAAAGTGAAATGAAATGTATTGATTACCCAATATTTCCAACGCAGTAGAAAGTTGCGCAAACTAAATTAATACCTATACCTAAAAAACTACAAAGGCTTCATCAGCTGCCTTTTTGGACATATAGCAAGATTCTACTATCAAAAAAAGAAAAACTTGCCATATAATTAATGTTTCAGCTAAAAATATTGATTTACTTCCAATAGAATCAGGAGTACCACAGGGAGGTGTTTTAGGTCCTCTGCTTTATATTTCATAAACGACAGAAATTCCTAAAACTAACATTAATACAATTGCAACATTCACTAAAGATACAGTAAAATTAGCATAGGATGAATATCCGGCTGTTGCACCTGAAGAAAATTTAGATAAATTACATTATGAATACTGATTTAGTATACAGATTTAAGTAAATTACTAATGTTCATACATATAATAATGGTAAATATGTATTGATGTTACTTAATAAGTCCTAAGTTATAAAAACATTAGATCTACATAAATCAGTAAGTCATGTTATTGAAAATTAGTTGCAAAAAAAATGTGATAGAAAACCTGAAACTACAAACAATAATTAATGTTTTTTTTTTATCTTTAAAGAAATATAACAAAGTACAGTTGCAACTAAGTAATTTTACTAGAAAACATAATCATATCACATATACTTAATACGTGCAACATTCAATACTTTCGTCTAAGTTTGCAAAGTAATAAAAAATAATACTTTTGTGATTTGTTGCTACAATTTGTGTACAATATTTTTATAAATTTTAATTGTATTGTATTTCCTGAAAATACTACGCTGCATTTTAAATGAATAAATCTATTAATACGACTAAATTGATGGAAATCATTAGGCTTTAAGTTTTTTGAATTAAATATTAAATTTCTACTTGAATTTGAGAATATTAAATTCTCTTAGTTAGACGTCTCCATTGGTAGCAAAATGAATATGGATTTATTATCTAAAGTTACATGAGAGTTTGATGGTTTGGTATAAAATATTAACGAAAATTAACCTTGGAGTGAGACCGGTTCCAATTCGCAGTTATTTTAGTTAAATATATATTTATAAGCATGTTTTCTTTAAAAAAATATATATCAAAATGTGATTTATTTATTTATTATAATTGTTGTTGTAATTAATGCTATGGTAATTATTATTTTTTTTTAATTAAGTTAATGGTATTTCGTTGCAGCAATTATAGATAATGATAATTAGATTTTAGAAAACTCGACGCCGATCCAAACCCCGACCGTTTAATGACAATTGCAATTTACCCTAATTGCACTAGACGCCACGTGTATCTCAGTACAGCAAATTGATTAGGCGCCTGTTTTTTTTTTTTTAATCTATTCCTGCAATGGAAATTAATGGTTTTTTTCATTTTCATGATTTCATTGCAGCTTTGCACGTAACCGGTTTTTTTTTCTAAGAAAACTCATGTTAACCAGTTAATAAAAATGCTAGTTTTATTTAAGTTTGAAGTCCTTCATTCATTAGCAATTGCAAATACAAAACAATGTGAAATATTTATTTTGGAAAAAAGTTAATATTGGTGAGTTTATTTTACCAAAATAAAATGTTGATGATAAAAATAATTGTTAAAATTTATATTTTTTTAATGAGCCTTTTTCAATTTGTTCATTATTATTTATTTTTTCCAAACCAATTTATTATAATAACTGCACATTTCCTGTCGATAATATTAATTGATATATTTTACAATTGATAAAGTTTATCCGTTTTTTTAAATAGTTATTTTTAAGAAATGTAAATAATTCAAAAAACCGGTTTTTCTATAAACCCTATTAGATGATTACAACTTTTATAATACAAATTCTGTATTTTCTCTGTATTTTTTTGTAAGAAAAATGTTGAGAAGTTCTATAACACAATTATAGTTATAAAAATCCTTTCTCTGTTATATTTTTTGTAAGAAAATTCTTAAAACCGGTTTTGTAGAAAATTTATAATTTATTAAAAAAAATCATTATGTTTTGTAAAAATTGTTAAACCGGTTTTGTGGAAAAGTTGAGATTTTTTTATAATAGAAATCTCGTTAAATAGATATAATTATTTTGGATAAAGCTACCATGAAATATTTTTTGTTACCAGTTCTAAAGAAATAATTAGTTAGTAAGGTTGAGACCAGGACCTTAATTAGAGTGTGTATGAGATAGAGAAGACACGCCGAAAATATACTGTTACAGATGATGATTTTAAGAGCGCATATTAATCTAATTACATTAATTAAAACTGGTTAGTTCGTGTGTATTTGTGCGAAGACCGGAAACGACCTTATTATACCGATTTTTAATGTTATTATATTTATTTTTTTTCTTTTTTCTGTCGGTGCTTCAATTTCAGGTGTTCGTCCATCCCTCACGCATGCATACTACTCATATATTTCATCCACTCAAGAGCACACGTCTTTTCTAACTAATATTGTCTGGTATTCCTAACATTACTTAACAAATTTTCTATATTCATTTATTTGCATAATAAATATATTATTTTGATAATATATATCTTGCAAATAAGTAAAATTTAAACCTTTTTTAAAAATCAACAAACATTCAAAAAGAAAAAAATAATTGGTTTAAAAAAGTAATCACGATATATTAATTATTGAGGAACCAGATTAAAGTTAAATGCTCATTCTTTAATATTCGCGTACTGATATAATTGTATCTTCTGTCGTTTTTGCGTAATACGCTGTCAAACTTGAAGAAACGTTTTTTTAAGCTTCGAAAAAGCAGTGTCTTCACATTTTTGCTTATATCTCGAAAACTATGCGCGCTATATTTTTTATTGAGGTACCAAATTAAAGCTAAAGGTTCATTCTTTAAAACGTGTGCAGTGGTATAATTGTTACGTGTGCCGTTTTCGCGTAATACGCTGTCAAACTTGAAGAAACGTTTTTTTAAGCTTCGAAAAAGCAGTGTCTTCACATTTTTGCTTATATCTCGAAAACTATGCGCGCTATATTATTTATTGAGGTACCAAATTAAAGTTAAAGGTTCATTCTTTAAAACGTATGCATTGGTATAATTGTTACGTGTGCCGTTTTCGCGTAATACGCTGTCAAACTTGAAGAAACGTTTTTTTAAGCTTCGAAAAAGCAGTGTCTTCACATTTTTGCTTATATCTCGAAAACTATGGGCGCTATATTATTTATTGAGGTACCAAATTAAAGTTTAAGGTTCATTCTTTAAAACGTGTGCATTGCTATAATTGTAACGTGTGCCGTTTTCGCGTAATACGCTGTCAAACTTGAAGAAACGTTTTTTTAAGCTTCGAAAAAGCAGTGTCTTCACATTTTTGCTTATATCTCGAAAACTATGCGCGCTATATTATTAATTGAGGTACCAAATTAAAGCTAAAGGTTCATTCTTTAAAACGTGTGCATTGGTATAATTGTAACGTGTGCCGTTTTCGCGTAATACGCTGTCAAACTTGAAGAAACGTTTTTTTAAGCTTCGAAAAAGCAGTGTCTTCACATTTTTGCTTATATCTCGAAAACTATGCGCGCTATATTATTTATTGAGGTACCAAATTAAAGTTAAAGGTTCATTCATTAAAACGTGTGCATTGCTATAATTGTAACGTGTGCCGTTTTCGCGTAATACGCTGTCAAACTTGAAGAAACGTTTTTTTAAGCTTCGAAAAGGCAGTGTCTTCACATTTTTGCTTATATCTCGAAAACTATGCGCGCTATATTATTTATTGAGGTACCAAATTAAAGCTAAAGGTTCATTCATTAAAACGTATGCATTGGTATAATTGTAACGTGTGCCGTTTTCGCGTAATACGCTGTCAAACTTGAAGAAACGTTTTTTTAAGCTTCGAAAAAGCAGTGTCTTCACATTTTTGCTTATATCTCGAAAACTATGCGCGCTATATTATTAATTGAGGTACCAAATTAAAGCTAAAGGTTCATTCTTTAAAACGTGTGCATTGGTATAATTGTAACGTGTGCCGTTTTCGCGTAATACGCTGTCAAACTTGAAGAAACGTTTTTTTAAGCTTCGAAAAAGCAGTGTCTTCACATTTTTGCTTATATCTCGAAAACTATGCGCGCTATATTATTTATTGAGGTACCAAATTAAAGTTAAAGGTTCATTCATTAAAACGTGTGCATTGCTATAATTGTAACGTGTGCCGTTTTCGCGTAATACGCTGTCAAACTTGAAGAAACGTTTTTTTAAGCTTCGAAAAGGCAGTGTCTTCACATTTTTGCTTATATCTCGAAAACTATGCGCGCTATATTATTTATTGAGGTACCAAATTAAAGCTAAAGGTACATTCATTAAAACGTATGCATTGGTATAATTGTAACGTGTGCCGTTTTCGCGTAATACGCTGTCAAACTTGAAGAAACGTTTTTTTAAGCTTCGAAAAAGCAGTGTCTTCACATTTTTGCTTATATCTCGAAAACTATGCGCGCTATATTATTTATTGAGGTACCAAATTAAAGCTAAAGGTTCATTCATTAAAACGTGTGCATTGGTATAATTGTTACGTGTGCCGTTTTCGCGTAATACGCTGTCAAACTTGAAGAAACGTTTTTTTAAGCTTCGAAAAAGCAGTGTCTTCACATTTTTGCTTATATCTCGAAAACTATGCGCGCTATATTATTTATTCAGGTACCACATTAAAGTTAAAGGTTCATTCTTTAAAACGTATGCATTGGTATAATTGTAACGTGTGCCGTTTTCGCGTAATACGCTGTCAAACTTGAAGAAACGTTTTTTTAAGCTTCGAAAAAGCAGTGTCTTCACATTTTTGCTTATATCTCGAAAACTATGCGCGCTATATTATTTATTGTGGTACCAAATTAAAGTTAAAGGTTCATTCTTTAAAACGTATGCATTGGTATAATTGTAACGTGTGCCGTTTTCGCGTAATACGCTGTCAAACTTGAAGAAACGTTTTTTTAAGCTTCGAAAAAGCAGTGTCTTCACATTTTTGCTTATATCTCGAAAACTATGCGCGCTATATTATTTATTGTGGTACCAAATTAAAGTTAAAGGTTCATTCTTTAAAACGTATGCATTGGCATAATTGTAACGTGTGCCGTTTTCGCGTAATACGCTGTCAAACTTGAAGAAACGTTTTTTTAAGCTTCGAAAAAGCAGTGTCTTCACATTTTTGCTTATATCTCGAAAACTATGCGCGCTATATTATTTATTGAGGTACCAAATTAAAGTTAAAGGTTCATTCATTAAAACGTGTGCATTGCTATAATTGTAACGTGTGCCGTTTTCGCGTAATACGCTGTCAAACTTGAAGAAATGTTTTTTTAAGCTTCGAAAAGGCAGTGTCTTCACATTTTTGCTTATATCTCGAAAACTATGCGCGCTATATTATTTATTGAGGTACCAAATTAAAGCTAAAGGTTCATTCATTAAAACGTATGCATTGGTATAATTGTAACGTGTGCCGTTTTCGCGTAATACGCTGTCAAACTTGAAGAAACGTTTTTTTAAGCTTCGAAAAAGCAGTGTCTTTACATTTTGCTTATATCTCGAAAAGTATGCACGATATATTAATTATTGAAAAACCACATTAAAGTTAAATGTTCAGACTTTAAAACATGCAAACATACAATTACAAGAAGAAAAAAATAATTGGTTTAAAATTTTGCAAAAATGATTCATAAAAGCTGTTTTATAAAACTTCTATAGAATCAATTTTAGAATTGTATTCAAGGCAAGGAAAACTTAAAATTATTAGTTTTATACAAAACATCTATACCAAAAACCTTGACTAAATATAAAGATATATTCCAAAATTATTTGAAGAACCTTTCATGGTGGCAATGAAAATGTTTTAAATTAATAAATTTGAAACATAAATATTTGTATCTATTTTTTTTGGGAAAACCTTGAATTCTCAGCAGTTAAATATTATTTAAATATATTTTTAAATCAAAATTTGTCACCACAAAAAATATTAAATAAGAGTGCAAATAATCATTGATATTTTTGAGTGAATGAAAATGTTTACTACTTTAATAGGAAATAGAACAATGGTAAAATATTAGATTGTGTGAACTTATCTGAAACATTAATAAATTTAAGGTATTGAAAAATAAATGCAAAACATGAATCAAATATGTTGATATTGTTGAATTGTGTGGATAGTATATAGTGGATGAAATAACTGCGTATTGGATTGATTTGCATGTATAAGCTATAAACATTTTTGAGAGTACGCATCATCGGAATTGCAAAGCGTGTTTTGGGCACGTAGAGAAGTGATGATGGTTCCATCGTGCATTCTGTTTCTTTACGAACAGTTAATGATCGTTGATTTAGAAGGTGATCCAGTCGCATTCGACATCGTTAATGTTTAATTCATGTAAAATGGAACGTAGATAATGAGTTAGGCTGATGGGAGGAAAGAGACGCAACGTAAGAAGCGCTCCTGCGAGGATGGTTGGAGAGAGGTGGTTTAAAAGTGGTGAGTTCCTGTTAATAAAACTGACCGGTCCTGGGCAAGGTACCGTTCCTTCTGTGAGAGAGCACACACAGCAAAGTTTTCGTTTTCTTTTTGTGGTGAAAAGGCGCGCAGGTTTACATAACTAGTATATATAGTAGAAGAGTCGACTTGACAAGATATACCATGCAGGCTCAATGACCGGACTCCGTCCATTGACCGGAGCCTCCATCGCACCGGAGCGGACAATACCCAGTTCCGGGATATTCACTCAACACACACACACTACCATCCATCCATTCTCTTCATTTCTGAATCTTATTCCGTCAACCAGAACGCATCAACATATCGATGTGGATGAAGAAGGTACGGCAGGATTGCGCCAACCTCAAGATCGATTCCATCAAATTGCATTTCCATCGTAAGAGATGAAGAAGAAAAAAATCGACACGTGTGAATAGAGCAGTACAGAAAATGCACGATTCATGCTCAGCTATTGGAGCCACTTAATGTATATTTTTAGAGTCACTTGCTCATATCAATTTACTCTAAACGTTTGCATCACTAATTGCATCAAATCAATTATTACACATGTCCAAGAAAGTTCCTCCTTGAAAAACCTTTCATCATCGCCACCACCTAGTAAATTTCTAAAACCGCATATCGCAATTAATAAATCTTGAATCATACTTCAATTAGACCTAACTGTTATTTCGCTGATACCGGATTTAATCTAGAACACCATCATACAATTACGTATATCAATTCCACTCCATTTTCTCAAAGGCAGGAATTGAAATAATTATGAAATATTTTATAAATTTGAATTGAATTTCTACTAGCCAAATGATTATTTATCTATATAATTTTTATAATAAATATGATTTTTCATTAAATTAAGTTTGTAAGTTTTAGAGCTGAAACTTTGAATTTTTAGCAAACAATACTTTGTAAATGAAAAATCAATTATTTAATGAAACTTATAGAACTTTATATTTCCATTATACTTGGAAAGTAATAAATTGTGGTTATCATTCTCGTGACTTATATAATACCAAAAAGCCATGAGAAATCAGGTCTTGACAATTAAATTTTCTAAAAAAAATATTATAAATAAATTTTAAAAAAATACTACAGGAATATAAAGAGAAATGATGATAAATAGAACCTGTATTTAAATAAAAATAATTTTCACGCGAGTGAAGCGCTTATGGGAAATCATTAAAGTTCAAATATAATGAAGAGATCGGAAACCGTTAATTTAAAACGTAAAAAGCTGAAGCACCATTTTGCGCAACATCTGTAAAACACCAGACATTAAAGCCATCTAACCGCTAACACTTCTTCTGTTAATGGAATCGCATACGTTCGAATATGAAGGTGTTGTCGCCTTTAACGGTACACACATATTTTGCATTCGAAAATACATCGGGTTTGTATATATATCCTTCGCAAGAATTTACCAAAATATTGAAACGTTAAGAAAATTTAAATTTGAAAATGTTAAAATGATATAATTCCAATGCACACGGATATCTATTAACAATAATTAATATTTTGCATACAATTAAAATTGCAAATGTAACATTTATAAGCGCAAATGATTACTTCAATAGGAATGTTATGCGCTTTTATTCAACAATTACGGAATTATCATTAGATGTGAAATGAATGAGTTGAGCAAGGAAATTTAATAATATTATTTATATGTGAGACAGCAAAAGTATATTCTTCCTCAATTAAATTGCACGCCAACCTCTAAATCGTCCTTTGCATTTAATTATTCATAACCCGTTATGCAATATGTAATATGCTTCGCTCACTCTTCGTGAGATGTCGAACATAGTTATCGGTCAAGTCAATTGGCCTGTACTTATAATACTACAAATTACTGTTTGTAACTCGATTTTAGATATACTATTTTTTTTTATAATCATACATTAACTTCTGTATAAATTGTATACTCATGCGAAATGATAAAAAATACTATTGCTTCATTCATAATGTCCGCCTTTTACATCAGGATTTCCGTTTACTTATTTACTTTTATCGATTTCCTGCTATACTTTGCTACAATAATTACTTCGATACAATTAAATTATTTTTTTCAGGGGCGGATTTAGGCATACTCATAATGCACTAACTGAAACTTGATAATTAAGAATCTGGACTTCCAAACAGTATTAATCGAAGACCTCCAAAGAGTGTAAGTCGAGGTCCCCCAACGGTGTTAGTTGAGGGCCCCAAACAGTATTAGACGAGGGTCCTTAATATGTTAGTTTTTTTTTAGTAAAATATATATTTTTTATGTTTTATTTCTTCTATAAATAACAATAATTGCAACATATTTATTAAATTTTGTTTGTTTATTATATAAATCAATGATTTTTTTCATTTAATAATTAGTTTTCATTTGTATATGCAACTTGAATAACAATATATAAATTATAAAATATGAATAAAAAATAAGTAAGATTAATATTAATATTTTTTGAAGAAATATATGCAAGGCTAAACTTATGCAAGAAAAATAAAATTTAAATATTTTAAACTTTGATTATTTTTGTTTTATAAGGTTGGTCATCCCTGATTGTCAAGTAATAATATTATTATTATTGTAGGTTATTTAATTGATATTTTTAATGAAAATACTGTTTGTGTATTAAAATTTACAAGTTGCAAATATGTCGTCAAAACCTTCGTCCAGCAAGAGAGGTATGTTAAAAATAATTAATTTTTTGCTATTTATTAAAATTTTTAATACTGGTTATTTTATGCAGAAGAGAAAGAAGAAAATTCGAAAAGCATAGATGCTTTGTCCTCGAAGATTGATGCCCTAACTAGTTTCCTCAGTGAAAAGTTCAGTTTGGAGGAACAAAAGCATGTGCTTGAGTCTCCGACAATTGATGAAGTAGTGAAATTTATTAAAAGTGGAAAATGCAAGAATATAGTTACCATGGTTGGAGCTGGGATATCGACTTGTAAGTAATATATAAATTTAATTTTTTTAATTGTTTGAAAAATAATAATATATTGTGGTTTTTGTATAGCTGCTGGGATTCCGGATTTTCGAACCCCTGGCTCTGGTTTATATGACAACCTACAAAAATATGATTTGCCACATCCTGAAGCCATATTTACTCTAGATTACTTCTTCATAAACTCAAAGCCATTCTTTATGCTTGCAAAGGAGCTATATCCAGGGACTTTTAAGCCCTCGAAAAGCCATTACTTTATAAAATTATTGGAGGAGAAAGGCTTCCTGTTAAGGCATTACACTCAGAATATTGACACATTGGAGAGAGTGGCTGGTGTGTCTAATGATAAGCTTGTAGAAGCTCATGGAACATTTCATACTAGTCACTGCTTAGGATGCAGGAAGGAATACAGTCAGGAATGGATGAAAGTAAGAATTTTCAAAGATGAAATTCCGATTTGCGAAGATTGTCCGGGTGTTGTCAAACCCGACATCGTTTTCTTTGGGGAAAACTTACCAATGCGATTCTTCAAATTAGCCAAAAGTGATTTTAAAAACTGTAATTTATTGATTATAATGGGATCTTCTTTGACAGTTCAACCGTTCGGCGGGCTTCCAGATAGGTTAGTTCTTAAAAAATATTGGTTTCTTGAATGACAAAACATTAATGTTATTTGTATCATCTCAAAACAGGGTTCCTGATTCTTGTCCTCGAGTGCTGATTAACAACGAGAAGGCTGGAAATTTGGATTTCGATAATCCTAATAACTATAGAGATGTATTGATGGAGGGCGACTGTGATTTGCAGTGCCAAATCTTGGCTGACAAACTTGGATGGACTGTACGTAAATATTATTTTATATAAATGAAATGCATTTATCTCTTCTTTATTCTTAGGATGATTTGGAAGAATTAATGGTAAGGGAAAACAAACGTATTGACGATGATATTCAGAAGACCAAAGCTAGCGCAAAGAAGTAGAAAGCAAAACTAGTCAATTATTTTTAATTATTTAAACATGAATGTGCATTATTTTATATTTTTATGAATTTTATTACAAATATTTTAAATGGGTTATTGTTGAACCGAGAAAATATATTAATTATTTAATTGAGGATTGCCATTTTCTTAATAGCTCCTTCCGAACAACGTGTAGAATTGCGGTTTCTTCTTGCAGTCTGGATGAATACATTTATCCGAAGCTTTAATATCGGCAGGTTGCTCCAAAGGTATGCATAAGGATTTAGCACCCATGGATGGTGCTCCAGGCTCGGCCGTCTCACTATCATCTCTGTAACCAAAAATCATTACAAATCGGATTTAGATAACATTTATTTTATGTTACCTTGCGCTATCAGCTTTAATCTTTTCTTCACAATCCATGTCGCCGCAGAATGGAGCCAATATTATGTTCTTCTTGTCAAGATTTGGTCCAAACTGGGACCAATCCGTTAACGTTACTTTATGAGTATCCAAGTCTTTACAGGCGCTATAAATTAAAGATAAGTAAAATTGATTAATTTACAAGTAGATTTACACGTACTTATCATATAAGTTCTTTTGGATAGTCTCCAAGAGATTAGCCAAGTCTTTAGCAGCGGATTCACGTTTAATTGTGATTTTCTCTCCGGTGTCACGACGCACTGCAACCAATTGTTTGTTCTTCATGTCTTTTGGACCGAGCTCCACGCGGATTGGAACACCCTTAAAAATAATTTAAGTTAAGAAAGTCTTATCAAAATAGATGTTTATGATTCACCTTTAATTCCCAATGATTAAACTTCCAACCTGGAGAATAATTATCACGATAATCGCCTTTAACACGAACACCTGCCGATTTCAGTTCAGCCTCTAGAGCGTCGCAAGAGGCTTGAAGTTCCTTGCGATCAGCTTCTGATAAACTAGCCGTGATCCCGCACGGAACAATTGCAATCTGAACGCTAGCAACTCTAGGTGGCAACACTAGTCCTTGATTATCGGCATGCACCATAATCATGACACCTAAAATATGAACATTTGATATAGATGCAAACGAAATTTGTTTCTCAAAATATACCTATGGTTCTTGTAGTGATACCCCAGGAGTTCTGATAGACGAACTTCTTCTCCTGAGTCTCGGGGTCTTCGTAGATGATGTCGAACATCTTCGAGAAGTTTTGACCAAGGTAATGAGAGGTGGCACCTTGAATGGCTCGTCCACTAGCAGAGACGAAAGCTTCCACTGTGTACGTGAAATCACCTCCAGCGAACTTTTCCTTCTCGGTCTTTCGTCCTTTAACAACAGGAATGGCAAGAAGATCCGTGTACACTTGTGCGTACAGGTCAAGGACCGTCTTCACTTCCACTTTAGCTTCTTCAGCATTCGCATATGCCGTATGTCCCTCTTGCCACAGGAACTCGCGCGTTCTCAAGAACGGTTGAGGATGTTTGAATTCCCAACGCTTTAACCGATAAAATAAATAATTATGTAATGATCATGTCATGCCTAAACAATACATACAACAACGTTATTCCATTGGTTCAATTTGATTGGTAAATCTCTGTAAGATTGTATCCACTTGGCGTATGCGGGATACATAACAGTTTCGGATGTAGGACGGACTGCAATGGGTTCGGCCATATCGGAATCTCCTGATTTCGTTACCCATGCTACCTATAATATCATTCTTTCTGTATTTAATTTCGAAACACATTACTAACAAAACGTACCTCTGGGGCGAAATCAGCAATGTGCGTTTTTTCCTTTTCCAAAACAGCTTTCGATACAAAAATGGGGAAGTAACAGTTCTGCACACCAAGTTTCTTAATTTCTATATCTAACCAATCACGAATCGCTTCCCAAACGGCAAACGACCATGGTCTGAAGATATAACAACCGGACACATCATAATATTCGATCATTTCTCCTTTAGTGATCACCTGAGAATACCAATCCGATAAGTTCTCTTCCTTCTTAGCCTCCAAACCCAACCGAGTTTGCTTCTTGCCTGATCCATCTTCAACCTAAGTAGGAAAACCTTAAAATTATTGTATACCTTTTTTAAAAGAATATTCATTTACCTTGGTCACATCAACAACTTTTTTCTCCTTAGGCTGCGCTTTCTGCTTCACAACCTTTTCTTTAACCTCTTTCGGTTTACTGGGAGTTCTACCTGCGACCGGAAAATCCGTGCCGGTCAGAGTTTTGTATTGAACTTTCAATTCTAGCAAGACTTTAACGGCGCTATCGATTTCATCTTTAGATGCCTTTTGAGTCTTTAAATTCCTGACCAAATCGCCTTGAGCCGTAACTTTGGCGGTTAATTCATCCTTTGTTGAATCTCCGGAAGCCCCAGAATCAACAGCAGGAGGTGGTGATACCGGAGATGGGGCTGAAGGTTGCATGCCTGGTTTCCAATCTTTACCAGTAGCAGATTTGAAATCGGCTTTCAATGCTAAAAGTTTTTTCACTTCAACATCCACAGCAGATTTATCGGCTTTTTCTGTAACGATTAAAATAATATAAATCTTAAAATAACAATATTTTTATTTTAACTTACCGGTTTTCAATTGACGAACTTTATCTCCTTGCTTGGCAATTTCACTCAATAAATTTTCTTCAGCATTAACTGCTGCAGTGCAAGTTTCTTTGATTGGTGCCATTCCTGGTTTCCAATCCTTGCCAGTTGCGCTTTTGAATTCCGCTTTCAACGATAGCAACTGCTTCACTTCAACATCGATCGCGGCCTTATCCGCCTTTTTGGTTTTCAAATCTCGCACTTTCTCACCTTGCGACGCGATTTTTTCCAGCAATTCGTTTTCACCACTTGGTGGCTTAGCTGGACATATGGCGATGACAGGTCCCGAAGGTTTCGTATCAGGCGTCCAATCTTTGCCAGTCAATGCTTTAAAATCAGCTTTGAAAGCCAACAATTGCTTAACTTCGGCGTCGATCGCTGATTTATCAGCTTTCTTCGATTTAAGCTCTCTAACTTTGGCGCCTTGTAGAGTGATTTTGGCTAATATTTCACTGTCGTTAGGTGATGAGGCCGCTGGAGAAATAGGTGCTGCAGGTTCGGGTTTCCAATCTTTGCCAGTCGACTCCTTGTATTGAGCTTTCAAAGCAAGTAAAGCTTTCACTTCAACATCGACAGTTGCCTTATCGGCCTTTTCGGATTTCAATTTCCTTACCTTAACTCAGAACTAATTTAGATTACTATTGAATGTGCTATCGATAATCTTACCTTTTCGCCTTGAGCTGAAATCTTTGAGCTCAAATCCTCACTGCTACCAGTGCTTGTAGCGGATGACACGCAACCAGGTTTCCAATCAGATTTAGTCAACTCTTTGTATTCAGTCTTCAGAGCCAACAAAACCTTTACCGCACAATCGATATCGGCTTTAGGAGATTTTTGAGTCTTCAAATTCCGCACAGTATCACCTTGCTTCACAATTTCCTCATTAATTTCAACCGCAGTTCTACTTGGTTTCGGCGAACCTTGCTTGCCAGATCCACTTTCCTTACTCTAAAAAAAATAAATTAAATATAATTGCAGCAATAAAACGCCTATAGATTAGATAGGTTAAGACCACTAATAAATAATTTCCCTAGTTTTTTTTTAAATTATATATCAAAATATGCAACGCAAATTTACCAAGAAGTGCATATGTTTTTAAAACTATCTCCGATCACGGACGCACGTTTTATGTTAACTAATGTTTTACTTTCACTGATGAACAATCACGACTTTCACCGGTTTGTTCTAGATTAATAAAAAATAGTAGGTCAACATGGAATAAGGTTTACCTGTTTGTTGGTGGTCTGCACTTTGGAAGCTGTTACATTCGCGGTAGGTGTTTCCTTTGTATGTCCATCTGGAATATAGAACAAGACGATTGGCTGTTCGACATTGCTGAACTCGCTTGGAGGACTGTATGGTACGTCGACTCTGAAGAATCCTTTACGCTGCAATTGGATGATATCGCCTTCCTTCAAATTCCTCAACTCTGGATCTCCAAGCATTTTGACTTCTCTCTGAAAAAGTGAATATACAAATAATAAATGTAAAATTCCTATTGGATAACTAAAGGGTTGTCAAACCCTGCAATAATACTTACTCTGGTTTCGTGTCCAACGAAGTCTTTGAAATCATCATCCTTGCCCAACAATGGTTTGCTCATAATATGATCGAAATAAACACACCAAGTCGGAGTGAACTCCGACTTCGCTGTTTCAGCCAACCACGTGAGTTTAACTGTTTTCTTGTAATCTTTGTTATCCAAGTTGGGTTCCGCCTCGACAGAGGTTACTTTACCATTTTGCCTGAAATTAAAATATTAAATTTCTCTTCGTACAGAATTAAAAGACAATAAAATTACTTGTTGATTTTCTTGATCATTAAGTTACCCCAATTAATGAAGGTAGTATTTTCGCCCTCCTTCAAGTATTCGGCATCAGCGGCATCGATCAATACCTTTGGACCAACCCACACATCTTTATTCCCGATTGTAGTATCCTTGGGATGTTTGGGCACAGAAGTCTTTTCTTCCTTAACTCCCTTTACGATAATTGACACAGGATTTTCGTGTTCTAGAGCGGTGAATCGCGGAGCAATAGGATCAATGACCTTCTTGTTGAAAGCCCAGATCTTGTCCCATTCCATGAAGACAACAGAACGACTTGATCCTTGAGCAATGATAAACTGCTTCAGACCTTCCACGGTCATACCTCTGCGGAGAACACCGCGCACCGTCGGCATTCGCGGATCATCCCTACAAAATTGATTAGAAATCAAAATTATATTGTACCAATTTAACTGTAATCGTTTACCATCCATCGACGAGACCTTCTTGGACGAACCAAGTAAGTTTCCGTTTACTCAATACAGTGTTGGTCATGGACAGTCTACTATATTCCCAGATGTATGGCTTCCTCAGACCTAAAGCGTCTATGAACCAGTAAAATTGGGCATCCCTGTCGTGGTATTCCATGGTACGAAGAGTGTGCGTAACACCTTCAATTGCGTCCACAATTGGACAAGCGAAATCATAAGTTGGATATACTCTAAAAATATTAAATAAAAATAATTGGATTAATTGTATTAGAATACAATTTATTTACTTGTATTTGGTTCCAGTCCTAGGATGCGGTTCGTTCTTGCACCTGTAGATAGTGGGATCCCTCATGCAACCATTAGGGCTTTGCATGTCGATCTTAGCCCTCACGCAACATTGTTGACCCTTTTCGGAGCCTTTCACCATTTCATCCCACATAGCGCGATTCTTTTCGTACGCTAATAACAGTATTAATTTAAATAGTCAAGTTAAGTAAAAAAAAGATCTCCTTACAATTATTCCTGTTGACGCTTTCCATCTTCTGATCTCTCTGCTCTTTCATCATTTCGGCATTTGTATCGTCTACATAGGCTGTGCCATTTTTCAGCATTTTCTCGCAATACTCGAGCATAAGATCGAAATACTGCGAAGTATGCGTGAACATATCCGGATTGATCTCCAGCATGGCGACATCTTCGAGGATGACCTTCTCAAAATGCACGTTTTCCTTAGCTGGATTCGTATCGTCGAATCGCATGATCAACTTCCCGTTGAAAGCTTGCTGGTAGTACTGGTTAAGCAAAGCAGCCTTAGCGTGACCAATGTGCAGATAACCAGATGCTTCTGGAGGGAAACGGACTATCACTTTACCCATCTCGGCACCGGGCAAATCGACAAATTTTCCCTCTTGAGCTCGACCGCTCTTGTCCGCAGTCTGCCTACTCGAAACCGGACTCATAACAGCCTTAACATCTTCCGGTATACAAGTAAGGGCATGCCCAAGATCTTGCTGTCCCTTGATGAAATTATACCAACGCAAAAGATTCACTGGCGCTTCCTTCTTTGAAACCAAACCTTGCCATTGCTTATTAGCTGAAATACAAAGCCATTTCAAACCTCATGAGCAAGATAACAAACTTTGAAAGTTAATACCATATAGTACACCAAAAATTGAAATATCAGCAATTGTTAATCTCTTGCAAGCCAAGTAAGTCATTGAAGTCAAAGCTTTATTCAGATACTCCAGACTAGCTGTGAAATTGGCTTTGGAAAGTAATGGTCCTGTCGAGTAGTTCAACCAACTATCAACCTGTGACTTCTCCAGGGCATTCTCTCCATAACATCCATCCTCATCTGTGAGTTTTGCAAGAACTCTGCACATCTGGATATCAGTTGAACATTGATATTTATCACCATGTTTATCGATAGCAGTCTCTGTGCTCCATTTGATGCTGGCCACATTTTTATACTGTCCCTCAATATATTTAGCAAACAGGAAACCACCTGGACAGAGAGTCAATATATAAATACATCATAACCTAATTTGGAACACGCTACTTACCCACGGGTGGACTCGTTTTCGAACATGTAATATTCATTTTATGTTCGTTCCAATTAGAAATCCCACTGCAGCAAGTTTCTGTGAAAACACAATGATGCAATATTTAATTTCAAATATGCTCTCCACACGATAGATAACACCTCTTACCCTATAGGCAACCAACAACGTGTTCAACACTTTCTCAGATGAGGTGTCAGCTTAGCAAAAAAAAATAAAGACGAATCCAGAAGACCGGAAAATTACCAAAAGAAAAACATTTACATTTTTAATGATTCAATGTAATATAATTATTTTAATACCTAACATATATAAGAAATTCTAATATTTTTAAAATGAAATAAGAAATCTTATAGGAAATATGTTGGCAAAACTTTTTTATTTTGAAAATTTTCAAAATTTAAATTAAAAGCTAATTTGAATTTTCAAATTTGTAAAGTGATACAATTCTTAGACATTAGCTATTTTGTAAGCTTAGTTTACTTTATACACATAAACAGAAAATCAATACTGAAACAAACTTATATAAAAATTAACTGAAACAAAGTTTATAGAAATAATTATTAGTATTTTGTTAATATCGAATGCTTAAAATATTAGTGTAGTAAATAAGTAATATTTCAATTAAAAATGTATATTTCCGGTCGCACGTCGATTAATGTTTAATAGCAAACAAATCGATGAAGACTCTTTAATATTTGTTCGTTTTTCATCAACTCGCTACTCTTTTTTTTAATATACAACGTGGGGGAATTTAGAACGTGCGGCCTCCAATTAAATTGATAATAATGTACAACTTCATCCCTAAAGGCGAGAACGTGTTTAGGGAAGAGGGGCGGCATACGTTGTCGCCGCCGCCGTCTGGATCAATAAAATCCAATTGCGCTCCAGATTCTATCTAATGCAGTCGACAAGGCACAACAAACGTGAAGGAGGTCGGATGACTAGCTGCAATTAAGAATCGATAGTTCAACAAGGAGAAGCAAAAAGAGTGTAACTTATTACGTCTTCAAAAGGAAATGTTGCCTAAGAATAGTGGTGGTATTAACTGATACAAAATGCCCAAGCAAATCGAGTTTAGTGTTGTTTATGTAACAGGTAAATAATATATTTTTTAATTTATTTTTATTTTATCATCAATTTCCGCTTTAAGACGAAGATCCCAAATTCAAGGCAAACGAGTTAAACAATCACGGGCCAACCGTCAAGGGATGGCAATCGCAGAAGAACTGCGACTATCCTCAGGAAGTCATCATACAACTAGCGAAGCGATGCTACCTGAGCAAGATACAGCTGCTGATGCATCAGTACCTAATACGTAACATTCATTAATATTGATAGTGGTTTAATGTTTAATGTTTTGATGTCTTTACAGCATCAAAGGTGGAATTATTTGCGAGCAACGAAGACACAAACACCGTGGTGGACGTGACCGGCATCAGCTGGGATTACTTGGGTTACATAACGCTGTCCGATAATCAGAGCACCGGCTTCAAGAGTCGCGAGCTTAAATCGGCGAACGTTCCCACCACGATTACTTCCTTCTTGAAGCTCAAACTCAGCAAAAATCATAACAACACTTATAACATTCATAACCAGGTATTATCAACTTTTTTGTAATTATTTTCTTACTAGATATTTATAATTAATATTTTTGTAGGTGAGTTTGATTGCCATCAATATACTTGGAATTGAAAAGGAGTTGCCACGGAAATCTTCTTGCGGTGACGTGGGTGAATTGGATAAGCTGGATGCAATACTGAATGATCCCGATTACGTTTCGGCTTACGATGACCTGGCTTTCGACATGTATGTAGACGTTGAGGTCGCAAGAATCATACGCGAAATGGAGCTGAAGAAGCACGTGGCAGTAATTAGTAAGTGTGATTAACTGATTGTGAATATTATCTTTAAATAATATTGCTGTACTCAACTTTCGTAGACGAACGTTTTGAGTATGCGAGGAAGCTGAAGCAGGCGATGGAACAATTGAAGGAAGCAGGAGGTAAACTGGGTAAGTACGAGTTGGAAAAGAGGCACGCCATCGAATTGGAGGATTACGAAAGAGCGAGCCACAAGAAGAGTCAAATGGATGAGTTTAGGACCGGGATTTACCAACAGCTCAGCATTGATCAACTCTTAGAAATGAAAGGAGTATGAGATCCCAATTGCTGTGCGCAACATTTATTCTAATTATTCATTTTGAACAGATTTGTTCGAAGAATGACGAATTTGCGGATGAGTCCGATAAACAGCAACAGCCTTTATCGCCGTCGGCTTTAAGAATACCGGATGGAAAGAGATCCACTTCACCTAGTGCTCCGCACATCTATCATGCACCACCATCGCCTTTGCACAAGCACCAAAGCCCGAAGACTGGGTCTCCAAGCACTGGTAGTCCCACCAATCTGCAGCACCGAAATTCCTTCAGAAGGAGAAACAAATCGGCAGGATCCATAGTTAAGTCGACTTACGAGCAATACGAAGAAAAACCGTTGCCTACGCTAAGACAGTGAGTAGATCCCATAAACCTAACAAGCGCACACGAATTGGCTTAAACGATGCGAGTACTTTTGAACTAACTTGTTCCTACATTTACGTCTATTAAGTGAAATATTTAAAAAAAAATAGCTTGCAATTTAAAAATTTAGGATCCAGTTAAGGATGAAGCGCTGAGCCTAAAAAATATGCAAAGTAAAACTTCTACAAACTTAATACTACCTCAAGATTAATGTTATTTTAAAGATTTAATAAAGAATATTGTTATAATGTTAAAATGGTTTTAATAACACCACAATATTACATTAACATTATATTTATAAATTAACATAGTTTGTTCTTAGAAGTTTCACTGTATGATTACAAAAAATTGTCGCACTTCGACTATCATTGATCATTGAGTATACTAAGCTTGATGATATTTCTAGTTCTCAAACGAATGAATTTTTAAGAGAATGCCAAATGGACATAGAACACAGAGCGGCGTCGTCGAAGTTGACGGAACGTGAGAAGAAGCAAGCAGCGTTACCAATTCTCGTCTTCGGAGCAGAATTGGTTGAGAAGTTCTACTCGAAGCACTACCTGGACAAGGAGGAAGGTCTAAACTGCCTCAAAGATGATTTACTAGCGTATGACCATACGCGAATGCACACCGCCAACAAGACCGGAAGAGCAGCTATATTTCTGCTGCACCGTGCACTTCGTGATAAAGTCTTCTCCGTTTACAATCTGGCAAACGAAGTGATCCGTTTGTACTTTGTACAGTACATTCCTGGAAGGTTTGCAGTCTCGTAGATTTTATTAGCCTATAAATATATAGTTTCGATTTGGATTTAGGGTTTCTCCAGCAGAGGTATCAAGAAGTGTGGATAAACTCCTTCCAGAACTACTCACCAAATCAGGCGATACGAGCGCTCGCATCCATCACATGGCCGTCCATACCATACTCACCATGGCTGATTGCAAAGATGTTAGGTAATTGCAATCAGCTGTGAAATATTATGGTTCACAGAGTTTATTGAAATCTATGTTTCAGGGCTTTACATTTGATTCCGGTGCATCTGAGTAGACCGATCACAAGCAGCACTCATCCCAGATTGGCTTTGAGTCGCGCCGAGATGGTAGAGCAGTTGATCATCAATCAAGGAATATCAACGGATAAACAAAGGTATTCTTGTCCGGAACCGAATGATGGTATCTAATTGCACTTCATTGCAGTGGCTTAACATGTCGAACTTTGTCGGAGTTCGGATCGAGCGGTATTCACCATCCCGCTGAGGCTGTGAGAAAAGTCGCTGAGCGAATCCTAGTATTAGTATATAAGGTGAACCCACGACTGGTTCGTAAGCAACTTCCTCCAGATGATGATATCACCAGGAGGAACCTTCTTTACAGGCAACTCTTTCATGAATTCGACAAAATCGATGTTGAGGTAGCATTTTAACGATCTGATACACTGTTGTTATATTAGATTCATTGCAGAGGAAGAAGGAGTTGTTAGAGAGAAATCGTCTAATTCAACAGTGCTCCATCGGCACAAATCCCGACTGTACCAGCCCCGAACCCATCCAAACGATAAATAAGTGCCAGAGCTCGTCTAATATAGCAAGCACATTCAGCTACGACCAGAACGGCACCGACCGTAAACCTGGTTACCAATTGACAAAGAGCATCAGCGGCGGAAATATCGTAAAGATCAACATGCAGACCACAAATAACGGTGATCTATCTTTGGAGAAACATAACGCTAGCAGCGGTATTTCCACGCCTAGTAATAGTTCGCAACGCGATGAAGAGGAGAAGTACAACAGATCGCATCTAAACCTTGAAAAGAATTTTCAAACTCTGGAGTTTCAGACATTGCATATTCTGCGGTCAATCCGAGGCGAGCATCTTCCAGGTCAGTAACTCAATGAATTCGCACTATTGGCGCTCGTGCCCGATGCTGGTGCGCTGCAGGGAGTGCAGCCAGGTCGTCGAAGTCGCATCTCTCACCGATCACCTCCTGATGGAGTGTGAAAACCGAGATTTCTACACGCAGTGTTCGACGTGCACGGAGGCCGTCAAAGTAGTTGAGTTACAGATACACGCGCTCCACTGTTCCGGTACAACATGATAATGATAAATCACCATCAATTCCAACTAATCTATTCTTCCAGAGATTGCCGAGGGCTGCAACCGTTGCCCTCTATGCCACGATAATCTTGAAGATGAGGAATTCGTATGGAAGCATCATCTGATGGGAGACAAACCGTGCGCGAAGAGCACGCGCACCAAGTCACTCCCAAAACAGGTCAAAATCAAATTGTGAATAGATTTGCACAAATGCCATCTAGTCGCGGTTTTACCTATATATTGTTATATAAACAAACACAAGGTATTACCAATGTAAACGTCCATAAATACTAATGTTAAATATTTTATATAATTATTATTCTCACAGTGAATTTTATTATATATATTGTTTTACCATTACATAGAATATTCCGATTATGTTCTTGATTATTAGATCCATTCACCTAAAAGGTTTACTGTTATTATTTACTATACGTAGGTACGATCAAATAGAAAATAATTTTATTAATGATCAGATAAATGCATTACTTGCTGAAATTTAAAATTTATGAGCAGCACTATTATTTTATTATTTACTTCAAGTTTCCTAATGTCAAAACTATTGAAATGACTACAACTATCCATTTATAGTGTACCTTATAATTTGTTTAAAATAAAATTGAAGTGTTTTTTTTATTACTTTTTGTTATTTTATAATTATACAAACATATTACTAATTGGAAATTAAAGTGAGTAAATATAGATTAGTATTATCACGTTTCTGATTAAATAACCGAACGCTATATTTCTGCAATTTTCAGAAAATGATTTAGTATCTCTAGAAAATACATAAATCCATATCAAGTTTTACCTCGATAACGCATTTTTTTTTATTTCATACAGAAATTCAGTCAAGTTTCCGTAAATATGTGGGACGCATGTATAGCCGTTCTCCTGTTCTTTCAACTTCTAGCATTGCTGGCGATCCTTGGTATTCTAATTATGTTCATGGTGAAAAAAGTAATTAAAATTTTAAATTCTATGGTAAATGCATTAATTTTTATACACTTTTAGAAAAACCCTGATAATAGAGAAAATTATCAAAGTAAAATTTCGATTTACGATAAGGTGGACACTTAAATAAATCAATTGATAGGAAGAATATTATTCAATTTTATCGACCACAAGATTTTCATCAATTTATTTCAACAACGAGCAGCAGATGGTATAAAAAATAATTTCCTAAATTAGAAACAAAGTAAATATAATAATAATAACATTCGATTTCGCAAAGCAAAAAAGTAAGAAAATTATAAAAATTTAATATAGCACAGCTATTCTAACATTTATATTACGTTAATTTCTTACATCTTTTATGTGTAATTAATTAAAAGCAATTAGTTACATATAATTACTTATTTGATTTTTGTATTTATTTAATTAATATGCATTTATTATTAATTTATTGTTTTATAAATAAACATTTAATATAAGGATAAAATTTGATAAAATTAAAACCACAAAACTGTTTGAAAATACTTGTAATTAGTAATGATAATAAAAAAATATGTATTTAATTGAGGATTATTTTACTAAATTTGCATGGGTTTAATTTAAGTAATGAAACTGATATGATTATACACCTATACAAATAACGTAAACCGTACATTTATTTGTTCTAAATCCGCAACTGAAATATATATATATATTGTATATATATATAATCCGCTTATATAATTCGTAAAATTTCAACAGCATCAATTGGATATGTAATCAATATTGTTTCTTCATCTATTGCCATAATAGATTCACATTTTTTATATCATCAAAATAAAATGTTGGCTTATTAACAATTAATTCGTTTCTTGAACAAAAATTTGAAATTCGATCGGTCGGCATAAAATATGAATCTTTTTTTCTGTAAAACCTATTTTCCTATATTGCTTCGCATTATTATCAAGCAGTCTATGAACGAAGCGATGTCTCCTGAAAGGGAATCCTTAATACTAATATTCATGTAGGCTTACAGACTAACTATAAAAGATTTACAATACTATGTTTTTTGGTTTTTACATCAAGACTCTTTCTTAATATACAGGCCACTATGAAAGAGATCCACTCTGGTTGGTGCGCTGCAACGCGTTCGTTCGCAAATCCTCCAATTGTATCAGCTGGTGATTAAGATTAGTAAAACTTTGGTAATCTTCTGATGTAATAACTCACCTTTTCTATTGGAATACAGGAAAGCTCACCGCCGCCGCATTGCGGTGGTGGAGGTGGCGGAGCGGTTGGCGTGATCGGCGCTTTATTGGCCTTCTCTGCAGCTTCACGAGCTCGTCTCTCCTTAAGCTTTAGGGAAAAAATTGCCACGGATCGAGCCCTCTTCATTAAACTCTGCTTGACGCGGGTCTTCTTTGCAGCCAGCTCTTCGGCAGCTGTAAATTTAAAAATATATATTAATTTATTAGCATAATATTTATACAAAAATGTATAAAAAATATTATGGTCCGAAAAATATGGTAATTTAATGTCAAAACATCAAGAGAATTAGTGAAACATTGTTTTAGATTTGGCATTGGGTTTTTTTGTAATAACAAACCTCGTGCAGCCTCGTCGGCCGTTTCTTGGCTGGAAACACTCTTAGCGCTATCGCTAAGGGAAGCTTCAGTTGTAACCGGTTTAGTTTTAATGACTATAAGAGCGGAGCTCGCTGCCCCCGACGGAGACCTTGGACGAGGGGGCCACACTGGACTGCTCTTCAGCAAGTCTGAATCCGAGCTGGAAGCATCCTTAAAGCGTCATGTTATTAGTAAACATTATATAATTTCAAAGAAAAAAAATTACAGTGCTTAATTTAGGTGTGATACAATCCGTGCTTCTGTGGATGTCGTTCTCTTCCTTGAGCTTCTTGGCCCATTCTGCCCCTCCGGTAGGTCCAATTGTTAAGTGGTGACTTTCACCCTATGGTAATGAAATAATTGTGATAATGAATGTTTATAATTATAATATAATTACCTCGAGGGGCATCCAATCTTTGGACTTCCTCGGTCTAAAGGGTGGAATAGCTTGAATGCTGTCCGGTGTAATGGATATGGGTTTGTGGATAGCATGCGCAGTCGGGGTTGTCGGCGTCGGGGCTGATGATATACTCGTAGCAGAACCCCGTTTCTTGACATTCACATCTTCCTTCCTCTTGTCTTCTTTTGGTCTGGGTTCTTGGGTGACGAGCGAATGGCTCGGAGATACGGAGAACCGTCCGATAAGTTTGGACGTAACGTCCTCCGGAGATGGAGTGGCTGTGGATAAGCGGCTCGCTTCCCTTCTAGCCCATTCGATCTTTGCCATTTCCGTGGCCAACCAACCGGGAATATCGGGAATGGCACAAGTGATGATAAACCGAATACATAACATAATGTGCTCCAGCGCTACGATCAACAGGATAGTCTGAGTTGCGGTCATATCCGGGAACATGCGATGCACCTGCCCCGAAAGTCCGATCAAAGCGCAATTAACCAAAACGGCTATAATACTCATATACTCCATGCAGTGCTAAAAGATTTTAGGATATAATCAACTACGTTCCATATAAAAAGTAAAGATCGTTTCGAACCTGCCAGGTTCCAATATTAGGCACCCTTTGCCCGAACGGCCTCTGGCAAACGTAAGCCAACTTGAAGGCATCACTCCTGATCTCTATCATGTTGTTAAACATGGCGCAGATCGCAGCTGGCGGAAAAGCAGACGAAAACAAAATCACGTAACCAAGTTGAATGGTCATCTCCAGGTGTTCGGAAAACGTGCCATCATACTATAAAATTGAGAGTTTCATTAATACAACTACGACTACAACTCATTAAAATTAATCATTACATTTTACTCCACTAAGAAGCTAAAAGTATTAACAGCGCATGCAATCAGATGCTGTTAATCCTACTGAGATTCATCCTAAAACAACTAAGTCCATGCATGGAAATTGTAACGAAACAATCCGTCGAAGCAAAGACATACCAATCTGCCCAACTGACCACGACAACGAAACGAAAAATACACAGGAATAAAGAAAGCACATCAAACATTTATTTATTTCTATACATAACGTGTCTCAACCCATGGAATAGATTGTATTCTTTCTTAAATTAAATTCAAATTTTACCGTACTTTAATATATTAATAAACGATTTATAAGACGGAAAACGATTATTCCATATATATTTGGACACTCTATATAGATTAGTTAACAGCGTATGAATATATTATATCCATTGCTTATCTCTAACTCACTTTGTACAAAGAGCTTTCAAGCTCTGCTTGGCTCATGCTTCTTTTATCCACTGGCGAGTCTTTTGATTCTTCTGCTTCGCTCTTGGCCTGACCCTCTTCTCGTTCGCCAGGTGGTAATCGGGTCCCGGTTGGACTCAATGCGCCCCAAAGATCAAAACTGATCTTTGCTAATTTCATGTGTTCCAGTATATAAGGAATAGCGGACTCTTTCAAATTCCCGATGACTTGACGCGAAATTAACAGCGCCGCTAATTGCTGAAGAACAATTCCTTTCTATTACATCAACTACCAAGTATAATCTCTTACCTCTTTGAGTCTAGCCTGATCTTGGAGATAAAACGCGATGTAGAAAAGAGACAGGAACGAATTGATGAATTGAAACTGAAAAACATAAAGTTGGCTATTGTCACCTGCACGTGTTATTCACGTCCAATATACTTCCATGCACATAACCATCTTTATCAGTGCTTCCCAACCAAGTAATAATTTATACACACATTCGTATTAATTGGTGTAAGTCCAAATATTGAATGGCAATGGTTGAGAAGCTCTGATCTATACAATGATAATTATTTACATTCATCTTCTTTCAGACAAGTGTTCAAAGATAAAACTGAGAGAGAGTACAGAATTAATAAATACGACAACAGACACAAAAAAGTAAATAAAAACAGAAAAAAATAAATACAAACCAAAGCCACTTTGCCGATGAGGTGGTTTTCATACTTGGTTTCAAGCCTGTAGTTTTCTGATTTGGGTTTTATGGCAGCGTGAGGAAAACACGCCACAAATTAATCGAGACTACTTAAAAAACTGTACACTAATTGGGAAGGGTATAACTGTTTTGTGTTACAAAAAATAAACTAAATATAATTATTGATATCAAAGAGTTATAGATAAAGAGGTAAAGAAATACAAGAAGTCCAGCTTGCTTCATTTAAGTGATTGTATTGTAAATGATAAAATAAAGCATTGAGAGAGAAATCAAATCGTGTTTGTATTAGAAGGCAACGGACAAAAGTTGAAGAAGACAGGTGTAGGTTGATGGAGAAGTTTGGATTACCTTTGTCGTTCAGCCAGAGAGCGATCTTGAAATAGGCTTCGTCCATAAGAGTGATCACTACGGCCAGCATTATCTTGGGCAAGTATCCCAACCAATCGGGGTATCCTCTCGTTTGAAGGAAATTATCCCACCAATCCTATATTTTGAACACAGTAGTAAATAATTATCAAATTGTAAGTGCATTCTACTAAATCATCTACCTGAACATGAAGCGAGGCTATCATGACGATGAAGACGGCCGAAAGGCAGACGGCGATAATTGGCACCGTCACGCAATACCTGTAAACATGCCTTTTCCAAGCGGGTTGCCATGGTTCCAATCGTCCAGTAACTGGACTTTCCTGCAAAGGACCCTGAAAACAGATCACATGACGTGAGACCTGCATAAGGTCAGCACATCAAGCCATTCGCGGTAAGCTCGTTATGGAAAAGAAAAACATTGCAACGCAAGCCACATCTACAGCTAATTCAGTTATCTTACTCGAAAGAGCGACCTAGGTTCGGCGAGCAGATCATCCCTCTGATCTAAAGTGCCCCATCGAAAAGCTAATTCGGCGGAATATCGCTTGAAAGCCTGCAGGTAAGTTGTAACCCAAACGATGTTGAACACAGAGAACAGCACGTAGCCAAGATCCTCCAGAGTTTGATGTTTACCATTGCAGCACAGCTTGAAATAAAACAATTTACATCTTGAAATCCAAATTTTCAAATTGTTAGTTTGCATAATAATATTTTAAAAAAAACGTAAACATTTATTAGAAACTCGAGGAAAATAATTGAAATTTAATGAATCCAATATATAAAATGCATGCAATCATATAAGACTCACAGAAGAAGGGATTAGTGGAGTGATGTCATTGTTGTTATACTGTTAATACAATAGAAAATTCATTTATATTCCTATCTATCTAAAATTTCTTAGATCAAATGTTCTTACCCAGAAAATGAAACCAACAACGGCTGGTATACTAAGGGCTGTCGTGTAATGACCCAACCATGCGAAGTACATTGCGATCTTTACTCCAAAATATTCCGCAATTTCATCTAAAAATATTATTAATCTATTGATTATTTGGTCGGATTATTGACGTATTTCTAATACCCAATGGTTGTTTAGCGAAGACATCCCGAACCCAAGTGTTTTGGAGTTTGTCCAGGGAAGATGGTTCATGCAGAGGAAATACTTGTGAAATTATACCCGCAGAAAGGCATTTAGGTACTGAAAATAGTTAATAGGTTTATTAATAGAAATAGATTTTCTCAATAAATAGTAAGTACCAATCGGTTGACCTTCAGGAAGGTTTAATCCGGGTAGAGCGTTGGAATCGGAAGCTTTGGCTCTGATGCTCTCGAGAAGTCTGAGAACCAACCATTGTCGCTCTTGGCTGGTGAAGAAGCTCTGCTCGTTATGGGAACCCTCAAAATATTGGACATCGTGCGCAATAAACTCCTTCAATCCACCACCTTTGGAAGCCTTCAACGATTTCGGCAAGTGGTATTCTTCGGCGGCCCTCAGCAAACTTAAAGCAATATACAATCAGTTTGTTTATTTATGTATCTAGAGATTAGAGATTACATCGCAATTGGAGCAGTTAAGTAGAAAGCGCTGCTTTGGGTAGAAGCGTGATGCCTGACGTGGACCGTCAATCCGGGCGACTGTCGTAACCTGGAGAGCAGCCACAGAAGAACAGAGTCTTGGGTATTAGGTGGGAAGACGACGACCACGTCGCAATTTGGCGTTGAGACCCGTTTCAGCCAAAGTCGTTTAGGTGCCAAGACGTGACCCACGCAAGGAATCTTTCGTTTGATCAATTCGGAAGCTACAAAAATAAAGCAAAGGAATTAAAATAAGAAGTCACCGGCGCATCCACTCAATATTTGCAAAAAAAAGGACTCTTGCCGTATTATCGATTTTAAGCTATTAATATTCCCCGAGGGACTAAAAAGTTCCCTTATTAATTAGCGAACGCACGCTGCTCGTGTTTTTTCCTCGTAATATTGACGAAGCGCCTCCAATCACGCAACCTGATTTATAATTAAACTATTACCGTTGTCTATTGTTTTCTTTTTTTCGTTTGTTTGTTTGTTTGCGTTGTTTTTAGTTTACCTTGTTCAATTGTATCTTGGGCGCATTCGACCAGTTTCCTTCTGCGAATCAATGACGGTGCTCCACCGTTATTGTCGGTGTTTTCCGGGGGCTGCTGTTGCGGCGGACTCGCCATTTCACCCTCGCCTGACATTAGGGCTCTATCTGACTGAAAGAGGAAAAACCCTGTCTGCTTGCCCCAGCAACACAAACACACACTCGTGCACCCTCCGTCTCAACCTCCCCCAGACACAATCAATGAATGCTAATGCTAATATTAGAATTTCGACGAACACTACACCCCTTATGTTAGAGCTAGGTACGCCTACTGTCGTCGAGCCGCCTCCATTTTCCAAACCCCATTAGAGATTGCCGTCTCCAAGGTTTCAAAAATAAAACATTTAGAAGACGCGCATCAATGTTAAGACATGAATAAAATATTAAAATACTGCCCCTAAATCAACTATAAATTATCATCTAAATGCGACTCATCTATAAATCGATACAAAATATAATCAAATTAGAATTTACAATTAGTTAAATATTTATATTTCAAATATTTTTTTAAAGAATTAATTAAATACTACATCAATTACGTCCTATATCAAGATTTAAGAAATAAAAAAAATAAATGGTTTAAATAAATAATTTAACTGGTTGCCTATATTACATTAATTTCTTAATATATTTTGCGCAGCAAAATTATCACTGATAGAAAACAGTACTTTTATCAAGTATATCGCAACTTTATTTTATAATATTATAAATAAAAATCAACTACAAAGTTTCGGAATATCCTTTAAGCTTGAAGCAAAGACACTTTTCTAAAGTATTTTCAAATAATCACAATTTGCCTAGGCTGTTAAGGGATAAATACAAACATAATCCGATGATAATTTGTATCATAATTTCTCCTAAACAAATTGTAAATAGTAAACTTATGCAACCCCTATTTCATGTTGAGGCCATTTATGGCATTAATACCTAACAAACGTAAACACAACAGACGTATTTGAGTTAACAATAGCAAATATTAATCAAGTGTTTATATAAGTAACGCACAATGTCTACTGTAATAACAATCACGAATGATAATGAAACATACAAGATTATAACAAAGTTTGCTGAAGATGAATCTTTTGAGGTTACTGTTTTAAATGAAAGAAACTCCTATTTCAGTAAGGTAATGAGACCTTTAGATTTCAATTGATTTTCAATTAATTAATAATGTTTTCATTGATATAAGGTACTAAGGGCAGATATTGAAAAATTCTCTACGAAGTTTGAAATGAACTTTGATGAGTACTTTGATTCTTTGAGACTGTATCTTTCTAATGTACATCCTGACATTGCAATCAATATTGTAAACAATGAGCTGATTGTTTATAAGAATATGAAGGTGAAGTATTTTTACACAGCTGTAGAGAAGGTATTTTCATTATGAAAATTTGGCATATCTTAATATATCTCATGTTAAATATTTTCAGAGTGATTATAATTTGACTACTGAAAACATCATAGAAGCGTTAGCGCTAGAAGGATCAGATTTGGAGAATTCTTGCATAGATTTAGAGAAAGCAATACAAAAAAGCCAAAATAGTAATAATAATATGGTAATACACAGCTATTATTATTATTGAAACTGTAATTGCAGGTTCGGAATTTTTTGATGGAAAACTTCGAGATTTAGCTGAGGAATTTGAGTCATATCAAGCAGAATACCATGCAGATTTTTGTAAGTCAGTGAATTCGAAACAACGACGAATTCAATTCTTGATGGATATATTAGAAGGGAAAGATACTGACAACAAAGAAGCTATGATTCATAAGATTGAGAACAATATATCAGATTCTGAAGATGAACATGATACAACTGCAGTTGTAGATTCTGATGCAAATGAATTAGGAAATGAAGAACCTAAGCATTCTATTAACATTGATAATAGGATAGATTCAAATACAATGGATGTAGATGAATTAAATTATGAAGAACATTCTGACGATTCAGAATCCAAAATGGTGTTTGAAGATGGTGAGATTCCAAATGATTCTGAACAACATTCAGCTGTTGTGTAAATTTAAAAATTATAATATTTTATTTATATTTTAAATTATTTATGATGCATTTCTAATTATAATTATTCGAGCGTAATAAATAAATTTTCTTCTTCTCAGGCTTTCGCCTTAGCCTGTATCTATAATAAATCCCGAGTGTGAAGCATTTATCGATTGGTTATGCAACCTATTGTAAATGGTGCATATAAATTGCATATAAGGTTTACTTTAATCAAAACAAGCAGAAAAATGGCGAAAATAATTACAATAACGCAAAACAATAAATCTTATAAAATTGCGGCAACGTTTTTGGATAAATCATTTGAAATTGCAATTTTACAGCAAGGAATAGCTTATTCTGCAAAGGTAAGGAAAACATGGTTTAATGAATTTTCTAATATTGAAGATTTTTAGGTATCCGAGGAGCATGTAAATCATTGGGCATCATCAGTGGGTTTAGGTGATGAGGAATATTTCATATCTCTAAAACAATACTTCACCAATGAAAATTCAGAAGTAACCATCGATATTTCTGATTCTGAATTGAATATCTACAAACCTAATCAGGACAAATACTTTAGTGTCCTGTTAATAGAGGTTTATTAATGAGTTTAATCATTTCTGTATTTTGATTCATAATTTTGTAGAGTGATTACAAATCTACTGTTGAGAAATTGATTGATTCTTTGGCAATGAAAAATATTGAAATAAAATCAATTTGTGAGGGTTTGATAAAGAAACAAAATGAAGCAAGAGCAGGTAATTACAAATTTACAGTTTATCCACTATATCCAACAAATAAATTTCAGTTGCATCCCAGAAAGGAAAAGCTCTTACGGATTTTGCTTTTGAATGCAGTGAGACTAAACAAAAGACAGAATCGGCTTGTTTAACACTCATTAACTTGAAGAAACGTCGAATTCAATTTTTAATGGATATTATGAATGGCGATAAATTTGAAATTAATACAAAGAGGGCTAAATTGTTGAGGGCTACAAAGGAGGACAACAAAGAGGCTACAAAGGAGGACAACAAGGAGGCTACAAAGGAGGACAACGCTTCCACAAATTATGATAGCCAGAAGAGCGCCGAGGAGACTCCAGATCAAGGAATGGCATCGAATAGCGATGACGATGTATTCGCTCTTCTTGATGAAAATGAAATCGACATGCTTACAGTTCCATATAGAAAACCACAAGCAGCAGCCAGTTCTTCTACCACTGTTGCTGAAGCAACCAACAAAGTGGTAGAACCGAATGACGATAATATTATGGATACTACATCAGAAAACACACAGGATTTGATATGCTCCACTCAAGATTTGTTGCAAAGAATAAATTAATGTAAATACGATTTACACCATTTTACTCTACGATTTCGATTTAGAAGGCTTTTGTAGAACAAATCTTTAGTAGCATAGCTGTATTTATAACTTTATTTATTATTTTATGAATTGACTGTTATTTTTAAGTTTTTTAAGATGTAACATTTGTATTTTACTTTGAAATAAATGTCTAAAACATGCACATCTTAGTTTGTCTTCGATTCACACTGTTTTACTTATCAAAATAATCCATTTCTATTTAATCGTTTATCTTAGGAATTTATTTTCAGTGTGAATTAAGCATATAATATTTTAAATATTACTTAAGTATGTTTGCTGGGTAGACTATATACTACGTCCATAATATGTATATATTGTTCAAATAAATGTATTTCATGTACGTTTCATAGATCGACCATGCAGTTAATGAGTCTTAAAATAAGGTAGTTGCAGGTGTTTGGAGTGGTGTACAAAAATGGGAATCCTGGGAATGCAGAGTTTGAATTTGGCGCGCTCATCGCGAGTGGTTTGAAGTGGGGCCGAATGGCTGCGCGTTTGCCACATTGGCAACGTTACGTCAATGTTAAAAGTTACGAGCCGTGTCTTGTCGCAGCCATTGTCCTAAATTTGCTTATTTGTGCGGTGAAAAGATCCCGTTTTTCTCCTTTTTTTTGAGTTTCGGAAACGGAAGTGCGAGTCGTACCGGTGCCAGCGGGAACGCAAAAGGAAATCATCCAGAATATCGTAACGGAAACAGAAAGCAAATAACCAAACATGAATCCAGAATAGTGAGTATTATTGATTCCAGAGACCACTTTGACACAATGGTAGAACGACAGATGCGAAAAAATTGTGAAGAAAATTCAACGAAATCATCTCACAATTATTTGCAACAACCGTAATCCTCGAAACCGAGAAAACATATACGTATACTCCTTATCCTGAAATCCACCCACATTTTACTTTTATCGAAGAATACATGTTAATATTATGTTTCTGGGTGTCAACGTCATGAGTCAACTTGTTTCCATTCCAAATTAATCATAGATTTATTTGCAATGTGTATACAACGCGATATCTTAATTCTTGATACATGTTTTTTTTATTTCTTTCATTTCGTTATGCTGATTCATCTTACAAAATTCTTGATATATGCACAAAGCCATCTATTGAACATAAACAAAAACATCAATTGTTTACAACTTATTTGCAAACGAAGTTTGCTCGCAGTTTCATCCAAATAACACTTAATGTAATGATCCTTGTAAATATAGTTAAACATCTCCAGTCACACCATTCAATTAGTAATATGTACAAATTCAGTTTACTTATTGACAATTTCAATTTATACCATATAAGTACAACCTCTGTTGATAATACTCGCGATTCCTAATATTATAGGAAAGTGCCAAAATGGCTGTCAAATCAATCAAAATGTCAATGACAGCTGTACTTATAAAACAACAAACATTTCAAGTATTTTTCATGAAACAGATTTATATTATGATGAATTTTATGCAATGATTCATGTATATGTAAACACGTTTAATGTTGAGACAATAAACAACCTGATTATTTATTAAAAACATTAAAAGATACTAAATACATCTACCATGTAACCAATTATAATATTTGAGCATCAATTAATAACAATTGATAATATATATTAAATACTGTTCTTATAATTTCATTGTATTTTGGTGAATTTTCTTTACTGAATTTTCGGCTTTGTTAGATATTAAAAAAGAAAAGTTCTCCTTAGAATAAAATGAAGATGAAATATGCTTTCATTACTAATAGAAATTTGATACATAATTGAAATCGTAAACTCAATATTGTATTTATTATTTGTATAGTGAAGCAGACTATATATAAAAAAACTAGTATAAAAGCACATCCTGTTATCTTCAATAAGCCCAAGCCGCACCCTTATGTATCGTATATCGTGAGAAAAGAAAACAAAGATGATTGTTCTTATAAAAGAAAAAAACAATAATTTAACGAAATAATTTTAGAATATTAATATTTGAATATTATTGTTATAACTAATTGTGTGCTTTTTTCAGTGATTATTTATTTAAACTCTTGCTGATTGGTGATTCCGGTGTAGGAAAATCGTGTCTACTGCTCAGATTTGCTGTAAGTATAAAAGTTTAATACTGTTCAAATAAGCAATCAAATAATAATATAAAAATATTTGTATGTTCAGTCAGTGGAGCTGGTTTGATTTTATTATATTATATTTACATAATAATTCATCCCAAATTTATTCAAATACTCGTAACTGTTAAACCAATACTCTATACATGTGTAAATATTTACTTTATTTTAGTTTAAAAATGTGTTTATCTTTTTGTTATATTTTATTTATATGGCGCATTAATTGTAGACCTGTAAAGTTCAGGTTAATAGCTTAAGTCAATCAAGTATTTCTGACCCTAAAATAGAATCAAATTGCACTTGACCCATTTTAATTTGATTAAATTGTACTAAATTTATAGTGCTTTAGTTATCAATGTTATTATAGACCTATTCATGAAACGCCCGTTTTTGTATAATTTATTAAATAATGAAATATATTAATATTTTTGTTTTTTTATCTTTGTAGGATGACACTTACACGGAAAGTTATATCAGTACTATTGGAGTGGATTTTGTAAGTATTACGGAATAATTTCTGATTGAAAAATTAATTAAATTTGTTCTGTATTTTAGAAAATCAGAACGATTGATTTAGATGGTAAAACAATCAAATTGCAAATTGTAAGTATAGTCAAGTACATAGGTTGGTGCTTTCGGGAGTCGCAATGTGATGGTCATTTTTGTAGTGGGACACCGCAGGGCAGGAAAGGTTTAGGACCATCACTTCGAGCTACTACCGCGGCGCACACGGCATCATTGTAGTGTACGATTGCACGGACCAGGATTCCTTCAACAACGTGAAACAGTGGCTGGAGGAAATCGACCGTTACGCTTGTGATAATGTCAACAAACTGCTCGTCGGCAACAAGAGCGACCTCACGACCAAGAAAGTAGTCGATTACGCAACGGCTAAGGTACGACAACGACGAACTACTAACATCCATATTGGTATTAAATATTGCTGTACTTTTTCAGGAATACGCCGATCAGTTGGCCATACCATTCTTGGAGACTTCGGCGAAGAACGCGTCGAACGTAGAGCAGGCCTTTATGACCATGGCGGCGGAGATCAAGAACCGCGTGGGGCCACCGTCGTCGGCCGCAGATCAGGCCAGCAAGGTCAAGATCGATCAGGGACGTCCCATCGAGTCCACCAAGTCCGGCTGCTGCTGAAGAAAAACCACCGTCTCCGCCACCGCCCACTCTCCTCCCCCTCTTTTGAACCAAGTTACATTTTCTCAAAAAAGGTACTGCACGGATTTAAAATAATTGCACCCAAAAACAAACAAGAGAATTACAATGATTAACATCCCGAGGAGTATCTTAAGTTTCTTTATTTTATGTGTCTGTGTCGTAATTAGTTGTTGCTAAAACTAAACTTAAAGAAGAAAATGAACAAAGTTTAACTAATAAAATCGTATTTCTAAACCAAAACCTTGAGACTGAATCAAAACAACGCTGCGCTCACAGCATAATAGAACTTTAAAACAACCAACAAAACCTGTTCATTCATTATGCATGGAGCTCACCCTGCTTTGATTCATTTTATATTAGAACCATATCATTTTATCAATTGCAAGAGCAGAACTTCTTTTTGTTAACTGGTAAAAAAAAAGTTCATTTCCAATAAATTTAGATATACCTATGTCATGAAATAGTTTTTTTTATACAAATAATAATTACGAGCAATATAATTTTACGATTAATTATAAACTTTTTTTCTTTATTTGTTGTAGGTGTATGGTGCAGCTCACGGCATGGACATTATTTTATACCTACATCTAGGACGGCTACCATAATTATATATCTAATAATAATATAAATATATATAGTAAACAAATCTTACTATATATATATATATATAAACATATATACGTTTTGAAAATCATCGATAATTCGTTGCATTCGAAGTTTCCTTCACATTCAGCGTTGCTCCAATTTTTATTTTGCAAATGTTACTTTTGGGCTTCTACTCTCTCCCTTAATTTTAGAAGAAACACAACCAAACGGGATGAAGGAATTTTAAAAGGAAAACAGCAACAATTTACTTTATAATACGTAGCCTAATTATTAAACAATATATTTCTTTACTGATTTCTCTTAATTAATATATTCTCTTTTAATTTGTTCGTTTCTCAATAGCCAATACTAATAATAAAAAAAAATATTTATTTTAAATTAATATGTATAAATGGAAGAAAATATGTGTTTTTTTTTTGTTTATCGTCGTTATTACAAAGAAATTTGAGAACTATAATAAGGTGTAAGTATAAAGAGATAGAACGTTGCTTTAGTATAAACGAAATAGATTCATTCGTTTTTCTTCTTTTAACATTTAAATTCGATTAGTCTTTTTATGTTACCGTTTTTTTTTAGTTGGTGAAGCGAAATTCGTCGATTGATTTGATTATAAGAAGCTTTCGTTGTGTAAAAGAAGACAAGAATATTTTGTGGTATTATGTGATTCATTCTTATATTGATAACTTTTTTTGTTTGTTTATGATAGAGTAATTTAGATGATAATTATATAGAATAGGGTTGGGATTTTTACAACATTGTAATATTGAATCAATTGGAAGAACTTTGTTGTTTTAATACTGAATAAATTCCAATTTTGATTCAACTTCAGAACATCTTGATTGACTGAGTCAAACATTTATTTTCAAGTTTGTTATTACTCCCAACTCAAATTTCTCTGAAATTAATATTTCTTTATAAATTTTACTTAAGGTGCATAAGTTTATTTTCTCTTTTTTTATGTAGTACATATATTTGTATGACTTATAAAATTTATTATTATTAAAAGAATATCGGATTACAAAATGACCAATGATAATTTTTTTAATTTCTGTTGCAAATAAGATTCTTGTTCTTTATTTTCTTAGAAAAAAAGAAGTTTGTTATAGAAATAAACTTAACCGGAAGAGTGGGAGAAAACTTCATTAGAATTTTTTTGAATTCTGATATTGACGTTTTTCTAACCTCAAAGTAAAGGGGTTCTAAATATAAGTTTGTTTATGTTTTATAATATATTTTAAAAATTGACCGCAATGTCTGATGCTTGGGAGCAAATCCAGGCGATTAAAAACAAGAGGCAGAGTTTACGTGAAAAATTGGAAAAGCGAAAAAAGGAGCGACAAGATATTTTGGGGTCGAATTTGGGTGCCAGTTCATCTTCTCCTATACAAAGTACTGCAGATACGAGTAGCCAAATTGCAGTTAAAGAAGAATGCAAACCAGATGAGTTAAATGATGAGGATCTTATACGAGTGGACCCTGAGCTGGAAAGAGGCCTCTTGAAGAAGCTGAATGAAGTCACACTAAAAATACCAATTTCATCAGATGTTTTACTTGGGATGTTGCTCCAAGATGACTCTAATATTTCACATAAATCAATTTGTAATTTACTGCAGAAGTTTACCACACAAAAGTTGATTAATGTTAAAGAGGTGGTTAAAGATGGTAAGAATATTTTAGATGTTATATTTGTAGAACATACAAAACTCAATGCAATGGTGGAAGATAATGAGTTGTTAGAAGTAAAGGATGAATCTTTGAAGAGAAAAAGAGATGAAAGTCCTGAAAAGAAGGTTATAGAAGAGGAGGATAAGCGTAAAAAAGATAAGAAGGATCCGAAAGCAACAGATATATTGGTTTGTATATAATATGATGCTTTAATTGTATATTATAATAATTGAAATTATTTTTAGTCACTTTTATCTATGCCTTCCACAAAAGAAAAGGAGAGCAAGAAATTGGGAGAGGAAATATTGGATCTTTTAAGTAAACCAACAGCGAAAGAGCGGTCTTTAGCGGAGAGATTCAGATCGCAGGGTGGAGCACAAGTCATGGAATTTTGTCCTCACGGAACGAAGGCTGAGTGCCATAGGAACGCTGGAACAGCGCACTGCAAGAAGTTACATTTCAAGAAAATAATACAAAAGCATACGGATGAGGCGCTGGGCGATTGCTCCTTTTTAAATACGTGCTTCCATATGGATACTTGTAAATATGTCCATTACGAGGTTGATAGGTCGGGACAGGCGAGGGATGCTGTTCAAATGGCGCAGAACCGACCAGCGCCTTGTTCAGAGAGCACCACTTTATATCCACCTCAGTGGGTGCAATGCGACCTAAGATACTTGGACATGACAGCGTTAGGAAAGTTCGCCGTGATAATGGCAGATCCTCCTTGGGATATACACATGGAACTTCCGTACGGTACAATGTCTGACGATGAAATGAGGCAACTGGGCATCCCGCAACTGCAAGACGAAGGTCTGATCTTCCTCTGGGTCACCGGTAGAGCCATGGAACTTGGAAGGGAGTGCCTGAAACTGTGGGGCTACGAGAGGGTGGATGAAATTATTTGGGTGAAAACGAATCAGCTGCAGCGAATCATTCGAACAGGAAGGACGGGGCACTGGTTAAATCACGGCAAGGAGCATTGCCTGGTTGGTATGAAGGGCAATCCGCAGAACTTGAACAGAGGCTTAGATTCGGATGTGATAGTGGCCGAGGTGCGAGCCACAAGTCACAAACCAGACGAGATCTACGGAATGATCGAGCGTCTCTCTCCTGGCACACGGAAAATTGAACTATTCGGGAGACCACACAATATCCAACCTAACTGGATAACACTGGGTAACCAAGTCGATGGTATTCGATTGGTCGATCCAGAATTGATTGAGAGCTTTAAAAAGAGGTACCCGGATGGCAACTGCATGGCTCCTCCACCGGACACTTCCCATTAAGTTAAACAGTAGTTATAATTATATTTTTTTTAACAAATTTTGCGAATTGCAAAAATATTCATCTTAATGTGAGCTTCACAGCCCGAAAATAAATGACGTTGAGCGTATTATTTTAAAGAAAATATATTAATTCAAATTAAATCTTCGCATAAAAGATTTAATTAATTCATGTTTTGGAAATAATTGACCATAGTAAATTTTAAATTATAAATGTCGATATTATTTATTTGTATTGATATTTAATATGTACAAATAAATTTGTTATTACTACTAAAGTAAGTTTGAAGAGTAAACAATAACTTAAATAAATTTATTTTAATTATTGCGAAGCTCTATAGTAAGTTATATAACTTGAATATTGCACAAGATATCAGCGTGAATTTGCTTCTTCCAAATTTAAGCGACTGCCAAAAATGGATTTACACTTTCTGAACTTAATACTATTAAAACTCAGAAAAACTTTATACAAAATATGAAAAAAGAAAACTACAAAAAGTTCCAATAAAAATTGTATTAATGTTGTAGTCTCAGTTCCAACATGCAGCTAAAAATTGAAGACGTAAATGTGCTTTTATTTTAGTGTTATGTACCTAATTAAGGTTGCAGTAAAATAACAAATGTTGACGAGTATAGTCTTCTGAGAAGTGTTTTTTTTTGTGTAAATCTATATTACGCAAATGTAGTTGGCGAGTTTTATTTTTCTAGTACGCAAAAACTTTGGATAGGCCAAGGCTATGCCAGTGTTTCAATTTAATAATTTATTTTTTTAAATTCGCAGTTACAGAAACGATCTCTGCGTTGTATTTTAAGAATGCAAATTTTTTGATGTCGTAAAAATAACTATTTGTACATAAGTGGGTTTTAGCCAAATAGGTTTATAGTATAATTAGAATAGAATTATGCAATAAACTTGACTAATTTTTCAACTAAAACTATTACGAATTATTTTTTGTTTTAGAATTCAAGGTCTCTCTCTTTACAATTCACTTGTTTTATGCGTGGAACAAAAATAGTTGACTCTGACAATGCTGTGATAAGAATAATTCTGTAACTTTTCTTTAATCGTTGATATAATCTGTTTCTTATTAAAGTATTGTAAAAGCAGTGTAATTCTAATAAAGATTAGTGTGTGCGAAAAGTTCGTTTCTTAATTTGGACCAGTCTCAATGTTTTATTATTTATTTTGCTGGTTTTCAAGTTTTCGTGAGTTTGTGTGTGTGTGGAAGGGGGCTTTGTTTTGATTCGCGTTTCATCTCGAACCGGATTTCTTTCATATGTAATTCTGCAATAAGGGTTAGAATCGCGTGCGAACCATACCCAGCTGTGGAAATCAGCTGTTTGTAATGACAATTGACAAATATAAGATGGCGTCCGTCTGAATTTAGACAAAGAGTTGTCCGTCGTTTAAACGTATATTTGATTTCAGACATTGTTGATTAGTGCAAATCTTGAACTCATCTGACTCATACCTGTCTAGCTGCAAAATGCTGGACTTGGAGATCGTCCCCGAGCGTTCGTTAGGCTGTGAACAATGGGAGTTAGTCTTAGGTAGGACCGCAGGATATTTATTAGCTGAGCAATAAGTCGCAATATTTAGTGTTGTTTTTTTTTGTGCATTCGCTTGTTTATTGTTGTTATATCACGTTTGATTTTGGCTTTCGATCTTTCGAAATCGACCTTGAGAAATTTCCTAACCAGGGATGTTGTCAATTTATTGCAGGTGATGTATTATATTTCGATTTTTTGTTTCGTTTTCGCAGGGATGCATTTCTCGCAGGCCGTCGCTATAATCCAGTCGCAGGTCGGCAACATCAAAGGCGTCCAAGTGCTTTACAACGATGCGGTGAGTCACGATCTCGATTTTAATTGACGGTAAATGAATGCAAGTTTCATTTCCAGAACCCGCTAGAAGTAGACCTAATAATCAACTTGCCGCAGGATGGCATTAGGCTCTTTTTTGACCCAGTTGTGCAGAGGCTGAAGATCATAGAGATATGTAATATGAAGATGGTCAAGTTAAAATATTGGTGTGTAAATTGTATTCACATACAATTTATGATTTGTTTAACTGTTGTTGATATTTCAGTGGATTGGCGTTTAATTCTCCCGAAGTTCTGCCTTCAATTGAACAGATAGAGCACTCTTTTGGGGCGACCCATCCTGGAGTCTATGATTCTGAGAAACAATTGTTTGTGCTAAATTTTCGTGGGCTTTCCTTCTATTTCCCAGTGGAATCCAGATTCCAAACTAGTAGCACCCACAATCTCGGTAATCATTCGTCGCCTGGAGTCGCCTTCAATTTGTTAAATTGTTCGGATTTCAGGTTCCTTGCATTTTCCTCCAGGTTCATCTCCGTTAGTATCTCGCATGGCGATTTACAGCGGAGCCAGTGTGGAGATGTCGAGTGCGCCCGAGCTTCCGCTCTCCTGCTACCACGGTCAGATGTATTTGAAAAAGGCGGAGGTGATTCGCGGAGAAAGTTATACTAAAGGTATTAAGTTGAGCCTGCTGGTCGGTGCCAACACCCGCAGAATAGACTCTTCGAAGATGCAGATTGAGCGCGAAGTTATGCTTGGGAACTCCGCACAAGACGTAGCCTCCAATTTGGGTGCGCCCTGTAAGGTGTTCTATAAAAGCGAGGATAAAATGCGGATCCACAGTCCGAACGCCCATAGGAGGGTGGCCGCCTGTCGCAGCGACTACTTTTTCAATTACTTCACACTCGGATTGGTATGTTTCTAAATCACAACAGATTATTTTTACCATGATAATACTTTCTTTAGGACATTCTTTTTGATGCACGCACCCACTTGGTGAAGAAGCTGGTGCTGCACACCAATTACCCAGGTCATTATAATTTTAATATGTACCAAAGATGCGAGTTCAGCGTAGTGCTGGAAAGCATGGACGTAACAGCCTACTGCCGTTGGGACGATCTCTGCAAAAAGTTGACTCCCAGTGAACGACCGGTCGTGCTCAACAGGGCCAGTTCGACAAACACTACCAACCCGTTCGGTAGTACCTTCTGCTATGGTTACCAAGACATCATATTTGAAGTGAGTATTATTCAAAACCTGACTTAACAATATTAACCTATTCTCTAAGGTGATGCCGAACAACTACATAGCTTCGTTAAGTATTTATGGAGACGGAAAGCCGTGCGAGGGCGAGAATGACCTTGCGTGACAGAGGCTATCTGCCACTTACCTTATCCTCGCTAACAGGTACTGGCAACCATAAACATAAAATGTCTGCAAAAAAAAAATACAAAAAAAGGGATAAAAAGCTTACGGTAAACTATAAAAAGAAGTTTAATAATTCATACTAAACAAAAAAAAATAACTAAAATGGAAACTTCTCAGCCAATTTTATATGAATGGATTTATGCTACCCATGCAGATGAAGTTGATAGCAGAAAAGAGATAGATAAATAATAATCATGGATCAGGGTGTGTTGTAATGTGATGTTATGAACGACTCAAAAAGCGCCGTTTAAACCAAGTTTTCTTCTTCAGCGACGACGACATCCCGTGTCGCTTTTATGTTATAAGTTATGTGATATGTATTACCCAGAGTGCATCCAGACCACGACGATATTGTATACTGTAATTGGGGTAGCATCTATCTGTATCATTTTCTTCGTCGAATAGGGAAATTACAAAAACTGCTATCACAGACCACAGATGAAAATGTAATAGATAAAAGGAAACTTACTATTTTTGTGGTTTTACTACATACAATTATTATTCTGGCCGGAAAATCCGCAAAGTATCAAATAAACAAACATGTAAGCGGAAGCATTCGGTTTTACTTGTAACAGTAATATTATATTATACATAATATGTATTCGTATAATAAGTGTGCTACTGTGCACCAAATATTGCGTAATCGTATGTTACCAAAAAAAAAAAACAATTAACATTTTCATTTATTTAGACGATACAAATTAGAAAAAGAGAATTTGAACATGAAATCTTGAGATCTGCGTTTATTGAGTTAGAGTTTGCATTAATTGCGAATTACGCCAACGTTTAAATATTTACTTAATATTTCGAGATAAAAAAAAACTGCCATATTTTCATTATTGTTGAAATTTTAGTGTTATGAAATGAAGGAAAGTGTAAGCAATTTCATTCAAATGTGTTTAGAGGGTGCTTCGTTAATTAAAAAAAAAATTACAAATTAATTTTAAAAGAAAATGACAAAAAAAAGTTAAAATAATGAAAAATCAAAAGAACTGGATGGATTGATTTTCGTTTACGTGATTAGGTTTTACTTTTATTACTAATTTTAATTAAATTTTCTACGAGTTAAACACACTTAATTCCTCTAGTATTTCGGTTAGGCATCATTTGCGAGCCATTGTTTATTGTAAATATCTTTTATTAAGTTTCTTTTTTGATATTAGATATGACCAAGGTTTAGTTTTTTGTTCGCTGTGTTTTTCTCGTTTCTTGTGTTTATTTAGTTTTCGTTTCATTTTAATTTAGATCTCATCGATTTAATTCTGTATATATAAATATTATACGTGCAAATAAATACATAAGCTAATTAAAGTTATACAAAGGATGGATTTTTAGGACGCGCGTGCGGAAAATTTAAAAATATATATTTTTTTAATTATAATTTTAACATTGTGATTCAGACTTCAGAAATAAATAAATTATTAAAGTCGAATGCCACACCATTATTAATTCCATTCTAGTAGAATCTCAGAATTAATAATTAGAAATTGTGTTCTTCCCTCAACCCATCTACCAAGTTCTATTCTTCGCCTAAAGACTAAGACTGAATTATATTAAAAATAAAAAAAAAGGTGAAAGGAAATGAGTTTTGACTACGTTTTTTTTTATCCAAGTTTTATGGTCCACCCAAATATTTAAGTGCCGAAGAGGGTTCCGTTTAAGTGTTATTAGGATAGTCATATTCTTGGAAGTATTTCTCAAGCTATTCGAAATAATCACGTACAAGTATCCACTTGTATATTTGATGGATACGTAACAGATGCGTTTTAATAATTCAATGTATTCGTAAATAATATACATATTAATTATACAATATTTAAATAGATGATATAGAAGAAAAATATATTTAATAAAAATATACAGAAATTTAGTCAACTACTAAGTATCATTTGTCATCTAGAAAGTTGTTAAGTTCGGTGTCGTCCATGTCGAGTTGAATTTCCTCAAGCAAAGCGCTTGGCTGAGCTTTTACAGCTTCGATTTCTGCAACGATATCAAATTTTAGAGAATGTTTACAGTTTGTAATTTGTGTTGAATTCACTTGGTATCGCCCCTAATATCTTATAGGTTTCTAAATCATTTTTGAAAGCTTCCTGAAACACCTGCTGCCTCTCTTGCAACGTGCGTTTCTTTTTATGCTCTATTTCCTCGACGCGCTGAGAGTGCTTCTGGGCTAAATCGAGACGACACGTCTCCAAATTTGCTGAAAATATGAAACAATTAAGCATTTTCTTCCTAAATAATAGTACTTAATTAAAAACCTATTCGTTTCTCCTGATATAGTGCCAATTGGTACCGATGCTCGTTCTTCATACGTTGCAGTTCTACTTCTTCTATCACGTCCTCAAAGTTCACAAGGGCTTTCTCCACGTCTTCGAAAAGTTGATGAAGTTCGGAGATCTGGCGGGCGCACTGCTCGACGGTATCCTTCAAGCAAGGAGTAGCTCCAATGAATTGGTTAATCTTAGTGATACACGCGTTTTTATTGGTGATGGTCCTATGTGTTTCGGAAATGATTTCGGCCAGTTGCTCCGCCCTCTCAGCATTCTCCTCGTTATTCCTGTGTAGATCCTCCCATTCCTGCTGGAAGTGCTGCAGAATCTGAGTTCCCGCATCGCAATCAACGCAACTACCGTCTACAGCATTTACTGTATTTCCGGTATGCGTTTTGGCATTCAGAAAGTCTTTTATGTTGTTGAACATTTCCATTTTATTTTGTATCACAGCGAGTTAGGTTAAGTTCAGACACATCACAACAACATCATATGATTTCTACGTTGTTTATCCACTTAGTTGAACCTTGAATCGCCAAGCTGCGCGCAGTATTTACATATAGGAAACTATTTGCTTAGTGAAATTACTGTTTGCTTACCAGATCGAATAGAACTTCTACTGACGACTTGCATAACGTAACATGTTATTAATATTATATATAATATTTACTTTTTAAACTTGACTCATTGAATATTAATTAATCCATAAAAATATATGTATAAACGGTTGCCTACAATGAAAATTATTATTTCCGTTTCGATCGCTATTTTGCACCTGAAATGAATTTTCTAACACAACTTATGCAGTGAAGCTGGGAACCATACTTTGTCGAAAAGTGGCACCGGGGCCACAGTTTACCCAGCTTTAGTACTTGTTCATTCATTAAGTTTGATTATCGAAAGTTAATAAATATAAAATATTGATTAGTCGGCACTAATTTTAAGTTTTTATTATACATCAATAATGAGCATTTTTTAATTATTTAATGTTATGAACAATGAACTAATTTTCATTTATTACAATTATTAAATAATCTAATAAAATCATAATTAAAGTAAAATATTATGTTTTAATTATTGTCGAAAATGTCATTTTTCATTTATCATTTTGGTTCTTCTATTTTTCTTAAGCATTTTTTTTTGTATACTTCTATAGGTTTTAATTACCCCAATCGATAGTTCTTCCAGAAGCTATAACTTTAGCTTTTATATTTTGACCAGTGGCGTAACTATAGGAGTTATAGGGGTCACAAATTCAAATTTGACTTGGTTTCAGAGAACATAATATATTTTAGTTTGCAAAAAATAATAGAATTAATTTTAAATATATTTTATTTTTATATTTTTTATTAAAAGAAAGTTAGGAACACGAATAATATTTTGAAAAAAAATTGAAGTTCCGCCACTGCTTTCACAATCCCTTTTGTGTGCATAATTAATGTACGACAACTTTAACTTTTGGTATATCGATTGTGTTCAAGATCATATAACTTTGTAAATTTTAAAGTTGATTATTTAATTAATGTAATCGAAAAACATTGTCTTTTCTCTTGTAAAGTGATAAATAAATCTAAAACTTTCTAGACAAGCCAGAAATATTTGAATGATGCTTTCTAGTATAGTAATTTTTATCGTTATTTTATCGTATTATTTTTTGAAGTAAAGCGTCAAATACTTGACATTTTCAGAAATCTATAAAAAAAACAAACAAGTATTTGAGTGTAATCTAATTATTTCGCCAGGCTTTTTTGAAATCTATGAGGAAGTTGTGTTTTATTCAAAATTCCGCAATTTGGATGAGCGATAGGTGAGAGAAATAGTTTTTGTTTGTTTTCGAATGTGTTTCCATCTATGTGTAATCGTATAAAGTAGGTTGTGATAGATATAAAACAATGGCGCGAGTATGAGCAGTAATTCAATTTTAAATGAACATCTTATGGTTAGAGAACGGCTGCAGGAGGCCTACAGGAAGATAATATTTATCTCTGACCATGATTTCGCTCAAGACCCCGTCTACAAGAAAGCCAATCAGGTGATACCGCTCCTTTCCATACATTTTCCTGTTTTAAATGTGTCACTCTGGCAGGTTTTGTATGCTAGAATAAAAAAATTGGAAGAGAATCCGGAAGTGGAGCGGGTGCGAAACGTTAGGGATGTGATACCGAGCAGCAATCTAGCAAGATATGGGCCGTACGCGTACGATGAGGTACGGGAAAGGGCGTACACACCAAGTTGGTGGGAGCCCCTGAGCTCGTCTTCCACAATCTGCTACCATGTGCCTCAGCAACCCGCAGCAACCGTCGTCGAATCGTGGACGACGCCAGAGGTTGAGCAGATTTTTAGGCACACCATCTACGCCGGTTCTTTGAATTTCAACATTTACGAGGCTGAACTAGAACATCTTGATAAGATCTCTGTCATCGAGGATATGCCCTTACCGTCGCTCGTCTCAGCATGTTGTGGCGGCGAATTCCGCAAATTTTACAATTACAATCCGGTAATTGAGCAACTCTTCGAGCGAACGACTACTAAACAGCTCAGAAATGCGAAGCATCCGGAAGCGGAAAATTACTTGCCCTATTATTTTAACGTCAAGGAGTACCAGGATGTATTACTTAGGAAGAAAATTCTAGCAGGTTTCAAAACATGATTTCATACAACCTAAACCAGTTTTTTTAACTTCTTCTATAAACAGACATTCCTAATACTTAATACAAAAATATATTAGAATCGTAGAATCTTAAAGTTATATGACATGGTGAAAAATGTAGAAGAGACTCATGTTTGTGTTGTAGACATCGTTAAGGAGCTGTGGAATCGACCCAAGTTAGAGAATTATGATAAAGCGCTGAAGGTGTACAAGACATCGTTAGAGAACGTCTTCGTGGAGGAAGACAATTTTAAGTATGTGAATTGCCTGCGTTCGAACGATACGGAGAAAAATTTACAGGTAATTAATGAAATGGTAACAAAAAAAAACATTAGTTAGCTTATGAGGTATTGATAAAAGACAAACGGACGTTTAGAATTTGGTCGATTCGATTGTCAGTTTGAACGAAAAGTTACCAAAAATCGAAGCGAAAATCGTGCAGATCCAGCCGGAAGCGATGATGGTTCCTCCCGTGCGCAGGCTCTACTCGGATGTTGTGCAGGGAAACAAATCGCCAACGAAGCAGGAGGCGGTCGCATCTCCGACGAAGCAAGATAACAATGAGCAATTGAAGACCGTTGAAACTTTGATCAATATTCCGGAGATGGACGTGAAAATGAATTGCAATCTTGAGGGATCCGAGGCGATTGCTCCTTCTCCAACGACGTCCTATTCAGAGGTGCTGAATACTTCAACGACAATACAAGATAGCAGTTCCTTGTTCCTGCATGATTCAGAAGATTATGATAACGAGATCAGAAGCAGCAACGGTTGCAATCCTCTGCAAGTTGTATCCAACACGGTTTATAATACCAATTACCGTTTGAATTACGGCAATCCTTACAGCAACAGCACACCCGTGCCTACAACACGTCCACCAACTCTGACTACTTGTCCTCAATGGTTTTTGCCGGCAACGTACAGATCGCAAAATATTTGCGGATATGGTAATTTCTTGGGGCAGCTACTGCTACCGCAAATGCCCACGAAACACAAATGGACTAACTTCACCAGGCCGACTACGCCGCAAACCATATTCCAAAATGTAGGCCAAAATTGGAATCTGCAGAGCTTGTATCAAACGGCTCAAACATCCCAACAACCGGTTCCGAATTGTTCCAGTTTCGAGCCCCCAAAAGCTAAAACGAAGAAGACGGCACCATCGCCGGCAACGACAAAATTTGTCAAAACGAAACCGGATGCGAACAAGACAATTTTCATCAAAAAACCATCCGTTCCGGGATCTGCAACCGCCGCATACAAGAAGCAGGATTATAAGTTAATGACTCGACAATCGGAAGTCGTGCAAGAACATGAGATTCCGGTATCTTGCAGCGCATCCGATGATTTAGAGAAGATCGCTCTAAGGGAATACCAGTCATCCTCCAATGATATGTTCTTCACGGAGATCGAGCGTCAAGCTAAAGAGCAGTACGATGGCAATCCGGAAAACTCATGCTGCCCCCCGACTAAATCATGTCTCTGTCTCGGGGGGCGTCTCTTACCGTACTGCAGCCAGCATCACATGCCTCTCGACCGCCCCCAAATCACAACCGCTGCATTCCATCCGGCGCGTCTACCGCAAATGTATCTGCTTTATAATACATGCTACATTTGTTTATTTTAATAGATACTGTTTTAACATTTGACTTTTGTTAAAATGATTATTTATAGGGATATATTTAAGATGAGAACTAAAAATGATAATATAATAAATTTATTCATAACTCGAATATATTTTGTTTAACACGCATTATTTTCAACATTTTAAAATAATTCACAAACGAAGATATTAGATGTTATTGAATTTTTATTAAATATATTTGCATCAATTGATTTCGTCTCCCCTTAAATTCTGAATACGCTACAGATAATACAGGGCCGTAGCTAAAGTATTTAGCATTTAGGTAAATTTTGAAACTTTTTTCTTTAATATAACTTTTGTATGTGAAAATTGTAGTAATTTTTGAGTTTCGGCACTTCTTCATCTTGACGCAAATTCCCCCCGGCCCCTACCTTTCCATGGTCCTAGAATCGTAATAATATCATATTATTGCATCGTTCTATACAACGGATACGATTTCCACAAATTTATATTAGGAAATATTGTTTTCTTATAAATCTTTTTTTATCAAATTTTATGTAATCTACATATATGTTAGAAAGATATTTATCAAACAGGACATTCAACTTTAAACCTTATTATTCCTCTCATTTATATAATTGATTGAACACTTGTGACTAACTTAAAGTATGAATGCCTATTTTTAGATCACTTTGCGCTGCTGTATGAATCAGTTGTTGAGATTCTATTGTAAAAAGTGACCGTGTGTAATGTTATCTCGCTACATTTGTCATGTAACTTTAAAGAATCCGTTATAAAACATATATTTGTTAAACTTCCTTACAAAATTATATATATATTATATATAAAACAGTGTTTCCAAACCGGCATTCTTCAAAAAAATATTATTAAATATTGAAAAAAAAATCCAGTTAGTACAGTTATATTTCATTATTTATATTCTATTTTTACTTCAGTTGTAAACATACATTTTACCCGGTAAATGTGCACATTATACTTTAACATATATAATAGCCGCACAAATGTTCCTCATTTCGATACTCCAAATATAATATATTCCGAATTATGTCTACGCTACAAATAATTATATTGTATTACGCTCATACAAATTAATTAATATTACGATTGAGTGCCGCATGTATTATATTACCTATGCGTTAGTTTATTGTTACGTGCAGTCTGATATTAATCCAGGATTTCAAATTCCAGGTATATATATAAAAAATTTAGTCCTTCATATATTTTGTGAAGATTTAGATTTATACATCTTTACCAATATTATCAAGAACTAGAGTTTTTTTCTATAATATAATTAGTGAATGATAAAAACTTTTTTAACTTGATAATTTCGTATATAATATAATATTTTCTTGCTGAAGCTTGAAATTACAAAAAAAAGTTTTATGTAATATAATTTTGTGTCTATACATTTTAGATATATCTTTGGTAATTAGAAAAAATGTAATTTTTATTTGCAAATGAAATTCGACCGAATAACAATTATTTTTGGTGGTACATTGTCGGTTTGGAAATAGCACATGACCCAAGAATTAATTACTTCATTAAAATTTTGATTGAAATAATAAAAATTAAAAAGTTTACTACTAGCATCCCGTTCCCCGTCCCACGCTCGCAACCGGCCGTTCCCCAACCTAAAAACCCCACCCCCCAACCCCGCCGCTCGCGCTACAATATACATATATTTTATATGCTAATATAAGTTTAATTAAAAATTAAATTGTGTCAATAATAAAACGAATTTCCGTAATTGAATAGTAAAATATTTGAAAACACAATAAAACATAAAACGAACACACAGTTACGAATTAATAATTAAAAACGGAAATGAAATTACATTTATATTCATATATTTATTATTATTATTATTATCGGTGCGCATTCATTATGTAGACATAATAATTAAAAAAAAAAATGCTTATAGAAATATATAAACTAAAAAATGCTGTTTCTTTTTTACAGTTTAACTACTTTAATCTCTCTTTGATGTAATCCGTTTTGGCCTGTCTTTCTCACTCTCGCATTATTTTATTCTCTCTTTCACATGGATTTGTATGTTTTGAGGAAGCCTGAGGAGCAGTCTGGAGTGGCAAAAAGGGACAGAAATCGATTGAGGATTTTCGACTGGCTCCCTGTGAACTGTCTCAAACTTGCTTCCTTCAATTCCCAGGAGTTCAAGGACTCGTCCATCAAAATCCTGAAATTCTAAATCGATCTCCTTGGAAACGGGATTTTGTTATAATCCCCGCAATCTGTCGTCCTGGTAACGCCTTAAATTAAAAGTTTTCTTTGCTCTTGTTGCAATCTCGAGTTACTTTTAGCAATTATTGTAAAATTCTCAAATCGTTTGTTGCGACATATTTGTAAGCTTCAGTATGTTTGAAGGTAGGTGGTCTTCATTCGAATATCTCGATGCATCGAGTTGAGTAGCGCCTAGCAACTGTTGTTACTCGTCAACAACTTTAATGGAAGGCGTCATGTGATGAAAGAGGGAATCATTCCATTCCGCTCTATTCCAGCACGAATCGATAAAGTTTCAAACAAGCTTCTGTAGTGTGCAGCGAGCGAGAGGAACGAAATCTTGTTCTTACTTACTACATATTACAACTTACATCGCCGTAACGTTGAGTTTCCTCCGCGCACCGCACGCAGTAATTGAAAAGCAATAATTCTCAGCGAAATATACTTCCAGTAAAACTTATGCATTTAAGCTGTTTTCTATTTATATCGTGAAGCTAAAAGAAATAAAAGACAAAACTTGAAGGTCTACGTCCTAATTACATGCTAAACGAAGAAAAAGAACGCTAATGATGCGAAGGTTAAGTAGTGCTGAGCGAATGGAAATAGATTAAGTTAGAGCTATTAGCAGCGAGAGGAAAGTTTCAAATGAAAACGAGATTAACAAAAAAAAACATTAATTTAGATTCTAAGTCGGTATTAATTAAGTGGGAAAGTAGCAGTTGCGTTTCCGTTGCAGACATGGAAGGGAGTCAGGTCATTGCTCTTTAACCTGACTTACGACTTAAGTTACTAGTCAAAAACTGCCCGGTTTTTATGATCGTAAATCTTATATCTCGTGATTCTTGATACTTCTATAAACTTTAAACACGTTATCTCCGATTTCATTTTATCTTGACCTTTTTTCCCCCATCGATTCTAAGTTGTTGTTTTTTTCCTTCTCAGACATTTTTTGAACGTACAAATTGATAATTTTTAATCTCATCGATTACGTAATCTTTGGATAAATATAATCTGTTTTTTTTTTCTTTCTTTCTATACGAACGGTGAAAGTTGGATTATGTTTCAGTTTGACATTTTAAAATAATCAAACGTCACGTATCTAATAATCAAATTGACATTTACGAAACACGTAATCGCAAATGGGGAGATGAATAAAATAAATCGCGTTATGAAATCAATGTGAATATTTTCTAATTCAAATTTATTCAATCAAATTAAAAGTTAGGTTTTTAATGAGAATTTAATACATTTATTTTTTTATTCTTTCCAATTATTTACGGAAAATTGAGAAGGGAGAAATTATAAATCATTGTAAATTATTAATAGATCTTTGTTAGCCCAAGTATATATAAATTGGCACACCGAACAAAATTCGTTTCTAGAGACAGTTCGAAAACCGTAACTAATACTAAAAAGGTGTATTTTTGTTTGATTTCTATTCGAGAACCGAAATTCCTTTCTATGTATTTTTATCCATCTAGTTTATTAAATGCCATGACTTTTTTTTTAAACAAAGCAGATTCAAATTCTGTTTTATCCGGTTACCAATAACTAAACTACACATTTATCAATAGTAGTTGCAAAAAAACTCTGAATTACCATTTTTATTTAAAATATTTATTTTTTTAAATTTATATAATCACAAGTAAACTATAATCTATAATAACCTGATTTTTGTATTTATAAAACATTAGAATAATTAAAATTATCCTTAAAAAGTTGAGGTTAAAAAACCGGTTTCGTAGAAAAGTTAATATTCGAAAACCGGTTTAAAAAAAAACCTAATGTGTATAAACCATTATATTTTTATTTATTGTAAGTTTCTTTATTATATTTAGGATGAATTTTGCAAAAAGTAAATGCCATAATTAAAGCTTTATCTATGTTATATGCAAATATTCCTATCTCGCAAATTTAATAATAATTAATTAGTTAGAAAATATAGAATTTTGTATTAGATTACAAAAGTTATAATGATATTTTCAGGCGGAAATACTGCGGTCATTAGGCTTTGTAATTTTCCAATATAAATCATGCCATATATCATGACCAAATTATTCGTGGTTTAACTAGTAACCAAATTTCCGGTTTCGAATTTGCGGTATATAATGGATTCCAATGTTGTTTTATGTAATCATGTTTGATGACAATTGGAACAAAAGCGTGGAATATTATGACGTTAGGTATATGGAATGTCAAAAATAAGGAAGGAAAATGTTTTTTGGCAAATGAACGTTTCACGTTGATGCGGACGAAACGGGAATTGAAAGTAATATTTATAAATAGTGTCAAGGTTTTCCAATTTAGTAAGCAGCGATAAGTGCGGTTAATATAATAAAAGAGTTAGTTATAGAGCGGTGAAAAAAGTGAGGGCCTCGTGTGTGGTGTGTATTTTTAGCCCATCGCTTGCTGGTATTTGCATGAACCGACCATAATAACAGAACACCGTCTGGATGTTTTGTCCTTTTTGAAGAGGCCGGCGGAAGAGGGGGGGGGGGGGCAGAACGAGCGAACATCAAAACTTGTTTCTATGTCCTCGTTCATGTGGTAATGCTCTCTCTAACTAAATTATGGGTCTTGGCATGCTTACGTCTCGGCGGGGGAGGCGGGGTGAGACGTGGGGGGTTTGGTTAGAATTACGATCTCTTTGTCTTTGTTTCACTCTCATTCGGTCACTCTCTCTGGTGCACGCGGTTTTATGTGCGCAACGCCTCATCACGAATGGTGTTTGGGTGGGGGCGCGAGGAGGACGGACGGAGATGCTATGTAGCATCATGTATAGCCAGCACAGCAATGTCGTCAATGCTATTATAGCTTCGTTCGCTATATACGAAACGGCGTAGCTGCTGCCAGAGGAGCATCGATCCAAGGCTAAACGCGGCCGGCACCGCTCCAACAGACTCAACCGCCCGTCCGCCTCCTTCCAACCCGCAACGCTATTAACCGGTAACCCCCGGACCCCGAACCCTGTCACAAGCCTGATTCTATCTCGCTCCCATGCTTGCCTTTCGAGATACTACTATATATTTTTACTAGAGGCAAATCTGACTACCGAGGCCATTATCTTTCTCGCTCCGTCTATCGTCTACGCGATCTTTCCTTCCTTCTTTCGAGCGCGCACTACCACCGTCAAACCTTTCAATTGCGTTACTTTGAATCCGATCCTGTTTTGTAAGCTCTTTATGGCTCGTAAAAACAAAATTGAGAATGCATGTGATCGTGCATAGGATGAAGCGGGACAGAATTGTTCCGATAATCTCTAGATAGCGTTTCCGCTCTCTAGCACATACAATAAAGGAAACGCCCAGCCCCGCCTCGCCACCGACAACGCTTCCAAAACTAGTATCATTGGTAATGGAACATCAAAACCGCTTCCGCCTTATCTTGAACCAAGCCGCAACTTAGGTCAAAACCATGCCGAATTGTCCACACACAGACGCATGACTCTAGTATGTACATACTTATTTGTATGGGTGTGTGTGTGTGTTCAGGAAAGGTTGCCTTGGAGGGATTGATGAGAACGGGGATGGGTTGAAGAGGAGGTGAGGCGGGACGAGGTGGTAGGATTCTGGCAGCAACGGGCGCTGTAAATGTATTTATAGCTTTAGTGTGGAAAGTTGGAGAGTTTTAATCTATTCAGACTGAACCATTCTGCTTGATATGGGGGGGAAGACGCACGAGAGAAACGACCTCGCCGGGTCGATTATGTTTTGCCTGCTTGCCGCACGATCCGTCGAGCCTTAGAAGATACAATACACATATATAACACACGCTGCGAGGCATTAATTCTAGAATGATGATGATGATGACTGCAATATAACTGCGTTCAGCATAAAATGCTAAATACAGATCGCATTCTTTCCATGCTGATTCCTACTCTTTTTTGTTTGTTCTCATTTGCTGCAGCTTTATTCATTTTGATATCTCTGCAAACAAAAGTTCTTCGAAGCATCGAAACAAAGTCGGGCATACAATAAAAAAAAGTGGAAGATAAAACAAAAAAGTTGGCTGGGCTGGGAGAGAACGACAGAATGGCGGCACGCGGTTGGCTAAAAATTGGATCAATAGTTGCGGTTCAACCAATCACCCTGACCCAGGCACATTCCCGTCCCTCTTTTTTTAGCAATTTGTTTGCTCCATTCTGTTTTCAGTATGTCATTACGTGTTAACAACGCCATCAATTTGAATTTATCTTCATCATTCCAATCGTTTATTGTACGTTTTTTTTGTCTGCCATTTCATTGGTATCTAGGTTATATCATGATCAATTAAAACCATTCCGTTGGATCAATAGGCGTTGGTTATCGACCTGGATGATTCATTTTAGGTCGCCGCCTAAAGCAGCTCAATTATGAATTTCGTCAGTTGATAAATAAATAAATGGAATATGTTTGTATGGGAGAGAGGGAGAGAGTAAAAAAAAGGTAGAGTGAGACGTGCGTGGGTCTGGCTAAAACCGGAAACGCATGCGCTTACCAGAACCTAGCCAACCATGAATATTAATTAACCTTTTAGCCTTTCATTCTCATAAATATTCTATACGCAGCATTCTTCCCAACATTCATTGTTAACCCCTGCTACACACAGCGCAGTATCGTCTTTCTCTCATTCATCCAAACATCATCCCTTCTGTATGCTTTCCATACTTTTTTTTTGTTTTGTATTCCAACCCGAGATATATATATTAAAGCTGCATCTCTCTTTTTACATATCTCCATCGAATGCTGGCCTCCAACGATATAGAAGTATAACGGAAACCTGAATTAAAGCTATGTTATGGCACGGCTGACGGAAAATAGAAGCAATCGCTCCGAATTGAATTGAATGTTGTTTTTTCTTTCCACGTTCAGTTCATTTTGAATCTGGCAATTAGTGCAACGCGGTTGCTTTCATCAGTATGTGAATGTGTAATCCGCTTTGTACCAGCACAACGGTATCATTTTTGTTTGTTTGTTATGGTTGTATATTTTTATGACAATAATGCATTCATCAAGTTAATTCGACTTTAAACTTTAGCAATTATATTTTTGATATCATTTCCGATTTTTAATATAATCAAATATTAATATAAGATGATGTATTAATTTATGTAAATATATTATAATTAATCAACAAATAATTTAATTCATTTAAATACAAAAAAATCTATTTTGTATAAACAAATTTAATTTGTTTATATGAATAAACGGGCAGCATCTGGCCCGCGGGCCATAGTTATCCATTACTGGTATTGCACATAGCATCATTTTGATTTCAATTATTATAGCTTATTTACTAATAGTATTTTATAAGAATTATAATCAAATTTGTAATCAAATTTACATATAATAGAAGAATCGAGTGAAAAGTAAATCCAAAAATAGACGGTTACATAAAAATAATGAGTTTCGTGTTAATAGTATGATTCACCTTCATAGGAATTCGTATTAGTTGAGAAACTTAATTCGAATGTTGCGTGACTTGGGTTTTTCAGGCATTTTCCATAGCACACAGTGAGGACTCCATAATAACCAATTCATGATTTTAGGGTAGTTATGGACAAGCAATGGCCCGCGGGCCAGATTCGGCTCGCCTAGAGGTTATATTTGGCCCACCGCAGATTTAATGTTTAATATACTTTTTTGGTTCACTCCTAAAAAAAGATTTCTCAGCGAATTCAACATGATGCCTTTCCATAAGTTGGTTATATTCACTGCAGCAGCAGTGCTCTAGTTCTTTCTACAATATTATTCCAAATAATATAAAAAAAGGCAAGAATTTTAATAATATAATAAATAAATAAATTAATTGTAGTTAAAAAGGTTTTAGCCTTTGTATGAATCTTGGTATAATGCAGTTTGCAATGCAAGAAACGTCGTAGTTTATTTATATTGTAAGATAAGGAATGTTTTCTTTAATCTAAGTTTTGTTTATCGCATGTTTATAATTGTCAACATAGAGTGTTCGCAGTCAAAATATTTATGATACCGAAAAATAGGCAGAAATTAATATAATATGAATATGGTGTTAAATAAATAAAAAAAATAAATGGTTTTCATTTACATATTTCAAAGAAAGAATGCTGAATACGTGTTCATTAAAGTTACTTACTAAAAACGATGAGTCATAGAAAAAAATATCAAGGTTAAAAAGGCTGCACTCCTCGTTGTAGGAACTGCGACAGCGAAACATGAGCCTCCCATCTCTTTCCTCGCTCGCCGCTATCGCACTCTAACTTTATGCTATGGCAACATTTTTTCTCCTCTTGTTACCGTTGTTGTTCTTGTTTTGCTTCCATTCTCCAGTTTCGCATCTCTGTCCATCAAATGGAAATCATTATACATCGTACCTTATCGTTTGACACGAATGGTAATTATCTTTCACGGCTAAAATAATTATGCTTACAGCAACATTCACCGCCTTTTCTTCTATACCTACACATATTTTTTTTTTGTTGCTTGCGTTCGCTGCTTTCGTTTTGCTGTTTGCGTTTTGCTCCATATTTATGCACGGTATGAACGCAACTCTGAAACTGAACGCTGAATTCCCATCAAAATCATTTCAATTTTACTGTAATTATATTTATTTAAATTGATTTTAATTTTAATATACGAAATTTAATTAAATGTACATACACATTTATTATTATTTGCGTTTTTCAGTTCTGCGAATTCATAAATTATTAATTAAATGATTGAAAAAAAAGTGTGTAAATAAATGGAAATTAATTACGGATATTTTTGACCATATTTCCTATTATTTTATTATTGCGACGCTCCATTTAAAGTCCATCTGCATTCAACATCATTTTTAATGATAAATCTTCATGAAACACAAAGATATATCAGTAAGGTGACCATTTTTTTAAGCATATAAAAAATCTGCAATTTTGTTCAATTTAGGCAATTGCCCAAACTTAGACAAATTGAAACAATTTTAATTAACTTTAATTTTGAATTAATTACTATTCCGAGATGCCATCGCATAGAAATGATTGCAATAGGCAACTTTACCTCCAGACAACCTAGGTTATGATGCATATTGCCTAAACAGATCTAATTAGTTCCAGTAGCTTCAGCCTAGGCACATCCTTGGAAAGTTTGTACATAAATATAGATGATATAACATTTTGTTATTTTACTAATGCCTTTTTGACAAATGTCTAAATCCCGTTCTACTGAAAATATTAATAGTTCCTTCTTTCTTGTATTTATAAAATTCTGAAATATGTCTATAATTAGTCTATTTTTTAAGTTTTTATAGCCCAAATTTTTGTTTTTTGGCACACACCTAAAAAGGTCTGTCCAGATAAAATATTGGATTGTGGATTAATAATAATTATTTATTGGTAGTAATATAGTAATTTTACCATTTTAAAACCATATTAACAATTTAATGATTTCACAGACATTTTATGTCATTACCACATACTTAGAAATAAATGTAGACAAGCATTAGACACCTACGTCTAGACTTTAGACCAGATGTCTATCTATCTTTGGGTGCCACATTTCAGTAAAGGAATGTTTGAAAGGGCTGATGTTATCCCCTTCACTTGAAAGTAAGAAATTCCTAGGTACCAGTCAAATTGACAAAGGGGTTCTTGGAAGTTTACATTAAGAGTATTGTGGTTAAAAAGGATAATTTTTTATTTAGAGGACTAATTTAGATATGAATTAATCATAAAATTTAAAATTTATTATATACAATCTACAACGTATTATCTTATCGGAATAGAAAACTTTCAACTTTCAAACCATAACAATACTCTTATACTAAATAACTTATTAATAGGTATTATAAAGAAATATTTTTTTATTCAAATTTAAACTGGCATCATGATTTATTTTCGCTCTTTTGGATACCGTTTATTGTAAATATGTAAATTTCACTGAATTTTAGAAACTTAACTTAACTTTTTAATTAATTTTAAAACTTATTTTTATTAATTTCAATAAAAAAAGTTTAGTGTAAAATGTCACGTTTTCATGAAATAAGTATATTAAAGGATACATCAACTTTCCTGTCCCTGTTTTTTCTCTCTTAGAGTTTACAAAGCTTAAACGGATGAAAATTATAAACTTTGATATTGTTTTACATTACATTGATGTCATCAGTTCAAATAAATATCTGAAATGAAACTAAATTCTAAAACAGTCAATTTCTAAAATGTATTTAATTAAATAAAGTAAAATATACTTAATAATTTATCATTATGTATGCGTACTAGTTAGGAAAATGATACTAGAAATCAACTCCGCGAAACAATTTTCCATAGAGAAATCGATTTAGAGAAAATTGCCGAACTCATTTTATCGTTTGATTGAGCTCTTAAACTTCATAATGCAATTGGAATGAAAAGAGCTTTTGCTCGACGTACGAGTATTTTATTCTGACTTTGACGATTTTCATTATGTCGTGAGTTTATAGTTTATTTTTAAATGTTTCTGTTGCTAGGATATTTCGATATTTGTTTTGTGAAAGACATAAGAATACGTTGATCCATTGCGCGAGATTAGTAGTAGTATCAAGAGACCGAATCACGAATCCTTGTATCTTAACGCTTTGATGGGATCACATACATCCAGCGTGCTTTGTTGCGCAGGAAATTGTTTTCAGTGGATCGTTGAAGAATTCCAAGTTGGTGAAGCGACGGAGGTGGTTGGATGAGCGCGGTGAGGTGGAGGGCTTCATGGCAGATGGATGGACGTAAAAATAATAATGGCTAAAAGGAAGATGAAGAGGGAAGATGTGGTGAAGACGAGGACCGTGGTTGGAGGGGTTCGGAGTGGCGTGGGGCCTCGTTGAAGTGACTGCTTCGAGCGCAAAAGTCGTTTGACGGCGCGCAGCCTACCTACCTACGAAGGTCCTTCAAGGTCTTCGCTTTTAGGTTTGCGAGCCAAAGGCGTGTCGCCTCGTAAACTTTCGACAACGCGTGTATATCCATCCATCCATCTTTCCATCCTATACCGCTTCAAACAAACTACTTCCACATTTCGATATTCCCATTTCTCAAACCACTAATTCCATTAGTTTCTTATCGTAATCTCGAAGAATTACCTCTCCCACATTACCTCTTTCAATAATCAACAAATTATATTTTCCATTGTTACAGTTCCTTTTTATCTCATTTATTCCAATTCTTTATTGCTTAAAACATTAAGCACCCATAAAAGATCATTGAGCATAAACAATGCAACAATTAATTACTATCTAATTATTTAAAAAAATCCAATATTTTCAATGTAATAGTGACAAATTATGAAATAAAACCTCCCCTATTTAGAATTTACTATTAAGGTTCATTAGTATACATCAATATAAAAAGTAATGATTTTAAATTTACAATAATAGAACTCAATGTATCATAATACTAATCTTTCTAAATTTCCCATATTTTTTAAGTTAATATTATCAATAAAAAAAAAACTTGAAAAATATCTGTTCATTGAAATTTATGAAAAATATCAAAAATTATAATTCAAAATTATATTAAGGCGGTGGCAGTTCCGGAGCCGCAATTGGCTCTTTAGAAGAACAATTTTTGCTCCAACTTATTTGTAAGCGAACATTTATTTCAATAGCAAAAATGAATTTCGTAACACTTCCGTTTTTTTTTAATGGCTCTTTAATTCAAAAAGCTTGCCGAACCCTGATATTATATAAACTTGGAATCAAAACTCTTGTTATTTCTACAAGGCGAAAATAGGAAAAAATTACCGTTTCGTCTAGACTGAATATCTACCTGAAAAAACACCTTTTCATGATGGACATAAAAATATGGTTTTGAATAAATTTCATGAAAATTACATAAAATTTCCGTAATTTATAAATCTATTTACTTTTTATTAAATTTATAAATAATTATTATAAATATATTTTGTTTAGAAGTAATCTAATTGAATAATTTGAAAAATTAAAGTTATTGAAGCTTTGGACAATGCTTAACAAATCCCTGAAACTTATGACCTCCAGTTAATTTCGTTAATTTAGTTCAACAATAATAAGAAATCGGAATAGGTCGAGATAATAGAGATCATCAAGGACAATTTAGTCGTGTAAGCTAAAATATATAAGAATAGAGGTCACTTTACGCGCGGTACTCGTATTACAATAGGCAACGAATACGAGCAACCGACTGACGATATAGCTGAAAGCAGTTTTGAAACAACTTTTGTACTTTAGTTCAAACAGAAGTTTGAGACTATTATTTCAACTATTGGTTAAACCAACATTAATTGTATGTAGTGGTCAAAGAAATATGGTTATTAATTTCAATAATTATTATTAACTGTTAGAAGGATTTATCTGTAGAAGTGACACGTAGGCAATATTAGGCGCCACAACTTAAATACCCGCTCTTTATTTTTAAATAAATATAATATAAAATATTAGTGCTTTTAGCCTCGCTTTTTCTCTGCCTATTAGTATACGTTAACATCAATTAATAAATATTGGATTTGCTGCAAAATAATGTACATGGAGATGGAGGTATTATTTATTGCATAATGCTTATGAAATACACACGAATATAGATAACGTCATATTGCGAGATTGTTATTAATTGATCATAAAAAATATGCAAATAAATAGTTGTTAAATGTATGAATATACAAAATATGTATTTGATTTTTCATTCTGTTACAAAGATTATCATAAAACGAAAGTTCTAGCATACTTAAATCTCTATTTATTGCTTATGGAAAGTACGTTTTCTCTTACTTTTTTTCCAATTGATTATGTAAGTTAATAAATATCTATAAGATTTCGGATTGATTATATTACGAAATTAAAATATAAATATTGTTGATTTTTTTTAAACAAAATTATATTTTTATCAAAAAAAAAAAGTTGCCTAATGAATTTAACTTTCGTGCTATGGAAAGGCAATTGCTTTAGCGTGAAGAGAAACTTTTCATGAATATTAAATGAAGTTGGAGTGGAAATGAGAAAGTCGATACAGTTGTCAAGTTATGGAATGGAAAATGGGTGGGGTGAGGTTTATGGAAAGGTGGTTTGACTGGTTTTAATCATTTCCATTATTGATTCGATTCATCCAGAACAACCAAAATGCTTTTGTTATCATCCCGAATATTTGGCGCTCATAATCCTAAACAGCAGCATGATTTAGGCTGGCGGCTGCATGCTAGTGCTAAGCACAAAGTTAATTAGAGATGCGAACATAGAGATAGATTTCCGGTTCAAGTTGGCGTTGTTGGAGAGAGGGATCGTTGGAAAACTTTCTTTTCCGGTATGGATGGAGGAGGAGATATGGATGGGGGGATATGGAGGGATGTCCTGCTGATATTATCATTGTTTGCTCGCGTGGCTAAGTCGGGCTTTAATCGCAATTAACCGGTTTCGGAGGGTTCGCAAAGCTACCACCCCCCTCACATTGCGGAGATATGTTATCCATGGTAACTAACCCCCCTATCCCCCTCATTGTACCACCACTACACCCCATCCACACATCCTGTGGAATAACTCCCACCCTACGGAAAATGTTATTACAGCTATGACGTTAACAACCCCCATCGTCGTCCCTCCAACATAGAGACTCAAATCCTCCCTTTCCCCCTCCACGCCGCAGCCGCAGCACCAATGCGGCTGGTTCTTCGAATGGTTCAAGCACTACTGCCACCGCCCCCCACCATTCTCGTTCTAGATGAAAACAACCTCGCATTCGAACCTTAGAATCCGTATTGTGAGCTCCTCTGCTCGCCCGCCCGCGCTCGTTCACTCGCTCGCTCTATTTCGGGCGCCGCACGTTATTACACAATACAAAATACAACCGCAACCGAACACTAAATACAATTTACTTCAAGCGGTTCGTTCATTTGAAGATACCTAAGATTTTAACGAGTTGCAATTTTCTTCAAAATAAAAGCGCGCGCTTTTTTTTTTTTAACTCTTTCCAACCGGTGCATAGAACGACCACTTTGAGATCACGAAGAAGGAATTATTGTGCGCGCAACGTTTGTTGACAGTCCGACTGTCTTGTGATAGTTTTACCATGCATGTAAGTACGCTGCCTACTTCACTATTCCCAATACAATAAAAAGACCAACTTTTCCGATTTACTAACTAGCGATATTACAATCCATTCGCAATCTACGCGCTTTCCCATTCCGCAAATTTGAATATTCGTATTCAAATGTTCGCAATACCGACGCATGCCATCTATGATCCGTGCCAACAGTAACACCAATTTTCGTTCAAGACATTGAATAATCACCACAACTCTGTATCAATAATTTATAAGCTTAAGCTTCAACATTAACCGCTGAATATTTTATCCCTTTTCCGGATATGCTCAAGCTCTATAGACCACAACAACTCGACACCACCTCAACCTGATGATTACTCTAGTTTTTGTTTTTTGTTTTGTTTGATTTCAATTTGACATCTAGGCTAGCCATGACGGAACCAGCAGTTGAACATGACTTGGGGCAACCCGGCATTACTAATGGTAGGTTTAGGTTCCAAAAACAATAACACCGGGGTTTTATTATTATTTTTATAAATTATTTTTTATTTATTATTTCATATTTATCAATAATAACACAAACACACACGAAGCCAATAACAATACTCTTGATATTTGTATTAAATGAAATGAAATGTCAATAATTTAAAGCTTTTATTACATTAACATAATTTTAATATAATTTATTGCATATAGCGAATTTTCAATTTTAAAACTATTGTATTGTAAATACAAAGTAAAGTAAATAAAAAAGTAAAGAATTTTTGTCTTTAACTTTATCTGAATATTGAAATTTGATTAAAATTTTATCAAGGTAATACAAAATTTGCTTTTGACTGTTGCAATTTTTTTTGTGCATAAACTTCACTATCTAAAATTTTAACCGTTTATCATTTAATACATATAACAAAAAAGTTTTTGAGTTTACTTGTATTATGTTTAGACGAGTTTAATGTTAATTTCTGAAGATAATAATGATATAACAGCGGCGTGAGATTGTTAATTCGATATTGGTAATTGTTAAAATAACGTTTCGATGTACTTAATTATTTTACATTTATTATTTGTCTTTGTTTCTCTTTTTTTGGATGAAGATGTGGACTCGCCAAACGACTCGTATTATTCGTCGTCAGATGACGACGAGACACCCTTGAAATGTTTTGAATGTGACGTTGAATTCACGGGAAAGCGGTTCCTCCACAATCACCTGCTGCACCATATCAAACAGCCGTGGGTGTCGTTGTCAAGAGTTCAGCTGGCTCCTATAAAGATAACTCTGAAGAGCACCAGTGCAAACAATTTCGAAATAGTGTCGTCGCCTCAGGCGTCTCCGAAGATTGACGACCCCCAGGATACGGCCTATGAGGCCACAGAGCCCTCGGCCGAGGACGAAGAAAACGAAGAGCATCAAGAACACCAGGAGACCGAGGAAGAGGAAGAAGAAGACGAGGATAGTGCGGATCAGGAACTAGGAGAAACATCGCCGGCAGCAAACAATGAAAGCGAAGGAATCCCAGAGGATGAGAATACCGACGAAGATGGTTCGGAAATAATGACAAATGTCCGGTTCTCACCGACGTTCATCGGAGACGGCCTAGAGAGCGAAAACAGCCAGGACGAAGAAGTCGGAAAGCAAACGGATTATAGTCATATACCTGGTGCGGAGCCGACACCGCCACCTGAACCTTCGCCGGAATATCCGAAGATTCGCATTAAGAGTGGTCTCCTGAAAGAGCCGTTGACCATTACAGAAATCACCGAGGAAAATCCAAACGGTGATTATAATCAGACAGGTAACGTAGGCCACCCATTTTGCATATGCATCGAGGATGCAGTCTGATGGCGGAAGCACCAACTAATCTAACTGATTCTTCACGTTGATTACAGAGTACAATTCTGAATGCACGCATTGGGCGACGCCTTCCCTAGAAGATCCCTTGAGGCTTCCGGAAACCGGTGAGAATGACAGTAGCATTCTATCGAACCTCTTTACAAACAACAATGACAGGGCTAAAGATCTAGGTTTCACCACCAGTGATCCGGAGTTTATATCATTGGACTCATCCAGTCGACCCTCTAACAATGCTTTGGTTAGTTATTTTTTCTTCTTCAATTCTTGCCGTTTCTTATGTTATCTATTTCAATTGAACAGCAAGTCTTTAACTCGACGGCGAACTCGGCGTCGTCGAACAACACTCTTGACACCCTCAGCAACTTACCTATGCAACAATTGGCACAGCAGGTTTCAAGGTTGCAGCCGAGCGGGAACAATGGCATGCACCAGCAGAATGTTTTAATCAACATTCAGCAATTTCCACAGGCCCCTCCACCTCAACCGCATCCGTATCAACAAGTTATGTACCCTCCGCATCCACCGCAACCGATGTATCATCAGCCATATCAATATCAGTAAGTTTTTATTCATATTTTACTTCATGTACTACATATAGAGTTGATCTAGGGTTGACATGTTTGAAAAAGATAAACTAGGACAACAATGTTTAAAATTTATTGTTTACTTATTTTTTTAATACTAAAAATTATCATCCATAGACCAAAATATATTTATATGTATTGTCAACCAAAAAAAAATAAGAAATCAATAATGTATCCTTTTCTATTTTATTTGGAATCAGTTATTCCATTTCTTCATACCAGACATTTTTTGGCACATAGACTCTTCCCTAATCAGTTTTCAGAGACTGTTTTTTTTTTCAAATGATACTATATGATTTATAATAAAATTTATTCAGAAATCGAAAATCAGTAAACATGATAATATCAAGAAACTGTATATATTTCAAGATGTTTTTATGCATTTAGAACATATTCTTTTGTATTGTTTCTTGATCTCGTTTACAATGGTTAACATCAACAATAACTAAATAATATTACAAGTAGGGTTAAAAAATGATATCCATCTATAGTAGTAATTTAGCAATGACAACAGTAGTTTTATATTTTAACATTGTTTATTTTTAAAACAGGCCCCAAAATCCGATGTATTATGCTCAAACACAGGCATATTCACATTCACATATGCCACCGCCGCCGAGACCGCAGATGCCGCCTCCCGGCCAACAAATGCCTCAAAGTCAGCAACAGCAGCAGCAACAACAACAACAGCACCAAGTCAACAATCAGCAAGTGCAATATAGGCAACCCATGCAGTCGCATCCTAGACAGCAGCAACCTATGATGGGACCAAGACAAGGGGGTCCTGGATCGAGGGGTGGTATGGCACGTGGTGGCATGCAAATGGGGCCACGAGGAGGATACGGCACCAGGCAACCTATGGCGACCAGGCAACGCGCGCCTATGTCCCGTGGCCGTGGAGGCGGTTTAATTCCTGGAATCCGCGGTCCCCGAGCTCGAATGACAATGCCTAATGCCGTTATGACGCAGAACGGACCAAGAATGATGAAGCGACCTCCAGAGATTGTGCAGAATATGCAATCAAAGCGCAAGAAGATAGACGTACTTGTACCTGACAAACATGACGATGCTGACTGCCAAGTTATAGCTGTGCAGCCAAAAAATACTGGACTTCCTCAAATACAGAGCATACAAGTAATTAGCAACATTATCAACCAATTGAACATTAATTTATTTTTCTTTTTTTTATTAGGGAAATTGTCAAGAACCTACAGATAACAATATTATGCATCTATCAGATTCAATAACTTTATCAGTAAGAAACCCTCCTCAAAAGCCACCAAGTCCTAAGAAGTCTGATGCAAAAGATGTTGCAAACATCTTGGCAACCCGGGGTATCACAGTTACAGCTACCCCAAAATCAAAAGAAAATAAGCAGCAGGAAAAGAACACAGAACCTCCAGTGGCCATTAATCTAAATAGTTCAGTGTGTATTATACCAACCAACAAGAAAGTAATTATTAAGAATGAGTTAAAAATTGGAATTGAAATAATTATTAATCTTTGTTATATTCTTTCAGCCAAGTGAAAAGATGACTACAGTTGATTTGACTGAAGAACCGGAACCTCCACCACCACCTCCATCACCAAAGCAACATCTACCCAAACAGCATACATCTACTAACAAAGTGCTACCATTCCAGTGTGATCTATGTCCTGCAAAGTATCCAAACTCTTTCAGTTTATCAAAGCACAGGCAGACGTTTCACAAGACTGGAAGTTCAGCAGATTATGGTGTTCCGCTGATAGATCTCCGAACACCAGGTATTATGCAGAGGTTGGCTACCCTAGGTATACACAATTACATCCCGCTGCCAGGCGCAAGTCCTGACTCGACGTTTGCGTTGCCGATAATAAACTCCAACACGTACAAAAACGGCAATCTGAATGCAATTGGTGCAACCTCTGTGCTTACTCTAGGACCAATCCGAATGTTCAGGGCGACGCAAGCCAACAGCAAATAAGCCAAGCAGATTAATATTCCCAAGAGGAAATTGGCGTAACGCCAACAAAATTAAAGACTTTTCTTTAATAATATTTAAATTATTTAAAAAATATATTTATGGAAAATTTAGAGACTGATTTTATGTTCCGTTATTACAATAACATTCATCTGTTATGTTATCGTTAATTACATTTATGTTATAAACATTTGATGTTCATTTTTTTGTATTAAGTAGAATCTAAATATTTTTGTACAAATTGTAAAGTAAACTACAATTAATAATAATTCAAATGTATATGTAAATATTATATAATATTTATATAAATGTTCGTAAGATGAAACAAAAAAAAAGAAACATTTTTTTGTTACAATGTGTTTTACGAGAGAAATGTGATACGATTAAATTTTAAGGTTTTATTTCAATTATTTTTGTCGAAATGTATGTATATAACGAATATGTGCGTATACTAAATATCATTCTTCAAAATAACAAAAAGAAATCGTTGAAAAAAATAAAAGCAGTGATCTTCATATAGTGTATATTATGGCTATATCAAATATAATAAAAATATTGAAAAAATAAAAAATAAATTCATATCCCCATTATATCAACAAAGAATTAATTCATAATTAGTTCATTTTTCATCTATAATTAAAACATGTATGAAATATCAGAATTTTCAGAAAATAATGATTTGTAGTGTAGAATCAATTTATTAGATTGTAGCAAATTTATAAATTGTTTTGGGTTCGAATTCAAAAATTTTATGGGTCAAAATACCGCTATGAACAAGCGGATACAACTTATCCGACTAGTTGTTTCCGGTGTCTGAAAGAGCTCCCGGAAGAATGAAAGAAATAAAAGCCTTTTACAGAGCCTAAAAACGGGAAACTGTAAATTATGTAAATGTTGAAATTTCGCAACGATTCGCCCCTCCCATGCAGCTTTCAGCAAATTTGACAGTTGTGTCATGCGTGACACGCAATCAGCTGGGCCGAATGTGAAATGGCTGCTGTCAGTCGGTCAGTAGTGTTTGGTAGTCTTTCGTTGCGAAAACTCATCAGTAGTGAATAAGAAACAATGTGATAAATAAAACCGACGAATGTCAACAATAATTCAGCACAAAATCACTTAAATAGTTAAAGGTGAGCGATAATTCTGTCCGCAAGTCCAAAACAAAGTCATACACCTGCGCCGCTGCTATTGTTTTGTTTTGGACCGAGGGGGTTGTGTTAATTAAACACAAACACACCTCCTCATCCATGACCTTTACAATCTTACGCATTTCTAAGCAAATCTTCAACCATATTTCCAGGAAGTCCATTTGCATTCATTCCTTTTGCTTGGGGGACAATCTCAGAATGCACAATATTTAAAATAATAATTCCTGAATGTAACCGCAGCCCAATTAAATGCTTAGGATATAACGGAGCATATTTGGGGAATGGCAACTATGATGTATCCCACTCTGACCAAGTCTCAGAGCATGAGATCGAAACGCAAATCTGCTGTGGAGCTTCTGGCAGAGAGTAAACCCTTCTATGTGAAGTCAGAGATTGTGAGGGACAACACGCAGGTGTTGCCAGTTAGGCCTGCACCAAACTTTGCAGTCGGATATGGAACATATACGAGGAGCAAATCAGTGAATGTCACCAGTCACACAACAAACTATAGACCCACCACTCTTCCACAATGTAAGTCACATATCACTTACTTAATTGAAATAATTAAGAATTTATAATTTAATTAGGCTGAATTTACTCTTAATTCGTGTCTCCGGCGTTTTTTTTTATTTCCAAATTTATTTAGCGCACTTTCCTGTCGTTAAACCGCGTTCAATTTAGAGCGTGAAATCAAAATTAATTAACACAAAATCGACGTTTGCTTATTTCTTGCAATTGCCCGATACTTTCTTTTTATATATTTTTTCTTCCTTCCTTATTTAATTTCCAAATCTAATTGCAAACTATTATTTGAAAAAAATTATATCCATATATTGTTTATAATAGTTGTTTTAAAATGTTTTTTTTTTGCTCGCAAATGAAAATTTCATTTATTTGAGATTAAAGAAACCAATTTTTCTCGCTTCCTTCTGTAAATAAAGTTAATCGCCAAGGTTCATAAAATCTAAAATAGGAAGCAGCAGATATCGAATTTATCTATCAATGAAAATATTGCCTTCATACATGTATAAACAAAACTGTTTGCATCTTATATGTTTCAATAATATTACAATTTCATTTCGATACCAATTTTCGACAAATCATTTTCGTTTTAAATTTAATCTCTTTATTTCATGATTATATACATATGTTTGTAACGAAACAATATTACGTTTTATATATAAAAATAAGTACAAAAACTATTTGATAAAAATTTGTTAATCACGATTGTAGATAAGTAGGCGGTTAGTTGTATGAAATTACCAGTAAATGATTTGTTTGTAAGTTTTCTATTAATAGATCGAGTGTATAATCCGATGTGCTCGTTGGATGGTGTTCGAATGGGATGAAAGGGGAAGGTCGCGACCTGTCCGAATGCGGTTTACAGAGTTCATAAACAGCTGCTGAAGATATAGCATGAAATCGGCACGGATTCATTACTCATAAATTAAAAGCATTAACAGCCACGCTCATTGTTATTGCAGTCGTCGCCTATAACAGCGCACAATGTTATTGCAATCAGCGAAGACTCACTATTATTACATCGTCCGATTACTTTCAATAATAGACAGTAGATAACGAATGTTTAAACAATTTATCTACACCTTTTGGAATTAGTTTACAGTTTAATTAAACGATTTTATATTTCCACAAGGTTATACTTATTTTGGCGGTGGATGCGCCTGGCAAATTATAGCTTAGATTCACCCTATTATGTTGTGAATATAAATTGGTGGATTATCTAGTTAATAATTAATTCTAACTTAATATCAATTTTAAAAATTTTTATTACTTATCGAAAAATGTTGGTGTAAGATTTTTCAAAATTTAACTGAAAAATATAACAGGCAGACTGTATAAATAATTATTAATATTCTAAGGGAAACAGCTAATATGCCGTGTGGTTGCATTTTCAGCTTCGTGCGTAATGTGTGATTTATTATGAAATATTTATGTAATGTAATGATTTTAGAATTCAACGAGAATAAGGTACAAATTCTAAGCTAACAATGATTGAACATTTACAATGTTAGGTGCCTACAAATAAAATATCTGCGATATGATTCTAAAATGATATATTTTCTTTATAGACGGCGTAGAGAACAAGCAAAATAATAATAATCGAGTTGTTGATGTTATTCTTGTTTTGAAGATATGGCTGTATCGCCGTCGAGGTCTTTGCCGCCACTCTCGCACCGGAGATCGGTGCATTCGGGGAGCAGCGATCTCCTTCAGAACAAACTACGGCAACTGTTGGTCTGCGACAGTGCCGAGGAGTTGAGCGTGGAACAGATGGCACCGCTGAGTCCTCCTGCTGAGTACGCTCAGCGGTGTCACAAGAGCTTACCGGATCTGCACTGCAGAGCTGAACCCAGTTCTAATAAGAGCAGCAATAAGAGCCTCTCAAATCGAGATAGCGGCGGCTCCAGCGGACATTACACCCAGAGGAGCGAACCACCACCACCACCGAGACAAGTAAGTTCAATTTTATACATTTTTTTTGATTAGCTATTTTACAAGGTATAACTAAAGTAATGTGTTTTGTTGTGGGGGTTTTCAGGAGACTAGAAGAGATTCGGGATCAAGCACTCAGCACAGCGGCGGCAGTTCTTACTACTGCTGTCAAGAGCCAGAATGCAGATCTCGACAGGCTTATCCGCCGCCTCCATCGACGTTTAAACGACAAAAATGTTTGCGGTATAAGCGAGATCGTCCCATCTTACGTTCCAAATCGGACATCAGCGACCGATATTGGAGGCCACCAGAGCCACCAATCAGTCACTTGGAGCAATTCTTCGAGCAGCTCGGGTTGACCGGCGACAGCTACGAAGACATGCTGAGCTTAAGTCGCTCCTCGGATAGTCCGGTGTTTTTTTCTGATGTATCCACGATCGATTCCAGCAGACCGATCGACAATGGCGCAGATTATTGCCAAACTGCAAGCACTTACAGGCCAAACGAGCCGCCATCCATTGTCGAACGAAACGCTAGGATCATCAAATGGTTATGCAATTGTCGCAAGTCGCAGATGTTGTGAGACATGCATCTCAAGGAGCGACTGGCGAGGCTGGTTGTCGAAGGTGGAAGCGCCTCCACCACTTCCTCATCCACGCCGACCAGTAGCACCTTCAGCCCACTATATTCACCGAAGGAAAGCTCATTCCTTTAAAAAAAAACTTCACTCGAACTAAAGCAACTCCAAACTAAACTTTGGACAGGAATTTAATATAATCAAAGCCAATACTTCTATTCACATAATGGAGCTACGAAATTTAAAAATGATATCAATAATCAATATTAACTCCCCCCTTTAAACAACTTATTAAAAACATGTAAATATATTTATTTAACTATAACGTGAAATGTGTTTGGGATCAAAAAAAGTTACTTGCTTTCAATCCGAATTCTGATTTTCATCTATTCAAAATCCGCATCGAAGCAGTATTATTACATGGATTGAAATTTCTTATTACTAAGTAAATCAAAATTGTTTTTTGTTACTATATATTATTAGTAGTAAACGAAATTATCATATTTATACATCAATGTTATAAGTAAAACGTTATGCTCAAAGCGCAATGAAATAATTAAGGGTTCAACAATATAAGTAAAAGATATTGTTAAATCTTACATGAAGATATAATGAGTTTTATACAAAAAATATTGGTTTCGTTTTTCAGTATTAAAATAAGTCTTTAAAAAATGTATAATCAAAAATTATTTTTCAAAATTCTATACAGAGTCTATTGCAGTGATGTAACTATATAGCAAGCAAAGTGTTTATATAAAACTTATTTTCCTTGGTTACAACACTGATCTATTATCATAATGATAATACTTAGTCATAGTATTATTCATATTTCTATATGTTATATTTATAAATACTTTAAAAAAATTAAGCTTTCTGGATAAATGTGCGAATCGCCGAAAGCGATGATTATTACTTTGTTATAAATACCAAAATTTATTCTATTTCGTTTTTTTTTTTTTTGAAAAAAAAATATGTGATATAATTTGTTTCGAAATGAATATTTAATTTATTTGTTATTAATACTAGTAACGCAGCAAAAGCTGAGGTTAAAAAGATCTTAAAAAGAAAAACAATAATAATACAAATAATCGAAGAAAAAAAAACATACATATATAATATATGTAATTAGTTGTGTTTGGCAATAATGTAATAATTAAATGTGTACGTGAATGTTTTTATTATTAGCGTGATCGGAGGATAAGAATATGTGTTTTGCGTTATATTTTTTTGCCTCAATATTGCAAATTATTCAAATATGTAACAGGAAGAGAGGAAACAACGTCATGTCGTTTAAGTGTGTAATTAATTGTAAGAGAATATGATGTACGTGTGTAAGAAACGTAATAGTGTATTTTCTTTTCTTTTTTACATGTAACATTTTATACTTATGGTTTTTTTTTATACTCGTACTAGTAAAACGATAATAATAATAATTACTATGGTTACACGTGTAGATGTTGTGATTTTCTTTTTGTGTACATATTTATTTCTGTTTTATATTTTTATATATTTTTTTCTTTCCGATATATATATTTCTTTTCTTTTTCTTTGATTTATTAATACGATGATTATTATTATTATTAGTATTCCGTAGGTTTTAGATGATATAAAGATATCCATGTAATGGACTTTGCTGTTAGTTAAGATGCCATGCGTCACTATCTAGTCTGTACTTAATTCTCGTTTGATTCTGTATAAAAACAAAGGAATATATATCTATAGAGGTGAAAAGAATAAAATAGAAAACAACGGAGAGGAATATACAAATGAATGCATAGCATATGTTTATCTGAAAATGGTTTCTTCAAAATATATATATATTATTCTGCAAAAGAATTACTTCCTATTTTTTTTAATCCCATCTTTTATACGTAAGCAGTGGCTGATTAAGTTTATAATCCATAAAGGATTAAGATTTGCAGCCACTAGGTATGTGTTTCATAGTCTTAATGGATAATCCGCTTCTGTCAATAAACATAGCTATACAATTCAGAATCAATTTGGTCCACACATTTTTCAACATATTTTCGTGGGCCCACGAAAATTATTGTGGGCCCCCAAGACACGATATAGTGATTTCCAAAAATCCAATATTTTCATGGATACATAAATATTTAATTTCTCGCGTCTCCCAGTTTGGAAATCGCTGATCAAGTTTATACATTATATCCGGATTACAAAGTTTATTTTAAGTTATGATTAAAGTAAAGAATGATACATTTTTGTAATAATAATTTATGTTTCATTAAATGTTATTAAATAGATATTATATTAAAATTATATTATTGCATTTATTTGCGGAATTTTCAAGTAAGAAAATTGTTTCAAAATATTGAAAAAGTGGTTGGTAGCAGAGTTTGCTGGCAGACATTTGTAACAGGATTTCGGCTGCATGTAATACTTTATATATTTGCGATAAAATAATGCAATAATTCTCATAACGATTTGCTTTATGTGTTTAGGGAGGATGATAAAATTATGAATAAAGGACGCTTTACTTGAGATTGATAACCTAATTTGTGTAAGTTGGAGGGTGAACGAATATATATGCTGTGTAAGAAGGAAAAAAAATTGAGAGGAAAGGGGTTTAGCGTAGGGTGCAAGCTGAGATCGATTAGAGTTCATAGACATGTGCGCCTTCACTGGGTCGTCGTAGGGGTGGGTCCAGGGGGTTTTCAATGTTTGCGTGGGAGAGAGAGAAGATAATGAGAGATGGATCGAGTGCGAGTAGAAGAGTAAAGAAGTTCTGATGGTGAGAGGAAAGGAGTGAGGTGTACAGGTGCGGCAGTTGCGTGCGAGAGAGAGGTAAGGGGCGGAGGATAGCGAGGGATGCAGTTGCAATTGGATCGTTAGGAAACCGACCGGAGTGGGAATATTTCGTTAATTTGGCAACATGTGTAAATGGCGGTCGGGCCGAGGCCGACACGGAAACGAACGATCTCAGCTTCGGCGGGTCGGACATGTTCAGTTCACCTGTCCGCTGTCCGCTGTCATCAGGGCTCGGCGATAATCCCGTTTGATGTGTCCGTGAAGAGTGTTTTGCTGTGGAAATCAGTGGCCGCGAAGAACACGGACGTCCCATCCTATGGGTTCGGAAGTATCCCAGTGTCGCCGCGAGTGTGGAAATTGAAGGGAAAACTCTAGAGATTCGTGCAGGCCCAGGCCAGGCCCGACCATTCGTACGTTCGTCAGGGTGTATATCGAGAGTAGTTTTTCGATACACCGATAGAGGCGAGAGCGAGCCGCGCGATAAAAGTGTAAGGAAATATATATATATACATACATATATAATAACGAAATAGAAACACAGAAAAAGAAAGAAAGAAAGAGAGGGAGAGGAGAAACAGGGAAATATTATACAAGTGATAATGATATACAGCACACATTTCAATGCACATCTTACGGGATCTCCAAAAAGGACGAACGAAATGTAACACTCGAGACAATCCTCTCTGTGTGTCTAGAGGGAGATAGAGAGACGGGCCAAGGGAAACAGTGGACCAACAGCACAATCATAATAATACACATACACATTAGTTTATATACGTGTTTACAGTATATATGTATATAGAGAAAATCGGCAGAGGTTCTATTTTTAAATGGGACTCCTTAGTGTGAGTGTGTATGCTAGTATGTGTGGTGTTATGTGTGTACCACCAGTAATACATATATATCAGTCTATCTGCCTTGCTGGTCTATGCTATTTTCGATGATCATAAAGTATAAATAACCTGTGAGTGTGTCAGTTCTATCTAAACATAGTAAATTGTGGAGCCATTTTTACATATTTATGGTATATTTTTGAATCTCAATGAGGTGTCATAACTGATGTTGACCCCCCGCGCGCAGCGCCACTATCAACATAACCTTCTCGCGAAGATTTTTGGGGCAACTTTACTCTTTCTGCCTCCCTCTCTATGCGTTTGTGCGTAACTTTAGCATATGTATGTACTAATTGATATCTCTGTTTCTTCAATAGGTTGCAAAGAGTAGGAGAGAGTCCACCCTTCGGGCGGGACTGAAGGGCTCCTCGGGTAACCACCTATCCGCAGTTGTGGTTGTGGTGAGTGTGCGGGATATCATGAATGCTCTGGAGGTGTGAGGTGGTACGGACACGACGACAGCCACGGTGGCGACGGGCCCGGAGTGCGGCCCCGGGGCCGCCGAGAAGGGCGCCGGTTGCTGGTGGTCCTCCCTGGCGGCCATGGGCTGCTTCGGAAATAGAGACACGCCGGCCGGCGGTGCCGACGACAGTCGCTCCCAGAAGCGCATCAGCGATCAGATCAACAGGCAGCTGCAAAAGGACAAGCAGGTGTATAGAGCCACCCATCGGTTGTTGCTGCTCGGAGCTGGCGAGTCCGGCAAGTCTACCATAGTCAAGCAAATGCGGATCCTGCACGTAAACGGATTCAGCGATCGCGAGAAGCACCAGAAGATTGAAGACATCAAAAAGAACATCCGCGATGCCATCATTGTAAGTATACCGTCGTAGATTAGCAGCAGCAGCAGCACCTCGCTACCTAACCTTCGATCTCAACTAATCCTTGCTCTCGCTCCATAAAGATGTAAACAATACACAGTAATCTCTGTTGACTTGCTGATAATGTAATACTTTGCTATTGTTTCCAAGAACACGCTGGCCCCGGCGGGACTCACCGTCAACTTGTCATGATACTACTGAAAACGCGCTACACCATATTTATCGCACCTGCAATAAATATAAAAAATACTTCATCATTCGATTGCAGAAAATTACGTCAATTGCAGTATTTAACGCAACTAACACCGAACCTTCAATAATGTCAATTAAAAAATTAATGTATGATGCCTACAATCGCTTTGCAGCTTGAAACCTATATGGGCTTTTATGACTAAGTCAATTACTTTTGATATTAAGTTTACTAGCGATGTGCTCCTTCGATCGCTAACAACGTTCTTGATATAACACAATTACTTTGAAAGATGTATTACATGCACTAGTAGGGCGCATAGTTTAGTGTGTACAAAATTCTACTCAACGCGCGACTTTCAATTTTCCTAATAATCGTGTGAATAATATCAATTGTTCTCAGAAATAGTAACGTGAATTATAATAATAAATTAAAATATACTCACAACTTGAAATTTAAATTTTGTATAGCCAAACCTAATGCGTATGATCCGAAATAAGTCAATTTCTGTATGATTTTTCATTAAACTTTAAAATATTAACTTCATACTTTTATTACATAATTAATATAATTATGGTTGGTTGATAGATTTATACTTTCAATTTTTCTTTAATAATTCAAAATTGAGACGTAAATTAAATTTCAAATAGAAAAAATAAAGTAAATATTTTATAATTTTATTTTATGTTTAATTTCCAATATAAATATTTTAATGAATTAATAAGCAAAATACATTAATTATAATACAATTTTAACTAAACTTTTTTTTTAATTAAATGAATAAATACTAAATTTGTATAGACAAAGAGTACAAATCTATCATTTAATTATAGTGTACTTTCTTAACGGATTTATATTAATAATATGAAATTAAAGAGAAATGAATTGTTACATTTTCGTTAAAATCTAATCTGCAATACAATGAAATGCGGCTATTTTGAAATAAAATATAAATTTAACACATTGCCATGAAATATTTGGTGGTTTATTTTTGGTACCCAGTAGTACACACAAACACACACACACACACTTGAAAAGATAAAGTATAAAATAATTTTAAAACGGATTTCATAGTAAGCAGCTGCGACTCAAAATATTATTTATAATTTTGAAAACAAATGTTATTCAATATTGGTGCCTGATTCGAAAGAAATCAATGATATAATTTCTATGGATTGAAGAATCAAGGGTTGATATTGCAATTACCAAAAAAAAAAGTTTTTAGTAAACGTAGAATAAATTAAGGAATGTTATAAATATTTTATCTCTGGCGCGGATCATGTTTACATTTGAATGGGAGTTTTTCGTGTTTGTCTTTCGTATTAACGTCGCGCCACAAAAGTATGTTAAAAGCGGAAATACACAATACCGAAAATGGACGGAAAAGGTTTTTACAAGGTACGAAAGTTGGGCCAGTATATGAATAGATTTTTGTATTCATCCGATTTACTTTAACGCAAAGCTAATTAAAGTTTAAATAATAGAAGAGAATATTGTGGTTTATGTTTGAGGTATAGCAATCATACATTTAATCATTTGAATGAATTTGAAGAACTTTTTCTCTTTTCGAGGCGATTAACTTATCCCAATGGGAGTGTAATGATATTGCGAAGGGAACGTCAATTTAAGTTGGGAAAAATGATTTGCACATTTAATGAGTCGGAAAGCACTTGCTTTACTTTTAATATACTTTTTCAACTCACCGCATTAATGTTTTAATAATCCGAACTATGTGCGATGATGTAATACATGTTTTGTGCCGATAGCAGCCGTTTAGTTTAAATAAAAATTCTACTCCAAAATTAACAAAAAAAACTACAATTTAGTATATGTTTACATATAATAAATATTTATAAAGCAAATAATAACAAAAAAAAAATATATAAATATTTATTTATTAGTCCTAATTTGGATTTTATTCTTAAATAAATATTATATAACAATTTAAAATTAAATTTTCAGTGAAATTTTAAAGTTGTATTAAAGAAAAGTATTTAATAAATGCATCATTTATTTTCGTCCAGGAAATAATTTTTGTGTTCATGGCGATTTTTTTTTAGGGAAACCGGGAAATATAAATCTTTAAAATGACATTCTATTAATAGCTACATGCACACCTATATATAAACGCGTGTGGCAAGTGACTAACTTGCTTCGCCAGTTACACGAAAAACAATAAAATCTAAGAATTCTATATTTTACTATATTTTAAATCAATTGTTAGGACGAAAGAGTTTATTATTCAATATAGAAATTTGAGAGTGATGTAGAACTTAAAAAAATGAATACCGAGGTGTATTATTATAATAATTTTGAGGTAAAAATAATAAAAATAGATGTGTAGGTCGAGTTGATATTTTCGATATTTTTTTGTTGCATTTTATTAAAATTATGCGATCAGAAGTTTAAAATGTATTTCTTTTTTCAGACAATATCTGGTGCGATGTCGACACTGTCTCCACCTGTTCAGCTGCAGCACCCGGAAAACCAAGCTCGCGTCGACTGGATTCAAGATTGCGCGACAGGCCCTGATTTCGACTACCCTCAGGAGTTCTACGAGAACACAGAGGCTCTGTGGAAAGACAAAGGAATCCAAACTACATATGAGCGGAGTAACGAGTACCAGCTGATAGACTGTGCCAAGTACTTCCTGGACCAGGTGCACACCATTAAACAGCCGGACTACACGCCGACCGAACAGGATATCCTCAGGTGCCGTGTCCTGACCAGCGGTATCTTCGAGACGCGCTTCCAAGTCGACAAAGTCAACTTCCAGTACGTTCTACATTCTAAATTCTGCTTTATTGGAAAGTGTCCATCTGTGCGGGAAATTAACTATTTTCCTTGTTGTTATTGTTTTATAGTATGTTCGACGTTGGCGGCCAGAGAGACGAGAGACGCAAGTGGATCCAGTGTTTCAACGATGTGACGGCCATCATCTTCGTGACGGCATGCAGCTCTTACAATATGGTGTTGCGGGAGGACCCATCTCAGAACAGGCTGCGGGAAAGCCTCGAGCTTTTCAAGTCCATCTGGAACAACAGGTGGCTCCGCACCATTTCCGTCATCCTCTTCCTTAATAAGCAGGATCTGTTAGCGGAGAAGATACTCGCCGGTAAGCATAAACAAATACAACGCACTATACCATCATCATATTAGAGCTCTCATACAAGCACGAAACCAATAACAATTTAACATTTTAAGAATATCTTTAATGTGTTTTAATTTATATATTTATGGCCTTTCAGTAGATCTTCATGATTGGAAGACTGATTACATTTAACAAACTCTTACAAAAAGCGGATTTAGTTTTGCGAAACAATAATTATAATGAAGTGAAAATATCACATTGTTGTTAAAATATTATTAGTCTTTAATTATATTTTAAAATGCACATATATATAAGATATATTTTATTTAACTGTACAAACATGAATGAAACAAAAAGATTTGTCATAGTAGTCTTATTATTTGGATGTTTGTTTTTAGGAAAGAGTAAATTAGAAGAATATTTTCCTGACTACAAAAGGTATCAAACACCAGTGGACGCGGCGAATGATGCCAATGAGCCGCCGGAGGTAGTAAGAGCCAAGTACTTCATTCGGGACGAATTTTTGGTAAGTTTTTTTTTTCTCTTTCCCGGAAATTGAATTATTATATTAATTTCATTTAATATCTGTTTGGCTTAATTATTGTTTATGGTGGGTCCAATAAATATGATGCGACGAGTGGCAGAGGGATCGGCGGGGTTTTATTATGAAATGAGACAATGAAATTGCAGGCAGCGACAACTGCTAATTATATATGTTCCAAAACAGACTAATTGTTTCGGATGTTTCATTAGCCGTAGTAGCGTACAGAAATACAGACGATTATAAAACTTGACCGTTGCAGTTAGTAATATTCATTATTTTTTCAATATTAGTTAAATCATTAAGTATATCGGAAAATATATATATTATGAGAAAATGCAATCTATTCTTAGCGATGAAGACAAATTAATCTTGTGTTACATTTCGATCCTCTGCCGCTCTTAAGATTACCACTATTATTTATTTAATATTAAATTAGTGTTTCTTATTTATGTTTTCTTTTTAGCGCATAAGCACAGCAACAGGCGAGGGCAAGCATTACTGCTATCCGCATTTCACGTGCGCTGTCGATACGGAGAATATAAAACGTGTGTTCAACGATTGTCGAGACATCATCCAGCGCATGCACCTACGTCAATACGAACTCTTATAACCGCCCTTTTTTCAACAACAACAAAAAAAATTCATGAAAGAAAACAAACACAAAAAAAAACAAAAAAATATAATTATAATACAAGAGAAAAAAGTATATTTAGCTGCTTCTGTCTTCAGCGCTATTATCTTTACTAACTAAAACAAAACAAAATAAATATAATATATACATAGAGTATTATGTATATGTGTAACTACGTACAGCACGTTCGAAGCCAACCTAAGAATTAAACAAACAAACAAAAAAGAAAGCAAAAGTAATAAGCAACAATTGAACGTAAGGTATTTTCTCTGAATACTATATTTAATTCTACAAACAATATAAATTACAAAATATTTCAAGAAAAAATAATCGGAAGGAAGAAGTAAAAAGAGTATATATATATAAAATAATACTTATATAGTGACCTACTATTTTGTCGTGATCTCTACTACATAAAAAGAAAGATAGAAGAAGAAGAAGGAAAAATAACTTTATTTTTAATTCAATTTTTCTTTATCAAACTTAAACCTCGAATATATATATTATATATTGCATGTGTATAGCGTTAAATAACACGAACCAAGGAAGAGATGAGAATATATCGAAGAATTAACGATGACGCGCGTTCTCGGTTGGTTTTCATATTTCTGTTATTGTTTTGTCTTCTGGACGAATTTTCGAATTTGGCGCTTCCAGGGCGAAACAATTGCTGCTTGACACCGCGCTCGAAATCTATAGGACCAAAACGAAGACAACGCATAGTGATTATATTTGAACTTAACGTTTAAGATTAATGATGATGATGATGAATTCGATAATGTTATTTCGGAAATACTAAAATAAACCACACACATACACACAACAAAATGAGAAGGGTAACGATTCAGAATGGGTGGAAGCTCCAAATTCGAAATCGACTTTTGTTACAAAAAAGTAAATAAATAAATAATTATACTATTTTTTGGAGATCTGAAATATTATGTGAAATTTTTCATCCGGTATTTTGTATTTGTTTTCCACTTTACGTTTTCAATTCGCGCGTCGCTCTCAACAAAAACTAGTTTCGTGTGGGTTTTCGGTGTTTCCACTTTTTTCATTATAAATAAATTTAAGATGGAATAAAAAATCTCTATATAAATATTTACATACATAAATGGAAGATGGAAAGAGTAAAGAAGTAATTATAATTATTGTAAAACCAGTAGTGAAGGAATCCGTTTTTATTGATGGTTGTAAATTTCTCGGTGTAGAAACATGAAGTGTCATTTCTCTTCACCTCCTGCCACTTCTACTCTTTGTACCTCCAGACCACAATCTCATCCCCCCAACCGTATTTTGTTGTTAGCGCCTCTTTTATTCTTATGTTCCTCATCCAGAGTCATCCTCTTGAACGGTTTTGTTTCCTGTTGACTTTTCGAATTTTTCCTTTCCGCTCTTCATCTTTACGAAAACTAAGGAATACAATCTATTATTAATTGAAGTGAGTCGAATGGAAATATTCATTCAATATATGTGCAATTTTTTTTTCTCTGAGAAGATGTGAATTTGTGATTTGTAATACCTTAAATAATATTATATTTGCATTCTTCCTCTTTATTTTTGTTTTATTATGCGCAACGTTGATGGATTCACCTATGTTTTTATATATAAAATTTTATTTATGTTGTTTCATTGATTTAAAGAAAAAAAAAAAAGATTGTTTTATATATACATATAAATATGTATATATATATATATATATATTAAATATGCATATGTATTTATCGACTAAATGCAAATGCATATATAGATGTGTATATATATATATATGAAAATATATAAAAACAAAGTATATTTATTTTATGTTGAATGTAGTGTGTATATTAAATGGATAAATATTATATATATATAGCATACAATTATATAGCACAAAAATTGATTATATGTGAACAAGAAAGATTGTTATTTGTAATCTTCGGAAGTTTTCGTTTTTAAATATTCATCTATTTCTTATTTTCTCTTAGTGTAAAGAAAAAAAGGAAACTGAATAAATGTAAAGCCGAAGAAGATGATAAAGAAAACTTAATAATAATTACGGAATATGATAAGTAATATATGTACATTTGATTGTGTAAGAAGACATCGTTTTTTTTTTATTTGATTTTTACTCGTTTGAAGCAAGAGTGAATTTCTGTTTTGACTGCTGCTTTTATTATTATTATTACGATTACTATTATTTCAACACATACACACACTTCATTTACTTTCCTCCTTCGCGAAATCAAGAAAAGTTTGTCGCATTTTATTTTTCTTCTCGAAGTCTACTTTGATCGATTCCATTTACCATCCAAATCAATAAAATTTTAAACTTTGTTCTCATGTCGTATACGGATCATTTGTTTTATTTACCTTTCGATTTACTTATCATTTTGCATTTATGTCCTTCTTGAGGATAGAAGAACACAATATTTCGGTTTGCTTAAGGTTGGCAGTGCGGCTGTTTCTTTTCGTCTATTCTCGAAGCTCTTTTCTCCTCTCCAAAGCTCTGCTAAGGGTCATCAGTTGATTATAGTTATCTCTGATCAGGATGTATTTAATTTCTCTTTTCTAATTTCTCATTAGCTCTTTGAGTAGTGACTAATTATATTAATATAATATATTATAAATGTGCTGCTAGTCTAATATAAAAATTATATAGTATATATATATAAAACAAATATGATAAGAATGGAAAATAACGCGTACTCTTATAGAATCAATTTCTTTACGTCGACATTCAAAACTCATTATCCTCATTCGTCCTCTTCGTTATTTTACTACACTTGGATTTTATTAATATATATATATTTGTTAATCAACTGATGAAATGATCGTACGTATAGTGAGTAAGTGGCTCCATCACAAATCATGCTCTTAACGATACGAAAACAAAGTATATAATTGAATGAAACACTTGAAAATAATGTAATTATTAATAAAAAAAAAATCTAAGTGTGTGGCGTTCACTTTTGTTTCTCTCGAAACTCCACCTCCCTCACAAAACTCCGCCCCCTTCTGTTCGGGGGATCCAATTGATGACACGCCCTGTATATATAAATATTGAATAGTTAATATAATGCACAAATATAATAAAAACAGAGCAATTTCTATTTATTTAGAAATTAATATATATATATATAAGTTTAATGCAACAACAACAAAAAAATACAATTTTAAGCTGTGAGCTGAAAATGTTATTATAAAATTATTATTAAGCAGTATTTTTTGTTTGTTTTGAAAATTTTATTACTGTTTTCACTCTTCCTGGACGCACTGACATCCAATGTTTTGTTTCTTTACCGTTTTAATTAAACAAAAATTGTTCTTGTATTTCTTCTCTCCTGATGAACTGCCTGTTAATATGAATCTCCTATCTTCTTATTTGAAAAAAGATAACGCATGCATGCGAATGCATATGTGTATTTATATATAAGAGAGATGTAAAACTAAATGAAATCTGTAATAAATATGTCTTAATAAAAATAAATTGTTGTTTATTTTACCTTAAAAATTGTTATTCCTTTAACTATTCATTTGGAACAGCAGTTTCCAAAATTTTTTTTTTCATCTAAAATTCCGTGATTATCGACCTTTAACCAGGTTTGCATTAAAGTTGTAGTGGTTAAGAAATTGACGATTAACTTGACAACAAATATATGCAAATTAAAAACAAAATTATATTGTTAAAATGTCAAAAAATTGTTGATTTGTAATTAAATCATTGGTTGTTGTTTTATATTCATTTATTAATACATTAAGCATTTTCATCTTTAGTTCTAATTAATTATCGAGACTTATAAGTGCAACATCTGACCTCAATTATGTAATAGAAATATAACAAGAAAACTGGCTTTTCTTGCGTCCAAATTTCTTCAAAAATTCTATATTGATGTACAATTTAAATGGCATTTTTTCCAACCACTTCCGTCTTTAGTTTCTGCACTAAAGCCTTTCGTAACTTTAGCTTTTGCGGCTCGATGTGAGATCCTGGCTCTGAAGACATCAAAACTTTGGCTGCTTTTGCAGATTTAGGTCGCATCTTTTTACCCTTTGACTCGCCTCCATCATCGAGATGTTTTTTCCTTACCTCCTTCTTCAGAGCCACCAACTTGTCGCGTTGCGTTCTCAAGTACTCCTGCCGCTTCTTCAGCTCAACATTATCGACCTTCAAAAGCAAATTAATTTAGAAAATCTTAAATTATTCATCATTACCTCCTGCTTCTGTTTTATATCGAAAATATGTCTCTCCGGTTTTATCACCTCCTCTTCTTCATCGGTCTCCTCCAGTTTTTTCTCAAGAACCGCCTTCTGTGTCGTCAATTTATCCTCTGCACAAATTAAATAATTATTTTTCCGTGGAAATACAACAATTTTATATTACCAATAGTTTTTTTCAAAGTTTCCTCCAAATTGAACTTTTCTTCGTGCAGATAATTAATTTCTTCTTCCACTTCGACTTCTTCCGCCTTCTCTATTGGAAATTGCCTTGAATATTATCAAATCTTGCTTTATAAATATATTACATCTTTTGCATCGCATTACTTGCTGACTTCTTCCAAGATTTCTCGTTCTAAATCTGAAGACTTGACGATTTCCACAGCCGCTGACGATTCGCCTTCCTTAGCTTTTGGTATAAAGAGTTCCGGAGTTTTTCCGTACTTGTTCTGGATTAATTCGAGCGCTTGCAGCTGCAGCTCCACATTCTTCTGAGCCATCATCCTTTTAAACATCTGGTAATCGTTGGCCGCCCATATTTGCTCGAAAGTATTCTATTCATACGATAATTCACAATAAACCGGATTGAATTATTTGAATTTTCGTGTATAGTCACCGGATCGAAGTGGAGAGGAACCGCTTCTTTGGCCCCTCTGAAGCAGGCAGCTTCGAATTGCTGCGGTGTTATCCCAATATCCTCCATGAAGTTACCCAGCATGAAATCAACCTATTTTCATGTTATTAAACAAAAATTTTTAAATATTTGGTTCTTCTCCTTAATTATTTGAAATATATTTACCAGGTTTTTGAAGTCATCGAAAGCCTTCTTGTATTCCGGATGCTCGGCATCATTTGGTTCAAAAACTGCATTGTTGATGAGAAAAAAAAAACAAAGAAATATAAAGCACTTTCAGATCAAATTTATTGTGATTTGTTTTGTTTAACTTAGAGATCGTTCTTCGATGAAACTCTGCAGCGGAGCGTTCCAGACGGGACCGTTGAGGAAGGCGACGAGCGAGTCGAAAACCCAGCAGTCTTCCTCGGCCATCTCCAATACTGTTTCTATTGTTCTTCAGCAGCAATTGCGTTGTTTCTTATACTGCGGACAAGTCTTGTATGAATTGAAAAGTCTCCATGGGAACAGCAACGGAAATTCACAACAGTATTGCGGTTCGATGCCGCATTCTTGTTGCGTGTTCCATCGATTTTCCTACATATTTAATGGTCCAATCCGTAAAAACTATGAAAATTATTACCATTAATCAAAATACTTTAACCCGAGGTCATCATCTTGGAATTTTCTTATATATTTTATTAATTAATTACACATTATGCACACAATAAATGGTATCTAAAAATAACTCTTTTTTATTGTCTATAAGTATAAAATTTAATATTAAATATTATATTTTTACTTGAAAATCACTAATATTTAATTAATTAATTATGAAGAAGAAAAAATACAAATATATACTTTTTTCAATTAAAACTTTTTGATCATTTTTTAATTCTAGTTTTGAATATTTCAAATATTTTAAACATATAATGCTTCTCTCAATAATTAATTTGAATTTTCAAAATATTAATAACCGCAGACACAAAATTGTTTGGGGCCCACGAGAAAATTTGGGACCCACGAAAAAAAATGTTGTTAAGTTACTAAAATTCCAACATTTACATCCCTACGATTAATAAATGAATATTATTATTATTAAAACCTAATTTCTACTATTCTTTTTATTTTTTTAAACAACCATGACTGGCTATCGACCAAAATCCTTTAGTCTATTTTTTTATTTAATCTGATTTTGGAACTCATCATCTGCGTAAATTAGTAAATATATTAATATAATTATTATTAATTTTCGTATATTTTTTAAATATTATCTGTTTACATCTTTTTTTTTATTTCTTGAGGTTGGCGACCCTGATCGAAGCTGGAGTTGCCAATGTTACGCGATAAAAATTTCCTTTTCGAGGCCTCCATTGTGACAGGTCGTTCTTTTTCCCAACGGAATCCATAAACATCGGCTCCAAGAAGCCTTATTTTTATTTACAAGTGCAGTGAAAACGTGCCAAAATGCCACCAAAATTCGATCCCACTGAAATTAAATACGGTAAGCTTCAGGGAGAAATTCCATCAACATCGAAACATTCGACTACCTCCAGCGAATTTCGCGACTCCATCACCGTGCGTTTGTTGTCATAGTTTTGATTGTTTTGTTTTTTTTATTATAGTATACTTGAGGTGCGTCGGAGGAGAAGTAGGTGCTACTTCCTCCTTGGCTCCCAAGATCGGTCCCCTAGGTTTGGTGAGTACATTTGATTACATTTATTATTATTTAAACGTTCATAACCTCAAACGGGTTTGGATGGAGTGTTGTAAACACATGGATTGAATGGTTGTTTTTGTTTTGTGCAGTCCCCAAAGAAAATTGGTGACGATATCGCCAAGGGTACCGCTGACTGGAAGGGTCTTAAGATCACAGTCCAGTTGAAAATCCAAAACAGGCAAGCTGCCATCTCTGTGGTCCCATCCGCTGCTTCCCTCATCATCAAGGCTCTTAAGGAACCCCCACGTGACAGGAAGAAGCAGAAGAACAGTATGTGAAGAATTGCATGTTTTTTGGCAAATTATTAACATATTTATCTTATAGTTAAGCACAGTGGTAACATCACCTTCGATGATGTCTTGAGCATTGCCAGGCAAATGAGGCCACGTTCCATGGCCCGCGAATTGTGTGGTACCGTTAAGGAAGTCTTGGGAACTGCCCAATCTGTTGGTTGCACCATTGATGGCAAGAACCCACATGACGTTATTGACGAAATCAATGATGGCAGTTTAGAAGTCGCCGATGAATAGACGTTTATTATCTTGGTTTAATAATAAAAAAAAAAGAAAACAAAATTATTGATTGTTTCTATTATATGGAGCTGGGATTCCACGCCATGAGCACATCTATGCCTAGTTCTTCCACATCCTTTGTACCTTCTCGTGATATTATTGTCCCATCGTCTTTTGTGACAATGATTTGTGGTATGAATGTTATATTGTAGATCTGTCGCAAAACTCTGAAATCGATGAAACGCGCTAGTTTTCATTCTACTTCAATTATTCAATACTCTCCACCGGTATCCTCGAAAGGCACAGCGTACCAGCCACCATGCCGTTCTTGAAAGTACTTCATCATTTCTGGAGCTGCAGTGTCCGAGGATACGAAAATAATTTCAAGCCCAGATTTACGAGATTTGTTTTCCTATGCGCACAACAAAATTGTTTGATTAATTATCAAAAATTCTGAACTTAATAACCTTGTAGATCGTTTTAATTTTTGGCAGCAGCTGTTTGCACGGACCACACCATGAAGCCGAAAAGTAGTAAGCTATTATTTTTCTGTTTTTGAATGCTTTTGCAGCATCCACCTTTGTTCCACTGCAATTCAGCAAAGTTCCAGTAGACAAATGTTCCATTAATTTCTATATAATAAACAATAAAGACTATATTATGAAAGTTCATAATAAATTCTTCAGGAATTTTAGTTATGTACTTTTAACCCTTCTGGCTGCGTGGTATAAAAACGATGAAAAACAAGCGTTGACTTATTTGACAAGAATAATTTACGAAAATGTGATGACATTTTGCAAAATAACTGATTTTCTGTTGAAAAATAAATGTTTTTTGGTTTATGTCATACTCTTGGCTAAATTTTGTCTAAATCGTAATATATAGTATAGTAATAATTATTATTTTTTTCTAAATAAATTATAGAAAAAATAATGCGAAAATTAGAAAAATTAAATGTCTACAGGAAAAAAGTTTTGGAAACGCAGGATTAATAATATTTACTAGATTGTTCAGATAATTCAGCAGTTATGCAACATTATTTAGCCAAGGTTACAATAATATGAATATTAAGTTACATAATTGTAAACAGACAAAATAAATAAACTGAATTTAGGTTCATCAGAAAATTGAAATCGTGGATTTACGTAAATCGTGAAAATAAGGAACCGGAGGATAGGTGTATTTAGTAATTAAGCGAGTGTAACACATGGCGCCCTCTATTTCGTGTACTTGAAGTCAGTAATGTCAGAAGCTTTGCGAGGAATTCGCAAGAATTTCATGAATTGAGCTTTTATTTCTGGGCTGGTAGAAAGTCGGGGTTCGCGAGGGAAAGCAGCACATGTGAAAAGGAATCGAAAACGTTGCGCCTGACAGGACATCGACATATCCGCCCCACTGTTGTGTCAATATTCTCATAATAAAAAGCATTGAAAAAAATCATACACACATCTCCATCGCCATACACAAACGAATCACCTAATAAACCACTAGATGAAAGGTTATTAATTATAACACTCGCTCTCTACTAAAAAGTCATTGTCAAATTTAAGAGGTGCCGTGTTTTAGAAGACAGGCGTACAGCAGCTGTGGCCTGTGCTGGGGAATACTTTGGTGGGTCGGAGGCGGCGGCAGTTTGCATGCAAGTGTCGGCAGTGGAAATTGAACACGAAGTGAGGTTATGCACGTCATCGACGGTGCAGCGGCGGTGTGGGAAGCGCGGGAGATTTGAAATGATGGCAGCGGAAGAGCCGCAGCAGGCGTTCACCCACGACGACGATTTCCACGATATCGTAAACGATAAGGAGACGCTGCGGCGAGCTACGGAACGTTTCCTATCCAACATGATTGATGAGCTTACGCTAGGTATCATCTTCGACACGCACCGCAAGTATAAGACGCGCGCCTTCGATCTGGACGGCGATGGATCTCCATGCAATGACATTGGAAACGATACCAGCGTTGATATCTTTGGCCAACATAACATGAAGAAGACCCAGGAGTGCGAATGCCCCAATTGCGACAGGGCCGTGGTGGCCGCAAGGTTTCTCATCATTTTATTTTATCTCTTAGGATCGCTATGGCGAAGAAATGTTGAATTATTGGAATGTTTCAGATTTGCGCCACACTTGGAGGCCTGTCTGGGTATGGGACGCAGCAGATCGAGGAACGCGAGCCGAAGGATCGCCAATAACAATAGTAACAATAACAACAAGGATCGCGATAGCAACATGTACAGCGAGCTACCTAGCGACGATGAGTTCGATGACTCCGGCGACAAGAGGCGGAAGAAGAAGCACAGGAACGGCAGCAAGAAAGGCAAAGGTCCTCAATCTTTTCTGTCGCATCTAAAGAATTAAAAAGCGCCTAATTGATGGAAAGGGAACAGCAAACTAAAGTGTGTCTGTTGTCTTTCAGGCACGCCTAAAAAGTTGATCAGCGAGACTGAGCCAATTGAGACCACTACAGTCGACATCGAGGGCGATGAGGATGGTGATGTCAGTCTGAAAGATTTCCTGCAGGACAATTCAAACCATTCTTCGCCCATCGATGTCAGCGCACCTGCCACGCCCAACTCGAACAAAAGCAAGAAGGATAAAAACAAGAACAAGAAGAACAAGCGCGATAGGACATCGCCTAGTACTAGTCTCGAATGATTCACGGCTTCGCGGTTCTCCTGCGTTCATTTTTCCTTCAATTCCCGATTTGTCAACATAAAGGAATAATCGTGCGCGCCACATATGGCGGCGTATCGTCCAGTCATTCTTGTGAAAACAGATTTGTTCATAGCCGAATGCGATTTGGCACTGAACTTTGTCATTATTATATGCCTGCTTTCTACAATATCCATGAACATTAACGGCAATTTACGTAACTGCTCATCCGATAATTATCCCTTAGTAATTATCCCTAAATACAATAATATATTGCCGCTAAGACTAATCGCCAATTTTTCAACAACAATCTGGCAGTAAAATATTTTACACTAAGTCATTATGTTACATGACAATATTATTGATATTAAAACTTGCTATTTTTCAATACAGAATACTTGTGATTTTTGTCAAATATTCTCTTAAATAATGACTTATTCGACATGACTAAATCGCTTCGTGTATTTCCTTGTCCACTAGTTGTTGTCACTGTTGTATAAATGTTAAGAAAGCAACAACATAAAATTATGTACATAAAAGTATAAAGAAAGACACATATATTACTGCACACATATATCTGTATTATTGTACATTATTTGAATTGAGATGGTTGATTGTATATACTATATTCTCATTTAATTACTTTTGTATTTTCTAATTTAAGTTTGACGCTAAGTATTAAAAGTGTATGTTATTTTTATGATGCCGACTACCTCAGGAAAATGTGTTTTTTACACTTATAATTTATTGTATTATTGATAGGTTTTATTTTATTTTTTTGTTTTCATATGTGAACAAGTCTACAATAAAAGTCTGTTCCTACACATATTTTTATTTTCATTTTGTAAATTCAATTTATTTTCGTACAATAAACTTATTTCAATGTCATTTGTATTTATTTTATTGCATGGTTTTGATGGGCCCAATTTTAGTCAATAATAAACAGTGTTAATACAGGTGCCACAAAGTGTTAGCTGAGGGCCCAAAACAGTTTTAGTCCAAAGCCCCTGAAGAGTGCCAATCAAACAATGTTAGATTTACATTTGCAAACACTGTTTGCTAAGGGCCTCAAATGGTATTAGTCGTGGGTCCCCAAATGGTATTAGTCGAGGGCCCCTAAAAGATTGTTAGTCGATGGTAGCTTTAAAGATGAGTGGATTGGAGAAAGATATCAATTCGAAATTATTTATTGAAAACCAACAAAATTTTGTTATTTTATAACAAATGAATAGTGCTAATAGAAATTAAATAACAAAATAAGACTAAGAATAAAAAAAAGACATACAACGTGATACTAGTATACTAATATCAATCATTGTGATGTACTTTAAAACAATAAAAGTATATTTAAAGAAAACAAAAAAAAAAGAAATAAATAAGCACCATATTTATAATTTATTCTTAAAAGTGGTCAACTGAATATCTTCTTTCACTGGCACGTATTTCTCTGAAAATTAAAAGAAAAATAATTATTTCGTGAAATAAGTTAATATAAAATATGAATTCTCACCCATATTTCGAATCACATTGACTAGCATTACATTTGGTTTTGTATTATACATCATTTCTCCTTTACTAAAAAAAAAAAATCAGTCCGCATAGAGTTTTAAAACAGTTTTCAATTTTAATGTTTAAAAAAAAAACTTACACTCTTTCTCTATTCAGAATATTCATTTTGACTAAGATGCTCAAACAGTGGCCAATACTATCCAGATTCAATGTGTAGGGATGCACAAATTGGTTGGGCTTGGTATTGGCTATACGCTCTATTCTCTCCTGCGAATCTCGTAGGATTAGTTTTTCCGGGCAAGAATCAATATTCACCTATTTTAAACGTTAATGATAAAATTAAATTATTCAAATACGACTGCGTTATAATTACATTGTTTATCACGATACAAACTGTATAGTACGTTTGTATGAATGGCATCAGAAGGTTGGCATAAAGGTCCTGTATTTTCTCATTCTTACCGATTCCGTAGGTCGTCTCGTCCATTTTTGATATTGCCTCTGAATCCACGCAAGATTCCAGATATTTCCAAAAATCCTAAAAAACAACAATTCTAATATAGCTATGTTATTATTTATTTTGTATTGAAATATTAAATCGGTAACTTACTTTTTTCATATTATATTCGAATAACACAAATTCATTGGACATCAGAGATCGCAGAAAAACGTAATCATCATATAATCTATCTGGAATAATCAAATTTTAGAATTTAATGAGTAAATTTTAACTTTATACCTTTTGATACCAGATGCGTTTCGTAGTTTTTGATTATGGTGACTAGAATGGATTGGTTGATGGTGTATTGTAGAACGGGATTGACGTAGATTTGAAGCATCACGAAGGGCACCGCCTGAGTCATGGTGGCATCGGATAGGGCGTGCGCCTTAAATTTGGTACCATCCGCAAGGATGACCGAGTCCTGAACCAAAGTAATGTTTGATTCGTCATCCACTTGAATCAGGTTTTTGTGCACATCGAGAGCGGCCTTAATGTTTTCTCGCGGATATTTCAAATCCGACAAAACACCGTACTTATCTAAAACGTTTCTGAGCCACATCACATCCGTCACCAATTCATCCAGTCTCAAAATATTCTTCCTCATTAACAAATTATTCGTCAATATAGTGGCAATCAGATTAAACGCTGATAACACAGTCAAATGCTGTTGGACATTTACAATGTGCTCAGCAAAACTAGAGATTTCTTTCTTCTCGTACGGCCCCAAGATTTGCAAATGCAGTGGCATTAGATGATTTTTGGCTTTATCTAGTCTGGACCCAAAATAATCTTTAACAGATATCGGTGAGCCTACGTCCATGTAGATGCTGCCGTACTTCTCGTTTACCATGCTTAGTGATTTGAAAAATCCCTGCAAAATCATCCAATTAAATCAATAATAAATAATTGATGTATATCGTACTGAAGTGCTTTCTTTCGGTTTGGGAACACCGAGCAATTCGAACGCGAATAGACGCTCCTCCATAACGCGATCGTAACTAATGTTGATCGGCACGAAAAGTATATCTGGCACTTCTCCGGTCAAAAAGGCTCTTAGTATCATAGTTAATAAACCTGGAAATTAAAATGTTAGTTTATCACTACCACTTCAGACCTATAATTTACTAACCGAATTTGGGGGGTAACGATTTGCAGCTGCGACTTCGCGTGCCTTCGATGAAGAACTCGATACCAGCTGCATTTTTGGTCACCAATTGATGCACATATTGCCGGAACGTATCCCAGTACAGATTATCATCATTGTAAGAGCGTCGCATGAAGAAGGCGCCCGTATTTCGCAGCACGGTTCCCATACCCTTCATCCCATGAAAATCTTAAAGATAAATAAAGTAACAAAAAAGTTTAGTTACTTAAAAATCCATACCCATGCCAGCAGCAATTGCGGGAATCTCGATGTTTAAAGTGAAGAGAAGGTACGACATCAAGATGAAGTCTGCATAGCTTCGATGGCTCGGCACATAAATCACCGGTATTCCACCATCCATGTGACGTCGCAACTATAAAATTACATATTTTCCAATAATCATATTTTATTATCTTTATCCATAGGATATAATAATACTAATAAATATTAATAAAAATATGTTAATAAATAAAAAAAATTCTTATGCGAAAATATATTTTTCAAATATATTTTATTTGACGCCTTCATTTCTTATCTCGGTGACGCAAATATTTTCAAATCTCACAATGAGTAATTAATCGATAACGCGTTATTTATGGCCGTTACGTTGCAAAAACAAATTGTTTTTAACAAAAAGAAAATGTTTGCAGACACATAATTTCTCAAGGTTTCTTGTCAATGTTTGATTACCTGTAGTAAATTACATGTCGAAGTTAAAAAATATTGATTTTCTACTATTGACTCAAAAATGCATTCGCATATTAAAGTTTTATGGTACTTTTTTTTAAATGTACAGAAATTTGCTTATTGAATTTAATATATAAACTAATAGTAATTATATCGGCGTTACCTGATCTATTCCATCGGTATTGAAGTAGATTCCTCGACATACTCGCAAACAAACCTTCGTTAAGAACAAACCTAGCCACCTGATGGTTGCTGTGTGTTTATTGAAGCCGATCTCATCGAGAATTACTTTGACGCGACGCTCGACGTCTTTCCGCGGCAATTTGCTTTTGAAGCTTATCTGAAAACCAATCAGTTATTTGTTTACTATTTAAAATCGCGTTTGGTCGCACCTCTTCGATCAGATCCTGAATCTTCCTGCTTTGCAATACGTTCATTTTGTGCTGCTTCGGCCCGATCTTGCTGTACTGTTTGCAAGGCGCAGAAGGACTCAGGGCCCTAGAGACCCACAAAAAATTGCTGCACTCATTCCGTCTGTCCTCTAGGATATCCCTAAACGCTAAAGCACTTCGAATCATCGCACACGGAGCGTTTAATAATATTTAAAATATAAATAAATATATGTGTAAAAATATAAACAATAATAAATTGGAAAAATCCGGTTAATTTTTCAAATAAAATTGTAAATAAAGTGCGGTGAAAACCGGACGACTCACGCCGACGACGAGCGTTCAAGTGACAGCTGACAGAAGCGACGCCGACGCAGCTGACGGATCGCGTTGCGCGAGTCAACACCGATTTTGTCGCTTCGAATCAATGCATTCTACATTAATTACATCACTTTATGTTTAATATTTATGTTAAAAAATCAAACAATTATAATCATAATAGTAAATTAAATGTAATAAACGTCTATCGCTCATAAGAAATACCTGAAAACCGTGTAAATTTTGATCGTGTAAAACGAAAACAAACTGAAATTCAGTAATTTATTTCAATACCTTGAAAACCATAACATTTACAGTTGCAAATGTACACTTACGTAAGTACACGTGCGTCCCGATTTATAGTGAAGATGTGTTCCGTTTAAATCGAAATCGTATATTTTATTACAATATACTGTGTAAAAGCAAAATTGTTCATTTAATTTAAATTCAAATAAATCAAAACGTTTTTTGTGTATTTGTACATAAATATATAAATAATTGTTTAAATACAAATAAATAATTAGAATGCTTAATTTAAGTAAAGCAAATGAGCGCACGTATTTTAAATAATTTTTTTAAAATTATAAAATTTTGGGTCTAAAAACTAAATTTACTGTAAAATATTGATTGATTTCCAAACTGTTATGACATTAATTTCTAAAAATGATCATATGTGATGTTCAGGGGATGATTTTCAAAAATATTCATATATGATAAGCTATAATTTCCAATTTATTTTTCATATATATATAAATATTTAATTTCTTGCGACTTTTAGTTTCGATACCGCTAGATTAATAAATGATCATTTTATACAAAAAAAGATTTAATTTAAGTCGAGGTATTAACTAAATACTGATAAAAATGGAATGTTTGAATTATCAACAATTAGATAATATTAATTTATAATTCTTTTATCTTTAAGCCAATCCCTATTTGCTAAATCAAACACTTTTTTATACAGTGATTCAATAACTTAGAGATAATTTTAAAATCGCTTAAACGTTGTTTTCCTTCCTAAAAATAAGTTTCTAGAGGTAATGATTTTTAAGAATCTAAATATCCTAATTTTGAGTATAATGTTACTACAAATTATAATAAATAAACAAGAAAAATATTTTTGTTATTGGATATGTGAAATTAATAAAATCATGTTTTATTTCAGTATTATAGAATTTCCAGATTTTTTACCATAACAATAGCAATTTTATAATAATTATTTTAAATATAACATTATATAATATGTATCATTAGAGAACAGCAAAAGTAAGCTATAACTATACATGTTACAAGTAACTTTTTACTTGTAACATGATATCTATGTTTCCCTGTAAACATACAAGATGCAACTTTGGTTGCAGTATTTCAAAATGTTTGTGTATTGTGTTGGTATTATTTTGTAGATTGAATTCAATTTTTTTTAGATTTTTTGACAAATGACAGCCACGTGTTTTTGAGTGGTGTTGACTGTGTATAAATATCAAATGTATTTTATATATGTGCAGTTAATAATTAAATAACTATGGGACAAGTAAAGGAAATCGATATGGAAGTAAGTTGAATATAATTTAAGAAAATCTTTGTTATATAAACATTTAAAAATATTTCAATAATTTTTTAAAACTTTAAGACTAGTTAATGTTTAGGTTATATTTTTAAATATTGTGATTTTGTATTGTCTATATAATTGTTTTTTTATTTTAGGAAAATTCTGTAAAAGAATCTGATATGGGGGAAGTAGAAGTACCCAAGATGAATCCGAAGAAAAGGAAAGGAAGTTATAAAGAAAAGCTTCTTTTAATGAAGAAACAAAAATTGTTATCTGGTGAAGATAATGTTTTGGCTGAAGCTACAGAACCAGTGCAAAAGGAAAATAAACCTAATTATGCTCTATACAAGCAGCCCACGGCAGATGAATTGAATCAGTTGCGTGAAACTGAGAATCTATTCAATTCCAACATATTTCGGCTGCAAATTGAGGAACTTTTGGGTGAAATTAAAGTGAAACCTAAATACGAGAAATTGTTTAATTCGTGGTTTGAGACGTTTAAAGAGTCTTTTAATACCATCCTTGAATTAGATACAATTCCACTGGATAACTTCAAGAATGTCAAAGGTAAGAAATTGAGCGCTCAGCAAAAGTTCATCAACCAGGCAGTAAAGGATTTGAATCATGAGCTTTTCTCAAAACCTCACGATCTTTCCATGAAATTTAATAAACCGGTTAGCGTAACCCGTATGGCCAAATATAATTTTATTTCGAGCAAAGAATTGAAATACAATCCAAGTATTTGCTTGGCTATGCCTAAAGAAACGTTCTCACCAAAGAGCGATTTCTTGTATAATAATTATGCCATCAAGAAGTATCATTATATGGTGTATGTTATGCAACATATCAAGAGTTTAGATATCGTGAAGGAGGTAAAAATCGAGAATTATTTCGATAATTATTGGATTCCAATTCTGAAGATCGTGCCTAGCAATTCCGAGAAGGTAATCATCAATTTATTTGTGGTTCCTGAAGAAGATACATTTAAGATTAAACGCTTCCTCCCGCATAATAATAATATCAAGAAAAATATTCTCGCGGATATGTTTGAAGACGTTCCGGTCGAAGATTTCGCCAATGAAGGCACATATTTGCATAATTCGATAATAGCTCATGATGCAGGTTTATTATCAAATAATTCCACAATTGAGGAGAATCTGCGTGGTCTGCAGAATATACAGGATGGTATTAAACTATTGATGGTATGGCTGAAGCAGAGGAAACTAAATGAAACATACGCTGGTTTCACAGATGATTTATTGGTTTATCTGATAGTGTATTTAATTCTTAAAAAGAAAATTACTAAACACATGAGCTCATACCAAGTAATAAGAATCTTCTGGTTCTTCTTGAGCTCCACTGAAAATCTTCTAAGTATCGCAAATACCGTTAAATTAGAGGATCTCTCGAATTTCAAGGAGCTTTCGCATTTTGTCTTGGTGGATGCGACTGGATGTCTGAATGTCGCTGCGTTCCTCGATTCCAATGTCTTCGCCAAAGTGAAAAACGAGGCTGCTTTAGCCGTGAAGAATTTGGACAATAACAGGTTCAACACTTTCACCACCTTATTCATATCTAAAATATCTTTGGCAATCCAATATGATTCTATATTAAAAATCAAAGACGATAACAATTTCTCGTCTGTGTTCGATGATTGCGATGCAGCGAATCGATTCAAGTATTTTGGTTTCTACGAAATGTTGATCAGGAAACTGGTGATGGACAATCTGAAAATGGGTTTGTCGAATAGGGTTTTGGAAATCGTTCCAATTTTAGCAGAGAGTACCATGGATAAACTAGTATTTGGAATTAATTTGAATCCGGAGACGTGTTTGGACGTGATCGTTAAAGGTCCAAAACAGTTTGACGCTGATGCAGCTAAGTTCAAAGAATTTTGGGGACCTTTGGCCGAGTTGAGAAGGTGAGTAAACTTTCGAAAATATTTCGGCACAATACTTATAACTTTGATTTAGATTTAAGGATACTTCCATTTATGAAGCGGTATATTTCGATGACGCAAAAACCATTCAAGATAAAAGGCATATCTTTAAAAAGATTATCAAATACGTGCTCAAGGAAAAGATGGGATTAAAATATACTCTTAACGGGGATGAAATGGAGAAAATTTTAAAGATCGACAATATTGTAGCACCATTTCCCACTGGCTCCAATGAAGAGGCGACGTTAAAGATCAAAGCCATACATTACGACATGAGTCAAATGCTTAGAGATCTGGCTTTGCCTTTGCCGGTTACAGCTATTCAAGGACTCTCAAATGTTTACAGGTATTTATTTTTTTTAATAACAATTTAAAATATATATAAAATTTGTGATTTCTTCTGTTTTCAGTTATACAATGTGCTATCCACCTATACCAACAAATACCACTTTCAATAAATACAACGTGGAGAGTACTAAGGAATCGCACAGTCTGTTGTTAGGAAATCTTTTAGAAGCTAAGCATTTGCCGAATTACATAGAACCGGTTGAATGTCTTATTGAGTTGGGTACGTTTTTAGTTTTTACCGAACAATCATTTGAATTCTTTGGGCATTAAATTAATTCATATTTGTTTATAGGTATGCACTCGAAGTGGCCTAGGGAATTGGAGCCAATGAGAGCAATGAAAATGTTGTTCCTTTTTGAGATGTCTGATCTTCTTTGGAAGGAGAAGCATGTGAGGTCTACTGTTCGAGAGGAATGTTGCATTGACATATTTTACGAAGGATTGGTGTTCAGGCTGTGGTTGCATCATCCTAAAGAAATAGGCTACCTTAAGCGCAATGTGACCGCCGACGGCGTGGTGTACTTTAAGGACTCCAGAGATAGTTTACACGTCGAGTCCAAATTCAAAGTACTACCAAAAATAATTGGCGCTCTCAATGGGTAATTATTACATAAGCATTTATTAATTATTGCTTTAACGATTTGATTATTTTCTGTAGGATTCATCAAGAATCTCCTAGTTTCGGTCCAAGCACGTGTCTTATAAAAAGATGGATTAGGGCTCAAATGTTGGACGAATCGCACATTCCCGACGTGGTTATAGATCTTTTGAACGCTTCTCTATACTTGACTCCAGAGCCATTTTCTGTACCAACACTGCCGCAGGTTGGCTTTATCAGATTTCTCAAATTCATCTCGGAATTTGATTTCAACATGCAGCCTGTCGTGGTCAATTTCAACGACAATTTAACAAGTAATCAATCAATTAATCAAAGTGTTTCTCATATATTAATAACATAATTTATTTAAACTAGATGAGCAATTATACGAAATGGACGGTAATTTCCAAAACAACCGCGCAGATTTCAGATATCTGCACATCATCACGCCTTACGACGAAGGAACGTCGATCTTTACTAGGGAATCTCCGAATAAGGACGTCGTCAGGGTGTTGCAATTATTGGCCCAAGCGACTTATAAGCATCTTACTGATTGCATAATATCCCAGGACTCGTTCAAATTCAAGGTAAACAAAGTTATAAATAGTTTTGGAAACATGATTTTAAATCTCGCCATATTTTTTTTAGAGCGTATTTGTGCCAAACATATCGGAGTACAATTTAATAATTCACTTGGACACCAAATGCGTATTGAAGTATTTACAAAAAATTGACTGCACTTCCACAAACGTAATTAAGATCGAGGAATATAAACATGATTCACGCACCAAGATCCCCGTAGTTGCTTTCGATCCAATTCAGATTTACTTAAAACAACTCAGGGTTAGTAAGAATTTACTTGTTATTAAGATCATGGATTAATTTCTTTATTTTAGAAAAACTACGGAGATTTCGCGTTATTCTTTTACGATTCTTACGGAGGCTACAAAATTGGAGTTTTGTGGAGGAAAAAGTCGCTGGAAGAAAACGATTTTAAGGTTGTTTTTTGACTAATGTTGTATTTATTATTATTTGCTTTTCATTTATGATTACAGATATTGAATGTGCCTGCAAGACAAATCAAGGATGGGAAACTACAGTTGAACATTGCAGCATTAATTGAGGATTTCAAGTGCTTAGGAACTCATTGTGTAAAAAGTGTACAAAAAATAAATTGATTTTATAATTATATATTAAAAAAAAAAAGAAATCAGTGCTTAATCATGTATATGAGGCTATAAAAACTAGTACATACAAAAAAGTATGATTTATACTTAAATTATACAGAGATCTTCATAAATTTACTCTTGTTCTACGGACATTCTCAATTACTAGTTTGTCAGTTGAATACATCTGGCCAATGGTCACCTAAAACATTTGTTCCTATTATCTAGAATGAGTTGTAAACAATTTTAAGTTACCTGTCGTCTGATGATTTCCAGATTTGTTTTAGCCTCTTGCACTTTGCCCACTATCTGACTAGGATCTGATAAATTTTTGTTAGCCCTAAAACTGTCTTTGATCTTTCGCAAAGCATAATTTCTAAAAATTAAACATATAAAAGAATATTATAAATAATTCGATTTGTAAGAAGAGAAAGTTAACCTGAAATTGTAGGAAGGAAACTTCTGGGATTCACTGAGTAAGCACTTGTAAAGGCTGAGAATTTGTCGTTTGGATGCCATTTTCTATAGGATTTTCTATTGAGTTTTCACTAATTTAAAGCACATGTATTTCGAAATATAAAATACGAACTGATGGTCACAGCAAATGTTCCATGTAAAATATTTAGTAATGGTTGCTGCTTGTGGTACACATTTAAACAACCAGTGTTACCAATTGTATAAACTGTTTACTAATTATTTAATTAGTGCTGTAATACTAAAGTAAATATTTCATCATTTGCCTGATTCATTCTAAGAACAAACACTTCTGCAAAGTTATACATAATTTATAATAAATGATATTTTCTTACTTTAAAGTAATTTATTTGTCTGGACTTTAGATATTTATTTTCTATCAAAACTATTGTACCCTATTATTTATTAAATGATTTAATTCATAAAGTATGTCCTCTTTGTGACTTAACTGTTACTCCCAGTAAACTCAGGGGATTCCCCCCCGAAATTTAAGACAATACAAAGAAATGTTTATTTGTCCGAGAAGTATTTATAACTAAATTATATTGCGTCATGAAGATTTGTTTAGGTTCTTTTCTTTTTTCTTTTCAAATCGTATGACAAACAGGAAAAGAATACTAGTTGACCGAAAACAAACCTGATCGATGGAAAGAAAACCTATTGATCCGTGGTAGTCGTTGGATTATAATAGCCGACTAACGAGATTAACTTCGGAGTATTGCTGTGTACAATATCTGACTGTACTGACAGCTGTTTGAAGGAAAATGTAATTTAAAAAAAAGTTTGTGTATAAATAAAATACATTTAAAACAATCATATTTATTTAAGACATCGCGCTGCTGTACAAGAATGTTAAATTACCCCCAACAAAACGGTCACAAAAAGAAAACAAAATACAAATTACTTTGTTATATTTCGCAATTTATTCCATTTTGGCATTTAAATTTACTAAATATACTATTTATTATTTACCCGGTCGCGCACCGCGCGTTGCTGTCGACAGCGCCCGAGGCGTGACCCATCAAACAAACAGTACTTTATTAAATAGCTTGCTAAACTCGTTTACTTCTTCCAGTCATCCTTTTCGTAATCCCATTGGGATGCGAGACCGGTGATCGGGTTCACGTGCAAATCGATGATACGCCTCAATTGGGCCTGTTGATGTTCCTCAGAGAAACTCTCGGGCAAAGGTACTTTGGCTAAAATAAAATATTATGTAACAGTGTATCATAAAACTTGCTCAACAATCAACTTACTGACAACCCTGACAGCCATATAGAACCAGAGTGCAACAGAGACCAACATCAGAGAGGCGCCAACAATTTGCTTCCATTCGCCAGTTGGGGCTTTGAATTCAGAATAGGTCAACTTGAAGGAGGCTCTGTACAAAGCCTTCTTTTCCTCCATGGAAAGTTGACGCCAATCGCCCTTTTCCTTTTCGCGAAGGCTCTACAATTGAAAAAAAAAAAACTGTATTTGAAGATTCTAATTGTAATCGATTTCAATTACCTTGATGTCAGCGGTTGGTTCCTTCCATCTGATGGCTGGCAATGGGATGTCAGAACGGTCATAATAGTGTGCTTGACCATTCATGCCATAACCAACAACCTCTCGGTTGCCAATCATAGCCCTGGTGGCATCCAGAGCTGGATCACTGTGAGCGCCAGCAGCTCCCAATGGAACTGGGCGGGCTTTGATGGACCTAGCGCTAAGGGCTAGAAGTCTGCCGGCCATGATCTGCAAGGAACAAAAATAAAATCACCAACATGTATGCAGACAAAATCAATAAGTTGGGTGGAGACCAAGTGCATTGCATAACAAAAGGGACTTACATAATGATTGCAAATCGATTATTTAAAAAGAAACTTATAAATATTATACAACTCACTAAAACCACTTCTGGTTTTTTACCGGTGCTCCGCAAATTAACACTGAATATTAGTTACAATTTTTTTCTCCTTTCAGGCAAATGATTATCTAATCAATGTCATCTCTAATTTTCGGGATTTTCATATTTAATAGATGAATAAGAACCCACTTGATCATATTTATGCAATACACTCTTTCCCTTTACCCCAAGAAACATAAAATATTTTAAATTTTCCTTAAAATCAGGAACTACTAAGAATACACACGGATCTACTCACAGATTTTAAGCTAACAAAATGGCGAAAAAGACTGATCGAATTATTATACTAAACTGCATTGCGTTCATTTTGCTCATGTTGGTAACCCTAAAAAAGCGCCAAGTTTAAAAAACAATTGTATTAATATTCAATATTATTTATAACAAATTATCTAATAATTAAAACTTTAATAACAAAAAATTGTAATAGCAATATTATACTTAAAAAAAAATTCATTATGTGTTTTTTTTTAAAGGAGTAGAATCATAGAAATACATAATATTAATTTATTTCGTAATAAATCTTACAAAACAGTTGTAATTGCTAGTAATCAACAAGTAAATATTATTTCAATTTGCTATCTCTTCCGGAAATGGTTTCAACTAACAGCCGATGAACGACGGTTATGATTTGAATTTGTCTCGCGCGGCGGGAAAAGTCTGAACCAATGGCGTAGCTTATTGTGCATATGATTTTGTTTTCAAACAAGTGTACGGCGAGTGTGAAGAAAAATGTCATAGATTTATTTTTTTGTTACGTGATTCTTGAATTAAATAGAAATGTATATTAACGATGTGTTAAAAAAGGATGAGATTCGGAGTATTGCTATACAGGATTTGAAGCAGTTTGGAGTAAAATATAGGAGTAAGAAGGCCCGCCAATATGTACAGGTTATATCATTTGAAGAAATTATGTTATACAAAAATTTAATGAATAAATTGTAGGAGACAAAAACCAGGAAGGTATTCAGGGTTGCTCTGCATTTGCTGCCGATGGAAACTGTGACTCTACCCAGTGGACAGCAGCTTGTAGTGCCGAAGATTGTTAATGATTTGTGTAGTTTTATCATTACAAAAATTGACACGGAGGGACTTTTCCGGAAAGGTGGCTCAAAATCTAGACAAAATGAAATTAGAGTAAGAACTATCCTAAAATATAATTTTGGGTAAATCATTAAGTTTATATTTTTTTTTAGTTATCATTAGATGCTGGTTGCTATTTGGGAGAAGAACATCATGAAGTTGATGTTGCTAGTGTGCTCAAAACTTTTTTTCGTGAATTACCAGAACCCTTGATTCCATTTTCATTCCATGAATTGTTTTTGAGATGCATGCTTCTTTCTGAACATCAAATCGAAGCAGTTTTATTATCCTGTTTGTTAATACCGATGGAACACCTGAACACTTTAGCATATTTCATGCAGTTCCTATTTAGAGTGTCTGAGTATAGCCCTTTTAATAAAATGGATGCTTACAATTTGGCAGTGGTAATGGGGCCCAGTTTATTACCAGCTGAAGAGAAGTTGCCTCATAATCCAACACAAAGACTGACAAAGACCTGCGAGCTTTTTAAAGTAAACAAAATATTACTTAAAATTGGAATAATGTTTTAACTATAATTGAATTGCAGTTACTTATAGAAAACGCTGCTAATATTGGAGTCCTTACAGAGAGTATAATAGAGAGGATAGCTATAACGAGTTCGATGAGTTCACTCAATGTTGACGATGAAGCTAACGTTAAAAAGAAAAAGAAACGACGAAGTGGTTCATTGACGCGAATGTTGAATGGTTTAAAGAAAATTGTCAGCAGTAAAACCGAGGAAGTCGTTCAAGAATTTCCACCGGATTTGTTGCTAACTCCGTGCATCACTAGATCCGCGAAGAAACGGAAAATCGAATCCGCCGGGATTTCAAATAAGAAACGGTAAGATAAAACTATGTTCAAAACTTAAATAATATGTCAGGTTTGGCCTTTTCAGACGACAAATCATTAATAGTTTACCTCAGCAAGCTATACTAAATACTCCATATACTCCAGTTAGTAAAATTCCTGAGTAAGTATATCAATACTCGTAATATAATAATTTTAATGTTATGAATCTGGAATCGGTGCTTGTATTAATGATAGTATATTTATTGCTTGCTTTGATTTGATATATTTTTTATTTTGAGAATGCTGGATTTTTGGAGTTAATATTTAGAGGCTTAATTTGTTTATTATTAATAATGTATAGTAATGATCATGGCTTTATTGTTTTCAGTGCAATAAAAAAACCTACCCTGGAAACATGTGAGAAGGTAAAGGAAAAGAAACAACTTTGGCCGAAGAGCAAAGCGAAAGTGGAAGAAGGTTCATCTAAAACAGCGATTCAAAGGCGTTGGTCTGCGGTTAGTTCCGTTGCTGCTTTCAGGAGAAAGAAGACTCGGAATTCGTGTGCCGGTTCCTTGACTCACCAAAAACCTAAGATCTTGGAGAAGGATCCTCAGATAGACAATAGAATAAACGATTTATCTGAAGAACTCACAAAGCAGAAAGAACCAGAGACTGAAAATTATGTGCGCATTTCCAAAGTGGAGTATGAGGAGATCAAAAACCGTGTATCCGCTATCGAACGACGTATTTCCATAGAGCTGGAGAACGCAGAGCCGGAAGATTCTGAGACATGTGACAATGGAGTAAAGGATGTAGAAATAGCTTATGAGCAAACCCTTGTACAAACTGAGCCACTTAGCCCTACCACAGATCAATTGGCTAAGAGGTTGAGCAGAGAACTGAAGATTCGGCGATCGAACGAACCTAAAGTTTTCAGGTCGCCCAGTGCCAGGAAAATCGGTAGTTTAAGACGCAGATCCCGAGAACGCGACCAGGTAAAATTGAACAGAAATCAGTCTTGGTGCGTGACGAGTTCCGCGTCTAAGTCTGCCCTCCGCAGAGGGAGGCCTAATACCGTACAAACGGGTTTGCCGCAGCCAACTACGACCGAAGAACCTCCGAAGACACGTTCAAATTCGTTTCATGGTAACAATTCGCCGTCCGTTGTGTCGAATTCGATGACATCGAACTCTTCTACGGTGAGCTGGAAAAGCGCGCAAGGATTTTTCAGCGCTACGCCTATGTCGTCTAACCCTGGAGTCGCTGAAAACTGTAGGGCGTCGCTGGCGAAGTTGCGCAGTCAAAATGCTGGAATGGTGCTGGCCAAGGCGAAGTTGTTTGATAACCTAGTGGATTCAGAGTGCAGTAGTAACAAATCGGGGGAGTCCAACTGCGCGCCATCCCAAACACGTACCAACAAGATCGGAGCACCACGAGTCCTAGACAAAAACAACAGGATTCAGTCATTAAAGATGGAGGAGCGCAGGAAGAAGACCGTTTCTCCTAGGAAGAGAAATTGTAACAAAAATCCCCAAATTCGAATGCAACGCATCAGCGTGAAAGCGCCATCACCTCAAGAATGTAAATAATTTTCATTCACTAACATAATTTAATTTCTTCTTCACATTGCAGTTAACTTAGTAAAATTAGATTAGAAATAGAAAATACAAGAAATCAAACAATATCATTTTTTATGTATATTAACATTATAATTTTTTATTTAGATAATATGGACAGGACTATATTGAGAGACTGCAATCGTCGAGGATCAGAGTTAACGACATCCCCAAAGTGTGTAACACCCAGAAATGCACCCCAAATTAAGAGAGCTTTGAACCCGAAGTCGCCTCGCCGAATTTGCAGGACGCCGGTTTCCGAAGCTAAACAGACTCCGCTCAAAGTAATCGCAACAACAAGGAACACGAATCACTACTAAAGTCCTTTCTTATTTTGCTATGCAAATAGGTAAATTCTAAAATTCTGAGCATGTGAGCATAATTTCGAAAATTTTATTTGATTTTTATAGCAAGGACTTGAATTGATTAAAATTTAACTTTGACTTTATATCGAAATTATGTTCTCATTGTCTCTGAGTATGAAATAAGGACATAAAGAGAAAAGAAAGAATTTAGTGGCCATAGTTTATCTTTCTTTATATATTGATAGATGATTTTTTTATATTTTATATTCTCGTATATCCAAGAGTGCTGTGCAAACTATGTACATACGCATTGTTAAAGAAAGTTAGATGGAGAGAAAGAGAGAAAACGAAGTAATCGAATGTTTTATAATTATTATTTTATTTAATAAGTTTTATTATTTTATCATTTTGTATGATTGAAAACAATTACTGTGACTTTTTCCTAGAATATTGTTTTTATACTGTGCTTTTATTATTTTATATTTTATCATGTAATTTTGTGCTTTTGAGTCTCAATAAAAAAAATAATGGTTATAACAAGGTATATATGAACACGATTAATTTATTTTGTAAATTCAGGATTCTATTTTTAGACGCAAAACAAAACAAAAATTAACACGTATGGCATTTGTGAATATCTTTAATATGTAATTATTATCAATATTGATAGTCGAGGTGGTAATTGAGATTTGAATTGCACCAATCACGACCTTCCACGCACGTAACTACCATAATTGATCTCTAGATGTCGCTATTGTTGTGACGTTTTGTAGTTGGTTTTTTGACATTTCGTCTAAGATAACATATGAGGTATACAAGCGAACGAATGTTGAGATTGTTAATACTCTTTGTGGCATGTTAAACTGATTGAACTTCAAGTGCTGATAGACGAGAAACAGGCTTCAAGATGAGATCCATCGGATTTTCGTTGATAGCCCTCTGCATGACCGTTTCGGTCGTTGCTAATGCTTACTACCAGAAAAAACAGTTCTATCCTTCTGTAGTATACATTACGAAGTCTAATCCTAGCATGGCTGTAAGTAGTCTACACTAATATAAAAAAAACAGTGATTAATTGTCTTTAATATTATAGGTCATTTATCTGCAAGCTTTCATATGTGTTCTTTTGGCTGGCCGTGTCATGAGAAAAGTATTCTTTGGACAATTAAGGACTACAGAGTTTGAGGTAGTCTGCATATTAAAGCAACTTAAATATACTTACAAAAATGGTTTATTTGCAGCATTTGATGGAGAGGTCCTGGTATGCTATCACAGAAACCTGTCTGGCTTTCACTGTCTTTCGTGATGATTTTAATCCAAAGTTTGTGTCCCTTTTTACACTGCTGTTGTTCCTGAAATCTTTCCATTGGTTGGCAGAAGACAGGGTTGATTATGTGAGGATTTTTATTCAGCCCCTGTTGGGATTCATAAATGATAATTATGATTATTTTAGATGGAAAGGAGTCCGGTTATAAGTTATATATTCCATTTACGCGTTATGGCGCTACTCTTACTTCTTGGTTCACTTGATATATACTTTGTGGAGCATGCTTATCAACTGACAGTATCGAAGGGGGCTTCTGTACAGTTAGTTTTTGGATTTGAATATGCCATATTGTTTACCATGGTTATTAACATCATAATTAAGTACACTCTGTATACTGTAGATTTACATAGTGAAACTCCATGGGACAATAAGGCAGTATTTCTGCTCTACACTGAGCTAGTAATGGGTTTGATCAAGGTTATTCTCTACGTCGCTTTCATGTTTATAATGGTCCGTATCTACACGTTGCCACTATTTGCTTTGAGACCGATGTATTATACGATAAGGAATTTCAAAAAGGCTTTCAACGATGTCATTTTGTCCAGAAGGGCTATCCACAATATGAACACTCTTTATCCAGATGCTACTTTAGAGGAATTGCAGGCTGGAGATAACGTTTGCATTATTTGCCGGGAAGAAATGACGGTGGCGTCAAAGAAACTCCCCTGCAATCACATTTTTCACGCATCTTGTTTGAGGTCTTGGTTCCAGAGGCAACAGACCTGCCCAACCTGCAGATTGAATATTTTGAGAACACCCACTGTAGAGCAGAGGCCAGATCCACAGAGGCCCCCGAGACCAGCTGTGCCAAATATGCGCAACGTGAATTTCAATATTCCCAATCCATTTTTGCTGTTAAATAACAATTTACGACAACATGTGGCTGGACTTAATCAACAGCAACAGCAGCCTCAAGCACCTGGTGCAAATGCGATGCCACAACCGAACCTTGCTGGTGGTCGCCATGGTATTGCTCCACCGGGTATGATTCCATTCATTCCCGTTCCTCCGATAAGATTCATGCAGCCACCGCCTATGCCTCCACCGAATTTATCCAACTTGTCTCCAGAACAGCTGCGTCGCATGGAAGGTCGTGAACGGGAGAACGTTGAGGCCAGGATCCAATGGCTCAGAAATATTCAGGTAAACACATTACATCTGCCAATTACAATTTTAAATTAATATTATGTTTATCTTAAATTTGCAGTTGATGCTGGATGCTGCAAATATGATGTTCCAACAATACAACACGGCAGCCGCTATCTCGATGTCCATGCAAAATAACATGGCCGAACGCGCTGAAGCTACACCTGGTACTAGTACCGCTGGAACATCAACCTCCGCTCAAACCTCTCCATCAACTGCACCCGCCGCATCTTCAACTCCTTCAGCTACCACTTCAGCAGGGCCTTCAGCTTCTGCTTCAGTAGCCGCATCCTCATCATCTGTATCTGTTTCATCAGCTGCAACCTCGTCTCCCGTTGCAGCATCGACCTCATCCGCTACAGAAGCCGGATCTGCGACTCCGACTTCAGTTGTCAATTCCGTAACTGATGATGCTGCTGCTTCATCTACGTCGGTGCCTAATATAAAAGAGTCCACGCCAAGTCCCTCTCGTAACATAACAGTTCCAGTCGATAAAAAAAGCGTAAACGTATCGGAGGATATCAGCAGTAGCACGGAGTCTGCTGGTAACGTATCAGACAAGTGTTCCACTACATCAAAGATTTTCGAACCTGTAGAAATTTCCTCTTCCTCGACCGAATTAGCAGGGGCGTCTTCCTCTACAGAGGAGTTGCCTCCGAAGTCAGGAGATAACGAGTTGCGAAAACGTAGACTTGAAAAATTCCAATAAAATAATTCAGTAAGAACCACGCTCTAAAATATGAAAATCAATTATTATTAATGATAATTTTTAATTTACTTTATTCGTTTTCTTTCGTACCTTAAGTTACTTCTAATTATTTTTTAATCCGGACTAAAAATTAGATTATTTTTATATCCCCTTTGTTTTTGTTCCGTTTCAGTTTATTTATGAAAGATGTATAAAAATGTAATATTTAATTAATGAATTAGTTTCGTTTTTTTTTTAGACGGGATTGATATCAGTTTTAGAATGAAAGTAAAAGTGAAATTATATTAATTACCATTGTGATATAGTTTAAAAGCAGCGCACATCGCACCTGTGCGTTTGCGTAGGAGAACAAGAAATCCTAAACAAGTATATTCATTTTCCTTTTAATTTTGTATACTATCATTGTATTATTATGAGCTTAATTTTGAAGCAACATTTTTTTTAATGACTTTATAATCGATTATCAAGTCGAGGCTCTTGATTGATGAATCGGCGGATCGAGGAAGAGGATTACTTTCGTTCATAAATATATTAACTTGGGATCGGCTTGGTCCAACATATGTGTTTTATTTTATTACTCTATATAAAAATATAAGTTTATCTGTATATGGCTATTAGGCAACCGTAATAAAATATTTATAAACGAATTTAAAGATTGTAAGAGAATATAGGTATCGGAAATAAAGTATAATTGGTGTCGCTTATTCGTTTTTTTTAAGTCTTAATATTTGCACCAACTATTAAATATTTGGGAGGTATACATGAAACATTGGTTTCTTTATACTTCGATTGGGAAATGTGAAAATGAATACAATTTGTATTTGTAAATAAAACATGTATATTTAATTATTTTAAATCAAATAAATTTGCATAAATCTGTACAGTCACAACAAATAGTGATTTGTGAGTGTGCATACGACAATAACGATGCCGACTAACGTTTCGATTTGAACCACTTTTTCTGTTTTTCCCTCAGCTGCCATAAGATATATTAATGATAAACACTTCTCTCGCATTATTGTATGTGCATTACAATATTTACATTTAAAAAAAAATCATAGGGGTTATCACCTCACGTGTGTATAATATACATCCATATTAATTCTATAACGAAACATAATTTATACTATGGATAATTACAAAATAAATGTAAAGAAATAATTGTGCTTAAACAAAATTGTATAAAAGAAATTAAAATAATATTGGCACATATTCACAAGGGACTTCAAGTAATTTAATTTTTTTTTTGCGATTTATAATAATTTAACTTCTCGCGAAGTCATTTAAAATATATATATATATATATAATTTGTATAATATATAGAAATCATAACTAAATACATTTATTACAATATTTACGAAATTATGTACAGAATATTAAAAAGCTTTATATTGCGGATTCGATGCAATCATAAGAAGTCCATGTCGAGGGCGTTGTACAGTGCTGCTATCTCGCTGTGACTTGTAATCCTCCAAAAGGGAAAGGTCAGAGCTTTGGCTGCGGCTTCTTCATCTTGACCATCACCTATCACCACATACGTGCATTTCCTCCCAAACCTAGTCACTATTCTTTCGAAGCAACTTTCTTTTCCTAAAATAAAATAGCGTTATTTGAGGTTGACATTAGTAGAATTAAGTTTAAATACCTATTTTCGTTGCCGAGTAAATATTATCTATTGGAAAGACTCCTCCAAGTCCAAAGAGGAGCACTTTGGCTAAAGCCGGAACCAGCTGCGTTGTAGTAACCAGTACATTTACGCAATTGCTTCTGGAGTTGATCAACGTTAAACATTTTGTAGCTAATGTTAACCAATTATCAGTTTCCGCTTCGATTTCGGCCCGCAACTGCAACCATTGTTCTCTTTTCGTCGTTCCCAATAAACCTCCAACGCTGAAACATTTAATAATTAATAATTAGTTAACGAAATACTCTTTTAATTATGGATATTTACCTATTTCTATAGTTGTTGTATGTGTCTTTTATTTTCCTGTAGCGGAAAGCTAACTTCCTCATCCAATCAACTCCACCTCGAACTCCCGTTGCAAGACACAAGTTTCCGCCACCGCCAGCCGCGGAATGAAAACCATCACTGCCAAAATTGTAGTTGGAAAGGTCCTGGCCATTATCATCCGATGATACATCATCTATATGAACTTGGTCGCAATCCTAAATAATTGAAAATTAGTTGGATTTTAACATTTTATTTTGTAGAACATACCTCAATATCATTGAAGAAGAAATGGGTGTCAGCCAAATTAAAAACCATCTCCTCCATTCTGAAACCCAGCTGCACAATGCTTTGAGCATCCTGAAAATTTAATTAATATTACTACTGTTTCATTATAATTGTTTTTAATTAATACTAACCTTTTGATATTTTGATGCATAGCTTCCAGTTAATAAACTATGAAAAATGATGATGGTTTCATCCAAGTCCCAAATGAAGACCCTATCTGTGCTGGATTCAGGTGCACTTGGGGATACTGTATTGGTCCTCCTGCCCCGTCCTCTGGTCCCCCTGGTCTCAGAGCCCAAGCTGCTGCTGGTCGACTCCCTTGACCTCCTTGAACTCGTATCCCCCTTCAGTGGGGAAATTGGGCTCTCCACCAGTGATACTCCATTCGATGGACTCTCTGTAAACCAATTGAAAATTACTTGAATGAACTCGTAATAAGGAAGCCTTATATTCTCAAATACCTAAGTTTATAAACTACTGTTCTTTTTATTCATATAATTATTAAGTATTATTCAAAAGTACACCTTCATCGTCCTCACTTCCACTCGTGTCGCTATAGGGACACAGCATTATACTCCTAGTTTGATTTAAACTAGATTCAAACCGCTGCGAAGAGCTATTTGTTAGCAACTTTAATTAACAAGGTTATGTTTAACCGCTGACAGTTCTGTCAAAATGGAGTTAAAATAAGCGCGAGTGCCATCTATTGCATTGCGCTTTAAACTTCGTATATTCTAATTTTAAAGAAAATTGAATTATAATTGATTAATTACCTGGTAAAGTGGTGGCTGCCAGTTGGTAGGTGGATGAAGTGCCGACGCTTCCACTTGAACTGGGCGAACTCACGTATGGTGAGTAGCTTTGGGATGCGTAATAGCTGGAAGTGTACTGAGCAGATTGAGCATCCGTTGGGTATCCGCCGTAGCTTCCGTATTCCTTAACAAAAGATGGAGATGATGAGTATGATTGTATTAGTTTGATGTACTCTAATTGCATACCTGAGTTGGGAATCCTTGGGTGAAGGAGGAAGAAGGCGGAGTCGTGTACGTGGTGTACGGCGAGTATTGTCCGCATTGTCCGGTGCTTTGGAAAGGTGAGGCCGGTGAAGAGTAAGGGCTAGAAAGATAACTGGAGTTCCCTTTGCAGGCGGGGTTCAGAGACCGCGTGGTTCCCAATGGCGTATACGGATAGGAAGGAGTGTTATAGAAGGACGAGGTGGCGGGGTTCATGTAGGTGGCCGCAGCAGTTGCTGGATTCGTCGTTCCGTAGGCTTGTTGCATGCTAAAAAATTAATACAAACAAAAAATGTTAGTAAACGCATTTCAGATGAGCTTCCAGTCTTCGTACCTATTGTAATACTGATGTGCCGAAGAGTAGGATTGTGAATAGTCCTTGTCGTAGACTGCGCCCAAGTCAACGGCTGCCGTAGCTGCAGTGTAGAAGGTCGATGGATCTTGGGAGAGGGCTGCCACCTCGGAGTCGGCTAATCCGGGACTCCTCAATTCGCTTTTCACGCCGTCCGTCAGGATGGACCATGACGATGGTAAATGTGATGAGCTTATGCAGGAAGTCGCAGTTGGCGTCGAAAGCTGATTAACGCTTAGGTGATTCGTGGATAATGATGCGCTAACTGGAGGACTACCGCAGGTCGACGAAGAATGCGCACTCTGTGGACTGCAAGTTGTGTCTGCCACCAATCTGCAAATGAAATAAATTAAATTATTCTTCTATTTGATTGAATTTATTCGGTTTTAAAAAATATGTGACGTAAAACTGGAATTGAGCGATCCGCCGCAAATTAGACAATTTATGTTTGTTTCGAAGATAATCCCACATGCTGGTGGGTTATGTAGAGCCACGCGAGTGTAGCGTTTTCAACTACAAATGGTTGACGCGATAAGGTCGAGGCTTTATTTAGTTGTAATGGAATTAATCCACGGCCCGACTAGATTGCGTGAAGAGTAAAATATGTACAGGACGGACGGAGTATGCATGAGTGGAAAAGAGAGATGGGAGAGAGAGAGTTGGGAGAGGAGGAAGAAACAAAGAAGCGAGATGGATGAGGATAATAAAACAGACGAAGGTAGGTGGGCACACCACACCACAACCTGGAGGTCCGACGTGTTATGTGACAAAACAACCAGAACGAATTGATCAAGATTAAGTTCCGTGTTTTTAATTGTTCACTCGACCAAAATTTTTGATGAAATATTGCGGCCCGAACCTCGTGACCAACCAAGGGCCCGAAAACATGCCTGTCTCTCTCTCTTCACTTTTTCCGTTGTCCTCCCTCGCTCCCTTCACCATCTTCGACCGCATCGGTTTCCAGCCGATCGGAGCGGAGATCAGCATTTTGGGTGGTCAAAAATTCATTAGAAATTAATCACAAACGATTGAGTTCCCCCCAACGTGTTTTATCCTCTTTTTCATCGAGTTTTCAGTTACAGCGGAGACCATCTCTCGCCCCCTCCTGTCCTTAATAAGACGACGCACAATAAAACGCGAAGCCGTAAAAGCGCCATCAAAACTCGGTAACAACTCGGCATAAATTTTAAAACCGAACCGAAGCCCTGCAGGGGGGAAGAATCCCACCTTCCTTATCACAACAGCGTATCTAACATAACAGAACAAAAAAAGAAAAACGCAACTTCATCCACAAATCCGTTGCTAGAAAAGAGTAAATAGTTTTGTTTACGCTAAGCGCGGTAGCTAAGTAACACATGATGATGTGATAAGCCGATTATGCTTGAACAGTTGACATAATTATACCTGGCCATCAACACTATTGATCGATGGGCTTCAGTCCAATTGTAAATCGTTTGAATTCAGATTGTTTTTGATATTTCGAAAGAGGAAAAATCTTTCGTCGCTTCGCGGCTTAAAATACACCTTCGAGTGACAAGATGCACGTCACTTGGCCTGTCACTCGGCTTGGACAGGGAGAAGATGAAGAACGAGAAGATTTTAAAAGAAGATGAAACATTCACCATTTCCGTTGCTCCAAAGAGAGATGGTAACAAAGGCGGGATTTGCATCGACCTCCTCCTTACGGTTTTCTAACACCCGCACCAAAGACTTTCCAAGAAACCCATGCGCTTTGTCTCCCGTCCAATTTATTACGAACACCATTTTCATTTCTTATTTATTTTCACATTTATATGTCTACTTCCAAACGGCCTGAGCCATGCCAGAATTCTGTAGGCTTGTCATTTTCGGAGACTGAAACAAATGACACGTCGCCCAAGTCATCTATTCACGTTCAGTCCGGACCACCTCACGCTTTTTCTTCATCTCATACCAAAAAAAAAAAAAAATACACAAAAATACACCATAACATCAAAATCTATAATCTGCTTGGAAGCTATAAAATAACAATACACGCTTTTTATTAGACACGTTTGTAAATGATGCTACAACTAATCACAATGAAATTAGTAATCGAATACGCCTATAAAAGATCTATCAGTCGGCAGTAAAATTCATTCAATTTATGGCATGTATTGATTGAAAGCAACAAATGGAAATACAACAAATATGTTATAATATGAATGTTGCAGAAATGCGAAACGAGAAACGCCGAGAGCAAATGGGAAATTTAAAGATAATTAGAGTGGAATCGCTAGTTATAAATAGTCGCTATGCGTTTGAAAGGCAGAAAACGGCATAAGAGAATAAATAAAGTAAAAATGAGGTCGTTTTTGGTGAAACATGTTGAGTCGGGCTGGCTGGCTGCGGCACAGGTTTTAGCTGTGAAAACAACAAGTGTCAACTGTATATAAGTTAATGGTGGTGGTTAACGATGAAGAGAAGAATGAAGAGAGGAGGAGGAGGAGGACGGGAACGAAAGGAGTCCCGACAAAGACGGAGGGCGACTTTCCTTTACATTTGGTACACACATGTTGGCTAGTAGCTCTCCTCGTCGTCAAACTTCATCATCATCATCATCATCAGCATCGTCATCATCCGAAGCCGATGAGTGAACAAACGCTGGCCGAGGCATTCTTTGTTTTCTTGGTCTAGTTTTTAAGATTAGGAAGTTCGTTTAGTTAAACAAACAGAAAAACATTATTATGCCTTTCCACCACTGACAGATATATCACTTGGCTCTCCTCCTCTTTTAACTCTTTCTTTTTGTCCTGTCTCTTTCTCTCTTTCGTGGATTACTTTTTAAATACTTCACATCACAGCTTTATTTATACAACACCGAGGGGCCCCAACATCCAAACAAATAAATTTCCAGTCCATAAAGGGACGATCAAAATGTATCTTTAAACGCGTGCATTCATTGTTAAAAAGCATTTCGTAAATTCATCTTGTATTCCCGAAACTGTTTTCGATCCATCCAATTTGTTTAATATTTATTTTCGGATAATTTAACACAATCATTGTGCGTACAAACAAACAAATCAATAATTACCAGTAATTAGTGCATAATTTGCTAAATTAAACTAAATCGACATTCCACAACATTCGACAACATCAACATTTTGTGATTATATTAATATTTTATAATTCTTTAAAAAACAAATAAGGAATCAAATTATATAATGAGAATTTGTATAAAAAAAAGGAATTAAGAGTGTCAAGTGTGAAATGGGGGGAAACGGGAGGATAGAGTAGCGTTTGTTAACGTGCAGTGTATGAAGCGGGGGAAAAAAGAAAAAAGGAAACAGTATTTATAGTTTTAAAGCTGTTAGTTTTGCCGTGGAACGAGTGTTTGGGTTGTAGGTAAATAGCCTTGTCGTTTGAGGGAATCTTTGAAATAATATAAATACGGGAGAAGAGGAGAGGAAAAATTTCTACAGGCAGGTTTATATTTACTCATCCATTTCAGTTAAATACTATTTTACTACCAGGCTGCGAACAGCTTGACAGGGTATAGGAAGACGGAGCAAAATGAATCTCTCGTTTTTCTTTCTCGCCGTTAACTGCTCGATGTTTCATCTCCAGTTTTAAGATTATAATGGGCCTCTACTAAACAATGAAATCAAAACTTCGCGCTCGGAGTTAAACACGAACCATGGGATATAAATCACGTCGCCGGTTGCCAAAGTACGTGGATATCTGGCTGTGTTTTCCGTTTGCAGAATAATATCAGAAACGAGTAGGTGTGTGTTTAATTAACGCCTTATCGCCGTTGCGCGATCGCAAGCGGAATTCTTATCCGTCCTCTCGTTGGGATTCTCGTGTTTCCTCGTATGGATCCCAAGTTGGACGAAGGATGGTTGCTTGCATGGATGCAGGAAGAAAGTACGGAACGAACGGAGATGGAGCTATCTCGCGTTGCGTGTGTATAAATTAAACGAGAGTGTGAATATTGCACATATCTGGCGTGCCTGGACTCCCTTCAGTACATGAGCTAGTCGTGTCTTTCCGTTTGACACACATCCATTAGTTAAGTTAATGGATGTTCGGCCGGAGATATAAATTGTTCGGTTCCCAGATTAAAATTTGATAAAACTCCGAAAACTGTTGTAGATACAAGATAGTAGCCATCAATGATCACGATACATAAATTCTCCTCGCTTCAAACAAACACACCAAAACAGAAAAACAAACAACGAAATAAAGAAGATGAGATCGTGGACAAGTGGGAAAAGCCTAAGAACAGAGAGAGAGAGAGAGAGTGACGCTCGTTATATACCTTGTCGTCCTTTTCATTCATCTCACCTCGTTTATTCTCAGGCACGCACGTAAAACGCGACAAGAAATAAACTGAATCCCTATATACAAAAGGAACCTGCCTTTCAATTTGTACTCGTTTCGACCATGTCGCCGGTTTCATTTCTTAGGTTAGCTGTCAGATTAATCAGCTGTTTGCGCTTGACGCCATCTTGTTGATATTCGGAATGCCACCACATTTATAACAATTCCCAATTGTTAATGCTCATCAAGATTAAGAGTGTAGCAAAAAAATATGATCATCATAAATAAATGGTTTTCACTTAAAACTTTATATAAATATAAAACAGAAAGTGATGTAAATGTCAAAGATGTTATATGTATTGAACGGAATAAATGAATATTGGACACACGAAATGTGTGTTTCTTTGGGAGGCGTTAGATTGAGAGACGAAAGAGAAGTAGAGAAAAAAGATACCACACACACACACACACTTCGGGTGATCTGGAACCTAGAGATGAAAAAGCGAGGTGATTAATAATTTATTTCAATCCTCAATTCCACTCAACGCAAACACATCCATTCCACTTGTAAGCTAAATAAATTAATCCGATTACTGGCCACATTATCACATCTTTACTAAAATGTAAATAGGAATCTTCTACATGCGTTAGTCATTTTAAGTATCAAAATTCGTGAAGCTCATTATAATTAAAAATAATTGTTTCAAAATTGAAAATTAAGATTTATTAAATGAAATCCAATATCTTTCATAAAATAAAATAGTTTATTGCTTTAAGTTGAAAGTTATTAATTAATTAATTGAATTAAGTGGACTAATAAATTAATAAGTTATGGAATCATAAAAATCAAGAAAATGAAGAATGTAGTCTAATAAAATCACAATTTATTGTTTTAAGAGAATGTGTTTTTCTAAGCGAATATTTTGTGGATTATTCTTGGAAAATAAGGACCTTAAGCCCTCATCAATCATCATCGACGCAAATTCCGAAAATTCTATCTCTTTTTTTTTTGTTCTAGTTCGACATGTATCCTTTTGCCGTTAGTGTAATGTATGTGTGTTTGGTTTCGTCCATAAATTTTCGGATTTTGGTCCGTGTCCGTTTTTGTGACATATGCAAAGCAGTCAAAACCCAAAAAACCTTTCTGCTTCTACCAATCCTCCTCCTCTTCTTCATCGTCCTCTTTCCATGTTTCGGGCGGCAGCCGCCGTCGGAACAGAAACAAACGGCGTAGACTCAACACCCGAGGAGTGCCCAAAGGAAAGAAAGAAAAAGCAACGCGAAATAAAACAGGAAAAGTAAATAACAAAAAGCGTTTGGTCAGCGCAGCAAATAAAAAAAAATATAACTGTAATTTTCAAACAACTCGCAATAAATTACAAATTCACGGAAATCATTTCAGTTCGTAAATTAATTTATACTTTGGTGAAATTCATAAATTTCAGTAAAAATTAAATGTTTAGGAAAATATATGTTCAAATGTCCGAAAAGAGACGAGCCATAAATTTCCGATTAGATTGCCTAAACTCGAAGACTCCCAAAGATGAAGATGGAGAGAGAAAAAATATTTCGAAGAAGGAAAAAAAAATATAAGAAGCAGACGAAGTAGAAGAAAAAAGAAACGGTACAAAAATATATATTACATAATTTATAGGCGCCTTCAGAATTAATTTTATTGTTTGTGAAAAACAAATCTGTCGATTCATAAATTTCTAAAAAGTAATAATAAATAAATTGTCATCAAATTAATTGACAACAAAATATAATTTAAAATTTATTAAAAATCCCTGCACTCAGAAATATTTATTTATTTCACTAAGTTTCGCAAAAATCTTTATTAGTAGATAACTCTTAATCAGCGGATTGAAAGTAACTGAAATATATTTTGTATTATTAATAAATATTTCAGTTAAATTTACGGTAATACTTCGAAGTTATTGATCATTAATCAGTAGCGATTGTAGTTATTTTAATTTAATATTCAACATATTTAATTTCAAATTGATGTGTTTCATAATTTCAGAGAAGTGAGCAATCTATTTAGCTTTTATTTTTAAATATGTGAAAGGATTTTAATCGATTACAACCGTAGGAATATAAATATATTGCTTTTTTGTCTGGTATCTTCAGAACGGGAAGATTAGGTTCGCGATAAGGAAGAAACATACATTAATCTGGTGTTCCTTCTGCTGGTACCTTTTTTCTCCTTTCTCGTTCGCTGCTGCTTCCGAACAGCACGATATGAATTATGATGTTTTAAGAGACACGAAATCGATTCAGGGCGGGAGGGGGCGAAGTGCTTGAAGAGTGTGAAAGGAAGATGAGGAACAACAGAGGGAAAAAAGGTTGTTTCCTATTATGTCAAGGATGGCACATTGTTCGGGGGGCCACCGTCGTTCAAAGATGTTGTCTTCACGGTAGCCTCGTTTAGTGTCTCCATAAGTTTGCGCCCCCATTGTGTTTCCCGGCATGCCCATAGCCCGAGGGACAAAGCCGTATCCTCCCCGGGTCCCCGAATTCTGGACGCAGACATGAAGGAGGCGGAGACGCGACTTCCTCCTCACATCCTGTGAGAATCTCTTCTACCCAACTCATTATGATGCACTCTCCACGCATTATGCTTTACGTCAATAGGACTTTACTACTTCTGACATTTACGTAACGCAAACTACTTCTGTTCATAATTCTATGACATAATCAACATTCAATTTACGAAATCATGAAATCACTTGAAATAATTAGTCTTACTGATTGGAATTATTAGCAAAATAATATAATTTGGAAATTCTTTAATTAAGATACCGTATTCCACTGATTCTGAGAAGTGAAATTTCTATATTACTTGTTTTAAAATCATTACTAATAAATTTTTAAAAACATTAAAATATCAGAAATTGAAATTTTATAACAGTTTGAATGAAAATAATTTCCTAATTAAAGCAAATCCTTGATGAAAACCATTTCTGTAAATTATGATTTTAATTAGTTTCAATATAATAATTCATACTTTACATTTGATAGAACTTATTTATTTTTTGAATTATTTTACGTAATTTTTATGGTAATTGATACAAAATTAAGAAAATTTACGATTTTATAGTATTTCAAATGTAATGGTAATTTTAGTTATTCAATGATTCAAAAATATTTTGTATTGAAGAAAGTCATCAACTATTTGCATTCGCTAGAGCAGATTTGAGTTATTTCGGATTGAATAACGCCAATCTTAAGATAGATCGAGCGTTTGGACTTATTTTGGGTGCATTCCAATTGTCGTTTTTCATCACTTCGCGTTTCTTTTCACAAGTTTTCCCCCCTTTGTTCGATCCTATTTCATCGAGCATACGGCATTTTAAGAGCGCACCGTTAATTTTTAATGGCTTTCGCGAATCAAATTTTCCTCCGCCCGCACTAATTTTGGATCCGGTTACCGAACGTCGGCGGTGCGTTTTATTTCCAGCAAACAATTCCGGCTATTTCTATAACTCTCTTCTATTTCGTTTCAAGTTGTCAACCCGTTTAGAAAATAGGTTTTTTCAAATAAATATTGTGAGATGAAAAAGGTTTTCTTCAAATTTTGTGAAGCGAAAAAATAATATGTAAAAAACGATTAAAATAAAGATGATGATGTTAAGGGGTCGAGAAAACAGGCTGGGACGTTATTTTAATGTATGTTGAAGGAGAGATTTTTAACTGGGACGTGCGTTCCTCTCGGGCCGAGGGAATGTGACAAGCCGAAGCGGAGGAAAACATCTTTGTGGACAAAGTGGATAAAATGTAAAGGCGAAGAGAATAAAAAAATGTGTAAAGACCACGAGAGAGGTCCAAGAAGTGGGACTACTCACCGATCTCTATCTGCATCTGGGGTCGATTCCGTCCGCGCCCTTTTCACCTGAAACACACGCAACAAAGCGCACAAATATTAGTCGAATACAATGATATTACTTAATAGTACAAAATCGATGACAGTTTTTCAATATACCAAGTGTCACATTTTTCTTTTCAATACAAACTTTATGTTTACATTTTAAATGACATAAAGTAACTATTAAAATGATATTTTGACGGTAAATGGCATTTTTGTATTAACGAATGAATTCTAATTTTACGCGATAAAATGGGTTTCCGTCCTGCTTGAGCGTAGATATCACCAAATTTCTGCCACCAAAATTAACGATTTCTGGTACCAAAATTGAAATCTAATAAATCTAATAATTATAATTAATCAAAATACAATTCTTACAAATTATTTCACAAGTTTCGGAGTTAATTAATATCCAGTTCAATTCAAATTGTTAAATGAATATTAATATTTCTTATTAACATTTTCATATAAAACATAAATAAAATTAAATAAAAAAATTAGTACATAAATCATTAAATAGAGCGCTTTAAAACCGCGTATAAACAAAAAGTGAATGAATGTATCTTAAAATGTGATGTTTATTTTAAATATTGCAAAGGCATGACTTCTTAGAAAACTTCATTCATTGACAATAAAAAATGATTAATTAGGTTAATAATTTAACTCAATTTGAAAATTTCATTCATCATCATTTGTATTAATGAGGAAATCAATAATTAATAAAAATAATTAAATATTTGCGTAATAGAAGCGACGGAATAAATTTTATAAGAGACTGTTTGTTTAATTTGTTAATTAAGATTATAATTGTTTTAATTAGAACACTTTTCGAGATATCTACCTTTGGTTCGCACATCTTGTCTATCATTGTGCATCTTGCGTTATTGTTGGAATTCAAGTAGTTGTACGGCATTAAAGTCACCATTTTTTGGCACCCGTCGGCACCCACAACTTCTGGTCCACTGCGGCACGCCAAAGCGAGACTACTGATCGTACGGATTTCGTGAATATCGAGAGTTTGCAAAGTATGCAAAGTGGAGGATTCGCGAAAACTGAACAAAATAAAACCAAAAACTGTATTCGCGCAGATTACGCAACGCAAGTTCCTTGTTGTTTGTGCGCTCTTTATGCAATAAGCATTTAGCTCGCTTTATTTTTTTCTCTTTACAAATTTGTCAATTCAGAAAATCCAATATTCGCGCATTTCACTGGTTTTTCAATTATCACTCGGATTAGTTAATTCGCGAACTTTCGTTGTTTGTTTTTGTTGTTGTTATGGTTATTGGAAAAACGAGATGTTACGAGTGCGAGAGTTGGCGTGCGACTGGAGAGCTTCCAGGGGACGGGACCTAGGCTCGAGGCCGGGGAACCGCGATGCGCCCCCTGGCGTCCGGCGCCAGCAAAACAGGACGAGGGGACCCCGCGCACTCGTCCTTCCAAGGACCAATGATACAGTTTGCTCTTAAAAGGTAGGACGAACTGTGTCTGCCCAATACAATTCCTCTTCATTTGTTATCCATTAGTGCCCTTTCGCCTGAACGGCACACAACAACGATTTAACAAAACACACATTTTCAATAATCAATGTATTTTGAAAACTTTTCCAACCACCGACAATTATTATTAACAAATCTTTTAAGAAAAATCCTAATATAAAATTGTTATAAATCAAACTTTTATTTTTATAAAAAAATATAAAATTGTTAAAAATAATGATTTTACAAAAACTTAAATTTATATGAAATATTTAGCAAATGTAAAATTGAATTTAAAAAAATAGAACAATAAAACGAAACTTGAAGTAAAGTGACTCTCAAAAATAGAAAATGAAGAACGAAACATTTGCCAAATATCAATGTCAATGTCAGGACTTTTTATGTTTGTGACAATTTAAAAATTGGGATTAGGCCAACCATAAAGTATCCAAATAATACTCCGTTTTTGCATTTGACTAAAACGATGATTTAGATGAAATATTATTTTGTAAATAATTGATTGAATAGATCTCGTATTTATAAAATTGTATAATAATATTTAATAGTTTTAACCGTTCAAATTAAATTACATTTGTACACATTTGAGATTCTCGTCGGGGATATTTGATGTGAAATTTTAGAATCACCACTTTGCGTGGATGGAGTGTGAGAGTGGATGTGGCACATGCAATATCGATTAATATTTTTTTTCTATGGGATTGAGTCATTAGCTTGTGCGATAGGAGGTTATGATAATTGGACGGTTTGGAAAATGTGATGAATGATGATGAGGTTGTTAATGATTGATCCACCCCTTCCCGAGGGAACACTCGTCGCCGAACTCTCCGGATAACCGAGCGAAGTGCACACGTTCGTACGAACAGAAGAGTAAGAGAGAGAGAGAGAGATACAGGATTGATCGAGAGGAAGAGAGAGAAAGAGAGATATGGAATCGATGGAAAACAAAACATAATGTGAAACAACAACGGCATTCTATCGCTGCCAGCCAACGCCGTTTGTTATTTATGGTATTCGGAATTCAGAGAAATCTTCTCAAATGTGTTTATTAAATTAATCACTCAATTACAGAAACGCACAGAACACAACTTAATTAATTAAATAAAAAGACAGAGAAAAATAGAAATTTTTTATTATCTTTTCAAGTTTGACCAAGAATATTTCAATTCTCATTATAGAAAGCTTCATGATTTTAGATAAATTTATTAATCACATTATTCTTATAATCATATAAGTAGCGTTAAACGGTTTTACGTTCAAATTTGATAATCGACATTACCGGTAAAATTTTATTAAGAAATACTATTTTAACATTGTTGTATGAAACTCAAAATATTTCATTCGCTGAAATAAAGTGATACTCATTCTCTGAGAGTTATATTTAACTGCGTTTTCCACACAAACGTTTTTGAAAACAGGAAACAATCTAGTGTATGAATCTCATATTTCATTATTTTCAAGGTAATGATAAAATTGCTTCATTTTAAGTTTCAACAAAGTCTTTCATTTTAAAGTTTCAGACAATTATTTTTTAAATATTATTATAGGATTTTTGTTGTTGTTATTTATTCTTATTTTATTATTGCTTAATAGTTAAAGTGGATGGACGTTTTATGCGAGAAATAATTAAAATCTTGTTATTTTTCACACGAGAATATTTAGAGGGGTGTTTTGTCAAATAAAGTTGACAAATATTCCATTAGATTTTATTGCCCGTTTCTGCTGAATGCACGGTGTCTTCTTGATGCTTATCGGATGAGGGGGTAGCGTTTCGCTTCCGGTACCGGATTCTATTATTGAGTTTGGAACTTGTCGAGCCGCGATAAAAATCTGGTAACAAATCGGACCAGTTTCGAGCCAAAAACGATATTTAAAACAGCTGCTCTCCACTCCTCAAGCGCTCGTTTTTTGTGCCACCACTAAATTCTTTCCTGTTTTCTATTCCAATTCCTGTTTTGGAAAAGGTAATCTATATTTACGTTTGTATGAAATTGCACGAAAATTTACGACAGGTAGGGTAGTGACTGGGGCTACGTCGCAGTTTACGATCTGTTTTGGTGAAGGCGAAATACGTGTTGGGTTTCATCTTCCGTAAATACGCGTTTTTAACGCCCTCCTTAATTATTATTTTATTGCTGCCTGGCAACCAAAAACGTGAAGGAACGAAAACAAAAAAGCATTTCCACTTGCGTTTTGTTTCGCTTCCAATGCCGCCGCCTCCCATTCATTCATTCTTTCAGTTCTGAACGTTTTCAATTCAAGCGTCAATATTCGTTTTTATTGTCAAAAGTTTAAATGTTTTTTCTAAAAAATAATTTTCTATATAAAGTTTTAAGAACTTATTTTTTCAATTAAATTATAATTGAAGCATTTAAAAATCGTTTGTGAATATAAATTGAAACTGTTTACAAATTACATTTATCTTATTATTGTTAAACGGTGTTTATTGTTTAGACTATGTTCCGTTGATCTTTTCCAGTGGGTTTTGTTAATTGTTTCGCAGATAAATCTGAACTGCGACGCGAATAAATAAATATTGCTTTCCTTGCAAAATAGGGCCGCACGTAATGCAATACCGAGCGTTCGATAAAGGAGGAAGTCTTTTATTTGTTGTTTATTGCGCGCGGATGGCGCCTTTCCTTTATCATTTCATAATTCTCTAAACACCAAATTGCAGATATATATTTCTACAATTATATAATGTTTTAACTTTATAGTACGAGATAAATTCTTTATTTTTTTATATTCTCTTTACAGAAATCATTGTCAGCCCATTCGTGAAAAAAAAAATAACATTTTTTAACAGTGAATTTGAATAATGGTTCATTAGATGGTAAATTGTCAGAAGAGAAGAGAGAAAATATATTTTAATTTAATTTTTTGTTAAGATTAAAAATAATAGATTTTTTTCAGAGAATGTACAGAAATCATTAACATTGATATTTGTTTATTATTAAAAATATAGTTTTCTTAATTTCAAATCAAATTTGGAAAAAATACCGGTAAATGTTTTAGTAAATTACCGGTATTTTTTGTAATTGTAAATTTCATGTAATAATACTAATACTTATTGTGAAGTAATCTATTATTTATACATAAATCAAAATTATTTTTTTCTAATTTTCTTACAAATTTGCCTTGAGAAAGAAAAGGCTCTTGACATTCTTGAGTTTTACTGCCAATTTTGTAGATAGAATTGTTGATATTTTCGTGTTATTAATAAGACTTTTTATTACTAAAATTACCGGTATTTATTGTAAAAATTTACCGGTAATTTCGAAAATCATATTAGATTGCAATGAATGAATTAATTTAAAATTATAAATATTTTCCGTTTAAACAATAATATTAATTTGAGTATCCTTTATTTACTATTATTATAATTCATTGTTAGTTTGTTTATTTATATAAGTGTTTGTATGTTCTTGGATGTTGGTGAATGAAGTTAAAAATATAATTCGAGTTCATGTGAGTCAGTCAATGTGTATAATAAGTACATATGCTGTGTGTATGTTATGTGAATGGCGAAACATGAGAAGACTCTTCCATACTTTCCGTCCTTTTTTTATTCATTATTATTTTCGTTGCACTCTATTCCTTTCGCTCTTTGTCTCGTAAACTGATACATCCGAACCTGCTCCGAAATAAAAAAAATAAAATAAAAAATAAATAACACTTGCTGAAATTATTTACATAACTTTCGTTATTACCACATACTCTTCATGTTTGAAACAAAAATTTTCTTAAAAAGTAATATTATTATCACATCGCGTATTTATAGATTTTTTTTGTCGATAATATAAGGGGTTGAAATGTCGATCCTTTACTAGAAATTATTTTTTGTATGGGAAAAGGGGTTGCAGAGATTTAATGTAAAATAGTTCGCATTGATTCGCAATCATGTGAAAAGTATTATGCATTAAAATTTTAACCTTTTTAATGTAAAAAAGTTTAATTCAGGTAAAACTAACGATTTTATAAATAAAAAGGATCCAAAGGGGTTAAAGGAAATATATTTCAGTTCAATCCTTTATGTTCATTTTTGTGGTCAACCCTTTGGGTTAAAACTTGTAAACTTTTTTTTTTGTAAATCGGGTAATATTAACCCCTTGCTAAAATCAGGTAATAATCTAATCTTAAGATGATGACCTCTTGAACTATTTTCAGGTATAAGAATGTGTTAGGGAGGAAAATTTGAATTTTGTTAATTCGAGAAAAAAGGTATAAAGATGCTGACCTTTTAGGTTTGAAGTCAACCCTTTGGATTTCACCCTAAAAATTTTGTAAGATTCAGGTAAAAATAAAAATTATGATTCAACAGGGGAAGACTTGAATTAGAAATTAGTACCAAAGGGGTTAAGAGTAAAAATTTCTATGTCAATCCTTTAAGTTTTGTAAATCGGGTAATATTAACCCCTTGCCGAAATCAGGTAATAATCAAATCTTAAGATGATGACCCCTTGAACTCTTTCTATTTTCAGGTATAAAAATATTTTAGGGAGGAAAATTTGAATTTTGTTAATTTGAGAAAAGAGGTATAAAGATGTTGACCTTTTAGATTTGAGGTCAACCCTTTGGGTTTCATCCTAAAGATCAAGATTCAGGTAAAAATAAAAATTATGACTCAATAGGGGAAACGTTTCCGGAAGTCTTGAATAAGAAATTATTACCAAAGGGTTTAAGAGTAAAAATTTCTATGTCAATCCTTTATTTTTTGAAAATCGGGTAATATTAACCCCTTACCAAAATCAGGTAATAATAAAATCTTAAGATGAACTTTCCCTTGAACTTTCAAGTTTCTTGTATTTTTGTATTTCAGGTATAAATTGAATATTTTCTTATTTCAGTTATAAAATCCTCTTAAAGACGAATATTTTATAGAGGAATAGAAAAAAGAAAACTCTTAAATATAATAATTTAATGAAGGAATTTATCTGTTAAATTAATTATTTTCTACATTAATTTTGAGGACGGAAATATTTTGTCTACTAAATTAATAAAAAATAAAAATTGTTTATTTTTTACTATAGATTTTGCAAGTTTCAAGTAAAAATACAAATGACTATTTTATAGCTAAGGCAATCGTGTAAAAAAAATAGCGATTTGTTAAGGAGGAAAATTTAATTTTTTTTAAATCAAGAAAAATAAGGGTATGAAGATGTTGACCTTTCAATTTTTGGGGTCAACCCTTTAGGTTCCACGCTAAAGATTTTGCAAGTTTCAGGTAAAAATACGAATGATTCAATAGGGGAAACATTTCCTGTAATCTTGTATAGAAAATTAATCGCAAAGGGTTTAAGAGTAATATACAAATTTTTGTAAATCAGGAAATATTAACCCCTTGCTAAATTCAGGTATATCAAATCTTAAGATGCTAACCCTGATTTAGGTCCTATAGGATTTTCATGTTTCAGGTATAAATTAAACCCGTTGAGAAGTAAATGCAGATGAAAGATTTAAACCCTTTTGAGAACGAACCCTTTCGTTGAACCAATTTCTCAATTTTTCTTCAGATTCAGGTAAACACTTTCTGACCTTTTGAACCCTCCTCCAGTCGAATAGCTTCCGCAATAGTCGATGGTTTAGTTAAATCGTCCGTTGATGATTTTCTTCTTCAGGTCATCGTTCTTTACATAACAGCGAGGGGTGAGTTCGAACTTTTCGCACCCCAAATTGGGGCACATTATCGTGACATATGTTTTGTAAAAGCGGCACCGCGCTTCCCCCAAGCATTTAAAGACCCTTGAACAAATATCATTTATTTGGTGGCAAACCTATTGCTCATTTTCAAATATCTTGCCGCAAATTACCACCACTGTGAAACGCCTTTAAAATACAATAAAGTAGGGAGAAACTTAGTAACACTCAGTGTTTTTATCTTTTAATTACTAATTATGAATAAAAATAATTATTTTTTGTAAAAAAATATAAATGGAATACTATCAATATTTAGAGTAATACTGCAATTATTTTATTAAATATCGAACCACTTAATATTGAAATTATTTTATTTTACATTTATATATATATTTATTTTTTGTTGCTGTCTGCATGCATGCATATATTTTAATGGTATTGCATTTCTCGTATACATTTTTGTGCATGTTTTTTTTAGTGCTTTCAAAAATGCTTTTATACTAAATTGATTTGCATTCCAAAAAGAAATAAATAAAATGCAACGCAAAAAATACACATAATATCAATATCACAGTACATTTTTGACAATGCGCAGCTTAAATTACTATTTTAGCAAATTTTTATATATTGTGTTTTCATATAAAAAATAAATAATTGTAATTATTCAAGTGATTTTTATATAATTAATTGTACTTTTTTCGATTTTATTAAAATTGACAAATATGAGTTCTCATACACGAAAATCTAAGAGGAAATTAAATTGAAAAATGGTAAAGTAAGAGATTTTTCTTGGATCGTTTCGGATGAAATGAAACAATGTTTCAAACGCAGAAAAGTACAAAATTCTGGGAAAGGATCAGATTATAAAGTTTATCAACAAATATAATTCAAAAGTAACAAAAAAATGCCAAGGAAGTAATTGTCAAATATGTGAACGGGAAATGTACATTTAAGAACTTCATTGTTTGTAAGAAATCTACTAAAAAATAAGATATTTAATTTAAAAATCACGTTTATGTATGTTTATAAAATCAAAAAATTATGTAATTTTCTTTTTCTTTATGTTCATAAAAGAATTAAGTAAATTTGTGAATTTTAATTTAGTAAGAAAAAAATGCATAATTTATTTTTTATTTTATGTAATTTTTGCTATATTATTAAAATAATTGTTGTTATTTCTTCTGTTGTTGGGTATTTCCATTCTCCACTTTACGACTTTCAGTGTTTCGAAATTGTCATTAATATTAAGGGCATTTCTCGGAGTTGCAGTAAGCAAACATACAGCTCGAAGAATTCAATTTCCTTTTCCATTTGTAATTCAGTTAATTTTTTGTTGTCGTCGTTTAATGGTCTGAATGACGAATGGGTCTGTTAGCGTGACCGTGGCCAATTCTGAAAGACCGAGGAACGTTCTTCACGTAAGCACGAAACACGTAGATTTCCTCTCTTCCATTTCATTTCTTCCCATTACCCGCCTCTGCCATTCGCATGAACACCGCATGTATTACGTGAGCGTATGCGTGTGTGTGTGTGTGTTTGTGTTTTTCGGAACGCCATGCGTTTTGCGACCACTTAACGCGCAAAACTAATCAACTCGCAGGAATTTAGTGCCAATCTTTCAGTCCAGAAAATTAAAGAACATGAAAATGTGCTAACAATAAATTGCTTGTGCGACTTCGCCCACCCAATTACCTCTCTCTTCTCGCATTCCAAAACACTAACATTTCAAATTCACATCATTTCTCTTATTCTCATTTTACAAATTTAAAAATAAAAAATAACGCATAATATATTTTTTTAATTTAATTGTAATTAGTTGTAATTTTCGCTGAATTTGAAGATGTTCGGATTGTGATATATTTGTTTCATGTTTGATTTTGTCGTGTCATTAATATTTCCTCATAAATCCATGCATGTGTTTTGAAAATAATGATTTTCCTCGTTGACAGCACAAGTCAACTGTCAAATGTGTTGGTAAAGAAAGAAAACAAGCGAAGAGAAACAATGTGAAAGAGAGAAAGAGGTCGACTGTGCGGAAGGAGAAAGTAAGGTGGACGATGGGATTTGAAGAGTTGATTTGTTAATGTGCTGTCATGCGAAACGGGAGACTTGTGTTTCTTTCTTCATCCCATCGGACTTTGTCTCTCTTTCATTCTGACAGTGGTCCGGCGGTGGTAATGTAATGTCATTGCTGAAATAGTGGCTTTCGGTTTCGGATTTCAGGGAGACGAAGAAAATGGGGGGTGGGGGGACGTCGTTTCATTCCTTCGTCCTCATCTTCGTCTTCTCGTTATTCTCATAACCCTCGCGTGCCTTCCGCCAATCTCCAAGCCAACCCGAACCCAAAACCAACACTAAATCCTCACGTTTTATTCCTCCTATCGACGCGACAACGCTCCAACCGGAGATACTTATCAATAAATTATCCAATAAATTTTTGTTATTGATTGACATGCATTTTCCTGCCCAAAAAAAATATCCGATACGAACCGCACAGCACGACGCTTCCTTCAGTTAATATAAAATCAATTTTGATCATTACATTCTACTTTACGAAATAATTTATTATTAACTATAAAATAAACGACTATATTATTAATATGTAAATCCAATTGTATTTATCGTAAGCTTACATCTTATCGGATTGTGGGGATTTGTTGGGGAAATTGTTAAGAACAGTAGGTGATGATGTCAAGTCGATTCCGATTAGAATTGATGAGATGTGAATTGATCGCATTAGAAGAGATGAGTGTGTTTGCGTGTGGATGGGGGATGGAAGGTGGTTGGTTGGTTGGATGTGATGCTTTGGTAGCTGCCTGTACCAGATATGGAATGGATATAGGCTGTTTGTAATGTGTAGTCGTCGGTCCCAAAGCGGCAGGGTGTCGGGTTTCCCCTGGAGAAGCTCTCCAACACTTCGACAAGTGCCCATTTGCATAAAGAGGTTATTCTAATACCCTCCTCCACCGAAATACACACACACACAAACACAAGCCTACAAATGAATACCACAATTACACAATTTGCATCCAATTCGTTCAGCCCTCTCTGGAGGAAAATGACAATGGGGGGTTGGCAACAATGCAATTACGCGACGCTATTTAATTACACACGCGACAATTCTCATTACAAATTCGCTTGTAATTTTACTTTTTTTTTTCCACCTAGCTCTTGCTATAATTGAAAAGCGAATAGAAATTATATATTTTATTTATAATATAAACGTAATTACGCATAATTAAATTGCGTGCGTTTAATTGGTGATGTAATAAATGTGTTTATAAATACAATTTACAAATCAAATTAATAAGTCGCAACAAATTTCAATACAATTCCAACGATTTTACAACATAATAAAATATAACTAATGTTGCTTCAATTAGTCCGAATTTGAATAAATTAATTCTAAATTTTTATTTTTACAAATTATGTTTTAATATTACAATTAAAACAATATTTTACTACATTTTAAATTTACTCTTAAGATTTAGCTTTACGTCTTTCCATTGATGAATTAAGTAACAATTTTTTAATTAATTAATTTAAGATTTACGTTAAAACTATGCTCGTGTACGTATTTGTGAAACAATTATCATTTATCCGCACGAACGTACAATGTTGTCAAGCAAAATCTTATATTTTTTTTAATGCTAGTTGTAAATAAAATCTATAACTGATAATGAAGGTGTTCGGCGTAAATGTGTACGTTTATGCGAATGTATCAATAAAATCTTAATTACTAATAACGTCCAGTTCATTAATGGGAATTTGTGTACGCAATATGTACGTTAATCGATAATTGACAGTATTATTGTACGGGAATTAAGCAATCGTCATCCCAATATTATTTATACATAAGTATTACTATGGGAAAATATTAATGGCAACATTTACAATCAGCTGATTACTTGACGTTTGAACGTAATAATTTGACGTACCAGTTGTCGTTGCTAAGAGATTTTTCTCAGTGCGTCAATATTTCCGACAACTACAATGTCAATCTTGAGATTTAATTTTTTTTAATTTTATTGTATTTTTTAATTATATTTTTTTAATATTTTATTTAATAACCATTATTCAAATATCAGGTTTATCTAAAATCAAATTTATATGTTTTCTGTGTACAGTTCTTATCCGAAATCTTACAAGTACTTAATTGCAGATGTATCAGTTTTCATCAAATTTGGTTAAATTTAATCCTACTGTTGGAATTAATTTGATATTTTTATTTTTATAAATTATAAAAAAATATTTATATTATAATTTTCTTAATTTTTTAAATTTTAATAATAAATAATGTACAATTTAAAATTAATATGAGTTGACTGAAATGTAAATTATTATTTTTTTTTTGTAAATTTTTGTACCTGATGTAATGGGAGTGTTAAATATGAAGATGGTGCGATGTTTCTGGGGTGGAAGTAATTACGAAGGCTGCCAACGCCGCAGCAGCATCGGCGACGGCGGTCTCCGATTACCACAGCCGAATTCGTTAAGCCAAGTGCGAAGAAGGAGCGAGTCGCGGTGACTTTTGGCCCGGAAAACCGATTCGTCTTAGTTTGCAACCCTAAGCAGAGAGCAGAAAGCATAAAGACTTCTATTTTTAGTTGCTTCATTTTCTAAGACCGAGAACGAAAGAAAAAAGTAGATACACAAAAAAACAACAAGGCGTTATGCTTTTTAATAACCGGAAACGTGCAAAATGTTAGAATTCGACTCCGAACATCATGTTATTTTTCTTTTCGAGTGATTAAAGCCGTTCATAATTCAGACTCATTAAGGAGAAATGTTTTTGGATTTTTTTTTCGTGCCCTATCGGAAGTCGGGAAAAAATACATTTGCCCAGTTAGTGAAAATTTACGTTAATTAATAACGTAAACATTAGTCATTAAAATTAATTAATCAAATTGTTGCAGAAAGGTAAAATTTTTTAGGAATATCAATCAATTAATTATAAATAATTGTGTATAAATTATAAGGTTTTTAATAAAAGAAAATTTTGGATTTAGACAAAATTCAAAGACAGAACCTTTTTACAATTTCAATCATCCAAAAGAGTGCAAGTCATTTATTTATATATTCAAAATTGTTTGTACTGTTTTTTTTCTCCTTGAAATTTTTGTATGAAAAGTAAATATATTTTGTGAGCGAGTTTGCTGATGAAATTGTGATGAATTTCTGTATCAAGTGTTTCGGAAAATTTAAAAAAAAATTGATTAAATTTTTTAAAAGAAACTAGTTTGGGTGAATCGTCTGGAATTGCAAGTGAAATAATCCTAAATATTAAATACTCTTAACAACAATCATGCAATGTGCAGTAAATTTCTTTTTAAAATTGTATTTATGTAATAATTGAGTGATTTCTTGTTTTGTTAAGGAAATTTAGAAATAAAACCATTTTTAGTTCGTTTTTATGAGAAAAAATTGTACTTTAAAATATTGATTAAATATGAATATTGAAGTTCTATTGTAGTTGCTGATATTTGTAATTTGCTGTAGTAATGCTCGTTTTGAACTAATAATATTTTAATATTTATATTTGTTTTAAGTGAATTTAATTTAGAATTTAAAATAGAAATATTATTGTAGATTTATACCATATTTATAATTATATATGGATTCGTTTCCTGGTAGAGAAGTAATTTTTATTTTCGTTTTTTTTGTCCACCACGATTGATTGCGTTTTCATTGCGAAACGCATTTCGCAGTCAGCGTCTGAGCCTGACTCAAGATTCGTGTTCTCACGCCTTTAACGAGCTTAATGAGAATGCTGTGCATATGGCTTAATTAATATACAACTTCCTTCTCGGTACATAACGAAAGGGGAGCGAGATGCAACAACAGCAACAACAACATCAAAAAAAGAGCAGAACAAAATTATAAAAGATGAGACGCTCTCAATAGAAGCAGTTGTTGCGCAATTGTATTTCAGTGCAATTTTCGAATAAAAATGTGAAAACAGAAACTTTCAGATAAAACTTGAAATGCGAGATCTTTCTGCGGCTTAATTTTTTTTTTTTTGTAAACTCGTAAATAGTAATAATGACCGAGCTTTATCAATTCCCAGTAGGAGCGTGCAAAGTGCCGATGATAAGTCAACTCTGATAATGTCAACTTCTCGTTCTGGAGCAGATGACGCGTTACACTTCAAGTATGCACTCGAGGCTGGTGTTGCCCCCTATCGATAATTACTTGGGACTTGAAATAATTAAAATCTAATTCATGTTATATAAAAAAACTAGATAAAAATTAATATAGAAGATATATTTCTATTACATAAGTTTTTTTTAATTATAAAACAGTTTTAAACATACATTTCCTCGAATAAAATGGTAGAATTTTTTCATTCAGTAACAGAAATTTGGATAACTTTCCTTGATGTAAATTTGATTATCGCGAATTTTGATACGTAAAACTGTGTAAATGTTTAACGTAAAATAAAAGTATTTTATTTCAAAAACATTATAATAACAGTTAATTCATAAAATGACGAATATATACATTTATCTACAAATTTACTATAAAGAAAATTTCCCGAAAAACCTTAAAATCTTTAAAAAAGTGTAAAAGTGAAATTGTGTAAATAAAGTATCTAATTTGATTTTCTCTAAATAAATGTGATTATTTACAAAATTAATTGTAGACATTTCATATAATATTTTACATCATCAATATTTGTAATCTCACTGTCATTTTATTGTGAAATTTCAGGAAAATCCCGAGAAATAAAAAATATTTTAGTTGTTTAAGGGCGAATTGATCAAGATTAACAACAATGTTACTTAACAAAATTATGTAAATGAAAAAGAAAGGAACGAAGGAACAAAAAATTATTAGAATTGTAATTGTAATTTTTTTTTCCCAGTTGCGGTTTTCTGTTCGCCGGGGTTTCGTGTTTCTCGCGATACCGACTTTTTTTTCTTTCTCTATATATATTATTATTATTATTCTCTTAGTCGTATTTTTATTTTCTTCTTTCCTTCCTCTTTACCAGTTTTTCGCACCGCAGAAACCGCGAATGGCCCAGATCGTTCAAGGATAAAGACGCTAACTAATAACGCTTTCTTTACATACATGTCACTGTTTAATATATTACATAATTTTCTATTTTAATGAATTTTCTTGCAATTTTCCTGCTTGTTTTATTTCTAAAATTTTGTAATAATTTGAACGGATTATTTACATTTTTCGGGGAAACGGCGGATATATCCGTCACGTCCTTTACAGATTTTATAAAATTATAAAATTAGGCGACACTAGTCTAGTTGTCAAACGTCATTGATCGTAAACTAAGTTGAGGTTACTAAAATTAAATTTTTTCCAACAAAAATTGACAAGAATTATGAAATGTATACAAAAACTGGATTAGTGTTTCATTCAGTAGTTTTTTTTATGTATATATATATTTCGCAGAACACTGTTTATTTGAATACAGAGTCATACTAATACGGAATGCGTATGTGTGTATGTTTTTTTTTTGTGCTACTTTGGTAATTCAACACTTTGTGAACTAGATTCTAGATTTTTTGTTGTTTCTGCAAGTGGCTCTTCGTATTCCTCCGTTTCTCCTCTTTTGCACCTACTTTTGCAAAACGCTGCTAAAACTTTGCGCATTAAACATGTAAATCCGAGTGATGAACTCTGCGATTCCGGGAACCTCGCACAGGGATCCGACCTTGACTCCTGCACTTGGTGGGAACGAAGACGAAGAGAGAAAGAGGTTGAGCGGTAATTGCTTGCAGGAAAATGCGATGGAAGATGAAAAAAAGCAATGTGTGTCAGGGCGATAAGTACGTGTCGGAAACTATCCAGAAAGCAACTCGTATCATTCCACGTGTTCCTCAATTACATTTTATTTCTGTTTTTTTATACTTTCATAATATATTATCATCATAATTTTTATTACCTTCAGTTCGTTTTTCACGTAATAACAAAAAAAAACAACGTTGTAAATGCAAGGAAAGAAGAAAAATATAAGTGAAAAACTAATTATTATTTTCAATAATTTAAGTTTAAGATTTTGCTCAATCCGCTATATTTTCGATTAGTTTGAAACCGGACTAATCAAGGAACTAAATACTTTCAAAAAATAAACAACACAAAAATTTTAGAATTTATTTTGATTTGAAATTTTCAAACTTAGATAAATTTAAAAATATATTGTAACATCTAACATTTGCTATTTTTCTTTCTGTTGTTTTTTTCTCTCTTCAGTTTTTTCGTCATCTCCTTCGCTTGTTTACCTATGTTCAAAAGTTTTTCTTCGGTTTTGGGGTAAAAATAGTTGACTGAAAAAACAGTTCTGAAGTTACATGTCCGTCCACAATGAGTTCTTATTTTCGAAATTTCATTTTTTTTTTTTATCAAGTACAAGGAAAACACGCACAAGTTTATATATCAAGTTTCATTTCAAATTTAAATGTGCGCATTCGATCTTAATGAACATGAAGGACATCGCTTTCATACAAATCGATACATACTGACTTATTTTGTAATTTTAATTAAATATTTGTTATAAATTATTCAGTTGTAGTAAAATTTTCGATTTAAATATTCTAAATTTTGCTTTAGTTTTCCAATTAAATTTAGCTAATTGTTTAGAATTCAATATTTTTTACAATAAATTGGAAAAAGTATTTATTGTTTCAGTCGCATAGTTTTTAAGTTAGAATATAAATATTATAATCGTTTTTAATGAGGAAAATATAGTAGGCAATTGAGAAACAAGTGGCGCAAAGTTAAAGTTTGTTTATGAAACTTTCAGGAGGAGGGTTTAGAGAATTCCGTGCGATTGAAAGCGGATCCGGAAAGAGTAGTACTTTTTTTTTTGTTAGATTAAATATTTAATCTGTTTTTGGTTGGTAGGTGAGGAAGCCTCATTACCTTTTTCCTTCTATACTTCTTCCCATCCTCATGCCTCGCCACCTACACATGCGAAGCCCGTGGAGGCCAAGGGGAGTTTATCGATCGGAAACTTTACGAGTTTTTCAAAAGCTTACAAACAAAGCTAATATTTGTTGAGAGGGTGAACAATAAAAGCATTTCATTCATGCCGGAGCGAGGGTAGTTTCGTTCGCATCGTCTTCGTCTATCTCACGGTGCAGCAACGAAGGACAGACAAAGAACGAGCGATCCGTTGACAGTGCGGAACATCTGCCACCATTCTACGCCAGGCCACGCCCAGATCCAACCCCCACCACGCCTAGAAACGATAATTTCATTGGTTTATCTCCCGTTGCCATGACAATATGTTTATACACATCTTCTAACCTTATCCCCACCGCCGGACTCCTCAAAACGCACCGGTCGCGTTGAGGGTAATGCAACTTGCAAAAATTAATTATTAAGATTACCTAATCATAGCCGCTCGTCCGAATTAATTAATTTTCGCGATTCAAAATTCCGCTGCAATCGAATTCCGCCAGCGCTTGGAGCGTCGCGACGTCGTGTAACCGGATACGACGCCATTTTCGTACCACTCACGACGTTCGGCGTCGCCGCGCCCTTCTCTTAATGTGTCTTTTCCCTTAATTACATTCCAAACAAAGAGAGTCCACGACGATGATGGTGATGGTAATAAAAAAGATGTGAATTCCTTTTTACCCACTGGCCGTCGTCTTCGACGGGGATCGAGTTACTTGCAAAATTAGAATTTCCTCCCCAAATAAAGAGAGGAAATGTTCTGTAATGTTATTATCTTTTCGTTTTTCGTCCAACCCTCATTTCTCGGATCACTGAACGGGCATTATGCAATAACACATAAAGCATGCTATTTAAACTTAATAGTTTTTGATGGCCCGAGGCCCTTTTGTCGTAGAACACAATGGCCATTCCTCTTTTTTTGTCTATATTATCGCGTTTGCAGACGCGGATGGACTGAAATGTATGGGGAATGGTGAAAAAAGAGCCAGGATTTTACAAAATGGATCGTATTACACGGCCAATTGACAATAATACACTCTTAGATAGTCTTTTTTTTCCTTCTACCTTTGTCTTGCTCTTTTTCATCTCTCTATAGAAAAATCTAAAATCTGTGAGAAAATACTCCCTCTTAGGCACACTTTTTGCTGGACATTATTTTCAGATGCTATGCTCCAATAGATAATGTTCTTGTGTTAATATAAAATATTAATAGAAAATTGATTTACATTTCATTACACAAAAAATCATTTAGTTTCAAATGTCTGAAGTATTTTATAATTACATTAAACTTATTGAAGACTGAGTTGCTCGTGACTCGAGTTTAGGAAAGTTAAGTATACACTTTTTTAATTAATGAATCTTTGGCAAACTTTGCGATGATCATATAGAAATTAATATTATTATTTAGTTTGCCATAAATTATTTAAGAATATTTTTTTATTTATTGTTTTCGAATTATTCGTTAACACGGTTTTTTTGAGGCTTCTATTTTTAGTGTAAATCTATAAGTATACTAAAAGTATAGAAAATGGTTTTCTGTATTCTTTATAGTTTTTAGATTTTTAACACTTTTCTGAAGTGTTCTTGGAAATAATGCGAATTGTGAAATGAAAATTTTGAGAGTGAGAAAGTTTGTGTTTCCTTTAAATTGTATCTGTTTCCTTGTTTTCTTTATTTTGTTATTTTTCAGGCGTCTCTGCTAATGAAACAAAAGAAACAAATACAAAAAAAGAAGCCTGAAGGCAAGAAAAAGGGAAGCGAATGAGAAAATAAACAAATCTGGAAAGGATGTTTTTTCATTTCGCGTGCGAAAAAGCATCCCTCGCGCACCTTTTTGTTTTCCTCGCGCCCCTCAACCACATTTTAAATTTTATTTTCTCATTTCATATCGTGTGCGTCCTTTTGTCTGTGAAAGATAATAGCATTTTCTTGAAAAGAAAACCACCCGCATCGTAGCTTCATTCTACATCGCTTCCTCTTTTCCTTAATTCACGTTCCTTTTTTTTTGTTGTTTTCGTTGTTGTTTAATTCATTAATCGGATCCGTGCGATCACCAGATGGCCTCCTCGGTCCTTTGTCTTCGGCCCCGTCGGTGCAGAAGAAGAAGTTACTTAACCTGTATCGACAGCTTAAGTTTCCTTGCTTTTATTTTTCCCGACTGAGTCTGAGAGATGTGACGGGAGGACAAGACTAAATTGAGAGAACGGGAGGAGAAAAGGGCTCACCCGCTTTCGAAAACGTCGGATGTGGCGTATCAATTTTTATATTTGCCGAGGAAGTCCTTAGACGAAAAAAAAAAACTAACACTCAAAGATACACAGACATTTTCAGAAATTGTCACACAAATTTAAAAAATCTTTTTTCTTGTATTTTTTAAAAATCAACTTCATTTGAATAAATAAATTTCTTAGTTTTAAAAATTCAAATGTAAGAAGTTAAAGTATATAATTGAATTTTGATTAATTTTCAGGAATACGTAAAATTACATTTGTTTCAAATTTTAAACTAACATATTTTTACACGAAATTATGGGTATTAAGTCAATTTTAAAGTTTTTTTTATTATTTCAGGACTTTTTATTATCGTTTTGCTTTTACACAATTCTGAGAATTATGTACAAAATATAAAGTATTGATTTTTATTCATTATATGATTTGTGAGTGGTTATTATTGGTAGAAGACGTGGAAGTGCATGGATGGTATGTTGTTTCCCAACCTGGTGGAGCGTGGTCAATGGAAGCCAAAGAAATGGGTCTTCCCATAGGATATAGGATGTGGCTCAAAGGACTGAAGCCAAAGAAAAAATCGTTTCCTTTCTGGTCGTTGTTTTTTTTTTGTTCTATCATCGAGCAAAGACCACCAAGTCGGGGATTCTCGACCAAAATCAAATTTCAACAAACCAACTTAAATTACACACAGAAAAATTATTCATAAATATTCATTATTGAATTGAAATATATAAATATTTCAATAAACTACACCAGTCAGGGGAAAAGTTTTTTAGAAAAATTATTTATAAAACGTATTAAATACTCAAAGATGTATTTTGGAAATTCAGTGAATTTAATGAATGAAACCCGCGGGATGTATTTTGCACATAACTGATCTATATTGTAATTAACTGGAAGAAATATTTGAATCAGTCATGGTATTTTTATGAATCTCTTAATTTTTTTTTTTTAAGAAATATATATTTAAGACTAATTATGTTCATTAATACTTTGAACTCAGTACATTTCTATAAGGAATTATAATTATAGGCATATTTTTCTCTGATTTAGAATATTGCAATTTTTCTAAAGAATAACACTAATTAAGTTCACTAATTTGTAAATATCTTTAGCAATTATTTTTTTGCAAGAGTAATTCAAAATTTAATTCAATATTTCGGAAATTGCGATTTTTCTAAATTAAAAAGTAAATATTTCATTTCACTAATATTTTGGAATTTGTTCATATTTAAGAGATTTTTTTTTAGATTTATGAAATTGCGATATTTAAGTGCAGCGTTGGTTCCTTTTGCAAATTTTGGATATGTTACCAATCGATTTATGATTATATTCGTGGGCGCAATTTGTTGTTGTTAATTTATGGTCAATTTGGGTGACCGCGCGGCGAGAGGTGCCGGGACCGTCACGGCTCGGTGTGTGGTCAGAAATGCTGCGGCGTCTGAAATAATTTATATCTTTATCTGCGGGCTTCATCTGTAAGTAAATTATTAATTAAATTTTAATTTAACGAAAAAAAGGTGGTACGAGGAACGAACAGAACAGAACGAAGCAAACGCGAACTGCACCGTTTCGGTGGATCCGAAACGTGATACTCTCCCATCATTCCCGTTGAACCTCCTCAACAACTTATTATCCAAGAACAATAAATGCATTTGTTTATGTAATTCCTCTTCGGTGGGAATCGAGCGGCTTTGTCTGGTCTGCTTCGCATTGGATGTGTTTTCAGATGTCTGCCGAGTTCTTGAATCCTCAACGTTTTGACACCTTTGATTGACAGGTTCAAACGGACCTTTGGCGTGTTTTTATTCCTTTCCGTCTTTGACAACTGTTTCCGTTCCAGAGGCCACAATCGTCCTGTGTCTGTGTACGTCCGACCACAACAGACGTCCACCATTCATCCGAGTCCTTCTTCCCCGCAGGACAATGTCCAGTTATCAACTTTTATTTTATTCTTTCATCCAAGGGTCAATCGAAAATAATAGCCAACTAATAAACTTCGATTCTTTCGGGTCTTTTCCCTCTCATTCTCTTATTCTTGTTCTTTTTGTCGCGGTGAGAAACTCGTCGGACGACAGGAATTTCTTCGCCCCTTCGACGCACGTCAATTTGAATATCGAATAAATATAAAATACGTTACATTATTAATAAACTCCCATAGTCAATTGACACGGGAGGGAATTAAATGAAACGAAGATGCAGATAGAACCAACGATTTTTTAACTCGTCGTTAATTACATAAACTTCAAATCAAATCATTGATATTTCCAAATTTATATTTTCTTAAATAATTATTTTTATTCACAAGCAATCAAAATAAAATAATAAAATTTCAATATATTAAAACATTCTATTTTTATAAAAATGCAAGAGAAAATACTCAAATTTGTCAGATTTTTGACAAATTTACAAGCGAAGAAAATAATGTGTACCGAAATGTTCAAACCGAATGCAGAAGAAAAAGGTACTGCGTATCAGATGATCTGATATAATGGGATTTGTATAACGACTTGTTTTCCGTACTTCTTGTTTTTTCTTTCCTCTTCATTTTATGTATATTTTTTTTTTGGGATGAAAAGATGGGTTTTGCTGATATTTTTTTATTATCCTCTTGCTTCTGTGTACAAAACAGACAATTTTTTGGTTGGATCGGCGACAGTCTCGACCGTGGCAGGAGGAAAGGAAAATCCTAGGTAGATAATACCTATTGTTAAGCCATGGGTGATTAGGCTTGAGCCGTTTTGGCAGCGCGCCACTCGTTCACGGTCCATGCGTCTCCAAAGCGGATTATCCATACAATTTTAATTAATTTCCATTGAGCATTCAGTGTTTTTCAGACACACTCTCTCGTGTTGTTGTTGTTGTTGTTGACTACAAAAAGGTTCTGACTATAATAATGCAGACATTTTCCAGTTGACAACATTAGCTTTACTCCAACGTCATATGTTATCAACGTCTCTAGAGATTTTTTTATTTATCATAAAGTAAAAATTAATAAAATTGTTTATAATTCATAAACAATTGTAGTAATGCCTTACAATTATAAATAATTAAAAAGTATAAAAAAATTCAAATTCAACCAATAAATCAATTACATATTTAAGTACATGATTTTTGATTTGGGCAAAATCTTTCCAGTTTTATTTTTTAGTTTATTTATAACTATTTATTCAAGTTTTAGTAAACATGTTCGAGTAATTTCAAAGTACAAAATCACATATGGTTTACGCTGTTTTTGTTGCGAAATCGGGCGTAATAATAATACAAAAAATTTACTTCGAATTTTGGAGGCGATGTGTATATGAGAGAGGAACGAAAGAGCAAATTGGATGAGGGTCTTTGCGAGTTATCCCATTATTGTAGCGGGATTGTTGTGAGCGAGGAATTGGGGGAGAAGGGGCGCCGCGACGCCGGCGTCGATCCCCTCCGGCCGCCGACGTAACCACCCCCGTTGCCATGAGGCGAAAACTGACGTTAATCCGAAGCTGAACGGTAAAAGCGACGCTATTCTCTGACGGAAGCACGTGTGGAGCGCCCTCGTTTAATTAAATCCAGTTTATTTTGACAAATCATTGGTGGTATAATATAATCTCAAAACCTAATTAAAACACCGTAATTTATTTACTTTTCCGCATATAAACAACAACACGTTATATCTTTACAATTGCGCTTTATAAAATAAAACTCTGCTAAAATAAAACCTAATTATTAAAACACAAATTGCAAAAATATCAGAAATGATGTGTTCAAAAAAAAAAAAATACAATTTCTTTCAATGATGTAGCATGACAATATTTAATAAATAATAACGCTGATAAGCAAATTTCGTTCAAGGTCACCAAATTACCACCGTCATCATATATCTGTTGTCGTTGGAATTGTTGATGTTATGTTTGTGTTAATAAAGCATTTACCGGCGTATAGGAGGACGCAGCGACGTTTTTATACACATTTCTAATGAACTTCACAAATTTCCGTAATTACATAATTACAGCACATTTGAAACCACTTTTTCGCAAAAAAGCAAAACATGTATATAATATAAATCTAAAGTTTTAGAATCAAAACTAAAATGTTATTATTTGATAACCAATGAAAAAAATAGTTTATACATCAGTTGTTGAGGGTAAATTTAGCTTTTGATGAATAATTTTATAATAATTTATTATCGAAAGCGAATCGTGAAAATTGGGAGGTAAAATTAAATATTAGAATTTACAGTGGTTTTTGGTGATGTAGATGTTGCTGTTAGCGGTATATGTGGATTTATCGAACGACGAGGGTTGAAGAGAGAGAGAGTGAGAGAGTATGTGTGAGGCAGAGATAGATTTCTAGAGTGAAGGAGCATCAACGGCGGCAGCAAGCGGAGAATGTGGATGGATGTAGTACGCGTGTATATATAAATAGGGAGGCCGCTAGTACATATCGAATTACCCCATTATTCTGCCACCCTTACCTTACCTGCCCTTTTCTGCTCTCCTTCTATGTGATACGGCCGGTATACGGGCATCTCTGTCGGCAACGGTGGACCCTTTTACCTTTTGTAATAATCCCATGTGAAGTGGATGTAGTAGCTGGCTGGCATCAGGAGCAGTGGCAGGCAGCATCATCGGTAGTTACGATGCTCATTTCTGATGCTCTCCACGTCGAGTGCGAAGTGTGTGTCTGCATACATGCATATACACACACACATATTATAGAGAACAACCCCCATCGATTTTCCCCCTTCGTTATTAAACACCGCAAAACGCGCAGTTACGTAATTAAATTTACGCCGTCGTCAACACAACAAAAAGTTTAAAAGTTTTGAAGTTATATTTTTGCGTATAACTCAAAAATTAAGCAGGACAAATTCATTATTGAACAACCAAATTAAAGCTAAATGTCCATTCTTTGAAACGTGTGCACTGGTATACTTGTATCGTGTGCTGTTTTCGCGTAATACGCTCTCAAACTTGAAGAAACGTTTTTTGAAGCTTCGAAAAAGCAGTGTCTTCACATTTTTGCTTATATCTCGAAAACTATGCACGCTATAATATTTATTGAGGTACCAAATTAAAGTTAAAGGTTCATTCTTTAAAACGTGTGCATTGGTATTATTGTATCATGTGCCGTTTTCGCGTAATAAGCTGTCAAACTTGAAGAAACGTTTTTTTAAGCTTCGAAAAAGCAGTGTCTTCACATTTTTGCTTATATCTCGAAAATTATGCACGCTATAATATTTATTGAGGTACCAAATTAAAGTTAAAGGTTCATTCTTTAAAACGTGTGCATTGGTATTATTGTATCATGTGCCGTTTTCGCGTAATAAGCTGTCAAACTTGAAGAAACGTTTTTTTAAGCTTCGAAAAAGCAGTGTCTTCACATTTTTGCTTATATCTCGAAAATTATGCACGCTATAATATTTATTGAGGTACCAAATTAAAGTTAAAGGTTCATTCTTTAAAACGTGTGCATTGGTATTATTGTATCATGTGCCGTTTTCGCGTAATAAGCTGTCAAACTTGAAGAAACGTTTTTTTAAGCTTCGAAAAAGCAGTGTCTTCACATTTTTGCTTATATCTCGAAAATTATGCACGCTATAATATTTATTGAGGTACCAAATTAAAGTTAAAGGTTCATTCTTTAAAACGTGTGCATTGGTATTATTGTATCATGTGCCGTTTTCGCGTAATAAGCTGTCAAACTTGAAGAAACGTTTTTTTAAGCTTCGAAAAAGCAGTGTCTTCACATTTTTGCTTATATCTCGAAAACTATGCACGCTATAATATTTATTGAGGTACCAAATTAAAGTTAAAGGTTCATTCTTTAAAACGTGTGCATTGGTATAATTGTAACGTATGCCGTTTTCGCGTAATAAGCTGTGAAACTTGAAGAAACGTTTTTTTAAGCTTCGAAAAAGCAGTGTCTTCACATTTTTGCTTATATCTCGAAACCTATGCGCGCTATATTATTTATTGAGGTACCAAATTAAAGTTAAAGGTTCATTCTTTAAAACGTGTGCATTGGTATTATTGTATCATGTGCCGTTTTCGCGTAATAAGCTGTCAAACTTGAAGAAACGTTTTTTTAAGCTTCGAAAAAGCAGTGTCTTCACATTTTTGCTTATATCTCGAAACCTATGCGCGCTATATTATTTATTGAGGTACCAAATTAAAGTTAAAGGTTCATTCTTTAAAACGTGTGCATTGGTATTATTGTATCATGTGCCGTTTTCGCGTAATAAGCTGTCAAACTTGAAGAAACGTTTTTTTAAGCTTCGAAAAAGCAGTGTCTTCACATTTTTACTTATATCTCGAAAACTATGCACGCTATAATATTTATTGAGGTACCAAATTAAAGTTAAAGGTTCATTCTTTAAAACGTGTGCATTGGTATAATTGTAACGTGTGCCGTTTTCGCGTAATAAGCTGTCAAACTTGAAGAAACGTTTTTTTAAGCTTCGAAAAAGCAGTGTCTTCACATTTTTGCTTATATCTCGAAACCTATGCGCGCTATATTATTTATTGAGGTACCAAATTAAAGTTAAAGGTTCATTCTTTAAAACGTGTGCATTGGTATTATTGTATCATGTGCCGTTTTCGCGTAATAAGCTGTCAAACTTGAAGAAACGTTTTTTTAAGCTTCGAAAAAGCAGTGTCTTCACATTTTTGCTTATATCTCGAAAACTATGCACGCTATAATATTTATTGAGGTACCAAATTAAAGTTAAAGGTTCATTCTTTAAAACGTGTGCATTGGTATAATTGTAACGTGTGCCGTTTTCGCGTAATAAGCTGTCAAACTTGAAGAAACGTTTTTTTAAGCTTCGAAAAAGCAGTGTCTTCACATTTTTGCTTATATCTCGAAAACTATGCACGCTATAATATTTATTGAGGTACCAAATTAAAGTTAAAGGTTCATTCTTTAAAACGTGTGCATTGGTATAATTGTAACGTGTGCCGTTTTCGCGTAATAAGCTGTCAAACTTGAAGAAACGTTTTTTTAAGCTTCGAAAAAGCAGTGTCTTCACATTTTTGCTTATATCTCGAAAACTATGCACGCTATAATATTTATTGAGGTACCAAATTAAAGTTAAAGGTTCATTCTTTAAAACGTGTGCATTGGTATTATTGTATCATGTGCCGTTTTCGCGTAATAAGCTGTCAAACTTGAAGAAACGTTTTTTTAAGCTTCGAAAAAGCAGTGTCTTCACATTTTTGCTTATATCTCGAAAATTATGCACGCTATAATATTTATTGAGGTACCAAATTAAAGTTAAAGGTTCATTCTTTAAAACGTGTGCATTGGTATTATTGTATCATGTGCCGTTTTCGCGTAATAAGCTGTCAAACTTGAAGAAACGTTTTTTTAAGCTTCGAAAAAGCAGTGTCTTCACATTTTTGCTTATATCTCGAAAACTATGCACGCTATAATATTTATTGAGGTACCAAATTAAAGTTAAAGGTTCATTCTTTAAAACGTGTGCATTGGTATAATTGTAACGTATGCCGTTTTCGCGTAATAAGCTGTCAAACTTGAAGAAACGTTTTTTTAAGCTTCGAAAAAGCAGTGTCTTCACATTTTTGCTTATATCTCGAAACCTATGCGCGCTATATTATTTATTGAGGTACCAAATTAAAGTTAAAGGTTCATTCTTTAAAACGTGTGCATTGGTATTATTGTATCATGTGCCGTTTTCGCGTAATAAGCTGTCAAACTTGAAGAAACGTTTTTTTAAGCTTCGAAAAAGCAGTGTCTTCACATTTTTGCTTATATCTCGAAAACTATGCACGCTATAATATTTATTGAGGTACCAAATTAAAGTTAAAGGTTCATTCTTTAAAACGTGTGCATTGGTATAATTGTAACGTGTGCCGTTTTCGCGTAATAAGCTGTCAAACTTGAAGAAACGTTTTTTTAAGCTTCGAAAAAGCAGTGTCTTCACATTTTTGCTTATATCTCGAAACCTATGCGCGCTATATTATTTATTGAGGTACCAAATTAAAGTTAAAGGTTCATTCTTTAAAACGTGTGCATTGGTATTATTGTATCATGTGCCGTTTTCGCGTAATAAGCTGTCAAACTTGAAGAAACGTTTTTTTAAGCTTCGAAAAAGCAGTGTCTTCACATTTTTGCTTATATCTCGAAAACTATGCACGCTATAATATTTATTGAGGTACCAAATTAAAGTTAAAGGTTCATTCTTTAAAACGTGTGCATTGGTATAATTGTAACGTGTGCCGTTTTCGCGTAATAAGCTGTCAAACTTGAAGAAACGTTTTTTTAAGCTTCGAAAAAGCAGTGTCTTCACATTTTTGCTTATATCTCGAAAACTATGCACGCTATAATATTTATTGAGGTACCAAATTAAAGTTAAAGGTTCATTCTTTAAAACGTGTGCATTGGTATAATTGTAACGTGTGCCGTTTTCGCGTAATAAGCTGTCAAACTTGAAGAAACGTTTTTTTAAGCTTCGAAAAAGCAGTGTCTTCACATTTTTGCTTATATCTCGAAAACTATGCACGCTATAATATTTATTGAGGTACCAAATTAAAGTTAAAGGTTCATTCTTTAAAACGTGTGCATTGGTATTATTGTATCATGTGCCGTTTTCTCGTAATAAGCTGTCAAACTTGAAGAAACGTTTTTTTAAGCTTCGAAAAAGCAGTGTCTTCACATTTTTGCTTATATCTCGAAAACTATGCACGCTATAATATTTATTGAGGTACCAAATTAAAGCTAAAGGTTCATTCTTTAAAACGTGTGCATTGGTATAATTGTAACGTGTGCCGTTTTCGCGTAATAAGCTGTCAAACTTGAAGAAACGTTTTTTTAAGCTTTGAAAAAGCAGTGTCTTCACATTTTTGCTTATATCTCGAAACCTATGCGCGCTATATTATTTATTGAGGTACCAAATTAAAGTTAAAGGTTCATTCTTTAAAACGTGTGCATTGGTATTATTGTATCATGTGCCGTTTTCGCGTAATAAGCTGTCAAACTTGAAGAAACGTTTTTTTAAGCTTCGAAAAAGCAGTGTCTTCACATTTTTGCTTATATCTCGAAAATTATGCACGCTATAATATTTATTGAGGTACCAAATTAAAGTTAAAGGTTCATTCTTTAAAACGTGTGCATTGGTATTATTGTATCATGTGCCGTTTTCGCGTAATAAGCTGTCAAACTTGAAGAAACGTTTTTTTAAGCTTCGAAAAAGCAGTGTCTTCACATTTTTGCTTATATCTCGAAACCTATGCGCGCTATAATATTTATTGAGGTACCAAATTAAAGTTAAAGGTTCATTCTTTGAAACGTGTGCATTGGTATTATTGTATCATGTGCCGTTTTCGCGTAATAAGCTGTCAAACTTGAAGAAACGTTTTTTTAAGCTTCGAAAAAGCAGTGTCTTCACATTTTTGCTTATATCTCGAAAATTATGCACGCTATAATATTTATTGAGGTACCAAATTAAAGTTAAAGGTTCATTCTTTAAAACGTGTGCATTGGTATTATTGTATCATGTGCCGTTTTCGCGTAATAAGCTGTCAAACTTGAAGAAACGTTTTTTAAGCTTCGAAAAAGCAGTGTCTTCACATTTTTGCTTATATCTCGAAAACTATGCACGCTATAATATTTATTGAGGTACCAAATTAAAGTTAAAGGTTCATTCTTTAAAACGTGTGCATTGGTATAATTGTAACGTGTGCCGTTTTCGCGTAATAAGCTGTCAAACTTGAAGAAACGTTTTTTTAAGCTTCGAAAAAGCAGTGTCTTCACATTTTTGCTTATATCTCGAAAGCTATGCACGCTATAATATTTATTGAGGTACCAAATTAAAGTTAAAGGTTCATTCTTTAAAACGTGTGCATTGGTATTATTGTATCATGTGCCGTTTTCGCGTAATAAGCTGTCAAACTTGAAGAAACGTTTTTTTAAGCTTCGAAAAAGCAGTGTCTTCACATTTTTGCTTATATCTCGAAAACTATGCACGCTATAATATTTATTGAGGTACCAAATTAAAGTTAAAGGTTCATTCTTTAAAACGTGTGCATTGGTATAATTGTAACGTGTGCCGTTTTCGCGTAATAAGCTGTCAAACTTGAAGAAACGTTTTTTTAAGCTTCGAAAAAGCAGTGTCTTCACATTTTTGCTTATATCTCGAAACCTATGCGCGCTATATTATTTATTGAGGTACCAAATTAAAGTTAAAGGTTCATTCTTTAAAACGTGTGCATTGGTATTATTGTATCATGTGCCGTTTTCGCGTAATAAGCTGTCAAACTTGAAGAAACGTTTTTTTAAGCTTCGAAAAAGCAGTGTCTTCACATTTTTGCTTATATCTCGAAAATTATGCACGCTATAATATTTATTGAGGTACCAAATTAAAGCTAAAGGTTCATTCTTTAAAACGTGTGCATTGGTATAATTGTAACGTGTGCCGTTTTCGCGTAATAAGCTGTCAAACTTGAAGAAACGTTTTTTTAAGCTTCGAAAAAGCAGTGTCTTCACATTTTTGCTTATATCTCGAAAGCTATGCACGCTATAATATTTATTGAGGTACCAAATTAAAGTTAAAGGTTCATTCTTTAAAACGTGTGCATTGGTATTATTGTATCATGTGCCGTTTTCGCGTAATAAGCTGTCAAACTTGAAGAAACGTTTTTTTAAGCTTCGAAAAAGCAGTGTCTTCACATTTTTGCTTATATCTCGAAAACTATGCACGCTATAATATTTATTGAGGTACCAAATTAAAGTTAAAGGTTCATTCTTTAAAACGTGTGCATTGGTATAATTGTAACGTGTGCCGTTTTCGCGTAATAAGCTGTCAAACTTGAAGAAACGTTTTTTTAAGCTTCGAAAAAGCAGTGTCTTCACATTTTTGCTTATATCTCGAAAACTATGCACGCTATAATATTTATTGAGGTACCAAATTAAAGTTAAAGGTTCATTATTTAAAACGTGTGCATTGGTATTATTGTATCATGTGCCGTTTTCGCGTAATAAGCTGTCAAACTTGAAGAAACGTTTTTTTAAGCTTCGAAAAAGCAGTGTCTTCACATTTTTGCTTATATCTCGAAAGCTATGCACGCTATAATATTTATTGAGGTACCAAATTAAAGTTAAAGGTTCATTATTTAAAACGTGTGCATTGGTATTATTGTATCATGTGCCGTTTTCGCGTAATAAGCTGTCAAACTTGAAGAAACGTTTTTTTAAGCTTCGAAAAAGCAGTGTCTTCACATTTTTGCTTATATCTCGAAAGCTATGCACGCTATAATATTTATTGAGGTACCAAATTAAAGTTAAAGGTTCATTCTTTAAAACGTGTGCATTGGTATTATTGTATCATGTGCCGTTTTCGCGTAATAAGCTGTCAAACTTGAAGAAACGTTTTTTTAAGCTTCGAAAAAGCAGTGTCTTCACATTTTTGCTTATATCTCGAAACCTATGCGCGCTATATTATTGATTGAAGTATCAAATTAAAGTTAAAGGTTCATTCTTTAAAACGTGTGCATTGGTATAATTGTAACGTGTGCCGTTTTCGCGTAATAAGCTGTCAAACTTGAAGAAACGTTTTTTTAAGCTTCGAAAAAGCAGTGTCTTCACATTTTTGCTTATATCTCGAAAACTATGCACGCTATAATATTTATTGAGGTACCAAATTAAAGTTAAAGGTTCATTCTTTAAAACGTGTGCATTGGTATTATTGTATCATGTGCCGTTTTCGCGTAATAAGCTGTCAAACTTGAAGAAACGTTTTTTTAAGCTTCGAAAAAGCAGTGTCTTCACATTTTTGCTTATATCTCGAAAATTATGCACGCTATAATATTTATTGAGGTACCAAATTAAAGTTAAAGGTTCATTCTTTAAAACGTGTGCATTGGTATAATTGTAACGTGTGCCGTTTTCGCGTAATAAGCTGTCAAACTTGAAGAAACGTTTTTTTAAGCTTCATAAAAGCAGTGTCTTCACATTTTTGCTTATATCTCGAAACCTATGCGCGCTATATTATTTATTGAGGTACCAAATTAAAGTTAAAGGTTCATTCTTTAAAACGTGTGCATTGGTATTATTGTATCATGTGCCGTTTTCGCGTAATAAGCTGTCAAACTTGAAGAAACGTTTTTTTAAGCTTCGAAAAAGCAGTGTCTTCACATTTTTGCTTATATCTCGAAAACTATGCACGCTATAATATTTATTGAGGTACCAAATTAAAGTTAAAGGTTCATTCTTTAAAACGTGTGCATTGGTATAATTGTAACGTGTGCCGTTTTCGCGTAATAAGCTGTCAAACTTGAAGAAACGTTTTTTTAAGCTTCGAAAAAGCAGTGTCTTCACATTTTTGCTTATATCTCGAAAACTATGCACGCTATAATATTTATTGAGGTACCAAATTAAAGTTAAAGGTTCATTATTTAAAACGTGTGCATTGGTATTATTGTATCATGTGCCGTTTTCGCGTAATAAGCTGTCAAACTTGAAGAAACGTTTTTTTAAGCTTCGAAAAAGCAGTGTCTTCACATTTTTGCTTATATCTCGAAACCTATGCGCGCTATATTATTGATTGAGGTATCAAATTAAAGTTAAAGGTTCATTCTTTAAAACGTGTGCATTGGTATAATTGTAACGTGTGCCGTTTTCGCGTAATAAGCTGTCAAACTTGAAGAAACGTTTTTTTAAGCTTCGAAAAAGCAGTGTCTTCACATTTTTGCTTATATCTCGAAAGCTATGCACGCTATAATATTTATTGAGGTACCAAATTAAAGTTAAAGGTTCATTCTTTAAAACGTGTGCATTGGTATTATTGTATCATGTGCCGTTTTCGCGTAATAAGCTGTCAAACTTGAAGAAACGTTTTTTTAAGCTTCGAAAAAGCAGTGTCTTCACATTTTTGCTTATATCTCGAAAATTATGCACGCTATAATATTTATTGAGGTACCAAATTAAAGTTAAAGGTTCATTCTTTAAAACGTGTGCATTGGTATAATTGTAACGTGTGCCGTTTTCGCGTAATAAGCTGTCAAACTTGAAGAAACGTTTTTTTAAGCTTCGAAAAAGCAGTGTCTTCACATTTTTGCTTATATCTCGAAACCTATGCGCGCTATATTATTGATTGAAGTATCAAATTAAAGTTAAAGGTTCATTCTTTAAAACGTGTGCATTGGTATAATTGTAACGTGTGCCGTTTTCGCGTAATAAGCTGTCAAACTTGAAGAAACGTTTTTTTAAGCTTCGAAAAAGCAGTGTCTTCACATTTTTGCTTATATCTCGAAAGCTATGCACGCTATAATATTTATTGAGGTACCAAATTAAAGTTAAAGGTTCATTCTTTAAAACGTGTGCATTGGTATTATTGTATCATGTGCCGTTTTCGCGTAATAAGCTGTCAAACTTGAAGAAACGTTTTTTTAAGCTTCGAAAAAGCAGTGTCTTCACATTTTTGCTTATATCTCGAAAATTATGCACGCTATAATATTTATTGAGGTACCAAATTAAAGTTAAAGGTTCATTCTTTAAAACGTGTGCATTGGTATAATTGTAACGTGTGCCGTTTTCGCGTAATAAGCTGTCAAACTTGAAGAAACGTTTTTTTAAGCTTCGAAAAAGCAGTGTCTTCACATTTTTGCTTATATCTCGAAACCTATGCGCGCTATATTATTGATTGAAGTATCAAATTAAAGTTAAAGGTTCATTCTTTAAAACGTGTGCATTGGTATAATTGTAACGTGTGCCGTTTTCGCGTAATAAGCTGTCAAACTTGAAGAAACGTTTTTTTAAGCTTCGAAAAAGCAGTGTCTTCACATTTTTGCTTATATCTCGAAAGCTATGCACGCTATAATATTTATTGAGGTACCAAATTAAAGTTAAAGGTTCATTCTTTAAAACGTGTGCATTGGTATTATTGTATCATGTGCCGTTTTCGCGTAATAAGCTGTCAAACTTGAAGAAACGTTTTTTTAAGCTTCGAAAAAGCAGTGTCTTCACATTTTTGCTTATATCTCGAAAATTATGCACGCTATAATATTTATTGAGGTACCAAATTAAAGTTAAAGGTTCATTCTTTAAAACGTGTGCATTGGTATAATTGTAACGTGTGCCGTTTTCGCGTAATAAGCTGTCAAACTTGAAGAAACGTTTTTTTAAGCTTCGAAAAAGCAGTGTCTTCACATTTTTGCTTATATCTCGAAAACTATGCACGCTATAATATTTATTGAGGTACCAAATTAAAGTTAAAGGTTCATTATTTAAAACGTGTGCATTGGTATTATTGTATCATGTGCCGTTTTCGCGTAATAAGCTGTCAAACTTGAAGAAACGTTTTTTTAAGCTTCGAAAAAGCAGTGTCTTCACATTTTTGCTTATATCTCGAAACCTATGCGCGCTATATTATTGATTGAGGTATCAAATTAAAGTTAAAGGTTCATTCTTTAAAACGTGTGCATTGGTATAATTGTAACGTGTGCCGTTTTCGCGTAATAAGCTGTCAAACTTGAAGAAACGTTTTTTTAAGCTTCGAAAAAGCAGTGTCTTCACATTTTTGCTTATATCTCGAAAACTATGCACGCTATAATATTTATTGAGGTACCAAATTAAAGTTAAAGGTTCATTCTTTAAAACGTGTGCATTGGTATAATTGTAACGTGTGCCGTTTTCGCGTAATAAGATGTCAAACTTGAAGAAACGTTTTTTTAAGCTTCGAAAAAGCAGTGTCTTCACATTTTTGCTTATATCTCGAAAACTATGCACGCTATAATATTTATTGAGGTACCAAATTAAAGTTAAAGGTTCATTCTTTAAAACGTGTGCATTGGTATAATTGTAACGTGTGCCGTTTTCTCGTAATAAGATGTCAAACTTGAAGAAACGTTTTTTTAAGCTTCGAAAAAGCAGTGTCTTCACATTTTTGCTTATATCTCGAAAACTATGCACGCTATAATATTTATTGAGGTACCAAATTAAAGTTAAAGGTTCATTCTTTAAAACGTGTGCATTGGTATAATTGTAACGTGTGCCGTTTTCGCGTAATAAGCTGTCAAACTTGAAGAAACGTTTTTTTAAGCTTCGAAAAAGCAGTGTCTTCACATTTTTGCTTATATCTCGAAAACTATGCACGCTATAATATTTATTGAGGTACCAAATTAAAGTTAAAGGTTCATTCTTTAAAACGTGTGCATTGGTATAATTGTAACGTGTGCCGTTTTCTCGTAATAAGATGTCAAACTTGAAGAAACGTTTTTTTAAGCTTCGAAAAAGCAGTGTCTTCACATTTTTGCTTATATCTCGAAAACTATGCACGCTATAATATTTATTGAGGTACCAAATTAAAGTTAAAGGTTCATTCTTTAAAACGTGTGCATTGGTATAATTGTAACGTGTGCCGTTTTCGCGTAATAAGATGTCAAACTTGAAGAAACGTTTTTTTAAGCTTCGAAAAAGCAGTGTCTTCACATTTTTGCTTATATCTCGAAAACTATGCACGCTATAATATTTATTGAGGTACCAAATTAAAGTTAAAGGTTCATTCTTTAAAACGTGTGCATTGGTATAATTGTAACGTGTGCCGTTTTCTCGTAATAAGATGTCAAACTTGAAGAAACGTTTTTTTAAGCTTCGAAAAAGCAGTGTCTTCACATTTTTGCTTATATCTCGAAAACTATGCACGCTATAATATTTATTGAGGTACCAAATTAAAGTTAAAGGTTCATTCTTTAAAACGTGTGCATTGGTATAATTGTAACGTGTGCCGTTTTCGCGTAATAAGCTGTCAAACTTGAAGAAACGTTTTTTTAAGCTTCGAAAAAGCAGTGTCTTCACATTTTTGCTTATATCTCGAAAACTATGCACGCTATAATATTTATTGAGGTACCAAATTAAAGGTAAAGGTTCATTCTTTAAAACGTGTGCATTGGTATAATTGTAACGTGTGCCGTTTTCTCGTAATAAGATGTCAAACTTGAAGAAACGTTTTTTTAAGCTTCGAAAAAGCAGTGTCTTCACATTTTTGCTTATATCTCGAAAACTATGCACGCTATAATATTTATTGAGGTACCAAATTAAAGTTAAAGGTTCATTATTTAAAACGTGTGCATTGGTATTATTGTATCATGTGCCGTTTTCGCGTAATAAGCTGTCAAACTTGAAGAAACGTTTTTTTAAGCTTCGAAAAAGCAGTGTCTTCACATTTTTGCTTATATCTCGAAAGCTATGCACGCTATAATATTTATTGAGGTACCAAATTAAAGTTAAAGGTTCATTCTTTAAAACGTGTGCATTGGTATTATTGTATCATGTGCCGTTTTCGCGTAATAAGCTGTCAAACTTGAAGAAACGTTTTTTTAAGCTTCGAAAAAGCAGTGTCTTCACATTTTTGCTTATATCTCGAAACCTATGCGCGCTATATTATTGATTGAAGTATCAAATTAAAGTTAAAGGTTCATTCTTTAAAACGTGTGCATTGGTATAATTGTAACGTGTGCCGTTTTCGCGTAATAAGCTGTCAAACTTGAAGAAACGTTTTTTTAAGCTTCGAAAAAGCAGTGTCTTCACATTTTTGCTTATATCTCGAAAACTATGCACGCTATAATATTTATTGAGGTACCAAATTAAAGTTAAAGGTTCATTCTTTAAAACGTGTGCATTGGTATTATTGTATCATGTGCCGTTTTCGCGTAATAAGCTGTCAAACTTGAAGAAACGTTTTTTTAAGCTTCGAAAAAGCAGTGTCTTCACATTTTTGCTTATATCTCGAAAATTATGCACGCTATAATATTTATTGAGGTACCAAATTAAAGTTAAAGGTTCATTCTTTAAAACGTGTGCATTGGTATAATTGTAACGTGTGCCGTTTTCGCGTAATAAGCTGTCAAACTTGAAGAAACGTTTTTTTAAGCTTCAAAAAAGCAGTGTCTTCACATTTTTGCTTATATCTCGAAACCTATGCGCGCTATATTATTTATTGAGGTACCAAATTAAAGTTAAAGGTTCATTCTTTAAAACGTGTGCATTGGTATTATTGTATCATGTGCCGTTTTCGCGTAATAAGCTGTCAAACTTGAAGAAACGTTTTTTTAAGCTTCGAAAAAGCAGTGTCTTCACATTTTTGCTTATATCTCGAAAACTATGCACGCTATAATATTTATTGAGGTACCAAATTAAAGTTAAAGGTTCATTCTTTAAAACGTGTGCATTGGTATAATTGTAACGTGTGCCGTTTTCGCGTAATAAGCTGTCAAACTTGAAGAAACGTTTTTTTAAGCTTCGAAAAAGCAGTGTCTTCACATTTTTGCTTATATCTCGAAAACTATGCACGCTATAATATTTATTGAGGTACCAAATTAAAGTTAAAGGTTCATTATTTAAAACGTGTGCATTGGTATTATTGTATCATGTGCCGTTTTCGCGTAATAAGCTGTCAAACTTGAAGAAACGTTTTTTTAAGCTTCGAAAAAGCAGTGTCTTCACATTTTTGCTTATATCTCGAAACCTATGCGCGCTATATTATTGATTGAGGTATCAAATTAAAGTTAAAGGTTCATTCTTTAAAACGTGTGCATTGGTATAATTGTAACGTGTGCCGTTTTCGCGTAATAAGCTGTCAAACTTGAAGAAACGTTTTTTTAAGCTTCGAAAAAGCAGTGTCTTCACATTTTTGCTTATATCTCGAAAGCTATGCACGCTATAATATTTATTGAGGTACCAAATTAAAGTTAAAGGTTCATTCTTTAAAACGTGTGCATTGGTATTATTGTATCATGTGCCGTTTTCGCGTAATAAGCTGTCAAACTTGAAGAAACGTTTTTTTAAGCTTCGAAAAAGCAGTGTCTTCACATTTTTGCTTATATCTCGAAAATTATGCACGCTATAATATTTATTGAGGTACCAAATTAAAGTTAAAGGTTCATTCTTTAAAACGTGTGCATTGGTATAATTGTAACGTGTGCCGTTTTCGCGTAATAAGCTGTCAAACTTGAAGAAACGTTTTTTTAAGCTTCGAAAAAGCAGTGTCTTCACATTTTTGCTTATATCTCGAAACCTATGCGCGCTATATTATTGATTGAAGTATCAAATTAAAGTTAAAGGTTCATTCTTTAAAACGTGTGCATTGGTATAATTGTAACGTGTGCCGTTTTCGCGTAATAAGCTGTCAAACTTGAAGAAACGTTTTTTTAAGCTTCGAAAAAGCAGTGTCTTCACATTTTTGCTTATATCTCGAAAGCTATGCACGCTATAATATTTATTGAGGTACCAAATTAAAGTTAAAGGTTCATTCTTTAAAACGTGTGCATTGGTATTATTGTATCATGTGCCGTTTTCGCGTAATAAGCTGTCAAACTTGAAGAAACGTTTTTTTAAGCTTCGAAAAAGCAGTGTCTTCACATTTTTGCTTATATCTCGAAAATTATGCACGCTATAATATTTATTGAGGTACCAAATTAAAGTTAAAGGTTCATTCTTTAAAACGTGTGCATTGGTATAATTGTAACGTGTGCCGTTTTCGCGTAATAAGCTGTCAAACTTGAAGAAACGTTTTTTTAAGCTTCGAAAAAGCAGTGTCTTCACATTTTTGCTTATATCTCGAAACCTATGCGCGCTATATTATTGATTGAAGTATCAAATTAAAGTTAAAGGTTCATTCTTTAAAACGTGTGCATTGGTATAATTGTAACGTGTGCCGTTTTCGCGTAATAAGCTGTCAAACTTGAAGAAACGTTTTTTTAAGCTTCGAAAAAGCAGTGTCTTCACATTTTTGCTTATATCTCGAAAACTATGCACGCTATAATATTTATTGAGGTACCAAATTAAAGTTAAAGGTTCATTATTTAAAACGTGTGCATTGGTATTATTGTATCATGTGCCGTTTTCGCGTAATAAGCTGTCAAACTTGAAGAAACGTTTTTTTAAGCTTCGAAAAAGCAGTGTCTTCACATTTTTGCTTATATCTCGAAACCTATGCGCGCTATATTATTGATTGAGGTATCAAATTAAAGTTAAAGGTTCATTCTTTAAAACGTGTGCATTGGTATAATTGTAACGTGTGCCGTTTTCGCGTAATAAGCTGTCAAACTTGAAGAAACGTTTTTTTAAGCTTCGAAAAAGCAGTGTCTTCACATTTTTGCTTATATCTCGAAAACTATGCACGCTATAATATTTATTGAGGTACCAAATTAAAGTTAAAGGTTCATTCTTTAAAACGTGTGCATTGGTATAATTGTAACGTGTGCCGTTTTCGCGTAATAAGATGTCAAACTTGAAGAAACGTTTTTTTAAGCTTCGAAAAAGCAGTGTCTTCACATTTTTGCTTATATCTCGAAAACTATGCACGCTATAATATTTATTGAGGTACCAAATTAAAGTTAAAGGTTCATTCTTTAAAACGTGTGCATTGGTATAATTGTAACGTGTGCCGTTTTCTCGTAATAAGATGTCAAACTTGAAGAAACGTTTTTTTAAGCTTCGAAAAAGCAGTGTCTTCACATTTTTGCTTATATCTCGAAAACTATGCACGCTATAATATTTATTGAGGTACCAAATTAAAGTTAAAGGTTCATTCTTTAAAACGTGTGCATTGGTATAATTGTAACGTGTGCCGTTTTCGCGTAATAAGCTGTCAAACTTGAAGAAACGTTTTTTTAAGCTTCGAAAAAGCAGTGTCTTCACATTTTTGCTTATATCTCGAAAACTATGCACGCTATAATATTTATTGAGGTACCAAATTAAAGTTAAAGGTTCATTCTTTAAAACGTGTGCATTGGTATAATTGTAACGTGTGCCGTTTTCTCGTAATAAGATGTCAAACTTGAAGAAACGTTTTTTTAAGCTTCGAAAAAGCAGTGTCTTCACATTTTTGCTTATATCTCGAAAACTATGCACGCTATAATATTTATTGAGGTACCAAATTAAAGTTAAAGGTTCATTCTTTAAAACGTGTGCATTGGTATAATTGTAACGTGTGCCGTTTTCGCGTAATAAGATGTCAAACTTGAAGAAACGTTTTTTTAAGCTTCGAAAAAGCAGTGTCTTCACATTTTTGCTTATATCTCGAAAACTATGCACGCTATAATATTTATTGAGGTACCAAATTAAAGTTAAAGGTTCATTCTTTAAAACGTGTGCATTGGTATAATTGTAACGTGTGCCGTTTTCTCGTAATAAGATGTCAAACTTGAAGAAACGTTTTTTTAAGCTTCGAAAAAGCAGTGTCTTCACATTTTTGCTTATATCTCGAAAACTATGCACGCTATAATATTTATTGAGGTACCAAATTAAAGTTAAAGGTTCATTCTTTAAAACGTGTGCATTGGTATAATTGTAACGTGTGCCGTTTTCGCGTAATAAGCTGTCAAACTTGAAGAAACGTTTTTTTAAGCTTCGAAAAAGCAGTGTCTTCACATTTTTGCTTATATCTCGAAAACTATGCACGCTATAATATTTATTGAGGTACCAAATTAAAGGTAAAGGTTCATTCTTTAAAACGTGTGCATTGGTATAATTGTAACGTGTGCCGTTTTCTCGTAATAAGATGTCAAACTTGAAGAAACGTTTTTTTAAGCTTCGAAAAAGCAGTGTCTTCACATTTTTGCTTATATCTCGAAAACTATGCACGCTATAATATTTATTGAGGTACCAAATTAAAGTTAAAGGTTCATTCTTTAAAACGTGTGCATTGGTATAATTGTAACGTGTGCCGTTTTCGCGTAATAAGATGTCAAACTTGAAGAAACGTTTTTTTAAGCTTCGAAAAAGCAGTGTCTTCACATTTTTGCTTATATCTCGAAAACTATGCACGCTATAATATTTATTGAGGTACCAAATTAAAGTTAAAGGTTCATTCTTTAAAACGTGTGCATTGGTATAATTGTAACGTGTGCCGTTTTCTCGTAATAAGATGTCAAACTTGAAGAAACGTTTTTTTAAGCTTCGAAAAAGCAGTGTCTTCACATTTTTGCTTATATCTCGAAAACTATGCACGCTATAATATTTATTGAGGTACCAAATTAAAGTTAAAGGTTCATTCTTTAAAACGTGTGCATTGGTATAATTGTAACGTGTGCCGTTTTCGCGTAATAAGCTGTCAAACTTGAAGAAACGTTTTTTTAAGCTTCGAAAAAGCAGTGTCTTCACATTTTTGCTTATATCTCGAAAACTATGCACGCTATAATATTTATTGAGGTACCAAATTAAAGGTAAAGGTTCATTCTTTAAAACGTGTGCATTGGTATAATTGTAACGTGTGCCGTTTTCTCGTAATAAGATGTCAAACTTGAAGAAACGTTTTTTTAAGCTTCGAAAAAGCAGTGTCTTCACATTTTTGCTTATATCTCGAAAACTATGCACGCTATAATATTTATTGAGGTACCAAATTAAAGTTAAAGGTTCATTCTTTAAAACGTGTGCATTGGTATAATTGTAACGTGTGCCGTTTTCTCGTAATAAGATGTCAAACTTGAAGAAACGTTTTTTTAAGCTTCGAAAAAGCAGTGTCTTCACATTTTTGCTTATATCTCGAAAACTATGCACGCTATAATATTTATTGAGGTACCAAATTAAAGTTAAAGGTTCATTCTTTAAAACGTGTGCATTGGTATAATTGTAACGTGTGCCGTTTTCGCGTAATAAGCTGTCAAACTTGAAGAAACGTTTTTTTAAGCTTCGAAAAAGCAGTGTCTTCACATTTTTGCTTATATCTCGAAAACTATGCACGCTATAATATTTATTGAGGTACCAAATTAAAGTTAAAGGTTCATTCTTTAAAACGTGTGCATTGGTATAATTGTAACGTGTGCCGTTTTCTCGTAATAAGATGTCAAACTTGAAGAAACGTTTTTTTAAGCTTCGAAAAAGCAGTGTCTTCACATTTTTGCTTATATCTCGAAAACTATGCACGCTATAATATTTATTGAGGTACCAAATTAAAGTTAAAGGTTCATTCTTTAAAACGTGTGCATTGGTATAATTGTAACGTGTGCCGTTTTCGCGTAATAAGATGTCAAACTTGAAGAAACGTTTTTTTAAGCTTCGAAAAAGCAGTGTCTTCACATTTTTGCTTATATCTCGAAAACTATGCACGCTATAATATTTATTGAGGTACCAAATTAAAGTTAAAGGTTCATTCTTTAAAACGTGTGCATTGGTATAATTGTAACGTGTGCCGTTTTCTCGTAATAAGATGTCAAACTTGAAGAAACGTTTTTTTAAGCTTCGAAAAAGCAGTGTCTTCACATTTTTGCTTATATCTCGAAAACTATGCACGCTATAATATTTATTGAGGTACCAAATTAAAGTTAAAGGTTCATTCTTTAAAACGTGTGCATTGGTATAATTGTAACGTGTGCCGTTTTCTCGTAATAAGATGTCAAACTTGAAGAAACGTTTTTTTAAGCTTCGAAAAAGCAGTGTCTTCACATTTTTGCTTATATCTCGAAAACTATGCACGCTATAATATTTATTGAGGTACCAAATTAAAGTTAAAGGTTCATTCTTTAAAACGTGTGCATTGGTATAATTGTAACGTGTGCCGTTTTCGCGTAATAAGCTGTCAAACTTGAAGAAACGTTTTTTTAAGCTTCGAAAAAGCAGTGTCTTCACATTTTTGCTTATATCTCGAAAACTATGCACGCTATAATATTTATTGAGGTACCAAATTAAAGTTAAAGGTTCATTCTTTAAAACGTGTGCATTGGTATAATTGTAACGTGTGCCGTTTTCTCGTAATAAGATGTCAAACTTGAAGAAACGTTTTTTTAAGCTTCGAAAAAGCAGTGTCTTCACATTTTTGCTTATATCTCGAAAACTATGCACGCTATAATATTTATTGAGGTACCAAATTAAAGTTAAAGGTTCATTATTTAAAACGTGTGCATTGGTATTATTGTATCATGTGCCGTTTTCGCGTAATAAGCTGTCAAACTTGAAGAAACGTTTTTTTAAGCTTCGAAAAAGCAGTGTCTTCACATTTTTGCTTATATCTCGAAAACTATGCACGCTATAATATTTATTGAGGTACCAAATTAAAGTTAAAGGTTCATTCTTTAAAACGTGTGCATTGGTATTATTGTATCATGTGCCGTTTTCGCGTAATAAGCTGTCAAACTTGAAGAAACTTTTTTTTAAGCTTCGAAAAAGCAGTGTCTTCACATTTTTGCTTATATCTCGAAAACTATGCACGCTATAATATTTATTGAGGTACCAAATTAAAGTTAAAGGTTCATTCTTTAAAACGTGTGCATTGGTATTATTGTATCATGTGCCGTTTTCGCGTAATAAGCTGTCAAACTTGAAGAAACGTTTTTTTAAGCTTCGAAAAAGCAGTGTCTTCACATTTTTGCTTATATCTCGAAAATTATGCACGCTATAATATTTATTGAGGTACCAAATTAAAGTTAAAGGTTCATTCTTTAAAACGTGTGCATTGGTATTATTGTATCATGTGCCGTTTTCGCGTAATAAGCTGTCAAACTTGAAGAAACGTTTTTTTAAGCTTCGAAAAAGCAGTGTCTTCACATTTTTGCTTATATCTCGAAAATTATGCACGCTATAATATTTATTGAGGTACCAAATTAAAGTTAAAGGTTCATTCTTTAAAACGTGTGCATTGGTATTATTGTATCATGTGCCGTTTTCGCGTAATAAGCTGTCAAACTTGAAGAAACGTTTTTTTAAGCTTCGAAAAAGCAGTGTCTTCACATTTTTGCTTATATCTCGAAACCTATGCGCGCTATATTATTTATTGAGGTACCAAATTAAAGTTAAAGGTTCATTCTTTAAAACGTGTGCATTGGTATTATTGTATCATGTGCCGTTTTCGCGTAATAAGCTGTCAAACTTGAAGAAACGTTTTTTTAAGCTTCGAAAAAGCAGTGTCTTCACATTTTTGCTTATATCTCGAAAATTATGCACGCTATAATATTTATTGAGGTACCAAATTAAAGTTAAAGGTTCATTCTTTAAAACGTGTGCATTGGTATAATTGTAACGTGTGCCGTTTTCGCGTAATAAGCTGTCAAACTTGAAGAAACGTTTTTTTAAGCTTCGAAAAAGCAGTGTCTTCACATTTTTGCTTATATCTCGAAAATTATGCACGCTATAATATTTATTGAGGTACCAAATTAAAGTTAAAGGTTCATTCTTTAAAACGTGTGCATTGGTATAATTGTAACGTGTGCCGTTTTCGCGTAATAAGCTGTCAAACTTGAAGAAACGTTTTTTTAAGCTTCGAAAAAGCAGTGTCTTCACATTTTTGCTTATATTTCGAAAATTATGCACGCTATAATATTTATTGAGGTACCAAATTAAAGTTAAAGGTTCATTCTTTAAAACGCGTGCATTGGTATAATTGTAACGTGTGCCGTTTTCGCGTAATAAGCTGTCAAACTTGAAGAAACGTTTTTTTAAGCTTCGAAAAAGCAGTGTCTTCACATTTTTGCTTATATCTCGAAAGCTATGCACGCTATAATATTTATTGAGGTACCAAATTAAAGTTAAAGGTTCATTCTTTAAAAAGTGTTCATTGGTATTATTGTATCATGTGCCGTTTTCGCGTAATAAGCTGTCAAACTTGAAGAAACGTTTTTTTAAGCTTCGAAAAAGCAGTGTCTTCACATTTTTGCTTATATCTCGAAAGCTATGCACGCTATAATATTTATTGAGGTACCAAATTAAAGTTAAAGGTTCATTCTTTAAAACGTGTGCATTGGTATAATTGTAACGTGTGCCGTTTTCGCGTAATAAGCTGTCAAACTTGAAGAAAAGTTTTTTTAAGCTTCGAAAAAGCAGTGTCTTCACATTTTTGCTTATATTTCGAAAATTATGCACGCTATAATATTTATTGAGGTACCAAATTAAAGTTAAAGGTTCATTCTTTAAAACGTGTGCATTGGTATAATTGTAACGTGTGCCGTTTTCGCGTAATAAGCTGTCAAACTTGAAGAAACGTTTTTTTAAGCTTTGAAAAAGCAGTGTCTTCACATTTTTGCTTATATCTCGAAAGCTATGCACGCTATAATATTTATTGAGGTACCAAATTAAAGTTAAAGGTTCATTCAAGGTATAATTGTAACGTGTGCCGTTTTCGCGTAATAAGCTGTCGAACTTGAAGAAACGTTTTTTTAAGCTTCGAAAAAGCAGTGTCTTCACATTTTTGCTTATATCTCGAAAACTATGCTCGCTATATTATTTATTGAGGTACCAGATTAAAGCTAAAGGTTCATTCTTTTAAAAGTGTGCATTGGTATAATTGTAACGTGTGCCGTTTTCGCGTAATACGCTCTCAAACTTGAAGAAACGTTTTTTTAAGCTTTGAAAAAGCAGTGTCTTCACATTTTTGCTTATATCTCGAAAACTATGCTCGGTATATTATTTATTGAGGTACCAAATTAAAGTTAAAGGTTCATTCTTTAAAACGTGTGCATTGCTATAATTGGAACGTGTGCCGTTTTCGCGTAATACGCTGTCAAACTTGAAAAAACGTTTTTTTAAGCTTTGAAAAAGCAGTGTCTTCACATTTTTGCTTATATCTCGAAAACTATGCGCGCTATATTAACTATTGTATATACTGGTATAATTGTATCGTGTGCCGTTTTAGCGTAATACTCTGTCAAACTTGAAGAAATGTGTTTTAAGCATCGAAAAAGCAGTGTCTATACATTTTTGCTTGTATCCGAAAAGTATGCACAATATATTAACTATTGAGGAACCAAATTAAAGTTAAATGTTCAGTCTTTAAAACTAGTATATTTATATAGATGAATGAGTTGCTGTTTATACGTATTTCGCTGATAAACTTTATATTCTAAATCCACAAGAAAAGTTATTGCTTTGTTAATTGGTGTTGTTGTTTTAGATTAATTTAACCGAATTATAATCAAATACTAACAAAAAATAAATAAAACAACACAAAAAATACAACATGCATAAATATAAATACGATGAACCAAAAATATTTTATATTTTTAAAGCGTTAATAAATTGCCATAACTGTCAGCTCGACACCTGATATCTCCATATATACATTTAGACATCAGGCCAGCCAACACTATTTCAAACTGGGGGGAAAAAACGAAAGAACGACTCTGCGAGAGGGACGCGAAAGAGGGGGACAGAAAAAAAAACACACGACGAACGAGAGAAGAAAATGGATAAAAAAAAGCAACCGGAGAATTCCTACAAATCAGGCGTTAATGCCACATAAAGTATGCGAGGGTGTGCGGATACCTCTCCATTCCACTTTTCTTCCTCTTTCTGTTTTGATTTTCTCAAAACGCTTTTTTTCTTCTTTTTATTTCCTCAATTTCAACTAATTTAGTATTCATAATTTTATGCACTTCATTTATACCAATAATTATTAAATTGAAAAAACATTATTGTATTAAATACTGCAAATCGGCGGATATATCCGCCATACGCTTATGTAATGCAATTGTGGTTAGTTTGAAAGTTGAAACCTATTTGAATTTGTTATTCTTCCATGAAAAATTGATAAATTTCAAATGAAAATTTTAGATTTGATTATTTATTTAGATATAATATTGCAGTAAAATATTTGTGTATTGAAATAAAATTGTAAATAAAATTAATAATTGGAACGTAAATTGATATTTAATAAAAATTTGCAGGTGAATAAATAAAGTATTTTACAATTAAATTAATAAAAATATATATATGTTTGATTCAAAATAAAATCAAAATCGACGCAAACAAAAGTATATATTTACAATTTTAATAGTCGATTACACGAACGGATCATATTGTTGCTCCACTTGTTTTTCATCATCATTAGCATTGTAGTTTTTTGTTGTTATTTTATTTACAATATTTTTTTGTTGTTGTTGTTATTGTTGAATGTTCCGTGGAAAGCGATATTTTACATTAAAATATTGGGTTCGTTAATGGCGCTCTTTGTCGTTTTTATTTCATCCATCAAATCAGACAACAAAACTGCGAACGATAAAAATGGAAAATATTTTGGCTCCAAAGAAATTCAATATTACATTTAAACATAACAATTTAATTTTGTATCTATTTCTATCAATTTTTTCAAATAAAAATATAACAACTCAAGTTTTCAAATAAAAACCAATTAATACATAAATATCAATTGTGATTCCTTAATACTTTTATGAATTATTCATATTTATATAAATATTATTCTGTTTGCAAAGGGAAAAGAGGATGCGCCAATTAAAGGCAAACCGCAAGGACAATGAGCATTTTGGAAATTAGTGGCTTCGGTTACTCCATTATTATTGTAAACAACGGTTGCTAATCAGCAAGCGAGGGTGCAACGGTGGTTGTAATTTGGTATCCATGGTGACCAATGGGTTGCAGGAGGGAGGGTGCCGGCCCTCGCGTTCCCACAACGCGTTGTTCGCGTGCAGGACACGCTCCAGCCTCGTGCACTTCATTATCGCATCGCACTTTTCTCTTACACTCTAAACTCTCATTCACCCATCATATAAATAATTAATCTCTATATTCGACCTAAATTTAGATTAAAGTATTACAATCACAAATAACACCGGATTTATTAAAATTCGAATTAAAATTAAAATTTCTATAATTTCCTTTACAACATTATTTAATTTAAATTTAAAAAAGTGCGTTTTTTTGTAATTTTTTGAATAATAATATTTATTTAAAAAAAAACTATTTTTCCTTCTTCAATTGCCGTGTGCGGAAGTTATAGAAATTGAAAATTTGAACTTTTTTAAAATTATTTGCTAGTAATTAAGTGAAATTTGAAAATTTACTGTAACAAGAAAAATAACAATATTAAGATTAAGATTTGTTAATAAATCCGGACTAATTAAGGATAATTTTTATTTTTATATAATAAAAAAAAATGTGTTTTTTTAAGAATTTATTTCCATTTTGTTTGATAAAAATTTAGGTTGTTTAGAAATTTTCAAACTGGTTTATAGTGAATCCAGATTGATTATATCATAACTATGCGAGGAATTGATAGATAATCGTGAAAATATCATAACGATGCAAAATAAAAATAATTAATTTAACTTTTAAAGTTCATTTTATAACTTGCAATTTTGATTAAAAATTTAATAATAATGCAGAAACTATTGTTCATAACTTTTTAATCTTAGAATTTTCATATTTACACGCACGATGTTGTTTTTGGATTTATTGAAATGGCAGTATGACAATCTTTTTTTTTTGTATGTCCAGAAAATTATTATATAATAATTGAAAAGTGGCATGAAAGAAAAAGATTTTGTACTTAATTTGGATGAAACGTGAAAATTTTATTTTAACGAAAAACGAAAGATATTTTTAAAAACTATTTTATAAAAGGAATTAACTGCAGGATTTAAAAAATTTTAACTGCATAAAAATTATTCCTTGTATACAAAAGCAAATTATGAATAAAATAATGTTATTTACAATTTTGTAATAAAATTTCAAATTTGGGAAAAACTTTAATAATTATTTAAAATTTTTGAAATTTGATTTGTGTTCATTTTTCAAGAAATTTTGATTTATTTTATTTGCCGCAAAAGTTTAAATATTTTTCTGTACATATAACATAAATTTAAGAAAATAAATGTACTATTTTTTTTATCTAAGTTAATATAATAATAAATATTTTCGGTATCTATTTCAGAAAATTTAAAAAAATTAAATCGTGTTACAAATCAAAATAAACAAATAACGAAATGTGAAAATGTAAACATTTATGATGTTCATATCGCTGATGTTATTCATGTACATAAATAAATAAATTCGAAATGAATTTGCGCTCAATTTTTGCTTACTCAGCTTTGGTATAAATAAAGATAATAATTCTGGCGAAGATAAAAGAGCTTAATCATAATCGTTCCACTTATTGCGTTCATTATTATCAACTCGAAGAAGGCGTCGATGGTAATATTATATGACTACGAAATGAGATCATATTCAGCTGTTGTACGACACATAAGCTAATCACACTACTTAAATCCGCGTCATTAAGATAACTGATTTTAGAAAAAAAATAAATTATAATGATGGATTGAAGCAACAACATTTAGTACTAATCTGTATTGTATTATTTCTTTCCTTTCCTTTTTTTTGAAAGAAGGAGAATTGAGGGCATTTTAGTTCCAGCATTTGAGATCGAGTCAAAACAGTGAGTATTGTCGTCGGCCGTGTTAACAGTCTCTTGACTATGCATTGAAGAAGGGCGTCCACCGTTGAGCTGTCGAGTTCTTCAGGTAGACCTTCGTAGTATGCACAGATGAAAGGAGATGGAGATATTCTTCTTCTTTTTTTCAAGTAGCCGGTGTGCACACAAAAGGCCCAACTTATTATTTACAAAGTACCGTAGTCGATGGGACTTGACTATCGCCGCAAAAGTCCAATTCAAATGAACACCGGGTTTCGGAGACGGGAGGGAAAAACCTCAATGGTCTATAAACATTGTTCATTTCCCCTGGGTTCTTCTTCTCTTCATCATCATCTCAACCACGTCTCGACCACACAAACAAGGCCACTCATCGCCAAATCATGCAGAAAACCAAATTACACACACACACACTCGTTTACTTTCTATTCTCTCCTTCTCCTTCAGTGTATACAAAGTCAAGATTAAATATTGGTCCTTCTATTGTGCTCGGCGCATTTAAAAATGGATCTCTCAAATATTTGGAAGCTCTTCACGCGTAAAAATTACATTTTCCACGGTCAAAATCCACAAACGAGCACCTTTCGACGGAAATACAATTGTTATGTCAATAGGCTCTTATTTGACATGGCGCTAGTACCAATTTTATGCCAGTTGTTATTCAATCAACCATATATTTTCAACTAAACCACAAATTTAAAAAATAATATAAAAATTATTTTAAACCCATTTTTAATAGATTCCAATGAGGGGAATTAGAGAGTAAATTCTATAAAGTTTATTAGACATAATTTAGACAAAAAACTGAAACAACACATTATACAAAAACGAAATAATTTTTTTAATTTGTGTTGTCAATTATCTTATGATAGAATGATTTTATTTCGGCAACAGTTTTATTTATTTGAAATCTTTTAGAAAAACTTTCAGTTTCAAAGCTGAAAATTTTCAAAATTTCTCCAGAATTTAAGAAAAATGGAATTAGAATAAGGAAATTACAAATAAAAAAATAACTGAAAACTGATATTTGACAGTTGTAAATTAGTTGTCATTTTCGAAAAAATTGGTTCCTTTTTATTGAATAAAAATAATGGGAGAAGAAAATAAGCCCAAGAAACTTAATCAGCTGCTGGCTGGGGTTGCCGGTAAGTTTGTGTGTTATAATCGATGGTCTATTTTATATTTATTAATTCAGTAAATAGCGTGCGGAGGTGGATTTGTGATTGGAAACGTGATTGGATGGGCGTCGCCTGCTGAAGGCATGATTGCCAAGTCCATGAATATTACAGGAGTTCAATTCGGATGGATCGCAAGTATTATGGCTGTAGGTGCGGCATGCTCGCAGATCTTGATAGCAATATTCATGGATTTGGCTGGAAGACGATGGTCTTTCGTGATTTTCTCCGCGCTGACCATCTTCTCCTGGGTGGTCATCATAGTCCTGAACAATTTCTACGGAATGATAGCAGGAAGATTCCTGATGGGACTATTCGCTGGTGGATTTTGCGTAATTTCACCAACTTACATAGGGGAGATTACTCACAAGTCTATCAGGGGCGCCGTCTCCGTGGGATTCCAGCTGCTGTTGACCATCGGTATTCTATACTCTTACATCTTCTGCGCTTTCAAAAATTTGTGGGCTTTGAATATATGCTGCATTGTACCACCGATTGTAGTCCTTGTGGCATTCGTTTTCCTGAAGGAAACGCCCGTGTATTTGATGAAGAATAACAACGAGCCGGACGCAGTTAAAGTGCTGCAGTTCTACAGAGGCAAGGACTACGATGTGACTAAGGAGATGAACGAGATTAAATTGCTGACCGCCAAGGAAGAATTGAGATTCTGTCGCGCTCTCAAGAAGAAATCCTGCTTGAAAGCTTTTCTGATGCTACTGGGGATGCACGTGGTTCAGCAGCTTAGCGGCATCAACGCCATCATGTTCTACGCGGAGAGCATTTTTATAGATACAGCAACATTCGTTGATGCTTGCTTATCTCAAATTGTCCTCGGTTTTGTCCAGGTCATTGCCACGGGATTGTCAGCGGCCATCGTCGACCGAATCGGGCGGAAGATCCTTTGGTACGTGTCCTTGTTCATCATGGCCGTTTGCCTCATACTAGTTGGAATTTACTTCCACATTCTGGCCAACGATAAGGAGATAGCTGAACGCATCCACCTACTTCCCGTTTTATCCATCTTCATATACATAATTGGATTTTCCCTGGGATGCGGACCTCTACCATGGGTCATGATCGGGGAACTGATTCCAACCAGAGTCAAATCCTTCGTCGCTATGATCATTGCTGCACTCAACTGGATGCTAGCCTTCGTCATATCTCTCACCTATCCCATGCTGAAAGATTTAATTGGCAACTACGTTGTATTCTATATGTACGGTATTGTAGCCATTCTTGGAATCGTCTTCGTATGGTACTGCGTCATCGAAACTAAAAATAAGTCTCTGAAGGAAATCCAAGAACAACTTGAGGCCAAAAAAGAAGAAACAGAAACTAAGAAATAAAGAAATTACATTCAACTTTGTCTACTTACTAAAATTAATAAGATTATACAACTGAAAGTTATAATTCCATAAAAATTAATTTAATAAATATTTCATAAAACCGTTTTCAGTTCACAAAAAAGACATTTTTTTACCATTATTATTTTTGAAGAGAAATGCAAAGACCAGTTTGAAGAATGATCAACAACAGCTAAACCATCTATCATATTCAAGAAACACCTAGAATCTTCGAAAATGCTAAAGATAATTAAACCAAAAATGAGAAGACCTCTTAAAATCATTGGTGAATTATCTATGACAGGACAAAATATGAAAAATATATTTAGAAGTTTTGCAACATTCACCATATACTTTCGCTCTGAGATATTTTTTTACAAATGTTGAACAAGTCCGAAATCCTCTAAAAAATTAAGAAAGTTATAATAAAAACAGTAAATATTTTTTTTTTTTTCCTTTTTACTTTATATTAATTAATATAAGAGAATGTCTTCCATTAAATGTTACATTCGAGAAGAAATAATCATTCAACTTGTGAGAAAATCATTAATAATCGTTGTAAAGATCTTGCATATAATTCTGTGATATTTATATATGGAATTTTGCGTTCTCTTTGAAAGTGTAAATTTATTGTAAAATCCAAATTTCAACAATATTTAAATATGTTTTTTAGATAAAATTTTGTAAAATAATTGTGGATTTCTCAATTAGAATGTTGCGAATTGTTCGATTCGTGATAAATGGCATTTGAGGACATAAAAGGTAATCGATCTGGCAAGTTAATTGATTCTTTCAGAATGTTGTTACTCCTTTCAAAACGCGTACATCTGCTGGAAATCGAATTCGTTCCGAAGGGAAAACGCACTTATTTATAAATCGGCAATTCCTTTCGCACTCGTTAATATAACGGCGCAACGGTTCTTGTTGTTGTTATTGTTTACTTCGTTTTTTTTTGTGTATTTCGGGTAAAATCGAAAAGGGTTGCGATTTTTAGCGAGAGGAGCAGCAACGCGCGTGTATCGGGTTTCCTCCACGCCGGATCTAGGATTACAGAGGCGAAACGCACTCGACCAGTTCAGTGAGTGGCTCTGCCTTTTGCGCCCTTTTGTCCGTTTTCAAACCGAGTATTTGTAATGGTCTAATGGTCTCGTTGCACAGTTGCTGCCATATCCGGTTACGCGATTTTATTTCATTTGCGGTCCGCGGTTTACAAGGTGATCCCTTTTCTTTTTTTTTTTTTTACTTCTTCGCCGGTTCCTTTTCTCTCCCGCAACATCTCATCTCCGTCGCACCCGCACATCGAGCGTACGACTGTCCTCTTTAACATCACTTCCTATTTCGATTTTCCCTCTCATTTTTATCTGCTTCTCGCTGATGGAGATTCGTTCTTTCCAACTCCACGACTCGTTACTGACAAATCCAAGCCGTGAGAATCGATGCCGTTGCGAAATTGCATTTCTGGTTGTGGCTCAACTTTTACGGCACGAGCTGTTCTTTAGATGGATTTAGAGGGATTAAAGGAACGGAAGGCATGGACTTAACCGCATGGAAAATCCGAGGAAGCACAATAGACAGGGGCATTATTTCTGTTTACGAGCAATGTTCGCTCGCTTAATCCAAGCAGATGATTTTACCCATCCTTGTTTATCTTCGATTATCACTCCTTAAATTATTCAACAACAACAACAACAACAACTAATAATAACATTTCTTAATTATTAAGTGCTAATGAATGTTCGAATCGAAAGAGTTATGTAATTGAGCCGTCGATTGACCCTCTTTTTACGCTCTCCAATTCTTCAGGGGTGTGAAGCAGAAAGTAACATGCTGGATGCATAATATTCGTAATTTATGACTCCGATGATTACGGAACGAGATAAATCCTTAATAATGGTGCATATGTATGATAAAACTCATCTATACGCCGACGACAGAAAGAAAGAGAGAGTAAAATAATAATAAAAAAAAAAAGGGCAAACGCGGTCGACCCTTTCTCCTGGTCGCAGTAGGCTCAATAACGAGCCCCCGAGCGACCAATATACTTAGCCATGGAACCAACCCTCGGCGCAGCTGGAATTAAATGAATCAATTTTCCCTCCTCTGCTTATTTATTATATTCTCTATCTGCTTTTTTTTTATTTCGCACTCCTCCCGAACACTTCTACAGCCCAAAGGGAGAATGCGATACGGATCATTAAAATCAATTAATTATTTCCGCAAATCCCCTTCCAACCCATCACCAATATGCTTGCCATTTGACGTACGTCAAATTTGTATTTTTTTGATAGCTTGATACAATTTTCCAAAGTTTTTACACATAATTATTGATTTACATCATTAACATTAGTTTCCTTAATTTATTATTTTATATCAAAATAATTTAAAAAAAATTGTTAAGAATATTATTATAAATATTCACAATTCACCAACAATAATCTAACAAAATATTCTGTAAAATTTCTTAAAATAACGAAGACGAATTGCAAACATAACGTACACTTTATTTGAATGTCTACTACCTTTAATAGATAATTTCAACTTAAGTCATAATAGTAATACATAAATCTATTGGAAGAAAAATTTAAATTGTCTAAAATCAATATTTCAAAAATATTTAGTAAATTGATAACATTTACAATGACAGCAGATGCAAATATGATTATAAATGAAGAAATAAATAATGAACATTTAAGGGACAAAAAATAAATTTAAGACCAAAAAATATATTGCACAGTAAAACGATATCTTCTTTGATTTTAAATAAGGCATAAGATCAATCTCTCCAAATATTTTTCGGTTTGCGGTTTTGCGTTTGGAAAGAAAACAACGAAATACTCGAAAATTGCTATATTCTTGGAATTTTGTCAGCATACACGATTGTTGGCGCAAAAAATCGAGAATTGGAAATTCCAAGAAAATTGCCGAATTGTTTAATTGAATATTTCGCGGCGCCGGTGAGCCGCGGCGCACACTTTGGGAATCACTGCATTAGAATGAATATGTTTCTATGCAATTTTTTAAAACCAAACTTGTAGAAATTTATGCAAATTATTTTTATGTAATTTTTTTAAGTACAACAAAAACTAAACTTGAAAAACCTAAAGCACTAGAGTAAAATCAAAATTAAATTTTAAGAACCTAACGGTGTAGAGTTAATATGAAAATACATATTTTAAAAATGTATATTTTTTTTCTAAATTTTTATTAATCAAATTTCAAATTTGCAAACACCGTAATTATACTTTTTGAAATCTCCGAAACTTTTTTAATTGTAATCAGCTGATTTTCTGACATTTGCAGTACATTTTTGACGTACCAGTTTATATGTTATGGTTGCTAAGATAAATATCTGACAATATTTGTATTGTAAAATATTTATTTTGTTGTGCAATTAATTAATTTCATATAAATATGGAATAATTAGTGAATTCAATTCTAACTTCAAGAGTTTATTAACGAAAAATCTAAATTATTACTGTTGTAAATTTAATTATTACTAGTTAAAATAGGTTTGTTTTTAATAAATTTATGTATAAAACTTGGTAAAGAAATAATAACTAAATTATGTACAATGTTTGTAAAATTAATTGAATGCAACTGCATGCAAATTCCAAGCGGGAAAATCGTAGTTTGTTAATAAACAAATTAAAATGAGCGGATTTCGGGATCGTCGATTGCGTTTACCGCAAAAACAAACACGGCATTAACAATGTTCGATTTGCATTGTTTTCGCAAATAATTTCCTTAACCGTTTCACGGTTATCTAAAGGCACGTTCGTTCGGATAAGTGCATACGCGTTACACAAGAGAAGACCTTGAACATGGCAAAAAGAAAAAATGGTAACGCGGAAAAAAATATGCAGGAATTCGCAAGAAAAGCAGCATAACAAATATCTGCGAATCGAAGAAGAACGGTGGGGAAAATAACAATAGACGCTTAGGCACGCGTCTTTTGCTGTAATTTTATTTTTCTAATTTTCTTGCGGATCGTTCAAAATAAATTGGAAGAAGAAAAAATTACTTACCTCATCGTATGAGGGAAGCGGCGTGTAATCTGGATATGCGGGGGGAACGTTGTACAACATTGTTGTTCTTCTGTTTCTAGTTGTTGTTGTTGTTGTTTTTTTCTTCTTCGTTTCGGATGAGATGAGAAGTGTCAAAAATTGTTTGATAGATGAAAAACACTCGGAGATCGGTCGCGCACAATTAAGTTACAGATCATATTATGTATTCCAAACATGTACATTACGTTGAATACACACATATATATAGTTATATATTTATATCTATATATATATGAATTGTACTATTTCCATTCCGCAATGGAACTTGAAATTTGCAGCGCCGCGCGACAACGCAACGGTAATATTGAAAACCAAAAAAAATATTGGTGGGACGGAGCTGTGCGCTTTCGGTGGGGATGATCCTGCTGGTGGTGGGAACGGCGGTGGGGATAAATGGGCGTGCCCGGTGCTCCGCCCATATTAGCAGCCTGCGACGAAGAACGTGCCACGCCTTTCGCAGGATAGCTTTCAGGAGCTTCGGATGACTGGAAGACTACGTGAGCTTTTAAGAGCTTTCGCGTATATTGTGTGCGCGTGGAATGCTCAAGTCGACGTGAAATTCGTAAAATTAATCTCAATTTCGATATATATATACGCTCGAAAACAACAATCACGAACAAATTAAACGCGTTCACACAGCGTGTGTTGTTGATATTCGCAGTTAATAAAATCTTTGGTGAAACGATCTGCTTTACCAACAATCCTTTGATCTCCAATGGTTCATTATCTATTAATATGTTTCTACATCAAACTGTGTACTATTTTTTTCAGACTTTCATTACAAGAATTGCTTTGATCATAATGAAATAAATAGAACAATAACAGCAATATGCGTGCATGTCTATAAACAATGCTTCCATTCCGCATGTAATCGAGGACAAAAATACAAAAATAATAAATAAGCTTCTAATTATTTTACATTTCAAAATTGATTTCAACCAATTAACTGTATAAAAGCATTAAGAAAAAACATTTTTTTGTTTATAAAAAAAATGTAATAAATAATATGAAAAATATAGTAAAATAATAGTAATTTTCATATAATAAAAGATTAAATTAGTTTTTTTATTAATAATGCATTGAAATTAGTGTACCTACAGAAATTAATGATTTAATTATGTATTAAATATCAAAATAATTACAATTTTTTTTGTTTATAAAAATATCAATCAATAATACGAAAAATATAGTAAAATAATAGTTATTTTAATATAATAAACTATTAAATTATTTTTTTTAGAAATTAATGTTTTAATTATTTAATAAGTAACAAAATAATTATTACATTTATTTAATTTATAAAATGTTTAAAATATTTTTTTTCAAATGAATTTTTTTTTCAAATAATCTACTAATAATTATTACATTATTATTATTAAAATTAATTTTTCTCATTTGAAAAAAAATAGTTAAATTAAATATTTTTATTATTAAAATATTAATTATTTCAATTTTGAATTTGCTGATGTTAGCTCCCTCTGGGGAATAGAAATAGTAATGATTTATGTAAGATCGGAGTGGCATTTTATGTTGTTGTATGTATGGCAACCCAATATACATATAGCAGGGCCGGCTTGTATGTAAGGGCTATAGAGATCGTATCTAAATCATTGTGAAAAAAAATTTGTATAGATTTATTAATAAATAATAAATTATTAAATAATATTTTAAATTATTTTTTTATTATTATTATTTTTCAATCTTTTGCGAGAAATCTGGAGGTAAATAAATGATTTTATTGTATAGAATAAAATGTATTTTTTACTAATAGTTTTAATAAAAAATATTCGCAGCACCTGTATTTTGCGACGTTTTGTACTTTTATTATTCTTATCTTATAAAATGTGCGAAACGCACTAATTTCGTGCCCAAATAAGGATTGTTTAATCGTGTGCAGCTGCAGGTGCACATGATTCATCGTAACGCAGACGAGCCACAAATAAGTCGATTTTTATAAATAATCTCCTAATTCTTATCGAATGTGCAAAACGCACTATTTTCGTGCCCAAATAAGGATTGTTTAATCACGTGCAGCTGCAGCTGTTGGTGCAGGTGTTTCGATTATGACGCAGATTAACGACGATTTTTATAAATAATCTCCTAATTTTTATTGTTTTTTTATCGAATTCACAAATTTTATTTCTTAATATAATAATAATTTATTGGACAGTCAGCAAATATACAAAAAAATAATACATTCTATAGATAAATAAAAATCATAATAATAACCAAAATAACAATAATAACTCTCAAAATAAGTAAATAAATTTTAACATAAATTAAGAAAAACAAAACAAAAAAACCGAGGTCTTTCCGCCCGGGTTTATTTCTTTCAATATTTTGTTATAATTTCTTAAAAACTATTAATAATTTAAATTAAATCCATGATTCACGATATACAAGTGATTTGTTTCAACAAACAAGTATTGTAAAAATTCAACTTTCTATAAAAACAACTATATTTAATACATTATTTTCAAGTAAAGCCAAATTTGTTGCATTTATCAAATTTTTAGTGTAATTTTTATATTAAATTAATTATTTATTTTTATCTATAATTTTATATTTATAAATGTGTGTATAGTTTTAAATAGTATAATAATTTATTTTAATAAAGATTGCTTCTAAAATATTGTAGATTTCTTTCAATAGATTTAGAAATGAAACCACTTTCATTTTTGTGTCCATTTTCTGTTTGGTTTAGCGTAGTAATTTTTTGCTGTCGTAAAGAGCCATTTTTATGATTTTATTCGTTAAGAAAAAAATGTTTAGATTTAAGCAACCAATGGTCTGCGGAGCGACCCGAGCGATAGAACCAATAGAATTAATAATAACGGAAAGTGTCGCGGGTTGCCGATCACTCGTTTAACGGTTGATTTGATAAGATTTGCAGGTGCATCCAGGTGATTCATCGCAACGCATTTATAGGCAGAAACGTTTTATTTGTTTAATTTGTATTCAAATGTATCAAATATTAAAAATTACACGATTTTATAGAAATTGACCTATCCTGTGATAGGCAACCAAAACGACCCAGAATATGAGTATTTAAATTGCATATTACAAAGGTTACATGTGTCAACTGCTAATGAGCTAATTATGACATGTGTCAATAAACAAAATAAGGTTACAGCTATACCTCGCATATCAGTTCGAATTCAGGATTGAAGATTTTAAAAGAAAATAAATTATAATCTGAAATATTAATACACAAAATTATTTGTTTTATACAATTTTTATTTACTGTTTAGTTTCCCAAATAGTCCAGTTTTAAACAGTTCTAAATATTTACTCTTTTTTTAACCGTCTAAAACAAAACAAAAAAAAAACAGTGTGAAGAAGTGAATTAGAACATCAATTTTCAAATAAATTGATATCTTTTCTCTAATCCAACTAAAATATTTTTTTATCTCTCAATTATGTAATACAGCAGCTAATGATCCGAAAAGAATATTGGTAGTTGTAAACTGCTTTCAGATTTAGTAATAGATTTTTGAAGATGGGATATTAGTAGAAAGTAAAAGAGTTTAGCATTACTGAAATTTCTTTTAAATTTGTATGTTACGTCATACTTGATATTTATTTTTTTTTGTATAAAATAGTAAATATTAAGATGTTGTTGATTTAATGTTTAAAAATAAACTAAAACTGATTGAATAAAGATTGCGCGTGTTCATAAATGAGATAAGTGGAAGTCGGCTGAAAACTGATTGTTTCAGCAATGAACTGCATTCGAGTAAATTGAATGCATCGACCTACTTCATTGGCAGATCCAAGCTCAAAACAATTGATTTCAAGGTCTAACAACAAAAATAAACATAATGTAACTATGAGAGAATATATTTTTTTTTTGATACCAAGAGTAACCGATAACAAAGCGATAAGAAAGGTAAATTTGTTATGTGCTGGCAGATGGTCAAGTGGGAGGACGAAGTCAAGCATAAATTTACTAATTGTGAATATTAATTAATTAAACGCCAAATGAAAGTACATTAAATATATATATATAAAAAAAAAGTTGGACAATGATACTACAAATGTATATTTAGTGTGATAACAAAAAAAAGTTGAAAATCACTGTCGTATCGCCGTAATTGATCAATTACATGAAGTGTTCATTTATTAATTTTCCTCGCTCTAATATATGTTTGTTTATGTTATTATCAGTACTCTGATTATCCTCTGATCGAGTATATTAGGTTCAATCGAAAATTTACTCAAACGAATTGTTACGTGTTTGGGTGGAAACGATTCAAGTTTTTATTCTATAATAATATTAGCTGAGAATGGAATACAGCAAGGAAAGTTTAACTTCCGTTTTCAGGAAGTACGAGGTCGATTCTACCGTCGACATCAAGACTGTTGATGTCAGAAGGGCCGTAGATATTGGCAACAATTTTGTTTCAGATGTCAAGAAAGTTACGGTCACCGGAAGCAAAACTGTCAAAGGCGTCAAAAAAGGTAATTAAAATTGATGAATTACACTTCAAGGTCATTTGAAGATCACAATAATAAATGTTGTTATTTCATAATTTGTTACCTTAGATAATTGACACATGTCAATGTCAAAATTGAAAAAAAAATGATTTTGACTTTTTGATTATTCGTTTTTTGTTTAATGCATTTTAGATTTTCAAAAGTCGATAATTGTGAAGGAACTGCTGAAGAATAAAGGAATTTCTGATAGTTTGAATTACGATCAATGCTTCGTGAATGAAATGATTGCGTACAATAAAATCCTTCCGGAATTGAAAAAGTATACTGTCGACGGTGAACTTCCGGTGCCGGATTGCATTTACGCAAACGAATCGGCAACGGCTTTGGAAGATCTCTGCCCCGAGGGTTACGAAACCGTTGATAGATTCATTGGGTTCAGCGTCCAGCAGATTGAAGATATCTTGAGGGTAAAATTATATTTGTTTTTGTAAATTTAATTTAATGTTAAATATCGGATTTCAGGTGTTGGCAAAGTTGCATTCGGCTTCGTTGGTGATGTCGGAGAAAGATCCGAAGAAGTTGTCAGAACTTTCTAAACTTATCCCGGAATTGGTGTTCGTAATGGAACCCACCGGTTTAGCTAAGTCTATGAAGAGCTTTGTGAGAATTGCGGTGAGAGTCTTCGAGGAGCTTGAACCTACGGAGAAGAACCGCGAAGTTCTGGAGATGCTGAAGAAGTATTATGAGACTTTTCAAGAGAACAATACGAAGTTGTTTGAGGTACCCAGGAAACACGCCGTGTTAAATCATGGCGATGCATGGGGTAACAATATATTGTTGAAAGGGAGGAACGTGAAATTTATTGATTTTCAATTGATGCGTTTTGCTTCCGTTGCTTCCGATCTTACGTACTTCTTCTGCTCCACTTGTAAACCATCGCTGAAGATTAATTTGGATCGCTATCTTTCGGTGTATCTAGACTCCTTGCATTCTCACTTGATGGGTTGCGGTATTGATCTGAAAGATGTTCTCACCATGGATTGGTTGCGTAAAGAGATGTACGATTTTCAACCGGTCGGTTTCGTTTGCTCGCTATGGTTCCTTCCACTGTATTTCTTCAAGAAAGAGCATCTTAACACAGATATGTTTACCGAAAAGCAGCTTACAGATGACGACCTTCGTTGGAACAAGTGTACGCCAGAGTTCAAGCAAAGATTGGTCGAGATGGCCTACGATTTTTGCACTGGTTTTAAAATATGATTTGAGCATTATTTTGAATTTCTTCTATTTGATCTTTTTTTTTTGGTACAAATTTTAATCATTTAATAAAAAAAAATACGAGTAAATTTATTTGAACGACAAATCGTTTTTACCCATCTGTCGAGCATGCAGATATTAATTTTCCATTGAACTGAATAGTTTATTGAATGGAATTGGCGTAAAATCGACCTTGCCAATATATATTCGCAATAAACAAACGTTACGGACAGAAAACAAGTTGTTGTTATTTTCTAATGCGGATATATGTATATAAACGTGAGCAAGTCGCACGGTGCGTTTATCAGTTCTCAGTCGATCCAGTCCAACGCAAAAAAAAGTAACGACATTTTAGGCACTTCGTGTCAGATTCAGTGATTTTAATATATTTATATATAAGTTTTAATATAATTTTAAAAAGTTAACGAAGATGGGTTTGGGTAAGGTAATGATGGACCTATGCGGCAAGAAACAGCATTGCGATTTGCTACCAATCCAGACCTTTCTCAGGGACTTGGAAGAAGATGAGACTCTGGTGGTGCAATCGTGTCGATCTTTCGAATCCGCCGATGTTGCGGAACACTTCGTTTCGGAAATCTATAGGGTCGAAGTGACAGGATTTATAAAAATTGAAGATAAACAACAAGGTAACGCATTTCATTTCTATTGAAAAATAACATAACATTTCCCCAAAGACCTTGAAAACAAAGTATTTACATTTTTATTTTTTGCAAATTGCATTCTCGTGTTTATTATTGTTTATTATGAATGTAGTTAAAAGTAAAGTAAATGAATGGTATTTTATTTTGTATGTTTAATTTAGACTACAAGAAGATGTTAATAGTAAAGTGCAGATTACGGAACGAAGCGGTCGTGAAGGAGTTTAATTTTGAAGAGGTCTACAAGAACGAGTGGTTGGCTTACACCCGAATTTTACCGATACTCAATAAGAACGCATTCGACGATCTCCCAATTCCAAGATGTTTTTACGCTGATCCCACTATGTTAGTCTTGGAGGATTTGTCCGTATTAGGTTATAAGACTGTTGACATCCTTGAACCATTCTCCATCCATCACGTCGAAAGTACACTTCGAGTAGGTATAAATAATGTTTTTCACCGATTGAAATTAAATTGAAATACGTTTTCAGTCTTTGGCAAAACTGCACTCAGCTTCCATGATTATGGAAGAGACTGATTACGAGAGCTTGGAAGCTTTGTCGGTGTTCACGAATGATGTTGTTTACAATAATTCCGATGTCAGTAACGCTGCCAAGTACCAAAAGCTTAATATTGACCTGGCCATAGCTGTATTTAAAGAATTGGGCGATTCCGAAGAGAACTATTCTGTGCTGGAAAAACTGAATGGATTGAAGGACATCTGCTTTGATTTGCAGAAAAGATTGGTGTGCTCGAAACGACCATATCGCGTGATTAATCATGGCGACGCCTGGTTCAATAACATAATGTTGAAAGATGGCAAAGCGATATTGCTCGATCTTCAGATAATGCGTTTCACTTCTCCGGCCGTCGACTTGAGCTACTTTTTATACGTTAACTTGAAGCCTTCCATGAGGAGGGAGAATTTGGATAGGTTCCTGGATGTGTACCTGGAGAACTTGGAAGGAGTGAAACGATCCAAGACTTGGCTAGTCAAGGAGATGAAAGAATTTGCGGTCGTCGGATTTATCAACGCTCTATGGTTGCTGCCTCTGTTCTACTTTAAAAAGGAATTTTTGGGGATCAGCCAAGAGATGACACGAAGTGACCAAGAATACATTAACATGTATTTGAAGAATGCTTCATTTTACTTCAAAGAGCGCTTGCGTGAAATAGTCATAGATTTTTTTAACCACGAAGACTGTCCGTTAGTTTTATAGAAATGATTTTATTATGCGATTTTATTTGTAAATTTGTATTTTTATTTGTTGTTTCAATTGTATTGTAAACCATCAATTGAGACTGATTTTAATCTGTTTGTGTAGAATTTTAAAATGTATTATAATCTTCGAACTATTTAATAAAAACCAATTGATTCCTTGCTGGAAGTCGACATCATTAATAATATATGCATTTTCATTTTCTTAAATGCATTTTCCATTTCTTTATAAAACGTGTGTTATTGGTAGAAATAAAAGTGTTGTTGCTTTAATATATTTTACAAATACATTCGATATATACAAAATAATAATAATAATAATAATAGAATTAAAATAATAATTAAAAATGATAAAAATCATAAAAGGTGGGACGGGAAATAATGTATATAAAAAAATAATAAAAAAAAAAACATAAGAATAAATATAGTTCCGGTTTCATCTCAGTGTGTTGTAGATGGCTTCGTCAGAGTCCGATGTTACACTGTCGCCGTTGGAGCCTAGCTTCACGTAACAATATTCCGAGTGCGGTTTGTGTCTGCACTTGCAGATAGAGCCGTTATCACATTTGCATTTCGCGTCCTGCTCGCATATCTCAGCGTAGATGTTCTCATGCTTCCCGCTGGGCTTGGCGCACACCTCGTCGGCGACGTGGCTGTAGGGAACGTCCTCATCCAGAATCTTCTTGCGTAACTGCATCTTGGTTTTGGATAAGGAGTTCTCGTGGATTTGCACCACCACCGATTTAACATTGGGCTTTTTCTCCTGCGCCATTTGGATGTCGAAGATGGAGAGACTCGTGGACTCGGCCATCCGCATGCTTCCACGGTTTTTCTCTAAATTGCTTGTAAGCATCGAATGCTTGCTGATGCTGCGCTTCTGGACTTTCGTCTTCACGTGGAACTCGGAACACAGGCGATCCGTCATGAAGCTGCTGTCGTCCTTGGTTAACGTCGGGATGAGATCGGGCTTCGTCTTCTTCAGTTTCACGTCCTCAATCGCAGGTCTGATTTCATCTAAATCGATTTTCTGCGGTTGCTTCTTTTTCGGTTTCTCGATGGACGACGTATCGTTATCCAGAATGCACATCTGGAAGTCGTAGCTCAAGCTATCTGAAATATTCGATTTTGCGGTATGCCACTGGGTGGGCGGCTGCGACGATTCCTCTATGGAAAACAATTGAGTATCGAGGCTTTGACATTTCAGCAGCGCCGGATTGTTTCTGGTCTGCGTCGGCGTCTCCTCCAAATCGATCCGTTTTGTTGAGAACATGAAGCTGGCTGACTTCTTCACAGGATTGTAACTCTTTTTCCCAAACTTTTCCTCGATCAACTTCGACATGTCCTTGTATCGCTCTATGCTCTTCACCTTCTCTGTCCCATCTATCGGTTCCTTCAAATTCTCAAACTTATCCTCTGCACCAACTCCGAGAATCTTGAAATGCTTGTACCACTTCTTTGATTTGGGAAACTTTTCCAGCACCTCTTTAGTTATAAGCTGTTTGGTCTCTTCCTCCACCAAGTTCTCGCAGCTTCCTTTCTTGCAATTTAAACCTTTGCACGATCGGCACTCGTAGCTCACCTCCAGATTCGGAGCTAGCCTAACTTCTCGATACCAACTTTCAACGTTCTTGTGGCAGAACGCCAAAGCAGCTTGCAGTCTCTGCGACTTGAACAGTCTATTTTCCGAGTCAAAACCCAGCATGCATCTCGATATCTTCACACCGGAATTGAGGTTGATGCAACTTATCTCGTGCTTGGCAGTCTCGGAAGGAGCTGGTAAAGTGCATGTTACCATGAGCGGCTCCTGGAACTTCTTCTCCAGGATAAATGTATCCGCTGTGAACCATTAAAAATCCAAGATTAGACATGTTTATTGATGATAATCAGAAGTTCTATGGCGTGTCGCATCCGCGTCGCATTTTTATGGTCAGCACAAATAATATATGCGCAACCTCAAGAACTTAAAAACCGTCAATTATTTCTGAGAATACAACTATCCGTTTTATTACCACCACATCATAAGAGGCGTTAATGTCTTACTTAAACTTGAATCGAATTTTTAAATTTTCGATGTATACATATATACACAGTAGCAATTTTTTATAAATAATTTTTCTTTTCATAAACTATTATTCATATTTATAATTAATTTAAACATGCTATTTAGATACGTAGACCACACAGAATTCCTTCTCAGTTACAACACGCACCGTATTGCATTTTTGCGAAAAGTTCAATTAACGTAATTGCAATGCAATTGTGAAATGCAATTCTTATATCTGATGCTACGTATTTTTTTTTTGGTGTTTAATTATTACGATTTTTCCTTCTACACTCGAGAGCGGTACAGATGAATGGGTTTTGCGCAACCGTTCGTTACGATGCAGAAGGCTCTCCGACCGTCTGGGCTAAAATTATTAGTTCCAAACCAATTGGTACAGCCGTCTGGGTATTAATGGTATAATTGATTGCGCTCTCCGAGGAGATGATAGAAGCAACAAACCAAAAATCATTTCCTACACTCCACAACAAATAATTTACATTTACCAAATAAATTCATTAATTCTGTAAAAATCGTATGTTTTAAGTTTTAGATGTTTCAAATTTGTTAATTTTAAGACTCATTAGCTGATGGGTCAACTGAGGCCCAAATCCAATCCACCGCGGATTTAAAAAACAATAATATAAAAATTTTGTAAAATCTGTAAATTTTCAATCGAAAATTATTAATTGTTGACTACTATGTTTAGTTCTTACCTGCAAAGTCTTTCGGAAGTCCGGTAGGTAAAGGTCCCGCTAAGAGTTTAACTTTGATAGGCAAAGCAACCCTTCGCAGTAGATGGGTTATCTTGTACAGGCAGTCCTTGTCAAGGGCCAAGGGTCCAGTCTTGTCGAGCATCCCCGGAAAGCACAGTTTCGCTTTCACCGAGCTGTGAATCTCGTAGAATTCGCCTTTGGTCGTCAAAGGCACGTAGAATTCCTGCGGGAATAAATCCTCATCACTCGTTATTGCATTTGTGAGAAAAAGCTGTATTAATATAACTTAATTATGGTCAAATGTCGTGCAAGAAAATTTTGTAAGTTGTCAGAGGCTTCATCGATATAGAGAAAAAAAAAGAAGAGAAGAGGTGGTGTTCTTCATCTTTTGTACTTCGCTCGTAGATAATTAACGTTAATAACAATAATTTGATAAACGGCAAAAGAGCGATTTTCATCTCGTTAGCCTAGAATGCGGCGCGCGGTGTTGCATGCACACACGGCCGCTCGGAACAATCGTAACGGCACCGGCTGTTAATGCGTTTTTGTTGTTTTACACATTGTCCGGGAAAATTCAGAGGTTAATAAGTGTGCTGTGGCCGAAGAAGTGAAGGCCTCTTTCGCAGCTGTTATGGCCTGATTGTTCGTGATCTACGGAGGAGATGCATGTTGCAGCAACACCATCTATCGATATCAATCGGTAATTTCAGTGCGGACTCACTTGATTAGTTTGACTAATTAATTGAGCGTAACGATTGCCCAGGTCCTTGTCCCGGGTGGATTTGGAGAGCTTCACCGTCTTGGTGGACATCCTGCCACCCTCATGGTCCCGATGCTGAAAGACGGCCCTCAACTGAAACAACTGTCCTCCTTTCACTTGCGTTTTCAAATATTGAAATTTCGCTGGTGGAGTAGAATCTTGAAAAAAAAAATACAATTGTTATAAAATGTAAATAAAGCGCCATCTATTATTACATTGGAATCTAATTTAAATACGCCCATGCAATTTAATTGTTTGCAAGATGGTCAAATGCAAATAACTGGGAGTTAGTTAATTGAAAGTTTTTGCGTGTGGGAGGAATAGCATTAATGGTATAATAATCGAAAATTAGCCCGGAGTTATTGTTCGGTTGGATTTTCGCGTTTGATTAAGATTCAGATGATTGGAGACAATGGTATAAACTATGATTATTCGCGGAGGTATCAGGTAAGGGGTGTCCCGGGTTCAATGAAAGTTTAATTATGAATTTTATGTGCGGCTCGCGTATGGATTCAAGATGGCTGCAGCGACGATAGGATAGGAAGGTCCTTCTCGCTCTTCTATTATGATGGGGATAGTGTAATAAACTTACCAGAGGGGTCACCGTGATGACCAGCGTAAGCAATAAAAGGTTGGATGCTAATAAAAGAGCACACTTGCTCTCTAACTAGCTGCAGCACGGACGAGTAGGCCACAGCGCATCGATCGCCCTTCTCGTTAATTAACGAGAACCAACCTGTGAACAAACGAGAAGAATTCAGAAACATCAAGATTTTGACCAGGAACAGATGAAGGAACGCTTTATTTATGGTATATATGCATGGTTCGCAAAGTGCAGGAGGAGTCCAAGATGAAGAAGATGATGATGATGATGAAGAGGAGTAGGAGGCGGAGGAGGTGAATGCGCTCGTAAAGTCGAAGGATTCCAATGGGAGAGATGCGAATACAATAAAAGAGAATAACCCAACACATATCTACTAAGACCTCCTCTATTCGCAAAACAAATATTTTATATTTATATTACCTAGCTAAACAACCTATATACAGGGTGATACACATCACATAAGCAACATTTCATATCATCAACATATTCAACATTATTGATAAAAAAATAAATTAAACAATAATCCAAATATTTCCAAGAAACTACAAATACTGACATTTCAAATACATTTCTATAAAAAAATAATTTGAAGAATTGCATTGTTGGTTGCCTATATTGCTCTCCGCAAAACCATTAAAAATCAATCCCTTAACTACTGTGATCAATCAATTTTATCGGTTAAAAAATCATCAATTTATTTATTCGATTAAATTAATGATTTATGAATTTTTTTGAAATTAATTAATATTTTATAAAATCTTTATTTCTAAAGTTGATTATTTTTTTTGTACTTAATATGGATAAGTAATATTTTGTATTGTAAATGTACAAAAAATACAAATAAAGCAGTAAATAAAACTGTAAATTGCGGAGAGTTGATTAAATAAAAGCTATTATTGGAATGAATGAAAATCAATTAGTATTATCATAAACCGAATATGCGAGATGCTAAACAACGGTATAAAATGAACATCTTCAGGATTCGAGTAAATAAAAACACTTAGCAACGATACGTCAGAACAATAATTAAGAAGTCGAACAAAGCGACTCCATTAGTCCATTAATTTCGTTCTGTTTCATTTTCTTCAATTATTCATGACAAACAGAATATAAATCAAGTGAAAATAAAGTAGATAAGACTTACATATTTCAAATAGTTTTGAATCTGGCGCGCAAACAGATAACCCATATTACATGTATATCTCTGCACGGTCGTCGCATATATTCTACACGCGGTTTTGCATATGTGTAATATGTATAATAATAAATTTCCCACGTGGGCTTTTACACATACAAATAATGTAAAGTGAATATCGACTCGGAATTACACAACACTTATTATATACATACAATGTACGGACGATAATCTCGTCGAACATAAATATATTTATATACAGCGTGGTTCAAGTATTTCTCGAAATCTATTAAAATAATAATTACATAATTGCAATCACGTCACCAAATATGGTACAATTCATACGTCATAATTGACGTTTCTCGGATTTGACAAATGGGGGTTACGTTAGGTTAGACAACAATTCGATTATGCAGTTGGTATCCGATGATTACCATAGTCGGCGTCATCGGTACCATCGTCGTCATTATTATCATTATTATATCCAGGCATTTAATGCCGCTATCATTTCGCTGGCCATTATTTATCCACACATACGTTTAGAGCCGATTTGCATAATTGGCTATTTTAAAATCGAACATATATCTCGGTTGTAATTGGCCGAAACTCGACACACATCGATTTTCCGCTAAATCGCTTTTAACCATCTTCGGCCTATGCACGTGTACTATAGACCTATGGGACGTCTACATACACGTAACATATTATATACGTGTTTTTCCTTCTTTTTCTTCGCTTTTCTTTCTTCTCCTTTTCATCGTTTTCTTTGGCTCCGTCGTCTCGAAATTGTATTAGTTTGATACTCATTGTAAAGTATGTAGGTTTATCATTAAGTGCAATTATTTTGCGAAACTCGTTTCGCTCCGGCATATGGCATATTTTGCGAAGCAAAACCGCATCATAAAAGCACAGAAACTTAAAGAGAATAACAATTCTTACATAGCTAATTCATAAATTAATACAAAAGTTTTCTTTCCTTCAACTAAATTTATCGATAAATTTAAAAACGAGTTTCAATTAAAAAAAAAAAATTTTAAACGTTGTCCAATAATGAAACGAAGAGCAATAATTAATATAAATTATACGAATCGTGAATGCCATAAGAAAAAGCAAATGAAGTTAAACAAACAAGTTGAAAGAGACGAGAAAACGAGGGATCGAGTCAAGGAAAAAAGAATACTGGAGGTGGTCTTAACGTCTCGTTATGACAATATAAAGTGTATTATAATGATGCAGACACATGTGAAACAAACGAGTAATTTTCGTTTTGCTAAAAACTGTAATTTAAATCTGTAATATTTTATTATATAATGAGCTTAACAAGACGAGCATAAATTCCCTTCAATTACAACTCGCGCAAACAAAACCGCATTATAAATCACGTAATAATAAGTATGGAAGCAAAATAGAGTAAGAAAACATTATCAAGAACGAAAATACAAAAATCTAAATCATACGTTGAATCAATATAAACTATAATTATATTTTTTGCAAATATTATACCTTACGAAGCAATCACTTTTCATTTCCGTTTTAATACACGTTTATTACTTGTAAAACACATCAAATATTTGTTTAATAAATCTAACTTCAATAGAATTTTGATAAAAAATACAAATCAAGTGTTGTTATATTATCATTAGCGTTGCTGCAACTATTTTGTTCCGTAACGTAACTATTTTCGTGTCATATTTAGGTCAAATTAAGTAAGAGAGAAATGGTGAAATCTCGGCGCAGTGAAAATTGCAAGAATAAAAATGATACTTGCGATTAACAGTTTCGATGGGAATGGGAGAAGACAATGCGAGTTTTTCCTCGACTAAACCAATTCTCATCGTTTCCTACATTACATCCATGGGAAGAAACGTCTCCGCTGTTTCATTTTTTTTTTCTACTTCTTTAATTTATTTTTATTTCTTACGACTTCTTTCCTTTTTTATTTGTTTTCTTTAAAGGACTACAACAATAACCGTGCAAATTATTTCCCCACACGGAATACACACGATTCACGCAATCGTTTCAAATGTTGTCTAACAATTTCCCTTCTAATACGAATTAAACTTTTAATAATTGAAATAATATTTATTTAATATGTAAAGACATATTTCCTAGTTTTAATATTCACATTTTAATATTAATAATTCATACGATATAATTTGACAGAATAATAAGTATTCGACCATACATATCAATGCAATATGTTAAGGTCAATGGCTTATTTATTTTAGTATTATTTCCTTATGGAAATACATAGATTCGCTACCATTTCTTTGCGGCGGATATATCCGCCATATCCTCTATTTGGGAGACTACGAATATTCAAAATTAGATTATAGTGTCAATTTTGATTGTAAAACTATAGAAAATTTGTACCCTTGATACATCATATTGTTCGAATGTTGTAGAAACGATTGTACGTGAGCAGATTATGTTCTAGGCTTTATAATTGATTTAATCTAGGCTATAATACAATCACGTCACGTCAATTATCCATTACAGTGATGATGTATATTAAATGTAGTTTCCATCGGGAATTTTATTTTGTATTAATGATAGTTTTAAACGTTGCTAATAAAGTGCTGTAATTCAGAAGTGATTTATGATAAACTTTCTACTATTTTTTTTTTAACTTTTACTTTCTCCGACGATTATACGCGCATTGTGACTTACCGTTGTATCCTTCGGGAAAGTGCAGGACATTAGTGTCCGTCTTCTCCTTGCCTTTCTTGGTGTAAACACCTCGCGCTTCGATTTTGGTGAAGCTGTCGAAGCAACGGTAAAGGAGAAGAGGTTCGCTTCCTGCAACCCTGACAACCCTCGGCAGCGAATAACGTTCAAGGAAATCCCTTGCCTCGAGATCCAACTTCCGGTCACCCGTAGATTCGGGACTGGTGTCCGGGGTGGTCCTGCTGTCGCGACTCTTGGTGCTGTCCGGCGTGTTGTCCTTGCTGAAGTTCGCGCTGGAATCGTGCGAATTGTACCGCCTCAGGACCGCAGTTTTCCGATCCTTCTTGTCCTTCCTCTTCTCCTGGAAGATGAAGTGCGAGGCGTCGAAACTGGTCAAGGCGTCCGAATGCCTGAATAGTGGATTGTACGAGGTCTTCGGCGACAGCGGACTCCTCATCCTCAGCGAAGGCATCGAGGAGTTCCTGCTGCAGCTGTTGCCGCCGCTCCCACGGCTGGAGCTGCTCCTCGAAGAGACGGTCGCGTTTTGAAACATCGCACCATCCATACCTTTTACATTATAAATCTGCAAACAAACAAACAAACAAATCTATAAACAACTTTTATTAAATCTTATAAAATGTTGGGAAACGCTGAAGCAACAACAACAGAGAGATGAAGAAGGCGAGACGCAATGGAACGAATTGGAAACAGTAAATCTTCGTAACCCACATATTAATTTTCCTCCCCAACAGCAAACCAGCTCTCCTCTCTTTCTTTCTCGCAACGTAATTTATTTATTATAATACGTTACGGGCATGCGAGATAAATCAAATATTTGCAACAAGGGGGCAAACTCCGCTCATTCCGGAACGGAAACTAGTTTCCACTTTACGTTTTGCAAAATCCATACGGCGATTACACAAAAATTTACAATGCACACCCGCCTCCATGACCTTCGTCGAATCCTCCAGCTTGAAATAAAGATTTCAAATACATCTGCAGCCACAATTCTCATAATCTTCAAAATGCATTTATCCACTAAAATATTTTCTAAAAATCGTCCAATAAAATTTTAAACCAAGAATTCACATTTCTACATAAAATAAATGTTCCTTGCATATAGATTTACTTTATTAAAGTTTCATCGAATCTGCATATTTCTTATAACACAAATAAAGTAAACAAAAATTAAGAATCTTGAATCTGTTTTCTTATAATTACTATCTCTAAAAGAAACTCCAATTGAAGTCCTCGCCTTCATATCTCAACTCGCCATCGTTAATTTAAAACAAACTTACCTACAGATGATCAACAGCCTGCAAATTAATTATGAAAGCACTGCAATTATAATCGAGCATCTCTTTATCTTAATAAAAAGCGTATCCCACGCATATTAAAACTGAATAAAATCATATTTGATTACACTATTCGTTTGACAAAAATAATAAAATAACTTTTCTGGCTTTAATTAATCTAAGTTTAATGAACGGACGGAGCTGTCAAACGTCATTGATTGTCATATGATTCTGTGGACGCAAAATAAGTTGACGTTATGAATCTTTGATTAAATTGTTTATAATAATTTTGTAATGAAAACATTGAAGTGATGTCGTTTTGTGTCTTGTGTATTTAATTTTTCTGAAGTAGTTTTTTAATGTTAAAACGTTGTGCAAAGATCTTGCTACATATTCGATCTAGTTTCTGCGCGAATTAAGAATAAAGTCGATTCGACGGTAATGATTATGGTATGTTGAAAAGGTGTCCCGTATTGTTGCGATTCGCGGTCGGCCGTTGGATTACGACATAAATGCAAGGAAACGGTTTTCCAAATGGAACTGTCCTAATTATGTAGGCCATTACTACTAAGCGCACGAGATTTTCCACTCCAGTTGCAATACTCCACTTCTTTTGCTCGTTTTTTACGGCAAACACAATCGGCGACATTCATGAATGCATTATGCTTTGATTCATGTGACATTTCGTAAACCTAATTCCTAAATGGATTATCCTTTTTTTTTTGTCAACGTATAAATATATTATGAAATTTATTAGTATTAAGTGTCGTTGTTTGTACGAAATTTTGCATTTTGTGTGCGTTTTCTGTTACTGAGACGGCCTCATCTGGCCATCATCGTCATCATAATCATCATCGTAGTCGTCTCAGATTGTGGTTTCTGTTATATGAAAATGCAAATTGGTGTAAGTATCACTTACACAGACACGAGAGCGTTCTGTAATGATTGAGAAATTAGCATCGAGACTATGAAATTTCCATGTCAAAAACATAATAGCGTCCACTTTATAAGTGTGGACATAAAATGAAATTACCAATTTATTTATGGCATATAGCCGTGAGCCGCGTCTTCTCATTCTTCTACGTCCTCGTCGTCTTACTCTCATTCTTCTCGGGACCTCGCCTCTTCTACATCGTTCCCACCGTCCTACGAAACGGCATTTCCAGACAACTCAAATTTTCATAGGTTATTTTAAATTCAAATACGTCAAAACACTCTGTTTCTTGAATTCATTATATTCCTACTTGAATATTTATTTAACAATCAGTTTACTTTACTTTAATAAACACGAGATAGCGTCATTATTATTACTACAAATATCATTATCTGCTTATATCTTTGTCTCTACTTATTTTTAAATAAGATTATTTACAAATATGTCATTTCATAATGCGCAGATGGTTTAAAATGACGAAAAAATAATGTGATTTGCGCATGTTTTAAACAGTTACTTAAATGGATTCTATATTTAATTTCAAATTCCTATATATTATTATCTCAAGAGACGTACTCAAATTACAAATAAACTAGTTAGCATTCATATATTATGAAGTCAAGTGCAAAATTGGATTAAATGCGACAGTATAGTTAATCAACGTAAAATGTAGATTATCTGAATATGTGTGTGGTTTTTGGTAAAGTTTGCAACCGTTTGCGTATGTGGATTCGGAATGGATTATGATCGTGTGTAGAAGACAAAGCCCATTGACAGGGAGACCGGGGGGTCACGGCAAGGTCATAAAGGCAATGACTCTCTCGGTTTAGTCGTGATTCAAGCTCAGGTGGTGTTCGCGTGGGCGAGATCCGTCTGATCTGTTTTATCGGTCCATCTGCGGCATCGACACAGAATCTGCCCCAACGGCTCTGGCAACCAGACAACCACCGGTGCTAGTGCATCTGGAACTCTAACATCGCATCACCGCCATCCCATAAGCAACGCGAAAACTAAACTGAACCATACTTTTTTTATTTTTAATTAAATATTTTATTTTAATTATTATTGCTTTAAATGAAAGTTTCATGAACGACGGTTGTGAATTTCAATGGAAATAACATGGTACTTATGAGTAGAAAAAAAATGTAGCAATAAAGGAACGATTCAGGAGTACATTTGACATACCTTTTGATGCAACAAGCCACAATTTATTTCTATACTTTGTAAAGTGTGATAGAAGATAATATCAGTTATAATGTGAGCTATTTTTAGACCACGCGATCCTCCGGTTTTTTTTTGTGCCTGTTTGGCCTCTGCTCCTGCATCTTCTTCTTCTTCTTCTCCTTCTGGCCGATCTTCATCATCCACACACACACACTCACACATCCTTCTTCCCCTTTATATCTTTCTTTTTGCATTATTATTTTTAATACCGCCAACTTACATGCTTACTTTGTTTTTAGTTACTTTTCGCGTTCTTATTTCATCTCGTAATGGCGCACAAGATGCGATCGTATCGCCGTTCTCTCTTGCCATCCACGGTGTATGTGTATGTGTGTGTGTGCAGTATCCTTGGATGCACACAAGAATTTATCTCTTATAACTGTGCATAAGGACGAAGCGGATAAATTTTACAGCTCTATTCCATTCCGCACGATTTTCACTATCTGGAGACAGAAAGACCACCTCATTTCTTTACCCAGCTCGACATTATTTTCTATAACTACACCAAGCACAAATTTTAGCTATATCTCAACATAATTTAAACATAACTAAAATGAAAATTAGTCATCCAAATAATTCGATACCCAAAGATGTCGCTGAAATGGAAGAATTCAGTAATAAATGTTAATGTACGACGAAAGGCGGATATATCCGCCCGATCATTTTCTTAGATAATTATGCTTATACAAAATTGTGGGCAATGCAAAGGGAAAAATTGGTCATTTACATCTATAAATTCATATATGCAGATGAAAGAAATTGTTATATGCAAACAATTCATTTTGAATAACGAGACCCAGAATAGAACCTCGGGGATGGTTCCATAATGTAGTCTCTGTACTAATGAGATGGATGGAATACGATAAAATAATTGGATTTTGAGCAGCGTTGTAGAAAACCGATTGGTATATAAGCAGCGAGGGAGAGCAAATAGCACATAAATTATTTTATTATGCGGAGATGGCAAACGAATGAACTCGACGAGGCGAGGGAACCCATCTACTCTTTTATATATTTTTATTTTGTTCGCTCTCTCCTCATTTTCTCCCCTATACTCACTTTACTACTTCGAGTTATCCTCGAGCCCAGCAGGGATTTGCTCCGTTTTACCACTAAATTCATTTAAAACACGTGCACACGTGCGTCGTTTCATGCCAACTGAGAGAACGCGACCTTGCGCAACGAACAACGAGGCGAATACAGCGAAAAAAAAATGGAAAAAATAAATTGCTACAACTATAAGCAAGAGGAGAATAACGAAGAGAAGCTATAAAAGGCAGAAGAAAACGAGATGCAAATGCAATTTTTATTCCGCTTTTGTTGTTCAACTTGATACGGGGAGGGAGAGAAAGTGTGGCCTTAAATTGGGATTTATTAAAAGTTGAAAGTTCGCGACGCAAAGTGCTCGTACAATTTTTTTTTGTCGCCACCAAATAAGACGATGTTGCACACTGCCTTATTTATTGTATTATAATTTTATTACAGTTGTTGCCTTCTATCATTATTGTAATGATACATTACGTAATGCCGTTTTGTATACATTTCTTAAATTTTATTTAAATCATCTGTTGCATATATATATACTTTAAATAATGCCATGTGGTATTCTTACGCATATCTGTAAAAATATCAAATACAAGACAATTTAATGTTATTTTTTTTAAATTATATATTATTAAAATTAAATGATATGGCGGATATATCCGCCCTTATTTAGCGAAGTGCAAATAATGCACAATGATTTATATAAATTAAATGGGATTATTATGTATTATGAAATCTAGTAATTGAATTCGAATGCGCGTGTATATTGCTTCAATTAGCTATTATGAATGGTGCTAATACAATCATAAAGCAATAAACTTATTAATGGCCGCGATAAATATGCAAATTAGATATGAGTGTGCACCAAAAAGCAAGCGCTATTAATTAATCAGAAGCATTCCGATCGCCGCACGAATAATTAGCAATAGGAGTTGTACTATTCAGCAAATTTTTGCTTATCCGATGAATCGACAAAAAAAATAACGATTGGGTTTGAAAGGAAATCGGCAATTATCGGAAATAAATTAATTACTCATTAATACCAGATTAGCTACTTTCGTTTCGAAATTGCTGTATTTCGATTTAATTGGAAATCCGAGTTGCGTAATTAATATCCGCATGGTAAAAACGTCGTTTCATTTAGGATTATCATCACAAAGATTATCTAAGTCTAAAAGTAACGAAAATTATAGTAAGATTAAAATGCTGCAATGTGTTCTATTCAAAACTGACTTTTTCAAATACAGGTTTTCGAATCTTAACTTTTCTATGAAAACGGTTGTCTAATTTTAGCAATTTTAGTTTTCAGGAAACAGAAAAATAATTATTAATAGAATATGCAAATTTTTATTTTAAAATCCGGTTTTTAGTTGGTTTTTGAATTAAATCCTAATTACGAGTATTTGGTGAGAGATGAATGAAAGAAGAATCGTAGTATCTGAGAAGAGATTTAATTAGAATCAATAAAGTTTTACGAGCGTTTGAGCCTGAGACTGGTTTACGGTGTGTCGCGATTGAATGTTATCTAATCTCGGCCAATATTAGCTCGGTTTACAATTGAACAATGCAAGTCAAACACACGTACAAGGCGATAGATAGCGACGGAGATAGTGGGAATACATGGATGCAGAACTGAGACAAAGACAAATGCAGAGATATTCGGTGGAAAGTTACCACTGCACCTCTTTACCACCAGAACTTCAAAGAGCGCTTCAATTTCCAATAAGGAATGATTGCAAATAGCCGAGGCTAAGCACCTAAGGTTAGGCTTAGGGTTAAGTGTGCGAGTATGTGTGAGTATGCTGGGTCACGGAAATTAATGGCTGGTCCGGTGACAAAAACCTGGGCGGGAAATTTACGAGAGAAAAAGTGGGAGCCGCAGTCGTCGCCGCCGCCGCCACCGCCTCAGCATCTCTCCGCTGCTGCAACCATATACGGGATCGGGCATAATCTCGGGAATATTACGATAACCGTAGGTGAATCTACATATATTGCACATTACTACCATATGTAGATTGTAACAGTAAATATTCCGACGAAATAATGGTTAGCCGTGGAGGGCGGGCGGAAGGAGGAAGAAGACGAAGAGGAAGAAGCAGAAGGATATAAAAAAATGCAAACTCGCATACGGAGGAGGCACATATCCATTTTACGTACACTGCATGTGTATTAGGTGGAGTGTAAGTCGGTGGAGGAGGAGGAGGATGGAAGATCTGTTTCGCAGTTCGCGCTCTCTTCCGACCCGTTATTCGAGAAATGCCAACGTATTTCGAGATTGCGGCCGTAATTATCATTGCACCGATGCATCATTCCCTGCAAACGTCAAACTGCCAATAAATAGAAGGCAATTAAAAATGAAGGCACACACGCTCACAAAAAATTGCTCAAAATGACATGCAAATCACGTAACATTGCTTACTGTCAGAGAGACGTCATTAGGAAAACTGTATAATTTCCATGTCTTTGAGCAATTATTCAATGTTATAACAATTTGTAAATACCTATACTTGGCACAATCATCGAATTTTAGTTCAACGGTAGTTCTTAGCAAGACGCCACTAGACTTTTTCAGAAAAGACAAAAAGAAAAATTGTAATTTATTATAAAACACAAAGTTGTTAGTTGACACCAATTTCTATTTCGTTCGATACACGCAAAGTGTTTGCGAATCTTCTACCGCGAAGGTAAAATGAGAGACAGTGGGAGAGTGAGTGTCAATTTAGCATCATTATCGAGAGTGTCGCGTAATTGCATAAATACGAAATTGCAGTGCAGTAAACCCGTTGGATTCCCTCTAACGAGGACGCCAATTTGGCGCACTCTGCGGCAGGACAACAAATGCGTTTCGTTTACGCATAGAATGGCAGCAAAGAATCTCCATTCACAGCCGAAAAATTACCATCTATTAACATTGATGTGCCACAATCAAATAAAGGAGAGGCGAATATATCCGCCCTATTCTCATGTAGTCAAAAAATCAACAGTTGTTGTTAAGATTTAAAATTCAATCTTAATTCTTTTCAATAAATTATATCTGCAAGTAACATTTGGGAAGTATCAAAGGTTACTGGAATAGTGTAAATTTAAAAATAGCTCAAAAAAAAAATTATGAGTCGGTAAAGATCAATCAGCAAATTTAGCTTACTTTTTCTGCATTCTTCTGAGTTTCCAACAAGATTTGCATACAATTTTATTTTCGTTAAAGTATGTAGTAAAAATATTGAATTATGATAAATATAATAAATTTAAAATTTCGTTCCCATCATAATGTTTCAATAATTTTGTGTTGCGTAACAGCGATCGCTTCTGGCAGGCTTTTATTAACATCCTCCGCATTTTATTCTAATTTATTGGGCTATTGTAAGACTAGTAAATAAATAGATAAATAATATTATATAAATTCCGACAGCATCAAAATCCATTATGATTATTGCATGTTTCATCCATTATCGTTACTGTTATTGTTGTTGGGTGAGCTTTGAATATGAGCGTTATGCAAGGCGAGATAGCTGAATGGAATATAATTAAATTGTAACCCGTCCTAGAAGATTCCATTTCACGCAGGAATTCCTGCAGCATTTTTCATTGCTTTTTAGATGCAATTTGCGAAATTTAATTATACATAGCGGATCGGGGGCGGCGGCTATGAACCGGTATTCTTTTCCCTACGATTTTATCTAAAATATTTAGTGGCGGCTATTACCACCTATGAAAGAAGAATCCAAAAAGAAGTTTAAAATAAAAATGCCTCTGGTATGCTGAAATAACACAAAAAAAAAAAGAAACGCTCATCTGATATACCATAATATCCCATCATAATCATAATTTTGCAGTTTTTCTTTTAGAAATCGCTAAGAATTTAGTACACAGAAAATATCGTTAAAATAGTTTTGTTTTTATCCATGAACGAACAAATATTAATAAGATGAGATTCGGATCGAAAGACAAACGCATTCGGTTTAATTCGCGTCTGTTTATGTAAGAATTTAAATGGGATTTGTGATGTTTGAATACGCAGTCGTTTTTTCTGTTTGTTTTCGTTTAATGGCGTCATAAAAGTGAGATTCCCACAGGTTCAATAGATGTGGCGGCAAAGACGAAAAGAAAAAGTGAATAATGTACCACAACATGACACCACGAAGACACCAAATCAGAACCGAAATGGTTTTATTGAACTCTCTATCCTCATATATCTTAATTAGTATCTTATACTCATTTTGTAGATAAATATGGAAAAATTATTTATACAAAATTGTAAAGTCCTCGGTTAGTCCGGTTTCATGCGGACGCAAAACATAGTGTTTATATACGTTTGTGTTGTGTAAATTCGCGATTGGAAGTTGACGCTCCGCGGGTTTCGTGAAGACACGTTGCATAATTCCCGGTCTGAAAGCGCTCTGCGGAATGCCATGGGATCTTCAGTTGGTATCGTGAGTAAGTAGTGTAAATAGTTGACGGTGTAAAAATAGCATCATCGATTTGGTTCACAGATCACGGAGCCTCGGAGAACCGCTGCCACACGGCACCGCATAATTCCCGACGTGTTTAATGCCCAATAATTAACTAGATACCCCCCTTTTCATCGTAACTCTCCACACAGAACATCGCAAACTTTCCACATACGAAAAGCTACAGTTTGTCATTCCGTTCATTTCGCAATCCTTTGCATGTCTAGGTACACTTAATGAATCCAAATGTCCCGTTTTTAGGTAGCCTATCCCGTTGTTTTCAGAACATTTAAAAAAAGGCGCGAAAAATATAAATATAATATTAATATTATTACCGAAGTAAATTTTAAGAAATCCTTCATTCTTACTTGAAATCAACGCCAAATATATTTAAGCATATTTTTCAGAAAAATATAAATTATTAATTTTTACGTGTGTAAATACATATATTATTAACTAATAAAAAAGATTTTCCAAAAACCCGTAAGATGGCGTAACACTAAATTTGTTTAATAAAATGTTACATGTATTTTATTGTCGATTATATCATTATGATGACATTATTTATAATATTGGAATTGTCAAAATGTAATATTAACATAATTTGTTTAAATTTGTTCTTGTATCAGCGTTAAGATAAATGATTGTAACCAAAAACACGTTAAATCAAAAATGCGTAGGCAAAATAATTTACACCATGGATGTTGAAATAACAATCAGCAGTGAAAAAAGGATCCATTAATCAACGTATTCCAAAATCGATTACGTGCGCGTACGAAACGTCAAATTCTAATATAATGACTGCTCAATTTACAAGTCCGACGTAAAGATTAATTTCGAACTGGAACTGTTGAAATCCGGACCATTAATCCATTAGAATTTTTGACGTGCCACCGATTAGAAACAGATTTGCGCCTTGTGAGCGTTGATTAATTTCGGAACAATCGAAATTATGCGACTTTAAATCTCAACAGCTCTGCCCACGTGTATTTCGGCAAGGCCACAGATGATAATTTTCGTCTCGGTTGCGTAATTGGATCGGTTTTCGAGCCAAGAAAACAATTGCCGTCATCACCGTTAGATGGCGCTGCAGTCGTTTCGCGTGTTATTTCATTAGCGTGCGGCGTGGGCGATCATTGCAATACGGAAACCATTCCGGCTGACTTTGTTATATGTTTTAAAGTAATTCACGATGTTATATAATCCGGGTAAACCGTTGACGAAGAATAACGACCAGTAGTAACGATTCGCGTGGTCATATTGCAATCATATGTCATGCAGGTAATCGATCATAATTAAAACTACCTGCATTCCATGGTCGGAGTAACTTCCGAATAAATTTAATTAACTAATGATGATTCGAATCTCAGCTGAGATCAATCTGAAAAACCTTTGACTTTGAGCGTTTCTCCACAGATAACCTTTAACTTTCATTTTCACGATCAGACATTTACGGCTCGGACGCAATATAAATGATTCCAAACGCTCAACACTTTTGCTAATTTCCTACCGTGATTTATAGTGAAAGTCTGCAGGCATCTAAATAATTTCATTTAATCGAGATTATTGTTCAATAAAAATGCATTAAAAGAAAATGTTATTTTTTTAATTTTCATTTTCAATTACAATCTAGAATTTGTAACTTTATGTTTAATGCATTTTGCATTATTAGAAAGAATATTTTTTCAAGTAGACAAAGTGAGTCATGATGCAAATCAAAGTACAGTAAGGAATTTCATTGTAGGAATAATAATGCTGATATCTGCTGAAAGAGACTACTGGCGCCTCAATAAGAGTTACAGTTGAACTAATTATTCGATGCAGTGTAAAGGATATGGCGGATATATCCGCCGTTCATTTATATAATTAATATTTCTGAATTACATTTGATTATATTTTAAGTAGCAATAATGTTTAAAATCTAATAAGGAAATACATAAGTTTATAAAAAAAGCAAGAACAAAAAAAAATGAACGTAGTAATTAATTATTATTAGGAGACAAATTTATTCCTAGTTCTTGTTTATTTATGTGTTTGTATTCGCAGTTGAATTAAAATAAATTATATTTAATTGAGTGCCGAATATTGTTCTTTGAACGCTTTAAGCTAATTATATTATCCGGGGGCAGAAGTAGACCCAAGGTTTTCAGCGTTTCGCATTTGAATAAACGAAACCGTTTGACATTTATCGTGGAAACATGTTCGGAGATTCGATGATAATTGCTTAGATGTTACATATTGCATATTGGCCTCGCCTGTCCGAAGGAAGTGTTCTTTTCCATGTGAACGTGGGCGAAAATTCAATTTTCGGCTCTCGTTCGGTTAAAAATATGAGACGATATGGTGAGATATAAAGATATGATTGGAATGTTTCGATGAAATGCAAGGCAAACTTATGATTTCCAATGCGAAACAAGACCGACATCTGTGACTGCAAGAATGTAGGCTGTGCGTCTCTTCATTCCGTCCGTATATTCTTTTTTTCATCTCAATTTTTATTGCGCGCGTTACGCAAAAATTTCACTCTTTATAGATTCGGCCATAAATTTTATTGCGTCGGCCGCTGTGGCTTTATTATTAAAAATGGACATGGACGGGACTTCGGTTTTAATTGAACATAAAATCCAATGTTAAAATTGCAATTATGAACGAGCACGCACATGATTTGTAAATCCGTGTCAGCGAGCCGCGAATGCAAATTGCGAAAAGAGGCATTTCGCAACGAGACGAGAAGAGAATACACTTTTATGCTTTTTACCTCGGAGGACTCCTTTGCCGCTTCTGTTGACGAAGTGCATAATCTGGAACAGAAGAAAAAAAATAAAATTCAAACTAAGTTTTAATTAGAACAATGCAGATTACTTATTGGCGAGATTCTTATCTTGGAGATGGGAAAGGCTGAAAAGAGGAGAACAGTAAGCGGAGCCGATTGGGATCTAAGATATTTTAGTTATTTTCTCAGCATCTTGATAAACGTGCTATTATTATAACGCGATTTAATCACGAGCCAAGTGGAGATAGCCTTTTCGTTCGGTGTGCGCGAGCGACTGAGAACGAACCACTCGCACGGAATGGCGAAAATAAGAAAAAAACGATATTAATTGCAACTAATTTGCCGATACAAACTAATCTTACTTCTTCTATTTTACTCTTCTCTCAATAAAGTAAGCAGATGCGCGTATAGATGGCGTAACTATACGATATGCATACCAACATAAACCAGAATTATATTCAGAATACTTCCATCTATTATTAATGTTTTTTCTTTAATATAAATCTTAAAAACCAATTATTTAATAATTAATCATTAAGAAAGAAATTTCTCTGCAAAGAATTTGCAGATTATCAAATTTTAATACTAATAGTTTATAGTAAATTGCATTTTTTCTTATAATCAATGAGAATAGTTTAGTTGAAAAGTTTAATTAGAAATTTTAAATGTTTTCTTTAATATTAATATAAAGGTAAAGAAATGGAATTCACAATTATAAAAGCAGGTGATGAGATCTATAAAAGAATTAAAAAAATACTGGTTGAACAAGTTGAATGTTTCGTTCCTCGTAAGTTCAGTAAACTTGAGAATAGATGGCGCTGGCGATTAAGACAGTCAAGTGGTTTACCAACTGTTGGATGGAGAGGAAAACGAAGATGCTGGGCAGATATCGAACTATTATTCCATGTGTCGGGTAAGTTATGAGTTTGGAGGAGAAGAAGCGGTGGATCGTCGATGGATTAATGGTCCGATGTTTCAGGAAAAAGAATGTTCTCTGTTCTCCTCTTCATATTTCTCCGTCCGTGCGTTCAATTATAATGTAACGTTCCATATAAGTGTAATGTTTATGCATGTAATTATTGGCTTATAAGTGGAGTCCGTTGCGTTTTATAAGCAGTAAAGGATCTGAGCTCGGAGCCCACGGTTAGGGTCAGATTACGTGGGCCGGCAACGTGTAAACTGGCCATTCGTATCTATGCATTATCTATGTTTTGCGTACGTATGCCAGAGTCTGCACGGACGTGTTATGTCTGTCGCAGACAAGCAGGAAAATGAATACGGCACAGAAAAAGAGCAAATCAAAGAAAAACAAAAGTCGGTTATGCAATACGCCATGCATCCATTGTGTATATATGCATGTGTGTGTCCTGTCCGTAAACAAACCTACAACACACATGCGGTTTGATAAATGGAGATAACGATCGATAATGTATAATGGAGGAAATGGTCTTCTTTGACCTTTAGGTGGGTGTTCCGAAACTGTTCAGATTCACGCAACAATCATTATTATTCACAACATTCTCGCACACACACACACAACAACACATTCCACATCATTTATGTAAGTTTATTTTTAAACCGTTGGTAACGTTTTGACATCTAACAAGGTTGGTAATATTTCCCAGCTTGTTTCGATATTTTTTGAAATTCGCCTTTCACTTGCGATACACCCTATCTTGTTTACGACAACATTAATCCCGACTACAATGTATGCATTTCCGCTTCCTGTCGATTTCAATCTAATTTATTACTATTTTGTTATTAAAAACTCGGCAAATGTCACATTTTAAACTTAGTAAAAATCAAATTCTTCTAGTTTTTTTTTAATGTCAATGCAATTAACATGTGAAATTTATGGCGGAACCTGGGGATCCAAGGACGACGCCGCATGTCGAGGGCGGAAAAATATTCGAATTCGTTTTTTTTTTACCTCAAGTTTCTTCTCGGTTTTCGTTTTATTTTTGACGTTAGCAACGCGCGCCCTGCGTGATTTATCGGCGCTTGTAAATGCAATGCACATTCGAAGCCCACGACGAAGCCGGCTGCGGCTGAGCCGGTCCGTTTCAAACGGCTCTCGGCCGTAACTCACAATTTGACATTTATTTAATTTATTTTACAGCGGCCTTAATATTAATTACAATCAGAATCGGCCTTCTGAGCTGACGCGTGGGCAAAAAAGTATATCCAAGAAAATTTGCTTAATTCTTCGACAATAAGAATCTATAAAAAAATGTACAGTTTGACAGCTCAGTCTGAAAAAGACTAGTATAGCCTCACCGTTAAACAATTTTCCATAAGCGTAGTTTCGTGTACAAAGGACATGGCTAATAAATCCGTTCGTATAGAATTTTAATGAAACTTGAAGCGAAATGTATAAATAATTAAATTGATTCCATTTTTAGAAGTTATGCAAAAAAATGTATAAGTAAATTAGCGCTTTAAAGCAGATGGCGCTTCTGTCAAAACAGTCGATGTGATGCAACCAATTAAACAACCCATAACGAATACTTGTGACTGTTTTAGTCGTCTCGTTGAAATATCCAATATTAAGATGTTCTCATCTCTTCGGCGGACTTTTAATTACGTTTTTTTCTCGCTTTTCTTGTAGAACATGCACGTTAATTATGAAATTGAGACGACGTGGAATGGATGGATGGATGGCCGTTGCGTTGAGTAATCCAGAACCTGAGAATGTAACGCCTCTGTGTGCGCTTTAAGAGCCTGCTTGCGTAATTGCTAATTAATTAATTATTAAGAGATTTCGAGGCCTTGCCTCTTGCCCCGGCAAAAGAACCTCGGCCGCAGTTGATGAGGCTGCTGCTCGGAGGAGGCATGAAACGTACACCATAATTACATGAAAAATGAAACCTCCGCAATTGGAGACCGGAGAGTTTAGTCCACCGGTCGTCGTCGTGCACAATTAATCAAAAAACCTTTTCCGCTCAATTCCATATCCAATCCCGCATTTCGGATCCATTAAGCATCGACGCTTTCCCTGGCAAATGCTATTAATTATCCGAGCGGTAAGTGTTGAGCGTTAATTAATGATCATTGAAATTAATGAAGCAGCAGTTTGCGGGTTATTAATCGTTCGGCGGTTGGCGGGAAATTTGAAAATTTAAATTGAATTCGACGCGCGCTCGATAGATGGCGTACGATAAAGTAGAGGTTTTCGAGTATTTTTCAAACCGCATCTAGTTCATTTTTTACCCCGTTTAAGTAAAACTAATCGTCGAGTGGTGTGCACTGAATTATGTCGGATAATTTACGGGCTTACTGCAATAAATTGTGTGGCAAACTCGCGTGTAATCTGACAAATCTTTAATGGTCGTACCGGGGTCGAGGATACTTCTGCTCAATTCTGGGCGAGTGCGCTCGTGCGTGTGTGTTGTTTGCATGTGCAGGTGTGTATGTATATGGATGGATGTGTGAAAGCCAAAGCCTTTATAATATTTCAGAATAATCCAGTTTTTTTATCATCATTATTAACCGTTATTAATTGCATTTGCGGATTTCGTTAACTTATTGTTATTAAATGATCATTCAAGTTATTTACTAGTAATAAATTATAAATAAGTATTTATTTTTTTATAAATTGAATTAAATTTTATTGAGTTTTGCGTTTTGCAACATTATATAGTAAATATTTATAATAATGAGAGTGAAATGTGTGTATGTACACGTTTGATGTTCAGTATCGATTTTATATATAATTTATGTGCAGATCGTTGGGCATTTAGATCTTTAAATTCTCGCGTTCGCAGTAAGAAAACGATGCACAGGAATTATTTAATGCACATAACTTCGAATGCCGGAGTTACAGTTGATTTATCTTCCATATAAGAGTAGACATAGACTTTGGCTCCTCTCCGCGCGCATAAATGTGCGAGCATTTTTACCTTTAAAAAACTGGTTGCCATCATTCTTCATGTAAATATCCTTAACTCTCTCACGTGCATACACATATACATACAAATGCTTGCATACATATATGCACTCATACGACGATATCTACATATCTCTTCAACTCGCACAACACTCGAAAACACACCAATGCCAATACAATAAAATATTATAATTTCAGCAGGTACGAAACATTCCAACAATGAAAAATAAGTCAAACACATAATTGCAATTTCTTTATCCTGCAGATAATACAATTTTATCCACAATAATTCGATTTAATCATCATTTTACAAATTTGTCATTTAACTCCACAATCGTCGGATATATCCGCCCTATCTATTACGCAGGTTAAAGCTAACGTTATATTTGTTATCAAAATTCGCCACATATTAAAACAGTTTCGTTTTTGACAATTGAAAATGCGTCCTTGAAAAATTTCCGTCCACAAATGGTTAATACAAATACAAATTCTATTACACTATTCAAAGGAGCAACATTACAAATATGGATGCAAAATTATTTTCGCGATTGTACGGTACAACAATGAAACAGTTACGAAATACGAGGAATTTTAATTAAATTAATTGAATTTACAATCGTTGTGTTGAAAATTTTGACTGAAATTATTTTGTTTTCATTTTTTTTTATTATTTAGACTGAATTTGTTATTATTTTGTATAATTTATTATATTTTACATACAAATAAGTTATGTTACCAAAATACGTCACATTATAATAATTATGAGCCCTTTCGTTTTGGAAAGCTCAAAATGCGTCCTTGAAAAATGTCCACCCTCAAATGGTTAAATATTTATATATTTATTATTTAATAGGATGTGGAATTTAGTTTGTAAATTGTTGGAAAATTTCATATCTAACTATAGAGAGTTATGAGAAGAAATATAAAACTTATCGATTTCAATTACGGGAGTTGTTGCCTGCAGAAAATATACGGCTGAAGAGACGACGCTAGAAAGAAGGCGATAGAAAGAAAAGATGATGATGATGATGAGGGAGAGAGAGAAAGAGAGATAGAGGAGTAAAGTGCCCCGTTTAAACTCATTTATTGTTAGATGGCCGGGGTTTAATTGGAATCGTGACCCGATAAGGGCCCTAAAATTGCCGCGCATTTCGAAAATTACATGCGATTAAGTGCGACCGAACTTATAATTTCGTATTCAAATATATGATTTATGAAGTGCTGAAAAATAAACCTCGCTTCGGCCGTGGCCGAGCCAACATCCAACCCATTTAAAAGAGAAGACACCAAGAGATCGAGACAAGAGTGAAAGAGAGAGGCCCTCGAGCTTACATCGATTATTTTAATTTTACAATAAACAGCGGAAAGGTAATAAACAAAATAAAAATTGTGAAGTAAGTTCGATCTTCTGGAAATGGATTTTTTTTTTCTATTGATGGGTCGATGGCCTCAGTATTCTTCGGAGATTTGCTAATTATTGTTAAATCACAATTGAAGTACTGTTTGTCCAAATAATTAATTCCCAGCGGATTACGAATTCAATGTGGATTCGAAGCCACCACCACATCCGGTCTTTACAAAAAAAAAAAAAAATATCGAATCGACAATTATTATAACGGCCGAGTTAATGGAAAAAAACTTGCTTGAAATGAAGAAGAAAAACTGTAAATCCATTTACGGCGCGAACCGGCGAAGATCCTCCATTATTATTATTAAATGTGCGAAATGGTCAATGAGGAAAAATTATATGACAGAAGAAGAAAGGAGAAACGGTGGACTCGAGTTATTAACGCGGCTTAGCGGTTTTATCCTCGACTTAATCTCATCCACAATTAGGCTCGACTCGTAAGGCTGCAATTAGGTTTTCTGTACGGTGGTAATAATGTAATAGTAATGCAGCACCTCCACACACACACACCCCTCGACCGTCGGTCGTATTGCGCAACAAAACGCTGTTGCATGCTCTTAAGGTGTCTTAAGTGATGTTTCCGTGACTACTTGATGTGTGCGTTTCTGGGAATCCCTTGCAACCGTCGCACGCAGATCGTCTTTTTCATTCCATCGTTGCAGTACGTGCACATTTTTGCATAAACGATCTTCCGCGATCGAATCGAAACTTATTTGGAAATTCTGAGTGACTCCACGCTGATTGCTGTCAAAACCGAAAAGGATGACCGATTGCATCAAGTTCTACACTCTCATTCACTTGCGTTCCTTTTTTTCTTTTTCTTCTTCTTCTTATCTCTCGGGTGCGTTTATTTAAATGGTGATGTGATCCGTTGGGAAAAGGAGAAAGTGGAATGGAGAACACGAAACACGCTGAAAATTAATGTTCACAATCGGTAATCTCGTCGTCTCGATCTGTTTGCATTTGTCGAATCGTTATTGCACCAATTTATCGATCTAATAATATTTAATTGGAAGCTCTATCGCTCCCAAACATCATAACAGACATGATCCGAGAACCCATCATTACATCGGCGGGCATGGACGCCTCTCCTCTATCTGCCTCTTACGAGTCTCTCCTCTTTCATCGAGGACGGAGGGAATTCAATTATTTCCTACCCTTTTGCGGATCCCGATTTATCGGGGCCCGGGAACTGCTCTCTTCTACAGTTAGCTAATGGCACAACTCGACACAATTAAGTCGATAAGTCGAGCAAAAAGTAACGCACTACCTTATAAGATCTAAAACCCGAAGCGGGAAAGAACCTACAAAACGACGCTTTCAATTGATCCGTGCTGCTATTTACTTTTACTAATAGTTAATCGCTACATAATCATTGATGGCGTCAACTGTTAACAACCTGATAAATATATAACATAAATATATTACATTAAGATAACTCGCATTTTCAAATTTCGAACACGAATCAATGACAGCTCCATCTGAAAAAAACCTGGTGGCGACCACATGCAACGTAATCTCCTATATAAGGTTATGGCGAATATATCCGCCGTGAAAAAAAATACAAGGAATTTCATCAATTTTTGTTGTTTCTACGTAATAAAGTAAAGTATTATAAGTTATAAAAATAAAGATTTTTTTATAAAATAATATAAGCTGTTATGTATATGATATAATAATAGAAATATAACTATTCGAAGTGGGTCTTGTCTCGCCGTCACGGCTGAGTTGCTTGCTTGGTTGGCTTCGCTCTGGCATGCTTTTATTGAGAGTAGATAAATTATGCGAGAGCTCGCCATAAATCAGTGTTATTTGCGAATTACTTATGAAAAATCATTTTGATGTTTATGAAAAGAACAAACGTCGAAGAAAAACGAACGCAGCGAGTGGCTAATGGAATAAGTCTTAGTTAAGAAATAACGAATGCAATCTATTTACGTGCAGTTTATTTAATTTAATGAGTTTATCAATAAAAAAACATTTTGCACGTAGTGCAAAGGACGGGGCGGATATATCCGTCGCTCGCGCGTTAAAATTAATAATTGGCATACTTATTATATGTAATAATTGTAAATATTATATTTGAAATTTGTTTTTAATTGGAATGTAATTAATCTACTTGTTAATAAATCCAGTTAGAAATCGATGTATGATGCTGAATATTATTAATGCAGCGTATGTAAAAGAAATTTCTCTGATCATATAAATTATTAATTTAATTGATAATTGGAAGAAACTCGCGTGCGCGTATAAAGTTTAATTAAAACGAAATGCAAGAAGGAGGAAAAACGACTTTCGTTCTTTTTACGCCTCTTTTCCCCATCGAAGTAATGAAAATTCGCTTAACAAAAGCCGATCAAATTATTTAATTACTTACGTCGGCAATAATAATAATAATAATAATCCTTGCGGAGTTGTCGTTTTTTTACGTCTCTCTAAAAAGGATTATCTATGTGCGTTCGAAAGGCCAACGATCTGGGAAGGAACAAAAAGATAGGAGGAATGAAGATGAAGAGGTGGTCGGCGTGCGAGAATGAATTTATGGACGTTATTCATGAAATTAATAAACTGTCGAGGACTCTGCGCTTTTTCCTGTCTTTAGGCGCGAAAAACGCTGTTAAGATATGGCGATGAGCCGCCGTTTAAGGACATTTTTGTCCGTCATCATCATTAAATTCTCAGATGGAAAACTTCGTTACATAAATTACGGACGGTCATTTACGACCTCGCGTGGGCCCTCCTTTTATTGTTTCATAAATTTCCGCTCATTAAATTGCGAACTTAAATTACTTTCTTACCAATGCCTTCCTCGAATCAAAGCGACTTCTTTCAAACATACCTCAGTTGTCACAAACGCTTCTAATGGTACAGAAACATAATTGGACGCATTTACAACTCTCAAAAGCGAAACTCAAGATAAGGCGGGATATATTCGCCACACAAGTGATTTTTATATTAAATTATTAAAATTTAATTCGAAACTCGAAGAACTTTAAAGAGATTAATAACAATTTAAAGTTAGTTTAATATTGAGATTTTGAATGTGTTCTTGTTGGTATGTAGGAAAAGCGCAGTGAAGGTATGCTAATAATTACGACAACAACAAAAAAAAATGTTGTCGTGCAATTGGGCAGTAAAGGAGTCTACTAATTGGTTCCGGCGCGAAGCAAATCGCGGTGCAAGTGCAAGTGTGAAATCGTCTCGGAGACGAGTTTTAGTGCCACAGCATGACCATGAATAAAATGAAAAGAAAAACGAACAAACAAAAAAAAAGTAAATAAATGTGGAAATGCGAACCGTGATAGTAATAACAAACGAACTGTGGAGACCCGTGCAGAAAAAGCGTCCACGAAAAGAATGATCATTTCGCTCCGTCGTAACGCCGTTTGTTGAAAGCGAAAGGCGTCAACCTAAAGAAAGGTACAGGTGACTTCGAGGCACAAGCAGAAAGAGGCGACGAAAGCAAGAAAAAAAAAACAACAACAGAAATACGTTGCGTAATAAATACGAGATATATTTCCAGTCACGTTTTTGATTCAACTCTCCATCTCAATTCCATTGGATTTATGTGATACGATGGATTTACACACATCTTGGACTAGTGATGAACAAACTTTTTTTTAAGTGAAAATTGGTTTTCTTTATATTACTGATTTAAATTCTGCGGCGGGACAGAATAAACATCCAGGCGGGCCACATCTGGCCCATCACTATTGCACTTAAAAAAGAAAATCTTTTGAAAATTCTCTTCTTTCAATTATTTTGTAACAATACGTATAATACATACACATAAGCAAATTTGATTATAGCGACATCTGTACAATCAGATTGAATTTTAATTGAAATCTAAGAAATAATGATTTTTTTTTAAATTTGTATAAGAGATTTATTTTGATTTGATTTTTATGAAGTGTTTTTCGTAGTTTTTAAGTATGCATTCGACATTTTGTAATTGTTTGTAGATTTAAATCTATGTCTTAGAAGAAAGACTTTCTAAAATTGTGTTGTTAAGAGTATTTGTTGGTAAATTGATGTAATTTAAATGTCTAAACATTTTTTTTAATATTGAATAATTGATGACCATCACAAATATTGTTTTGTATCTCTCGAAATGTGATTTGAATACAATTTAGATTCCACTCGAGTTATCAATGTAAAACATGTTCATCGCGTGCACGGGGTTGCATACATATGCGTATAATTATGTGAGCGTTCGTCGTTGTTGTGTTATGGTGCTCTGCGTTCCAAATACCCAAATGGCATTACATAAATATGACAATAAAAAGGTTCTGAGTTTAACGTGAGTTTAATATTCAAACGGCGCATTTGGTGACACAGTACACTACAAAAGAGATGCCACGTGGCACGAAAACCATTAAATAGAAACGAAACGCACCACAGGAAACGTTGCTCCGTCGACGCACGACGAAACAAAATAGAGAGAAAAAATTGTAATCGCTTACATCATTCGCGAAGCAGAAAAAAAAAACGTAGCAATAAAAAGCCGAGAAATAGTTAAATAAAATAAAGAGCACATGAAATGCACGTAAACGTATGCCCCGGCGATAGCAATCACGAATTCGTTACATAAATCCGTTCTCGGTTTGTCTTATACGCGCAAAACAAACACACTCCATCAAATCAACAACAGTTTATTCCAAATTCGGAATTTATTAGCTCCTCATCTCTTGATTTATTGTTTTCCAATCTCCACGCGTTTCGTTGATACAAATTCAATCAGTTATTGCCAACACATCTCTTTCATGCACGGAGAAAGTCCCGAAAGATTTATTATTTTTGGTTTATTTATTATATTTTTTTTATATAATATATTTTATAAATAATATTCCAATTTCTCCGTGTGCAATAAAATGTAAAATGGGGGGAAAATATCTGATTTGAAAGCTGCGCCGATGGAAAATTGCTCTTACGATTATTGTGATTTCGGATAGAAAGTTTTTAATGCACCTTTCCATTTGCCGATCTAATCTGCAGCTTGCATTTTTCGCTAATAAAAATTATAAAATTCAAGTTTAAACAAGCTTTAGGGTGTTTTGTATTATTTTTGCTTTAAGAATTTGGTAAATACATCCTCTTGAAGGAATGCAAATATTCAGATTCGCAGAATTTTTCAACGGGTTTGTAGCTTGTGTGGGCGTTGAACTCGCTCTCTGATCTTGGATAGCAAATATTTACCACGGCTTTCGAGACGACCCAAAAATGGGTATATTTGGATCCAATAAGGAGAAATAAATCAATAAATAATTGGAAAGTCAAAAAAACAACCAAGTTTTGTGCGCAAATATAATATTTAGTAAACAAGAAATTTGTAATATTTTTTTTTTAAATATTTGTTGAATTATTATGTAGAAATTTGAAAGGAAAATAACTGGTCTTTAGAAGTTATTCATCTCAACAATGCATAGTTGTACTGGTTTGTAGTTAATTACTTATTATTGAAGTAATCCAAGTACCGTAACATTCGTGTTATTAACACGTGAAACATTCATACAATTCGCCAGGTATAAGTTAAAGGACAATTATAGAGAATTCTCGGTCTGCGAGGAACTGGACTGGACGGGAAAGGCCGTATATGGTTTTCGCAAAACAGAATCACCCCATTTGTAAATAACTATTTTTCTTCTTTCTCCTATTGCTTCGTCATTCTTTTTTTTTTGTTTCACGTTCGCGGCTTTCGCAAATTGCGTTCGGCCGAGGAGAAATAAAGTTCGTTCGAATGAATTGAATCAAATGAAATATCTGTGGAAATGCACGTTGGAAATTTATCGTTCCCCAAACCATACGAAAATTGTTCTCCAGACGCTGCGGATCATCCAACTGAGCTCAGTTTCTTTTAATGACACCTTATGTAATTGATGGATTATAAACTTATACGAAAAGAAAGAAAATACTTTACTTTTGATCATGTAACAATTATTTGACAAATATGTAAAATGCATCAAAGATTATTTTCTTCTTAATTTCGTGAAAAATTAGTATACATTTATTTTTTAATAGAATAATAGAATAAAATTTTGAATAATAGTTAAATTATTTTAACTAAAAATAAAATTTAGTGAAATCAAATAATTTGAAATTTTTTAAATTAATGTGAATAAAAATAATATAAGAAAGTTATTATTAAATTATATTTATTTATGGTTTTAAATAATTGGCAAATTTATTTTTAATGGTGAAATTTTTTTGAAAAGGTTTGTGTCTTGCGCGAGCGTTGAAGTCTCCACTAAAATTGTTTCTATTCGAGTATATTTTATCCAAATTTAGTAATTTAACTTACGGTTAATATTTTTGATAGCGTTTAATAGTAAATAATTAATTTTCTTTGGAATTATAGGCAGATAACGGTAATCAAAAAAAGTTAAAATTCCAAATCGCATTTATTGGCCAATTAAAAAAGAATCTCTCTCGATGGGAAAGTGATTAGGCGGATTTCGCGCCCCGTTACGTAATTACCGTACAGACTGAGTCGCGTTCACCACATATCGTTTATTTTTTCGATGTTGATGATGATGCTCTCTCGTTTCCTGTCGGAAATTTCGAATACCCAATTCTTCTTGCCTGGGAATTACATAATCCGTTCGTGGGAATTTCACGCTGCTTTTAATGTTTGCGCGATGTTGTTTAATTAAACGACTGGCGAAAAACCGTTAATGAATCGATTTTCGGTTAAATTTGCAATTTTCTCTCTGCCAAACGCTCTTTCTTTATATCTCTTCAGGTTGATGTATCTTTCGGTATAAAATCCTGTTACGTGTAACCGTTGTTGCGAATCTTTTCCCCGTAATTTATGAATATGCAACGGACGTGTGTATTGGTTTGGTGTGTGCGAGTGTGAGTTCGCGCGCGAACCGAAGACAAACGCCAGAACCACCCGATTGTGACTCACACCGTTTCTGTTATGCAACTCGATTAATATTAATTCGAATCGGCGACAGAGAAAATGCAACTGTCTTCAAGTCACTGACTTTCCGCATTAGAATGTCACAATCTAACGTATTAATACATATATTATATAATCGTTTATATCAGAGCTATCCAACCTTTAAAGTTTGTAAGTTTCAGTATGGGCAAACCTGGTTTATATGAAAATAACAAATATTAAGATTCCAACTAATTTGAATCAGCTATGACCTTAATTAATATATAGACGTAATTATAAAAGACGACTTTAAAAACGTAAGAAAAGAAAACGTAGAATTAGTTTAAAACTTGTTTCTGGTAGTTGAATAAGCCTGATAACGGCGAATAGTAGAAAGCGTTTCGTGAATTAGTTAGAAGAAAAAGCGGAGTCAACGTTTAAATGCATTAAAGGATTCCCTATTGTGTACTAATGCGTTCGCGGAATGGGCCAAGTTTCCTCTACTCCTCTTTCATTCATATATTTTTTAGTTTTCTCTCTATTTGGTCTTGCTTGCTCTTATTTTCCCGCATTCGTGTACACGTGCACTCGTTCCACGCCTGAACAACACGATTATATCATTTAAATCTCATTACGTTTCGTGCACTCCTCTTTCTTTTTCACGTGCCAAATCTTAACCCATTGTTCCTCCGTCTCTTATCGCACTTTCTTCACCATAACAAGAAAAGGTTCTCGATTAAATCACTGCTTTCAAAAACAATGTAATAATAATGACAGTTTTTATTTCTTTAAATTATTTGGGTATGGCGGATATATCCGCCGAGGCTATGTAAAGTATCAAAAAATAAATAAATAAAGTAATTTTTGGATAAAAAATAATTAAGGAATGGTGAATAATTGAATAAAATTAATAAATATAACTTACCCTCTATTCTAACAGTTTCTAATCTTGGATAGATGTAGAAGAATCTGCAACAAAATATAAGAAAACTTTAGATGATGAAAGCAATAAAAGTGCCGTTAATTGATATTGAAACAATTAAGGATTTCGCGGAATGCGAAATTAAAACATCGATTGCAGAAAAGAAGACGGTTCAGGTATGCTGAGATGCGTTCTTTCAAAGATTTAACGAGGATGCCTATGCTAATCGAATCGAAAATGAAGATCGCAGTCGAAATGACTCAAGATATTTCCGCGCAGATCCATTCCGTTTACGTTTATTGTGGGAATGTTTCGATGCGAAAACGAAAACAATAAGTGTGGATGTGAGGAAATAATAAGGCGGAGGACAAGAAGTGCGATGCATGAACCTTCCGTCCGTTAATAATATAAATAAAGCATTTAATTCGTGCGCGTCGTGTAATTGAATCCTCGATACAGATAATATACGAGCGATTGAATTTAATATCTTAATTATTATTAATAGAGAACAAGTATTACTTCGCTTCCTCGTTATTAAATGAACAGTAAAAACGGAGATAAAATTAAATGAAAAACCAGTTGCGGAGAACATAAATTTGACAGTCCGGATTCTGGTGTGCTCACCACTAATAAATTAACAATTTGCGGACGAGCGGCGGATATATCTTTGTTTTTCATGTTTCTACTTTGAAATAGTAAAAACATGAAAAATTAGAACACGGAAAGTAATAGAAATGCAGCGACGATAATTTAGTTCATATCTGTAAACTAATTGTTGTTGCAAATAAAAAACTAATTTAACCTGAAAAATGTACATATAACATAGAGAAATCTAAACGAGAGACGAGTGTGAGAATTAAAAGAGAAATAATGGCATAACGAATTTGCAAGCGCCTGAGAAAAATTTCAGAAAACAATAATCTTTACGAAACAGTTTTTTCATCAACTGAAATTAGTATGTAATACCTGTTATTACTTAATTTGCAATCAAGAATATTACAATAAAAATCTTTATTTTTAAAATTCCATGTTGGAATTGCTCATGCGGACAAAGTTGTTATATGTTCCACGAGGCTCCTGCCTTGACCCTTCCACGTTTATTTTGTATAATTTAACCAGGCAAATTCGGGTGTAGAATCGACAACAAGCTCGAATGATTATTAATGACATAATCGCCGGGCCCTGTTTCCAATCTGCTAATTATAAATTATCGAAGGCACGTTTTGATTTACGACGAGTCGATTGAATCAATGAACCGTTTTGTAAAACGCTACTCTCTATCTAGTCTGCTCTCTTTCTTTCTGTCTGTCTGCTGCACGGTCCATACATTTTCCTAGATTAATCTATGGCTCTCCGTCTCACTACATCTTCTTCAAATCATATTCAAACGACGTGACGCAAGACTGCCGTACGCTATCTCGCCGATGCGTGGAATTAATTGGGAGCCGAGTAGTAATTAATTTGTATTCCCAATGAATATTATCTATATTGTCGTTTTGCTTGTTGCCCGTTCCTTGTTTGTATCTGCGGCTCCGTTTCTTCCTCCTGTACAAATGTTGCTGTTGTTGTTCTTCGTCTTGTTCTTGAGTTATCCGAACGCGAGTGCGCTAATAAGCATCAAGATACTGTTTTCCGATGGAGAAGGTAAACGACATCAACCGCAACCGAACCGAAACTATACTCCCTTCTCATTGCCTCTCAATCTCCGATATCATATCGAAATAAGTTTCATTTACCTCTATCTATTTTTTTTTCTTGCTCCTTGTTTCCTCCTCATTAGTACAAACTCATTATAACATCATTAAGAAACGTTAGCTTGCAATTTTAATCTTTCTTTTTTAACATATTCCTTCGTTTAACTATTAGATATGCTCTTACAAGTACAACTTTTAATAATCAATTATTGACAGTTTAACTGCGCATTGGTTTATTATACATAATTCAAAAATTAATTTAAAGATCAGCGGCGAATATATCCGCCATGTAACGTGATTTTGTGTATAGTGAATTCAGACTGATATAATGTTATTGTTACAATAAATACTACTTAAATGGAATGTATTGATGCAAATATTTTTTTTAAATCTATTGTTAGACTGTAATTAGTTATAATAAATGTGTAAAGTAGTAATAAAAAGTAAGAAAAGAAAAAGAAGAATAAGGAATGATTTGTATGCGCGGCGTTGCCGGATTATAAATAAATAAATCGGTAGCATGTTTTGTAATTGAGCCCGATATAAATCAATGCAATTTAAGTGTCAAACGGCGCAATAAAACACTCGGGCTTTATTTATACTATAGGAAGTAATAGTGGAGAGAAAACGAAACGAACAAATGGAGTCCGGAGCCGTTCGTTTGTTATTCATGTATGCAATGTTATTCTAATTACCGGGAATTCTGAACACTTTGTTTCCATCTCGCCAGAAGGTCAAAATTGTTACACATATTGTCGGGTTCGTGAGCCAGCAGCATTTCTACTGCTGCTGCTGCTGCAGCAACCGTCTCTCATTCTTGCCAATCGACGCATCCATCTTTGTCCGCTCATAAACGGCGTTTCTTAAAAACACATTAAGACGCTCCAATTACAATATTTTTATCAAACTAATTGAATAAATTAAGTATTTTAAATTAATTTATTCCCAGAGATGCATATAATGAAACATAGGGCGGATATATTCGCCGTTTGACCAAAAAATGTTAATTATAGATATGAGATTACAAAAACTTTTGGAATATTATTATATTTTAAATTTTAAAAAAAACAATAGTTATTGTAATTATTGAATTTTGAAAACGTAATTGATTTTAAAGTCGTTCATCTTTCATTGCAACAAAAACTACATGTGAATTATTGATTGCTGTTTTTTGCAATAATTTCGTTTCCTCAGATGTTATTTGCAGAATTGGCTTCAAACAAATATCATTTTAATTGGATATATCTTTTTATGGCGAGTCCACGTAATTGACTTTAGCTATTTACAAAAGCGAATATCAACAATAAAAAGCAACATAAATAACTGTAGTTTAACCAATTGAAATGTAATCTGTGTATCACAAAACATTCCATGCACAATGGGATATTGAACTTGGAACTTTTTTTCCCAAATTATTTCCTGCTTTTTTCTCATACAATTGAATTGTTGCACAATTACGTTTAAAATAATAAGTTATCATAAATATTAAGACCAAAAAATTATATAAAAATTATAAATATTTTGGACTTTGTGAATATATTCAATAGCCATAATTTGCCCATCATTGATTTTGAGTATAAAAAATTAAAAAAAGTTAATTTCTAGTAATATTTGTATGTATCTAAACTAACAATGTATATAAAATTGTTAGTAAATGTAGAGCTGGAAATAGCAATGGTCTGTCGTAAACATGGATGATGTAATTTTTAGTGCGCCAGGATTACGTCGATGCTGGCTAATAATTTGTTGAGTTTTATGGTTTTCAGAAAACGGCTGCAACAGCGAATAAATAAATGAATATGACAGCAGCAGCAGCAGAAGGCAAGGAAGAAAAAAAAGAAGGAAAGACAAAACAATAATGGTAACGTTCGAAGGTTGGTAATCGCAGAGCGGAGAAAGTCAACTCAAGTTCATTTGTAATATGCATTATCGGTATTTAGTACATGCGCCATTACTGAATTGTTCCAGTTACCTTAGAAACAAACATAAGATAAAAAAAAGATATAGAAATAAAAGCAAGATGGAGAATATATTAATAATAATAAATGAAATTCCATTAAACAATCGACAATGCAATTATTTCCAATATCCTTCGTTTCCCATACTCATTTGCTTTTATGTAAATAATACGTGTTTGCTCTATGATTAGTTTTCAATCGAGTCGATATTCACCGGCCTTTACTGGGGGGTCACGACGATTATATAGTTGAAATTATTGGTGGCGGTATGCAAATCGCGTTTCACGATTTTAGGACCGGAAGCCACGCCGGAAGCCGAAGGTTGAGGTCCTCGGGTATTTTCGATCCTTGCCCCGTTTTTGACCTCCGGCCGAAGTTAACGGTAACGCGCAGGTGATTTATCGGCTCAATATTCGCGTAATGCCGCTCAACGCGCATAACCTCAATTTATTAACAACCGTCGTCGCGATATTACACGAGTGCACCGCCGATTTTTGCCGACCCCTTTGACATTCCGAGTTGCCACGTTTACAGTTAAAGATTCGTGCAGCTGCCTCCTCCTGTTCTCCAAACCCGCTGATGCTTCTATCGACGAAATACTCGAATACAAATAATAACGCTTAACGCTACGATTCAATTAATCCATCACACACTAAATACCGTAATCATTACAACAAGGTTCGTCGCGTTTTAATTTAGTTTTAAATCTTAAAAAGTTTTTCCATTCAAAAAAAAAAAAAAACTATTAATAGAATTCAGACAGATTCTATAAATAGAATAAAATTTAAATATTTATAGACTTATTTATGTTTTTTAATTTAAAATTATGTCACCAACATTAAGTTGAAATAAGCGTGGGCAGCCAATTAAGAATTGTTTGTTTGTTTATTTATTTTTCTCTCTTTTCCTTAATTATGTCACATTGTGCATACAAAATGAATAACAATAAATGGAAGATAGCAGAAAGCGGGGCGTTGCGCAATCCGCTGGTGATTGCGAAGCCCACACGCGTTTCATGCTTTTCTGATTCGCTTTTTCAATTCATTTCGACCGCCTCCGAAACTCTCGTAATTAGGGAACACTTTTTCCGCGTTGATGAATTTACATAAAACACCGCCGGAATAAAAACGATCTTAAATGTCAGATACTTTCTCATTCGTGTTCTTTTTATTATCCTTATAATAAATACTGTTTTAGAACGAATTTTATACAATATTTTAAAGCTTTTATAAAAAAAATGTTTCATTTCATTAATTTTTCTTGGCTATTACTACTAATTTCAATAACTCAACAAATTATTAAAAGATAATTGAAAATTAATGATTTACGATCCATTTACGAACGAGCGGCGGATATATCCGCCATATTCATTACGCATTATATAATTCTTTGGTTATATAATAAGTTGAGGTTATGAATCTTTATTGTTGATAATTAATTACAAAATGAACTAGGTTATGATTATATTCGGTTTAAACTGTTTTAGAATGTACAAGATCGTTTTTTGTTTACATTTTTTTTTTGTTTCTCTTCAATGGACTCGTTTATAAGTGATTATGTGTGTACTAGTTCGATACGTAATAATAACTCAATTTCGTAATTCGTAGCAAACTGAATATCGATTGTGATTGCGTTGCGTCAATTAATTGTGGCATTTGAACACTTCGGCATTTGATGTTGGAAAGTATTATGATTATTATTATGAGCAGACGGAGATGAAGAATGGAATCTCGGGATTCGGATTGTGTCGAACATGGGCAACGTGTTTCCCTTTGTCCTTAAGCTGTATGCAAAGTCTATTTCTGTCCGTAGACGCGCAATTAGATGTTGTAGTATAGTTCAAATATTGACGGCGGTGAGCGAACTGCAGGATGCGAGAACGGCCAGAACGGAGTCATTTGTTGCTCTCATCTAATCTGAAGAAAACGAAAGTCGAGACCATATTATCCAATGGTTACACGAAATTTCTAAACGCTCTTTCTTTCTTCCTTCCTTCCTTTCTGCGCCGTTGTTTTGTCGAAGGTGACTAAACATTTACTCACTTTGATTGCTACCACAAGGAACAACAACGGAGAAACGGATACAGCTGGAAACTCACCTTGCTTAGTCATAAAAAACGCGTGTAATTGCTTTCATTAACTATTGCCGCATATATAACTGGTAAATTATTTTAATTTTTCATACTTTGAGCTTTGTTCCGACCTATTATTTATACGTATACACAATAATCTCTAATTACTGATCAGCTCGAGAATAATCAATTCATTTTTCTAAATTATACAGTTTTTATCACTTTGTGGACAAAGATTTTTAAAATACGCATTTTCGACTGTCTAAAGCGAAACCCCACTACCACAATGTTTAAAGGATAAGGCGGATATATCCGCCGCTCGTCCGAAAGTGGGTAAATATAAACTTCTATCTTAAAAAATAACTTGGCTAAAGACTTACAATAAATAATTACACCTTGAGGCATTGATTTTACAGATGATGTCATACTCTATACTTAAATTTGACATTGATTAAAAAAAACAATAATAGATGTGTTTAACTATTAAACGATTAGATTTAGTTAACGTTAATCAAATATACATTATTAGTTGTGCAATGAAATTAGATTGCAATAAAGGAAATAAAAAACTAGAGTAATTGATGTTTTTATTATGTAAGTTTTTATGTAGTATATACTCTACATTTATATAAACTTCACTGTTAAATGGCGGTGGATCTGATATTGCATCAATGATTTGTGTGACGTAATTTATAAAAGCCAGTGTATCATTGGTATCACGTTATGGAAGTGGTTGGGATTTATTAATGCAATTAGATGCATCTGTATAGCGGATACGAGGGAAATCTTGAAAATAAACTCGATTTGAATTATATGCGGCACGAAGACGTATGGTCTATAAATAAATTGACCATATATATATAATAAGTTCTATACATTATTGAAAACTTCAGGTGCATCTCGGATAGAATTATGAAATTCTTATTGCGTGCACAGGAAAGAGAGAAAGATGTTGATAAAGGGGGGGGGGTCTTAATATGTTTATATATATATATATATATATATGTATATATAAGTAGATATATAACGAAAAGTAGTAAGGATAAAGATGAATAAAACAACGCGAGAGCACGGGGCATAAATCATAAACGTTTTGCTTGTCAATTAAAGAAAAAAGTCATTTTATTTATGGCCCCACTGAAGAAACAATGCCTTGATTGCCTTCACGAAGCGGCTTTTAGTACCTTGCCGAAGTAAAAGAGAAAAACGAAGAGAAAAAAATAAAGAAGAAGGAACAAAACAAAGCATCATTTGTTGGTTAGAACTCAAATTTATTTTGTGCTCATCATATTTAATTTTATGTATATTACAATTTGACTACTAAATGGTTCAAGATTTCAGCTAACATATTAATTAAAGCATAAAGCATAATTTGTCTCAGTATGAATTTCATTAATATAATTATAATTTACAACACTTAATAAAAAAATAATGTCAAGTGGTGGATTTCTGCATGCCCTTTAAAGGCTGCACCCCAGTGCCCCCTTTCAGGACAAAATAATAGAATTTAATTTAATTAACCCCAATTTTTGGGGGTCCAAAATTTAATCATTATTAGCCCAGAACCTTCAAAAGGTGTTTGCGTAGGGCTCACGAATTTAACTGTCAATGTCACATATTTATAGCAAGATATTTGTGTTAGATATTTTTTATCAACATTTACAAATATATCAGAAGATAAATTATATAATTTCAAAATATTTCACCCAAAATTTGTATATTAGTATTAAATTAATATTGAATTATTCAATTTAAAATGTTATTAAATTGAATAATTAAATTTATCTTAATAAATAAAGATAGTACTAATGCCACTTATTTACAGTAAGACATTTATGTTAGATTTTATTTATCAACATTTACGAAAGTCATTTATATAAATATATCAGAGAATAAAATCTGAAGTGGAATAATGAAGCTGAGCGGAGTAAATGAAACGATAAAAGTTTAACTAGTTTAAAAGCACTAAGTAAGATGATCCGGAATGAAAGATAAATCTAATTTCATGGGACCGTTAGATGTTCGGAGATGTTTCCGGACTCGATCCATTCTTGTTAGTAAAATGGATTAATTTTGAATCGAAATGCTCGTTTCGAATTTCCACATCCAATAAGCGCGATTTGCGTTTGTATAGATAAGGAACGAATAAAACGCGTGTTAACATAACATATAGAAATTTGAATTTCAAATTTCTTTCCTTCTTCGCAACACGTAGAAGTGAATCTCGTTTTCACTGATTTATTTATTCGCTTTTTTTCCTACTATTTTCGATTCGTTGTTCTTGAATTCCGCGTGGGCGTACCGAACACTCAGGTCTGGTACATATGCAATCAGGAACAGAATCTTTCTCTCGCTCAATCTTCCTCTCTTTTTTGTTGTTTTCCGTTGGGTAACCTCGCCGCGGGGCAAGTGAAATTTCTTGAAGCCTACCTTCTTCCGCACGCTGTTAATTTCATTATTTACTATATAATAAATACTCTAGGCAAAAATGAATTTAATCTATTATCTTATTCTATTATATTCATTTCTATCGGGATTACGTGTGAATTGAGCAATGAGATTGATAATATCTGCATCTACGATCAAAGTGGATCGCTCCTAATGTGCTGCTCCTTCGGTCCGCTTTCGAAGCAGTTGATAATAAAGCTATAATTGCCCAATTCCGATGATTACATAAGCCGGGCCCAGATCACAATCGGTGTGTAATCAACGTTCTTTCGAATTAGCGGCGTTTGGAATTCAGGGAGGGCGTGTATAATGAGTACCGTCAAATCAATTAAATAAATAACGATGAGAAAAAATTTTTATGTCTGTAATTTAGATAAACTACGAACAGAAAACAAATTCGTTCTATTAATATATTTATTTATTTATAGAAATATGTTATAAAATTAATATTAGAAATCAAAAAGAGAATAAACATATTGTGGCGGATATATACGCCCTATCTTAGTTCTTAGTGAGACGCCACTAGTCTTAATCAGATGTTAAAAGTGTTTATATAAGTGTTTTATTGGTGGAAAACGTTATCCTTGTTTTGGGTACGTGGATTTTCTAAAGTTTATTAAAAAGCAGGTTTTTGAAATCCCAAAGGTGTGATTTATGTTTTAGCACAGACAACGTATTCCACTTTCTACTCGAGTATCCGCGAAAAGCAGCCTTTATCCACTTAAAGAACATGTCTAAACGGTAGATTAAGGAATGCCTGCGAGCGACCTTGATAACCCTCGACAATTTAAGAATTTAAAAATTATTTATTTTGGGGGCAAAGCCAATTGCATGGGCATTTGAAAACACACCTAGGCTGCAGATAATCCTCGCTAATTAATAAGCGAGAGATTATGCGACATCTAACATCCGTTAGTTGCAAAAATAGAAGTATCAGAAAACGAGACTTCCCGATTATTATTATTAATCCGTTTCGTTTCGATAGCAGCAATAAGTCGCATTCGGGCCGCACCCCGTGAATTCCAATCAAATGCAATCTGATACCGCATCCAGCTGGAGGAAAATATGAATAAAATAGAGGTAAAGGAATAACAATGAGACTTTGATTGAAATATCTGTTGTTCGCTCGAGATTAACAATATTTTAGTTTCTGACAGAGTCCAATTCGAGTGCAGGTCCGCCGCAGTAATTACTGGTTATTAAGATTTGCAACAATGGTGTGTGAGAGTGCGCTTAGGAAAATTGTGCAAATGATTTAAGTACGTTTCTCGTTTGCGTTCGGTGCGGTGTAAATGTGTCAAGGCGGCAATTGTTTAAAAATAATTTCAAAGATTTCGGCCTGGATATTTCTTCTATCCTTCTCGCCCATCGACGTGTTCTCGGTAATTATTTATTTATTAAAATGCTAATAGTGTAATATCCTTTTGTCCTCGGCCAAGTACCGAGAACGGTTTCGCAACAGATCCGCGCGCAACCGCCGCCGCCGCCCCTCGATGCGTGCGATTCAAAGTTGCCGCCGCCACTGCCGTCGTCGTTGCGCACTTCAAATTAGGTGCAAGGCAGAAAATACATTTACAGTTTTACACGCTTCGCTGGAATTTTCTAACATGCCCATTTGCTCAAACACAAAGCTAATTTCACTCTTTGTTTGGTGTTTATTAGAAGACTTTCAAGGTGGGCGGTAACAACAGCATAACAACTGTTCATCTTCTGAGATGAACATCAAATTCCCATTTTCTTGATTCAAATAGTTTATCCAAAATATTATAATGATTTCCAGTAATTATCAAATTATACAATATTCTGGAGTCGACGGATATATCCGCCTATTATTCACAAAGACTTGTACATTAAGTTTACGAATTTATGATACAAAACGCGCATTTTACATCTAAAAAATTTTAATTATAATTATAGAAATAATGACTTAATTACAAAATAAATTAACGTGAACATGCCACAATCAATTTAATCTGAATTTTTTATTAAATTTCTTACATTCCATACATTTAATAGAAATTTTATTTTCATTTAAAATATATTTCAAATTAAACACAAATTTTGGAACATTCTTTTATTTATACAAAATCGTCTTAAAATTTGATTAAAAAAATATGATTTAATTATTGAAAATCAAAGTAAAAAAAAAAGATTAGGAATTATGGTCCGTAGAACAAAGAATTAATTGTGCATGTAATGATTATGGTATAAATATTGAGCGTGCAAGAAAGGAAGTGCATTAGAAAATTTTCGAATGAGACGTCGCTCGAGGCCGAATTAATGTTTCTGTGTTCACTTTCAATATTTATTCATCCTGTCCAAGTGTTTCCGTTACTTCTTCATCGTGAGCGACCACGAAAATATAAACTGTAAAAATTTGAAATTCCCGCCAAAGCGACCAACGGACGCTCATTATTATGCGGATGACATAAGCAAAGAGGAACTTCCAGATTTTTCAGAATATTACAGCGAATTCCATCAATGGTATTTACATAATTTTTCGGTGAAGCAGACTGGTCCAATTAGAAATTCAATTCAAACCATACGAATCGTTACGAAATACGTGTCTCTCTTTGAATCTCGTAAATCACGATATGCATATATGTAATATGTCACTTTCCTACAACCGTTTGTCATGAATCAAACAAGTGGAATGCTTAAAAATAAACACTTCACTTTCCAGTGACTCAATCTAATTTTCATGATGAAAATTTTCGATTTTAAATGATCTTTAAATTACATAACCGAAACACTTTAATTATGCGATAATCTGGATTACGTAAAGCGTTGGGTATTCAAATAAACTGTTTCTTAATTAGAATGAATTGTTAATTGTCAGAAGAAACTGTGCAACAATCAGGATGAGAAATTTCTTAATTACCATTATAATGATTTGGGAACTTTTATTTTTTCAACAAAACTAAAAGAATAAAAATTTAATTCACTTATAAACTGCTAATAATACTTACAAAACACATGTTAATTATTTAGTAAATACTGTAATTAATTGCAACCAATATAATACGTTGCGAATTTGTGAGTTTCACTTTTATCTCGACTCCTGGGATGAATCACACGCAGACACAACGATTACGTAACAGTCCGGGTTTAAAGCCAAATACGGCGTTATTATTTCATATGCACGCATATGCATATGCATATGCGAAGGATAAAAATGCATACATATTTATTATTTTTTCTGTCGCCCGATGTTGTTATTTGTAAGCGTTTAATTGCCGGAGCGCCGAAGGTATCTGAAAAGACACACACACGAAACCGATGATTTCGTAACCGAGTGGAATTCCATTATTGGAATTTATGTAAATCTTAACGCCTCTATGATTCGGTACATTAAATCAACGAGATAAAGACCTGTCTCTCTAATAGTAATGGCTCGTGCCTTGTTAACCGATACATACTTAATTTTTTATCGTTCTTTGATACAAATCGATACTAAAATGATTCAATTTAAACGAAAGATTTCTTCATTACCGATTTCGATTGGCGTTCCGCAAGGATCAGTTCTACGTCTTATATTCCACAATTATTGCAACCAATCAATATTTTTACTGAATTCCAGACTATATTTTCAAGAATAACAACTATATTCTTGAAGACCACATTAATTTTAAGAGTTTACTATAAATCTTGTAAATATGAAAATATTTACTTCCTCTCAAAAAAAAAGTGTAAAATTTTTTTAGTATTTGTATTAATGGTAAAAGGGTTTTAATTCAAGTTGTATCCTTGACACACCTCGCTTAACTTTCGTGAGCTGCCAAAACAGGAACAAGCCGCGATGGACGACGGCACCACCGGTCGTTCCGTTTCAAGTGAGATTGTCGTAAATTTGATTTATTCGCCATCTCCCTACGGTCCGTAGGTGCATGAAATAATGCCGATCGGTGGGCACTGAGCAATAGAATGTGCACTGGACCTTAAACAGAACCAATAACCGGGCAATTATTATAATGCGTTGTGTAATTATTTAAAAGCTACCGATTTCTCAGAAACAATGGCGAAATTTACGGTCTCCGAAGAATTTTTCGGTGCGGCCGCGCGCGCCCGATTCAAATTTATCACAAAAAAAAAAAACATACACAAACATGGACAAAGGAGACGCAAGAACGACAACATGAAATGAAAAGAAAAATTAACACGTACAATCCTGTATAATGAATGAAATGAAAACCTATATGCTGACACACAAACACCGGTGCAGTTACTTAGAACGTGTAGTTTCATAACACACAATTCCGGCCGCATATTTTCATTAAGTCTATTCTCGAATTATTAGTAGATTTCTTTATTCTTAAAGTCAAAATATCGAAATCATGGATTTTTATATGAAAAACCAAAATTTGTATTTGCACTTTTACAATTAAGTTGGTTTTTGGAAAAGAGTAGAGTAAAATTTTTCATAATTTTATAAAGGATTAATAATTTTAAACCTGAGTTTTTAGAATAAAAAATTGTAGTTGCAAAATTTATATTTTTTTCTTATTACAAATATTTATAAACTTTTCATATTTTTATAAAGGAATAACAAAATGTTTAATAAAATAGAACCTGAGCTTTCTAAAAATTTACTTAAAAAATCGTAAATATTTATAAATAAAAAATTAAAAAAATTCAAATACTGAAAATTTTGTTACAAGTGTCTATGGACTTTTTTAATATTACGGTTTTGTGACATGAATCATTAGTAATAGGTTGTAATGAGTCGGCACAATTTTAACTGATAAACGTATAATTAGAATTTTATTCTCGGAAATATACTTAAATAATTACATAACTGCGCAGATGGAATACAGGAAGAAAAAAAGGCGTATATTGTCTTCTTTTTTTTTATTTTCTCGTTTAGTTTACGTTCGATCGATTCTCGTAACTGTGTTTCAATCATAATAATATACGAGATGAATTCGTGCTTGCGGTGGCCGTTGCGACATATGTCGTCGGTCGTCATGGCAACAGACCAGAAGAGCGAGGAGTAGTAGTAATAAGATGAAGAAGATAATCTCCTAAGGCCACCCTGTATATATATATTTATAATATTTTACTTACGCTTAGAAATTAAGTCTCATTTCAAACCAGATTTACTAAAAGGTACCATTATTGCATTTCGGTTTCGTGACTCGCTTAATTATAATCCAATTCAATTATTCTCTAATCTCTGCCGCTCGTAATTACGAATAATACGTTTTACTTTCTCGACCGACAAAAAATAAAGAAAATAATATTTAATGTACAAAATTGTAGTTAATATACCCAAAACACCCAAATAAACAATAAAAATTTTCAGTAAAAAAGTAAAATAAAATTCACCAGAAAAGTCTATAATTAGAATTAAAGATCGTTAAAATACTGCAATTAATAAAGTATCTACTTTAAACCCATGATTCATTCCACTTTCATTAAAAAAAGCATTATGTAACTTTCTTATTAAAGGCAAATTAACTAAAAGATTGAGTTACATAATATAGAATTAAAATTTAGATACTCTAATTCGTATTATATTTAAAATACAGAAATATCTCGTAAAGTGCAACAACAAACTTATTTTTTTAAACTTTATAGGAAATAATTATTATAAAAGTTGCATTTTATATTTTTATTATTTTTCTTGTAATTGTAAACCGAATGGAATGTGACATTCGTTTTCGGTATTGGATTTTCCTACTTCGGTCGGTTTCGTATGAAGTCAATGGAATTATCGGAAATATTGTAAATACCTGAGGTAAAATCAGCCGCGAATTCTGCATAAAACATCAATTAACTTTCTTCACTCGCAGACGCCGAAATTCTCGGAAACGCGACGTCCTTGCAAAATCGATTCAAAAAAAAAGTTTTCTATTCGTGGATTTGAATGATCTGCAACTATGTATATTATATAACGCATAATGATGCAATATTAATTTCGTAGTAAAAATAATTAAGAGTGATCAAATTTTTAAATCTTCAGTTTCACTTTTTTTTGGTTAATTTCTTCTTCTTCTTATAAATTTGTTTGTTTTCATTTGTTTCCGCCGGTCGTCAAGTATTCCAGGTCACTAGATTTAAATTATGCGATAACTTGAAATGCAAATGGATTCAGAAAACGGCCGCAAAAGTGCCGATGTATTTTGTGACAGAAAAATTGTGTATTGCCGGATGGGCGATATCGATATGCGTTAAAGTAATAATAAAAATATAGAAAATCGTCGGAGGTGGAGAGGAAGTAAATGAAATTTCGCTTATGAATATAGATGACGGCTGGGAAAAATTGAAGCAGCGAGTTTAAACAGTTACGTTTTCGGGTCAATACACCGAAAGCGTTTAATTTGTTCGGATCTCGGGTTGTGGTGCATCGTCATGTGTGTACAAACGAAAAATTCTTCTCCTGATCGACATTTCATTCTGGGCTAATTGATTCTTGGACCCAAAACAAACAACAGCTTGCCAAAATAAATATATAAAACGAAATTATTTTAAAATCTTTTAAAACACCATTAATTTTTGTTTACATTCTATATTTGCAAATAACAACTGTAATGTTATAACAAAAAAAAAATAGGTTTTTCTCAATTATAATGAATGAAATTAATTAGTATCGTTCAAATAAATTTATGAAAATTTTAGGTAAATGTATAAATTTGTATACGTTATTTTTATTTCATAATTACAACAACAGTGATTTAATTAATAACAATATATTGAATCTAAATATTGAAGCAATTGGTGTAAAACAAATTTAGTATATTAGAAATTAATTTTAATGTTCTTTTTAAGTAGATTTTACTGATAATCTAATAATTAACAATCCAAACTATATATTTTGTGCACTGTTGTATTAATTTAATTATAATTTAAAGCAGAATAAAATTAAATATTTTCAATAATTTTAATGAAATTAACATAATTGCATAATTATTTAAAGTTATAAATTTTATTTCATTTTCTAAACTAAAATTATTTTATATTAATTTTTGTATTTTAATAAAAGTTTTTCTTTTATTAATTTTCTTTATATATTTTATTTTTGTTAATAAAATAAGAAATTGTGTAATTTGTACGTACCAAAGTATAAATTGTAGAATGGAATTGGATGTTAATGATCACTGTATGATGTATTTCATTCGGTGCAACGAATTTACTCGTTTAGATTTCACTAAATAAGAACGATCACCTGGTCAGTTTATGGAATATCTCTTTGTAAAAAAAGCGACGTTAGCACACGACTTGCATATGGAATGAAAGAAGTCGGAGTGGTACCAGAAGAAGAGTCGAACGAAGGACGCAACCCTCGGTCGTCCAGCAGACAGACACACCAAGAGGACGATGGTTATCGGCACGCTGATCTCGGTACAGCGCGTACGGAAAGTGAAATAAAATACAAGGAAAGAAGTTGAAACAACGAAAACGAAGAGAACAGAGAAAGAGACGAAGAGAAGAATTTAAAAAATACACGGAAAAGGGCGCTTATGAATTATGCACAATCTCCGAGAACGCTGCCTTATAAAAGGAAAAAATAGTTATCGTACTTGTCCCAAGGACCTGCCTTATGTCTCTGTTTCTTGTATTTCCACGTCCACGCAGACTTCCCCAAGGGCGCGCACAATTTTCGTTTTTATTTTGCCGTCTTTCGAGGGATGCAATTTGAGTTTTTCCGAACTCGCTCAAAACGAGATTATCCAGGTGCACAGCACTCGCGTTGTCACGTACGTCTGTTTGCGTTGTTGTTGTTGTTCTTGCATTTGCTGGAGTGAACAATTGTCGGATGGACAATGATCGTGTTGGTGTCTGGAAGGTCGGGCAAAGACTGGCCGCCGCGTCTCTCCGCGGTTTACCGCACAGGTGAGGCCCGCGAAACGCGAAAAAAGTCCGCACTCGCTCCACTCGCCCTACTCGCTCGCTCGCTCGACTCTCGCTCCGATCCTCCGGTGCGGCCACGATCCGAACTAAACGCCTATTGTTGTTAGCCCACGCCGATCGTGGTTTCGCTAATGAACCGGACCGCGACTCTACTACTCTTTATGACACATATACAGGGCGAACTTTAATTTCCTCCAGAATTTCACTTGAATCTCTTTCAGGAGTTTCGACTATGACACACGATCAATTTCATTACAACAAGAATATTGTAGTTGGTAAACCTGATATACATTTATATCTCATATCACGCATAACAAACAAAACAATTTTTTATTACTATCATGTTAAATTACGCATTGGATTTGCAAGAGCGTAATCTCATGTATAATGCATTGGGCGGATATATCCGCCCTATTGTCCAATTCCCACTCCTAAAAAAGTTTTCCCATCACTGAACTAAGTTACAAAGACGAATTCAAATTAAATTATGTTTGCTAAGGTAATTTATAATTTTGGAGAAAATCTGTTGCAAAATGTAGCACAGCAATCATGTAGACAGACAATAAGACAAAAAAAATAATCAGTTGGGAAAGAATCACAAAATAGAGTACATTAGCCGTGCAGAAAATGTCACGCAATCGGCAATAAATCGCGGAAATGGAGCGATCCACGGTGCGTTGCGAAATTATCCACTCGTTCCGGCATTCTGTCCTGAGAAAGTTTTCTCTTCCATCCTTTACATCTGAAATTGCGGACGAAATTTCAGTCGCAAATATGCCAGAACCGATCTGCGGGATGCAACGTCGTCCAAATTCAGATTACGCCAGAAAGTGAAATTGCAAAAAAGTGTGTCAACGCAATCGCGTCTAAAATTGGCAATAATCATAATAATGGGAGAGTAGTAGCACGGAATGCACAACAAATAAGAGATTTTCACATAATTAATACCGAAAATTAGCGGACGCACGGACAAAAGACGTCTTTGCATAATGCGTGCGTGTGCGGCCTCGCATTTTTCTTTTTCCGAATATCTTTTGCATTCCGTTTGTTGTTCGTTGCACAATCGATTCCCAGAGGATTTTTGCTGCCCGTGTACACTTTTGCGTTGCGTAATCGCGTTGAATAATTAGGAGACGCGTTGCACAAAGAGATCTCGGCTAATTGGACTCTTGCATTTGCATAATGCATGAAAACCGAATACTCGAAACGGGCACCGAATAATCAATCAAACTATATATTCTCGATTTCACAATTCTTCTTCATGAAACGTGACAAAGGCGTTGCCCAATTGCTTCTATCAAACGGATCCTTCTCTCTTTTCGCATTCCTTTTGGTGCATTACACTGGACCAATCGCAAGTTGATTACAAAAAAAAAACAAACAAGAACAAACAACATCAAATTCGTAATTGCGTAAGGAGATTTATAAAGCCTCATTTTAAATTTTTCCAGTTTTTAAAGGATATGGCAAATATATCCGCCACACGCTAATTGCACTGGAAATAATAAGATAAAATGTAAATTTTACAATTTGTGTCCGTTTCATTTCCGTGGATCACACTGTATAAAGCGAGAATGTCCATTTGACTGCGATTGTCGATATATTTCGAGTGGAATGATGAAATAAGAAATAAAAGGTTGCGGAAAGAATGAGCGGAGACCATAGCAAAACAAAACAAAAATAAGTAAGATTGGGACTGTCCGAGCCATCCCACAATTATAAGAGGTCTCTTAAGAATCAGCACCAATGCGGATGATGATGAAAGAAACGAAAGGTAAGGGAAGGATAAGAACGGCGATAGTTTGAGTGCGTGAAAGGAAGAGACGGAGAGAGAGTAAAGCGGCGAGAAGAAGATTACGTGAAGGATGAAAAGAACGGTGGAATAAGAATGTAGTTTATACATGAACTATGCCAACCATTCGGTGGTACGAAAACCCAGCGGTCGCTGGGTTAATTAGAATCGCTCGGAAGGTGGACTCGAACGCGGATTTCTTGATTTATTTATTTTGTTTTTTTTTTATTTTGGCGTTACGTAACGGAGATACAATGCGTTCGAATCACACGACGAACCAGTCAGTCTCTAACGCCCAGTTTTAATTAAGACCCAAATTTGATTGAACGCAATTTCTATACATTATATCACAATCTTCTATAACTTATAAATTAATAGTTGATTCGATGAAATTTTATAACAAAAATTATAAATAATAATTTTGTTAATTTTATGATCAATATTAATATTTTTTCAATAATAAATTTGATGTAATATATTCACTTTTTGTAATTTTTTTTCACAAATTTTCATAGGTTCGTCGCGTATGCAAGCGTTCAAATCTCCGTCGTTTTAACAAATACAACAAGGATTAGGCGATATTTAGTCTGTTTATATCAAATGTTATGCTAGTAAAATAAGATAAGGCGGATATATTCACCACTCATCCACGAATGTGTAATTTATTTTTATTGGGTTCGTCGCGTATGCTATCGTTGTAATCTCTTTTATACATTAATGTAATTTCATCTAATTTTCATTTACAATTTCCTTATAAAAGAAAGTCAATTTACTTATAGTTGGATCATATTAGTAACTCTAATGCGTAGATAAAAACCAAGACTGAATCTACTATTGTAATTATATGCAACCAAAACGACAAATTGTCTTGGATTCAATTATACCATCTTAATACATGCTATTATCGCAGCAATTAATTTCTACTTATTTGAACAAAGCTACACGTGTTTACATGCACTATGTATTAAAAGAAAATTATACATTTCCACAGGTGTTTAGAATTCTATGTATTCAATCCCGTTTCGTTGTCTTGCGCACGCATTTCCATTGCGGCAATTTCCAATTTAGCTTTATTGTGTTTCGTATCGGGAGTATTTTATAAATAAATTTAATTAAAGCCGCTTTTTGCAGAATCAATTACGCGTAATAATAGAGTCCTTCTTATAAATGGGCCGACTCGGATTATCCTTGTAAATTTTAATTACAACATTTCTTTCTGTTTTCCCATCCTTTTTGCGCAATTAATCTTCCCGGACGATCCGGGGCCTTAAGGGCGTTGTTCCATTATTCCAGATTAATCGTAATTAATTGAGATTTAACATCGCTTCTTTTATTTCTTTTTATAATAATGGCGGATGGCTTCAATTACCTGCAATGATTTAAGAAGATTTTGCGCCGTTCTCTCTCTCTCTTTGTGCTTCTATATTCTTGCTCATTTTACACGTGATACAGATAAATTATTTATAATGAATGAAATGAAGAGTGGAATCTTTATTTATGCCAGTTTATGCAAATGTTTTTGCCTCTAGTAAGGACGACAATCGCATGCAATTTTAATATACATATGCAGATTATAAATAGAGTCGATTTTAATGCAAATTCTATAGCATTTTATCAATCTTTTTTTTTGTTCCTAAATATATTCGTTAAATAAAAATATAATTTTCTGGAAATATAATAAATGTCTCAATTTTCTGCGTATTTTCATGTTGTGATGTGTAACTTCACGATCATCAATGGCGTTTGACAGTTTCATCTTAAAAAAGGCCTCATGTCCAGAAGGGTTAATATTAATTTTTCTCATTTGATGGTAAAATATGAGCAAAATGGAACAACTATTTGTGATACGTATTGAATTATTTGTTGTGAGTCGATTGATTATGTAAACATATTTTCTTCTTCAAATATTCAAATATATGCGTGTTTCGTGATTGCAATCGGAATTGAAAAAAAGTTAGGAGGAAAAAAAAGAGAAGCAGAAGGTTGGCAATTATAGCGGATAAAAATAGTGGAAATTGCATGTTGCAGTGCCATAATAAAAGTCAATAAGCACAGGTAGGAATAAGAAAAAGTGGTAAAGTCATAAAATTGTTGAAAGGATCTAAAGACGAGACGAGAAGAAGCTTGAGGAGGAGGTGGATGAGGATGAATCGATGGGGTTTCTCCGATGCGATTTTTATGTCTGTCTCGGGCAATGGTGTTTTTCGCATAGGAGGCAGCATAAAAGATAATTGGTTTCTGTGCGTAAATCATTCTAAATATCATAAAACACCCAGCCCGTTCCATTGCTGTACGTAGTACACTTCTTGCTCGACAACCAACCGACCGACCGACTCTCCTCGTTTCACAATGGTCCAAGAACAACATCTCTTCTACTCTGGATGCACCAATGCTGGAGACGGATAAACATCCTCGGCCCCTCGGTCACGTTTAGAAAACTTGCTAAACCCAGCAGGATGCAACACAAACTTCTTTACTTTTACTTTCATCAATTTATTTTGATTTGATTGAAAAAAAAGTTGTTTTACCTGAAACTTGGAAATACATTTTTTTCAATATTTATTCATAAATCATGGAAATTATTAAATAATATAAAAATTAAATTAAATTATTTATCAATTTTTTTAGCAAGTTTATTAAAGAATTTTTCTTATATGTTTTCTTACAATGATAAAATATTGTTGAAATCGACTAAAGTCATAATTTTGTCTATATTTATCCATTTGTAAACGCACATGTGTATTATTAGCTGCCTATATTCAGGGACTTTCAGAGAAAATTCGAAACTCGAAATAACTAAAATTTTACACAAATTATTCAGGGTTGGACTGATAACTGATGGAAAGTTTCTTGAAAATCCACACCCTGTTTGAATTCTTAAATTGAATTATTTGGGGTGTCAAGTTGAGGTTGAAATTAGTAAATTAGAAAAAATATGTAAAAAAATATACATTTTTTAATTTAGAAAAATCTAAATATTTAGTTTTTATGAAAAATAATTGGTTAAAATATATTAATTCCTATTTTGGCACAGAAATATAAATTTGACAAAATATATTTTTTTTTAGAACTAAATATTTTGACAATGTGAACAGATAATAATAATAATATATGTTGTGTTTATGAATAAAAAGTACTAAAACTGATGATAGAAATGTTTCAGTTTCTACAAAAAAAATACTTCAGTTTATTTTTTTTACTAATATTTCTTCTTACGATAAATAGTGAAATAAAATACAAAAAAAAATAAGGATAGTTACGTTGTTTCTTGTTTATTCATACACAAATATCTGGCAGTGATCAGATAAAAATACAATTTGTAATGTTTGTTTTAATTATTAATTATTATATACATTGAGAAATACATTGGAATGTTTGGAATATACAGATGACAAATACATTTATATATTATTTTTTTTATTCTTTTACCTTTCTTTCTTTATATATATAGAGATTTATATTTATTTATATTTAAATATTTAGAAAAAAAAACATACAAAACATGTTTCACTTTCTTTCTCTCTAAGTATATTTAAAAAAAAATCGATTCATCCACAAATCGTTCAAACGATCTTCAAAATAATATAATTCCTGATGATCTTATCTTGTTAATTATTTATTTATATATATAAATATCTACACACTTATCAACAATCACAGAAATATCATATAGATTTTTTTTTGTATTAATTTACGTTTTTTTTCCTTCATAAGTCGAGAAAATAAAATAAAAATGTTTAAATAATAATAATAAATAACTGAAACGCTGAATGTTTCTTCAGAAAAATCCGTTTATTTTTCATTTACAAAGATTATATATATATATTTATATTTTTTTTTCAGTTATTTTTTTTTAATGCCAATATATATTTTTCCCCCATCATATAATAATTTCTCGTATTTTTAGACACAATCGGCGATAATATTCATTCTCTTTTTTTTTATCATCTCTCATATATATATTTTTATTTTTTTTTTTTATATAATTATAGAATTAAAAATATTTACAATTTCTTCTTTGGTACACACCACAAATATTCCATCGACTTCGAGAGAAACTAAAAAATAATAAATTAACTTAAACAATGAATCCATCACGTCGCTCTCTTAAAATAGACATCAACATTTAGATTTATCAAATATAATATAAACATTATTTTCTTCTTTTTGTTGCCCCTGTAATAAGTATAGTTCATTTTTTTTATTTCATAAAAAAAATCTTCCTAATGTTACGTCTAATAAATAAATATACTTTCGCGTATTCTTTTTTTCTTTTGTCTAGGAAACTTCTTTTTGTACATATAATCAAAAATATTTCTTTCGTTCCTTCTTCGCTTATATTTCGAGATTTCATCGTTAAGTCTCGAACGAAAGAAACTATGTTTCTCGCACGCTGCTCAAGTTAGCTGCGCGATACTTGAAAAGTACTTGTCAATTACTTGGCAGTTACTGTACTTGCGCAGCGATGACTTTTACGCAGGTTAATTAGAATCTTTTTGCTTTATAAAGAAAACCCTGCTATAAATACTAGATTACATTTTTTATATAGTTTTTTTTTATATGTATACATATTTATAATGAAATTAATAGAAAAAAATTAAAAAAAAAAGTTTATATATATTTATATAAAAGTATTTTGCACGCCTTAATTATTACTAATTTAACTTAGTATGTGCAAATTATGTTCAGTGCTTAACTCATCTTCTAAATAGTACAAAATTAAAGAATTAATTACATAATTACCATTACACTCTAGTTGCTATGACGTTAAAAATAAAAAACGTAGGGAAAAACCGTAAGAAACTTATGAACAAATTATGGTATGGCAAATCTGACTACAAGCTCGTGTTTGTTTTAAAACTTAGATTCCTGCTGCACTCTCTACCAAACAGTGCAACTGGTTTCTTTTTTTCAGTTTTCGCTTATTGCTGCTGCAGAAGAAGCTGCTCCAGTTCATCGGCGGATCTCAGCAGGAAAGCTGCGGATTCGCGGTATCCGGTGATGAGTTGCCGGACGGCCGCCATCTCGCCCGTGCTCAGCTTGTGATTCAACAGAGGTTTCTGCTTCATGCTCAGATCTGCTGGACCTGCGGATCAAATATTTTTAGATTCTCATTACCTTTGATCCGTACGATCGACCATTTACCATTTGTCAGAAGACCGCTGCTGCCGGTGGCGGTGGCGAAGGGACTCTGACCTGGGAACAGGGGATAGGGTCCGGCCCTTTGAAAAGCCTGAGAGAAGTTCGGTCTGTACATTGCTGTCGGCGCTGATCCTGCCGTGCTCGAAGAGATCCCGATCCCGTTCATAGGTGTCGTACCCATTGCACTTGATACACTGCAACACAAATTATATTTAACATTCGCAAACAAACAAAACTCATCACATTTTTATCAATTACAAAAAAAGAAATGGGATATTCTATATTTTCTGCTAATTAATACAAAAAATCAGCAAACATATTTCAAATATATTTGTAAGAAAAATTTATACATTTTATACTTAAAATTATTAATTATTCTATATATGAAAATGTGAAAAATGATGTAAATGAAATGTTGTTTACTTGATAATCTTTTATCCAAGAATATCTTATTGACAAAATCGCAAAAAACTCCAATGCAAAAATAGTAGTAAATATCGTATTATAATTCTTCTAAATTCATATTTATTTAAATAATTTATGTTAATAATTCTGTGCTTCATTTCAATTGAAGCTAATTGATGACTTGATTAGATATGTGTGTGTGTGTGTCTAATTTAATTGATTATTGCAAGGTAATGTAATGTGTAGTCATGGTAACAGTGATGTTGGATGTACCTTAATGTGCTGGGTTTCATGTCCGGCGTGAGGGAAAGGCTTTTGCTGATGGAATTGGGCGTTGTCGAGGGTGTAGTGGACGAGGGGAAGACACTCGACACGACATCGCTTTCCAATTTGACAGGTGTACTTCCGGTGAAGTCCATGCCCCTGCTTATCGTCGCCGTCGTATCTGTGGGCTGCGACAGACAAAGGACATTTATGAAAATACAAATAATAATTTAATGAATTAGTAGTGTGTATGTGCATCGCTACTGTTCTCAAGAACTACAAGTGCTCAGATTCTCATCCAATCGAGTCATCGACAATCACTGTTTCATCGGGGATGAATGTTTATGAATTGTTAGACTGAGAGATAAAAGTTGACACTTACTGCAGTACCGGGCAGTAAAGGCATCGGTTGACTCACTGGTTCGAGTCCCAGTCGCATCCGCTTCGCATTGTGACTCTCGTTCTCACATGCTGTGGCCAAAATTTGTTCGGCTTGGACAGATGTTAAATGCGCCGGAGTAGGCCTTGTCTACAAACAAAATAAGTACTCTTCAGAAACGTCCGACTATTTCGCACTGTTCATCCGTTCGAAGTGCAACAAGTCCAATGCGGGCAACTTATATATTCAATATTTAGGTAAGCAGACCGTACAATTAAGATTTGAGATTTTTTTTTAGACTTACGGCATCCCAAGGTGAATTCGGATCCCGTGCCCTCTTATTCCTCCTGCAGGACTTCAGATACGTCCTGATCCTTTTCCGTGCGCGTTCTGCGAATTCCGGGAATTGCCTCGTGCACGAGTCGATGATGGCCTGAATTTTCTCCTTCGGCTGCTTACTGATCGGCACCATACGATCCAAATTTTCATCGACAAACAGTCTGACAAACATCTGCAATTTCAAACATTACAATTACATTAAATCTCTTTGTTATAAAACGCCAACATTAATCCGGAATGTTTTTTTTTACCCCGAAGCTTTTCATTCACACCCATTTACTAATTATATAAGGTAAACTATTTAATAAGAACCCATATTTATATAATTACGAACTAATGAATTCTATTTGTTTGCAAGATTGACATATTTGAAATACAACCAATGTTCATTTTCATATACAATGTTTTTTTCGTTTAAAAATACCAAATGAAAAAATCATTGTATGTGATTCATTTTTATATGTCCATTAGTAATATAATAACTTTTCGACACATATCAATGTTGAATAAAAATATAAAAACAATTTTGCATATTTGAATGTGATTCAAAATATGCGAGTCATTGAGTGTTTTTGGCTATGGAATAATTAAATTGTTGTTGATATGAATTAGGTGGATTAGTCGGGGTTTCGTAACGGAATGATAATAGATATGTATCTATGATAATGCGACGGCGGCGGGCTTGATTTAATGACAGAGCCAAGAGAGGGCGTATCGCGGCTGCAGGAAAGGCAGAAAAGAATAAAAATGCATAACACTCATGGAAGGGAGTGCATACTTACGTTGAAGGCTTTCAACCTTTCTGGGTCGTGTGCGTGTATGTCAATTTTGTCGTCGCTCTCGTCGTCATCGTCGTCCTCATCTTCCTTGTTACCGCTGGAACTCGTTTCGTCGTGAGCTGAGCCCGTTTCGGCATTCACCGGACTCTAAATTCAGAAGAAAAAGCAAGAGATTATTTATTGAATTAAAAGAAACAGAAGGAAACCGAACCAGGCCAAAAGGAGCGAGCAAAAGAATTCCTTGAGCCAGGTGCAACCAGGAAGCGAATACAAGAATGTCACTTGCAAAGGCCACACAATTAAATAAAGTGCGTTCGCGTTACGTTTTACGCGACGTGGCAAGGTCGCCGGTCACGTTTCACGCTCCAATTGGATGGCTCCATTTCGAATTCGGCGCACTCACCGATTGGTCCCGCGGCACCGGGGGCGTTGCCTTTCCTTTGGACAATCCCAGGGCGGAATGATACTGAGCCCACAGTCCCGCCATCTCTTCGCTGCCCGCCAAGTTTGACAATTCGGGTGCATCTGCACTTCCGTTCCTGTTTCCAGCTGAAACATCCAAGCAAAAGGGCAGGACGAAACAGTCCAATTTATTAGTTGGTCATCCTTCGCGGACAGCGATCGTGTTGAGAATGTTGCAAAGAAAATTTCGAATACTCTCTGTTTCTCAAATTACCTTGTGTCTGATTGTGGTAGTTCCACGCCAAGAGCATCAACTTGAATTTGTCGGATTCTTTCATAATCCCGGATCCTGCACAGCCAATCAGTTTATACACGAGTTAGAAGCGGGGTTGGCAAAATTATTAATATTTAAAACTTACAAAAACACTAATAAAATTATAACAACAAAAATATTTTATATTAGACTAAAAAAAACATGTCTTGATACCAAATTTAATGATAAAACGTAATTAAAGTATCAAACAAATATAATAGTCAACTTTTTTTTTTCATCAAGAAAATTAAAGGAAATAGGTGATAAAGTGATCCGGTATGGGATAATTCTACCAACCCTGCCACTATTAAACAACACAACACAAAAGTATTCAGCAGTTCACTTTATTTCCTCAATAATTTGAATTTCTGGGATTTTGGGTGAGTGTTCAAAAGAAAAAAAGAAAAATGGTAATAAAAAGTCAGTTGATGGATAGCCTAGACGTCAGTACTGACCTGGGAATTGATCTTCCTCATTGGGCTCCGAAGATTCCGGCGTGGAGAGGTTATCCTGCAAAAGAAAAACAAAGAAGAATGAAAACTATGAAAGGTTTGTAACCTTGATTGATTTATGTTTGGTGTGCGCCTTTTCATGCATAATCTTTTACGGTCGTGAGCTCTAGCTGCGAGTCGCTTTCGTCGCCGTGCGTTTTGTTTATGTGTGTGTGTATGCAAGTTGTTCATTGAGGAATTGGAATTGAATGCAATTCAGTCTAGGTCATTTCACTAATGCAGCACAACTGCTTCGACAACTACGTGTGCAACATACACATAACGTCGTCTATTTACTTGCATGTTTATTTATTTATTTATAAATAATTCCATTTGAAATTATAATCCCAGACGTACAACTCGGAAAATAGACATACACACTCAAACACATACGAGTCCCTAACCTATATTTATTTTAATTACGACCACTTTCAGCCTCAACTCCGACACACGCTAAACTATCTGCTTCGCCAAGCGTAAACCTTGCAAAAAAAGAGAGAAAAAGAAACGCACCAAAAGAAATAAACCATTTGCAAAAAAAAGTGAGGTTAGTGGTCTAAGCAATTCTATTTCAAAAACAAGATTTAGTTTTAACCAATTTTGGTGGATGCGCCAGGACACATAAAAATATCTCTGCAAGATGACAGCTGTCATTTTACGACTCATAATGTTTATACAAAAACCGGTTTTCGAATCTCAAATTTTCATCGAAACCAATTTTCCAAAAAATAAATGGATTTTTTAATATTTCTAAAATTTCAAAAATATAAATAGAAAACGAATTATTTCTTCTTTGTAAATCAATTAATAATAATGAGGCTAGATAGTATTTAAGAGTTAATCAAAGTACGAATCCAATATTATTCTGCATTTCATGGGAAATTGTGGATATGAAGAAGCAGAAGGAAAATGATGATCAACAATTAATGCGTGTGCCGTTCGTGGGAATGAATCGGTTCTTTCGCTCACTCGCGCACGCTCTTTTGTGTGTATGCGATTAGCTGAATCTTATAGCTGAAGTGGGTATTGATGCGAAGTAGTAAATAGTGTTCGGTGTTAATGGTCTTGGCTTTTAAGCCGTGTGAAATTGAGTAAAACAAAAGTATTTCCGAGTGCGCTGATTGAGTCGGAAGGAGAGAGAGCGTATACGAGATAGATTCAATTAGTTCGTGGGTTTTGTATATATATATATAAAGCCGCGTTAAGCTCGTTTTATTTTGGTAGCATCACCATTAATGGATTTCCAATTCATTCGGAAGCGAGCTGGGCGAGTTCCAAAGATACTGAAATCAGCTTGAAAAGTTTTAGTGCTTTTTAAATGAACATTTCGAACTGATTAAGTAATAATATATTTAATTGTAATTGCAACCAGATTTAATATTAACCATTATAAAACGAAGGGCGGATATATTCGCCCCATAATTTTTATTATCTGTTATTGTTTGAGTACATTAATTTAAGAAAAAAACTACTAAGTAGTGGTTACTTTGTATGACAACTGTAATAAATTTTGTCTGCTACTGCTAATAATAGAAGTAAATAAAATATACAATAATGAATGCACATAATGAATAAATTTGTATTCTATCGAAAACAAATTCGACCGAGCTTATAATATTATTATTTACCGTTTCAGCTGGAATAATGTATGTTATAATCATGTAGCCTGAATAACAAACATTCCCTGCATTCTGAAATTGAATAACTCTACTATTTCAGTAAAAAATTCCACTTCAACACAATTTATGTATTGTTAAGAAAATAATGTTGAATCAGTTGAAATATAATATCAAGTGTTTGCAGATAAGCGGCGAATATATCCGCCATGACTCTGTGCATCAATGGTTGCTTTTAACGAGGCGCCACTAGTTTTTTTTTTGTAAATATGCGTCCGCAAATAAAATAAGTTGAGGTTATGAAAAAAAGACGCATATACTCGTGAATTTCTAAAGAATGTAAGTTGAATCATGGAAGAACCATCTGTTGGTTTACAAAGAAGAAGCTAAAAAAAAAAGTGCACCTGACAAAAGTTTACTTCTATCTAATTGTCTGTAATTTTCTCATCGCCATTAAGAGATAATCGACATGGTAATTGGCATGCGTTCTATCGGGGAAAATTGCATACGTGGACAACATGAAATTGGCATGGGACGCACGGTAAACGCGCAAATTCATTATTTACCAGCGAATCGCGGTTTCTTGAAATGCGAATTTCCACGGGAAGGAAATGCTTGCATAAATTCCAATGGCATTGACAATCGATCGGCCTTTTCCACTTTTAATTGCGCGACACGAATCGAATCTATGGATAGTTGGAGATTAGAGAGCATTCGGAATTGGACATTCTTGGCGGTGCCGAGATTATTGGCCTTGAGGGAGGAAATTTGAGAGAATGCGAAAACTTCAGTACATTGAAAACACTGCATTTGGATGTTGAAGGATATTTATGGCAATAATGATAGAATTCAGAAATTTACTTATAAAACTTTGAACAATCGAACTGAAATTGTTTGGGACCCTCGACTAACTAACACTCTTTAAGAGCCACGGGTTTCAGCTCATGAAGGTTTCGTAATTTTTTTAACTAAAAAATTAGCATTAGAAAATTTTAAATTATTTTTTCGAAAATATGTGCAATTAATGCGGTCAGTTATGTTTAAAATATGTGTCGAATTTTTTTGGAATGCGAATATAATGAGTATCAATTGTAAGTTGTGTTATTTGTGAGGATTTACTTGGAACGCTTTCAAACATAGGCAAGTACCAGCAAGTATTAATAAATTTATTCGTACGTGCGTGCATGTTTGTATATTATTGGATTTCGGTGTGTTTTACAGTTTAATATTTCAGTGGTATGCAGATATATCATGATTCAAGTCAAGCATTGTAAAATGATACATGTGTGTGCATACACACACACATATGCATACACAAACAAATACATACACACACACACATACTTCCATTTTGTTGAGATTGCGAATTTCACCATCCAGGGTCAACGTACAGCGAGTTTAAAAGAGTCGCACGACACGTCGCCGTTTGCCAGCCACTCCGACCGACACACATGCACATTACTCTATAAGTGTGTGTGTGTGTGTTGTGTTGTGTGTACGTACGTATATGTATACAGACAACACTTGTACGAGAGTATAGGTATGTAAGTGCATGTGTGTGCGAGTACGTCGAGTAGTTGCAAGTTGGCCGCTGGCTCAAATTACAACCTAAGGCTCGGAATGATTTAACCATCCGATGAAATTATACACTTTTAGGCACCGATAAATGCAAATAAATAACAGCGCTCCATCCTACTTCCATTTCTGCTCCATCTTAAATAAAAACCAAGAGTATTAATCATCGCACATCGTATTCCAAAATCGCCGCCTTTTAGCAATCCATTACTTCCATTATTTTCTGCGGTTATTCGTTTCATTGACGATTCCACGATATCTCTATTTAACGGACGGATTTATTCATTCAACATCCAATTCCCATACGCAATTCATGAATACGCAGTATTTTTATTTTCGCACGAAAACCCATCGACCGTAATTTAATTACCAGGCGAACTGCGTTCATCCCATTTACATATGAATTGATAACGTACGTTATTTTTTTTTAAACAATGATGATTTTGTTCATTTCAACAATTTTTCCATTTTTTTTTTCTAGTAAACAGATTAGAATGCATTTGTAAATAATTTCGACCTCTCATATCCTGTGAGTTTTGCGTTTCCTGTCGTTCAACGTGCAACGAACATACAATATCAATTCCAGTTTTTGATTTTACAAACGATTCACGTTCCTTATCGAAACTGACTCACTGAAAACCAAATCCTTAATCATAACTGAACGCATATTTCACCGACAATTTATAAAATATATTTTCAGTAAATTATGTAATCGTTTTAATCAATATTCATTACGGTTGACAACTCCGTGTATGCCTTTCATTTGGCTGTGGGTATTGGATATTTAACATCGGACGTGCATGTTGTTCAATTCCTAGGGTAGACAAATACGGTGTGGGTTGTGCGAGGGGAAGCGTTGAATTATTGGAAATGGGGTTGTTGAATGTAAGGGGTCATTGCAACATAATTAATGCACTGAACAGAGTCCGCCTCGGGTGAATTTGATGAGTGCTTCGATACTAATCGAATAGTATTTATTATAACTATCCTTTTAACATTTATACAAAAACCTACTTTTTAAAATTTTCTCAAAAACCGGTTATTTCTACAAAAATAAAGTTAAAGAATGCAATGTTATTTGAATGGGTGATAACGTAGAGGAGGTGAATCTCCGACGAATGAAAACGTTTTCGAGGCCTCTGCAGGAAATTACCCGAGTAATTTATGTAAATAACTTTCCATTTCCATTCAAGTCCACCCCTGCACACATATTGAAGGCCAAATATTATCTTGAGATTAGGTTGATTAAATTCAAACCAAAGTTGCTCCTAATATTTAAGCTTGAGATAAAACAAACTTGAATTTTCATCACAAATTTAATAATTTTACTATGATAAAAATAATTATAAACATATAAATAAATAAGTTTGTGAGAAATTAGCAAAGTGTAATTAATGTTTAATTCTTCAAAAATTTTTTTTTTTTTTGTAGACAAGAAAATGCACTTCGAAATAAATAATAATATTTCGTGTTAAGGAAAATAGTTGCACCGTGACCGAATAGTCGCGGTGATGCAATTCCATGCGCACCTTGACCTAATCACAATCGCAAACACGACCCAACCTTTCTTTACCTTAAAATCTGCTCGCCAATAAAATTGAAATGATAAGAAGTGATCTGCTTGGAACAAATGTGGAGAGACAAAATAAAATAGATTAAGTCGTAATTAATATAATAGTAGCACGAGCGTTGGCTGTCGTCGTTTCAACCTTGGCTCTATACTTGCAGAAGATGCGTGCTGCTTTTTCGCTCGCGCTCATTCTTCTTCGTCTAACTATGGTGGTTTCGGTTAAGTGCATACCATATTAGGCGCTGCAGCGGTGTCCCAACGAAATGGAAGGAGGTGAACCTTCGAGAGGAACGAAGATGGAGACGGCCGGAGAGAAAATAGAGACCAATCAGCAAAACGGAACGCGCAATTCGAGTAGCGAAGATAGCGAAGAAAGAAGAGCGGCGTAACGAAAACGGCGTGCAAGAAAAAAATAAAATAGGATATAAAGGTCGTCGGTACGTAACGCGACTCTCAATATGCTTCAATTTCAGACTGCATTCGCTCATATCTTTGCAACATTCGTTGATTGGAAATCAACGGGAATGAATGATCCATCCTGCTGGATCGGTTTACGATTATGTTTTGGATCGTTGAAAAAAATATAGTTATAGTCTGTTTTTCGTTTTATTTATTTTTTTATTTGCTGCTCGCTTGCCTGCTCTCCAACTTCATTCCTCTCCTCTTGCTGTTCTTCTTTTACCGCATCTACTTCTCCTCGTTGTCTGTTTCGAGTGAGTGTGTATGTATGTGAGAGAGAATGTATTTGCAGCAGGAGGCTTCAGACTTCGCCTGGCATCTGGTTATACTGGTTTTCGCGACTGATAAAATTTTGTACATGCATTTTGGTTTTATCGGCTCCATTTGACAGTTATACCGGGTTATTATACTTTGAACGGACATCTGTTTCCTTTTTGCGCCGATACGAGAGATAATAAATAAACGCCCCAAGTCCTTAGCGCGAGCGTGCGTGCGTGTGTGCATATACGTACGTGTACGTACGAGCGAGATGTCGAATTCATGCTTTTGCATGCAGATAGATTCGACTTCAGACCGAGAAAGTAAATCACAAACGCTCATTCAATATTTCTGGAATACCGCGCACAATAGACCCGTTGTTGTCGCATCATCCTTGTCGTTCGTTTGCCCACTTCTCTGCAACACTCCGCAAACTCTAGGCCGAACTTCTTTTCTCCTGCTGGATGCAAATGCCAGCTGTATCGAGTGCAGGCAGACCTTCATTATTTCAACTCAACAGGTGCTCCACGGTATTTTAATAATAATAATAATGATGTTTCTTGTTGATCATCACCATCATAATCATCATCATCATCGTGATGAATATAATTGCAGTCGTAGGAAACGGGCGAATCGCCTGGAAATGACGAAGGAAACAGCAGCAACAACAAAAATTGGCTTGTGTATAATTGATTTTCCGCTATACTATAGCTTTTTGGTTCATTACTTTTCTCCCCTATCGCACGAAGAGGGATGGAGGTCGAAAAGGAAATTACACTGCTGGGCCGACGTATGCACGTCGCAAATTACCTAAGAGCTTTTCCCAATTACCGTTATTCGAAACTCAAAAATTGTAACAGTTGCCAATTATCATCTATAGCGGTGGTTACCAATACGCAGCACGTGAGCCGCAGGCTTCTACGAAGGTAGTTTTGAAATGGTCTTTTGGTCCAATAGGATATTATAAAATATATAGTTATAAATCGGACAGATGGAGAAATTTTGTGTCGTTTTCAACTTGGTCAAAATTTAGAAGTTCCACCACTGGACTCTTTCAAATATTCCTTCCTAAAATGTAGCTCCCAAAGGTAATAATAATTGAACAAGTATATTGTAGTGGATTAGATTTCAATAATAATTCAGAGATGATACAAAACTATTTGAACTTCAAGTTCATAATTTTGAAAATCCAAGTTAGGAATTTCAAATATTTGTATAAATATGAATCTTGCGAAATGTGTTTTTTTCTTCTTTCATCTTCTTCTGTTACGAACACTCGGTTCGCGTGAATCTCTATGTGGTTGAAAGTAGGTTGCGTACTTTTCTGGACAAAGTATAACAAGTTGTAATGCATATGTGTAGATGAGAGCATCGCCCGTGGCGGCTGCTTTTAAGTTAAAACCTCCGACCCCGTAGTGTAGCATCCCTTTTGGAATGCATTTCACCCCCTGGTGCTTACCGCCACCGACAGCAGCGTACAGAGAAGAAGCCTTTACTGCTTCAGCTGCTGCCCTGCATAAAGGCCGCATTTTTATTACAGCCAACATTATATGTCTTCCCGTCTACCTTTGATAATAACAAGTAATGTTTCTCTTGCCGCCGTTGCGTGCTTTTCTTCCCTTCACCGTTGTTGTTGTTGTTGTTGATATTGCTGCTGCTTCAACCCCACATCAAATTATTCAGTGAGATTAATTGTGATGGTTAATCAATGGAGTGAAGTTGCATATGTGTGTGCCTGCGCGTGTGTAAACCTCCATCCAGGGTATCGCTTTAATGGGGGGATATATAGAGGAGAGACCCTGCAATCCCCCCAACCCCCCAACCAGAAGGGATTATGCGCTCCCCCGCCCCGTACGTTGTTGAGGGATGTGCGTGCACCTGCCTCGTGCCACCCCGATCGATAGAATGAACTGGCCTCCCTCGCTCTCACTCTCTCGCACGCACACACCATACATATGATGATGCATGTGCGTTTGTGTACTAGTTCGACCCTAAACTATACCAATGGTCACTAGTTATGTACCCAACAATCAGCACAAACCCTCGAGTCTGGCCCAAATACCTTCAAAATTTCTCCCATCCTCCGACCTCCCCAACACAATCGCAATTATTCAATCTACATAATCAATAAAGCAGATACGCATGTACGTACACCTTAATGATAATCATTGCACAATTCCCATTATCATACGCGTATTTATAGCGCTTACATTCCAAAACTCCTGTTCATTTCGCATTTAAGTAAAAACAATAATATCTGCTGTACAATGTACTATTCACCGTGGGCAAGCACAAACAAATTCCATTGATATTTCAAATGCAATTACATAATAAGTCCAAGTCTATTTCAGTTATTTGTTTAATAATTGAAAATTTGAGGAACCACAACGACACATATTTGTAAATCCTAAATTAAATATAGAAGAGTTAAATGCAATGTTCACATAGTCTAATTAAGGCGCATCCAAGGTTTCCCATTCAGTTACTAACATTTTAGAAGTCATTTGAAAGTGGACGACAAATAGTAAAAGCGGTAACACCAAAACAAACGCGATTCCGTATAGCAAATAAAAATATTATTGAAACGAAATAAAAACTAATGCCTTATTATTGCATGTTTTCGAATTACGTATGCAAAGTTTATAAGAGTTTCGCGAATCGCGTGAATATAAAAAAAAACTGTTCTTGATTTTTCATCGAAAACAACGATCGTCATCAACATCGAAGTCGCAGATTTGAATCATGAGAATTCTCAGATTTTTGTTGTCGTTTCATTTAGTAAGATCATGATCATCAAGGTCAGTTATGTTGATCAAAAACTCATATAGCATTAATTAAAAAAATAATTTGAATTTGTTTTTTTTTTTTTAATGTTTGCTGAAACGTTTTTGCATGCAAATCAATTCAAATTTTCGCGCGAAGAATGCGGGAATGAATCAACAACACACACGGTAACAACAAATACGACTATTTTTAACCGTGGTCTAATTACAATTCCTTTTTCCGCCCGACAAATACGTTTGTCTTTCGCTTCGTTCACCTTCCATTCCTAATTGATTTGCTTATTGCTGCTGCTTTTTTTTCATTATTATTTTCGTTTTGTTTCGCCTCAGATGGCATTTGCATATTCCGCGTTCTAACAGTTTCTAGGTGTGTTTGGAAAGTATGCGCTTCGAATTGTAGCACGTCGCAAATTTCCCGAAACGAGAAAGACTTTTGCCACATTTCCTTAATTACCAATGATGCATCCATCTGTCGCATCGCTCCAAACGAAGAAAATGCGACGTTGTGAGAAGAAGCTTCGAGAAAGTATCATAAAATGCGGCGCGAAGAATCGACGCTAATGGCTTCATTTGAATAATCGATGACTTATTAACATGGAATTTATTATAAACAATTATCACGTACATTTCAATTATGTAATTACGTTGCAATTATCGCCAATCTAATTCGAAATATCAACGATTCGGTTATGTCATTGACATCAATTAATTCGAATTATTATGTAAGAACAAATCTCAATTATTATAAAATCCATAAAAGTCTTTCAAACCTGTTTTTCGACGTTCAATGTTATTTTCCAATGGGATTGTTAACCTTTAAATAACGAGTTTACTATGGGTATGTAGGTTATGTACCAGAAGTATTTCATTATTTACACTTGTCATGATTTCATTACTATATCGCAAAATCGATATCACGCTTTACTTTCGATCAACTTAATTAACATCAAACATAATATCTAAGGTCTAGGTTTAACTTCAATTAATTATCACAATTTTTCACATCTTATGATTTATTAGAGCATGAATCTTACAAATTATTAACCAAACTCACAAATAGTTTAATGCTAGTTTTTTTCTTTACATATTAAAATCCACTTAAAATTGGAGTTAATACGGTTAATACTTTTCTGAAAAAAGTCCCATAAATTTGAGGTGCGTTTTATGGTTTGAAAAAAAAATACGATATTTAAACTTAATTCAATAATAATTAAAGAAAATCAGAATTAAGATTAAACCATTAAAAGGATTAAATTAATGTGGGTTACGATCAAAATTAGCCTTAATTATTTCCTACGTCCTCGCTAATTAAGTGCGTTTAATTCCAAATAATTAGCATACAATCACAGCACAATGAATCATTACAATATTCTCCTCTGGTTGCGTACATTTTTTTTTTCATTCCATTGAAACTGATAATTAATTAATGAAATTATCAGTTTTAATTCGGAATAAATGAATACGTGCGTAAATGAAATCTCTCAACGTTCGAGCTAATAATTATTATTATTATTACTACATTGTGTGGAACTGCAGTCGTGCCGTAATTAGAAGAGAATTGATTAAAAAATTAACTGGCTGTTTTCATCGCAAACGTGCCATTAATATTTATTATAATTTTTACTTAATTGACTCGAAATCGAAACGAGCACAATAAGAATTTGGAAAGAAATAAAAGGAAAGCAATTAAGATTATCGTTCATTTAAGCTTCAATAATATTTTGAAGCAAAGTAAAACATAAGGCGGATATATCCGCCACTTGTCCGTAAAAGGTAATTTATTACGAATTGAGGAAATGAAATGAAAATAATTTGAATTTATGAATATTGATTATTGTTTGCCTCGTTTTGATTCAATTTTTAAGTCGCAATTGTCTTAACTAACATGATTTTAGTATTTTGTGAATGTCAATATATGTGTTTTGCACTTGGCTTATTTTCGATGCGGAATTCGAGTTATTTTCGTACGGAAAGAAAAAGGAAAACACTGAACGACAATGGAAAGCCGAGCGAACCCTGAACTTTACTTCAATTAATATCACCTACCTCTATTCGGAAAAACTGCTTCGGCTTTGCGTCGCCTTAAATGCCAGCAGATTCCAAAGTGGAAACGCGACAACTTATCGCAATTATCTAGATCTAACGCGCCTATAAATTTACTTCATTTCATACAAATACTCAAATCAATACTATTTTGCATTTATAATTTAGATCTTGGCGAAATTTTAACTTATTACTAATGTGAATTATACACAAATGCGGTCAATGTCAGTTAGTTCGATCCAAGATTTGAAGATCCAAAAGTATTAGAGTTCGGCGGATATATCCGCCATATTCTTTGCACAGGCGTTTTATTAATAAAAAGTATATAAAGGTCGTTCACTTTTCTGAACGAACGTATGATTAAAGAAAATCGAGTTCGAACGTTTGCTGCAGCATCGACGCCACTTATGAAACGTTGGACGTTGACCATGTGGAATTGATTAAAACTGTGTTATTTATTTATATTTTTTCCACGATTGTAAATCGGTAAAACAATCGTCATTTATAATTCTATTAATAAAGCAAAAAAAAAACAACATCCATTGAATAAACGCAAAAAAATTCTTTAAAATGTTATTATTTTTACTACGATATATAATTGTTAGTAATTAGATTCGATGATTATTTTTAATATAGAATGTATGATTACTAAACAAACTTGAAATGGATTGCAATTTTTTTTTCTGTAACTCTTTCGTCTTTTCACTGCACGCCCATTGAATTGGGATGAGTCGGTAGGTGCAAGAAGTGAAGCTATCTCCAGTACAAGGTCACGTCTTGGTTATTACTATACACGGCAACCGGCGAGGAGAGAGATTGAGTGGTGTAGGCGAGGGGGCATAGAGCGAAATAATAATGAAGCAGGAAAGAAAGACGAAATAAGAGACGCGACTCAACTGCAGCGCGAAAGAGACGGAGAACTGAGCAGAAGTAAGGAGAGAAAAAAATAAAAATAAACCGCATCGCATTGTATTCAGCGGAAATTGTGCATGTATATAGAATATAACATATACATGAGGTTACCTTTGGCAACAGACGCATCGCTTAGTCCGGGTATTCATTGGAAACCGGACTAATCGAGGATTTTGAAATTTTCATAATTTATTTGTTATACATTTCAATTAAAATTTAGTTTCTTTTTTTTAAGCGACACAAATAGGAAAATAGTTACGTCACGAAAATCGTGTGTTTTAAATTCGTAGAGTCTTGCAACAAGTGTAAGCTTAAACGATTCGCTTGAGTTCAGTTTAAGAAATCAATGTATAACGTGAATCAAACGTCAGTGTTCAAGTTACGTGATTATTAATTGACTAGTTACAAAGCACGCTATGCAGCAACGTGACATAATGATACTAAATATTTCGGTTCGGTAAAGTTTCAACAAGCAATTCGAAGAACATTTTATTATTGAAGACCTAATTGGATTTACTGTATACACACAAAATAAATAGTCTCAAAAGTATCTTTATTTTGCTAGAAAAATGTAATTTAATTGTCTAATAATTGAAACATGAGATACATTATTTTTTTTTTTTTTTTGTTAATCCGATCCTGGTTTAATTTATTAACCTGTTTTCTCTTTTCGCTGTTTGTACGTAATTCGTACACTGTGACCGATAAACGCATTAATAACAGATAACGTTGATAACGAAATAAAAATGCATTTGTTCCATTTCCTTTGACATATTTCGTTGCAGAAACAAAATAAATTATTGCAACATCTTTCGATTTTACTTCCAACTTTATCTTATAGACAATAAGACAAATATATGATTAAATATTTAAAACTAATTAATATTAAACTAGATGATTCATGCATAAAATAAATAAATAATTTTCAACAATTCAGTTTTTACCGGTTAAATGTAAGAAGGAAGCATTGAAATTATGATAACCTTGTTGTAAATTTCTACCCTAATTAATTGAGTTAAGTTAAATTAGTAAGTTTACAAGTTTCAGGATAAAATGTCATAAATTAATTTAAATATACACAGTGATTCATTTAAGAATCAAACATTTGGGACAACCAAAGGTTAAAAAGGAATTTATTTAAGGTTCTGATTTGAATTTTGTTACGTAACCTTGGTAAGTTTGAGGGAAAACATTATAGATTAAATAATTATGTAAAAGACTGTTGCGGTATATCTTCGGATGTTGAGGTGAACTTGCGACTGCTTACCTTGTGATGTTGGATGATGGCCGTGGCTTTGCGTTTCGCAGACATAATGGTACGAATCGCAGGTGACAACTTGTAATCGCTCAAGAGCAAAGGGATGCGTTATCTATCTGTTGTCTGGCAACAGAGAAACGGGAAAAGAAACAACTGAACTCCGGAAACGCAACCGGTGAACGGCGGGAAGGCGCGCGAGAGGCACGTGCGTTTCAAATTTAGGTTGGTAATAATGCGACGGCGGCGGCTGCTACGGCGGCGGTTCCGTGACCAACTCTAACTGTATCTAACGTTGCGATAGGTCAGGCCGTTCACGTCACTGTATGCAGTGTAGTGTAGAACAACAATCGAAATTGATATAAACCAGGTTGGATTCGAATCGCACTCTCGAATCGCGCACAAATTTTGTCGCCTCTATGATATGATGAGCACCACGGAGAGCGGAGCAAATAAGTGAGTAATCTTTTTAAAGGATACTTTATCTGCTTCTCGGAGCGCGATTTATTTTTAAATTCGTATTATCTCCGGAATTCGCGGCAAGCAGCACATCGGGGAACAGGAATGCACCACACCAAAGTCGCACACTTGGGGAAAGTCGTCGCTCTGTACTCGTCTTAAGTTTCTTGCTTTCGCGTTGTTCTTCTGACTCTGGCAGCAAGTCAGGTTACCGTCTGACACATGATCACTTAATGAAATTTATGTGCGAAGGTAGACGTGCGGATCTGCCTCTTCCTTTCTAAATGTTCGCAACGCTGAGAGGGTTGCTTGGAATATGTTTTTTTTTCGTTGGTTTTCCGATCTAATTTTCCGTGGAAACTGTTTGGCGCATTGCTTCTGGGTTGGCGGCCTGCGAGCAACTGAGCCGGTCGTAGGATCGAGATACAACAACCCCCACTATACGTCGGGGGCCTCGACGACTTTCCCTGCGCGCCTCGCGACGCCCGGCGTCGTCCATCCCCACCGCCAGTGGTTTTCCCCCCCGAAGTACCCCACCGGCCCGTCCCCTTCGCTCGCGAAAAGTCTTACTATGGTTTTCCGTCAAAGAATTCTGGCAGAAGTCGACCGGCCTGACCTCAACCTCAAAAGATAGCGAACGGTCCGTACCGCCCCCCACCCACGCACACGAACGCGTCAATGCCTTCTTCCACGACAAAGAACTTGAAACCTCACCTCAGCGTCGTCGTCGTCTTGTTATTCTTGAAAACTTACGCCATGTCCCATTTATCAGCGCACCGCGCCCCGAACCAAGAGCAGTCTAGGTAGCGGAAGGAACCAGCAAACAATAAAAACTCCTCCACGGTTAAAAATTAAAGGAACAGAAGCAGGTAGGTATATGCTGTATAAGAAAACGGTAATTCTTCGGGTGAGGAGATTAATCCGCGGCGGTCGTAAATAACCGACGATCACATCATTAAGGCCATGATCGCAGGTGTGCCTCGGGGCACTCGCCGTTGTCCTTTTTCATTTTCGACAGGTTTCGCCTTTCTTTCTCTTCATCATCCTCCTTTAATCTTCCTTCACATTTACTTCTCCAATTGAACAAAATAAACCTTAATGTATATAATGTTCTCCAGCAACTGACCAATTTATAATATATAAGAAGCAAATAAAAGTAATATTTCCAAAAAGTGGATATTGTTAAAACTACGTACCACAAATTTAAAAGAAGTTTTTTAGAAAAAAAATATTTAATTCGGTATTTTGAAATTTCTGCTTGATATATTATTAAAATAATCATCTCGTTAAAGACATCGTTAATATTATTGTATTTCGTGATTTCATGATACCTTCGGACTTTTTATGTGTAAAAAATAACAATATCTCATTTTACTTGTAATCGGACTAATCGAGGACTTTAAAACAGCACAAAAAAGACTCGATAAAACGTATTGTGTATAAGTTTATTTGAATTTATTTATCTTTTGTTCAATGAAAATTTTGTTTGTTTGAAAATATATATTGAATCCGCACTATGCGAGTTATTGCTATATTTCTATCTTTGAACAATAGCATTAAACTGATTCGTAAATTATCTATGAATAAGTCATTAAATATTTTTTTATTGACGAGTAATGAATATTTACTAAAATTTATGAAAATAATTATCCATATTTTTTTATCGCAATGTCAAATATTTTAAACTGTGTTTATCGCCAATCGATTTTTGGTATATTTTGAAAATACTTAAAAATTTGGTAACTCTTGCAATAGATAATTTAAATTGTAAGTAAATTAGATTATTGGCAACGATGAATGATTGTATAATTGTAAAAGATATTTCTATTGTCTTTTTGTTTGTTTTCATCAAACTTTTCGTACATAATTTTTCTCCTCTTTCCATTCGGTACATGTGCAGTTAAAATGGCACTAAACGGGGTAATAAAAGCGTGCATAATTCTAGCACTTCCATCCTTCGTGGCTTTAAATGCCATCACACGCAAAGCTACTCTAATTAAAACATCCAAAGCAGAGAAAAAGACACGACGGACGAAACATCACATACTGGTTTATCGCTTTCCATATTCACGATTCAATATAATTAACGAATTATTGCCAATAAATGCTATTTGAAACATTTTCTACTTAGCAATTATGTGATCGTTTATTTTTATTTAGTAAAATTCTATCGATTCGTCTTTAAAAAATGAAATAATAAGAAAATGCGAGTAGTATATTGTGGCGAGAGGAGCATAAAAAATGCAGCCGAGCCGAGTTAACTGTTTTTCCAATAATATCAATTTTCCCCCGCGGAAAGATAATGTATAATACTATCATTACATAATGGTCCCCCCTGACATATCGGTCATATATAAATGATGGAGAGACGTAGGATATAAGGGCCCCCCATACGTACATACAAACACACATCCATTATAGGCACAGGTCACATTGTACTGCATACATACGTATATATATGTAGAGCTGATGGTAGTCATGTACGCGGAACAAGGGTTGTACTATATTTTAGACTGCCTCCCGATTCAATTAAATTCAATAATACCCAAGGAACCAGGAGGACGGAGAGCTGCAGGAGAAGAAGCGAGATCAGATAAAATCCGGATCATTCAGTGCGGTCGGGGGACCCAATCGCTTCTTCGCCGGATGTCAAAACTGTCACTCACCCCGACATTTGACACATTCAATAGCGATAATTTCACGGAATCCATTTACTTGTATTGAATTCCAGCATACTCAATGATAAATTATTAACAATGCAGATTCTCAAATTTGAACTGTTAAACTTATAAATCAATGGTTTCAGTTACCAAAAAAAAACTTTTTTAAATACAATTAATGAGTTTAATGACTTGATATTTTTTGGGTTCATTTAAGATCCTTAAAATATTCTTTTTTTAATTAATTCACTTTGCTCTTCTAAACAATTTTTGCTAAGAAATTTGAGATAAAGTTCAATGATAATTTTGCTTAAGTTTAAGTATTTTACTTAAGTCTGTATGGAATATTCGTTTTTTAATTTAATTAACGTAAAAAATAGGTTATGAAGAGTATTATTGTGCTCCGTTGGGTAAATAATAGTTTGTTGCATCAAAAATAGGCAAAATAAACAACATTTGTTTAGAGATGAAAATATTGTTGTTGTTTTTCAATATTTTTTGTGTGTTTTTGTAGTCGGATGGGCTCTGTTCATGGGGCTATTTTAATTTGTCAAGTTGTTCGTTGTCAGGGTAACAATGTTTATTCAAAAAAAAGTGGACAGGGGCGGCGGTGGCGTTGTCAACGTGCATGTGTGTTGTTATTTCGAGGGGTTGAGAGGCGGAGAGACGGAGAGGGTTGCCATCAGCAGCGGCGGAACTATCCAAAAACGGGGGCAGATGTTTAGGGGGGTTTTGTAGTTTATTGATGTGCGCACCGTTTGAAATATGGAATGTGTGTCTGTCTCTCGGTGTGTGTGTGTGTGTGTGCCGACCCTGTGTGTATGTACCCATTAGTATCGCAGCCCCACGCAGTTGTCAAAGGGCCCCACCCGCGCCGATCCCTGCCGCACCCGGTCCCTAAACACGGTCCCCCCAATGACCCCCCAAACGCCCACTCCCACTCAAACACACACACATACACAGACGCAGATACAGGGAAAGCGCCTGATCCACCTCCGCCGCCTCGCTGCCTCCCCCATCGAGAGAGCTCCCACAGAACCCATCCCATCTGACAACGCTGCTGTGTGCCTGCCTCCACCTCCTCGAAAACCACCCCTTCGGTTGCCGCCGCCGTTGCACAACGGGGGGGTGGCGGCGGCGGCTGCGGCGTGTGTGTACGTACATTTGGACGCCCCCGCACACCCTACACTACCTCTCCCCCCCCCGCAGACCACGGACACACAAACACACACACACACACGTACACAAAGGCACTATATTCACATGCATGTCCAAATTCAATTCCATTTATATGCATTTCACCGCACACGTATTGACCGAATTGTGGTGTTCGATACTTAAATTTGATGAGCACACTTTTCCCTCATTACCATCCTGCAAATTCACTGTCGTCCCCTCGACAATTTCATTTCGTTTTCGTTCCGCCACACAAAAACAGCTCTTCCATTTTTTTTTAATGATCATCAAAGGCCGAATACATCAGTTTTCACCTTTCACTTTCAAAGGTATTTCCAATTTGACGATAAGAACAAATCAATTAAATCATTTCAAATAAATTTAAGGAAATTGTGGTTTATAATTCATACAAATGGTACATGGCAAACATGTATTTAAGGAATAAACAGCCACTCTCGCTCTGCATGGAAATCATTGAAACTGAAACCAAAACTGTCTTCAGAAATTGCACACTTTGCTGTCATGTCTAAATAGCAGTTAGTTCGCTTGACAGACATTTATGTCTCGTAGTGTGGTTGCAACAGTATAGAAGCTAATTCTAGTTTATATAATCATAGTTAATCCGTAATAAGTTTTATTAACTATTTTTAATATCAAATCTACGATTATTTGCTTTATAGTCACATAATTTTGATAAATTCACAACAACCAGAATTCCGCAGTGTCCATAGATTTCGCTATTCTCAGAATGCACAACATAACATGGGTTTGTTTGCACTTCGTTGGAGATAAAGTGTAGAGAGAACGAGAAAAAAGTCGTCAAGTGCGCTTGCAATTTTTGTCCTGTTTTTTTTTTTTGTAATTCGTTCTTTCTCTTTCATCTGCCGTTGCAGAGTACGTTTCCTTTGTTTCGAACGTCCTCATTCGAGAGAGCAAACATTTATGTGTCACAAGATTTAGTGGAAATCGCGCCGAGATACGGAATAATTGCATCGGGAAGGTATTCCAGACAACGGCATTATTCATCAAGAACCCACACGCGTTTTCAAATGAACCTACCAATGTCCGGACCTCTCGTTACAATGCATCTTCTTAAATTTATCTTAAAGCGGAGATACCCATCACTTTCAATGCCGAAAAACACGATGATGCCAGCAAAATTTACAGCAGGAGCAATAATCTTATAAATGCAAGTAATCAACATTCATTTTTCATACTAATAATTGAATAAAACAATCTGAATTTACTGTATTTATTTATTATTATTAATACATTAAAATAACACCAATCGTGTGAAACCCAAATAAAATCGCATTATTAAAGAATTTTCAAAATATACATTTTTTTAAATTTTTATTAGTTTTGTAGTAAATTATATAATATTCTTGTAATTGGTTACATTTTGCGCATATTTTTTGTAATAAATCACGAACATGATTCGAATAATTTCGGGTTTAGCTACTGCGATAACACCCTCCAACTTTTGCCTTCCCCTGTTGGCATCTATTCTTTCTTTTTATATGTAACAGATATTTATCTTTCTTTTTCCCTTTGCCACTGGAACTAATAATTACATCATTCACATATACGGTACGTATCGTCGTATAGTCCCGAACGCCGTGGGGTATATCTTAATATCACGTTCGATGTGGATAGAGTAGGCGAGAGGGTAAGAGGGTTGAGGATGGGGTGGCAGGGAAAAAGGGCGACGTGTGGGTGGATGGGTGTTGCCGGGGTTCCCATCGAGGGGTGGATTCGGGCGGTCGAGGGCTTTTGGGTTGCCTCCGCTCTGCACTCCCGTTCCTCTCCAACCCCCAACCCCCTTGCCATTATTCGAGCCGAGTGGAACAGAAACCCAACACACACACAAAAAATTGTGCACACACACAGACATTCTATATCTATATAGTGTGCATGGGAGTACGCCACCCCCGCACGTGGAGTTGGGGGGCCACCGAAAGCCTGCAGGGAGGAGCGAGACGGATATAGGACCTGGCCTAAAGAGCGAGCGAAAGAGGACGTGAGGGACGGACGAGGTGCGTTGTGAGTCAGCTTTAGACCATTAGTTGCCTCCGCAACCATAAATACAGGATTGGACTAGATATATTTTTCGCCTCGCAATTCAAAACAAACAAAGGAAAGTCCAACACTGAAAGACGAAGAAATGACATCTCATAATTTATCATACAAGAAAAACGCAAAATATATATAAACATAGTTTATTTTCATCTATAAACTTTCACCATTTCATTAGTAGTAATAAAAATAAGAAATGTAAGTCTTATATTAACAAGTTGTGAAACTAAATTATTTGATTATTTTATTAAAAGTATATTTTTAATATTAAGTCAAATACATACTTTTTAGAAATTAAACGATTTCTTAAAGTAAATTGAATGATTTCAGTTGCTCTTGTGTAAGTGAATAGCTTCTTTCTGAGAAAAATGATGAATGAGATTTTTTCTATAAAAATGCTCTAACTGCCAATTTTATTCAACAAATATCAACGATGAAATAAATTGAAATTTGAAATTATAGAATATTTTTAATGTGAAAGTCGTAAAACGGAAATCCAAACAAAACAAAATATTGTTTAAGTTTTAATGCGGTCAGATGCGATGCTGCAGCACTTGACATTCGAGTGTTAAATGAAAAATACGAAACCTGATGGAATTTGACACGTGCACAATTTTGGCAACGATCCAGTGATGCGAAAGGGCGGTTGCGGCGGCGGCGGCGGCAGCGCTCATGCACATGCATCATACTCAGGGCGCGCATCAATAAATCACATAACATCATTTTCGCCCAGCCGAGCGTATTTAATTATTTTCCTCCGCTTTTCCACCATCATTATTTTTCAGGCAAATCTGATTGATAAAAAAAAAACAACGTTCCGATCCGTCTTCGCCCGCAATTATGAGTTGTTTAAGTTTGATTGTAGTTTGAGGTCAATCCCAATTAATTTGAACTCTGCTACTTTCTTTCTTTTTTAATTAATCGCTCATTTCCATCGTTTTCCACTTGTATTCCAAACATAATAACAATGAGATTTTGAGCAATTCTTTATAATAGGTTTCAATTCAATTATAAATCAATTATAGTAGAATGAATACTTCAGTTTTAACTATTTGCGGATGAGCGGCGGATATATCCGCCATATACTTATAAATTGTTTGATACTGTAATTATGTAGATACATATCAAAAACTAGTTTAAAACCTTGAATTAATTATTGAGTGTTAAGATTATTTACTACTATTGTAAAATAAAAATTGATTAACATATTTTTTTTATCTCGATTTCTTGTAAAGATACAAATTAGAAATGATTTAAACACAAGTGGGTGCAGTTTGTCGCCTGTCGGGTATTAATTGGGTACAGCGACTTGGGCGGTAAATTTAAATAGAGAATTAATTGGTTTTGTTCTTTCTCTCTCTCGCACACTCTCCTTTCCTTCACTCTTGAGCTTTCGTCGCCATGCGAATGCATTCATGTGTATATGTTTTCGCGTATTGTAGAGGAGAGTATGTGTGTGTAGTGATGCAGATGGAGTTGGCCACATTTGGGGCTGCATTGTACGCGTGTGTGTGTGTGTACTGGAAACATGTGGGCAGTTGGCGGAAAATGCACGACGGAATGTACCAAAGAACATGTACAATGTATCATCATGTATGCGAGAGCATATAATATGAGAATACACACTAAAAATAAATGGTTCTGGAAACCTCCATTTACAATCACAGGCGGCAACCGCGGCTAAAGAACAATCGAGCGAGACGGAGATATTGAGTTGGAGGACAAAATAGTCACTACGAGTTAGAAACCATCCGACTTTGTACACATGCGGAATGACAGTTAAATAGTTGTTAAAATGTTGACAACCGTTGCGAAATTTACTGCTAAAAACAGCGAAAGATTTTCTTTCTAAATTTCTAAATAGTTAATGAAATTTAAAAACATTTAAATAAATGATTTTCCTCGTCTACAGTTGTATTAAAATGCTACAATTAATAATTTGAAAATGTAAGCTTAAAGAACGTTTGTAAGGAGGTCGAATGATATATGCTCTACTGAGTGTATTCTCAACAACAGTAATTAGCGATTGCGAAATTACACGTATACATCTGAAATTTAATTTTTACGACCTTGTTAAACCGTAAAATATGGATTACTAAATCGATATATACTAATTTCTCTTTCATACTACAAGTTTGTTTGTTTTCTTTTCGCGGTGCTTAAACTGCATCTTGTGTATTTTCTATGAAACATAATTGAACTAGTTTATTGCTAAACTTTAAAATAAATGAATTTGTAGTATTCAAATTCCAATAGTAAATTATCATCATAATCCACATATATGAATTTATATATAAGGTGAACCATTAAAAAAAGTTTATCTAATGCTGTCGCTGTTGAACATTCAGTTGTTCACAGGTTGGAGGGTTGGATGAGAGCATTTCGGCGGTTTAATATAATTATAAAATCGAAATATATGTATATATGGTAGTGGTATTAGTAGAGACAGCGGAGTGGCGGAGGATGGGGGGGAAGGGGCGGCCAACAACACCGCCGCACTCCCAAACAACCGCCCCATATGCATTGTTGTCGTGTCGTGTCGGATAGCGTACACGCGCGTGTATGTGTTGGTGGGTGTTTGCGTGCATGTGCCTGTATATATATGAGTGTGTGTGTGTGTGTGTGTATCCCTTTATTGTTGTTTTGTATGATCGCGCTGTGGTTTCGTATGAAATGTGTACCGCAGTTGGTGTGGTGTATGTATGTGCGGCTCTGTGGGGCGGTAGGAAGGTGCGGGGGTGGTTGGGCGCCGTAGGGCGGCTTTGCAGTAGGTTGGCGAGGGGGTGGGTGGGGATTGTCGGCGGCGGCGGCGGCGATGGCAGAGGCGGCTGACAGCGGGGGGCTCGGATGTGCGGACAAAGATACGCGTGGGTGGCGGGGCGATAAGCCCTGTGCCCACAGAGACCGAGAATATAGGAGACACGCAAACAGCCGCCCCATCCTCCCCCCTTCACATGTCAGAGGGATGGTTTAGGTTTGCCGGGGACGAGAAATAGAGCAAAAAATATTATATATATATATATTCTTCCTCACACACATCCGAAAGAGAGCAGGATTTTTCCTTCTACTAAACTTTTTTTTTCCTCGCCTCTTCTTTTCCCTTATATTTTATTTCATTTTTTTCTCTCCCTCCCACCCTCTCTCACTCTTATTCTCTCTGCGTCCCCCTTTTTCTTCGTCTTCTGGTCGAGTGATGGGAATTATATGAAATCTACTGAGAAGTCGGGATAAGGAATGCTCGCTCGAGGGGGTTGCTCGAAGCAGGGAGGATTTCTGGCATCGGCGCTGCTGCTGCTGCTGCTTCTGCTACCCCGGGAATCTATTTTTCCCTTTGTCGTGTTACTATTTTCTTACTAATAGAATGATGCTGAACCATAAATCATCTCCGGGCACTGCACCTTCCTCCTTTTTTTTTCTTCATCATCTTCGTCATCATCGCCTCCTTCAAAACGTACCGCCTCCAACACCCGAATCAATATCCACTTTCCTCTGGGAAAGTTCTCATTGCAAATAAAAAGAAATAAAATAAATACAATATATTTTTATACACCTACTACAATTCCCAGAAATTAATCAAACTGTATATTTATGACAACTAAAACAACCACTAACTGCTACTTTTACAATACCATATAAATTCTGTAAAAAATCATTTATATATTACTATATTTTTATAGTTTTATAGTCGAATTATTAAATTATCATTTAAATTATTAATTTTATTATAAGATTAATTCAAAACCCAAATGTATACATATAAATAAATTTAGATCATCGAAGATTGTGTTAAATGCTTTAATTATAAAGATTATTGCGTTTATTTAATGATATAGAATTATAATTGCAGAAAGATTTTCTGTTTCGCTGTTGTTGCTTGCGGTGCGATGAGAACGAGTAAATCTCATCTAATTGGGCAAACTATTTAAAATCAATCGAAGAACCCAATATGTTCCCAATACTAATTGCTGGGAGGGTCGAGGAAACCCTCCGTCGAGCCATTGGAGGGTGCAGCGGGCGGTCGAGGGGTTGGGTAGAAGAAGAAGTAGTAGAAGAAGTGGATCGGAAATACGAGACGAGGGTTGAAGGCCCGAGCGGGAAGCGGGGCTGCAGGAAGTGCGGGTATTAGTTGGAGAATGTCCCTAGGGTGGACGAAACAACCCCTTCGTTCCTCGCACCGCGAAAGCTATCTGGGACAGAGATATTAGTATTTTTTTGTTTTGTTTTAAAATAAACAAAGAAATTGTTCATTTTTATATGGAAAAATTGAATGTGCGCGCACCATATGTTGCTGCTGAGTATTTTTGTCATTCCATCATATTTATTTATTGTCCCGACTCCGGCGACGCGGATGAATTATGTAATGGCCGCGTTATTAATTCAGCGCTCAAGGGGAAATGGAGAGGCACCGCGGTGAGGGTGGCAGAGTAGAGCCGCGATATGACGAAAAGTTGGCTGGGCACGTGTGAAGCAAGTTTTCGGTGCCAAGCCGCCCCCCCACACTTTCTACCCATTCTCCTCGTTTATGAGGAGAAATAGGAGCGGTCGGTTATGTCGGTTGTCATCATCAGATGGGGGTTGGGTTGGGTTGGGTGTCTTCGAAACGGTAGCGGTCGGAGTGCCAAAGTTGCCTCTCTTGGGGCCTTTGGCTAGTAACAAGGACCCAAGCTCCGGGAGATAACAAGACTCCCAACTATGCGTAGGATGGAACACTTTTCAAGTACCATCAACCCCCAACCTTGCCCTCACCGCTCTCCTCCTTTGCCACCCCCTCGGGCCAACGATGAAACTTTTCCGCACAGACGGCTCATGTAATAAAATCCATACACACCACCTCTACCTTTCAATCCATAAATAACCATTCTACTTACTACATAATCACACAACTAAAATATAAAAATTTCGAAAACACTATTAGATATATTGAGAAGCAAAACCACATTTTTTTTTCAATTAGGGGTTGTTAACACTCATTATCATTAGAACTATGCTAAAATTAATTTAATCAAATCAAAAGTTACAAATAATAATAATTATAAATTTTTAAAACTATTTTGTTTCAGAGGTAACTTATTTTTGAATTTGCAAGTTGGGCAAACAGCAAAAAAGAAAAACTGAAAAATAACTAATGGAAACATACAAAACTAAAAACGCAAACAACTTTTTTAAAGCCCCTCCTGCATTTTTTATGGGTTCTAAAATTGGTTTATAATTAGTGAGTTTTCCAGCGCGGGGTGTTTTATATGCGCGTGCGGCATCGGAGGCGGCGGCAGCGTCGCCATTAGCCGATTACGTGGATGCATAATGGAAATATAATAGTTTGTAACCGTAAAGCCACCTTTAAACCCATCTTAGCACCAACACGGTCGCATTGCAGAGAACAGTAATATGTTCACCCTTCTTGTCTCTTCGGTCATACAATGGTTGCTCTAAAAGGCGGGGTGCAATCCGAACAAAAAAAAAGAGCTATTTTTATATGTATTATGAATCCTTACAATTTTGTGTGACCGGAAACGAGGCTAATGCATCCCCCACAACACGTAGGAGTGAAGAGGTGACCGTGCCAGATATGGGGGGGAGTTGCCAACCACCAATGTCCTGCAACGACCTCATCTCTCTCTATCTCTATATGCATTTCTCTTTCCAATCAAACAGACATAATCATCCCCCATCCCTGAAACACCCCCACCACCGCAATGGGCAAAACATGACTACTTTCGTGATGATTAATTACGCTTTCTTCTCGCTGTATATGTGTGTGCGTATCTTCAAATAATTTTCATATCATTCGCAATTTCCTACGGCTTTCACCGTAATTAAACCATTACATAAAAACCAATACACGTATACACAAAAAAATATGCGCATTAAAAAAAATAGCCGGCAGTTTGAATACGCGAGGGTAAAAAGCAAACAAACTGAGAAACAAAAACATGCACGCATTTATCAACAGTTGGCACTATTGATTTTACTAACGCGGCTGTCCTTTTTGCTGTCGAATTATTGATGGTCGCTCAATTGTTTTTTTTTATGTCCCATCATCATCATCATCTTCATTACTATTTTACATTTTCCTTGGTTATAGCTTTTTTGCTCAAGTATCGATTATTATTTCCATTATCAAGTGTAATCAATGCTTAAAATATAAAGAGAAGTTTAAAATGCTCAAAATTAGTTTTTTTTCTCATTAATTATCATTTTCCAAATACGAAATTTTCAAAAAGCGAAACAGTGAATTATGTTTGGTAAAGTAAGTGGCGCCTCTATAGTAATAATATCAAAGCTTTATTGTAACCTCATCTTATTTTGTTCCAAAAGGAGCATATGACAATGACGTTTGACAGCTAAGATTTGATGATTAAGCGAAATCTTTTGCAAAGAGTTAATTTTATGAATAATTTAATAGTTACTACTTGATGCTCATTTACGAAAATTTCCTAACACAAAATACTAATGTTTCAGCAATTCAAGTTACGATGAATAAGATTTTTAAATTTGTAAATTACAATAATTTTGGATGGCGTGGAAGATCGGTTAGGGTATTCTCGATTTAATAACAAATAATACGTATTTAATTGCTAATTTACGACACTGAGCGAAACGGCGAATGGAATGCATGAAGTCGTGGGCGTTTAAAGTGCGATGTTCCCGTTTATAAGAAGTGATTGGTTTTCATAGGAAGACCAAAGAGATTCCCATTCGACCCATCGCCCTTTAATAACGAAAAATACCAATGTACCAAAATTTCAGCTGTATTAAATTGCAATTCAAAATTTATTTAGTTTTTCAGCAAAAAAAAATAATGAAAGACAATTTATTAAAATAACCAATAATCATTATCAGAAGCGTTTCTAACTTAATATTTTAGATGCTACAAATTGAAAATTTGATTTTCACAAATTCGAATGATTTATATTTGTGATGTAGTTGGGACGATCAATAAAAAAAGATTTGCTGCGTTTTTATTTCCCCTTGATGTCCTAAATGTTTTGTTTTCCTTTCTTCCTTCCCTCTTTTCTCCTCCGCCCTCTTGCATTTGTATTCTGCGTGGGTGGCAACGCTTGCTCTCCCATTTCCAACCTCCTTTTCCCACTTCGCCCCACAAAAGTCGAGCCCACAATGCAATAGAAAAACTAGTGGTAGCAAGAAAAAAAGAAAGAAAGAAAACCGAAAGTATACTTGATTACCTTTCGGCTCACGACGAATTTCCCGCTGGCAATGATAAACGAGACTGGTAGTACTAACTTTGTTTTTTTTTGTTCCTATGTAGCATAAAATTGGTAAATATAGATAGAAAAGGAAACTTTTATAAATTAATAATATTAAAAAAAAAACTTAACGTCGCGTGAATCGAAGTCGAAGCACGCAAATGTTCATTCATGAATTATAAATAGAAGAAAATAGTGAAATATAACATTAGTATTTGTATCAATCGAATCGAAAAATTTTATGCAATTAAAAAATATACCATCGGTGCAGACTGAAAATTTTAGTAGACTTCCCGAAACAACAAAAGGTAAAAAATATACTGAAAATGTGAGTTTATAAATGAATCATGTTTTTTTTTGCAGGAAAGGCAAGATTTGTTCTGCAGATTCGACGAAAATTGAATATGCGAACCGTTCAAAATATATGTTATGCGTAAGGGAAAAAGCAGAAGTGCGGAAGACAATCCGGATACGCACTCCCCCAACTTGTCGCGTTTACCATTCAACCTTACTTGAATTTCCACGAAATTTATGGATGTAAATCAACTTGCGTAATCTACTCAAAAACGTTAATAAAATATTACAATTTAGTAGCAAATTCATAATATTTACTATATGTAACTGTAAGAATGATATATTCCGCTTTAGATTCGCTAGTCAGTCGTTAGTTCAGGTCCATTCGCTGTGTAAGATCATTTAACTAAAATCCGCTCGGCTCGGCAGAAACGTTGCAGTTTTATTATTTGTTTGCAGTTGGTCAATTAGTTCAGGTCCATTTGTTAGGTTGGGTCTGGGGATTTCGCGGATACCTGGTCATTAGACCTAATTGCACTTCCTGACTAGATTCTTGAAATCTCCTCAGTGCGAATTCTTCTCCATTTCTATGTGTATCTTTTTTTTTGCGTATCGTCGTTTATCCAAGTATGCAGGCAGGCACTAAATATCATTCGAGGGAAGTGCTCTAACTGTATACACACTCCAATTCATCATCAAACGCGCACACACTCCGTCGTTCCACCAGGTTAACCTCTCAAAAACCAACTCACAACTTATCATCTTTTTTAAGGAATACTACTTTATAAATACTTGTAACATTTACTTATTACATAATATATACTGTTTGAATTTATAAAAAATACTTATTACTATTGTCATTATGTAAGAAATTAGTTATGTAAACTATATTAATTTCTACGTTATTTTAATCAGATGAGACCAGTTAATTGATTATAAATATATAAAATAAAAATATTCAAATTATTGAACTTGATTATTTATTTATTTATTTCGAATTGAAAGTTAGTAAACTCGGTATTAAATCAGTAGTTAAGTTTGATTTAGCAGAAACGATGTGTCGCGGTCGATTTGCATATGCGCCTTGGCTGAGCGCCGCCATGTGGCTTCGTGGATGGCCTCATTGTTTGTTTTGACTGGCTCGGAACGCCGATATTTCGAACGTTTCTTGCGTCAAATCCAACAAGTGACTGGAGATCGCAGCAGATGCGAGATGTATGGATCAGGAATATTAGTAAAACGCACACACTCTGTCTGACGTGTAAAGTATTAACAGGTTTCGCAGATAATCCGTTAATCTAGTTATTTCATATAATAGCTAAATATTTATTTACACGATTTTATATATTAAAATCTTCGGTTTTCTGAAAAAGCTCTCTTCAGTTCTGTAAATATGATAGTCTAAAGGTTATCTTAGTTAAATTACATTACGAAAAGCTGAAGTTTCATTTTTTTTTTGTAATTATATTTTGTAATATTTTTGAATCTGATGAAGAAATGATATTTGGATTGCATTATCAAAGTGTGATCAAGTCTGCGATAGACAGTCCTAAATTATCGCAATGACATTTGACGTGAAATCCGTCAGATGAAGTAAATGATGTTGGTTGGTCGGTTTGCACGTTGGCCCCCCATCATCTACCATCGACGGAATCTGCAGGTGGTGAAAAGATGGTTCTCGTCTCCGGAAGGGACACAGCGGGAGCAGGAGCTGAAGATGATCGGAGGCAGAGAGATAGTCGGATACGGTAGTTGCGGAAAGCCGGTATACGGGGATCACCCGGCTCTTCCGTTTCCGGCCATCCGTTTCAAGGAGACTTCGCCGAGAATAATGGTAAGCCTATACGCCGGGTATTACCAGATCACCAGTGCGATTCCCCACAGGCTCTTAGAGGCAAGGAACGAGGAGATTGGAAGATGCTCAGTATAGAAGAGAAGAAGGAGCTGTACAGGGCGAGCTTCCGTCAAACTTATGCGGAGTTCTTGGCGCCGACAGGCGAATGGAAGGTGACCTTATCAATGACCGTACTGCTCTGCTGCGTCGGGATATGGTTGTTCCTGTTCCAGCGATATTTAGGTACGTTATTTGGGTTAGTCTTGATCGGGAATCTAATAGACTTGTTCAGTCGAAGGCGAGATGCCGGAGTCGTTCACGCCGAAGGCCCAGAGGGCCCAATTGAGGAGGCAGATCGATTTTCACATCGACCCCATAAATGGGATAGCATCCAAATGGAATTACGAGACTATGGACTGGAAGGCCCCCAGCAGGAGGTTGCCCCCCAATCCCTTCATCAATCCCAAGACAAAGCACAAAATGGAACGGTCAGAAATCGTATATCGCCATTAAAAATGTGAATTATTCTGAGTACACTTAAAAATCTAAAAGAGAATTCCTATTAATGATTCGTTCAATACTGTAAAGTTTGCGTCTATCTATTTTCACTGTTCACAATTTTAGATTAATAATAGATTATTTACTACTTTAATTATGTTCGATGTATCTTAAAAAATATTATAGTTATAAAATTAATAGAAATCTATGCATTTTTTATCTTAATTCTACTTATTAACATTAAACTGCTTGTCTTCAAATTTTTTTAGTAAAACTGATATGAAATTATTGTAAGAGATTATTGTTTTTAGATTATTGTAATTAAAACTAAGTAGATATTAGATCTATTTTTTTTAATAAAGTTGGAGGTGCTTCTTTCGTTTTTGAGGATTGAAAGAAAAACATTCATTCTGAGAAAATTGTTTTCCACTTGAAAAGTTTGGGGAGCGCTAATGAATCTGTTGGCTTCTACTATAAAATTTCACTTCCAGTACTTTTACAAAATTATTTTATGTTTATTTAATTTTTTTTTAAAAGATTAATGAATTGAATAGAATTCATATTATTTTGATTGTAATGTACGTCAAATAAATGTTAGGATCCTTTTGCTTGTTCATCTTACGGTTTTTTTTTGTTTGTTTGTTATCGTTTGCTTTTGACGTACGCCCGATTTCATACGTGGATGGCTTCGGGAGAGATGCCAGACGCCAGTGGGTAAAAGGCAAAAAGGAGAAAATCATCGTCGGGGTTTCCGTGGAAGCCATCGTCGACATAAAAATAAAAAGAGTACCACCTAGGCGAGGTCTGGCGTGCAGAGAGAAAAAAAAATGTGAAGAAGAAAGGAAGAGGAGGAACGTACGAGATGAAAAAAAGAAATAACCGAAGAGGATGGCCATTGTCCATAGCCGTGCGAACGAAATATACCCTGGGAACGTTATCGAAGGCCATTAAGCCCTAAGTGCCGCTGTAAAAGCAAACTCATCAAACGCCGTCTCGCTCCGGCCACTTAAAAGCCGGACTTTAGTGCAGAAGGAATCCGAATAATTCACAATACCCGACGGACGATCTTACTCTTCCGATTCAAATGCATGTTTACTGGATTTCTATTTATTATAAACTATCATACATTCAAACTATCAACTGCATGCAACATCTTCAACAAAAATAACATCAGATTTCAAATACTGACGTTGACTTAGTACTTTACTAAGATTATTATAACTATAAGTTTCTTTAATTTCGACAAATTTTTCAACAATACTATATTCATATTATAGTATTAATAACGAAATTTTAATATTTAAATCAATTCTGGCGATTTTATGAAATTATCAAAATTATTATTTTTTGTTAAAATTTACCGGTTATGATAAGTTTATTTGTTTATTACCGGTCACGCCTAACTACATTCACATCATAATGTACTTAGCCAGATGAGTTTCAGTGTAATCGAAATCAATGATAACCATCAGTAGTTGGTAAGTCTAAGAGGCACTTGTGTCTCTGCAATAGTGTGTGGATATTACATTGATTTAGTTAGGTGTAGTTCATAACTGAAACTCTATCAATCTCTAATCGTATTAGAGAATTACATTTAATATAAACAAAGTTAGTAAAGGCTACTGCAGTTATTGAACAAATAAAGGATATTGAAGTTATTGAACAAATTACTCGATGGACCAACGACTAAATTTATTACAAATAAGATAAAAATAGATTTTCTAAGACTCTATATATATAAGGCACATACTCTGGCGTGCAATTAGTTTTTGTATGGTTGGAGAATTAACGTGTCTCCTTGAAGGGCGGATGAAAGAGGAAGAACTGGAGTTCGAAAAGAGGGTTGAACTCTGTGAATTATTCAATCCATGAGTAATTACCAAGTAAAAAAGCAAAAAAAAAAAGGAACGTTGGCTGGAGAAGGGCGAGCGGACGAGGGCACACGGATCAGGGTGGATGGTTTTGGAGAGAACCTTAGATGTGCTCGGAGGAGAAGCAGCCGACCGCAATAAGGGTCGACCCCGAGGAGGATCACCCTTATCTGCCACGTCCACCCGCACCCGCCGCGGGGGATGAGTTAGATGACCGTTTCGTATCCTTGGCGTCCGGTTGGGGGGAAAGCTATGGGGTTGGGTTTTTGCCCTCTCTCATTCCAGTCTTGTGGACGCCGGGGTTACTAATATAAGGTTTCCATCCTCACTGGGTGCGCTAAGGCGGGGAAAGACTGAACAGACCGATCGGACTACGTCCTCGTCCTTCCTTCTCCACGCCACCACCCCAAAATGTATTCGAACAAAGGATCGCTTACGGCCCTTGCTATATCTTCACCGCGTATTGATTGCCATTTGATACAAAAACAAATTATACCACCTACAACAACAGATGAAAGAAAAAAACAAGCTCGAGAGTTTTCCGAAAATACGAAGAAAAATGCATACACCGAACCCGAAGTCGCACAAAATGACCATAGCAGAAAATACAAAGAGAATTTGACAAAAATAAAACATTTTATTAAAACGGAAAACACGAAAAAAGCATAATACAATAAAGATTGATCAAGTAATATAAGTTTTATTACTTAGATTTGTCTGATATGACTAAGAAGATTTATCACAGATAATTATTTGTATGTTAGAAACGAAACTGTAAACATGCGTCACTTTGTACCAAGCGAGAATCCGGAAGGATTATGAAGCGAAAACCCCCCCAATTTCCATAAAATTACGTTCGACTCCTTTAACATTCAACCCCTATTGAATGGTCACCCCTCTGTTTCGTGCATCGCAGACTACGAACAGAAATGAAAAATAAAAAAGATTTGAAATTCACGCGAGACAATTAATATTTATAGACGCCTCCCGTTGCAATCTCCATTAAGCCGTTTTGAAGAAGTAAACGTATAAAGAAAAGATAAGGAGACGAGGAGAAAATCATAATTAATTTAGGAGCATTAATGAAGAGGAACAAATAATAAGATCTCCATTGTTTCTAAAGCTTTCTTTACGTTGCTTCGGCTCGGAGCAACGGGAGGGCAGGGCGCGCCTTTAAAAATTTTAAATGGTGTAAAGCGAAAAGGGCGCAAACATTTTGAATACTTCATGACGCGAGAACCGTATTCTTGTATATGTGTTATATATGTATAATTCTGCACCCTCCTTTTAGACTGGTAAAAAAAATCTCATTTACACGCAGATTTCGTAAAGCCCATAACGAGTTGTTTAGATCGCGTAACGACGTAAATACTTTTAAAGATATTTTAGAGAAATTTACATTTATTGAATCGAAAATGAATGATTCGTGGAATATTTCCATCTCGGAAATCGTTTCTTGGATGCATTTTGTAATGCAATTTGCGGCCAACTAATATTTTCTGTAATTGATTTATCGATGCTGGATTATTATTAAATTATGAAGATTTTCTGCGTTCAGTTTTATTTCTATCTTTTAATATTTTTTTGATGCACAAAAAAATAAAATGGTTTGAGGGTAGCGGCATGAAATACGAAACAAACAAAAAAAATATGAAAGAGGGAAGACGGAGATGGGAAAAAATAAAAAGTTTAACGCTGCTGCAGTTTTGACGTTTTCCGAAGTAGCGGTTGAAGTTCTCCGGGGATTTCGTGCTCCGAACCTTGGACCGGATATCCGATTGACAGGACGTGGAAGGGGTCGGTCGGTCGGTTGTCGGATTGGAAAGGGGCGGCGATGCGGGGGGTGGTTGGCGGCAGCGGCGGTGGTGGTGGTCGCGCCCACATCAATTTCGTCGACCAACCTCACCTCACCTCACCACCCCACTCGCTCGCATGTGCACACTCTCGCTGCAGGGTGGCGCAAAAATATTATTTCTGTTGAGCATTTTTCCAGCTCGAGCAGTTAAGGGTTGTTGATGGATGCGAGGAAGGGTTGGGCACTTTTGGAGAGAAAGAATAAGGAGCGGAGAGGGTGGACACTATCGATCATATTCTGGCCGGGGCGCTTTCTCTAATATGTGATGAGGGCTAAAAATATATGTGTGTATGAATTTAGGGTGGGTGAAACCACGTACACGTGCACACAAACACATATATGTACACGAGATAGAATTTATGTCGCCGTCATTGGGCACAAACTTCATGTCCACGTTGACAACACGGACTTCTCATCTCCGATTGATTGATTTATTTCCGAATATGTGAAATATTGCAAATGCAACATGCAGCAACACACACACAAATGTTAGTTTACTTACAAATTTATCAAATATCCTTCTTTTGTAAATATATGTAGAAGTGTGAGAAAAAATAAAGTTAAAAGTTGAGTAAAAGCGCGCATTTAAACATCTTTGTTATAAAGAACACCATTGAAGATACCCTATTATTCTGGGATAGTTAGGGGATCTCGTCACAATTAAAAAATACAACATAAAAATAAATTAAATATTTTGTACCGTATATAAAATTATGAATGACTATGTTTAAGATACTTTGCGTATTCAGTTGTTTTGATTTGTAAAGAGAAATATGTGTAGCTGAGCATAGTGATAGTGAGAATGTGCTGGGGGTGGTGGTGCGGTGGTAGGGAAGGTTGAGTTTTGGGTGCCGGGGTTTTCTCTCGTTGCCGCTGCTGCCGGCTGCGGGAGAGGTTTCGAGAGAAGTTCGGGATGATGAGAAAGGGCCGGAAGGTTTGGTGGGTGGGTTTTTGGGGGGTGTTTCTGGATGTAGGTGCACAGCGTGGAGCATGAGGGATGAGGCGAAAAGAGAGTTCGGCGGTGGGGCGGCTCGTAGCAGCAGCAGCAGCAGCGAGTAGGTGGTTGGGGTTGGAGGCGGCACAGCGTGGGGTTTTTGGATGGGATGGGTGGTTGGTTGGTTTGAGAGCGAGCGCGCGAGGGTGAGCCGTTTTTATGATACAGCGCGTCAGCTTTCATGTCAGTGGGGGGATTGGGGAAAGCTGCCAACGAGTGAGAGAGAGGAAAAGAGAGATAGAGACAAGGCCAGAGCGAGAGGAGCGGTGAAGTGGTGTGTGGGTGGAATGAGGATGGCGATAGGGATGTGGGTGTGGGGGCGGCAGCAGTACGAGAGTTTGTGCGAAGCGGCGGTGGCGGTGGTGGGTCGGGAGGGGCGCGGACGGTTCCGAGGGTTCAGGGGATCCCCCGGAGGGTCTAACCTGCCAGATATATCCGAAACGAGGACTCTGCCGTTGCAATTTACTTGATGAAGGGTGGACGGGAGTAGTTGGGGGAAACGCCACGTACCCATGCAGCACCCCCTCGACGTGCCCCACCCTTAATACCCTATAGATACCGAGAACCAAGCCTCGTACACACACACACACATACAACAGCCCCCTCTCTTTGTTCGTGGCAACTTTCAAGCACTGCTCACTAGATCACACACACACACACACTCACATGTCCTCTCGCATGAATTCACCCCCCTTCAACGGGGTGGCGGTTGTCAACAACGGAGAGGAGAGAGAGAGAGGAGCGAAGATAGCATCAACTCAGACTTACAAATTTTAAGTTGTTTGTCCCCTTTATCAGCGCGTTCGTTTTTCTTGCACCCCTAGACCAATTTTCTTATTACGCCTCGTCTACGCCCACCCCCAACTCCACCGAAAAAGTTACAATCCAACTTTGAAAGTCAACTCAACTATGAAATTCCAGAATACACATATTCGCTCACCACTGGTTTTATATAGATTATTAACACTTAACAATTCAAATAATTATCAGTTATGTAATTTTATTGTATAAAGATTACTAACTTATGATTAAAAAAATAAGAGTAATTTTAGACGATTACAAAACAATTCAACAATGCCACAAAAGAAAGAAATGTGTACTTAACCGAATTTCAACGACAAACTTAAAAGATCAAAATACCCATAACCTAGGCTAAATATAAAGGTATGAGAGATTTATTCATTTATATTCCAAATTGAAAATAAAATTTAAGTAACATTTAAAATTTAATAATTTTGATAGTGCATTTAAAATCTTAATGTTTAGGAAAATATTTATCTTAATATTTAGATATTTATTGTGTCTTAATTTATTAAGTTTTGTTGGTCTTTGATTGTGATCGACTGAATATATTATAAAATTATGTCAGTATTATAAAAGTAGAAAATAGAAAGAATAAACTCAATGGAATTGAGAACAGAGAAAAAAGTGTATCAGGATCAGAAGCGCTAATTAAAGCCAATTCTATATAATGCACTGTGTGTAACTGATTTTTTTTTTGTCCGTTACATTATTTTCTTCTTTCTCTCTCTCTCTCACTTTCGCTCACAGATACACAGAGATGGGTGGATTCACTCCAGTTTGTTTCCAATGCTGTGCTATTTTGACCTGTTGATTGCAGATAAACGCGCCACTTTGTGTAGTAACCCATTTACACACTCGCTACGTGAGCATTGATGAGTATAAAAAAATAAATACGCGCTTAATCAGGAAAATCCCCCCAATGCCCGATGATAATCAGCGAACGATTTCAACGAGGGAAAAAATGATTGTAGCTTAAAATAATAAAATCAAGAGTTTCATCATTGATTGACACAAATATAATTATGCACGTCAAATATGACAGATTAGGATAGTTAAATATGGTACATCACCTAGGTTGGATAACAAAATAGCAATATAAATAAAATCAAATATTTTTGTTTTTAACGGTTATGAAATTAAAATAATTTAAAAAATATCAGATTTCAAACCATATTATTTCTTATAGTTTGCATTATTTTATACTAAATGGGAAAATAATAACAATTACGCAATGTATATTCTCAACGTAATAATAATACATGTTGTTAAACTTTTGTAAAATGTTAAATATTGAATTCCACCCGGACTAATCAACTTACTTGATAATTCCATACTTTGAACTATGCATAGTATCTATGACTACCAATTTGTCTTCTATAAATAAACATTAAGACAAGGAATTATACTTTATAATGAAATAATATGAACTATAAAATTTCCACTTTTCCACAATAATAAGGATGTAAATCACAAATATGAAAAATTAAGACATTAATCCCATTATGTAAATAGATTTAATCAATAAAATATGATTGTCAAACTCCAAATAATGTGAGTAATGATGTATGCCAAGTTTGTTGATGAAATTGTTACTCTGGACAAATCCATAGGATTAATACAGAGTTGGTGAAGAGATGATAATCCCTGATTAATTGAAGCAGAGCAAAAAAGAATCAAAGTAAATGTATACAATATGAATCGATAAAATAAAAAGAATAGAATATGTAACGGAACGGAATATAGTAAAAGCGTGCGGGTGTTAATTTAGAGGCGTGTAATTGCAAATAGAATAAAAGCGGTAACTCCATTAAGCGCTTCATTAAACTTGCCGCTGATGTCGATGAACGTGTACACAAATTTGCAGTTTATTGCATTTACCGGGTGGCGGCAATAAACGGGTTAAAAAGAAAATAATATAATCATCGATGCAGTTAGTGCGTGCCGAAGGTGGAAGAGATGGAGGAGAAAGAAAAGGAGGATGAGGAGTTGGGGTTTTCAAATTCATCGATCTACTTCCATTGGAAACACTTCATTACCGATGAAATGATTGCTGGTTTTCTTGGATTCTAATTAAATTATTAAATTATAATGCGTTCACGATTATTTCCTCTAGCAAATGGAGGGATTGTCCAAGCACATCTCATGAATTTTTGAGTGCGCCGCACTCGACGCAATTGAGATGTCACCGGTGCTTCAAGGAAATATTTAACGAAGCTTTCTTCCTTGACTTACTACGTTCGGCGACCCAATTGCTTCTACATAAATGCATCGATTACTTAATATCCATCCTGATTACAAATATCATTAGAAATCTTCATTATAAATTAATGAATTTCAGAAACCAAATTTAAAAAATTTACGATGTCGTAGTTCCGCAAATTACATTTAATTTGTGACCTATTTTATCCAGAAATATTATTATACTTAATTCTAGCTTTGTTAAGCAATATGAGTTTTTCTGTTCATTGTTAAATTATGAAATAAAATATTTATTTATTGAATGCCCTAATTTTCAGTGCATGTCACAATTTTACTAGGACAACGGTTTTTAATAATTTATTTTATAAAATTTCATTTTCTCTTATTTTTCAAATGGAAATCCCGAATTTTGCTTATCTTGAATACTAATTTCAATTGTTGCTTCATCCGTTCCCTCATCGGTAATAAATAGACGAAAATCGTTCGAAAGGAATTGAAATAAATCTTTAGTGTAAATAAAAAATATTACTTCATTAATATTTCGTTTAAACTTTTGTCATGTTTTTGATTTAATAATTATAGCTATATTATCAATTAAATTGAAAATTTTTATTCATTTGTAGATGATGGAAAAAAAATAATACAGGAAGTAATGAACGGTTGTGTAAGCTGTGTCACCTGCAATTATTCAGGAACAAAAGTGTGGACAGGGCTCTCGCCCCACGCGTACCAACTAATTAGCATGAAATATAAATGCGACCCGGCACCAGCCAGGTGGAGTGGCATAGTTAATACTAACGACAGTTTTCAGCGGACCCCCTTATTTGAATTGTTTTAACAATAAATAAGACAAGGACGAAAGGTTCGTGAAAGTGTGTCGATTGCGGCTGGCACATCATTAGAGGGTTGTCCACGTGGCACAATTTACATGCGTGTGTTGTAGACGGAGAGGACAACTCACAAAAAAAATACGTACGTAGAAGAGGACTGTGGAAAATTTTGTGTCGTCGTTGTAACATAACACACGGTCGATCGGATAATATTTTGCACCCCTGTCCGGTGGCGGCGGTGGGTTGAGGGACGCGGTTGTCGGAGATAGACAGGCGGCGGTGGAGGCGAGGGGTGCTCGAGGGAAGGAAAGGAAAGAGGAAAGAGGGTAGATTGATTAGTGGGGTGTCGGGTGCGAAGAATATTGGCGTGCCAGGACCCCCCGCCGACGTCCCCCGGCACTCTCTCCTCGACAGCAGATAAGGGTGGCTTTGCTGCCTTCTCCTCGGTCTCTCTCTCTTACAGTTCTTTCCCTTGGCCCCTCGCACCACTGCAGAGCACCCGCACCACTTCGCAACAACCCCCACACCGTTGACGTCCGCTTCAAATGTCAGCCGGCGATATTGGAACACACAAAGAAAATGGGGGGACGCGTTATACGAGTGTGGATGGCGGCGGGGGGCGTCGGGGGTTGTGCACGGGTCATGTGTTTAGGACGGGAGCGCTCCGGCAAACCTAACTGCCACCGCCTCCCGTTTATACATCGGGGAGCAAAAACCCAGCCACCGTCGTATCTGCCGCCACCGCCCCCAGGGCTTATAGAAATAGATTCATTTATGGAAACGAAACTAGCATAAAGGAGAACCGCACACTCGTGCGACGAGGGGGAATGTATTTAATGAGATCTGCACCAAAGTATCATCGCCGCCGCCCCCGCACCCACATCAGTAGCTCTTCGCGCGAATAGACGGAATTCCTCGATCATAACAGGAATTTTAAATGTTTCGCAAAATTCCAGCAGGTAATTAAACGACACGATCCATCTGCCAAGAAAGATATTATTACCAAAACGGATAAAACAATATGCATCAAACCACGATTGGAATTTATACCTAAAACACAATTAGGTATTCTTTGTATTCTAATACGATTATTTATAAGTATTTTAATCTTTAACTATTTAGAATATACTAAATTAATTTTTTTCAATTCAGTACATCTTTATGTAAACAATGAATCCAGTTGATACAAAAAAATGTTGATGCACTTCATGAGAATGTGGTTTTAATAAATTTAAATTTTAATCTGTTGTTGTTCTTTTTCTCTTTTCTAAATACACCTCAATTAAACCACAATTCTCCGCCCAGTTAGTCCCATTGTATCCCTTAGTGAACTGAATTATCGCGCGACCCTTTTCGCTGCACCGCTCCTTTCTACTCGTATTATTAGTTGTGCCCTTTGTTCTCGTATTCAATGAATGGGAAAAGCAAAAAGCAAATAATTAGGTCCCTTTTAATTGCGCTTAGCGAGTGCGATGATAAATGCCATAAACACCAATGTCACAAAGAAGTGGTTGTGGGGCTTAAAGAAGGCGCCATGTTCGCTTGTAAATTACATTGCGAAAAGTTTCCGAGAAACAAAAGAAACCTTATGATATTCAATCACGCAGCGTCAGCTCTTTGTTATCTTACGTTTAAAAATCAGCAATAAAAAAATAGTTTATTTAATTCATATTTTTTCCCAATTATTGCCAATTATATTTTTAATTTATATTAAAAAAAATGATTAAGAATTAGTGAATGTCGTCCTTCTATCATATTATAATAACAGGTTTTCGAATTCGTAGTGGCTGGCGATAATAAATAATGTAATTGTTAAAGAGGCGGTTAAATGTTCAGCGACGATGCATAAATCACTTTGCGTAAAAGGTTTCACGCGCGCTGCTGCCGCTGCAGCCGCCGCCGCCGCCACCTCCCCCGCGCCCTAATTGAAAGATGCTTCTCATTCATCATTAAATGATCCATTGACGCGAATCGTAATTGAAAATTACGATATTTACGATAGCGCAAAGGCAATCTAAAACAACATGCACAAATCATATCAATATTTTCATGATTTACTAAAATCTTAAATATAAGTAATACATTCATTTATTATTTTTTTATAAGATTATTGTGTTGTGGCATATTTTAGTAACGCGAGTGGCTTTATCAAAAATAAACATTCAAGAAAAGTGTTAAAATAGTTTATTTTAAAGTCGTTAATTTCGTTAGTTTTCAGAATAAAAAAATCTATTTTCAATGTGATTATGAAGTATTATAGTATCGAATTTCTATTGGAATATATTATAATATGTATAATGATTCCATCAATTTTAAATGTCGTGATTATATTGTGAATGGTGAATCTCGGTCGGATGAGCGAACTTGAAACATTTAATAGGCGACAACGTGATATAAAAGAATGAGATTAGGTATAAATTCCTCGTGGGAATGATTTCGATGGCAGGAAGGGAGGGAATCGAATGTCGGGAGCCTTGGGATCATGACGGAGTGAGATTAAATTGTTTACGATGCAAATGAAGTGGGCTGTTTGTCTTTTTATTATCCTTTATCAGAGGTTATGTGTGAGGCGTGTAAAATCTGAGGTTGCAGTAAAAGCGCACTGCATGAGGCGGCAGTATAGGTGGGAGGAGTGTCGGTTTGCAGGGATGCATTAAAAATGCAACTATCGGTGTATAAAGTGCGACGGGCGTTGGTTGAGGGGCGAGGGGGTGCAATGAAGGAACGGAATAAAAAAAAGTAGAGGATAAAGAGAGAAAAAGTGGAAGAATGGGAAGAGGGACGAGAAGATTGCATCACATAGACGATAAGATATATCCGAGAGTGCTGTGTGTGAGAGTCTGTTGTAGGAGGTGCAGGAGGGTGCGGAGGGTCCAAGGTGGAGGATGGAGGCTTGTAGCCCGGTTACAGCAGTTTTTATCCTCTTTATAGTTGCAGCCGGGCGTCTCTTGGAAGCCATTCTGCAGCAGGAAAGAATACAAGACAGCGCTTTAAAGTTGACCTCGTTGCAGCGTGAAATATAGGACCGTTGGTGCACTTTACAGAGAAAGGGAGTGTGAGTCTGCTGGGAGGGGGGAGGCGAGGTACGAGCGGCGGAGAAGGAGGATGAGGAGGCGGCGAACAGTGGAACGAGGGGAATGTGGGCGAAACGAAAGATCGGGCGGCGGCGGTGGCAGGAGGCGGTGGCGTTTGTGGGTTGACAGGACCCCCTCCTCCCCCATCTTCTCACCCACTCATATACACACACACACACACTGTGTGTCTGCCGAACCATCCCTGCAGCGAGGGTGGGTTGTGGCACAGAAGCGGCGGCGGCGGTTCGCTTGGTATGGGGGCTCGCAGGCGAGACGCGGCGTTGGATAATATTGAGAGTAATTCAGGTTTATTGGCAATAATCGCGCTAGATATGGCTCCTACAGACATGCTCTGGCTTGGGTTGCAATTTTAGTGGTGGTGCACTATGGCTATGCTTCAACCACCCACCTCCATCTCCCACACCCTTTAAAAACACCCAGCTTCGTAGAATGCCATACACATACTCCATTACCTGGTACACTACACCCTTTAACAGCTTTATCATCCATTAACTACCAATATTAATTAAGCATATAGCTGGATTAAACAACCAGGAAAAATATTAGTTAAATCAATGAATGTCCAATTAATTAATCAAACATTAAATCATAAATACTCAAATTCGCAAATCACAAATCTTATTATATATATATTTACAATCCATTCGTTTTTTGAACATTATTAAGTAAATATAATAATAGTTGACATTTATTTGATGGGATGAAAATACATTTAAATATTTTTCATAGATAACAAAAGTTTTTGACTATTTTTCGTGGGGCCCTAAAACAATTGTATTTAAATATAATTAGTTGAATGATTATTGTGTATGGAATATATCTATGTATATTCCGTTTTTTTTTTCTGTAAAAATTGACATGTACGGGGGTGGATGGATTCGGCTCTGAAAATGTTGTGCAGCTCGTGAAAAATGAAATATAGCGATGTATATTTAAAACGATGTATCGATTCGTTTTTGGGGGGTTAACGTTAAATATTTGTGCTCCCGCGTTGTATGTAGGTTCGGAGGCGAGTTGGGGGGTGGGAGAGGGAAGGTGGTTGGTTTGAAGTTGTGGGCTTCGCAAAGCGTGGCCGGATGGCAGCGGGGGTGGGTATAGACGCAAAATGTTTCAGGATCGGAGGCGGCGGTGGCGTCGGCAGCAACGGAGGTTTCCCCAGAGTTTGCTGCGAGAAATCCTAGAAAGTATCTGCCCCGGTAATTTCTGGTCCCTTCTCGTATATGAAACTTTTGGCGGCGGTTTCTCTCGCTCTCTCTCTCTCTGTCTCACTCGTGAAGAGATATATATTAAATATATATATATATACAAGGGTTTCTGTGTGGGGTGGATGTTTGGTTGGGTTCTGTGTGAGAGGGTCTCTGCTGGAAAGGATGTATATGTGTCGGGTGGATGGAGTTGGGTGGGTCTCGGGTTTTCGAAAGCGGGGGTGGATGACAGGGAGAGAGATGTCAGAAAAGGGACGACGGAGGCGGCAGCGGTCGGATATAAAGGGATACTCATCTGGCTGAGCCCAGGGATGGCCGAACCGAACCCAGAAAGGATGAATCATGAGTGTTTGGAGCGGCAAGGATAAGGTCCTTTAGAATGTTCAGTCGCCGAACTAAAGATGGATGTCCCAGGCCGGCCTTTGTGCTCTCCTCACCAGAAATACAATTCTGGCCGTTCGCCAAACCTTCTCGCCCGTCCCCAGCACCCCAAAACCCTCCCATCAATACAAATATATATATCCCCCCCTCATCACAGAGAAGACAAGGGACAAACGCTGTAATAATCATCACCATCATCTCATCGAGTCCCTAATTCATTCATCAATCGATGATCTGTCATTAAAGACCGACCTTTCACAACCTGTCAGAAAGGATGTTTCAGCTAATTCCGAAATTCTAAATATAAACACAAGATTCCATCCAAATACATTCTCTTAAAATATATTAAAAAAAATGATAGACAAATATTACAATTATAATAAAAATAGTTGTATTCTATTCAAAAACTAATGTTTATAGGTACTAAAAAAATGATCATAAGAATTTGTAAGTTTACGTATAAATTAATTGAATGATTCTCGTCGATCGATTGCGAAAGTAAACTGCGCTCCTCTGGTTTCAAATTGAAAAGCATCAAGTGTCACGAAACACGTTTATAGCGATCTATGCCAGAGACGAGAACGATTGAAATGTAGTAAACTGGCATCGAAATCTGGCTGTACTTTGTGCGAACTGTGCACCAATTCAAAAACAGCATTTCTACTTCTGTTACCGCCGAGTATATACATATATTATATTGTAAAAAAAAATAAGGGCACGAACAGAGGGGTTGCTTTTGCACCGACGCAGAATTTGTTCTCTGCTTTTATGTCAGAAAAAGAAAAATAGGGGAAAGAAAAAAGTTGATTTGTGTGTATGTATGCATTTCTCTTCTTTTCCCCAACTCGGAGAATGCGAATTCGTGTTTGTGATCTCAGAATGTAGAGTCAATGGTCTCCGTGGTCTGGCTTCCCCACAGCACACATCCCGAATCCAGTTAGAATCGTAATGTTCTTCAGATAGGGAAAAAAAAAACAGCGCCGGATTGATTGAGAAAACTGGTATTTTCTTCATACTGATGAAAATAATACAAAATAAAATGGTATTCATACAATTTATATAGGGCGGATATATCCGCCGCATTTTGCAGTGTTAAAATCTAAACACAAATAATTTCAGAAACAAAAGTAAATATTTAGGAGAGTAAATTTAATTTAGATAAATATTGGAGTGTTTAAACTATATAATATTATTTCGTTATTTGAAATTTTCGGCACCCCTTCGGCATCCGCTTTAATTAATTTAGTGCGTGCTTAACAACCCTTGTATTTCAATCGGGAATAGAAGCGCCACAGCGAATGTGATGGTTATCCGGAGCTGCAGACACCTACAAAAAGCAACCGACCCCATATCATCATTGCATTACACTCAGCCGGGCATAAAACATTTCTGGATATGGATCCATGAAATTCGACACGATGGACGGTTTCTTTCGCTGCGAATTAATATTTTGCGTTCGCGCTTGATGCCTCGCAAATAATTGATGAGCCTTCGTCGAGTAGGAGACAACATCAAACATTCAGTCCACCGGTCACCTGGTCGAACTGGCGTGTGGTGTCATAACCAATACAAACAATCAGACAACTGATTATCGGTTCACTGAATGTTTCAGGGAATTCCCGGGAGGAATATGGGCCAAATGCATTTTTAATGGTCGCAGCAGCCATCGTCTTCGCGAATTTTCCGCTGCCACTCAACGTCGTCCCTCGTGTGTTCCGTGAAGCGGCTTCGGTTTTATATTTTTCTCTTGTTATCCCATCCACCCCAAACCCTCGAATTGTGCGGAGCGGGTGGATAAAAGACGGCGCATTTCCAAATTGCCGTGTTTGCATTATACGAGTTGCTGTTTGCCCTTCGGACCGTAAGGGCGCTAAAGCCCATTACATTGACCCACCCATTCCACCATCTAAATTATGAGCTTATATCTGATGAAATCCCCCCAAAAAAAGCTTACATGTGTTTGCTACATTCTACATTCATCATTGTCCTAGATTTTAAATATTATTTTCAACCCTTCTGAATTTTAATTTGAAAAACGTTCAATAGTCCTTTGTTTGTAGGCATACGTGTTACATTTCGTGCACTGTATAATTTCTACTTTTTAAATAAAAATATTAAATAATATAGTTTTTTGTTCAAATTTTGATTTTTTTCTTCAACTTTCTGCGTTTATTTATTTTGATTTTTACAACTTTCTAAATAAAGCGTGTTTTCTAAAAATCTTTTCACCAGGTTTTCAAAAAGTATTTTTTGAAAAGCTGTTTTGAAATGAATGTATAATAAATTGCACAGAGCGTAAATCACTTGAGTAAATTTAGTTAAGTACGTGCTTTTTGTTGTTGCTGTAATGTAACAGGACACCCACATCAAACGTTGTCCGTGTTGCTTTTGGGTTTTGCAACAGAGGGAAGAGCGAAAGTGAGAGTAATACAGAGAAAGGGTAAGAGAGAAACAGAGTGATAGAGGCGCAGGGTGGTCGAGCGATTTATTCATGTATTCATATGAATTCATCGGAGACAATAAGGCATTAGCATGCATGGCCCGAGATGGATTATTAGCCGTGGCCGGTAAAAGAGTGTGAATCCGGCAAACGTTAAGCCGATGCATATTTCTGCGATGGATGATGCTGAGGTGGATGGATGCTGCTGCTGCTGCGATGGACCTCGAAGCCCGAGCGAAAGAGAAGAACGGATTCCGATCGGTGGAAGAAGGAATAAGGAGTCTTGCAAGGATGGAATGACTTTTTGTGGCTGGTCGTACCGCATGCCACCGAGCGAGAAAAACGAGAACCAAGCCAGAAATGCGTCTATACATATGCACACTCCGCGACTACAAATTAATTATATTAAACGCCAACGTCAGCTCTCCGTCCGGCAAAGGAGGCGAATAATAAAAGGATGTCCGAAAAAGGCCGAAACTAAAGAAGCGGATTGAAGCGAATAAACGACGAGGAAAAATTAAAACAAAAATAAAGAAGTTACTCGACACCAACGACGAGAGACGTAATAGAACTTTTATGGTAATCACAATTAGGAGGGGTCCCTAGTCCATTCACTATTAATTAATGCCAAACTCGGAATTAATTACTTTTTACTCATCCTTTATTTTATTCTATCTATTAACGAATTTAGTTAAGTGCGGACGAAACTTGATGATATCTTATAAATATAACATAAAATCACAACTTCCTTTAAAAACCAAACATAATTGCGTATGTACGAAGTGAAAAGTTTATTTTTTTCTAAAAATTTACTACTAAAATAAACTTACTATTACTATTAAAAAAAATATGAATTTATTATTTCCATAAATGCTGTTTTGTTATTTCAGTTTATATGCTATTATTGATAAATACCGATCAAACATCAATTGCGAGTGTAAACATTTCACATCGAATTGAGCAAACCGCATCTCTTAAATTGTTGGCCTGATAATATGCCCGAGATAGACGATAAGATGTGTATTTACATTTCGGTGAGCAATATATGTAATTTCGCAATTCGCTCTTGGTAAACAACTGTTTTTTTTTTAAATTACCTTTAGTTTTTGAACTAATAGAAACAGAAAAACGATTTAACATTTCACGGTGGTAACTTTGACAATTCGGACAATCCGTTAAGATACAAGTGTTCTATTTGCAGTAGGAATTCAATTTACTATTTTGATGAGGGTCCGTGTCCTGTGTTCAGCAGGGAGGGTGTCGAGTTAGGGGTGTAATAAATAAAAATTTGGATCGATATGGTTTTATGTGTACCGCAGAGACGGTGAAAGGGAAGGGTGGGTTGAGGATGACTATAATAATAATATAGTGGCTGATGAAAAGTTTATAAGGTTGGCGGTCTGGTGACGACAGTTATGGCATCATCCACGGTGAGACTTTAGTACATAAACGAAAGGGTAGCCAGTGCGGAGAGAGACTAAAATTATTACTTTACATTATATCTAAACTAAAGACTATCACTATAGTTTATTAGAGCCAAAACACCTTTAAGAATATTTTTATTTTATTTTAAACAACGATAGTTATTCAAAATAATTCTGAAGAATGAATTAGAAATTGTTAATTCATAGTTTACTCTTCATTTGCAAAAAATCTAAATTTTGACTCTAAAATTTATTAGAAAAGTCAATTTTTGTATTTTCTGAAATACACAATGCATTATATTAGAACCTGTAATATTTTGACAAAAAAAGGTATACTTACATAAATATTATAAAATATATAAAAAGTGCATAAATAAGGTATCTGTATTTTGTATTTGTTGATTGAAATAAAAGAATGGCAGTTGTATGTTTAAGAGAGTGTAAAAATGTGTTTATTAAATAAAAATAGAAATTAATTAATAGATAAATAAATAAATAAATCAATAAAAATAAATAATAACTTATTTGGTTTAAAGTATATACAATGTAACAGAATAAACAGCGATGAAATGAAGATGTGTTAATAGTAGTAATGGGAGATGGCGTCATGCAAGAAGTGTTCAATGTGGGAACTCACGTTTTTGCTTTCGAACTTGAGGGCGTCCTCATCGGTGCACCCAAGGCTCCGCATATATTTCAAGTAGGTGGTGGTGATGGGCAGGGAATAGTCGATCTCGGTGGCCATGAAACCCTCCCGCCGCCGCCGGAGGAGTTCCGACTGCTCGCGTTCGATGCTCTCGACGGGAGACCAAAGTTTGGGGGCGGCCGGCGTGGACGAGGTGCACGTCTGATAGAGGTGACGCTTCTTCGGCGGCGTTCTGGGGGAGTCTCTGGACGTTAAGTTGCATACGTCCAAAGGATTCGTGGACCTCTGGGGACTTCGCGAAGGCGTTTCGATTTTAGGGTAATTCTGAATTGTGTCCTCGTTCTTCAGTTGGTGGTGCTGCTGCGGTTGCGACAGGTCCAGAGTCAGAGGTGACAGATGATGATGCGACGTTGGTGGTGGCGGAGGGGTTGTGATTTTGCTCGGGGGTGGTGTTTTACTTTTTGTGGCATTGCCAAGATCCAAGTAGATTGGCTGTATTTGAGGGTGGTATTCCGAGGAACCCGTCGGGAGAACCGGAAGCAGCGGCGCTGTGGTCGTCGCCGTCGCTGCAACCGTTCCCAACACCAGCGGGGGTAGCGTGGGGCTCGGACTGGGGGTCGGCAGTACCGAGATCGGTGATGGGGACCGGGGATGCTTCTGACACTCCGTGCAGCCCAAGAGGAAGCGAGTGACGGCTTCCCGAGGCAGGAACGCGTACGTCTCCGTTATCTGGAATGAAAACAACAATTGTTAAACATGCGACTGGCATTTCAATAAACGTTTTTATGTGTTATGTAAATCGAGGACCATTCGTGTTCTCCCACTATCCTCTATCTTTCTCTCCCTTTTACACGCAGCTCCGCATCCTTGGAGTTTTGTAGTTGCGGCAGCCTCAGGCAGGATGCGACGAACAACGAGTACCCCACTATCCTTCTCCGACCATTTTAACAGATACATACTCTTTGTTCATCACACTTGCATGCAAGACGAAAAGAAAAAAAAGTTTTGTGTTGCCAACACAAATGTACGGCCCGAGCTGCCAACCTTATCATTACGGCATGGACGCGCCCCAGGGTACTTATTACACGCCCACTCATCTCTCCTGACCCACAACTACTTTCACGGTACACCTCAGAAGCTGCCCACGCATTTCACCCGAACATTAATCCGAGTCGTAAACTTCCAACAATTAATCTGCGACAATACCGACAGATCTGAATTTATTGGTATTCGAAAATACATATAAATAGAATTAAAAGTTAAATATAAATTTTAAAAAAACACACAAATCATTTAATAAGGATGCGACGAGGAGGGTGGGAGTTCCTCCCTTAAACCAAATACACTGATGTTTCCGACCAAATAACCGTATTTCCATATCGCCAGACTACAAACGTTGAAATATTGACAATCAACAGGTGCGACATCCGCCGAATATCAAGCGAAACGCAGTCGGCCAGATACAATGCAGCAGCCCCTCACCCTTCCGCGACCCAATCTCATTCCAAACTCACCCACCCCCGCACCGCCGAATAGCGTTGTATCAATTTAACGAAACACTCGATGCACGAACAAAAAATTCGCTATTGTTATTTAATTCGTTACACATGCAACTGCAGAAATGTGATTGCACTCCATCCCCCAAAAAAAAAAATAACACTTAATCAATCAAACAACAGAATTACAATAATCGTTTTGACATCCATTGAATAATCTATATAGCAATAATTACTTCATTTAAAAACGAAACTATTACATTCAACGACAGTTATTAATTTAATAAGTATTTCCTACTCATAAAAATCAAAAACAGATTTTTACTATAAGTGATTTTATGTACAAAATATTTAAAATTTAACCAATTAAATAAAGTTATTAATGCATACAAAATTTTCTTGCGACGAATGCTTGTGTTATGTAATAAATATTGGGCTATGGCCCAAAAATGGATGGAGCGGCTAAGGAGGAACGAGAAAAAAATATAGAAAGTCTTCGAGGGATGGGCTTCGAAGGCAACGAATGAAAATGGTATGAAAAAAAAAGGAAGTAACTCACCGTTCGATAAGTCCGTTTTTGTCCCGCGTGCTTTCCAGGACGACCCTCCAATTCGACGTGGACGTTGTAGATAATATCAAAGAAGTTTTCGACGATCGCCACTTTCCTGTATACCGGTTCCCCGCTGGAATTCTGCGGACAAAACAAACAATGTAGGTAGAGAGGACGCATTGACAACGAATATCGAAGGAGTCTCAGAAAAAAGACTGAATGAAAGACGACCAGAAGCTGATAACAGTTTTATTATCCAGAGTAAGGGGGAAGTACTGACTGGGAGCGGCGGCGAGCTTGTGACGGCAGAAGAAAAAAAAGTTAATAAACTTTCGTCTTGTCTGTTTGGAGCTTTGCCATCTGAGGACGGGAGCCCTCGCTCTCCTCCTTTCTCATCTTTTTATTTACTCTACTTGTTTTCGTTTTTCGCTTCGTCTTGAAAAACTCCGAACATTATATTTCTTTCGTCCTGTCCAAAGAATAAAAACAGGAATATAAGAGACCATTTTTTTGGTAATATATATTTTTTAATTGAGTAATTTAAGAAGTGGAGCGTACTGATCACTTGCTAATCTGCACCTCGTTGTTGTTTGCACCTTTACGTGTGATTTGTATAGACACCTAGAAATATATTGCGGTTCTTTGAATTATTTATGTAAAATAGGAAAACGTGATAATTAGTGTGTCCCGATACATTGAAGTTCAATCGTTTGATAGAGAAATCGTGAATAAATGACGATGGCGAGTGTAAACAGGGGTGAGTGGGTGTGGGGGGTGGCGTGACGATATGCAAACAAGCGACGATCCAGATTTTGCGGAGGGATTATATGGCGAGGCAAAGAGGAGTGGGTCGGTTATTTATTGACCCGAAATGGGCGAGGGTGTCCGTTGGGGCCGGTTTTGGGGCGAAAAGAAAAGTTGCGGCCACTGATTCGGAATGGTGAGCCGGACTAGGGATGCGACCGGCCGCCCATCAGCCCCCCACGCTCTACAGTGTCGGGGGTTTTGGGACGAGCGTTCCGAGGGATGATTCGGCACAACTCCGAGGGATGTATAAAGCCCTCCCGGGTGGTGGTGGCGGCGGCGGCGGCGAAGGCGGTGGTGTTAGGGAGGTTCAGAGGGAAAGAGAGTGAGAGAGAGTTGGAAAACCCTTGCGGGCTGGACGACGGTGGTATGGGTTTTCGGATCCGACCTTTCCGTTTTCCACAAAGGAAAAATAGCTCCCTCTAGCGCGAGGGTTTCTATGGTTTTGCGTTGATAAAGCTCGCGCAAAGGCGCTATTATGTACAGGTGCACATTAGAAAAGGGAGAAAAGAAGCGAAAGCAAAAAAAAATTGGAACGAACGAACGAACGAACGAGCGAGAAAGAGAGGACAAAAATAAAACACAAACACACATAATGAAAATGATGATTACATAATGCCGTTCGCACACGCATGCTTAGCGTTTTGCATATCCCCGAAATGGTGGGCGGTCGCGCTTCGAAAATGGGTGAAAAGAGGTGGTGGTGGTGGTGGAAGAGGGGTTGAAACCTATCCACCTACACACCCCCTCACCAGCCATGCTTTAATTAAAGTGCAGGTGAGTAAATTAAATTCTGCACTTTCTTTTGATGCTCGCCTGTGAGGAGCGGGCGCCGGGGGACGTGAAAGCCTCATTCCCCTTCAGCCGTCGCCCCTTTTTTTTTCTGGATGTATGTTAGCGAATCCCCTTTAATAAGAAGGACCGAGCGAAATAAGAAACGCGCAGCGGGGAGAGAAGGTCGTAATAAAGCTCAGACCTACTTATCGGGCTTTCGCCTCAAATAATTATGACTCCACTTCAGAGAATTAGGAGTCATTCGAATCGCACATATCGCAGTTAAATAATTATTTTTACAGTCGAGTTCCGTACGTTTCTTTTTTTTTTATATTATTTTATTCCCCGTTTCCTCCACCTTGTTTCGCTGCAGGATTTTTTTTTATCCTGCAGGCACCGCTGCGGAGCTACCGCTTTTATTTTTCCTGTTCGTCTCTCTTTTTTTCGCGTGCATCGCTGGAAACCCACGGGCGAACTTCATCCTCCTCCTAGTTGACGTCGTCCTTTTTGGTTTGTTTTTTTTTTACAACCCCCTTTTTTATTTTATTTCTCTCGTCTCTGCTAGCACCCCCACGATCTCATTCTATTTTTTTTATTTTTGACGAACTGCAGTAGTATACTCGTTTTTTGTTTGTTTCGTTCTCTGGGGGGGAAAAAATTAAAAGCAGTTTGGAAGACAGGAGGATCGTCTTATCACTGAAACTTAATCGCGTCGTTTGCGTGTTTAAATTAGGAGTTGCCTTTCTAATTTCCTTACATGGGTGGTTATTCCTTTTAAGCGCCGCGGACTCCTCCGAGGGAGTGACAAAGATTGACTACTGGTAGATTAGTGGCAAGAGATAATGAAATAAGCTTTCAAGGAACGAAAAAGAAAAAGGACAACGGAGAGGCACGGGAACCGGTCCTTGGAAGAGCCATTACTCATTACTCGGAGCGCCCCCTTTCGGACGTATCTATCGCATTCTAATTTACCATTATACGCTACGCACAAAGGCACTTATCTTTGCGCGGCTGCACACACAAACACACCACATCCAACGCTTCGATCTGGAATCTGGATGGACAGGCGAATCTGACACACCTCGGACAACTTATTTCTGTCTGCTAGAATATATACATAAATATATATTATATATATATATATTTATTTATATATAAATATATAAAGAACCAGAGTTCGGTGTCCGGTCGATGTCCAGCTAGTAGCAAAATTTAAAGAGGAGAGAGGCATGATCTATACGAGAGGTGGATGAGACGAAACATACTGAGAGAGAGCAGCGGAGGAGAATCAACATGTGGTTATTTGTTTTTTAAATAACCAATATCAACAGGTCTCCACCGGCCTGTCTACGGGTTCTATCTCTCTCTCTTTGCCTCGATTTAGTGCTGAAATAAAATATATTGGGCTAAATAAGAAATTGCGCAAGTGCGCGAAGATCGCGCCGCCTCCGCACACCGGGCGCGACCTTATTCGGCACCCAACGACGCCTGCAGTACGATAGCTGAAGCTCTTAAGCGAAAATCCTGCGCAAAACTGCTTTCACCATTTACCTATGAACAGATTACTCTAGATGGCGCCACGGAATATTGAAGAAAGATATTTGAAAAACTTTAAAATTTCTTCATTTAACTTACTGACAACAAGGATTAATAAATTTCATTTCAGTGGCGCAACTTTAAATTTAAATAAATTGGGACCCTCAAACATTACTTTGAAAGATTTGAGGTCCCTAGAGTCAATTAATAAATTCAAATAAATATACCAGCAGGAAAGTCCAGATTTTATTGGTTTGTTAATTAGAGATTTGCACTTTGTTTAAAATGTTAGTATTTCGTAGATCTTATATAATGTTATATTAAGTTCGGTATAGTTTAATATATTTTTACATGTTAATGAAAAATGTTAAATTAATATCAATTGTTGGAATAATTTTTTGCAACTTAAGTTTTATAGATAAATCGCTACTATTAAGATTAAAATAAGAATTTTTAATGAAATGTAATGTGTTAATTGAAGAGTTAAATAAGATTTTAGAAACTTTTCTTAAATCATATATAGATATAAAATAAAAGTAATTTGAACTTTTATATATTTCTATCCTTCAGTCATGTCCCGTTTCCTGTTCTTTCGCAAAGATCGCGGCGTATCGTTGGCCTCTGGATTAACACTCGCAACGGACGCAAGATCCGGTTGCTGGGAAGTCGGCTGCGGGCGGACGGACACCTGTTGAGTGCGCGCACAACACCACCAGCACTTCCGCCGCCCCTTTCAAACCAGCATCACGCTTCCGGTTTTACGACGGATACAATGTATACATGTATACTCGTTTAGGTTCCCTCCGTGATCGCAAATCTGGACCTCGAAATTGGCCAAACATTCATAAAACCAACCCGGAAAACCCTTCCAACCAACATCCATCACGATTTTTTGTCGTAATTCTTTTAGTTTCTTGATTTGCGCAAAAATCACCTCAAGCGTGCATAAATTTGCATCTACAAAATCTCACAGTTCGACATGGCGCATCCCATGCGAATACTTGATTACGTTCCGAACACGAACGCAACTTCGTCCTCTGAGATTATAGCAGAAAAAGATAAGTTGAAAACGAGGGGGAAAATAAATTTTAAAAAAGAGAAACAAAGCCGGTGCCACATCGAATTACTGCCGATCTGATTAAAGTTTTGGCGCTCGAAGCGCGGTTCCCTGGACGCGGGCCAAAGAATCTCCTTTCCCAGTTTTTGTTTTGTTTTGTCTTGTTTGTTGCTCATTTTTTTTTCGTTTTCATTATTATTCGGGGTTTATAAAGCGCTATCTGCACGACACACTCGCGGCGCTCACAATTTTCCGCGCGACAATTACCTCTTTCAGTTTTGAACACACGAAAGACCAAAAAAATAATATAGTTTTGCAAATACTATTGCAGTTTATACAAAAATATAAATTGATCATCAAGACTGTTAAGAATTGTGCAAGTTAGGTGTTAATGACAACAGCGATTAACGAGGGACCATGGTTAATGAAATTGTTTATTGAATGCATTGCATTGGTATGTAGAGATTTGCTCTTCCACTTAATTACTTGAAGAATGGACCTTCGTTGCAGTTTGGTCGAAATGTTTGTTATACGCGAAGAGGGTTTTTGGATGCTGCGGCACCCTCTCGATCTATTCTCGAGGGCCAAACTCGGAGCTGTGTCACGTACAAAACCACCGACGAGAACCTCTTGACCCCAGGTTCCAAACAACACCAAAGCCAACTAACTCTATATAAATCAAACTACTCCAGCGACGATTTTCACGTTCTTCATCAAAATAATAATAAGCATCTTATGCAAAGTCGAATTATTTGTCGTTTGGTATCAGATCTACACTCTGAAAAAATATTGTCAAGCAAATCAAGTACACGATACAAATATGCTTTTTTTCGAAATTACTTGCAGGAATCATTATTTATGAAAATACCAGAAAATTAAAAAGATTAAATGCTTTTATTCTAAAACGCGTAGTAGTAAATGAGTGGTATGAAAAGATTTGTATGTACGTTGGAATCCGAGTGTAAAGTTGAAAGTTGTGTGTCGGCTCACGTCTTGCGAAGTTTAGCTGTGCCATGTGTGCGCGGATGTGTGTGTGTGTGTGGCACGTCGTGATGTGTGTGCGGGCGCGGCCTGCACGAAATGCGGGCCCCCTCGAAGTGGGGGAGGCGGTCGGTTGAGGGGCGGCAGCGGCGGCTTTGGATATGTGATTACAGCATCAATTAGAGACGAGCCACATGCGAGAGCCGGGGGAGGGAGACCAGCCCGCGCACAACTCTAGACGGGCCCGTCCTGTCCCAGCTGCCCAACGGCCCCCCGCAACTCGCCGCCAGCCTTTCTCGCCCACCAAACCCTTCCGCTCGACCGGACCCCGTCCCATCACCATCAACGTACACCCGAACACATCGTCAATACCATCTGTCCCGATTGTTTTCCCAATATTTATTGCTGCCACCGTAATCAGCCTATCTATATCACTCACTCTCTCACACTCTACATGTATGCATCATGCATCACTCTATCTCACTCGATAGTCGTGTGCTACGGTGCGTGTGTTCACTTTCCGCGCGACTAAAAATATATCCCATACAGAAATAGCGGGATAAAACGTGAACCGAAGCTCACGACCTTCCGAAACTGCACTAGTCCCAAACTTTCACGACACCTCAATCTCATAATGAGCTTCACCGTTCAATGATTGAAGTCCATTATTTTACCAACTAAATACGTGGTCAGATACTCTAAATAACCTGTTTTTGGGACTTGGTCTTTATTCAAATTCGATGGAGCGTAATTGAAATGCAGATCAACAACTGTTTAGATCACCTGAATATAGTGTTTTTACTTAATTTTTCAAAATTACTTTATCCGAAATACATTTTTAAACTTTTTGAAGCACTACCAAACACCAAACCTACAATTATTTTGGCAAAACAAAATTTCAATTGTAATTAGTTTATTGCTTGAATTTGAACAAGTGTAAAACTATTTTTTAGTTTTAATTTGATCAATTTTGCTCTAAAATCTTTAATTATTTTATACTTTTAGGTAATTTCGATGTAACAATAAATAAAGTGGAGATTTCGAAAATCGTCGCATTTTTTTTTGGTTCAAATTTATTTTTAGTGAATGCAGTCCGATGTCATTGTAGTGACAATCAAATCCGGGATACTTAAGCTCTTGAGCTTTGTGTGTCGGTGACATGTGAAACGCGTAGCGGCGCGGCTGAAAAACAATGTCAAGTGATATTATGCGGATGATAACTTTATATGCGGATCTGCACAGTGGTGCAGCCTGTGAACGGTGTGTTCGAGTATTCGTGTGTGTGTGTGTGTGTGAGTGAGAGAGAGAGTTGGGTGGAGATGCGAACACAACATTCATTATTCACAGTCGCATTGTGAGGTTTCGCGATTTTGACGTTCGTCCGGAACCGACAATGGGACGCGGGGCTCCGTAACCATTATATCATTCCATCAATACGTAGACAACATATTTATTATTTACCTATTTGGAGCTTAAGAATAACGCGCGCGGTTCAATAGCCTTTTCATGCGCTCCAATGCAACGCATCAAACGGACACCGCCGCCGCCGCCACCACCTCTGAAGCCGCCTCCAATGTTGCGGCGAAAACAATGTCATCACATTAAATACGTCACTCTTCCTCCCCCTCAACCACTCGAACGTCATCTGCATATTTTAATTGTTCGCAGCACGTTCAACGTGGACACAAACCAACAAAGGCTGGCAAATAACTTTTACATTCGCAATATTCGGGTGGGATACAATTTTCCATGCTATGCACGAGCATACCTAAACTAAGCTCGTTTCTATCATTCATAAATATATGTGGTAACGATATAATAGAAACGACCAAAGAATTAGTTCAAAAGCTTCTTAACTAATTCAACTAATGGTCGGAAAAAAGCTTTGATTTCATGTTAATTATTGTAAAAAAGACCACCAATCTTGAACATATAACTTAAAAATAATATTTTCAATACAGATTTATAAATTTTTACATAACAATTTCTCATTTATAAAGCAGAAAACTGAAATAACATATAAGTAAAAAGCCAATTTGAAATTTTTGAATTTAAAAAACTATAGGTGTAATCAATTATATCAATTTATTATACAATTGTGAACGCGTCTCATTGTTAATGCGGGAAAAACGGCAGATGTAAAGTCACCACCAGAAAAGATAATGAGAAGCGCTTTTAATTATTTTAAACCCGCTCTTCATTGGTTCGTACGGAATTTATACTTTTGTTATTTCTTCGCCCGAAGGGGTGTGTTTTGAAACTAACTTTCACTGTGGCTCGTATTACCATAATGGCCTTGATCGTTACGGAACAATTACCATCCCTTTCGCCGAAGCGTTACCACCATCACTTCTGTGTGACATCAATCAAAGTTGTATCGCATCTTAAAAAAATAGTTTTCGCATAGTTACTTAGAAAAACGTATCGGTATTTCCAAATAGTTTAAAGTTTTCCCCTATTATCACATATAATTCAATTACAAAATTGATCATATGAAAACACTAGCTTTAAAAAAGTTATATATTGATATTTTTAGTGAACCGCATGTTTCTTTTGAAATTTGGATAACCGAAAACACGTTTGACCGATAGAAATTAAATATATAATGTAAAACATTTGTTCATTTTCATTTGAAATTTCCGATATAAAATGTGCATATATTTTTAGTCTGTCTGGAATAAGGATGTGAGCGACCGAAAAATCTTGTTATTAGATTGTTGGATAAAATTACGGGATCTGGATGGAATGTACGGGTGGCGGCGAAGGTAGCGGATGCCACTTCACTTTCCGCCGCTGGCAAAATGTAAAATTTATTTGGTGCACGCCGTGTCCCCTGGGGTTGTACAACATGGGATGACACGTCGCAGGTGTTTCACCCGTTATATATGTATATATATATATATATATAGACATATATATGGGATGTGTGTGTGTATATGCCTATATATATATATATATATACGTATATATGTATATATATATATATAATGGGATCGGAGGCGGTTGAGGGATCCGCCGCCCCCGGACCGAATCACGGAGCGAGTTTAATCGCATTACCGCTATCTCATTTCGAGCGCGGCGGCCCTCTCGCGGCCGCCTAATTAGGCGGAATGACTTCTACTCCACTGCTGCCAACCGCACGCCACCCCCGCCCCCGCATCTTATTTTCAGCCGGAGAGCAGGTGAGAGTCCGCAGAATATCTTTGGTCGACTTTGCTCCATTTTCTTCATACATTTATTTTATTTTTCACTTTTATATTTGCTCGTTCCGAAAGGGGGAAGGGAGTTCTTTCGTAATTGCTCCTCTTCCTATCGCACCGACCAGAACCGGTGAATATCATTTAGTCCAATTAAATCAAGCAACCAACGAGTACGTCTCGCTTGCATCCTACCCCAAACAGAAATTCATCCTTTCGTAACTCTAACTGAAAAAGTCAGAAGATACAGATAGATCATCGCTTGATCATTGACTTTCTCTTTAGCATAACAAAATTAAGATAAGTTTTCTATACTCAGAAAGCTATTAATTGTTATTTTTTTAAATTTTTGTTTTAATACAATCTATGAATGCTTAACGATGCAAACATAATCTATTGATGAAAATCAACGAAGAAGTTGTCGAAAAATATGTATGTGGTTATTTACAAGGGAAGTAATATTTTCCGTGAAGCTTACTTTTCTCGTGCTAAAAATGTTATTACGCAAGTGGGCCGGAGTTGGTTATGAGGGTGAGGAGGGAGGCGAGGACCCCGGAAAATGATGTCGGCGGGCCGTAATTATTTGTTATACGTGTGTAAGGTTTACGACGGTTCCGCGGTCGGGTTTTATTTGGTTGTTAAGGAGAGAAGACGGGTGTGAGCTTTAAGAGATGCTGGATACTTGGAACATAAACATCGGTTGGGTTATATATGTATGTATATATATATATGCACGTGGATATACGGGACAGCGGAGTGTGGGCCGTACAGACCACACCGGTGGAGAGGCGGCAGGAGTACACATACAATGCTTGTGTGCTTGTGCCTGCCCCCGACCCGCCATCAAGCCGAGTAGGTCTGATGACTGGGGCGGACGAAGAAGGGGCGGCGCGGGGCGAGTTGGACGCCGCTATGCGGAAGCTAATGAGAAGACCGAGGGGGAATCCCCGCGATCATCATCACCGTGCGGCTACCGAGCGAGAGAGAAGCTAATAAAGATAAGGCCACGTTTATGGGGGTCCCCGTATAATGAGGATAATGCGTGCGACAGAGACGGAGGAAGCGACAATGCAACGTTCAGTAGGAACTCGAATGAGCGAGAGAGAGTGAGTGGGTAAAAAAGTGGACGAGGATGAAGCGGCCGGACGGAGGAGCACTGGCGGCATCATTAGTGCGAGCGGCAGCATCAATCACTCATCGCCCCGGCTCTTGAGGCCGCCTCGCGACCCCTCATTAACGATGCCCCTCAGACCCTCCATCCTTCTGCTCATCCAACCATCCCTCACTCGCTCCACGCCGAAAAGAGCGCCATCCATCGCCCCATCATCAACATACTTTTCCGTGACTTTCTTTCCTCCCCATACCGAATCGGAAACATCGATTAAAAATCCCGCGAGCCTCAATTACATTTCCGCTTTTGCAAATCCTACAAAGCTCTCGAACAATGCGAAACCGCATTTGACCATGTGGTTATTGTGTTTATTGCACCCCATTACCTGAGCGATTTCACGCTCATTCACTACACTCACAACCATACCATAGGAATTTTCATAATTCTCATAACAAAAATAATACAAGCCAAAATTTAATAATAATTAAATATATTTATACTCGTCATACACATTCTTTTCTTCACGTACTTGATCTTTTTATAAACTTTGTTTAGGGTTAACATGTATTTATTTAAAATGGAATATCTTTCCAAACATTTTTCTTTCTTAATTGTTTGTTACTAACAAGTCTTTAATCAAGTTAGAGTTTATACCTGTATATAAATATAAAACTTTTTCAAGAGGTCTAGAGAGTCTCTGGATTATGTTTACGTGTTATTATTTTTTTGCTGCTGTCGTTGTTATTGTTGTTAGGAGGTGATGGGATGCTCTCTGCTCTCTCTGCCTCGTCATCATTATTGTTATTATTTCGGATGCGAGAGGCGAGCGAATTTGTAGGGCCGGAGGATATCGTTGTGTATTCCAGAGCTCGGTTTATTCGATACCTTGTTCTGCTATGCACGAAGGCCCCGGGCGTGCACACGCACGGAAGCGTGAGCGTGGCAGGGCGGCACGGCACGGTGACACGACACGGGTCCTGCTGTTGTTCGCTTCTGGGGGGAATCGTTCCCCTGCCTCATGCCGCTCTCCCCTCACCCATGCTCACTACTATATACCGCCGCCCGTGGAGCGCTCGCACACATGGCGCGACTAGCAACGTTCCACCCCCCTCGGCCATCGGACCACCCGCGAACCTCGCACACACACACACACACACGCATTGTTTCTGCCCCCCTTTCCCCGTATAGCAACAACGAAACCAAAATTTTTATAAAAACATAACGACGAAATCGAATATTGTTTATGGTTCATATAAGCCCTTTTCCCATAAACGTTTCCTCGCTTAAGCTGAGTAAATGATCCGACAACCGTTGAGTTGAGTAGTATAGGAAAAGAAAGTTGCGGGATGCGAACGGGCCAAGTTCGTCGTCTCCTCTTGCGTTCAACCGCATAGAAATATTAATTGTTAATCTCGCCCGATGCGAAAGAAGTTAATGGCCGTTTTTGTGCGCAAGTTTCTTAATAATACATCCGATGATATCGCCGCAACGGTCTTACAACTATTATACTGTCGTTTACCGCGAAGTCGTCGCAGGATGCGATTTTAATGTTCGCTGTATGAGCACAATTAACCGTAAAAAGAGGACCATCCGATGGACAAAAAAATATATAAAATAAGAACGAAAGAATGAGCTTTCCGCTTGTGTACTCTCCGCGACCGTTGAAAACTTCCGCCGGGTTTCATCCTACTCGAGACTTGAGTTATATGCATGAGATAAATACCACTCGACATAAAAAAAACATACAAAATAATTCCTCTTTGAGCATATAGACAAAATATCCTTTTGTACGAATGTAATGCACAGAATGCGAAATGTTTACAAGTATTTATATTTTGTGAAATTTGTATTTGTCACCTGGATTAAAACTGTTTGGGGTCCTGTACTAATACTAAAACTGATATTGTTTGGGGGTCCTTGATTAACTCCAATTATTAACCCAAAATTTGGGTTAGTTGTAATTATTTTTATTTTATTGAAATCTAAGCCAGCATCACATAAAGATAGGCACAAATAGATAGGACGAAAAACGATTTGGCACTGGTGTTAATTTCAAAGTGCGCTAAATTAATTAAAGTCTACTCTAAAATGCACTTTGTTTACGACGAAGTTCATTTTTAAACGTTTTAAAACATTTAACAAAAACCGTGTTTCGCATTTTGAACTACAATATAATAATATTATCTCGAATTGCTTATATTTTTCGGTGTGAAATTGTGGATGAATGAATGATTTGGAAAGTTGCGTGAATCGCAAAGAAAGTCGTAATTCAGACCGTTTCCACATGGAGAGAAGTGCGAGTTGCCTTGGATCGTGTGTGTATGTGTGTTTGGCCGCCCGTTTGCGCTGTTCGGCCTCTCGGTCCTTCCGCTATTAGCATTCCCGCAGCGGCGGCAGATGTGTGTGTGTGTGTGTATGTGCGCCGACCCGACCCGACCCGTCCCGTTCCGTCACTGCTCGACTGGATCCGACCCGACCCATCCCATCCCGTAACGACCCATTCAGACCCATCTCTGCTCGCCGGTTGTCTGCCTCACCTCCCCCCCCGACCTCGCACCATCCTCTGGTCTCGTTTATTATTCCGCCCGTACATCGGGCCTCCACCCATCCGACAGGCCATATCATAACATATACACACACACACGTCGGACGGCGGCGACCAAATATTGAGGTCAAACTGCTGCCGCCCCCTCAGGAATTGACCGTTTCCTCGATCCGCTCTTCTCACGATATTAATCTCGTGGGGCAATTAGTGATCCGTTGACAAGGCAGATGTGTAATTAAGTTTCACTCCTCGTCATAATCCGAGTGCGCTCGAAGAGGGCAGTCTCATTCGCAGATGAGTGAGGCGTTTGTAGGAGCGTGTGTGGAGTGCGACCCCCTTTTCGGGGGTGATTACACATTCGGCATTTTAATGGTCACGTACAGGCTGTTCATCGTTTATGCGTTTGCCTCGCGCCAGCCGCTTCGTGATGTCAATTCTAATAATACGACTTGATAAATGATTCCGGCACAATATCAAGCCCCGGGGAACACCACCCGCTCTCTCCTGTATAATTTCAGACCCTGCGCACCAAATCTTCATAAATTTTCATCACAGATTGCAGCTTAAACTCAACCAATATATTGACGTATCCGAATTCAAATATTCTAATTACATTTTGATCTGTATCTGTATATTAATAGTTCATCAATTAAGAGATCTTCCTGCCATAGAATAATTCCAATAGCCCCGAATTGTTAACTTGGGTAGGTTTTTCAAAAACCAAATACTTCACACTTCAAAATACTTCCTTTTCGGTAAGGAAGGACCGTCCTCTCGAGCAATCTATGCAGAGCATGAATCAGATAAAGAGAGAGCGGGAGTTTTGAAATTCGCTTCGACAGGAAGCGCGGACGCCGGCGCTCATAAATTATCAAGCTCGACACGCAAATAAAGCGGCATGTTGCAGTTGCAGATATGTACGAAACAAAAAGAATAACAACAACAACAAAGAGCAGCAAAGAATAAGTTAGGAATGAAGAAAAAAAAACAGAGAGGTGCAACGATGAGAAATACGAAATATCCACGCATAGTCGCGCCGTCGACGTGATCGTGTTACATAATTCGCGCAGAAAACCGAAAACCGAACTGAGTGAGACTTTTCTTATTTATTTTGTTACATAGTGTTTTGTCTATTTAACAGTTTGCATGGTCTTTATTATAGTATATTTAATAAGATTGATGTCAATATAATTTCGGGTTGGAGTATCGTAAAGTTATTTGCGTTGTCTCCTAAAAATAATCTACGTTTGGAGCGCTTTAATTAAAGAGAGAGGCCGCACTCACGTGTGTACACATACTCACGCTCGCACACAAATACGAGTTTAATGTCTCCATGGCGTCGACAAAAACGTAATGCCCATGGCGTGAAAGCAAAGGGAGGGCGAAAAGGGCTAAAAGCATGTAAGTAACGAGCGCGGGGATTCCCTGAAGGGCGAGAGCGCGCGCGCTTCGCAGATCGGTGATTAACATCTCGCAACAAGTAGTTAATAAATCAGTTCTAGCGATGAGCGCACCCTCTTCCCTTTTATCTCTATACACCTATTGCGCTCGTTTATACATTTTGGGAAAACTTTTAATAAAGTTTTACGCCGATCAGATAGTTAGTATAAGTAGTTGTGGTAGATGTATAATAATCAATTCAATACGGTTGTGTCGGTTAGAAGTATCCGTAAAGTGTAAAAGGTCTTTGTCGTTGAATAAAAATTATTTAATGCATTTTCTTAATTTTGTTTGTTCGGTAGGTATTTTGAAAGTTCGCGGCGTTGCCGCTTTTAGTAAAATGTCCTTATCGACGTTGTCGAGGGAAGAGCGTGTCTGGCTGGGGGATGAGGAGAGACTGTAGGCCCGTGGCGGCGGATGGGATGGCGCCGGCGGCGGTGGCGGCAGACTGGCAAGAGGGGGAACGACGGGGGAGCGAGAGATACGGCGAGTCAAGCGAGTTTGGGGGGATGCGGAGGCGGCGGCGGCAGCGGCGACGTCGCGGGGAGCGGCGGAGCGGTGCGACGTTGCTGCGTCTCCCTGGGCACTGCGAAACGGCGGCAGTCGCTCTCGCACCGCGTTCGATTCACGTCGCCGCTCCGCAACTCTCTCCTTCTTTGACCATGAACAACTTTGACCTGATCGAGCAGATTCATCTGCGTCTGCCCTTGTGGGATAAAGTGCATAGCGAAAAGACTGATACCAGCATGAGGGAAGAGCTCTGGGACGAGGTGGCCCACGTCATGGGTTGCTCAAGTAAAGCGTCACCCTACAAGGACGCAAGGTTCCGAACTCATGCCAATTTTTTCTTTTTGTTTCAGAGGAGATCCTGAAGTCGCGCTGGAAGAACCTTCGCGATTCCTACAGGAAGATCATCAGAAAGTCCGATGGTAGAGAAACAGATCCTAAATGGCCATACTACAATGCCATGGAGTTCATGAGAGAGATCACCATCAACGCTAGACCGAAAGTGATGGACATCACAAGGAAGGTGCCAAGTATTGAACCGGACTACTCCTTGACCTTAGTACGTGATAACGATGATTCCGTAGACCATCTATCAGATGGGATTAAGCAGGAGAAAAGTTTGAAGAGGCACGCTGCCGATGATCTGGTCACACAGTTCTTGGAAATAGAATCGGAGAAAAGCCAGGCTGAACATGAAAAGGCAGCAGCTGCTGCTGTTGCTCGCCATCTCTATGACGATGACGACTACCAGTTCTTGGTTAGCCTGCAACCTCATCTCAAGCAAGTAGCCCTCAGTCGAAAACTACCGCTCCGGATGAAGATTGAACAACTCGTCTACGACGAGATTTACGCTCACGGCACTGCCACCAATTGCTCCTACTGATCTGACGATCTCCAACATCTGATTATTGCTAAACATTTTTTTACTAAGACTTAGTCCATAAGAGATCTCTATATACATATTGTACATACATTTGAATTTCTTCTTTAAATAAAAATTTATATTTACTCCAAGCAACTGTACGCAATAATTTACACCCAATCTTAACAAACATGATATTCAAATAAAGACATATTTACCCAAAATTTAGTCTTTCGGAAACCTTACCTGAAACAAAAGAAGTGTAAATAAGTAACAAAAAAAAAAGAAGAAAACGGTAACATGATTCGAAATGGGGCTCGAAGGTGTCCGATTACGTCAACTTAATCTATTTTGTTTTTCAGCCTCTCCCCTCGTTTGTTTAGCGTTCGACGCATCGGGGGTATCCAGGGATATTCTCTATTCGTTTCGTCTCTGTGTAGGAGGTTCGTGTTTTTTATCATCAGAAACTTAGACAATTTGGTTTAACATTTCGCATGTTGAAGAGCAACAAACTCAATTTAACAAATAAAGACTGTTTTTTAAAATAATAATTAAATAATATAAATGAAGTGTTTATATACAAATTATACGCAAAAGGCATACATTCAAACTGAGTATAGTGCGCAAACGACGAACTGTGAGTTTATACGAAATGTAAACAGGAAGAACTCGCAAACAAAACTAAGTTTTCGAAATTCGCATATTCGTCGAGAGACAATATTCTAACGACTACATATCTGGATCCAGTGATTTGCGGTTTTTCTTTTAGAAGAAATTGTCTTTTTAATGGTAGCGAGGAAATGATTGTTTGGTGTGACGGGGAAGATGTGGAGACGGTAAAATTCGTTACTGGGCGAGCATGTCGAGTGCCTTATTTTGTCATATCGCAATCATACGTGCTCGCTTCGCGTTCCTAATAACGTGCTGCGTGCCAACAAGTTCCGCCGTCAGGAATATGTGGGGTTCGGCAAAAAGGGGGGATCAGGCGGTTAGGTGAAGAGTGTGCGGCGGAAAGGATGGGAGCCGCCAGGGCCCCGGAGCGAGGAACGCGCGGGATAGGCAGGCGGCGACTGTGGGACGAATGGAGGGGTCGAGCGGTGGGTGGACGGGACGGGACGCGGGACGAGGAGCCTCGACGGTGCCGGTGATAATCTAATCGGACGGTGGGGCGGTGGCGGCAGCGGCAGCAGCAGCGATAGTGACGACGGCGGTGGCGGCGGCGGCTCCAATCCACCCTAATGACACGGCCGACGCGTCGGGCGGATATTGCGTCGTCGGTCGACCTGTTCTACTGCTAGGCGTTCGCCTTCCTCCACACCACACATGCTCATGCATTTTTTAAGTTACATCGCCGACACGACACAAAAAAACGACGAGGCATGATGAAGAGGTGGTGGGCATAGGAAGCGGAGATCGAGCGGACTCCTCTCTCATGTTGCCTTAAGCATTTTCACCGCTCTCCGACGTCCGGAAGGCTTTGAAACTTTGCTCTATCTCTCTCCATCTTTTTCTTACTCTCTTTGCATCCTCACCTAATCGAGTCCGCATCAGCTGCACGTCTTTAACTCAAAAAATTGATCATCCCATCTATTTATCCAAGCAATGTTCATAACGTCTACAAAATTCTCATGTTTCGTAATTATTTTTGCAATATACTATTATTGTTTTATTTTAATCAAATTGGCAGAAAAGTGACGAATATCAAAGATATTCTATATAAACGGGTACAATTTCGTCTTCAGATCTGATGATGGAAGCTGAAGAAATTGATATAAGCAAATTGTAATGTTCATTAAATAAAATGATCGAATAAATGTACAAACGAGGTATAATATGAAACTATGGTTAATTCAATTATGATGCGACTAAGGAAACGACCATTGAAGTAATATCATTTTATGCAACAGGTATTGCAAGGAAACTACAGGATCCATTTAATGCAATTAAAGATAGTTACGATTACAATTCGAGTATAAACGCAGATATCCAATATGATGATTTCTTTTGTAAAACGATTATCCACTTATTATTTTGACGTAAAATGAAACTTATTTTATGAAGTGTATAAATGTATTAATATAATATTGATACAGTTTCTGAAGACGAAAAACTATTGTTATCTGATGTCAGTGAATGTGTTAATAAAGTTAGGTTTGTACTATCAAAAAAATATTATTATTATAAATTATGTAAAGCATTTGAATAATAAGCCTAACTCTCTCTTGATTGACAAAGTTGAAGCTGTGACGTGTACATTTAATTTGTCGCCGGTAAATGCCTTTAGGAAGTCGCGTCGCGTCATCATTATTCGCTTTGGTAAACTTAGGTTGGGCGAAGGCCACCTTCCACAATAATTCTTTTCTTTTCACTTCGCATCCATTCATTGTAAAACCCGCGTGCATGCGATAATTAAGGAAGGAACACGGAGCTGGAAACCCGACGATAAATAATGTATGCGACGGGACGAAGGGGCGGACGGGGTCGTCGGGCGGCTGCGAAGGTGTGTGTGGGGGGAAAGGGAAGATGAAAGGGGGGGCGGCGCGCGAGAAATCAAGTGGCCGGATCGCGCGTTCGTTCGCCCCAATTACACAAGCGCCGCACGTGTGCGCTTGTATCTTTACGGCCGGCGACGCATCTGCCATACCTGACGCAGGAATGAGCTATACACCTAACCAACCATTGACGCTCCTAAACCACTCAAAGGACAACAATAGCACAAGCTGTCAACTTTTCATATCTCTTCCACCTATTAAGGTTTAACTTCCTCGACCCACTAATCTTCTCCAAATTGCGAGAGCACAATTACCTGATAATTAATGGAATGTTAACGATTACTTTAAAACTGTTTGAATCTGGTCTCGGGTTTCGTACATATAATACTCGATTTCGCTTATGGGTGATGATCAAGCGGAACGGTTCTCGCTTATCTGTCAACGATACGTAACAAGGGCGATTGCGACGAGGCAACTCAGAGAGTTTGTGGAGGCGGGGGCGGCGGTAGCGACGAACGCTTGAACACGCACGGGCATTCCATCAACAATGCGCCCTCCGTTCTACGTGTCCTGTTAGCCAGATCAGGCCAAGAGTTATATAACAAAAACGCCCCGGGGCAGGCGCGGCCCGTGGGGCTTGCATGTATCCCCGATACCAACTCCGAAATCTCTCTCTTTCACCCCTAAAGCGAGATTCTATATATTTTTTTGTTTGTTTCTAATATTCCATATTTATTGCAGCGCCGTTTTGTTAAACGACCGCAGAACGATCGGATACGCACGTGACGGGCGAGTTTAACCACCGGAAAACAAAAATATATATCTTTCCAATTCCATATACTGACATTCATTTAATTTTGCTGATTTTTCTCACGATTAGTATAATCATATTAATATTTTGTAATTGATCATCGAAAATGCTTTAATCTGTTTCATTTTTTATCAAAATACTGATGAATTAAAAATTAGCGTTTTGAAGGGAACTGAAATAACATTGTAACTGAAAAGTCGATGGGTTAATTGCAAACGTGGAGCTGGCGAGTTTAATGAATAGTTCCACAATATAATGGATGGTTTGTCGTGTACCAATTTAAGGGAATTATTAATTTGGCGCGCTCGGTAATGAAAGAGTTCAGGGGGTGTCTTGATCGAAGCGAGGCGCGATGTTTTTGTGAGAGCGCGCGCGATGGGGGCGGCTACGAAAATAATTGATGGCGTGTTTATTGCGGAACTACGAAAACCCCCGTCGCCTCACGCCTCCGATATTCCGATGGTGCGGTGGTCTTTGCGCCCTTACACCCAACTTCGAACAATCCTCCGCCCACCCCGCTCGGGACCACCGCAATCCCCTAGAGTTACGGAGTTAATAGAAACAGGCCGGGTTTCCCTTGTGTGCGTTAATAGTAATATACGCTGTGGGTGACAGATCGATGTTCATATATAGTCTAACCTGATGGTGGCGGCGGCGGAGGCGGTGTGCGGTGCGTTGGCCTCGTTATCGGCTCCTCGAGCGCGCCTAGCCTTGCCTAATCACCCGTGCTCCATGTTTTCCATTCCCGCCTCACCTGCAGATTATCGCCTCAACCGCCTCTGACGAGCGGCTAATCCGTTAACCGCTCCTCATCCCTACACTCACATTGCCCTTAACACACTCGCATACAGACTATTCATTAAATAAATGATTGTTCTCACATATATTGCATCTAAAAAAAGTAATTAATTATTGTATAAATAAAAGTTGCAAAAATAATGTAAGCATAATTTATCTATTTTATAATATTGGAATTTTTTACATTTTTCTTAATTTATTTCAAAAGCAGATTTGTAGATTTAGGCGTTTCTAAATTTGAATGAGTAAGTTTTATTGCATTATAAAGAAGTGTATATAATAATTGTACGAGATGACGCATAATATTAATGGTGAAAAATATAAGAGTTGGGGGGAGGATTCCCCCTCGTTGCAGACGGGTGGGTATGAATCGGTAGCGATCGTTAAAAAGCGAGTTGCCGATCGATGGGGGAACCAGAAGGGTGGTCCTTTTAGTTGTTGGGGGGATGAGATTCGGGGGGGTTGCTTGGTGGCAGAACGGAAGGGACCCCCTTTTCGCGTCGCCTCCTCAACGTGACGAGCGACTCTTGTAACAGGCTAAAGAGGGTTGAGGGATCGGGGGGTGGTGGCGGCGCGGGTTGCTCTAGACGGGACGCGGAGAATGCGAGGAGAGACGGCAGCGGTTCCCCTAAGCTTTCAGAGATTACGACGGAAGCCGCGGCGCGTATCGGCGCCCGCGGCGGGGCATCGGGACGCTCTCATTCATGAAATGACGGCGCAGCGGGGACCGATCTCTTGCCGCCTCCGATGTCAGACGCCTCGCATCCTCCACGTCCTGCAGACGCTCGCAGAACGCCACATGAAATATGCATCCCTTACGATCGCGAAATCTAAAATAACCATAACTAACGCACAAATTTCTACTCTCGGATGAACGTGCGCTGTTCACCGTCCCGGATACAATGTAATATGTTCAGTGGGTCTAAGGATCAAAGGATCCCACACTCGCTCACTCTCATACATTTAATTCACTCCAACACAATGCACCACCTGATTTACGCAACTTTTCAGTAGTTAATAAATACAAATCTTCTCAATTGATCAATGAATTTAACGATAGGCAAACTTCAAAGGAAACACGAATTGAAAAATTTTAAATTAAGCTTTCAGTTCCAAATATTCGTCGTCAAGTAAGAGTAATCGTAATTGCTATTATTTTGCATTTCATGAAAAGTAAATGCTTGTTTTTGGTCCTGCAAAATCGTTAAATGGACTTGGTTGCATACACGTTGATGATGTTTTATTATTATTATTATTATTCAGTTTCTTACACCCCCTCCGAGTTTGGAAAATATTCATAGGAGCGTAATGGACAATGCGGGGTGCAAACACAATGGAAATGGGGCGGCAGAAACGGGGACAAACACACACGTACACGACCCCAGCTAAATGTTCACAACACGTGAACGGACTTCAGGGGGATGCGAGTCCTCTCTTTCTCCCTCTTTTGCACCAAGGACAACCAGGATTAATCGCGAGATTTATTGCGACCCCATCAATCTCACCTTTCCTCCTTAATTAATATTACAATAAAAAATGGATCGATCCCATCGACAGATTCCTGTATTCCACCCATTTTTTTGCCCCTTGGTGCTTCGGCCAGACTTTAATGACGTGTATATTTCGTCCTCCACCCCGACCATCCATTCGGTGTGGATGTACGCGTGACTTGCTCTCTAAATTACATGCATACGAGTTATTAGTCAGCTGCCGCACACCCTCCTTCGGTCTAAGTGCACTTAACCGAAGTCAAAGGGAGTTCCCCAACGAATGCAAAGAATACTTTCGAAAACATTATACCAAAATTGACATTCACATTTTTTATAAGCCGAAAAATAATTTCGACCAAATGCTAAAGTAATAATCTCTGCAATTACAGTTGTGTGATTTCATGCATCCAAGTTCTTATTTAAAAAAAATCTCTAGTATTACAGTATGATTTATCGTCTGCTCAATATCGTGAGATCCAATAACTCTTCTTCGTTGTGCTTTGTGCTGTGTTGCGTGAAGGAAGAAAGGATTTTAAGGGGCGTCGTAATTAATTTGGGGGCGCGAATTTCGTATTCATCGTTGGGAAAATACAAGGGTTGTCCCGGACGAGTGGGAGGGGTGGTGGCGGCGGTTGCTTGTTGAGCGGACCGAGGGCCGTGCCGCCTCTCCGTCCCGCCACAGGAAATATATTTAAAATTATTTACGGCCGGAGCGGCGAAAATAATTGGTCGATGGCGTGCATTTCCGGCATAATTAAGGCCAGACACGCACCGTGCGTGAAAACCGATTAAATCTCTGCGCTGATTCCTTTGGCCCTTCAAAATTCGCGCTTCGACACTTTTTTGCTTTACTGACACAAAAAAACTTGCAGCAATTTCAATAGTTGTACATTTTTGTATAATTCATTATTGAAAACTAAATAACAACAAAAGTTTATTTTCGACTTTTACCTTTACATCAATAGACCCGAAGTTTTCATGCTTCTCTTTTCATCTGCAAAGTTCATCCTTTATCCCTAAATATTCTTAACGTACAAAAGATAAAATGGAATCTCGTTAATTAATTAGCGTATTTTAGCTTAATAAGAATTTCAATATTTAATAATTTATTTGTTGTTCTTTGGGCACTCAATAAAACAAATTTATAAAAAGACATGAATGTTTAGTGATTAGGTGCAATTCAAAAAGTTAGTTTTGGTTGTAGCGTTGAATCCCCGTAGGAGTTATTTCGTGAGAGCTGTGGTTGCCGGGATGTTTATATTATTTACGGTGGGGTTTGAGGGCGGTGGCGGTGGCTCAACTTTAAAACGATTGCCGCCCGCGCCGACGAATAAATGATCTTCATAAATCTCGTTCCGCGAAAACTTTTACCCGCCTCCCTTATTTTCCTTTCCTCGCATCGCTTTCTCTACTTCCCTTGTTTTTGTTTTCTTTTCTTTTCTTCTGCTCTGCCATTCAGACGATTCCAGTTTTTCCGCCTTCCTCTTTTGCTGCTCACTTTGCCTGGATACAGGACGACATCTGAGCTAATATCGTCGCAGTAAGTGAGAGTGGAAAATCGAGCGCGCTTCAGCGCCATGTGACAAACGACCCCCAATTAACTTGTAATCGTATGCTAATTTAATAAGCGGCTTCTTCGTACCGTAAATTCACGTGTTAATGATTTATAGGCATTCCGAAAATCGTGATCGAACACGTTTCTCATTCACCTCAAAATCTACACAGAATTTTTATACTCAAATTATGAACAACATATCGACAACTATAATTTATTTCCACTTCATTGACAAATCTCTAGTAATAACGTATTTTAAATCAAATATCGCAACTTTTGTAGAAGCTATTAGCAAGGGTGTTTAATTATAGCTTATTCATCTTTGATCTATTTGGAGTCAAAGTAGTTTCGTCTAAGGTGTTACCCTTTTTTTTTTGGAAGAGTGTGTAACAAATGAGCGTACAAATAAGACATAAATCTATAGGAGGCAGATTACAGTGCAGAATTTGAATATCGGATAGTAAATTGCTCACTCTTCCTGGCTTCCTATATATGTATATATTGTATTTCTGTCTTTCTTGTGCACATGAAAAATATTGGTGAGCAAGGGTATATAGAAAGGGAGCGTCGGGTCGAGCCGAGTTTTGGGGTTGGTTCGGATCGCAGCCGGCGGTTTGAAAACTCTCTCTCTCTCTCTCTCTTATTCTAGTCCCTCGCAGGGGGATCAGAACCCTCCTGCAGCGAGCACTCGCCTAGTATTTTCCTGCTGCGGCACAAAACCGCACAATCCCCATAGCTTATGGCCACATTTGCTTCCGCTTCTCCTATACCTTCCATTCCAACCCACAATCCTTCTTTTTCCGATAATTACGAAATCCAATACTTCCACATTCGTAGAAATTCTTTATCTACTGTCTTATATTAAAAATAAATAATGCGAAAAGTCAATCTAAATTTCCAAAAAGTAAGAGATACAAGAAATATTTCGATTTCAATATAACGTGCAGTAAATTATGATAATAAAGAATGAGTTAACTGATTCATTCATTGGGAATTTAAATATAAACCTTTGTGAAGGTGTCAAATTATTGAATTGTTTGTTATAATCCGATAAACGGGCAGATAGGAAGGATTTAGTTATAATTGTGAGAATGTCATTAGATAGGTGTCGTGTAATAAGTGTGAAGTGTCGTATGGTAATGCTAAACGGACTGCAGCGATAAAGTTGGATCGTTAAGGGGTTGAACGAGATTGGGGGGTGGATGGGTTTGTCATCGGTCTCAATCTTAGTTTATTGATGGGGCGGCCGACAACCTGTCTCAGTTGTGGCTTTATTATGTGGGTCATGTGACTTTGGCGGTGGCATTTCGGAGAGTACGTCGTAAAGAGACGGAGAAGTCACAGAGTACCGTGCACCATCTTCTCGTATCTTTCTACTTCGCCACATGCATAACGTGGAACACAGTGCAGCTTGATGATGGTACGGCGGCGTGCGAGGGTATCATCAGATAGCGGCGAGGGGACGTTCACAAAGAGCCTCGAGTTCGCTCACAGCCAGATACGAGGTGACGGGGGTGCAGTGGAGCGGCGGAGACGCGGGTGGCGTTTTTAGGGAGACTGGAGTAGTGGAATGGGAAAGGCGGCAACAGCAGCAGTAGCAGAGGCAGGCAGGCAGCCGCTGCCGCCGTCGCCATCGGCTGATGACTGCAGACTTTGTCACCCACTCCACGACGTATTCCACTTCGTAGCTTCTTCCACCCCGCAGCTCCTGCTTTGCTTTCTGCCACTTAACCGCCACCAACCCGAATCCAACTCTACCCACCCTCCAACACGCGCTTCTTTCCAATTTGGCGCGGCATCGATTCGACTCGAATTTATTATTCCGCCCGTTCGCTAATTAATAGAAATCACGCCAGAAAGTTTCCGCCTCACGATTATTCTACCAGTAAGATCCCATTTTTTTCAGGATTTATCCCTTTTTGGATATATAAATGAAATAAAATGTAAGACTAATCTAATCTATTATTTCGAATTAGATATTATTAAATACATATCATTAATATTAACAATATTAACAGCCCTTTAAGTTGAATTACTCTCGAGGGGTGAGAATAAAAGTAATTAGCTTAGCATAAAAGACTAGTGTAGGTATTAAATACAATTAACACAGTTCTTAATTTACTATGATACTATTGCAGTCTCGGTTTTTCAGAAAGTAACCGTTAAAAACAGGAAAACTCCTTACTTTATACTCACACTTGTTTAGTCATGTTATTATTTATATTAGTTTCATGTTTGCGAACGAATTACCAAAAATTTTAGTTGGGAAATTTTTCAATCGATTTTTTCCTATATTACTTCCATTGTAGTAATTTGCATTAAATATACAACCACGTCAATAGCAAAGATTTTTCTAAATATAAAAAAAAAGATTTGAATAAATAATATAGAAATGAGTTTAATTAAATTAGATGACACTAGTTATTTATTATAATCTGCAGTTAATATATTTCAAGCTGATCATGATTCTATCGATTTGGAACAAATGTAAAACTTTGATTATCTTTTATAAAATGTAAATAATAATGTTTATTATTAATAGTTAATCTAGTTAAGCAATAATTTGGTGTTTTGAGATTGTCGTGACTTTTTCAGTAAAGAAAATAATTCTCTCTGCATGTGACAGGTGAATGAATGAATTTCCGTTGAAGTAAGGAGAGAGATGGTAACTGGTAGCGGAGGATCGGAAACTTGGGATTAAGCGCGATCAAAAGGTGGTAATTGGAACGGTAATGGGTTCAACGTAATGCGAGGACCGCAACGCGCGCCTTTTGTCAGCGCCGATGGAGTTGCTAACTTGGTTTTGTAGGTGCTTACCTTGAACGGAGCGTTGGGCACGTAGAGGGAGGGATCCTTGGCGGAGCCGGAGAGCTTCTCGCTGACGGGGGGAATACCCTCGTCGGCGTCGCACACGCTGTATCTGCCGACGATGGCGTCCGCTGGTCGCGCCTCGTAGCCGGCCGGCCTACCCACATGAAACCCTTTCGCTTTTACCCAGAACCGGAACTTGCTGTTGTCCGCACTGACGATCTCCTCGCCGCGCAGCGTCCTCAAGATCCGCGCGTACTTCTTCAGCGTGACCGTCTTGGTCTTGGCCAGGTCACCGTACGTCTGTATGACCCACGGCTGATAAGAGGCGAGCATGTCGACTTTACTGTCCACCACGCTGAAATGGGCGCGTTTCACGTTGTTGTTTTGCTCGGGACGCTTGGAGCTACCGGAGACGGAGGAGCCGGTGCTCTTCCGCTTCACGGCCTTTTTGACGGGCTTCACTGTCTCCTCGCTCGGGCCCATTTTACGCCTCAAACCGCGATCGGCAAGCATTGCAGTTGCCATAGGGAAAACACCGCGCACATCAACACCACAGTTTACAAAAAAAAAACAACAACAAAACAACAACAATCAGTACGAAACCAATGACAACAATAGCAGTGATGGACCGAGAAGAGGAAACGATAACTTTGATCGTTTGCAACAACCACAACTTTTGACACCTGTTGATCACGAGAATAAAAATAACAACAAACTTGACGTGAAAAGATCACCAATTGTGAATAATGATGGGAGAACGTAAATCACTGGGACCTAGGTGTGAGGATGATTGACCCATACGTTTGCTTGTGCGGGTGTCAAATAGTTATTATATTATTTGTTTATTTGCGTTAGGAGCTTAGGTGATGTGGGACGCATCGCCGTCGTGTGTTTGCGTCGATCTGCGAGCGTGCGGAACGACAGTCGTAACGGCAGTGCTGTGCAGGCAGACAGGAACACGCGTCGAGATGCCGGGCTGTCCCGTACTGGTAGCGCCTAACGCGTCGATCTCTGAGGTGCTCACGGGACAGTCCCATATACCCCCCACCATCCTCACCTCACAAACGGCGGTGGCGGCAGCGGTGGCGGCCCGTGCGGGGATTTCGCCTTTGTAATACTTCTGACCGAGGCGCCTTCTTATTCTCTCTATCACACTCTCGCACGTTTCTACCTCTCTTTCTTTCTTTCTTGCAAACACTTACATCCCTTCTTCACCTCATTCTCAACTTCAACAACTACCCCTTTTTTCCTTGCCGCTTCAACTTCTTTCTAATTACACACTTATGCACATCTACTTTTGTTTCATCCTCATATAACACTTGGTAATTCTTACTCAATGGTATCGCAAGTTCAGACTAATTATTATTAAGCAATTTAAGTAAATCATAACATTTTTCTATATTATTATAGGTAGTAGATTCTTTAGTAAACAATTTTTGAAAGTTGTGTTTCCATAAAGTTATTATTTATTATTTAACAGTTCATCTAATTTAAAAATCTGTAATAGTGTTATGATGAAGTTTATATAAATTAATTTGTTAATGAAGTACAGTCGCAGTGAACATATGTTATAATGTATATCAGGCATGAATTTCGTTGAATAATTTCGATGGTTTCAATTAGTTTGAATGTAACATGGGCTTATATCAATCTATGTATTATTGGTACGTAATTAATTCAATATTGATAATTAACAAACGTAACCGAAATGCCATTATTAATTATGCTAATTGCATTAATGTTTATGTTAAACATAATTTCAGATGACAAAAGTGAGTGACAAAAACGTTAAGCGAAATTACAACAGATATTATGCGTTTATTGGAGAGAGCTGGTTTCGTTTCAAATTGGTATTGCGGCGACTGTGAGAAATGCGACTCTTGGGGTTGCATACGAGGTCATAGGTCACGAGGATGCAGAAGGGGTGGCGGCGAGTTCACATCTCGTGAATCGCATCAAGTGGACCAGCGCGCAGCAAACTAGTTTCCAGATTTTTGCTCGCATCTGCATCTGTTGCTGCTGTCGCTGCCGCTGCTGCCACCGTCGCTACTTAACATCTTTTCTTCAACTCCCTCTTCGTCATCTATACCATCTTGCCGCAGATGCGACTAATTTCAACCAGTTTCTATAAACAAGATTTTTTTTTTGTTAAAATTTACAATTAAAAATTTGATATTTACACTGCTTTATTATAATTTGTGAGAAAATAGTTTTAACAAAATTACATTTGTTTAAAAAAAATATATTTACTATTAGATAAAAAATACATCAATTCTAATGATTTCAGAATTTAAAGTGTAAATAAATTAAATTAACAATAATATTAAAATTGTTAATGTTTCAGAATATTTATATAGAAAAATAACAAATCTTTGTTATTTATTTTTGTTCCCCGAAAACCGACTTTTCACCCTTGCATGGATTTGCAAGTTGTCCAACAACTTGCGGGGGTATAGGCAGGCCCAGCCGACGAAGGGCTTCTAAGAATAACAAGTTATTTGGGGTGGAATAAATTAAATCCAACGGAGAGCGAGAATATTCACCGTTACCGATTATCAAAATATGCAAAAAATATTTTTCATTATTTTTTAACACATAACAATTTTGCATAAGCGAAATGGACAAGGCGGATATATCCGCCGCTTGTTAATCTAAATATTGTGACATAAAATTTCAGTGACTGAAAATTTTCAGCTAATACGCATAAATATTTATAATTATAATTGATTGTGCAATTAATTTTAATTGTGCTCAAGAAACAAAATTCATTCAATAAAAAATGCGCTTTGGAAAAATAGTAATTAATTTTTGTCGTTAATTTATTTTAAACTGGTAAACCATTATTTTTTTATTATAATTATGTTTTTAATCAAAATTTTCAATGAAACCTGCCTTAACAAGTCCCGTCGCACCCGTCTCAAAGGTTCCATTATAGTTTCTTTCCAACATTTGAAATGCTTTGAAACGGATGTGATGTTTTTTTCTCTCCTCCTTTTTCTTCTACGGGTCTTGTCCATATTATATTAAAAAGTAATTTACGTTACGGTTGAAAACATTGTGCTCCAAGTTTCGGTACTGTATTCCTACTATGATTCATATAACTTACATTTTCAGTGTATCATTTTGGAAGTTCTTTTAATTCGATGTGATTTATTAACGGACCAACCGAGATGTTGAGGCAGACCGGTAATTCTAATCGCTGGACCTCAAATCTTTAACTGTTTTTACTTCTCAATATCCAGAAAATCGGATTATCAATTATAAAAGTGTTATCAGTGAAACGAAATGCTTAAATTTTGAGAAATGTTTAATTAAAAAATAAATGAAATACCTTAATTTTAAACAATGAAACTTCAAAAATAGACTATTCCACTATTTTATAGAAAAGTTAAATGAGTGAAACAAAGCTTTCGGTATTTTTATCTAATGATGTAGAAGACGATTCCTTTCCACTTTATTCTATGAATGAGATTCATTGTGGCCCGAACCGTGGCCACACCACTGTTTTCATTTTACTCTTCGTGCGGATCGTTCGCGCGTTGTTTTATTTTAGGTTTCATTTTGTTCGCCTTCCGTTTCCGTGAATTCAACCACCGAAACGGCGACTCTTTACCCTTTCATTTCCCACACAATCCCACCAAATGCGGTGGTCCACACATGAAAATGAACAATAATTGAATAGATCCGAAATCCAAACAGTTACTTTTAGTCTATGAAATATATTTTAAAGAATTGTATTTACAAATCATATTGGATTAAGGATAGTATCGACAATTATATAATTGTTTTATTTTATCTTTGAAAGGTAAATAGCAATTTTCTTACATTAAAATTAAAAAAATGAAAAGTAAAGTATTTCCTATTTTTTTTTAGCTACTTCACTTGCTTAGAGCGTGAATCCTGGATTCTTATGCTGCAGCTGATGATGATGATTATAATGATGATGATGATGATGTCGAAAATAAAAAAGATTGGGTTCACAGCCATGATTCGTATCAGATTACTCTAGTGCACTGAAGTGGGAAGAACCTTTGTTTTGTATACTTTTCATGAAAGTAAATGTAAGACGTGAGAAGAGACAAGTTTTCGAGTAGATATTGGGAACGAGTCAAACTGAAAAGGGCAGAAATTAATTATGAACGGAATAATGAAATTTAATTTCGTGCAGTCGTCTTCCCCCCATTTCGCAGCGATTGCGTATAGTGTAAATTATAAGGGAGGTAGAGTAGAGCTGAGCGCAGGAAGGGTCGTCGGGGGAGAGTGAATTTTCCGGTGTTTGTCTCCGTTATTAGGGGGTGGGTGGCCAGTTCTTGGGACCGCGCGTATTGTTGGATTTTACCACAGGATGTCGCGGCCACTTACGTAATTGCTCCGTCTCTCTTGTGAGCGTGGTGTGGTGGTGCCCAGCCCGAACCGCGGCCGGATATAATTATTTATCCATGCCTGGACAACGGACGGAACGAAATTAAGGTTCGCCTGTTGGGTTTGCTGGCTGGCTCGGGCGAACCCTCTCCACTCTATTCACTATGTTGTCTCTTTCGTGCCTTCGGACACTCCCGTTGTGTACATACTACAATCATCGATGGAAAGTATCACCACATTTCTTATACAGAGTGTCCCCTATTTTACAAATACACATTTTCAAATACTTCTTCAAAATAGGTGTCAATAGCATTCACTGAAATAACATCAAAGTCAGTACAATCTATGAATATTTTAATCAACAACAAATCAACGAAATACATTTTGAATTTGTGTTGTCAATTATCAAATCCAAATTACAAAATCCAAAAACAGATCATTCGAAATTAGTTTCCCTTTTTGAAGGGCTTGGACAGAAAATTTAATCACTTCAGAAATGTTGTTTTTAATGAATCAAAAATCATTGATATTCCTTCGTAATTTAATAAAAATAGAATTAGAAAAATGATAACTTTTATTGAAAATATATACAATAAAACTAAGTCATTGAAACTGAACTGCAAACAATATGATTATCTCGGGGTGAGTTTCTAATTAAATTAAAGTAAAACAAACTATTGAGGAAAATATAGAGACAGGCTGCAAACATTGGCGCGGTAGATTACCGCAAACCGGCTCCGCCTGTGCCATGTCGGGTGAGTGCGGTTGTCGCCCTCCGAATCAGGTGTTGTCAACCAATAATATTTTCTGTAACAAATCATATGATATGTGAAAATGATGACAAGACATGAAAAAGCCATTGCCTGTCACATGTCAAGACGTTATTCTGAACTAAGTACAATAGATGGCGTAAACTTCATTAGTTGTCATCAGTTTTTTATATTTGGATTTTCATAATAATGTAGTTTTCGTTCTAAATATAATAAGAAAAAGAAAACTGGTGTGAAAGAAAACTGTTGGCTTCTCCGAAATGAGGATTAGAAATAATGTTCACTGTAGATACTTGCACTATGCGACTTGAATGATATACGAGATATTGCATTGTTTTGTGTGAATGTGTAAAACAGAAGGAGGTGAGAATATTCCTCGCCACTATTCTGTCGACAGATGTTCTCGGCTTTTGCGGTGTTTGCGTATCGGTTGATGCACTTCCTGCAAACACGCACGCACCTCCGCATCCATCACTGTGCGGATTATGTAGACTTCATGCATATGCCATTGATCGAGGATGGTGGCTCAAGGGAGTGTCTCAAAGCCCCTGATATTTACCAGAAAGTATAGCATTTTCTCAATTTTGATCAACTTCTTCATATTTGCAATCAGTTACTTTATACTTCCTTAAAACCCCAAAATCAGAAGTTTATTTGTGAGTTAATGAATAAATAGAAATAATAATCGTGTTGAGTATTACAAATTTGAATTCTATGGATTAAAGTCGGTGTTAGTAGGAATTAAAACAATGTTCGTTGGAAATAAAAAAGCAACGGACGACAAAGGTAGATGGATGCGTCGGATGTTATTTGTACTCCATTTTCTTTGATTCCGTTTTCTATTTATGTTGCTTTGGAATAATGTGTGTGTGCGTGTGTCCGACTGTTGTTGTTGTTTTTTTTGTATACTTTCATATATTTCTGTTTGTCCAATTTTTTGTTGTTGTTGTTGCTGTTGTTCGCAAACAAAGCGTAGAGCATTAATCTTTTATGATGTTTTCGACGAGGGCAACGCGCGTATATATTTATATATTCGATATGCGTTTGACCGGACCTGCTTTTGCGATCGATTTCTGTTCATCGAATCGTGTCAGAGCTTCCACCGCAACCTCCGCCTCTTCGTTCTGCCATCAAACGTCGATCGATGCTCGTTTGCCACAATTTGGATTACCAACAATAGTCAACCTGAATGATAGATCAAGGATTTTTTTTTAGATGTGTTAATTTTATTCCGAAAGAACCATTTTTCAAACTAATATTTGTTAAGAGGCAAAAAATAATACAATTAACAGAACTTCATTTTCCTAGCTTCTAATTTCATTTAAATTTAAATCTTGGCATTATTTATTTTCTGTGGAAAGCAACGTTAAATTAAATTTTTCTTTGAATCAATTTTAAGTTACGTTCGCATCATTGATTATCAAAATCGTTAATAAAATTCTTTCTTCACAGAAAAACCATTATTTCTTTATAGTGATCATATTTTGGTGCTAGATTTTTAAATTTGTTTAAATCTCAACTGAATTTCAAGATCTTTAACACCTGAATCCACTCTTTAGATATATTTTTTCAACTTTTGATACTGCAAAATCAACATTTCTAAACTTTTTCAAAAAGATCATTTTTTAGGTTTTACAAACATAATGACATATGATAATTGATAATAAAAATTCAAAATTTATTTCGTTTTCGTACAATGATATTTTAGAATCATGTGTAGTTTTGGTTAATCCAACAAGTGCGTTTAATAGGATTTAGTTTTCATTTACGGCATCGTCTTTAAGCAATTAGTTTTATAATAACTCACTGTAATCTAACCGAAAGATTTTTAATTTTCAAAATTTCAAAAAAGTTTTCTTGGTGCTGTTTGTCTCTTTCGCCTAGGCGGTTTTCAGTGATGACATATTTGGTGCAGAATAGAGGATGAAAGAAACATTCATCATCAGGTTTATGTGTGCGTGTGCACGCTGAAAGAGCGGGAGTTGGGGGTGGCGTAGAACTGAAGAGCATGATAAAGAAAGAAGGTGGAAAAGCGACGCGTCGAGTGGAATGAATTCGGTGCAGGCAGTGCACAAAAGACCGTCGTGATGCGACCGAGTGCCCTTTCAACCTCAAACACACTCACCCACCAACCAGCGCATCGCATCCAGCCATCCTCATCAACCAAGTACGAGTATCTCACACACTTAATAAATATCATATTATTCTTATCTCGTCCTTTTAGCTGAATCCGAATATTAAAAATTAGATGGAATTTAACTTTTACATTTTTTAATCCTCCTCCATAAATATCCCATCACATTTGACTATACTGTAAGCTGCCAAACGTTTAGAATATTGTGGTTTAGTAAATTGATATTTGCGTTTTATGTAACGACATCAAAAGGATTACTCTCGTTGTGCGTTGTATGGTGCGGCTAATGGAAATGACGCTTGAAATACCGAAAATGTTTGATTAATTCTCTGGCGAGTTTTATTTTGGTCGTTGCCACGTATTCAAACGAGACGGACGTAATAAATACCCTCGGCAGAGCGGACGAAGGGCCGTAGGGCGAAACGCTTACGTAACAAATACGAAATAAGCATAATAATTGTAATCACAATAATAATAAGGCAACCCTCGCCTTTGTCGCGCTGATTATAGGTCGGCCCTTCAGCTTCAAGAGCAAGCAGATCTCTTCTCTCTTTCCCTTTCGTCCGTGCGTGGAGTTCTTTCATCATTTCTTCGGTTTGTTTTTGGTTTGGTCGAAGGGAAGGAGGAGACGGCGGCGGTTCGAGGATGGCGCGTCTTGCCGGACCGCTGGACCAGTTCCGGTGAATTAATCTCGTCGCCGTAACGGTCATTGATTATACGGCTATGCGCGAGAACCGCTAACGGGCTTTCTGATATCCGGTCCGGCTCAGCTTCTTCGTCGAAGATCGCTATCGCATCCAGCACCAACCGCTGAAACAGGACAGGATAATCCTGCCCGCAGATCGCCCTCATCCATAATCCTCTTAACCGATAGCCCTACAAAAACCAAGCAATTATCTACACATCTTCTGATGATATCAATAATATTTATAGATTTTAAATATCAAATTTATTTATTAAAAGAATTATCTTTAATTTAGGCTATTTTATCTATTTCTATTTAAGAATCATAAGTTTGTTTTTACTATTACAGAATATTGATATTTTGAACAATTCAAGCCTCATTTTATATTTATTTTGTGATTTTCATATAATTGAAATAATATATGGCAAATAAATGAAAATATAAATTTATACATTTTGCAGATTTTCGCCCGAAACACAATATTAAAATTAAATAGAGAAATTAATGAATAAAATTGAAAAAAAATCAGGAAAATTGATATAATTACTATGCTTTGAAATTTATGAAAATCGACAAAAAAAAGTTGATTTAAAAGTATACGCTGAAAACATGTTTTTGGTATCAAATGATCTCTTTGACAGTGGTGAGTCATCAGGACTTGTATTACTAGAAATGACGAATTAATAATTGCTTTAGTATAAAAAAATGTTAATATAAATTGTCGCTTGAATTGAATGTTTTGAAATGAAGTTGGGAATAAGAGTTGATGTGATGTGAAATGTGCGTTTCAGTTTTATTGTATTTATATAGAAAATGTGCGGGTTTGCGAAGGTGGTGGTGTTGGAGATGCTTCAGGATCGTGCAAAAACCTGTTGAATGGAAACCGTTAAAGCGTCTAGGATCCATATGAAAGCATCGCGCTCCGCTGAAGGGGGATGACGTGACGCTGGCTGGTCGAGGGGGTTTAGATCCTTCGCTGGTCCAGCGCTGACCCCCGCTGACCCTCCTACTACCGGATCGACCCCTTTCATTGCGACGGTTGGATCCAAGGTCCAGCACCGCATCCCGCATTCCCACACACTCACGCATTGTTCCCACCGAATCTTTCGGGAGATTCAACTTCATCAGATTTTCCAACACATTTTTTTCCGCCACCCCTTTTCATCTCGATGGTCAATAGGTCATAACGAATTTCCCCGTTTTTATCGAAATTACTTCTTCATCGGACTCGAGAAAATCAACATTGTTACATCACAACAGTTTACAAATATAAAAAAGATTATCTAATCGTCTTGGAAAAAATTGTAATATAATATAAATTTATATTAAGTGATGTTAACAGTAGTTTAATTGTCTAAAATGGTCCGCATGTATTTGTGAATAAAACATGGAAATAAATTCAATTCCAGAGAAGGTAATAATAGAAAACATCTCGTCTTCGCATCTTTTTGTATTCGATCCAATTATACTTTATATAATTTAATCTCTTCTCCCATGAATTTCAATGACAATAACACTTGTCCCTTCTGCCATTAGGCATTCATTCATTCATCCATCCGAGAGTTGGTAAAAGAGACAAAAAAAATAAGAAAAAAGTAAAAAAAACAACATCAATTTCGACTACGAAATAATAAAAGCACGAAAAAAAAATAAGTACGGAGATTAGGGGAAGGGTCAGACGAAATGAATGGAACGAAGAGAAAAAAATATGGTGATGGTGAGTCTACACGAAATACAAGTGCAGACCCATATTTACATTCGACCGCAAAAAAAAAAGGATGAGCAAACGAAGAAGAGGGTATAAATGGACATGGGAAATGAAAAGCAATTAATTACTCTGTTTTGGCAATTGAATGCACAATTACATTTACGTTTTTATTTCTATTCATTTAAAATTAATGAAAAGAGAAAAAAACATTGAAGGAGATCAAAAGCAAGTGTAAAATAAGAAGGGAAAAAATCAAATAAACTGTACTGATACAAAAGGAAACATTTAGTACAAACGAAAAACATAAAGGGAGCAGCGTTGTCGCATATTCTAATTTTTTAGTTCAATTAAATCATTCATAAGTGTACGTTCGTATGAATGTCGTGTACGTTGGAGCAAACCAAAAGAAGCGTATGTACAAACGAATTCGATTAACGTACATTCGCTTGCAGTACGTCAATTTGTGTACGCATTGTGAACTGAGATCTGACTGTACTATTGTGTTGCACGTCGCATTATATTGAATGACAGATTGGATCTATTGTTTATCAAATGTATACAATACTATAATTTATAATAAATATGAACATATTACGGAATTGAATAGAATTAAGTTAACAAAATATAATTACTTCTATTTAATGCAATTATAAAATAACAACAGTGTAAAAATTATTATGCAACAACACCAAGTGATTGTAGAAATCAAAATAAACATGTAATGTTATTATTAAAATAAAAAAGAAGTGAAATATTATTTATTTAGTTCAAACCACAAATCAAAAGTTTTTGTGTTTGCTGTACAAGTTTTATGCGAATGTTGTTGTTCCGTTTTCCCAACAGTGCAGTTGTCAAAATCATCGAAAGCCGTGCCGTCAGTGGGGTCCGTGTGGCGTGCAAATTTATGAGCTGCAATACGTTTGGATTTGCAAAATGAAAAAAAAAAAAAACTGGAAACTGTTTTCATGTTACAACGACAACGCACGGATCGAATTCACCACCAATATCAGTGGCTGCGCAACAACAACAACAAAAATTTGAGTGCGAAAAAGCAAAATATTTTTATATTGTAAAATTGTATTTTTTTGATATTGTGTGAGGTTTTTTTGGGAATACCCGAGGCCCCTCACCCAACTACCTTATTTTATTTTAATTACGCAATGCCATATCTTACATATTAATAAAATAAAGTCAAACCAAGATTTTATACACAGTGGCGGATTATCCATTAAGATAATAAGGTGGGCCCTCAAATACAATTTTCTTAAACGATCCTTAATTATCTTGTTTTATATAGCAGCGAATATATTCTATAAATCTTATTAAACATTATTTAGACATACTAATAAATATTAGAAATATTTTTTTTATTTACTGTGGGCCCCACTCCATACTTGTGCCCGGGGCCACAAAAATCATATAACGACGTTAGTTGAAGGCATCAATAATTTTGTGTTATGTAATAATTGATAAAAATAATTTTTTTTAAAAATAATATGTTGTTATTGAGTTTAAAAGAATGCATGCTATAAATATTTCCATTAATGTGTTATAAGTATAATTAAAACTATTATAAATTCAATCTAATGTAATAAGATACTGATTTAATTGTGTGATGTATGTGTATTCTAAATTGCCATTTGAAATTTAAATACTTTTGAAAACTGTGACGACCTCTTTGAATCGGAGGCCGAAGTCTATCCAGACTTATTTGATCGTGTCTATGCTTTTGAACTGGGCACATTGGACGCCCAAGGTGTACAGGATCTGTTTGGGATCGGTGCACTCGACGTCGAGTCGGACGAGTTTGGCACATTCGGTCACGTAGAACTCCAGCTCCTTGTCGGCGGGACCGTTGCCACCCCCGGACATTAAATATTTGTTGGTGAATTGAGCGAGCTTCGAGAATACCGAACTGAAGGCCTCGTCCAGATCGTAAAGCTCGAGCGGAGGCGGCGGAAGCTCCCTGAACGACGGCGGAAATACCTATAAAAAGAAATCCGTCGGGCATTTAAATGAAAAGAAAAAGAAAAGTAGCAGAAAAGGAAGAGAGGTGCGCTAAGGGCTTCCTTTACACTCACGGCTGCTTGAAGGGGCGGCAGAGGCGCCTCGAAATTCGGACTTATCACCTTTAAGGGATGATGCTTCACGCCCAATTTATCGTACAGTTTTAACGCTTCTGGAACTGAACATAAGAAATACGTTACTATATTAAATAATAGCTTTAACTTATACCTATTTTATAATAATGGTTCATATGAGCGTACACTTTAAAATTTACGAAAATTGATAACAATCACTTACCAGCATTGGTATTCATTGAGTATGTTTTATGGTCGAAGAGTTTATTGTAGTCAACGGAAACATTGTGGGTGATGGCATCAGTTAAACACAATTTGGGCCTCTCCGCCAATTCGGAAGTGTTGGGCACGATGTGATAATCCCATGTCTGAAATCGTGTGAACAATGCGATCAAATAATAAAGTTGCTACTGTTTGCTCACATCTAAATCGTCGTGATCGCAAGGCGCGATCTTCAGATCCTTATTTCCGGTCAAGAACTCGAATAGCATCTCTCGAAACTTATCGTTATTCTCCTGATCAATGTATTTATCGCTGAACATGTAACCCGAACCCACCGCAATCAATCTTCCACCTAAAACAACGAAAATAAAATACTGCAGCTAGTGTATGCGCTCTTTCGCTTAGAATCTATAAATGTTAATTTAAGCTACAGCATCCGAGTTTCGATCCATTCGCTTTTAATGCAATACAAAGTTTCAGAGTGTTTTCTATTTCCCGGGACGTGTATTTTGGTGGCGAATTTATTTTACCGCTGTCCTGATTATAATGCAGAGCCCCCAGAGGCCTATCAACCGGGAAAGTTGCTGATCCGCTGCTGAAAGCCACCGAGCTCGGCTTGCTAACGTTCATCGTGCATCCATACGGATAAACTAAACGCAAATCCAGTTTTTCCGGATTTATGGTCGCATTTGTGATGCCGTCGGATATGTAGCACTCCTTCGGGTGGAAATATTTATAGTAGTGTGTCCTTATTACCGTATCTGCAAATGAAAATTTAACATTTCAACATTTCACTTTATTAATAGCAACGAACCTATATTAGGCGTAATCCCAAGTTCTTCAAGCAAAATATTGATGTTACAGCTGTCTTCTGGATTACCTTCAGCCAAGAGCACAAGCATACGACCACCTTGGTTCAAGAAATTCTTCATAGCGGTGATTTCATCTTCGCCAAATTGAGCTTGTGATCCCGGCAGTATTAGCAGAAAACAGTTCTTCAGAATATCAACATTAATAACTTCCTTATTCCTATTTAAAATAATACACATTTTATAAACTAATTTTATAATCGCGTTAGTTTCAACAATACTTACACGACGATTTTCCAATATATTTTCAGCTTCCTTTGAAAAGATTTGTAATTCTCGTGTAGTTTGAAAAGTTCATTTTTGGATGAGTTGAAAACAATCGTCCGTTTTCCATCCACCGAATTAGACATTGAACCATCCTACATTATGGAATTTACATATTAGTTATATAATAATTGAAAATCTAATAAATCTGATATTCTATCTGTAAATATATCAAAAAAAAATGTGAATGTCAAGTTAGTGCAAGAATGTTAATTAATTAATGATTCAACAGGCATAAAAATGCGTTTAATATATAAAATTAACGTGTCGTAAGGTGGGTATTTAAGAAAAGCAATTATTTACCTCAAGCGGTGGCATGTTTTGCCTTTTTCTTAATTATGAGCTCAATTTGCACTACAAACACAAAATTAGCTTAAAAACGACGATGCACTGTTGCGAGTACTTGTTTGTAATTTGAAATAATGTTACCCTGACAACGTAACCATCCATTACCGTTTCATAGATGTCACTTATTAAACGATCGATGTTACTACTAAATGATCACAAAAAACACAGTTTTTAATCATAAACTTTTTTAATTATAAATGATTTAATTATTCATATTATATATATGTGTAATGTTAGAATAGAAAATAAAATCAATTTTAACTAATCTTAACAAGTTGGTATAAATTAATAATTGGTGGATTCGCCGGACACACAAGATATATTTAGGTTTCATTCATTTTATTTACAAAATTTTAATTTTGATAAGGGTATAGACCTAGTCTATAGCGCTGGGTTTTATTTATAATCACATTTTTTTTGTAAAAATAGTTATCGCCTCTAAATATCTACTAATATTAATATGAAAGCAATATAAACTTTTACACAGCATAATATATGTAGATACATATTATAAAGCATAGATAATTAATTTTACAAGTTAAAAAAAATATATATATGTATAAAATAATTACGTCAATAAATATTTATTGAACACGATCTCCTGTCTTAAAACTCCATCGAAAATTGATTCGGTGCTCACAACCATCACGCCTTGCTTGAGATATTTCTCGTATTTTTTCTTGTTTTCTGGTATCGAGACAACCACGAAGTTACCAGCCTTCGGCATTCTCGTCACCACTTTACCACCTGATCCTTGAATTGCTCCTAAATAGAATGAAACAAAGAAGGTAATAATTGATGATATTTTCGTAATTAACAACGAACCTTTGAGAACATCTATCGATTGTGTTACTTGCAATTGGAAGAAATAACCAGAGAACAACTTCGTGGAATTGCTTCGATTAAACGATTCCTTTAGCGAGAAACTCCATTTGGTCTCCGCTTCCTCGTCAACTATCAAATAATCCCAAGGATCTGAAGAGAAAAATATTGTAGCGCTTAACATAAATTGCATATGATTATAATCACCTAAGAAAGAGCCTTTACTTTTGCTCTCGTTCAACCACTTTGGCGAGCAAATCGGTATTTTGAGCCCAATAGCCGTTAGCAATTTCATCGTTCGTTGAAGTTGTTTCGTAACCAGAACATTGCATTTATCCACTTGATCGATCACGGTACCGCCTAATAATATATAAAAAAAACAAATTATTTAGAATTACAACTTCAACTTCAGTTTACCTAATGTCCGTATCAGAACATTTAGTTCTGGGTCATCGCACAACGTGAAACAAACTTTGTACTTGAGAATCCTTTTAGCCCTCTGAAAATAAATCATTTAACAAACAAAAATATTTACATGTAATGTAATCAGTAATACCGAAGCGACGCTAATATTTAAATCGGATGCCTCATGAGCAGATTCTCCGGAATCCTTCTCTTTCTTAGGTTTCCTGCCTCGTTTCAACAGCACCTTGGGTTTCGATAAAATTACTTCACCCACGGTCTCACCGTCCTCGGTGTCGCTGATCTTCAATTGCGGCTGTCTCTTGGGAACGGTGAACGTGATTTTACCATCGTCTTCATCACTGGATTCTTCCTGGATTTTCGCAATCTTACGAGGCGCACCTCGTCTCTTCCTTTTGCCATCCATAATAACGGAATCAAGATTCTTCAAGATATCGCTAGCCTCAGATTTTCTGCGTTTCGATATTTTTACTTTGGTTTCAACGAAATCGCTTACATCGGGATTATCCAAATTGACAATGTACAAACTGGAGCTCGGCTTCGAATCGCTCGGTTTTTTCGTTCTCAGCGTACGCTTTGGAGTCTTGTTATCACTGCTTGTGGTCGGTGTAGACGTGTCCAAATTTGGACTTTCCAAATCATCATCCACTAGAGCGTGTGTCTTCCTTCGCAACTTTTTAGCAGACTTATTTATATTGTCATTATCATCTTCATCTTTATCATTTGAGTTATCATCTAATATGATTAAATCATTGTCATTTGAATCCTCAATCTGGATCGTTACGATATCGGTATTTTTGTCTGCGTCATTCTTAATATTGGTAAAATCCATGTCCATCAAATCATTATTATCATTGATTAATTCTTCATCGCTCAAATTTTTCACGTTCCTTTTCGTGGACAGTCTGGAAAACTTTTTCGACCACGACGAATTTGTCTCATTGCAGCTGCTTTCTCCGGAAGTCTATAAAATTAACTAAATATTAGTTACTTATAAATTAAGTAAAATTAATTAAACTTTTTAATAACAAATATTTTTATGTAGAACATGAAATTAAATACCTGTTCTGTAGAATTCTGCTTTGGTTTATCAACTTTATTCAAATCTTCGGAAATGTTCGATACATCACTTTTATTATTCTCGGCAGTTTCACCTTTGTCTGCAGAATACACTTCATTAAATGAATCTTCCTTAGGTTTTTTGGCCGGCTTTTCACAATCTGGATCAGAATTACTCATTCGTTTGCCTGGCGTCTTTTCGTATTGGTTTTCGCTATCCAATATCCCAATTATGTCTTGCGTCGAAGATTCTGTAAGAACGGAAGCCATAGGATTCGACGGTCGGCAACCAGCATTCTCTTTATAATGAACGGTCTCCGTATCGAACATAACTTCCAATTGACTCTCAACTTTTGGTTCATTAACTTTTGGGACGTCTTCGACATGTTGCGTCTCAAGAAAATTGTTTATTTGGATGGAATCGCTCTGAATATCCTGAGTTGGTGTATTAAAATCAGTATCCATTTCAAAACATACTTGGTCTTTCAAGTTCTGATCTTTCGTTATTTCGATATCTTCACATTTACTCGTATTTGCTTCATTATTGTTTTCGTAACTATCTGAAGTAACTTTTTGAGTTGGAGCCATATAATCGAAATCATCATCATCATCATCGGGCTGTTGGACAGTTGTCTCAACTGCATTACATATTTTCTGAGTAGGAAGGTCATAATCACAGAAACTATCAGTATTCTTAGATTCGTTCAGATTACAAATTTTCTGTGTTGGCGCATCGAAATCTATTTCATCATTTGTGGCCTGTTTTTTATGATTTGTTTTGAACACAAACGGTTGTGTTGGGGCTGCAAAGTCGAAGTCATCAAATTCATTATTCTTCGGAGAATTTTCTATCTTCTGCGTAGCCGCTAAAAAGAAAGAATCTGAACAACTTTCAGCTTTGGTTTGTGATTCAATCTTCTGTGTTGGAGCCCCGAAATCAAAATTATCGGTATCACAAACATCATCTTCATCAGCACCACCAATTTTCTGCGTTTGGGCAGCGAAAAATGAATTCGTGTCCATTTCGGCACTATCTTTCTGTAATAAAATTGTTGAATTTTCTTTAAACTCCGTAATCCTCTGCGTTGGACAATTGAAATCAATATCGTTACTTTGAGTTAATGCTTCTTCATCTCCATTCATTGTAACTTCATCATTAACTGTTTGAATTTTCGCAATAGAATTTTCGATATTTTTCTGCATTGAAGATGACGAATCATCAACTTTTTGTGTTGCACAATCAAAATCTAAAACAGTTTCGGTATCTGAACTTTCTTCTTCAACGTCGTTTATTTTTTCTGCGTTGGATTCTGAATTAACCTTCTGAGTAGAGGCCGCAATATCGAATTCTTCTCTATCATCATCACCAATTCTTTCTTCATAAGTTTCTTGCGCCTTTGTTACTGAATCTGCATTTTCATTAGCTGATACATGAATCGACATTGGGAAAGTAATTTCATCGTCAGATTCAATGACGTCTTCATCATCGTCGAGAATATCAGTTTTCTCTTCAATAGTAGACAATTTTTTTTCATCATTTGACGACGCCGAAGAGGTTATTCGTAAACTCAAATCCTCGCTGCTGTACTCTTGACTACAAGGTATTACATCAGCTAAATTCGATAAACGCCATGCCCTTGAAGTAGACGCTTTAAAGCTATCGTTGCAATCCTGAGTTTCCGGTATGATGGTATCTGTGGAATTCAAATAAGATGCGTGTTTTTCAATGAACGATTCTTCTACATCCGTCATTGAATTCATGAATTTGGAATTAGTATTGATATTCCCTTCCACATCGGTGTCGCTACCACTGTCATCATCCACAGAATCTTTTTTGACAAGCTCTTCTTTATTCTTATTCAGATCTTGTTTGCATATTTTTGATTGATTCTGCCTGTCTGAATTATCCATTTCTTGGTCCTTCTCTTGTGGAACCTGCGCTTCTGTATCACTCACTTCTTCATCAAAATCTTGAGTAGCCAAGGCACTTTTGCTACATTTCTTTGTGAGTTGACTCATATGCAATTGACTTTGTCCATCTGTGTCCAACACCTCTTCGTGATCCTCAATATTTTCGTCTTCATTTGCTCGATTTCCTTCCAATATTTCATTACCTGCATCATCATTACTTATCTCATCTTCTTTTGAGGATTCGGAACAATCAATGATTTGCGTTTGAGCTTCATGAATCGAAAAATTGCCTTTTACTGGAAGAATTTGAGTATTCATTTCCGAGAATTTTTCCATCCTATCCAATTCTGCGTCCATTGCTTGAGTGATCGGTCCCATTTCAATATTTTTTGCGATTTCAGCATTATTTTCTTCTTTTGACGGATAATTATGTAATGAATTATTCGTGCTAGAATTGTATCCGTCACCCGACGCATCATTGGTAGCAGTAGCTTTTTCATCTTTGTTTGATTCATTTATTATTTCTGTTGAAGCGTTAATAATCTGCGTGTTTACGGTATTAAAATCGAAGCTATCTTCAGACAATTCATCCAACGCATTTGTCGTTTCAGTTTCACATTTTTCAGTCTCATTAGAAATTCCTGCTGATGTACTAGCTTTTACATCGTCAGTTTTCGTTGATGCTCTCTTAATTTCATTAATATCTTCTGTCGGAACAATATTGTTTTCAATAGTCTGTGTATTAACAGTGCTGAAATCAAAACCATCATCAGGAATTTGGTCTTGCGTCTTTCCAAGAGCACTTTCATTTATGTATTGTGTATCTGCAGAATAAACTGATTCATGTGCTTGTGTATTTCTTTGGTTTATAGTTTCCTCCAAATTATGAGAGTCCTAAAATTAAGTTTCATTTTAACATATTCTTCTTACAAAAGTGCAATAATTTACCTTAATATAGGTGAAATTAATAGTACTAATTTTAATTAGCATACCATCTTGAATTTTGCACAATTCAAATGGATCAAGTCGTTTATTGTCAACAAAAACCCCATTGCAGGACCCAAAGTCACTAATATATTGATTATTCTCATCTACAATTGTTATTACTGCATGATGGTGACTGATCTCCTGCAAAATAAAATTAGCAAATACAATTTTTAACACTATTGCTATTTTAGTTTAATTTATACTTACGGTTTCCATCAATATAATAGTTGCCTCTCTATTTCGACCAATGAGATTTAGTCCTTTATAAACAGGATAATGCTTGCAGTTAGTCACAAGTGAGCCCATCTAAAAAGTAGTTACAGAATTACGTTTCACATTAAATAAATTAATTCTAATTATAATTACCTTTAACCGCTTCATCTTGTTTGCACTCATTTCGACGCATTCAATAAATGTAATATAGTAATTATAAAATGTGTGTGTATATAAATATAATAAGGTTTTGCTTCTCTTCTCTGTTTTTCATAACAAAACAAATTTTTCAGGTTATGATATTGAAACCGATCAAACAATTCCCTCAGAGATTGTTTGGTTGTATATACACAAAAGGTGTTCCGAGATATACCAAAAAAAAATCTGCAGAACTGATTTGTACATAACCTGTCTTTGTTTGTGTGTTATAGAATTGAAATTCGTTTTCGAAATGGGTAAAAAGTCGAAGGATAAACGTGATATTTATTATAGGAAGGCGAAGGAGCAAGGATGGCGTGCGAGGAGCGCCTTCAAGTTGATCCAGATAGCAGACAAGTTTAATTTGTTTGATGGTAATTGATAATTGTGACTAGGAAAAAAAATATCTACAAAAAAAATGTATGTTGCAGGTGTTACAAAGGCTGTGGATCTTTGCGCTGCTCCAGGGAGTTGGAGCCAAGTCCTCTCAAGAAAATTATTTTTGTGCGAGGAAATCGATGCAGAGGGTATTGTTACAATACCTTCAAACAGTGGCATTACTCTTCATCCTCCAGAGATTAGGAACACAGAAACTAAGATTGTTGCTGTTGATCTACAGCCAATGTCTCCGTTACCTGGAGTAATACAGTTACAAGGAGATATTACTCAATTTTCTACTGCCCAAAATATTATACTACAGTTTAATGGTGACAAAGCTGATTTAGTCGTTTGCGATGGAGCACCAGATGGTACATTAACTTTTGGAATATTCAGTAATTGAAAGTAATTTCTTTAATATTTTTAGTTTCTGGATTGCATGATATGGATGTTTACGTTCAGTCCCAATTGTTGCTGGGAGCTCTTCATATAGCCTGTAACGTGCTGAGGCGAGGCGGTAATTTCGTGGCGAAAATGTTCAGAGCTAAGCAAAACCATCTTCTCATATATCAGCTGAAAACCATATTCCAGGATGTGTGTTTTTTCAAACCATCAAGTTCCAGGAACTCCAGTACTGAAGCGTTCGTCGTTGCTTTAAACTATATGCCACCAAACGGGTTCGAACCTTCAAGCTTGTCCAATTACATCGGGATTGGTAAAGATAATTTTGATGATTTGAGTGGTATCAACAAGTTCATCATTCCGTTCATCGTTTCTGGAGATCTGAGCGGTTACGATGCGGATACTACGTATTCACTATATCAGGGCGAAACTGAGTATAGATACACTGAGCCGGTGCAGCCTCCACTGAGGGTTGCACATTTGGACAACACGACAAGTCCTGAAGATTTGCCAATGGAGTTGCCAGAGCTCACGCCCCAACACATCAAGGAGTTCAATCTACCGTATACGAGGCATCGCGATTACATCATCGAGCAGTTTAAAACGCTGGTTCTAGACAAAAATTACGACGTTGCTATAGCATCGGATGTACCGCAGGTGAAGGTTGAAAAGGTACTGGAGTCTTTAAAAGGCGAAAATTTCAATAGAGTACAGTTGTCCATCACCATGCCGGAATACACAATTGAAGGAGATGGCATTCTCGTATCCGAAGAGTTGCCGAATCCTCGAAGATGCTGCGAGAAGATTAAACCCACATTTTTGAAGCTCTATGATTACACCGAGGATGCTCCCGAGGACCTGAAAATGGTCTGCCAATACTACGAGGAGCTCAATAAATATTTCAACGAAGCCACCGCAGAAGATCGGAGAGTTTTCCACGTGAGCACGAACACCTTGGAACAGTACAAGAACGAAGTTAGCTCTTTTTATCTGCCTTGCAGCTGCGGCAAATGCGAATAGTAAACTGCACTCCTCTCATTTTTTTATTTTATTTTATTATATAATCACTAAAATGAAATGTTACTGTGTTTGTTACGATTGGAGAGAAAAATATTTTATTCAATAATTAAAAGTCAATTAAGTACATGCATTGTGTTTCAATTTAGTTTTCAAAAAATTGAGATTTTTTATTTTTGTATACAAGAATTTAAATGTTGCAGGATTTTTTATTCCATGCAACTATTAAAACTGACATCGAAGGAAACCAAAACTTTTATAATAAAGAAAACTAAACCAATTCAACTTGACTTTTAATAAATAACTTTTAGATTCCATTTAATAAAACATTAATTTTTATGGTAACATCGATGAATTATAAGTTCAGCAAGGAAACTAAAAATTGCAATGCTTAAACCGCACGACCATAGCATCATAACACCTACAAATCTAGGAAAGTTCAGTCGAATCTTGCCTCTTACTTTGAACATCTCGAAATCCATTGCATGCTGTTTCCGTAAACTCGATTGAATGATGGCCTTTCAAAATAAAAAACGCAGAATTACGTAATTGTTATTTTTTTTAAGAAATAAAGTATACGTCTGTTTCCCATTTCAATCCTAAGCCGGATGCCTGCGCTCTCAGGAGAAGTTTATTGAAGATGGGAAGAAGTACAGAGTTTTTTCTGAACGCAAATATGCAATGCGTTGGGTAAATATATCCTTCCATGGCTCTATAAGATTTGATCACTTCCTCCGTAATGAACTCATCGAAGGCGTAGTAATCTAGAATTTCTAAATTTATTGAATTTCACGATAATTTAGGAATAAATAACTTGTTTGCAATTTTTCGATTGCATACGCCACCGTTTTATCATTGATTCTACTCATTTTAAATTCTTCTGCATTTTTAACTATCAATTTATATTCTTCCTGTAACAATAAAGTTAAATAGTTATTAACGCTTCATGCGGACAACCTGCTCATCGTAGATAATATTGTCCGTCCACGAGCTAATTTGAGTTCCCACCCAAGTTAAATTGCTTTTGGCTAATTGCTTGGGCGTATCGATTTTTCCAACGTAGCTGAAACCCATATTGCTTAACTAATTCACTTGATTGATTATATGCATAGAATAACTACTTAGGAACTGTAATTATACTAGATAGGCCAGAAGAGTAGATGCTCGTCATGATAAGACCCAAAAACAATAGATGAATGAAGATCAAACGAGCCGAAATCCTTTTCAATTTGTAAGGTATACTCTGAGACACTTGCGTCATTATAATTATAAACCTACAAATGATATGTCATGAATCTATGTTGTAAATGCTAGTTTTCAATTAGTTACTTCTTTTTCGTGGATGCAAACACAATAAGTTCAGCTACAAAAATTATTGAAAAATATACCAATAAAAATTTAACTGAATAACTCGGCATCAGGAATCTCCAATTAATGTCTATCCTGAAAAGAAACTAAAAGAATGAAATGCTATATTTAGTTTATAGAAATAATTAGCTACCTAGGACTTGGTGTTATGCAGGTAACTTTGGAGACTATGAAGTCGTGAGAATAATCCAGGTAATCGTGGTTCCTGAACCAAGAAAATACACCAGCTGTAATTTATAGAAATTGAAGTTTGAGTTATATTAAAAATAATAAACTATAATATTTACTGAAAGCAAAGTCAGATTCGTCCCGAACAACTGTTCCCAAGATTCCAGTTCCACTCCTGTTTCCGTAAACCTGCCCCCAAGGATATTCTCTATTTATAACCAAATTATTGTTATGTCTCCTAGCAAATTCCTTCGCCAATTGCATCTCAGATCCCAATCCGTTATCTAAAATACACGTCCAGGATTAAACAGTTTCAAGGATTTCCAATAGATTCCACCTAAATTTGCGTAAGGTATGTAAGTGAAAGCGGCTGCGTGTAAAGTTCTTCCGTTCTGATCGTTGAGCTTATCGGGAAACAAATCAGAATTATGCAAGAAACTTCCTCCATTCAAAGATGACCAAGTATCTAAATGTATTAAATCGTTTCCTCTGAAACCACCGTATTTATGAGTGAAAAAGTCTAAAGCAAATTGAGTTTCACAAGCAAAATTCCTGTAGCATTTCTCCTCCAATCGCATAACTTTAACAGCCAATAAATCAAATATAAAATTTATATTCTTTGAATGAAATACATCTCCTGCATTATCACTGATGATTATATATTTTCGAATATTTTGATACGACGTTGAAACGTAAAAATAATTCTCTAGATGATCAAAGATTTCTCTCGGCTTTCGGCTTATTATCACGAGTCCGTCACATCTATAAGTTATGTTTAGACTTGATGATACAACATACGGAATACGTTCGAAATTTCCAATACTACTATAGTTATCATCTCTGAAGAAGTATATACATTTGAAGTTGTTGAAATATTGTGAAACTATCAAGTGCAGCACGACGGATAAATCCATAGTGTTGATGGGATCCGATGGAACTAACTCGAACAAAGTTGAATTATCCATAAGGAAATCGCCATAAAATATTAAACACTCTAAACGTTCAATGCTGATAAATGATTTAAAAGCAATATATTATTATTTTAAGCTCTTCGCAACGCTGAAAATATTGTTAATAATCAAAACTTCCTTCTACGTGTCTAATCTACAATTTCAGAAAAAATAATGATTATTATTAGCATTACATACAAAATACATTTTTCCTACATGGTAAATCAATGTATAATATCTATAATTAATATCATCATTCATGCACGCACGTTGGTGGTATAAATCTGTTCCAAAAAGATATTTTTCGTTATTCATAATTGATTCGAATAATCGAAATGCTATAATTAAGATAAAAACTATTATTACGATTTTAGGTAATAAAAGAATTGGATGTTGAAATATATCAGTTTTTCCAAAACGGAAATAATATTTATGTAGTTTAAAGAGAAATGGAAAAAAGCAACAAGAAATATTTTGTAAACAATACCAATTCCCAACCATTTTTCCAAATCACCCAACATATTTGTTTGTAGTTGTATTATAAATTTGGATAAAATGTTGCAAAATGTTTGCTAAATATTTTTGGATTTTTGCCACATTAAGTTAAACAGTATAATATTTATGATCCTTATGATAGCAATGTTGCAGAAATAATTTATGTTTTTTTTTCTGTAAACTTTTTGATGTTTGATAATCGAAGTGTTTAGAATAGATTTGTATCGAAAATGCAACTATTAGATGTTTGATTCACTCAAATAAACAAGAACATTGAATGCATACAAATTTATCACACGATCTTCAATCGTAATTAACGCCAAGTTCGAAAACATTGGAGTTGCTTATAAATACAATGTTGAATGGTGATTCTATTCTATAGTTTAGAGATCGTTTAGCAAAGTAGACCGATTACCGCTATATCAAGGTAACGTAATTTCCACAAAGCACACATCGCATGTAAATGTAACACCAAAATGGCATTAATAATAAAGTTGTTGTTTCAACCTTTCACCGTCCGATCATAAAGTGTAATTATGCATGTTAAATACGAACATGTTCAAGGGTCTGAGCACATTCGTTAATCTAGTCGTTAGCAGTTATTTCACAAATTTCCACTGCATCTATAATATTGGATCGAGGAATTCGCATCTTTGGATACGGGATAATGCTGTTATCAGTTGCGAAGATGATGCGATCAACGCGAACTTTCTTCAGCACAATTGCGAAGGTATTCTTGTCCAGAGTGAAGATCCTAAATCGATGCTGGACAGATTCGAAACATCCATCGAGTTTAAGCAATCGACCAGACATTACACGAATATTAGAAAGTACGTGTTTTTGGTGCACGATCAAAGCGGAGTGGACGCAGTCTTTCAGTCGCCTTTGCTCAACAATCTTACAGATATTCTAATAGCGAATTTAGAGCCTAATTCAAGCTGCGTGAAATCAAGCATATTCTTGTGCGACTGGAATAATTTTAGTATTGACTTATTTACTCACTCCTATTCCGGTCGCGAATATAATGCGCGCATCTATTTAGATACGTGGTTTTCAGTTAACGAAAGTTTCCTCTATGGGACTAACTTGTTTCCGAATAAATTATTCGATCAGTTTGGGCGAGAAATATCGGTTGCTTGCTTAGAATATATACCGTATTCCAATCCAGGTTTGTATATCTAAAGAAATAATTAATTATACATAAAACACTAATTTTAGGAGAAGGTTTGTATTCTGGCACTGAAATGAATCTGATGCGAACCTACGCTAAGAAGCATAATGCAACTTTGGTTACAAATATACTCTCATCATGGGGAAACGTGAATGAAAGTGGTTATGCCACTGGTATGCTCGGATCGGTTATCAGACAACAGTCAGACGTTGCCTTTTGTAAATTTTATCAAATCTCTTAATTAACTTAATTAATTAACCGAAATTACTCTGCTTCAGCTGGAATCTTCATTTCTTCAATGACATACAAATATTTAGAATATTCGCATATCTACATAGAATCGGAAATCACTTGCATCACGCCTAGCCCGAAGATCAGAATGCCCTTCAACATGTTATTTCCAAAGTATAAGACAAAATTCGCCATGGTGTTCGTTCCGTCAACGATTATATGCATCTTCGTCACTTATAAACTACTCGCACGCTTCACCAAGTCAGTAAGATACAAAACAACTTTATTTTATAACAGTTTTTCGTGATTGTAGAGCAACAATTTTTGATGCTTTTCTGCTGGTTTGGAAAATATACTTGCAACAGAGCTTCGCTCTAAAAATATCTGGAATTGGTTTCTACATAATGTATCTTATATTCTTTTCCTTGATCATCAGTTCATCTTACACCACCAATTTGACGAGTATATTTGCCGTCCCCAAGTAAGATCATTTTTTGATCTTGAAAACCAAAACATAATTCAAGAACTGAAATTATGATTAAATATTTTGTATTTTTAATTAAAATTGTTTCAGATTTGAAGGAGATATCAATACGGTAGTTGAGTTGGCTGCAAGCGATATGAAAATCATTGCAAAGGAAGTCCATCTTTGGACTCGAGCTTTCATCAACGATCCTCGTGTTTGTAGAATTTACATTTAAATATTTTGAAACGATATTTCTATTTTTTTTTCAGCCCAAGTTCAAAAAATTGATGAAAAATGCTAGAGAATTTGATGATAATTACGGAACTGACAATACTGTTGCATACATAGTAGAACGATTTCCATCAGGTATTTTTAAGAAAATCGTACTTTTCGGACCATAAGACTCACCTTATTTTTACTTATTTTTTAAAAAATAAATTTGTTGCGTCTTATGCTCCGAAAAATAAGTTAAAAATAGTAATATTACTGATATTTTTTTAAAATTTAGGTTATTATGCCTTCGATGATTTAATAGCGCATGGTATCATCAGTCAATACAAAGCAATGAGCGGGTATTTGTATAAAAGCAAGAGCGTGTTCGTATTCAAAAAGAATTCGATACTGGTGCCTGATTTCAACTTTCACCTACTCCAGATTCAACAGGCTGGCATCAATCTGAAGTGGGAGGCTGATGTAAGATTGCAACAATTTGTCTTCATCTGCTTTAATTTCTTGCTTTAGAGCGTCGTTCATTCAAAAAGTTTCTATAAGCAATTCGACATCTCGCATGAGTTCTACAAGATGTTTAACCGCAGGAAATTGAACTTGAGGGCTTTTCGAGGTGTCTTTATAGTCTGGATATGCGGTGCGCTTACATCGACTTTCGTTTTTAGTATCGAACTAATTTATTTCAACATCTTAAAAAAGTAACAATTAGGATTTTCATTTAAGAAATGCAAGAATTAATTTAAATTTAACATTTTTGCAATATAGAAAACTGAAGTATTATATATGTAGATTGCTTAGTTAAAAAATAAATTATATTAAGTATTTTTCAATTTATGTTTATTTCACTTTGACACAAACTTAAAATCTGTCAAATTTGAAAATATTTTTGTAAATACAATTCAAGTTAGATTTAGAATTTTTGAAAATACCCAGCTAAAAAATGAATTAAAATTTAAATTTATTTCACTATAAATTTAAAATTTCAATATAGTCTTAAAATATAATGTCAAATTTGAAAATGATTTTTGATTAGAATTCAAGTAAAATTTAGAAAACTGAACTACGTGAAGAATTTATAGCTAAAAATTGAATTAGAAAAAAAAAATCAATGAAACGTGAAAATTCAACATAAACCTAAAATAGAAAAAGAAAATTATTTTTTAATTATAATTCTATTAAATTGAAAATTTCGTTTCGTGTAAATTTCTACAAGAAAGCAAAAAAATGCAACCGAACAGCCACCAAACCAGATCCAAATCACTCCAATGATGTGGCTAATTCTAAGCTTCAGATTTTCTGTTAATTTGAAGCTATCATCTAACAAAGCGGATTGCCTACGTAAACCTAAAGAATGCAGCAAGCACTGAAACATGAAATAAATATAAGTATTACGTAATGATTCAATGAAGTTTTAAATACAATGGCTTCCCATTTCATGCCCAATCCAGCTTGCTGAGCGTGCAGCAAGAATTTGTTAAAAGATGGTAGATAAATCGAATTTTTACGTACGTAAAAAACGCAAGTTCCTGCGTATATATAGGTTTTCATTATTTTAAACATCTTCAGTATTTCCATGTCAACATCGAGATCTACTGAATACAAACCTAGAGCGGAATAAAAGTATTATTTATTTAAAGTTTAGGATTTTTTTTTACTACCTGAAGTCAATTTTTCAATGACGTAACCGACCTGGAAACGTGATTCGTTATGCACATCAAGCTCTTCGACATTTTCTCGAATGCGAACATAAAGCTCCTGAAATGTAACCTGTTATTATATTATTCACAGAATAGTAATTGTGTAACCGTTTCGTCGCTCCTGATGAAATCAATCCAAGCATCTTTTACACGAGCTTGCCATTTTAAATTGTGCGTAGCTATATCTATCGGATAATCTATTGCACCATGGTAACTAAAACAATTGCATAACTTCTTGTAAAAAAATGAAACAATTGAAATTATATTTACTCAGGTACTGCGATAACACTGGACAGTCCTGAAGAATATTTCGAAGTAATAATAATCGACATCAAGAAAAGCGATATAATGTTGAAGCGTATCCTATAACTGATGTGCTTTAAATCGGTTAGAGATTGCTGCAACTGTATTTTCGTTACTAAGAAAATATTGTCCGATACGATATTAAAAATGTCCCGGATATCTAAGCTAAAATTATTTTTTTGTTTACAAAAATAAAAATTATTTGAAAAATATTACGAATGATCCTTTGAATATACCGAGATTATTGTAAAGAAGATGACGATCAGTGCGGAAGTTAGTATTATTATTATTAGAAATAAGCATTTGAAGTGCGGCAAAACGAAATTCCAGTGAATAAAAATCCTGAAACGAATTAGGATTATTATTGTTGATCATTTTCAATATGTGGATTTACTTTGGCGGCGGAGCTATGCAACTGACTTCGGTGTGCATAAATCCATGAGAAACATCGAAGAACTTGTTACTAAACGCCCACAGAAAAAATCCATCTGCGGAAGAGAATGTTGTAGAAAATTTAATTTAGTTTAAAAAAACAAATAGACTTACTGAAAACAATGTCAGCTTCATCTGCAGCCAGAGCTCCCATCAAACCAGTACCAGTAAAATTCGCAAATACTTTACCCCAAGGATTTTTCTCCTTGAAGTTAATGGTGATGTTATGCCTCTTAGCATATTCGTAAATTAAAGTTAATTCGGAACCTTCGTGGTCTTCTAGAAATTTACTAAAAGTGATGCAAGTGTAAATAAATAAGATTATAAACATACCGAAATTGGTGTATGGTACAAACGTGAATGAAGAAATTGTAAGATTCCGTCCTTGCTGATTACTCAATTTATCCGGAAATAAGTTTTTACCCAACAAGAATGAAGCGTTTCTGGAATACCAAACGTCAAGCATAACAGGATCGTGATTATTTTCGTTCCCAACAAATTTGTTTGTGAACATTGTTAAAATAACGTCCTTATCGCATAAGAATACACTAGAACAAGATTCATCTTCTTCTATCCTAATAACTAGTAAATCTGCGATGAATCTTAAATTGCTAGAAGCAAATATTTGTTTAGTTTCTGCATCGCTTCTGGTGAAAATCAGGTATTTCCTAGCACTGTTGTATTTCATGCAGCAATCGTACTTGAATTTATTTTCGACTTTATCCAGAATCCGTGCAGGATTGTATTCACTTATGACGATTACGTCGCAGTTGTGTTTGAAACGTGCGTTATCTATGATAGAAGCCTGATAGTTAACTAGCGGATAAACTGTTGCGTTGATTTGAAGAAGACTACTTGCAGGTTCTGTAAAATGATAGATGCACTGAACTTGTTTTAAATGCGTATTTAATATCAAATTAATGAACATGTTTAAAGCCGGCAACATTTTTCACTTTGCCCTAAATGACGCTCTGATTTAGTTAGTCGTTGCATAAGTGCTGTTAAATAATTAATGTCGTCCATTTGTTTACCGTGTCTGATAACAATCATGTAATTCCATAAATATTCCAATCTCGTGGAACTCTTTCACATTTGTTGGCAAACAAATAAATTAAAATTAATTATTCAATTATTAATATCTTAGTAAACTGTAATTTGATGTTAATGTTATTAAATTATATTACAAATTAGTTTTGTCGTATAATTATATAATTGATTTTACCTAATTAACAATACGTATAATTTATAAAATATAATAGAATATCTACTAAACTTATTTTCACATGTGCACTTAAGATCAAACACTTATAATATAACCTCTGATTTCGTTGCATGATGGTATTAATTATTCAATCTTTTTACCCTATTTATTCGTGCCAGATATTTATCATGTAATTTCATATTCCATAAATTTCCCTTTCACATGAAACTATTTTTCGTTCTTTTTATTGATTTACCACATTATTACAAGCAAATGAAATAAATAATATTATTAAATCGTATTCAATAAATAATTTGAATATAATTAGTTGATGATATATCAAATTTAGATGTTGTTTCTTTTCGCTCGAATTATATAAGAATGATTACGTTACTTCTGGCTATAATAACAATTTTTAAAATATAATTTTAAATTATTTGAACACAAGGAAAATATGTGGAGACTTCACAATATAAAGAAGAAATCTTTAAAACGTGCCAAAGCAAAAAATTGTTCATTAATTATTTTTTTTAGTTATAATTTCGACAAGAAAACACGTAAATGATAAAACGCAACCACCAAACCAAACCCAGATAATTCCTCTGATATGGACGAATCTCAGCTTCAGATTTTCCGTCAGTTTGAAAGTTTCGTCCGTCAGAGCTGATTGTCTTCGAAAACCTAGAGAGTTCAGTATGCACTGGAAAAACGTTATTTGAAATATGTCAAAAAATGTTTTAAATATTACATCTGTTTCCCATTCGCCTAGGCCAGCTTGCTGTGCGTGCAGTAAAAATGTGTTAAATGACGGAAGATACATGGAGTTTTTTCGTAAGAAAAAAACGTTGCTTCCTGCGTATATGTACGTTTTCATGATCTTAAATAACTTCAAAATCTCAAAGTCGATATCGAGATCAACGGAATATAAACCTGGAAATTTTTTAAATTAAAACAGTAAACAGTAATTACGTTTTTGTTACCTGAAATCAATTTTTCGATGACGTAACCGACTTGGAACTTTGTATCTGATTTCATATCCAATTCTTGTATATTTTCTCGTATTCGAACAAAAATATCCTAAAATTTAAAAACTTATTATTGCATTTAAAACTTTGATTTTTATCAACCGTTTCGTCATTTTGTATGAGTTTGGTCCAAGAATTTATATCACGCGCTTGCCATTTTATATTTTGTGTTGCCATATCTATTGGATAATCTATTGCTCCATAATAACTGAAATTTCAGTTAAAATTAATAAAGTTAGTAGAATAAAATTAAATAAATATATTTACTTTGGTACTGTGATTACACTGGTTAATCCCGAAGAATATTTGGAGGTGATGATAACTGACATTAAGAATAGCGTTAAAATGTTGAATCGAATCCTATAACTTATGTGTTTTATATTTGAAAGAGATTGTTGCAATTGTATTTTCAAGACCAAGAAAATATTGTCCATTAGTATGTGAAGAAAATCTAAAAAATCTAAGCTGAAATAATATTAAATCAATATTTGTTAAAATCATTGTTTGAAATATTACGTTTCATAGCTGAAGAATATAGAGTTTATTGTAAAGATGATGACAAGCAGCATTGATGTGAATATTATTATGAGAAGAAATGGAAAGTAGATCCGTGGCAAAATGAAAGTCCAGCTTATCAAAATTCTAAAAAAAAATATTGAAATTTTTACTGAAATATTTTTATTATATTTTACTTACTTGGGTGGTGGAGCTATGCAACTGACTTCAGGATGCATGAATTCATGAGAAATATCAAAATACGTGTTACTGTAGTTCCACAAAAACAATCCATCTGTAAGAAATAAGTTTTAAAATTTGAGAAAAGTTAAGAGAAATAATTGTCACAAACTAAATACAATATCAGCTTCATCATCAATCAAAGCTTCCATTAAACCAGTTCCAGTGAAATTTTCATAAACTTCGCTCCAAGTACTTTTCTCCTTGAAGATAAAAGTGGTATTTAGTGTCTTAGCGTATTCGTAAGCTGACTTTAAGCTCGGATCCTTCGAAGTTCACTAAAAATGTTAAAATCATATACACAAATTTTATTTGACATGTATTTACATTTAGTTTACAACGATTTGTTACTTAATTATTAAATTTGTAATAAAATAGTAATAATATTTATTATCTAATGTATGGTAAACTCTGTGATATTAGTAGTTAAAGAGCGGTCAATAACCCTTTGTGTGCATGTGTACTAATGGCGTAACTTCAGCATAGTAAGGGTCTGCAATGCAGTCTTGGAAATTATCAACAATTAGGATGCGTCATATTTTCTGTATAAAACAGGTGCAACCTCATGAAGGTAAATACGTACGGTCTTGCATCAATTCAGAGGCTGTGTATTGCGCTTAAAATGATACCTGGTTATCATCTTCATAGGAAGATAATATACCTTTTGCACCTGGACATGCGGCCACGTGGAAATCGCTGCCCTCATTCACAGCAAATGAGAGCAAACGCGTAACCGCACACCCGGAAAAGATAATAAGGAAAGTTTGGAATAGAAGGAAATGCTATGACCTAACAGGTATACTAAGAAAAATAATAGATCTAAGCTAACGTGAAACAGAGTAAACACAACATGAAATACAACAAAATTAAATCAAACCTGAAACAGAAAACACACAGAAATAACACATATAAAATAAAATATACATCAATAATTACAATAAAATTGCATTACGTAAATTATATAAATTTATGGAGAGGAATAATTGTTTTCTTTTTTTACTCTCATCTTTTCTCATGTTTATATTTTTTATTTTGTTTTTTTTGTATATGTTTATATTTTTTATTATTGTTATTTTGTTTTTTTTTGTATATATATTTTTTTTGTTTATTGTTACATAATAATTTTTATATTTTATAACATATATTTTCTTTTCTTTTTTTTATTTATTTTTCAAATTTTTCAATATGTAATGCAATGCGGCACAATATAGGCTAATTGTGCATGTTCATTAGCTATCCGGCATTATGACATTTTGTTTGTATCATATTATGACTACTCTATAGACTCTGAGCAGCTGCCGAACGCCTTTACAACAATCTACAACTATAAAAAAATTACAACCCATTTAATTCCTCAAATTTTGGGGCACAATAAGGATATAGAAAGGAATATAGGGATAAGTCGAACCGGAGACTCGCGATTCTTGGAGGGGACGGAGAGTCCTCGGATTAGGTATGTTTTTTTTGTGAGTGGGTGTAAACTTAAAACTAGGAGGAATATTGACAAAATGGGCGCATTACAAATAAAACTAAACCTAATCTAAACCTAAAGAGAACAAACTATTACAGTAAATTGCACTCTACTGTATTAATTAGTTCCCTGGCAATGATATTATCATAACTGCCTAATTGGACATTTATGATAATCAATTGCAAAACTTATTAAGTATTTATTGTTTATGGTTTTTGCTGTGTAATTCTATTGTTTGATCCACCTCTGAAGTGCCCGACCCAGCAGCAAGACCTGAACATTCACAGCAAAAATGAACAGATCGAGCGCAACAGTCCAGAGGTGAATTTTATCTGCTGAAAGAAAAACACGTGAGGATACGTTAGATCCCCACAGACATGGATTAGTACAAACGACATATATAGTAAATGATAGGAGAATCACTCGAAATAAATAAACAAAGCAACAAAAGTGAATTGGAGTGAATCGTGAGCCAAGCAAAAGCTCATTCGATCCATACTAAATACTAATTGCCTAAACTTAACCAGGAAGTCCAAATGAAGTTAATAGCAAACTTCGCCCGAGCGAAGAGAATTCTAAAGTATTGAAATGGCAAATGGTTAGAGGATGAAGGAAGGTGTTGGGACCGGCAGAGACCCTTTCAGTAAACTGACTAGTCTGCGGAAGTACCGGCACCCCCAAAATAGTCATAGCAACAGTTAAGGGGGGACTCGCGGCGGACGGGCGGAGTGAAGGGAACCAAATGCCAATCAAATACTAAAGATTTCTTTAAGAAAAATTGAAGTTACTTTAACACAACAAACTTAATGCAAATATAAACGATTGAATTGAAAACACGGAGGGCTGAGGGTGGATCGTGAAAGTGTGCAACCATCTCACGATCCGGGGGATATTTCATTATCAAAAACTAAGTAAACCATGAGATAAGCTCAATGGGGGTGGACGAGGGTACTGAAACATCCTCTATTTAATACAAATCTAAAATCATGCATAGAGAGTCTACCAACAAGTCTTGTTGAATTTAAGACTGCTTAATACAAGACTCTTTCTGCACGACTTTCGAGTGATTTTCGGGCACGGTGGATACGTTAGATCCAGCTGAAAGCAAAAAACATGCAAAAGCCGACAAATACGTTAGATTTGCCACTAACTACTCATGCTTATTAATCGCGAGGCGACACGAAATCACCATTGAATGAAGAAGATTTGAAACTAATATAGTAATAATTAAAAGTTAATAAATAGAAAATTAATCATATTGATGACAATTTCCATTATTTTAAAAAAATTAAAAAAGGATATAAGATAGGAAATAACAAATGTTTAATTAATTTAAATTGATAAATAATCGATGAAAATAAATTAATTATAGTTCAAGAATTCTATTTAAGCATCTAAAAACTAATTGAAAATGTTAATGAAGATTTAACATTTTCTAAAAACCTATCGACATCTCAGCACAATCATAACAGTAACAGCATTCAATCACACATATCATTCAAAATCAAATACTAAATCGAAACACTTGCTCATACATACATACATACACAAACAAACATTTGCGAGCTCGCATTGATTCATACCAAAACACACCAACATACAATTTTCAGATTTTGGAAATATGAGAAAGTTTCCAAAAACTGATAAAAGACTAATTTGCTTTAGGGTGGCCAACCCTTAATTATAGAATTTCCTGAACTATAAATATTTTAAGTAATAAAATAGGAAAGATGTAAAATGAATATAATGCAGATTGCAAAGTATCTGCAGCTTGTAAACATTTGTTATTTTTGGATAATTTGATGAATTGAGAGTTGTTTGAAAATAATAATAATTAAGTAATTATGATTCCTTCTACAATGAATTAAATATATTGAAGCCATTACAACTTCAAAATAAATAAAACATATGTAGAATTATCAATTAACAAAACCATCATCATTACAAAACTAATAGCAAAATGAAAAAAATCAATGCATTGAATTGCATTAAAAAATGAATTAAAATCTTCTCCAAATCAATAGTAATTTAATGCAACCTAAACTAAAACATCTCACATTATCTAAGTGGATGTAAAAAACGGAATTACGGACAAGAACAAAGGGAATCAAATAATTAATAAATATTAATAGGCGCAGTAATAATTAAAAATATAAAAAGTTCAAAACAAATTAAATAAATTTAATAAATTGACGCAATATGAATTAATAATTTTGAACAGGCGCTGTAATAATTAAAAGAATGAAAAAGCTAAAATCAAATAAAAAATATATTTAGGTTGAGATGGGAGGGCTTATTGTTGTGAATCCCGTGTGGTATAAAATCACTTACTACTTGATGTTTTCATCGCCATCATCTGCATCTCTCCATCTCTACCATCATCTGCAAAAATATAAAAAGTTCAAAATAAATTAAATAAATTTAATAAATAGACGCAATATGATTTAATAATTTTGAATAGACGCTGTAATAATTAAAAGAATGAAAAAGCTAAAATCAAATAAAAAATATATTTAGGTTGAGATGGGAGGGCTTATAGTTGTGAATCCCGTGTGGTATAAAATCACTTACTACTTGATGTCTTCATCGCCATCATCTGCATCTCTCCATCTCTGCCATCATCTGCATCTCGTCGTTGTTGGCACTCACTCACGAACACTCGCGATAATTTAGCAAAATACGCACTAAACTGCCGGAAATTTAACACTCCCGTGATTCTAATATAATTAATAATAAATTTATAACAAATTGAGTAACGTGAATTTAAACTTCATTACCGGTTGAAGAACAAGAGCCGAAGCCTTAAACTTGTCTTCAAAATAACGCACACACACTTCACTACAGAATGTAAGACTAAGTTTGGTCAAAACTTTTCTTAACGACATCCGTCGCGATAGATAAATTGATATTTCGGGGAAACGCGAGCCCCTAGATCCGCTGTGATCTGTCGGTTGATTGCTCGTATATTCGAATACGAACAACCACCTCAACGGATGCACCTCGAGAAGGTTTTAGCACAGACGGTCTTGCCATCCCATGCGTATCACTGCGGACGTGATAAACGCATAGAATGACCTGGTATTTAGAATACCTTGCATCCATAAAAATAACAAAAAAATAAGTAACCTATAAGAAAAAAAACATTCATAATAATTAGTAAAAGTGAACTTATACAATCAAAACATGCCATATATTAGTGTCAAGTGGATCAAAATGCGATCCGCCACAATTTTTGTATAAAACAGGTGCGACCTCGAGAAGGTAAATGTGTACGGTCTTGCATCATATCAGAGGCTCTGTATTGCGCTTGAAATGATACCTGGTTACCATCTTGGAAGGAAGATGACATACCTTTAATTAGCACCTGGATATACGGCCACGTGGAAATCGCTGCTTCCATTCACAGCAAATGAAAGCAAACGCATGACCGCACACCCGGAAAGAAAATAAGGAATGTTTAGGATTAAAGGAAATGCTGTGACCTAAAGAGTGATTAGTAACAACACAATGATTAGTAACAACAAAATTATATCAAACCTGAAACAGAACACAAATAACACATATAAAATAAAATATACATCAACAATTACAATAAAAATTAATTGCATTACGTAGTATCATTATATAAATTTATGGAGAGGAATAATTGTTTTCTTTTTCACTCTCATCTTTTCTCATGTTTATATTTTTAATTATTGTTATTTTCTTTTTTTTTGTATATATTTATATTTTTTATAATTGTTATTATTCTTTATTTTGTATATATATTTTTTTCGTCTATTGTTACATAATAATTTTTATAATTTATAACATATATTTTCTTTTCTTTTTTTTATTTATTTTTTAAATTTTTCAATATGTAATGCAATGCGGCACAATATAGGCTAATTGTGCATGTTCATTAGCTATCCGGCATTATGACATTTTGTTTGTATCATATTATGACTACTCTATAGACTCTGAGCAGCTGCCGAACGCCTTTACAACAATCTACAACTATAAAAAAATTACAACCCATTTAATTCCTCAAATTTTGGGGCACAATAAGGATATAGAAAGGAATATAGGGATAAGTCGAACCGGAGACTCGCGATTCTTGGAGGGGACGGAGAGTCCTCGGATTAGGTATGTTTTTTTTGTGAGTGGGTGTAAACTTAAAACTAGGAGGAATATTGACAAAATGGGCGCATTACAAATAAAACTAAACCTAATCTAAACCTAAAGAGAACAAACTATTACAGTAAATTGCACTCTACTGTATTAATTAGTTCTCTGGCAATGATATTATCATAACTGCCTAATTGGACATTTAGGATAATCAATTGCAAAACTTATTAAGTATTAAGTATTTATTGTTTATGGTTTTTGCTGTGTAATTCTATTGTTTGATCCACCTCTGAAGTGCCCGACCCAGCAGCAAGACCTGAACATTCACAGCAAAAATGAACAGATCGAGCGCAACAGTCCAGAGGTGAATTTTATCTGCTGAAAGAAAAACACGTGAGGATACGTTAGATCCCCACAGACATGGATTAGTACAAACGACATATATAGTAAATAGGATAGGAGAATCACTCGAAATAAATAAACAAAGCAACAAAAGTGAATTGGAGTGAATCGTGAGCCAAGCAAAAGCTCATTCGATCCATACTAAATACTAAATGCATAAACTTAACCAGGAAGTCCAAATGAAGTTAACAGCAAACATCGCCCGAGCGAAGAGAATTCTAAAGTATTGAATTGGCAAATGGTTAGAGGATGAAGGAAGGTGTTGGGACCGGCAGAGACCCTGTCAGAAAACTGACTAGTCTGCGGAAGTACCGGCACCCCCAAAATAGTCATAGCAACAGTTAAGGGGGGACTCGCGGCGGACGGGCGGAGTGAAGGGAACCAAATGCCAATCAAATACTAAAGATTTCTTTAAGAAAAATTGAAGTTACTTTAACAACAAACTTAATGCAAATATAAACGATTGAATTGAAAACACGGAGGGCTGAGGGTGGATCGTGAAAGTGTGCAACCATCTCACGATCCCGGGGATATTTCATTATCAAAAACTAATTAAACCATGAGATAAGCTCAATGGGGGTGGACGAGGGTACTGAAACATCCTCTATTTAATACAAATCTAAAATCATGCATACAGAGTCTACCAACAAGTCTTGTTGAATTTAAGACTGCTTAATACAAGACTCTTTCTGCACGACTTTCGAGTGATTTTCGGGCACGGTGGATACGTTAGATCCAGCTGAAAGCAAAAAACATGCAAAAGCCGACAAATACGTTAGATTTGCCACTAACTACTCATGCTTATTAATCGCGAGGCGACACGAAATCACCATTGAATGAAGAAGATTTGAAACTAATATAGTAATAATTAAAAGTTAATAAATAGAAAATTAATCATATTGATTACAATTTCCATTATTTTAAAAAAATTAAAAAAGGATATAAGATAGGAAATAACAAATGTTTAATTAATTTAGATTGATAAATAATCGATGAAAATAAATTAATTATAGTTCAAGATTTCTATATAAGCATCTAAACACAAATCGAAAATGTTAATGAAGATTTAACATTTTCTAAAAATCTATAGACATCTCAGCACAATCATAACAGTAACAGCATTCAATCACTCATATCATTCAAAATCAAATATTAAATCGAAACACTTGCTCATACATACATACACAAACAAACGATTGCGAGCTCGCATTGATTCATACCAAAACACACCAACATACAATTTTCAGATTTTGGAAATATGTGAAAGTTTCCAAAAACTGATAAAAGACTAATTTGCTTTAGGGTGGCCAACCCAAATTATAGAATTTCCTGAACTATAAGTATTTTAAGTAATAAAATAGGAAAGATGTAAAATGAATATAATGCAGATTGCAAAGTATCTGCAGCTTGTAAACATTTGTTATTTTTGGATAATTTGGTGAGTTGAGAGTTGTTTGAAAATAATAATAATTAAGTAATTATGATTCCTTCTACAATGAATTAAATATATTGAAGTCATTACAACTTCAAAATAAATAAAACATATGTAGAATTATCAATTATCAAAACCATCATCATTACAAAACTAATAGCAAAATGAAAAAAATCAATGCATTGAATTGCATTAAAAAATGAATTAAAATCTTCTCCAAATCAATAGTAATTTAATGCAACCTAAACTAAAACATCTCACATTATCTAAGTGGATGTAAAAAACGGAATTACGGACAAGAACAAAGGGAATCAAATAATTAATAAATATTAATAGGCGCAGTAATAATTAAAAATATAAAAAGTTCAAAACAAATTAAATAAATTTAATAAATTGACACAATATCAATTAATAATTTTGAATAGACGCTGTAATAATTAAAAGAATGAAAAAGCTAAAATCAAATAAACAATATATTTAGGTTGAGGTGGGAGGACTTATTGTGAATCCCGTGTGGTATAAAATCACTTACTACTTCGATGTTTTCATCACCATCATCTGATCTCTCCATCTCAGCCATCACCTACATCTCTGCCATCTCGTTGTTGGCACTCACTCACGAACACTCGCGATTATTTAGCAAAATACGCACTAAACTGCCGGAAATTTAACACTCCCGTGATTCTAATGTAATTAATAATAAATTTATAGCAAATTGAGTAACGTGAATTTAAACTTCATTACCGGTTGAAGAACAAGAGCCGAAGCCTTAAGTCTTCAAAATAACGCACATACACTTCACTACAGAATGTAAGACTAAGTTTGGTCAAAACTTTTCTTAACGACATCCGTCGCGATAGATAAATTGATATTTCGGGGAAACGCGAGCCCCTAGATCCGCTGTGATCTGTCGGTTGATTGCTCGTATATTCGAATACGAACAACCACCTCAACGGATGCACCTCGAGAAGGTTTTAGCACAGACGGTCTTGCCATCCCATGCGTATCACTGCGGACGTGATAAACGCATAGAATGACCTGGTATTTAGAATACCTTGCATCCATATGAGTTATACATGTATCATGGGGAAATAAGTATAAATATTAGTTTGTAGATTAAATTCAGAACGATGTTGACTTAACGAAGAGACGCGCACAACTGAGGCTTGGGGACGCCACGATAGTGCCAAATAAATTAAAACATTTTTTCTTATCTGCATCGAACGAACTTGTGGTCGACAAAAAAATATCTTTTTCAGCCACGAAAAAATGCACTTGCACGCATCGACAATCTCCGGAACTTTTCGTTATTAACAATTCTGTTGGTTCCATTGCGATCGGGTCGGACCAGATGGCTACTCGCTATTTTTTTCTTAACTGATAAAATAATAAAAAACTGTTTTTTTTTACAATACTGTTCTAATCAAATCGATTCGATTATTTTCGAAGCAATATTTTTTTAAATTTATTATTATACTATTTAAAATAATACAATTATTTTGAAATATTATAATATTAAAATCATTTAACTTAATAGAATTAAATAATTAATTATTAAATTAGTAGAATTAATTAATTTACCAACAGTATATTTTTTAATGCAAATAAAAGTGTTAATAGAAAAAATATAATTTTTGATAACTAAATGATTATAAATTTTTAGAAAGTTTTTAATATTTGATACATTTTAATGCAAATCAAAAATCAATAAAAGTTATGTAATTTACGAAAACGCAATTCGATTTGATTAATATATTGTCCGTTTTGATTTGATTATAACGAGATGACTGTGAATTTATTTTGTTAAAATTTTAAACAATTACGTATTTGATTAGAAAGTAATTAAAAATGTGAGATTAATAAATTTCGTAATTACTTTCATATTTTTATTAAATCTAAACTCGGTTATTTTTCTCCAGAACTTTGGAGACGTTGAGCAAAAAAGTACACGAAAGTTCGAGTTACATAAATTAATATTAATAATTAGATCCGCTGTGATCTGTCGGTTGATTGCTCGTATATTCGAATACGAATAAACGCATAGAATGACCTGGTATTTATAATACCTTGCATCCATTTAAGTTATATATACATCATGGGGAAATAAGTATAAACATTTGTTTATCAATAAATAATATCAGCAAATTAAAATACTCACGGTTTTTCACCACTCATGCCACTAAAACCAGATGAATTTTCAATAGTTATCATCGATTTCTAATAGAAACGATGTTCACTAAACAAAGGAATGCGAAATACTGTGGCGTGAGGACGCCACGATTGAGCCAACCTCAGCCAAAAAAATACTTTTTTTTTTGCAACAAAAACGCTGTTGCTATCTTCACCAAACAACGCTACGAAAAATGGAGGGAAGCCATTTTTAATGCGTCGCAATTTCTAATTATTGTCTTGCTTAAATATAATACAAATCAAAATCAAGTCATAAATCTAAGCAAATCAATTAGGAATTACGCCGTTTGTACAAAGTAGAAATTTTCTGGTAAAAAAAATCGAATTACTCACTTTAAATTGACGAAATCTAATTGGATTGGGATCTTAGATGATGGATTGTACAAGAGCGCAATATATTTCTTTGAATTTGAACTGATTACACAACAAATTTGAATAATGAAAATGCGATGCACGAAAACGCATCGAAAACCGAAGCACGACTCGGCGTCCTCCTTCCTCGTACCCGCGCCTGCGCAGTAGAGATACCAACTGAGAAGATTCAAACTTCTCTAAACTTTTCCAATACTTCTGACCTCTCGTGTTTAAATCGCGAAACTCATTAGCACTCATATAAGTCTAAACTATATTTATTAATTTACTATATACTTACGTTACATAAGAGATAGTCTATGTTATCATCATTTACTTACAAACTGCAGGTACTACCATGAAAACAAAAGCAAATTCTTGTTTTTGTGATAGATTGAAAAATATAATTAATATAAATTATAGTTAAGGTTTAGGGATTAAGGTTATATAAGAATATTTAACATCGGAATACAAAATGAAAAATATTAGTTAGTAGATAATTTCTTAACATTACTTGATATACAACAGCGTTTCTCAACACAAGTGATTAATAAAAAATTAATTATTTGTATTGTGAAGTTTATATAATTATTGTGTATTAAACAAACTAATATTCGTGTCTAAAAAAAATCTCTGCAAGGAAACAAATAAAAGCTGCAGAACATCCTCCAAACCAAATCCAAATAACACCTCTGATGTGGCTAAATCTTAATTTAACTTTGTCTGTCAATTTGAAGGACTCAAACTTGAGAAAAGATTGCCTGTATAAACCCATATGGCGTAATAAGCACTGCAAATAATATATTTAAATATTATAAAAAATAGTTACATAAATCTAAAAATACATTCGCCTCCCATTTAATGCCTAAACCAGCTTGTTGCGCCTGCAGCAAAAATCTGTTAAAGGAAGAAAGATAGACCGAATTTTTACGTAAATAAAAAACGCACATTCCTGCGTAAATATGCTTTTTCATTATCTTAAACGATTTCAGAATATCCATTTGAATATCCAGATCCACCGAATAAAAACCTAAAGTAATTTGAACAAATTAATGTTTTTTTAAAAAATGTAGATGTTATGCATTACCTGAACTTAATTTTTCCAAGACATAACCTACTTGGAATCGTAAATCATTATCTATATCAAGCTCTTGGACATTTTCTCGAATACGAATAAAAATATCCTAAGTTATATAAAAGAAAATTAATAATTTTGTTAAGCAATATTTGATTACCGTTTCGTCGTTCTTGATGTATTTAATCCAATCTTGCTTATTGCGAGCTTGCCATTTTAGATCGTGTTTTGCCATATCTATTGGATAATCTATTGCTCCAAAGTAACTGGAAATATTGTTAATGTTATTTAAGTGGAGAATATATCCGCCCTGCTCGCTTATGACAAACGTCATTATCATTTCAAAAATAACTCAATTTATTATGTTGCCAAAACTGTCTAAAGGATAGGGCGGATATATTCGCCCGTGTGTAAAAGTTTTAGAAAATATGGAAATAAATTTACTTTGGGACTGAAATAACGCTGGATAATCGAGAAGAATATTTGGATGTGATTATAATTGACAATAAAAAGAGCGTTAAGATGTTGAATCGAATCCTATAATTTGTTCGCTTTATATTCACCAATGATTGCTGCAATTGTATTTTAATCACTAAGAAAATATTGTCTATTGCCATTTCCAGATAATCCAGTGGATTAAGTCTTAAAAAAGGAAAGATATTATATTTAAAAAAATATATTTCAATAATTACGATTCGTCTGTAGCGCGCGCTGAATTAATTGTAAATATAATTACATTCAGCAAGGATGTAAATATGATTATCAACTGAAATGTTATATTGATGTTCGGCAAAAGAAACGACCAGTTTATCATGATTCTAAAATTGATTATATAAAAAAAATAATTATGATTTTTGTTATATAATTACTTTGGTGGTGGGGCTATGCAGCTGACTTCAGTATGTATGAAACCATGTGAAACTTCAAAATATTTATTATTATTAGCCCATAAGAATAATCCATCTGCAGAAATATATTTTTGATTATTAATAAAAATTTTAGAAAGTAGTGATACAGACTGAAAATAATGTCAGCTTCATCAGCAGCCAAAGCTCCCACCATCCCAGTTCCGGTAAAATTCTCGTACATTTCACCCCATAAATCGATTTCTTTGAAGTTAATAACGCTGTTCGTCTTCTTGGCATATTCGTAAATTAAAGTCAACTCGGAACCTTCGTTATCCTCTGAAAATATTAAGAAAACTTTATTTAAAATAAAATAATAATAATAATAATAACTTTTTACCAAAATTGGTGTATGGTATGAAAGTAAAAGAAGCGATGGTAAAATTTCGACCTTCCTGATTGCTCAATTTATCAGGAAATAAGTTGGTGCCATAAAAGAAAGACGCATTTCTCGAGTACCAAATATCGAGCAGAATAGCATCATTGTTATTTCCATTCCCAACAAATTTGTTAGTGAAGATTTTCAAAATAACATCCTTAATACACAAGAATATAGAAGAGCAAAAACCATCTTCTTCCATCTTAACTACCAGCAAATTTGTCACGTAATTCAAACTGCTTGAATTGAAAATCTGCTCAGCTTCTTCATCATTTCTAACGAAAATCATATACTTTCTCGCATCGTTATATTTGACGCAACATTCGTACTTAATTTTTTCTTCGATTTTCTCCAAAACCTTTCTTGGATTGTAATCACTTATGATGATAAAATCGCAGCTGTGTTTTAAAATTATATTATTTACGTTAAAAGCTTGATGAATTATAAGTGGATAGGAGGTAATATCAAAAAGTTGGTTTGTTCCATCAGTAAAATGATAAACGCACTGAATTTCTTTTCCATACGTGTTTAAGATTAAAGTCAAAAAAGTATTTAAAGCTTTAAACATGTTGCACTTCAATTCAGTTATACTGATACCAATCGTGTAATTCATTTAATAAATTCTCTTAGTTTTTATAGATTTTTTTTTGTAAACACAAGTTTATAATCTTTATTTAAACACTATATTTATAATGCAATCAATCTAAAACTATTTACTATTATTTCAATCCAAATAATTTTGATTTTATTTTTTTCTTGATAATTGACTTAAATTAGGTTACATAACGTTTTTTTTTTGTGAGATTTATATCATGTTAAAAGTAATTATAATAGAAAGTTGTATACAATTTTCCATTTAATATTACATTAATGCACTTTATATTATTCATGAAACTGAATGTTATTATTGTCACCATGGAAATGCGACAAAATAACGTGTTGATAATTTATTTTCACTTTGTTTAAATATTTAATAGTAAATTATTATTACATTTAATCAAATTTATTCATTATTTTTTAATTTTGTGATTGTACTGAATATTTACTTTTTTCTTTTAAACAACCATAGAAATTTTCAGCTATAAATGAAATAAAAGCAATTGTATTTCCGATCACCCATAAGGCAAGAACTCCTTTGACGTGGTGAATGGTGAGACTAATTGTCTCCTTTTTATAAATTGAAATTTTCATTTCCATTTGCACATCGTAATTCGTCTCCAGAAAGGCCTGCAAAAATATTTAGAAAATGTTTACTTCTAACATTTTGTGGATTTAAATATGTTACTAATTGTTCCCAAATCATATGAAGTCCACCTTCTCTGGCAAGCATTAGGTGCGTTTGCAAGGAGGAACGAAGAACTGAGTGTTTCTTGAGGAGCATAGTTCCGTAAGCCCAATAAAGATCCTCTTTCATGACGCTGTAATATTTCATGTCTGCTGCTGTAACTTTGCTACGCATTACGTAACCTGATATTCGAATTAATTTTCTATTAAATATTTTATTTAGCTATTATATAATTACCGTGGTTAAGATGTTCAATCAATAAGCCAAAATTACCATTGTACAGTAAACGTAATAAAGTTTGATCGTCATTTATAATCAGTTTCGATAACAAATTAAAGTATTTGTGCTAAAAACATAAATTAATTTATTTTAATTCTTTATAACTGAGCGGCGGATATATCCGACATATCCCTATATCCCATGGGGAGGATGGAAAAAATCAAATTGCTGTTAACTTACTGAATTACGTAATCCTTCGACATAGCTGATATGACTTGCACCCCACGAGTAACCGCTTCCATCTAAATCTTCGACTGTTCTAATTGCATCTGTATATCTTAAAATAAATCATTGAAATTACGGAATCGTTAAATATGATTTGTATATGAAACCTTGGATTGGTCATGATGCTGAACATCTTGCTCGAATAGTATACGGAGATGATCCAAGAGAATAAAATAATTCCACCCATTATCCTTCGGAAATACGTGAATTTCGCTTGAGTTACAGCTGAAATTGTCTGCTGAAGGAATATGGAAAGCACTTTGAAAGCGGGATGAACCATCAGGACGCTACTAAAAAATATTATTCAGTTGTGAAAATTTCATCGTTGAAACAAACTTTTTCTACTTTTTCGCTTTTTTACCCAAATATAATAAAATTGTTATGTAAATGGTGATGGTAGCAAATATGATTATCCAGACTTTATACGTGAAAGTGACGACGGGAGTTAAAAATCCGGTGATTATCCTGGAAATTAGTTTTGTTAAGTTATTGGGTAGTTTGTGAATAGATTTGTTGGTAACCTAGGAGATGGGACTAAACAGGTGTTGCCGATCCTGACTGTAGGTAAAACGAAGTCGAAGAGTACCATTTTGGACCCTATGTAGTAGAAAGCTCCTGAAATTATAAGATTCGCTTAAAGGTTTATAATGGAAACTTGATTTACCTATGGCCACGTCCAATTCGTTCTTCATGAGCGATCCGAGAATTCCCGTTGCCGATTTGTTCCTCATGAAAATGTCGCCCCATTTATTTTCGCTTTTGGTGATGTTCAATGTCATGTTGTAACGACGCACGTATTCGGTGATCATTTGGATTTCTATCCCGTGCATAGTTTCTAAAATAATACCAAAAATATAAGGGATTTACAATTATAATTTGTCTGATTTAATTAACTCTTTTCTGAAATTCTTTGAAGTGTATATTCAAAGTTTTACCTAAATTAACGTAGGGTTCGTAGTTGAAGGCACCCAAATTGAAAATTCTTCCATCTCTAATCTTCTTGGGGAACAAATCGTTGCCATTCACAAAACTGGAATTCTCCACCGACCATTCATCCAATAATTCAGGTACATATTCGTTTCTCCCCGCATATTTGTGAGTCCAAAGACTGAAACGTCTTGAGTCGTCAGAGGAATTAACCAGCAACAAATCGATGACGTCGTAGAAACGAGTGTATTCAAATAAATCGTCCTCGTAGTATGCATCAACTTCGGGCAAGAAAACGTAAGATCTTTCGCTGAAGCTGGTTGCGTTCACAGTTCTCAGCTTATCTTCGACACTCTCGAGCGTTTTCAGTGGATACCTAGTTTGTATTACAAAAGTGTCGCAAGAAGTCGTCACGAAATGAAGATCTTCAGCGTCTAACGAGAAAGTAACGAATTTCAGATTATTTCCTTCGAACCGGAAATCCGGGCCGATGAAGTAAAGGCAAAATACGTCGTTAAAGTATTTCGCGATGATCGCGTTGATCAGTGGCGTTAGGGCTTCCGGTTGCGGTAACATTATTACATCGAATGGCTTTCAGTACGAATTGCCTGCACAAATTACTGCATTATCCTTATTGTTTCCCTCGACTGACACAAATAATGATAATCAAATGGGTTTCAGACTTATTTCTATCTTTGTAAACAATGTTTTATTCATGAAGTAATTTGTTTGAGTTAAGAAAATACGGTAGCATAAAAAGTTTTTATTAATTAGGAGTATTCATTTAATAAGTGATTAATTTTTTTACAGAGGCTACGACTAATTCTGCTAAGAATATTATTATTGATAAAACTATACCGATTATCCACAATCCAAAAATACCTTGCACTTGGTTCCAAGTCAGTTTTTTTACAGATCTCAAGGGTTTGGATACTAATTCAATTTGAATATCGTGGTTACTAGAGTAGAATGCCTATAAAATTAGAAATACAAACATTTAAAGTAATTAATTACGTGCTGCGTTTATGCATACATACATTATCTTCCCATTTTAGAAACAGTCCGGATTCTTTCGCGTTTAAAATATGTAAATTCAAGGATGGTCTAAGAACGGAACTCTTCTGGAGCATCATGGAACCGTATGACCAGTAAAGATCTTCGTTCATGACGATGAAGTCTTTCATCATATTGACGTTAACATCACTGCGCAATACATACCCTAAAAAGACATGCCACATCAAAAACAACAAACAATGAATATTTGTTCAACATTGACAAACCTAATTGGAGATGATCGATCAACAATGCGAACGGATCTTTCTTATCCAAAAGTTTTTCCAAAAGAACGTCATCGTCTTGGATTATAAATTTATTGATTAACTTGGGATACGTTTTCTGAATATAAATAATTCCAATTAAATACTCACTTATTATAAAATAATTTGACTTACAGATGATCTCATTGGTTCGCCGTAAGTTACGTGGCTGGCTCCCCAGAAAAACCCACTTTTATCCAATTCATCAACAGTTCGAATAGGATTTTTATATCTTCCAAAAAAATTTCAATTACAATTTCCATCTGGATTAGATTTAGTGCTTACCTAGGTTTAGTCATGATGCTGTACATCTTACTCGTGTAAGCAACTGATGTGATCAAAGTGAAGAATATCATCAAACTCAAGATTTTTCTGTGGATTCTTTGCTGCGGTTGAGTTACCTCGATCACATTCTGCTGCATGAAGATTGCGAACGAATGAGAGATTTTCGAATTCAATGGGACTTTTCGGCTTGAAACAAAATGTAAGATTCAAGTAAATCAAATACAAAAGCAAGAATACTTTATGAATAGGTAATCCGTGTAGATTAGTATGAAGACGAATACGAGGAATGCTAAGAAAATTGCGAACCAGACGTAATTGGAAAAAGTTATTACAGGAATGGCGAGTCCACTCAAAAGCCTAAAAAACTCAGAAGAAAATCGTATAGTGTGGATGTATTATTAAGATCTTACTCTGGTGTTGGAACTAAACAAGTGGCTCCAATTCGGAAGGTAGGACCTGTGAAGTCTAGGTAGTGCAACTTAGGACCCTCCAAGGTAAAAGCTCCTGAAATTAGATTAAATGTTGCATTTATTTCTTTTTAAATCTTGATATAATTACCTATTCCGCAGTCGACTTTTGTGCTTAAAATATCGCCCATTATTCCGCATCCTGTAAAGTTTTTATGGAATTCACCCCAGCGTTTATTGCTGACTATAACGTTCAGACTCATCCTGTAGCGTTTGCAGTACTCTATTAACGGATCTACCTCAATCCCACACATTTTTTCTACGAAAAAACAATTAGTTTTTAAATAATAGTAAAAAAAACAACATTTTTACTACCTAGATTCACGTAAGGTTCATACGTGAAAGCTCCAAGATTAAAGTTTCTACCATCCCTTAACTTATTAGGATATAAATTCGCATAGAAACGAAACCTATTTTCTAAAATTAGAAACTCATCCACGAACTGAAGAAAAATCGACGATCCGTTAAATCGGTGAGTCCAGATTTTAAATGATCTATCAACCAAAGCCAAATCAAAGACGAAATTTATATTTTTAGATGCAAAAACGTTTTCCTTGTAATCCCCGGAATTGGGAATGAACAAATATCATCTCTTGTAGAACTTAGCGTCTGGTTCACGCTTGATGTTCCACTCGATGGCATCGAAAGCGGTTTCAGGAAAATCACTTTGAATAACGAATCCTTCGCACAAATGAACACTGGAATTCTTCAATTTGCTGAGGGATAGAACCACTGTTTTTAAATTTCCGCAATTTAAGGCGATGTCCGGATTGTCGCTGAAGAAGTAGAAGCAACCCAAGTGTTTGAAGTATTGGGATATGATCAATTTTGAGACCAAGTTCAGATGGTTTCTGCGTGGCAACATATTTACTAGACAACAATATTAACCTATAACAACCCTTAAATATGTTTTTTTTTGCCTTTCTCTTTAATACAATTGTACAGCAATTTCGTTGATGGATTGTGCGCGCTTACGCAACGAATTTACTTTGCGTATCAGCGACCACCCCAAAATAAGCATTATTTAATATTTGAACAACTTAATTCAATTATGCATGAGCTTGAGCCTACAACTAGTTTTACAGTGTACAAAGCTGTGAATGCGTGACAATTTATGAGAAAATGCGAAATATCGACCTGCACGCTTCTATAATTTTCTACAAGAATATATTTTTATATGTAATAAACGCAATGTGAATAATTTATTGAGCCATGTCCAGTAAATATTAATAATTAACGAGTGGCTAATATATCCGCCCTATCCTTTACATAGGAGACATCTTGGTTGATCTCAGTAAGGCGTCACAAGACTATTTCAGACGGAACTGTTAAATGTAATAAATTTCTACTATACTTTCTATTTTACATATTACAGCTACAAATTATTTGGTGATGCATTTTATATCTTATATATTACTTCCAATATGAAGCAGATGCTAGCTATAGTTAAGCCAATTCCCAAAATACCAAAAGCGCCTTTAACGTGATCGAAACTAAGTTTGACTATGAGATCAGGTTTCCGGATGTTTGTTAAGTAGTTTCGAATCTTCGAGTCAGTGTTGAGAAGTGTGGCCTGAAATTGCGATCACAACATAATTATACTCAAAACTATTGTAAAGATGTAACCTGGTTTTCCCAGTAATATAATAGACCAAAGGCCTGACAATCCAGAAGAATTTTATTCAAATACGGTCTTAATATAGAATTCTTTCGCATGGGCATTGCTGCGTATTGGTGATACAAATCGTCCTTCATTATTTTGTAATTTTCTATTATGTCCGATTTAATAAATTGACCGACAGCATAATTTCCTGAAAATAAAATTATGTTTCATGGGAAAATTGAACATTAAGTTCCAGTTACCAGATGGCAAACGTTCGATGCCGAAAGCCAACTGATTCTTCATCGACAAAATACGTAATCGTTCTCCAGATGCTTCAACAAATTTCAGAAAAACTTTGTGATGCTCTTCCTAAAATGAAATTTTCTATTTTATTAATTAGACTGTATTAATTCTGAAGTTAGGTACTCTGGTATCAACTTCTAGTGGAAGTGCCCAATCGATGATTTCCTCTCCCCATTTTATTTTGCTTTCAGCCAAATCCCGAACAGTGTTTATATCTTCGATGTAACTGAAAAACATCTTTATTATCAACGCTTTTGGTTTAATTTCTATCTTACTTGGGAACTATCATGACACTGGCTAATCTTGAGTTGTAGCAAACACCAAAGATGAAAGATATTATATAAATTAATACAATGGTGAACTTGACAACGCTCAGATTTGCTGGGACAATGATATGTTGCGGTTGGTTGATGGTTGCTGCAAAAGCTCGAAATACACTATCGAAGTCGTTCTGCGAAATTTTTAACTTAATCTTTCTACGAAAGCGGGAATCAAATTTAAGTAATTAATTTAAAAATATATTAAAGTTTCACACTTACATAACATATTTTATAAACTTAGTATTTGCTACAATACCAGCGAAGCTCACCAAGAATAGAAGCCAAATTTGGACGTTGAATACTTTGATTGGGGTCAACCATCCCAGCGCAATTCTTCAGAAACAGTAACAAAAAATGTATGTCTTAGATGTTTGCACATTAATGAAATAGTGTATAAAGTATATAAGTTTTACTTTGGATTTGGTACGAGACAAGTAACTCTTGAATACACAGTGGCTGGAGAAAAGTCTAAGAATCTGATCCGAAATGGAAGAGCGAATAAAGCTCCCACAGCGATGTCAAACGTGTCTAACAGCACTCCACCTAAGGCTCCAAATCCTGTCCAATTTGCGTGTATCCATCCCCAAGTAATAGCGTCCATTACAATTGCAGTCATATTTAGTTTCTTAGCAAATTCCAATGCGAAAAGCATTTCCGATCCCAAACTACCGTCTAAAATAATAAATATGAAATAAATTAATTAAAATGAGTTTACTCATATTACTTATGCAGCTATACGGTATATAGTTGACGGCTCCAATCTTAAAAATCCTTCCATGTTGATTGGTAATCTTGTCAGGGAATAGATTGGAGCCGTGCATGAAGCTTCGATTTGCGACAAACCAAACATCCAAGAATTGAAGAGAATTCATATCAATGTTACCAATATATTTATGCGTGTAAAGCTCGTAACTTTCATGAAAACTTATATTGATGAATAATACGTCGCTCACAAAATCCAGAACGTGATGATTGGTTTTGTCAAATTCATCGTTGATAAAAATCAGATATTTCCGTCTATTGAATCGAGCTTGAGACTCTTCACGTATATAACTTTCAACTCGATTCATCGTCATCAAAGGTAATCGATCATTTGAGATGATGAATCCATCGCAACGTTCGCTATCTCTAAGATTTAACAAACTTTCGTTGGAGAACAAAATCACTGGTATTTCTTCAATTTGTAGAGGATTCTGTAAATTGTTGATGACAATTATACAATAGCTGCTAGCAAAGTACGTTTTCAGTATCACTTTTGTGAACGTGCTAATGTCTGATAACATTTTGATCACAGGAACTATTAATCGCCGATTAAATACCCGATATTCGAGAACAAAGTTTCTTGTTTTCATTTACTTTTAATTATGATTGGTGTCGAAAAGTTTAATGTCGGCTTTTTATTGAACTACACATTTCATAAACTTTTGTGCTAACTAATTACATTTATTGCTTTATCATTAATTGCATTTGGTTATTCTTGATGGATTCTTTGATTTCTTTCGATATAAACATGAATAAGTATCTCTATTAAAAAAACGACTATAGAAACGAACATAAGTATTCCCCAAATTCCGAAAGTTCCTTCGACGTGATTCCAACGCAGCTGTATGGGTTGCGTGTTGTGCTCTTCGTGTTGACTGGAAAACTTCACAGCTTTCAGCACTTTAACGTTCAAGAAAGTGGTGGCAACCTGGAAATGATGTGTTTAACAAGCTGTTTTTAGTGGACGGAATTGAAAGTACCCTGAATTCCCAAACTTGCTGGATTCCAGTTTGTGCAACTCTTAATATGTAATCATCTAAGTACGGCATCCAAATAGAGCTTTTCCGGGTCATCAAGACGCAATTCTCCCAATATAGATCTTCAGACATCAAGCGGAGATCAGCAACTCCTTTTTCAGTAACGTAATCTCCAATCGCGTAATAGCCTTGAAATTAAACCAATGTATCTTTTACACTTATTTCAGTTATCAGTTATTTACCAGCGGGTAATCTTTCAACGGAAAATGCAAAACGTTTGTTGTTCATTTTTTCTAAATTAGTCGCATCGGTCTTAACGAATCTTTCCACTAGAGTAACGTAGTTGTACTGAAATTATTTTTTAATTATTTTATTTAGTACAATTTTGTTTTTGTTTACTTCTGGAGCGCCCATGATAGACATAATCCATGCGATAGACGTGGCGCCCCATTGAATTTTGCTGTCCACTAAATCCTGAACGGTTTTTATGGCTCCTATGTACCTAGGTACGGTCATGCTACTTGCCAAACCGCTGCTGTAACTGCTGGCCGCAAGTAAACTGAAGATGAACATGCAAGCGTACAAATACTTTCCGAATCCTTTCTTGACTTGCTCCTTTTCCGGCAACGATTGGAGTAGGAAAACGCCGGAGGTACTGAGGATTGAAGTTGTCAAAATTTCGGAACCATCCAGTCTCCTTTTTCCGTTTCTAAAATGATAGTAAAACGTAAATTGAGAAAAAAATACAGTTTTTTTTTAAATGGGAACAAACTGTTGGTATAATTTAGCACGGGCCTTATACAAATCCAGCATGAATAACGTTATTGAGCAGACGAGAAATGAGAGACCAACTGCTATCCACATGTCCTTGCCGAACGGAAAGAACGGGACTAACCAACCTCCTGCCAAACTAGAATATATTAAATTCAATTAAAAACACTATTAACAATATGAAAATGAGCGGCGGATATATACGCCCAAATTACTTCATAGATATTTTCGTTTATTTTTTTTATATGAGTACTATTAGTTGTTATACCTAGGTTTAGGAGCAATGCAGGTAATTCCAGTTCTGACGGCGGGTTTGGATAAGTCCAGAAATAGATATTCGTGCGCCCACGTGTATAATGCGCCTAGTAATCAAGAATATAATTTGATTGTATTTAAATTAATTGTTCAACAAACCTAAACCAACGTCAGCATTATCGTACATGACGTTTCCGAGGATTCCGTAACCAGTCCAATTATCGTAGATTTCTCCCCATTCTCCTTCCTCATCTACCAGTAAAATTGATGTTAAATTCATGTGGTTGGCGAATTCTATAGCCAGCTTCAATTCGGTTCCTTCTCTGGCGGCTTTTAACCCGAGGCGATGATTGGATAAAAATTTGGTAATTAAAAACCGAAACGAATGTTGCGATTCGACATACCTGGAACGCTGTACGGCGTGTAGCTGAATGTAGCTATTGTCCAGTTCCTTCCTAAACAATTCACGAGCTTATCCGGGTACAAATTGCTTCCTGTCTGGAAACCCGTCACCGATTCCCATCGGTCCATCAACACTTTAACATTGGGTTCAGACCCGACAAACCGATGAGTGTACAAATCGAATTTCGCGGCCTCCTCCATCCTCCAAATATCTCTTTCCGTTTCAGTATTGAGCGCGATCAATAGATCTGCAACGTACTCAACGGCATGCGATTCCAAAATGTCAAGAATTTCATCCGAATCACCCAGGATCAGATATCTCCGTTTATTGTATCTGGGCAGATTGTGCTGTATCTGAAATTCGAGCTTTTCGAAAAACCCAACCGCATTTTCAGATAGAGCCAAGACGATGCCCTGACAACCGAAGTAATTGAAGACCGCATCATCATCCAAATTCGCAAATTTTACGGTTGGCAGACTTCCATCGTAGTTGAAACTGTTGTTGCTTGAAAATATTAAAAGACATCTTGTATCTTGGAAATAATTATGTAGAATCACATTTGCTAAGATGTTAGCTTGAAGCAACATCGTTCAGACAATTCTCATATCACCACTTTCCTTTTTCTCTTCTTCTATTTATATGTGCGGTTAAATAACGGTCGGACTTGTTAGTTTTACGAATTGTTCTGCAAACATAATTACGAGTGGAATGGATATAATACGATGACGACTCTCATGTCTCATAAAACGCAATCTCCATTTATGGATTGCGCCCATTTATCTTTACTTTTTATTACATTGAGTAACCTACTTCAACTGCTGAATGTTACGCAAGTTCATATTTATTGTCGCCTCATAACTGCATCAAATTACTCAATTAATTGAAATATAACGTCTAAATTTGAATGAAAATTTTAATAGAAATACACTAATTCGTCATGGATCAACAACAACAAATGTAAGTTATGCACTTCGATTTCACTAACCGCTCATAATTATTCCAATAACTGGTTAGCATTCACACACGAAACAGTTAATATCTGTTGTAAGGAATGCGCAATATTTGGAAACATATATTTTTAATCAAGATTCATTAAATTAAATATTAATTAATTATATTAAATTAATAACTTTGCTGCACGTGCATATGAATTACAGTTTTTAATTTTTGTCACAAAATTTCACCGTTTAATAATTTATCACAATAATTAAAATTAATAAAAATATTGTTTTAAAGATTATTATGAATAAATAAAGATTATTTTCAGTAACTAAAGTTGTCTTATAAAACAGTGACAACTAGGTTCTCGAAATAAAACATAAAATATATCAATTTTTTTTAATCTGTAACAGTTTCGGCTTTCTAAAAGACTTTACTAATTATCTTCGTTAACTGAGGTTTTGCTCGATATTTTTATAGATTGGAAAGTTTCAAAATAATCTAAAAGATGGCGTAGCTAAATATTTATTGAGTTTACTTTTTCCTATGCAAATTGGGAATTTTTAGAAATATTTAAGAATTATATATTTATTAGTAACAAATATTTAGAACTCAAAACATGTTTTTATTGTTCTAAAAATCTTAACTATATCATAATTAATTAATAATTACTAAGTACCTAAATATAATATAATTCGATACACTAAATATATTCTAAAATATTATGTGTCTTATTTCTTTAAACTATCGATAATCATTGTGCATATCAGTAATCAATTTATTCTTTGCAATTCTGTCGACCCAAAGCTCAACAACAAATACAACAATGGAGATGAAAGTTCCTAGAGTCCAAATTATGAAAGTTCCTTCAACGTGACCTAAAGTCAATTTCACCGGTTCAATGTTCTGCTCCTCGTGATGACTGAAGTGCTTAACAGTTTTCTGAATTTTCGCATTCAAATGCGTAATAACAATCTGGAAATATTTATTAAATATGAAGTTATGTAATTATTATAAATTTTGTACCATATGTTCCCAAACTTGCGCAATACCGGTCTGCGACAACCTCAGAGTATACTCATCGTAACTTGGCAACCAAATGGAGCTTTTCCTCGCCATGGAAACGCAGTGATCCCAATACACGTCTTCCGTCATCAGTCGGAGTTGCTTGACACCTTCTTCGGTTATATAATCGCCGATTGCGTAATAACCTGATAACATTTATAATTAATGAATAATTGAGAAAAGTAGTTGGATTTTCAAACCGGCCGGTAATCGTTCGACGGCGAAGGCGAATCTTTTGTTGTTTTGCTTCTTTAGGGCATCCGCAGTATCAATAACAAATCGTTTCACTAACATCACATCATTATACTGTAATAAAAAATAAATGATTATTTTTTCCTCAAAATACAATGTTTGTGGGCTAGTTTACCTCTGGTGCTCCGAGTATTGTCATAATCCAGGCTATAGAGGTCGCTCCCCATTGAATTCCGCTATCCACCAAATCTTGAACAGTTCGAATCGCTCCTACATACCTTTGTAACATTTAAAATAATTCTCTATGATTATTTAATTAAGTATATAGACAATAACCTTGGAACTGTCAGACTGCTGGCCAGGCCGCTGCTGTATCCACTAGCAATGAGTAGACTGAAAATGAACATAGCTCCGTATATGTATTTTCCGTTTCCGCCTTTAACCCTTTCGCGTTCTCGAATTGGTTGCAGTAAGTAGACAGCTGTATTCAGAAGAAACGACTCTTGGATGATGTCGCTTCCTGTCCTGTATCTGTGCATCTTCTGTGCCCTAAACCTAAAAATGAATTAATGATTAAAACACTTTGTTCAATTTTGTAACTTTTATAATTACTCGGCAAAGACGTTTCCTCTGGCTTTGTAGTACTCCAATAGGAAGAGTACAACGGAACAAGCCATGAATGAAAAGATGACCGCGATCCACATGTCGTATCGAAACGGAAATAACGGCACCAACCATCCACCTGCCAAACTAATATAATCTCTTAAAGATGAACAATCATTTGATAATTGTGTATTACATACGTTGGAGCCGGAGTTAAACACGTAACTCCAGTGCGCACCAAAGGCTTCGATAAGTCCAGAAAATGGTACTCGTGGTACCAAGTGCAAATCGAAGCTTAAAATATACATATAATAATAGTTAATTATTTTGATTAATTTACCTAATCCGACTTCAGCTTTGTCCATGAGCACGTTCCCCAAAGTGCCGTACCCGGTCCAATTATCGTAGATTTCGCCCCATTCCCCAACGTCGTCAATAACCAGCTCCGAAGTTAAGTTATGCTTCAAAGAGAACTCGACGGCTAACCGTAATTCCGTTCCCTCTTTAGTTTCTGTAAATTGCAGATGTTAGAGAATATTATGTGGATATTTCGAAGATTAACCTGGAATTGCGTAGGGTTTGTAGTGGAACGTGGCAATTCTGAATTTCCTCCCGTATCCGTTATAAATTTTCTCCGGATACAGGTAATTACCATGGAGGAAACTCCGGTTACGCGAATTCCATTCATCGATCAATACTCTTTCGTTGGTGTCCTCGTAACCGACAAACCGATGCGTGTACAACTGAAAGACGAAATCTTCATCGAAACCCCACTTATCCACCTCACCCAAATAATTTTCTTTTTCCTTGATGATCAACAAATCAGCTATAAACTCGATAGCCGTAAGATTGAATATGTCAAACATATCCTCCTCTTGCGTTTCGGTGGGAATGAAGAGGTAACGCCGTTTATTAAACCTATCCTGATGATGCTGGATTTGAAACTCAATTTCCATCAGCATCGTCGCCGGATTGTCGACGTTCACCAAAATCCCTTGGCATCCAAAGTACTTGCGGAAAATCACGTCGGGGTCAAAGGTACTGTTGCTTACAGCCACCTGCACCGCTCCGAGTGAACCATCAAAGTCGAACCTGTTGTTGTCTGAAAATATTAGAACGCATCTCGAATCGTTAAAGTAATCTGCTAATATGAGATTCGCTAGGAAATTCAGGTGGAACTGCATTCTCACTGAATGTGCATCGAACCGAATATTTACAAATATATAGAAGCATGCAGATCAAAGGGATTTCATAATCGGCAAACGAGTTTCGAATATTTCATGAACTCTAATTGCGTTTAATGGCGCAGCCAGAGAGCATTCCGAAGGGAAAACCCCAGAATGTAACGTGCTTTTAATCGACGGCTTTATTATGCAACGCGAAATTGCGACAATTTTATTGCGTGATCCGGAAAATGCATATTTTGATTACGCAATGCATAAATTGTTTGAAAACTTAACTAAAATGTAAGGCAAAGCAAATTCGACGCGGATTTCTTTCGTCGCGTTAATTGAATGGTCCATTATATTATTTGCAAGGAAATTGAGTAAGCAAATTGCTATAAGATTACACGGATTAAGATAATTTAAAAAAAAAATACGAGCTTGCAGAATTATCGAATTTGTCAAGGCATCTCGGCTCTAATATCTGTAATTACTATGAAACTTGATCGACTCATCGTGAATTCTCACTTATTATTATTGTTTTGACCAATGGAACGGACATGTCACGTCACACTCGTATGAGCATATTTCCAAATGGAAGGTCGCAAAAAAAAAATAATACCGAACGTAACAAGCAACAAAAAGGTTTCTCTCTATCCCCGCAAAAAAATCGCTGCGTTACGAACTCTGGAATTGCGCTCTCCAGTTTCAGTCTCAAACCAGAATTCGAACATCTCGATTCTATTGTAAATCAATTACTAATCAAAACCTGCTCAGAGTATTTCTAGAAATATGAATCATTTAATAAAGTTTATTTTTGTTATAGTTATTTCTTATTGTTCAGGTAAGTGCAATTATTAAATTTTATTTTATTAACAACAATTACTTAACTTATTCAAATATTTTGAGCTTTTTTTTAATATATTCCTATAAAACTATTGTAAAAAATCAGAAATTTCATAATTATGCAAGATTGTATAATTGTCCAGTAAATGTGTAGATTTGTTTGCGGTAAAAGTAAATTGTAAATAATGAAATATACACTGTATACATTAACCGGTAAATTTGGAATGTAACTTAGTTTCTTTGGAAAATGTGCAATTTATGGTGGAAAAAATGAATAATAATTTTTGTAGAAAATTAATTTATTTTTACTTCACCAAATAATAATTTATAAATATAAGAAGTAATATATTAATAATTGCAGAAGTTATATTATTATATAATAAATGCGTTTATCTTTTAAAATATAAATATATTATGATCATGCAATAACTATTATGTAATTAAACTTTCGTTTTTTTGGTGTATTTTGTCTGCTATCTGAAATCAAAATTGACCCAATTATTTGGGCTCTTCCTCTTTGCTTTTGTGTATTATTTTTGTCGAAAATATTTGTATTTATTTGTGTACATTTTTATTTATTTGTAATCGGCTGACTTTTGTCGTGGAGGTAATTACTTTTTTTTTATTGGAAAGAAGATAAAAGGCGCCAAGGGCGAATCAACGGTGCATAGAGGCTTTCCCCGATGCTTGAATTATTAACAAAAATGACCATACAAAAAAATGTATCTATCGATTCCAATGAAAATAATTATACTCGACACATAGTAGCAACTTTGTCTGTAATTACGGTTCAGTCTTTTGGTCTCTGTAATTTTTATTAGCCTTCGAACACGAAAATATAATTACAAAACAAACTGTCGTTAACTTGTATTTAACAAAAGATTTAATTAATTGGATAAGAAAATATATAGAGGAAGTAATTAATTAAGATATTAGTAAATAAGTTCGGAGCGGAAATGCAACAAAAACAACAATATTTATAAAGGTTAAATTAATTTATTTTTGGATTATTTCATCGATTTTTTTAACAATTTATGCAAATTGAACTTATGCAACTACTTTTTTAAACTTGTTTATTCAATCAAGTTTATTTATTTTAATTGCAGAATTTGAACTACTAAGAAATCTAATTTTTACTGTTTTTTTCAGGTGAATCTATGAATCTTTTGGCTCATCCAAACCGAGTTTCAAGGGCTTTAGCAAATACGAAATTCTGCCCGGAAAATTCCTATTGCATGCCGATATCTTCGTGTCCTGTTCTGAAGGAGATCATCAAAAATGAATGCGTAATGTCCAATAGGTAATTTCCTTCTTAACGATTCAAAAAATATCCGTTGACTGTGTAAACAGTAATCTTGGTAAATATTGTCCATTTGCTGAGCAAATATCGTGCATTATATGAATATTGGATATCATCAATTTCTTATAAATTTTTCTTTTGCTTTCAAGAAACTCTTAGAGAAACACATAGAATTAGCTATGCGTTTGAGATGTTACGTAATCAATTCTAATTAATAGATGGTGTAATGTATTTCTGATAGGGTGTCGTCGCTCGGTTGCGGATACCAAGGATCCGGTCTGGTGTGTTGTCCGCAAATCACCGAAGCCACTTCAGTCAATCACGATAGATTAGTGGATGGACAAGACTGCGGACAATCTGCTATCCAGGGACAAGACTACGATGGGATAGGCGCATATCCCTGGGCAGTTCGCATCGGATTTAAAAGTAAGATTTAGTTATCTCAATTTTTTTTAAATGAATTAATTTTTTTGTCCCGCGGGCCACATTTTGGCCCTTGAAGTAATATCAATGGCCCGAATTTTTTATTAAATTTAAAACAGAACTGTTTTTATTTACTTTTAATTAAGAAATACGTTGATATAAAAAGTTTTAAAATTCTTTTTTAATTTATAAATTTATATATAAAATTATTTTAGATACAGAGGATTTAATTATAATTAAATTTAATTAACTTGTTATTTTATATAAAATGCAACGTAAAATATTGTTTACATATGTTAGTTATAATTAACGGTTTGTTGCGCAAACAATGTTAATTATAGATAATGAACTTCAAACACTGCTGAAAATGTAAATAGACGTCCTGGTTATCATCTCCACGTATATAGAACCGCTCCAACAGTGGAGTTATTGTTATATGCAACATCAAACGGAATTAATTAACTAAGTTGTTTTAGTTTCATTCTAAAATAAATTAAGTTTACAAACAAATATTTATTAAACTTTATTGAATTATAGCAATATTTTTACACTTTTAGGAAAATTGAAAATTTTATTTATAGTTAATTAAAATATATTTAAAAAATGTTAATAATTTACAGATGTAAACAGCGGGGAGGTGAAATATCCATGCACAGGTTCGATTTTGAATAAACGAGTTATCCTGACTGCAGCCCACTGCGCCCTAGCCAAAGCGGAAAACTACAAACTGTATTTTTTTTGCTTTTGTATTTATTCTTGTAATTTACTTATATTTTTTTGTATAGTTTTAATGTGAGGATTGGAGAGTACTCCACGGATACTGACATCGATTGCGGCGAAGAGTTTTGCGGACTTCCAGTACAGGATATTCAAATAAGCCACGTAGTCGTGCATCCTGGTTACGAAAAGCGCAAGTACAAGAATAACATCGCGCTTATTGTCCTTAGATCTCCTCTTAATTATACAGGTAATTATATAACTTATGTTTTATATCGAATTGCTTATATTATTTTCAGTAACTGCTCAGCCGATATGTCTTCCGGAATCTTGGTCCATCACCAACAACAATGGGATTTTAGTTGGTTGGGGTAAAAGTGCGTCACAATCCGGTGAGTTTATAAAAATAATAATTAAAAAATATAATTTGGAAAATATGTAGAAGCATCAATCCATCAACAAATCTTGCATCTTCCAATTGTCAATCTTAAGAAGTGTTCTAACGTTTACGGAAATACTCTACCAATAACTGAGCAGAATGTGTGCGCTGGTGGAGAGAAAGGAAATGACGCGTGTTCCGGTTTCGGCGGAGCCCCGCTTCTAGTCCAACACGGTGCATACTTCTATCAGGTAAAATTAATAAGAATTAATTATTTAAATTGAATCTTGAAATTAAAATTATTCGTTTTATAGGTTGGCATCCTTTCTTTCGGTTCTGATCAGTGCGGAGCGCAAGGCGTCCCAAGTGTTTATACCAACATAAAGAAATACATAAATTGGATAAAAGAAAACTCCCCAGTAATTTATAACAACTGATTTAATTATTTTTTTGCCTTAGCATGTAAATATTTCTTATAATTATATTAATATTAAAATAAATTACAAATTTTGTAAATTCTTTACAAATAATAATCTGAGATACATCAGAACAAAACGAAGTGTAAATTGGTTAGTTGAGGTCAGTAGGAAATTGAGTTAATTAAGATAACTCTGCAGTAGTTTATCACATATGACATAAAGCGGAAACGGAAGTTGTCAGGATCCCAGCAGTTTCCGTGGTAGGCGGATAATGTAACACGCAATCCTTGCTCCGTGACCTTTGGCCTCAGTTAAATCACTTTGGTTCACAACAAAAAAAAAATCTTATTTTCTTTAAGAATCTTTATTTTTATCGACTCTATGTGAATAACATCAAAGCATTATCAAAAACTCAGTCTGGAAAAGTTAGATTCGATTATAAATGATAAGGCGGATATATCCGCCCAAAGTTTTAAAACAATATATATTTACGATTGCAATAATATTTATTATGAAAATGTTTGGAAGAGGATAAATAAAACGAGGCATTTAAAACTATTCAATGGAATTTTATTTCACAAAAAGTTGTTCATTCACATAATTGTATCTGCAATAAATCTATTATTTATAAGATTCGAATGCATTCATATAATATAATTATCTTATTTTCATTTGTATTCATTAGAATATATATAGAATTTCAACTAGACGAGAAGGTTTCGTGGAGAGTGTCGTGGAAAGGATGAAGAAAAATAAATAGATTTCGTTTTTAAATATATATATATATATCCTATGTACAAAGTGGAGATCACAGTAGATCCCCGTTCAACAAGATCTTAAATATTAATTATTCTCATATACGTACGTGTTAATTGTAACTTTAGTGTTTTTACATCCGGCAACGCTCGGATCGATTATCACAAACTAGAAATGACTAGATCATACCGCCTACGTATCTTAGAACGAGGATAGAAGAAACGAAGAGATGATTAAGTCGAAACGAAAATACGTTTGTTCGTAGATATTTAACTTCAACTCCAAATACATATATTATATCACAATATATCCTAAATGGTGTCTTTAATTGTAGACTCTTTAAGGAGAACAGGTAACAAGAAAACGTATTTATTTTTTCTACATTCGTTTAAAATGTGAAAATTTTACTTTAATAAAATCTGAGCCGCGATCATCTCTCTTCTATTCTCAACGATTTCAATCACAACCAATCACCTCGATTGATTATTTTAACTAAGTTATATTAACGGTTACATTTAATTAAATTTTTAATTAACTATTGATAAAAGTGTAACCGTCAATACAATTTCAAATCAACGGCAATTATATGATTTTTTTTTCGATTTACAGCCATTGTGACGAGTTTTCATCATCGCTTCATCATCAATTTTATTTATTATTATAATTTTTTTTTACGGGTCAAAGAAATTTAGAAATCCGCTACGATTCGACCGAAAACGGAAGTTCTGGTATCTATAGACGAAAAGAAACGCGCTCTCTGAATTGGACCCCATATACATCTTCAACTTTAATAAATATCTTTCAATTACAGAAAAAAATAGAATCAATTGTCATTATCATCATTTACTTTTGGAAAAAGATTCATCCTATTGATTCTAAAAAATAGTCAATTACGAAATCTAATTTCATATCAACGAAAATAAGTTGTTATATAATTTAAAAACTACTTTAAACTAGACTACTCGCGATTCTTTCTTATTAATTATAATTATTATTAATTTCTTTTTTTGGTCATTCGCTAATTATTAAGATCATTATTAATATTAAAGATTGTTTGCAGCTAATATTAAAACTTAGTTCTAGCTACGTTTTTTCACTCAATCTCCTCACTCTGTTGCGCTCGCTCATCAACTTTCATGCTATTTATTTATATATGTTTTGTGTTCAACACGAATCCGATATGTTCTTTAAATCTCTAATACTGGATTGTTGCATCAACTGATTTTATTGTGAACGTGTGTGTATATATCTGCAGATTGCTACCTGAGAGAGTACGAGAATTATTGCGATTTGAATGTAATATCTAGAAGTATAAATTTGTTTAAACGATTTGCGACACGAAAATTTGGCACTTGCATCACTTGATCACCCGAAAATCCGCTGGATGTCAATAACTATGTACTATCTTTATGTATATATACGACATTCAATTGCTATCCGTGAAGCTCTACGTGTAAATAATGAAAGATTGCGAGCTGAATTGTACAGTTTTCGAAATAAAAGGGATATATACAAACGCTATGTACACTAATTCGAAAAAAAACGATCGGTTGTTGTATTACTTATGTACAGGATCTGAAGAAGGGATCATGGGGTGGAGATGTCGGGATCGCAGAGGGAGGATGTTTGCTATTCACCGCCGTTCAGGAGGCCAGCTTTGGTCTCAGGTGGTACCTGTTTCTTGAAGCAGTCGTCCAGAAATTGACCCATACTTCTGTACAGATGCTTCTTAACGCCGCCTAAGCCGTGGCTCTCGTCCGGATAAACCTGAGATTAGATTAGTGTTAAAGAGTGGGCACTCTGGACAACACGATTGGTTCACCTGTTGCCGGAAGAGAGCTCCCGCTTCGGAGAGCGCCTTCACTAAAGCCATGGACTGCTGCAGATGCACGTTATCATCCGCAGAACCGTGCACCAGATAGAACATCTTATCCTTCAGCATATGGGCTTTTTTGCTGATGTCAGCTTCGTCGTAACCCTTGTAGTTGTCCGTCACATTGGGAAGTCCCATGTATCGTTCTGTATACGCAGAATCTAAAAAATTATTAGACTTTGTAAAATTTTCAAAAGTTTTCCATTATCTTAAATGTGATAAATATTTATAATCAGATGATTTTAATTTTAGAAGATGTAGTTGTACATTTTTGTTGCGTTTAAACATTTTTAATAAGATAATCACATACCGTATAATCTCCAATTTGTAACAGGAGCAACGGATATGGCGCAATGGAAAACGTTATTGGGACTTGCAAGGGCGAGGGCTGCCACGAATCCGCCGTAGCTCCAGCCCCAAACTGCGACGCGTCTTTTATCAACGTAGTGCAGATTGTCTCTTAGGTACCTGTCAACGAGAAAACATAAAGTAGTTTCACGCCTCAAGTGAAGAGGAATAAAGAAAGAAAAGCAATTACTCGGTGACTTCGATCTGATCGGACACCTCGACTGTGCCCAACTTGTAGTAAACCTGATGCAACAGTTTGTGCCCTTGGCCCCCCGAACCACGGCCATCGATCTGCGCAACAATGTAGTCCTTATTTCCAGTAAGGTAAGTGTTCCAATCGATTCGCCACCGTTCAGTTACCAGCTGGCTGCCGGGACCACCGTATACTTGAACGATGAGGGGATACCTGGTGATCTCGTCCTCTCGAAGTCCAGGTGGAAGAATCAGACGCACGTAAGCTTCGTGTTCATCAGAGATCTGAACGGCGAACGATTTGATCTGCGGCATTGCCATCTTAGAGACGCGTTCCCGAAGCGCCGTGTTGTTTTGCAGGAAGTACAGTATTTTGGGTTTCGGAAGGCTGGCTTTGTATAAAGTGCTGGTTGGGATTCCGGGTCCTAGGCATTCCAGGACGTAGTACGAGGCTGAACCTGGACTAAAGATCGCATTGTGGTACAGGCACGGAGGCTCCACATCTTGCGGCTTCTGCTGCTGCTTCTTATTTTTCCTCTTCCGCGGAGGCGGAGTAGTCATCACCGTATCATCGTCAGCCCATTCGTCGTCCCATTGCTTGTTTTTCGTGATGACTGGAATGTCCTCGATGTAGAATGGTGGCTGCGATGGAGGTGGTTCCGGGACGCAGGTCAAACAGACGGGCGGCTGAAGGGCTGCTCCCGAGCGGGGCGGCACCGATGCCACTCTGTACAGATGCTGTTGACCCGGTTTACCCTGGGGAATTCCCAGGAAATAACTGAGGAAAGGGTCAACATTGATAAGATATGGATATGGCGATTATCCTAATGGTCTGCACTCACATCACATCGTTCGAATGGTCCCAGGCGAGGATTCGAACCACTTCGTACCGTCCGTGGGTCAATGGGAGGGTTCTCCTCTTCATGATGTTCACTTCCATCGCATGTCTGAAGTATCCAGCATTTCCATCCCTGACCGGAGCAACTGTTATATAATGTGCACCGTCTGGGCTGAACAGCGGACTATCACCCATATCCACCCAGCCTTCGCCATCTCCAGACACTCGTTGCGTCTGAAATGTAGCAAATACTAATTAATTATTATTCAGCGACTCATATACCTAAATACAATTTCATTTAGTAATTAAAAACATTTAAAACGACTAGAATCAGTATTACTTTATTTTGGCTCAACGAAATCCAATATAAATCCTTCAAAGGATTCGCTATTTCATTGTGAATACCGCGGCACAGTTATCTGCCAATAAATAACAAAACACTAAATATCTCAGCGTACGTTCAATTGTTTACGAAAAAAAGAAATGCACCCATGGAACATGAAATTTCAATGGCCATTATATTTCATGCAATTTCCATGGTGATTTTCAGCCGTTCTTGCACCTCGACGAACTTTATTAGGTCGTAAATTAAATGCATTCAAAGTGGACAATTTATAGATAAGTTCCCGCAATAAATCTGCCACTTTATGACACGACCAAGTCTATTTTCCCTGTCTTTTCATCCCTCTGGGCCAACCGACCAAAACCCCTCTATCTCTTTCCATCGCGACAGCCGAAACTACCGCTTTTCGCACATTTTACGCTCGTTTTACTTTCTTTCTTTTCGTGAACTTTCCCACCCCATCCGACACCCCATTTATACAATCTAGTGATCTCGTTACGTCAGCATATACTGAAAACCAAACGTCTCTGTTGCAATTTTTAAAATTAATTAATAGATATAAAATTATATACTTTTTTTTACATAAATTATAGCAGTTTTCCTTCTTAATTAAAAAAAATAATTAATTTCATATATGGACTCTTAATATAATATACTATTTTATAATTAATTACTTACAAACATTTATTGTTCTGTTTTTGAAACATTTTATAAATAAGTACACTTATCTATTTGTATTTATAACGTAACGATCTGAAGTATCAGTATTTCCCTCAACATCCGTTAGTACAGGAAATGGAATTGTGAAAGGATTTTCGTTAATACATTAAATTTAATGTTTCTGATTTAAGATTATATAAGATTATTCATAAGAATTGAATCTATTGATTTCCACAAATAATGCATTTTATGATTTTGTTATTGCATTCGAGAAATCGTTGAGAGATATTGAATTTATTTTCTTTTGGTGTCGTCCGTATAATAATTGAATAAATTTGAATAAAATAGGTTTTTGCATTTGTAAGTTGCTGATTTAGTGGTAGGTGGAACGGTACTTGCCTCGACGCAGTGCCAGGTGGGTGTTTTGCATACGGACACGATGGACAAATTCTGGGCTCTGTTCAACCAGACCACAGAAATCTCCGTGAGGCTGATCCAGGAAACTGCAGTGAAATAATATTCTCTGAAACAAACAAAGATATTATAGAAATTTAAATTTATTAGAAATTGGTTTATTTCTCATATTAATATAAAGACTTTAAATATATATAACAAATTATAATTGTGTGTTAAAATAAACCTATATTGGATGACCGGCGGATATATCCGCCCTATCTTTAGATAACTCACATAAACACATTTTTTAAATTTTGTAATGTAAGAAGCAAAACTTTTAATGATCTCTGCTTAAAAAAGTTTTAGCAACAAAATTAATTGTAGAATCATTTTATTTAATGTATCTGCAATTTAGCTAGAATAAATATCATCGGGATGCAATGCGGCATCCGCATTAATTTCCTTAATTCGTTTTTGTGCTTCCTTCGTAATCCTGCAATTGTATTACTTTTATTGTAGAAAGGTTTTTTTCGCGTTAGTCAATTTACTTAAGTTTCTTTCGACTTGACTAACAAATTGAGCGAATTAATTAATTTATACGGAACGCGAAGCCGACTACTTAGAGGAAGTAAAATCCGGTATAAAACCGAGTCGACGCTCGCTTTCCTCCAAACTTTTTTTTTGTTGTTACTCCTGGATATTAATCCACGCTATTCCCTCGCTTCGCGAAGTTTATTTTTCTCGAAATCCCTGCGGCACCAAATCCCCCATCTTTTATTGTAACGTACCGCAGTTTCCTTCCGGCCATTCCTCAACTCGTTATTAATTTTATACTTTGACGATTTCAAAATAAAAAAAAAACTTTGCAAAGGATATGCACTTTTGTGGAGCGTTGAATGAAATATAAAATCAATCATAATGTGATGGTTTTTCTATTAAAAGGTTGTATGAAACGAAAAGAAAATTTGTGAAACGAGTCGCAGCTGGGAATGGAAGTCGGCAAAAACATAAATGTCACCGGCTTTTGAATATTTAAACTTTTACTGAACAGGCGTCTTTCTCCGATGAAGGAAACTTCTTAATCTCCACCTCCCGCTTCAATCCAATCCTCAGGTCCTTGAAACTTTATAGCAGTGAGAGAAAGGGACCGACGGGAGGTAATGTTTCGGGTTCGCAATAAACTTCACCGAAGCAAATATCAAAAACAAAGCCATTATTTATAAACCATTAGACCGAATGCCAACGTTGCTTAAATCCACTAAAGAAATAACGTTCAGAATTATTTTGATTAAATAAACACTTGTTAAAATATTGCACAAAATAGAGATAAGTTTCCTAAATTGGACCACCTTTATAAATTCGAGTTGTATTTGAAAAGTGGGCTAAATGTTAAGTTACAATAACTTTTATGACAATTATGATCCATTAAATATCTTATATGGAAATTCAGAAAAATATTTACTTTTTTAACAAAAAAAAAGCAAGAATAATATTGTTGAAAGTCAAAAAATATTCTATTGATTTTGCTTAAATTAAATATAAGAAATTAAAATTAATTTAGTGAATGCTAAATATTTATTTTTTTGGTTCATATTTAAAAAGCATCACGAATGTTGTATTATTGAAATTTAAATATTAGTGAATCGTCAATTCTAATATTTAATTATCTTCGGTATTTTCATAATCGGGTTAGCTGTTAACTCTAACAGTGTTTGCTTCAATGTTCCGACTCGAGTTAACCTCAGGGCAAATATCAACTAACCCCAAGCCGAGCAAAGCGCTGTCTGTACGTCCTAACCCGAGAACACAATGATCTATGATCAAATCAGTCAGTGTCTGCTCGTGATAAATGCACGTGACGTATGATGTACACAGCTAATTAAAACAGTCGCAAATAGTCAACTGTGTAAAATTTAGGGCGGATATATCCGCCGCTCATTCGAAGTGATTTGTAAAATTGCGAATTGTTATAAGAAGTAAGTGAAATAATTCCCGGTAGAATTTTGAATAATAAATAAAAGAAGTTGAAATACTCACTGTTTGTAGAGTTGTACCGGCGGCTTCACCTGCCTCATCCTGATGTTGCTGGGATCGGCGAGATCCGCGACGGTGAGAGTAACCTGTGGATTTCGTGTCCCCGGCTTCGGATACCGCAGGGATCTGATGTCCGGATAGAGTCTTCCTTCGGTACCAGCTCCGTACCACGGGAACCTCAATTCTTCTACCAAACTATCGTTGAACGACGCGAATACAAGCATGTGACCATCGTGGGACATCCAAATGGCGCTGTTGGTGCCGAGTATCTCTTCTGGAACAGAGGATGAGCACAAGAAAACCAACAATTCCCATGTGGAATTATTAGGTTTTCTTATATACAGCCTACTGGGGCGTTAGAAACAAAAGTCTCCAACGTTAAGTGCTACCTTCGTAAAGCCAATCCGGTACTCCGTTGCTCACTACACCGGGAATGGCGTTCTTGGTTATCCTGAAACCGCTGTGCGAGATCGGCGATGGCCGGAAGTAGATGTCGTAATCCTGAACCATTACCAAGCTGTGGCCCTTGGGCGTCCACTCGGCTAGCAGCAGAAACGGATGATCCTCCACATCCGGTATGGGTCTGACAGGAAATTCGTTTCTGCACGAAGCAACAACGACTCAGGATTATTGCGCATTTTATATAAGTTTACGAAATGTTTTCACCTCGTAACGATATCGTAAACGATGTATTGGGCCAAGTACGAATGCCTGAAGAGCTTCTGGACGTTCAGAGCTAGCAGCAGGTATCGTTTATCCGGAGACAACTGAAATCTGGAAGGGTTCAACCGTTGCTGAAACATACATTATTCAAAGAACATCAATTATTCATAACACAATTTGTATGTACATAGAAATCAATGCTTCTCAGCTATACACAAAATTACTGTTTCCCTATAAATTACTTGATTTTTCTATACAAATAAAACGGAATTCCAGTTATTGAATCTATTGCGTTCGAACGGCGAATATGAATCTTTGTTTTTCATACAGCTTTTGACAATTTAAAATGCGTCCTTGAAAAATATCCAACATTGAACAAAGCAAAGAAAATACGTTATTAAAAAAACCCTTCATAAATTACATAGATTTTAATAAAGCACGTTGACTATAGGATTAATTTAAATTTAACATTATTTCTTACAAAACACATTTGGTGGAGGCGCCGGGGATTAAATTAATTACTTGATAATTGTTTATGTAAAAAATATTAAAATATTTAGAGATAATAAAAAATATATTTAGTATAAGGAAGAGTAGATAATTGCAAATATTGAAGGAGATATCCAGTTTCAGATATAAAGTTGTTAGGACATTGCTGCAATGTTCTGGAAAGTTTAAGGTAGGAATGCGTGTTCGCCTCGACTGAAGCTTCTCGAACGTCTTTATATAAAAGCTTTTGTCAAGTTCTCCCTTAGATAAAAATAAATATTTCTATTTATTTTATATCTGTTTGTATATAATAATTAAAATTGTTCATGATTGGAGTCGATTTAATTATTGAATGTATTTTTTTTTTGTTTGTTTGTAAATGTTAAATGGGTTTTGTAAATTCGCGTGTGAAATGGAAACGGTTTTAATTATCCGACATTGAAACTCGTATTTCGGGGTCACTAGTAATGCTGATAATTAAGGTAAAACGAGAATCCGGCTCGGAATGTGCAAATAATTATGGCGAACCGCGTTTGATGAAAACCAGCGAAACCCGCTTAATGATTCAGCGTGCTGAGCGAGCGCACACGGCGAAACAAAAATAATTACGTATTTGACAACGTCGAACATGAAACCTGCTGATACACATCTAACCGCACCCCTATTTCAGAAAATTATTTCCAAACGATTAATCCAGGAAATAACTCTATCTCCTCCCACATTGGCTTATTTGAATAGTCTATCGATGTGATAGATAATTAACACGTAATTAACGTTTGCACACACGATTTTCAGACAGCGAATTGAGTGAATTGGGTCAACCCATATAATTATCAGTATTACATATTATTATGTAACCTAATTTTACTATTTTTTAAATTTACAAGTAAGTGGACCTATGAACTTATACTATGTACTAATTTAATCAAACATCTTGTAAACTTTGAAATCACCATTTTTTTTATAGATTTAATGATATGGCGGATATATCCGCCACTCGCCCAAACATTTTTTGTAACTGTTGATTATAACTGTTGAAAAAAAAACTAGAATTCTATTGGAATTGTAGCGTAGTGAATAAGTTGTTCGCAAACAAAAATTGAATACACTGAGCGAATCTAGTTAGGTTTTGGTAGTGTCCAAATGGTCATTAATGTATTGTGAAGGAGTTTCGCGTGCTCGAAACACAAACGCTTGTGTTTCGGAAAAGCGTTATTTGTATTCACGGAGCGACGTTGCCACGTACACATTCAAACCAAGTGAACTACATGCCTCGCTTATAATTATTCCAGTTTAGCGAAGTGCAAAATTTCAAAACATTCTCCCGCACAGTTAAAAATCCATGTCTTAAGTAATGTTGTTGAAGATGGCAAGATAGAAAATTGTCTGGACATAAGGGAATGATAGCGACCCTGCACGTACTATTGATCCGGCTCTGGCCATTTAAGTGTATCCAAACGAAAAGGAAACTTTTCGGTTGGCCGTACGCTCAACATAATTGGACCGATTGAACAGTAACAAATTAATTCACCTCGCAAAAAAAAATCCATCGCAACTTTAATTAAAGCACTCTACTTCGGCTTTCCGATGATTATAAAAGCGGTATTTATGGGAAATGAACTTTGTTTATGAAAGCCATTAAAAGTTTGCAGCTTCGCAGCGAAGCGAAAAAATATCAATTACGAAATTTATCTAAAAAAATAATACTTACGTAACTTTGGTTGGACATCAGCGACGTCACCGAGAGGTTGGTAACTTGCATCAAGCTAATACCGCCGAATTCATCTTTGAAAATTATTTCATCACCTGAAAATGAAATCTATTTTTAGGCACATTTATAATCGATAATACTTTAAAGTTGACCCTAATTGAGCAAATTTAATATTATTCATTTTATGCGCTATATTTATAGTTCACATGTGACGTGAATTATAAATGACGTTAAGTTAAAGAAGTTAATTATAGTACTCATGGATAATTTAAACTTTATTTTATACAAATAATAACAACGTTATTTGATGTGGATCTAATGTTTTAATAGATAGATTAAAATTTAATTGAATTGTGGAAAGTTTGAATGTGTTCATCCCCAAAGTGTCAACCTACGTCAAAGGCGTAATTCAATGCAGCCAACTTTTAATCTCGAAAATAACTGGGGAAACTATTAAAAGCCCACCAGTTTGCAAAGTGGTGTTGACGATTCCAATTTAGATAACGTATACTTAATCGTCGCCGATTACAGGATCCTCGAAATTGTTTTCATAACATCTAAGATCCAATCAGAAGCACATCCCGGTTTTATGGGCAACGAAAGTACTGTATTAATTGCTCAACCCGCGGGCCGCATGCGACCCAAAACAATTCATATGAAAATGCAATTAAAAATACTATTTTTTGTTTCTATTTTATGTTTCAAACCGGACTAATCGAGGAATTTACAATCGAATAAAAATAAACTGCATAAATATAACATATTACATAAATTGGTATAGTGATGATAAATGATTCACACTTGTTATGAAATGAAATGCGGTACGCCACGAAACGGCAGTAAAAAACATTGAAATAACGCAAAATGTTCGTTATATTATTCGCAGCACGAACAGAAACTTCCAGAATCATTTGCAGAACGTGTCTGCAGGAAAGAAAAAAAAGTTGTAATATGAGGGGAGCATATAAAATTGATGGCACGTTCGAGAAAATTAGATGAAAATTGAATAAATCAGGAATCGGCTAATATCGTGTGAGAGAAGAAAATTCGCTGGCGGCGATGTTTCCTATCGGTGTGTTAACCCCGAGGTATGAATGCATAAATACAAGGCTCCGAGAGATCCGCGATACGGCCCTAATGGAACCTTCGACCTCGCGTGTTTCGTGGAAATTCAACGAAATGAATAATAAATTTGGCATTCGGGTAAATCACGTCGCGTTTGTGACGTTAATTAGCAGCAATACATTTATAAAGAAAAGCTCATTTCAATTCGGCACGCGGTGTTTTTGAAGCAGCGCAAAAAATTCGAACAAACAAATCAACAAAAAAATAATAAAAATAATGATGAAAACGTTCGCATTCCGCGTTACCCACTCTAAACGTCATTTGTGATTTAATCCGCAAATTGACTTTGCCATCGAAATCGAGCGACTCGGCCCATCAAAAAGCGATTACGCAAAATGCGCCACGTCTACATACACGCAAAACTACAACGAAAACTTAACGTATTACAGAGATTATCACGTTCATTCTGATCAAATATTATTATTATCTGATATTAACCCTTTCCTGATGATTGGCGAATATATCCGCCCAATTGTTTTCACAATTTGAGCGAGACGCCACTACACATTTAGAGAACTAAGTTGAAAAATTAACAATTATATATATACATAGGAATTCTCATATAGTACTATAGTTAAATTAATTGAAAACATAAGTTATGAAAATATTATATAATATTATAATTTAATTAAAAGTATTTAAAATTTTTAAGATTAAAAACTTCAATGAAATAGTAAGACTATTTTTTTTAAATGTCTTGAATTGGTAAATAAAAATAATATTTTGATAGTTTAACTGCTGTTGGATCACAGGTATTAATATCATGTAAATTATTATTGATCGATGATTCAATTATGCAGGAAGGACAACACGAGAGACAATCGATAAGTTGTAATGCCATGCGGTACATACTTGACACCCAGGAACCATTGAATCTCAAAGGCTGGAAGTCGTGTCCCAATATGTCCTGGAGCCGGAAACGAGTTCCTTTGATCCTCGGTCCTTCGTCCGGAGGCGTCAGAAGGACGACGGACGTGACGATCAGCGCCAGGACGATCACAATCACCATCAGCGCAATGAGAATTCCGCGCCAGTTCCTCTGGTTGGTGTTGCTCGACACCAACTCCTGCAAAAGAAGGATAACATTCAAAACGACACCCACAACTACCATTTGTTGTTATTATTATTATTATTTATGTTATCATTTCGTCCGCACGATGTAATAATATGTGCTAATCCAAGCGTATTGATAGAACGGCTTTCCGACTCATCGGATAGGCATTATGTGCACATAGAGATAGATGTGTGTCCATTTCATGAACTTAATCAATTCGATTCCGGTTGGATCGCATATGAATTTCCCTTGACTTCACACAAAAGCCAGCAGACACGCTCGAAGCTAGATATCAATCAGAAAATCATTAAACCACGAACAAATATTTACACAGGCCTTTTTTGTATTATTCCGCATAAAGTGACGCGGAAAAATGAAAGCAAAGGAGAAAATAAAATAAGGTAAGCATTTTTTTATTCAACATATAAAATAAATAAAGCGTAGCGTGAAGCTGAAAGCGATAGAATTCTATAACACATACAACATATAGCATTTTTATATAAAATTTGTAGGTTATTAGTTAATATATATATTGAGACACCCTATTTGCACTTTTTGCACCTTTTTTACAAATGGCGGATATATCCGCCATATCCATAACATGCTTATACAAAGACGTCAAACATCATTGTCATTGATTATAATATGCTTTATTGCAGTGAGGTTATGAATCATTGGTTTTGAGGTAATTTCTGTAGTTATTCTCGGTAAGTTAATTATGTTTTTCGTAAATCCGATTTAGGATTTTTGATAATAATTTCATTGTAAATTGTAAATTACAAAGGATTCTCTAATGAGTCGCATGCCTGGCCGTTAGCCAAATGAATTTATCCGCATCGCGATCGGCGGATTTCGTGCATGCTGCAATTAACAGTTTAACCTAATGGAGAGGATTTCGCTGCGATCGCGTTGCATAATTCACGCTTATATAATTGCCGTACCGCATTGCCCACATATATCGGAGAGATTTTATATAACATATAATTTTAAAATGTTTATACTTAATTAAAAAAAAATTAAAACATTTTATTAATTCGTTATTATTCTATTATATATTTTAGAATCGAAGTTTTTCAATCATAAAAAAATATTGAATTAAAAATTAATAAATATTGTTTATAACACATTCGCATATTTAATAAAAAAAAAGTATAATTGATATACATATGATGAAAAACTTGTAATCGAATTTTATTTAAAAAAAAAATGTATATATGCCCGGCGCATCCGCCAATCTATTTCATGAAATATAAACAAACTGCTTTTTATTTCGTCATGCCAACACAAATGCATTTCAGCTGACCCGATTTCATGAAAAGCAAAAAAAAGCAAATATTTTCCATTATGTAATAAACGCTGCGTGAGATTAAAATTTCGTAGCGGAAATTAAGTTGGAAACAGGCGCGTTTTCTCCTGAAAATACCGTAATATCGTTACGAAGCCTAAAGCTAACGGAAACACGATGAAAGCAATATTGAATTAATAAAATAAATATATTTTAACGTCTTGTTAAAATTAATTGGTTCAACTGCAGATTTTTGATTGACGCATTTTCTCTGTCAATTTCTGTATTTCGTGATATTATATATTTTACATAAGCGTAGTCTCCAGTGAAATGTATGTGGCGGATATATCCGCCAATCAATATTATCAAATCATTGACGTTAGTTAGTAAGTATGTTGAGTTGAATTAATAAATTTAAGATGTTTGAATACTGATTTTTTATGGTGTGCGCAGACTTTAGAAGAGTTTCGGTGATTTATTTGATTGCGATGGAGGCCACATGGGTAAGATTTAGATGGAAAAACATGCTTGTAAAAGTAGAAAGTAATTTTGTAACGGATTGTATAAAATCTGGCCAAATGTAAAGTGGCTGAGTGTATAAATGTATTTTTACTAATCGCGGATGAGTGTTCATTTCTTTCGATCATATAAGTGTATGTGATTGATTGTCGATGCTTTTATTAATAGTTTCGCAACTGTCTGATGATTTTCTTGTTTTTATATTCTCAGAATCAATATAAAAATAGCAGATTGTTTGAAATCGGACTAATTGAGGAATTACGTAAATGAGACTTTACTTTACCTATAAGGCGCGGAAATGATGCGGAAGGACTTAATAACGTACGTTGTCAGAGAATCGAAATGCTGTTCGAGAACCGAGGTAATAATTTCCAAATATTATTAATTTTTTATTTAAAAATCCAAATATTGAAGTTTTTTTTGTATTATTAAATAAATTCCATTAAACTATACTGATATGATAATGACTTTTCAAACAACTAGTTTATTACCACATAACTGTTATGCTTCAGTTTTATTACACTCCAAAAAATTTTATTTCAATTGATTGCAAATAATTATTACGTGATAAAATTTTTAATGATTAACTTTTTATTCCATTAAATTTTTCTTTTAAATAAATTAAAATTTATATAATTTTTTAGGAAAAATATAAAATTATTATTATTTTTAAATCTAGATGAAATAGTAAGCAAAAATATACTTTGCGAATGCAGAAAAACTAGTTTGAATAGCAAAATTGTATCACCTATTTGCGGATGCAAATTTTCAATTATTATTCGCTGAAAACGAAATAGGATTCTCTGTGTGCGAGCATGCCTTTAAATAAACACTACGCTATTATCCTTCAGTTACATAGACGGGTTATTTGCAATAAAACGGAGCTACAAAACGCAAAGTGTCGTTGACAAAACCAAAGATTTGAATTGAATTGAATTCTTACCTTTTTTTATTTATTTATTTATATAAAAAGTTTATTTATTTTTACAGCATCTAAAGTGAAATCGCTGAATTTTAGATTATAAAAAATATTTTTTTTAAATCTATATTTTCAGGTTGTAATTATTGATAATTTATGAATGGTTTGACGCTATAATTTAAGTAAGGAAGCAATTAGAACGTTATGGATAAATATAAAATTTTGTTTTCAGTTTCAGTGGGAATTTTCAGATGATGTAATTAGGTTGTAAGTAATGCTTTACAACCACCAATAAATTGGTATTAACAATTGGCCTGCAAGCACACACACACACAATATCCGTAGATCAATAACTAATTAATCGCACGGTCAGCTTGAATGGAGACACTGGTTCATTCAGCGCATGCAGCCACTATTCTAATTAATTACGTCAATCGATGAACATTGAAATTATAAAATGGTTATTTAACGGTACAATATTGGCGAGATGCACTTTGAAAGCCGATCAGAGATAAACCGGAAATATCACAAAAGAATGCGGACGGAAGGAAGACTTACAGACTGTTTACCATAAAATCCTATAAGTCTTCCGCACGCTTAGCTGCATCTCATCCAAGACGTATAGTTTACATGCAAACTATACCAATAACAAAGGAACCAAGAGATTTGCATACCAATCTCGTTGCGTCCCGTTCTGAATTCATTTCGAAATTGCATCCGCATGAGATTCATTACGGTTTCGAATCGTAAAATCTAAACAAAACTGACAAAAAAAAAATTCAAACAAAAATAAACGAATAACAAATACTGTTTCGCTTCGTCGAATGAGATCGATACGATGTAGATGGCGCCGCAATATCTGTATGGCCGGATGCAATAGAATTCTGTAGGCGCCAACGTTTCTTTTATTTTTCAGGAGCGGATTCTTCGCATCTCAGGCAAAATATATGTGACAAGCGTAAAGAAAATCGTCCGACCGTTATTTTCATCGTAAAACGTGTTTTTTTTTTGGTCCTTCTTGGGTCCGAACCCTTTACGATATGACCGATATTTGACAGCTGTCATAGCATTCGTTTTATGTCTTTTGTTATATTCATTGTTCTTTACCTTCACAAAATTGGTCAAATTAAATTTTAAAGCATATATACAAGAATTGTCAAATTTAAAATAAAATATCCAATTGCATGAAGTTATTTTTAACTAATTGTCAAATATAAACGTCATAGCTGTCAAATCCTTTACAATATGACCGATATTTGACAGCTGTCAAACTCTTTATTATATGAACGATATTTGACAACTGTCAAATAAAATCTTTCATCAAAAACACATTTTACATATAAATGCACAAACAAAAATTATCAATATTTTCTTAATTAAAGAAAAAGTGTTCAAATTATATAAATGTTTAGTTTTTATAATATGTAATAGATTTTCATTCGATTTATCAGATGTATCAAATAAAATTATATTATTTGCTGGGCACAACACATATTTTGTAGTTACACAGTGACAATAAGGCTTAACGAAAATATTTACGTAATTCGTGCGGACGGCATTATGGAAATTGGCGTAATAAATCCGAAACAGTTTGGATTCCGTCCAGGAAATGGTTACACCGACCGAAGCTAAATATTATCCAAATCGATTTACGGTATCGAGGTATTTATTAGATAGCTTTACGAATTGTATAAATATGTGTTCACAAAAAAAAAACTTGAAATACCATATTTTTTAGTATAATAATATTAGTTAGTACCAAATATTATATACGAGTTAACACTTTGCAGATTGAGAATTATTATCAACTGCCAAAAGCGAAACTACTATGTATAATATTGGTAACAAGCATCACTATAAGCATCACTATAAGCGTAGCCCCTATATAAAGGGTCAGGCGGATATATTCGCCTTTTGACCACAAATGTTAAATATTAATATTTTATTATTTAATACGTTAGTTTTTATTAAGGAAAGTTACAATGAAATTCAATCGCTTTTGACCATTCGAATGTAATTATTCAATAAAATTGTCACTTAAAGTACGCATGCAAGTATTTTATTTTGCACCATAAAAGCGAACGGTAGTTTTATGATTGTATAAAGAAATACTTTATGGTTGCGATATCAACGCAATTCTAAAAGTTAAATGTTTGTATTGCAATTTTATAATACATTTGCGGAGAAGTTTAAAGTTTACAATTTTCCCATCACAACATTTGAAGTTGAAAATTTACATTTTCTCAATGAAAATGATATAATTTTCCAATAAACGAAATTTACAAATGTTATGTATTGATGAAATAATGAGTTAAATTTGTTAGTGGATCCAATTACGCAAGGACAATTGGAATCTGGCTGAACCCAGATAATCTATTCATCCCATTTAAATCAAAATTTCAATAAAAAGGGAAAAACAAACACGGTAAATTACATAATCGCAGCATAAAACGAAACGCGAAAGTGCTGGATTTAGTCGGTATGAACGTGAATAAAAGGGCAGAAGGGTTGCAGCATTATCCTCGGAATTTTATTGCGTGTGTTGCGTAAATCCCGTGTCCGGTAAATTTTCGCTTCGTAATTCCGCGTGGGAAACGTCGACACAATTATGTACAAGTTAAAAAAAGCGTATGAACTTCATAGGCGAAGAGATGGAACGAGGAGGGAAATAAAAGGAGAGATATAGGAAGTGATCGTTAAATGTAATTGCTGTCACATAGATTGCGTATGCTTTCAAGTATAAAATTGCATTAAACCATAATTAACAGACTGTTACTTTTCATGCATGTGAATTAGACTGAAAATACATTATAATGATTATTAATTAATTTAACTGGAAGGAAATTACGTAACATATTAAAACTTTGTTATAAATTTGAGTATTTATTGAACCTACATTAAAAAAATAAAGTATCTCAATTTATTAAATATTCTCGAAAGTTTCAGTTTCCGAACACAATTTTTGCGATCCTCACATATGAACATTTTTGGAAATCACCCCCATTCGATCATTACATATCAAAAATTTTTGGGAAATCATCCCCGTTCATCACATATATTTTTTTTAGAAAATTACAACCCTTTGAACATTTTTGTAAAATCATTTTTCATTTTTGGAAAACAACACCAATCATTATATACGAAATTAAGTTTGTAGTCATCATATAAATTAAATAACGAGAGAACTCAAGATTATATTTTTTAAGGGAAGTTTATTAAAAATATGTTTGGAAATCACTGCTTTTGTAAATTTTAAATTGCAGTGTGAAAAAAATCTAATGTGAAATAAAAGTTCTAACAAACTGAAACCGAGTAATTGAAATAGCAATTACGGAAAATTGACTTGTAAATACCGACAAATAAAATAAAATCATTTACGCAGTGGAGATAACTATTCGCAATTTATCGCTAAATATTTAGAGTACATTTCGAATAAATGTCAATCATTATTAGTCTACAGTTCAGTCATAAACGGAACTAACATGTCGATCAATTTATATGAGATCTGAATGATAATTTTGCTATTTGACTAATCAAGGTAATAACTGCAGGAAAAACATTATATAAAAAATAAGTTAGTTTATGAATTTCTTCGATATTTTCAAAACTACTATTATCTTTTTTATTTACAATTATTTTTTTAGAATAGAAATTCGTGATTATTTATAAGATCATTCAGGTTGTTGGGAAGCTATTAGTCCGAAATGTGGGTCACACCTTTTACATTCATAATGCAACCGTCGGTTGACGTTACTCCCTCGTTCCGTTTCTATTTCTGGATGTCATCAACAAATATTGTTCTTCATTCCACTTTCTTTCTCCACACAAATCAACTTTTAATTGACTCGATTAAGTAAACAGAGCAGTTTTCTTCTAAAAGGAAATTCTATATGACAAAACATAAAAAAAACAGAATTTATGGGTCATTTCTCAATTAGGAGAACCAACATTAAATTTATCTTCTTTAAGTAAATATAGTTTATTTTATGTAAATTAACAGTTTTACCCGAGCGTGACTCGGGTACTCATTTTGTTCATATACTAACGACCCCGAACCTCGTTCGGGTAAATCTTGTTTCAATTTCGTTCTGTCGAAGTATTTTCTCGAATTATCGAATTGATGTGTTACCAATTAGTTTACAATTAAAACAGAAATTGTATTTTTTTATTTATCTAAATAATTTGATCATTAATTATAAAAATATGCCCAAATGTAAGTAAATTGAGATTATCAAACAATTATTGAAAAGTAATTAATTTTCAGGTTTAATTTTTTGTTTGTTTTGTGAACATTATAATTCACTTCAACCTTAAGCAAAATCGATTCCTGAAGTGCTATGACCCGAATACTCAATTATGCTATCGCCTTCAGTCCAACATCCTTGAAAAGTCTCGTTAATTTCAACAAGTTTACGTTCTTCCAGTTGGAGAGTTTACATTGCAATTTCATTTGTTTCCCAGCGAGTCCAACACTCCCCATTTGCCAATAGTTTATTTTAATCATATTTATTCAGCTTTATGTTCACGTTTCGTAAAAATACAAAAGTTTCTGTGTGCTATAAATACAAAATACGTTGACAGTTTTTGTATAAAATATATTTATCTTGTATTTATTAAAATCGATCATGTTTATAAGACACAAACATGTACCCATATACGTGAGCAGTCTATAATAATGGAAAGCCATAAATCTTCCTGAGCAAAGAAGGATAAGATTTTCTCCGAACAGCGAAGGATAAGAGAGAGAAAAAAAAGAAGCAGAACATTTTAATGGAAATTGAATTTTTCCACTTGATTCATTAGGCGACCCCCGCAGATGTTCAAAAGAAAATTCCTTATATTTTTTTCCTCCCTTCATCCATTTGAAACTTCCAACTGTAGCCGGAATGGGCGGGCAGTAAGCACTTAAACGCGACACACTGAAAAGATCCACATTTTCATCTTATTAATTATAATGGGATTTTAACGAGGCAGTGGAATCTCGCTTTGCGAAGTGCCATAAAAATAAGGGCGCAAAAATGATAACTTTATTTTCCATCTCTTTGCAACATTGTATGTAATTGCAGTTGCATTTTCTGGCGATCTCGTCGTAATCGGATCCGCTACCTACAAGCGGATATTCCCACAATGAAAACGTACAAAGGTATAACAATTCGTTTTCCTTGAGCCGTAATACCTTCCTAAAGATCTTACATTTTATACAAACATCCTTTTTGTATAGAGAAACTCTTACCAAATATTTACAACAATTGTATATTTATTTATTTTCAGGAATTAAAGACAATATTAACCATTTCTATATATTTATTAAAAATACTATACATTTAACCCGCCCTACCCTTTACTCAGGATATTACGTAACAATATGCAGTGTTGGCGCAGTTCAACTGTAATTTTTACTCTCTTTTGAGATTGCTTTACATTTCGTAATGAAAGTTGGAATTTTATAATTGTCGATTTTACACAGTTTTTAGTTTAGAGAACTTTTAAGAAGATCGGCTTAAAATTTTTTTCACTAATCTACTTAGAAATAGGTAAAAATATTTTCATAAATCTAATTTTTATAATTAATTCGTATTAAAGAAAATTGTAATTATACTCGTTTTCTTGATATGTAAAAAGGATCAATACTTAAAGTACGTACAGGTTAAATTTGTGGTAGATGGGGCATGGGTGAATATCATAGGAAACGGGGCGAAAGTCGTTTTATTTTTTGTGGAGGAAACTTCGACATTCGCCGGTGTTGTTCTCTTTTACCTCATTTACTTTTTATTCGGCACACGCCTTATTGGTAAATATACTTTTATGGACAGTTGGGGGGGCGGAAAGGTTGAGTTTAACCAAAATCGGATTTACCAAGTCAATCCTTTCCCGATTTTATTCACCGGATTTACCGGTTTTTTTCGCCCGAAGCCTTTCACGTCCAGGACGCGCACACACACAAACACATCGAAGGACTTCCAGGGTCATGTTTTTTCCTTTTTTCCGGATTTTTTTTTAGATATATTTTTCCCCTGCTCTCATCCTCATCGCTGCCACTTTAATCCCATCGAACGGAAAATTCCCATCAATTATCGGGCCACGTCCGCCCGTCCTCCTCCCTTGGGCCTTTCCCTCTTCTTCTTCTTATTTTATTACTGCCGGTCACCCGTCCACAGGTGGCGGAAAATTGCGAACCTGCCACTTTCCTTCCCTATTCGTACGCGCTGAATGGGCACGAGACGTTATGTAAATTCCAAGCGATTGCCGCCTCTCACGCAACCGGAAACTCACCGTAAATTTTCTTGTTCTTTTCTCGTGAATTATATAATATTACTTCCAAGATATTACTTCTTCGTCAACAGTTCTTACACACTACAACCACCTCAACTAGTACAATCAATGGGGAACCTGATCGCAATTTTGCGAACATCAATTAAACGTCTTCATAATACCGTTAAGGTCTCTCCAGATTTTACCTTACATTATCGATTTTCGTATTCTACGCGAAAACTTTGTAAACTATATTTAGGCCCATTCTAAACTATTCCTAACTGATCTCAACGGTTCTAATAAATAATATATAAACCAATATCAATCGTAGAAGTAACAGTCCAAATTAGGAATGTTGGTCCAAATTAGGAAACTCTTTCCAATTATTTTCGTATTGATTATAATATTAGATTTCTCCTAAAAATATTAAAAAAAATTTAATATGATTTTCAATAATTTTTATTTGTGACGAGAGCTTTTAATTGCTAAACCTAATATTTACTACATTTATTTTTTAACTGTTTTGAAGTAATGATTTTTGAAAAATTAATGAAATATTAAAATTTTGCTGAAAAATAAAAATTCAAAAGTAAACAAAACCGAAAATTGTCTAATACCGAAAATGATCTTTTAATTTTGATTGAAGAAACTAAAAGTTACATGTATTAGAATCTAAAATTAAGTCGTGAAATAATGGCGTGTCACGTTGGACATATCGATGAATTCTTAATGCGAAAATCGATTGCCGGGGACACAGAAATATCCGTAAATATTTATCGCTCAAATACGAGTAAATATCTATACGGCATTCATCAGTTTCATAAAGGGCGCCATCACAATATTTGCTATATCGACCGATAGGGGGAGCACAACAAAAAAAAAACAACATAAAAACATGGCATGACGGATGCGTGTTTTCGCTGGATGACATCTATTTCCGTACCGGAATTCAGACGAAGGTGTGATTTTCATCAATATCACCACCATACAAACCGATTTAGCTGTCGATAACTATTTTTATACAGTATCAAAAATGTCTCAATTTTTTGTACATTTTCAGCGATAAAATAAAATAAAAAAACTATTTTTAAATGTAATGAATTAGTGTAGGGAAATTAATTTGTCGGGAAATAGGCTACATTGTGTAATTGGGTATCGCCGTTGCTCTTGCGCCATTTACGTAAATTGAATAGATTAATGGGCTTCAAAATTGATCCCGACGGAGTCGGACCTGAAGAGAGGAAATATTCATTAGACGCACAATTGGAACACTGCTGCACTCAAGCAACAATTAATTATGGCGGAAGTTAATCACAGTAGAGCAAAGAGTAATTAGTTGAGCGAGGCAATAATCCGTACTCATTTTACAACTCAAATGAATCTTCGATTTCTTTATTATTTGATCATATAAAATCATCTATTTTCCATTTATTAATTAAATTACAAAAAATATAATATAATTTTGTAAACATTTAATTTGGATATTATAGTGAATGTGGGGAAATTTAAAGGCAAAATAATTTTCAGTTTTAGTCTAATTAGTGTAAGTGAAAGCAGGAGAAGAAAAAGGGTTTCCATTAGCCCACGTCAAAATCATGGAAGAGTAAATATGAATTGATGAATTGTGCCGCGAGGAAGAGCATAATGGAATACTGCAATTAATTAAGCCTTCTTTCGGTGGTAAAAATAAATAAAATGAGAATGGAGTAAACGGAGAACAAAATAGTCTTGAAAAGAGATTAATTGGTATTTAGCGAGGCGATTAAAGCGTCGGATAAATTGTGTTATGCGATGAAACCACAGTTCTCATATATTCACGTAATTTTTATTATTAATTACTCAATAATAAGTGATTTGGCCCGCGGGCCGCTTGCGGCCCAACAAATTGTATAAATAATACGAAAGGTTTAATCGATATTATTTATGATGAAATCAAGGGTTAAATTATATTTGGTTTATTGGAAAAGCAATCAGCGTGAAACAAAGATTTTTTTTTTGGTAGTTTCAGAAGTTGGCAAAGGTCTGGCACTTTATATTTATTACAATAAAGTACGAGCGATGTAAAAAGGAATGAACTGAAAAGCCTCGTGTAAAAAAAAGAAATAGTTGAAATTGAAAGGAGGGAAATATATTACTTTAATGCAAAGCCAAGAAATGGAATACGAAATTCCATTATGTCAGACGGCTTTGATTAATCCGTTTTTTTTTTCGTAATTTCCTAAGCCTTGGCGCCAATAATGTAAGAAATCTGAAAGTCTACAGGTCACAAATTTAATTTAATTTGAACATCAGTTGCGTTTTCATTTTCAGCATCAGAGTTCAAAGGGTTCCAACTGTGACATAACGTTGATTGATGTTACGCCAGTGGGGACATTCCTTAATCAAAACTGTTACCATGACAGTTGAACACAATAGTTGGTTTAGTTTATTTTATGATCTATACACATAGTTCTCACGTATTCACAAATGAATACTTTTAGTCTATTTTTTTAATACATTTATTCTTTTTTATATTATTTTAAATGGTATTCTACAAGTTTTAATTTCTTTTGCATATTAATTGCTATGTAACAAATGTTAATCTATTTCATAAATTTTTGTCGGGATGGCGGCAAATTTGAAAAAAATCGATTAGGCGCGGTGCCGCTTTATGATGTAATTTATTATTATTTCTCCTCCTCTGCGAGCGTTTTGCTGCTCCGCCTCTCGCAGAAGGGCCTTCCGTGCGGCACGATCGAATCGATAAAACCGTCGGGCCCTTTTGCCCCTCGAACGAAAAATATTTACTAAAAAACCGCACGCGATTTTTGAAGACAACACCTTATATGCTTATTTCCTGAATACAAATCCAAATCGAGTGACCTTTGTAGTGAGAACAGAAGAATATATGATAAACCTTCTGTTACGTAAACGCAAAGAACTCTGATTAATGGCCGAGAAAACAGGTGGCGTTATGGGTTATTCATATTTTCTCATGTTTTATTCGTGATTGGATTCCTCTGTATATACCAGAATAAAAATTGTTTATTAATGCATCGTTTCTGAATATTATATCCATTAAAATACGAAAGAAATAATAGAATATTTTGGAAATTGTCTAAGGGCCAGATATAACCTCAAGGCGGGCCGCAATTGGCCCGTGGGCCGTAGTTACTTATTAATTAAATTAGTATAATTTCCTTGAAGTTATAATTCGATTAAATATTGAAATACTCTTACCGTATCAAAGTTAAACTATATAACGAGAGAGCAATTTAAACTTGATACATAAACTTATAATAACCTATACAATTTACGTGGACCAATTTAATTAATTGAATATTGCTATAAGCAAAAATTGAATTAACTTTAAGTCTAAATAAAAAAAATTATTTGTATTTTAAATCTGGTTTTTCATATACAGTTTGCGAACAAACTTTCGGTTTTACAACAACAATAAAATTAGATATAAAAGAAAAAGAGTTTCGGTTTTCGAACTTTTCACATTTAGAAGCGAATTACAAATTATTGAATGCGTATATTTTTTAGGTCAAGTTGTTACAACATTATGCACTAAACATTCATCGCCTCCATTAGCGTTTACATTCGCTCGACCCTTTTTTTCTATTCCTTTACTAGAGGATCCATTGTGAATGCGAAAAAATGCGAGAACAAAAGTCGGACTAAAAAGCAAAACAAAGAAAATGAAATAAACGTGAACCGAGCACGAACGCGACTCGCAAATTGCATTTGCATTCCGCTTTTGTGTTTAAATATTATTTTTTTAATTTAAGTTTGCTTTGTGTCTATATTTTTTTTTTGTTGCTTTACCTTCAATTTAAACGTGTTGATGATGTAAGTGATTGAAATATGATCCAAATAAATAACTTCTTATTCCTATACTAATAGTATTATGCTTTCTATTGTAAAGAAAGCAATTTTATTTGACCTTTTTCGTTTTAAGGTTAAATGTCAATTAATGTCAGAAAGAAACTTGGCATATTTTTTTTTTCAAAATATCGCTTTAAATGTATATTTGGTTGCAAAATGACAGCTGTCACCTTGCCTAAAAAAAAACAATTATAACCAATTGGGTTGCGAAATGACAGAATAAATCGTTCCACTTAAAGATTAAATGAGAATTAAGTCTTAATTAATGAAAATTATTGTTTATTACAGCGTTTCTCAATATTTTAGCTAATATATTTGTTTGTAGTTGTAAAATATTATATATAATGCTTAAAATATTTCACCAGTTCGTGGCGTTGACACAAGGTGACAGCTGTCATGACCCAACATATTTGTAGTTGCTAAGGAAATTTCACCATTTCCTTGCTTTAACACAAGGTAACAGATGATGACAGCTCTTTGCTTTGACAGCTGTCATTTCTGAAAACTACTAGATTATAGCATTTTTAAGATATTTTCTGTATAAATATCAAATTAAAAAAAAAATGCAATACAAGTTGAAAGTATTCTCTTTAAATTAATTTTTCTATTCGCTTTCTTCGTTTTGTTTAATTTCGACAGTAGACGTTAATTTGTTTTTCAATTACACTCGTTGCTGTTTCTGGAAGGCAATTTGTATTCAATCGATCGGACGATAAACGAAACAGTTCAGTTTTCGTTTCGAGGCGACCTAATGAACGATTTGTAAATAGAATTAGCAGTGTGCTCAAGAGCGAGAGAAAGATATACATAGCCTTCGGAAATCGACGCTTCGATGGACGAAGAAAGGTGCAGCAGGATCTCAATTAATGGACACGGACCGGATGAAATGTTAATGTGGATTTAGCGCCGGGGTCGAAATTGATCCTTTCGCTTTTTTTATCCATCCTCGTTTCTCTCCACGAAAGGATGGAACGATAAAATTGATGTGCAGCTGCAGGATCAAGGATCCTGCCGGGATTAGGGAATGTGTACAGATGGGATGGTTTATGTGTTGTAATTGAATGGAGAGACCCGGGAATGCGAAAAAGAAAGAGCGGACGAAAAGAATAATGAGGCCGAAGGATACAAAAACACACACTCTCATATAAATTCGAGTGTTTATCTCGAGGATGCAGGAAAAAGTTTGCAAAGAAGTATCCTCTAATTTATCTCCAAATTAAATCATATTGCATCAGTTAAGTAAACATATTCTTATTTATAAGAAAACATAAAATTTAGATTATTTAAACAAATGTTTAATTTTTGTAAAACTTCAAAAGTAAATGAGTTGTAAAAGCACATTAACTTTTTGCTTTTAGCTTCGGTTCCTTTGTGATGCTGCAATGATCTAAAAACGACTGGGTGTAAATGATTTCCTAATTTATTTGAGACTGACAGCATCACGTCAAATAGGAATGGCGGCATCCGACGCGAACCAAGCAGATCTATTTTTTGCGCTGCCCCCGAGGAAGATAAATCTCGGTTCCGTCAAATGTATTTCGCGTTTGTTTTCTTTATCTCTCCTCTTGATATTCTCACACTTATTTTTATATTTTCATTTTTCTTCCAGGAAGCATTCATTTCACTTGTATACAACAACAACAATAACAAAATAAAATTGTTTGTGTCTAGAATAAAATCAGAGGTCTAAATTTGTACTCAATAATAAATAAATGCGGCAGAACACGAATCGATTCTTGAACACAAAACGTGTATACAATCACAAATAAATATATATACACATACTTGTGAAAACAGGGAGAAAACGTGAAAGAGAGATGAAGAGAAAAATGTTTTGTTCGTTCGGTGTCCGATGTGAAAATGCGCGCCTGACGGATATTTCCTACATACACAGCGAACGAAAAACGAATTATAGAAGATACAGAAACATAGTAAAAGTAACAAAAAAAACGACAATGCAATCTCCTTTATAGAATATTATTTTCTCTCTTTCCATTTTCGTCTGTCATCATTCAAGTGTTGAGCGAATCAATCAAGTGCGGTTCAATGATTCAATTGAATTATGCTTTTCAAAATGGTAAACAAAATGAAATATTGATTCATTTTCATAAACTTGCTTTAATTTTACTTTTTTCTACAATACTTAGCATTTATATTGTAAAATATTTATTTAATTTGATTATTTGTAAAATTTTCGAAAACATAAGATCTGCAATTGAAAATGATTATTTTTATCAAAATAGAAAATGATGTTGGAAATGAAAATTTTGGATTGAAGGAAGGATAATCAGGATAATGGTTAAATGATATTGACAAGTTTGATGCAAAGATCAAATTATTGTAGAATGAGAGAAGTGTAAGAACAAAAAAAAATTGTTGGAGTTATAATACTTTGTAAGATGAAATCTCGAATAAGATGGGTTATGATTCGTAGTGAAATAAATTTAAATGGTGTGGATGCCGATTATGACGGTAATAAAAACGGAGAATAGAAAATCCTGGAAAATTAATTGGCCATCATCAGTTTTACGAGCGATATACCTAACACTTATAAAAGTCATGTATGCGTTACGAGCATTTAATACAATGTCGGATGTATTCAGAGAACATGCAAAATATAAACTATCTTCTAACTTACCTCATCGTCAAAGTTATCATGATCTGCCATCTTGGCAGGAGGCGGGTGGGGCGGTTTTGGGGTTGACGCACGTTTAGTTGAACTTATGTCAGCGGATTACGGCGGTGGGAGTTCAGTTTCCGTTTGCGGCAGAAAGGATTCAGATGGTGGAGTGGAGGAGGGTTGGTTGGTTGGAGTTGGTTTAGCTGTTTTCGGTATTCAGGCGACGGTAATGATCTTCCCTGCAGGGCCGGCGCGTTCTCTGATTAGACACGGTGCGACTGCGATCATAATTACGTAATTATCAGCAGGGCCCTGTCATCGGTGCCGCCGCCGCCCCAAAACCGCCCTGATTCCGAAGAAAACACGCATAAATCAACGGATCCGCCGTCTCTGAAACAAAACTGAGATTAGCAGCAGAAATGAGAAAAAGAAAATATATATATAGAAAGCAGCCAGTCTATAAGATATAAAGATTCATCCATTCACGTCCGAAACTGTTCAAGAAAACAACCCAGCATCCCTTTTTTTCTGTCGTTCTACCCCTAAGATTTCCAGATTAATCACTGATGTTGCCATAGCGACGAAAACAATTACTAGGTCATGTGTTTGACTTCAATGTCAAAAGACCGCCGTATGTAGGTTATACTAATTTTTACATATTCTAAAGATGCTCACTTGCTACATGTTACATTCCAGGTATATTAATAATTACCTCAATTTATAATTATTGGTAAATAATTATTATAAAAAAATGCTTCTAAACTTATTTATTAACCATTTGCGAATGGAACCATTTTCAATGTCAAAAGCAATTATTTTATATGCATCTAAATTTATGATATTTACCATTGAACTAAGCCACTAAAATCATTAATAAAGACTTATGGCGGATATATCCGCCAGATTGATTTAATAATTTTGTTGTTTTTTTATAAGGAAATTGAAAATACTTTTATAATATCAAAAAGTAATTCATGAAAAATAAATTATACGTCGACAAAATGAAATAATATTTCGTAGCGGCCTTTAAAACTTAATTGGGAATCCAACAATATTTTTCCATTGAAATATTTCGGGATCGATATGATTTCAGGGAAACGAAACGACGATGTTATGATGTGGGATTACGCATTGATCCTCCACTTAGAGAACCAACAAAGAGTGATGTTAAGTAGTGTGCTCAAGTGTAAAAAAACTCATCTTGTAAATGCTAGCTGTATCCTCAGCGCACTGCAGGAAATATAAAAATCAGTTATTACATAATAACTGATCGTTCATTAAATTATATTTTTTTAGTTTTAAAGTTGATAAAGTAATTGAGTAAAAGCGTAATAATTGAGAGAAATCCACGATTTAATTGTTTTTAATTGAACATGACGCGTTGCGATGCAAAGTGACAGGTGTCATTTCGCGATAGATTCAAAAATTCATCAAAGTTCATCCAATATTGGGTCACGTTTTACTGTGTAAAGCATGTGTCGGATATATCCGACATTTATCCGCAAAACGTTAGATTATAGTTCAATATCCCTTTTATAGGTCATTTCATCTTATTAATTGCATATTTAAATGTCATAACATTAAGAATGGTAGCAAAATGTTGCAGTTTATGACATTTATCCCGACACGATGTGTCTTTTCCTTCCGTTGACATGTTAAATATAATAGGTCATAAATAACAGTTATGAACAAAAAATGTCAAGTGCGTATTGTTCGCGTGCGAATCGCCATTTACGCCCAAATACGAAACTGCAAAAAAAAATTCCGTCCATTGTTCAATTCGAATTCACATATAAATTGTCACTAAAAAAATATCACTATTTTGTTTAAAAATAGGTATTGATAATTGCAAACGAACATGCGAAACATACATTATAAAAGCAGTATAATTGATTATTTTACATCACTGATGATGCAATTCTACTAATTCACTACTTTTTTCTTTATAATTTACATTTAGTACTTATAAATAATTAAAAGTGATGTAATGTTTTCGATAAAATTACTGAAATCTTCTCATTGAAAACATAATAACATACAGTTTTTAGAAGTAAATTTAAAAAAATAATTTAATAGTGTCAAAAAATTAAATATAACAAATTTTTTTTTCAGGTGTTCAGATATTTCTTCAATATTTTCAAGAATATTCTCTTTTTCCATTTTATTTATAGTAGAATGGTAACATGAATGATTTTTTTTTTTTTTTTTTTTATTTATAGATATATACAAATATTTACAATTTCAATGTTTTTAAAATTTTATTATTATAATTAGCCCTCCTCATCTTCAGTTCTCCAGGCAGTCCTTGTAACTGGTAATTGTGAGAGAGGTTATTGTATGTTGTGATGGTCTGTTTGTCCATTACTATTTTTTGTTCTTTTCTTTGTAGTAATTCCTGAGTTTCTTTTTAAATATTATAATTTCTCTTTCTTTCCTTATGCCGTATGGTATTTTATTGTATTCCACAATACCAGACACCAATAAACTTCTGTTTAAAATATTAGTTTCATTTTTTTCAGTTCTTAAATCTTCCTTTTTTCTGGTATTGTAGTTGTGTGTGTCTTTGTTAGATACCGCGTCTTTATTTTTTTATGGACTATTTTGTGTATGAATATGTTTTTTTGTATCTCCATTAAGGTCCTTACGTCAGGCACGGACCCGGCATTCTTCCCACCGAACATAATTCTCTCCAATTTTGTTTGTTGCCTTTGTAACGAGTCGATGTTTGATTTAGTTGTATCACCCCATTTATAAAATAAACTCATGAATATACAAAAGGGCTTTTTGAGCGCTTCCCCTAAAAACACACAATCCTAGCAAAACAAGTCGTGTATCCCTATCTCAGCGACGCTTTCCCAATTTAGTTTTTATAAAAAAAAGCAGGTGAAGTTTATAAATAAAAATATTATTGTATGCGGAATGAGATAAACGTGGAAGCCAGCTAAAAAGTTAAACGCAACGCGGAGCAGAAAAAAAACAGAATTGGGTAATGTAGATCAAAAAGCTTAAGGTTATAATCCCTAAAAAGATTCTATTTTAGCTTTATGCTATTATTTCTTCTTTTACTTTATAAAAAAAAAACATTATTTAACAATTCTTAAATAAGTTTAATTTGTTCAAAAACTTTTGAAATCATATCATTTATAGTAAGTTTAAATAAATAACTTGATTTTCGCAATTTACATAAATACACTAGAATAAATAATTTGACTTATTATTTAATACTTTTCTGACGCAAGGCGGATATATCCGCCATATCCTATTACACAGGAAATTACGCTTATGCAAAATTGTATCCAAATGTACGCCTCAACAAAATATTACAAAGCATTTTATTTTTGAAGAAACTCACGTTTTATAATTTTATTGCTGCAAATGTGAAAGGAACGTTGAAATTAAATTGTTTAATTAATGAAAGCAACTCATTGTAACAGTTTAAAAAGAAGTTCCAACGATGTACAAGAGTTTAAAGAAAAAGTAATTATCGTAACTGTACATAAAACACACGTTCTTAATTAATTATATGAATTAAATAGAAGCCTAATAGGCTCTAATGGATATAATATAAACTGTTTCAAGAGGCGGATATATCCGCCATATCCTTTACACGGAAGTTTGACATTTATATTATTTTAACTATTATAATTTGATTGCAACAATTCAAAGTAAAGAAAAATAACTATTATTGTTAATAATGTGATTTTACAATGCTGATCAATTTTGTCTTATGGTATTTCATGATTTATTACCATTTTGCAAGAACTATAAATATTAAATAAATCGCACGAAAAAAATATGAAATAAACTTTTCGGTTAGCGCTATTTAAAAACTGTCACGTAACATAATGCCACGCAATTGCCACAGGGTTAAAATATATCATGACAAAACGCAAGGTGAAACTCGAAGCAATAGAACTAAATGCGGATGTTTAAATATAAATTATATTTAACGGCAAATATCCGAGTCAAACGCGATTAATGATTTTCTTATTAATAATTCGATGAAGTGAACACGAAATTACCAAGAATTTAACGTTGCATGTTAATAACGAAATGTATTAATCAATAAATAAAACGTTACAAAATTAGTTAGAAAAAAAAACAAAATAAATTAATTTTTTATTGAACGAAATAAAAAAAAAATCTATATTATAATTAATACTTTGTATGTGATGTTTAATTTTTGAATCCTCGATTAGTCCGGTTTTAAATAAAATATACGAATTTTGTTATTGCAAATAAAATTGAACAAATTGAATTGAATTGATAAAAAATTTGTGAGTTTTTTTGAAAAACATTTTCCAAATAGTTTATTTAAATCGTTATCTAGAATAATTAAAACAAATTTCTTAATTTTCCATATATTTAAATATTAATAATATTGCATTTTTTCGTTTCAGAATTGTTTTCGTTAAGAAAATCATAAGTTGAAATTGTACCCGTTTCATTATTTTTATTTCATGCTATCAACTCATGTAAAAGAATATGCCTGTATCAACTTTAAATCAATAAAAATGAGTATAGCATTATAGCATAATTATTTTAAAGAAATTTATTAGACAAAATAATTTTTTTTTTAAATAATATAATTACGTAAAAATTGTACTAAAAGAAATGTTTCAAATAAATATTAATGAATTAAAAAAAGTTGGATGCGATGTGTTTTGTCGATTTTCTAAGTGCTTTATATTTGATTATAATGTTGTTGAAGTTATGGAGCGCAAACATTTAATTGAATAAATATTACTGTATAAGTCATGCGTTTTGTGAGCATTGGAGAATACTTACATGTTTAATTTAAAATTCGGAGTATGTTTCTGTTAGAGTTATGTGATGCTGCAGTAGTTTTAGAAGTTACTTCACTTTCCCTGTGAGTAGCAAGGTGCGATAGGGTAGGAAAGTCGGTGAGTGGGAGAGAGGACAATGACTGGAGTTGTCTTCGAAAAGGATATAACAACGCGTCCTTTCGAATCGACGGCGCTTACAGGACTGGCTGCAACCCCGGGGGCCAATGGACGCATGCGCCCTACCGCAATGTTTATTATTTCATACCCCTTACATGATTCAAAATTCTTGAATTTATACGCCATACACACATTTTATAAGAGCTCCTTCATCATTCAAGAAGTTATCGTTCAACAGAATAAAAGCAGCAAGTGAAACGAAACTTAAAGAGAAAGATCCACAGTGCATCTTCTATAAATAGAAAGTTAAAAGAAACGGGAGCTGGAGAAGACGAATGGGCCGAGATGTGCCAAAAAGCTTGAGCAATCAACAATGATTAAAGTCTGTGCATTGAAAAAAAGAGTATCATTAACGCATAAATCAGTTCCATCCGAGTATTGTTCCTACAATTGCATCTGCAACTCGGAAATGAGCAGAAACTGGAGTGGAGTGGAATCTACTAACCGCAAACGTGTGTGTCTGGCTGGCTGTGTGTGAAAGTAATTTATCGTTTTGTGCAGAGTTGGTTACGTGCCGACACCGGAAGCCGGAACAGTTTCCGGGTGCGGAATGCGCAGAGAGAAACGAGTGTGGGGTTCTCCACTGCAAATAAAATATTCAAGAAGAAAAACATTTACGGCTGCCTGAATATGAATTAGAACGTTTAATTTATTTGTCGCAGAATTGGGAGCACCAACTCAACCCAAACGATACTCCCATCGGTGCAGAGCAATTTACTCGCGCGACAAATGCGAATTTTATCTCATTCCAGCGAAATATCACTTCCATATAAAATGTTAAAAGTGAACAAGCTTCAAGCAAAAAGAATATACGAGGAGCAAAGGAAATGTGGCTATTCTCAAAACTGGGTCACACCATACAAACCGCAACACAAAAAGAATAAAGAAAAAACGATTAAAACTATATTATTCTTTATCACTAACCCTAATGACTTATCCAACTTTTCCAACATTATTTAGTGAACAAATGTATACAGTATCATTGTACATAAGTACGGATATTTGTACGTTAGTATTATCAAATATTAAAACAATGAACTCAGTTAACGTACATAAATAATACCTTAATTCATGTACGTAAAACGAACAAATAATTTTCATATAAATTTTTGGTTAAATTATAATTGTACTAAATTTTTTCATTTAAAGCATGGAAATTTGCGTTATTTGAATAAAGTTATTGTTACAAAAATAAAGCATACAGAAAGGGGTCATACTTTTGATAATAAATGTTGATTAGAGGCATTTGATGGTGAGTGTAAGGATTCCAAAAAAAAATAATAAAAAAGCAACATTATCATCTTCTCCGGAGGCGTCCCGAAAACCTAATTACGCCATATAATCCCTGAATGCGGACCATTACATAATATCATGGTGGTGGGCGCTTTCAGTGGTCGGAGTTTTACGAGGCCTCGAGGTGATATCATATTGTCGACGACATCTGCAAATAATGGATTCGGAGTTATGCGACCTACGTGGTGCGCGATCTTTAAACGAAAAGGGAGTCGTTTTCGCTTTCAAAATATTTCCAAGTCCGAAACGGAATTAATGGATGTTAAAAAGGTACGACCGAGAATAAACTTCAGTTTGAAGATAAACATAGAATTATGGATTCTAATGAATTTCCTGCAGCGAACGGTTTAAAAATTTTCAAACTTTCCAGTTAAGTTATTTTTTCTTTATGATAATCAATTTATTAAATAAAATTATGTTTTTTTTTTGTTGTTGTATATAAAAGATTTCCTTCCTTTCATATTATGTGCAAGAGATTCTCGAACTTTAGAAATTTCATGTTGCTGGAAGTTGGTTTCCTGGCGAACCTCGGGAAATAATTATGCGAATATTAAATTGCATTCATAACATATAGCCGTGCGCATACACACATATACCTATATTATCGTTTTCTGTGCCAGATTTCTGCTACTGCAAAACTTTTAATTGGAAACCATGCCGCTTTAAAAGGATTGAAATTATTCCGAGAAAATTATTTACTTTCTTTATTGAAAATAGAAAACAGGAAGATTGAACAAGTTATTTAATCAAATTTAATACTTTGGTTTTAAAAAAATTGATAAATATTTTTCAAATTTAAAAATTTTGGTTTTTTAGTATTTAAGTTTATTTAATTGAGATTTCAATTTTCGAAAATATTTACAGTAGATTTAGATTTTTCAGTTTTCTCAAATAATTTGCACTAAATTTCGGCATTTCCGTTTTCCAAATTATTTACGGTAAGTTTTAAAATTTTAATTTTTCGGTATTTCTGTTTCTCAAATTATTTATAGAAAATTTCGAATTATGAATTTTTTGGTATTTTCGTTTTCAAAATTATTTACAGTAAATTTCGAAATATTAATTTTTTGGTATTCTCTTTTCTCAAATTATTTTGGTAAATTTTGAAATTTTACGGTAAAATGCATACAAAACTACTTAAAAATATTATAAATAACAATGTAATATAAGTAATATAAATCTTGTGCTATCAAGAAAAAATGAAAATTAATGCATTTACGAAATATAAAATTTAATTTATTTAAAGCTTTCGCATGTAATTAATTAAGTGAATGCATTAAAATGTATCCAATTCATTATGCAAAGAGAAGCTTAAGAAATAACTGGTATAAAGTGCATGTAAGAACATGAAATATGCAAATATTTCTATTAAATATGGAATTCCTTCACGGATCCTCTACATTCAAGACAGTAGTTGCCCGGTACAAATCGATTCAGATCCGCTTTCCATCCTCGTCTCTCCCATATGAAACGTACAAGTACGAACAGGAGAGAGAAAGACGCACGTTACATAATCCGACCGACCAGCGGCATCGCGCAACATGTTATCTTTGGATGCTGTAATTTCATTAACCACGACTTTCAACATAAATTTAATAGATAACATGAATTATTAGCTTCAAATATTTAATATTTCTTTCTTTAAATTACAATAATTGATGATAAAATAAGTTATAGCAAAATTTGATTAAAAGTTAAATATTTTGTTAGGAAAATTAATAAATGAAGTAAATTAACTTCTAAAAGTTAAAATATCTTTATTTTTCACTAAATATGCATAGTTTGGGATTACTATCTATGCAACCCACTTTACAAAATTACACTAAACCTGAAGAACCATCTTCAGTGTGAATTAGGTATTAGGTGTTCTTATACTTTCATGTATTCTGATTTTTATATTTTTCAAGACTAGACTAACATCGTTTGGTAGCCCTAGGCTATCTTTATTTTTAATCCCTAGGTTGATATTTATTTTAAATCCGCCCCTGTCAATCAAGAAACATGTCAATATTTACTATATGCAACTGAAATTGCACGAATTGTTTAAAATCGTAAAATACAAATTATAAATAATTAACGTGATTTGGCATACAAATAAATGAGATTAATGAATATATCTTCTATTTAAATACATCTTACAGTAATATTTCAATTTATTACTTGGTTGCCTATATTCACAAAACTGTTATGTTTGAAATTCTAAATATTTTTACTTATACGATTAGTGTGGATTAAAAATGAATCAATTGACTGAAATTACTGTAGCTCAGTAATATCTGAATTTCTTCAAACAAATTAAGCAGAAAATACTAATGATTTGCCATAAAACTTTTTTAAACAAATTAAAATTTTCAATAAAAACTAAATCAATAAATTTGCTAATATTTTTCATGGATAAAATCCTAACTAGTATACAATACTTATGGTATTAATTCTAATCTTTATTTACTGGATGTTAAGAGATTTTAGTTTAAATTATTTTTCCATGTCAATAACGGTTAGTTTTGAATAAACTTGGACTTAAAAACGTCGTTTTTAATTATAAATGAGTAATATGACTAAAAACGAGAGATTAAAAATATCGAAGGAAACGGAAACTGCGGTATCATTCCAAATATAGAAAGATGATTATATGTAATATAAATGTGCGTAATGTAAATATAATGGTGCAACCGCAATACTTTCGATATATTTAGTTATGCATCATTTCCTATTCGAATGCATTTTTGCATTGTTCGGCTATTATGTGGTGGCACCAAATAATCTACTTAGGAACTTATAAATTATAGTCGACGTTTCAGTTTCAGTTATTACAAGTTTTGCACTCATAGACCAGAGCAAAATCAGTAAGTATTCTTTGTGTTTTCAAATATTGATTGCTTAAATTCTCCCAAAATAATATGTCTAATATAATATAATTTGCCATTTACTCCAACCATTCTTAAACAAACAAACACTGATTATTGCTTTTTTTATATTTATATATTTTTCAGACAAACAACAATGTCGATAAAAATCTTCATTCTACTGATAACCTTTATAGCAATCAATGCCCAAAATGTTCCGATTAACAATAAAAATCCATTAAAAATCAATTTGCCTGCACCCAATGTACGTTCTACTACTACTACTACAACATCGACTACGACTACAACTACGACAAATGCTCCTATTACTACCGCTAAGGCTACGGCAAACTATGTTTGTCCAAATTTGATAGTAATCTCACTGGCTATAGCCTGTATGAAGTTGCTTAATAAGGAATGAAATAATTTTATATTTTTTTATTATTCAGTTTACTTCTATGTAATGTACACTTTCTATAAATAAACTTATTATATTCCACATTATGTTTATTTTAATAGAAATTTCATATTTTATATATACGAGGATTGACAGCATAATCAATGTTAACGGTTGTCATGTTAAAATACGTGCTGAAAATTTCGGTGCTTTTTTCAGCAATTTTAGGTGTGCAATGCGAAATCCATTCGTTCCTAGTTATAATAGCTGCATTGAGGAGGAATTCGTTTTACGAAATCGCAGCAGGATCTTTGATTAACAGCGAGTGGGTGTTGTGTGCGGAGAGTTGCAGGAATCCGAACGAGGATGGAAGTTCGACCGCGATAGGAGGTGTCGAGAAGGATATGACCATCCAAAGCGCTCAGAAGAGGTTGGTCATCATGTGGATTACGCATCCGGAATACGAAGAATCTTCGGTGAATTTGGCTCTTCTCAAATTGGAGTACGCATTCGTTCTTAACGACTATCTGTCGCCAGTGGCTATTATGACTATCGATAGGAAGATGAAAAGTGATGGGATTTCGGAACTGGTGCATCCTTTTAAGAAGCAAGTGAAAAGGGGTAAACGCGTGGACGTAATCACCGATGAATTAACAGTGCTTTCACAAAAAATATGCGAGTCCAAGTTAAACCAAACCATTCACAAGCACGAGTTTTGCAGCAGATTTGATAGGAACGACAGTGGATTCAATTGGAACGGACCATTAATGACGCGCCATCGTCAGCTGGGAGTCTTCAGTAGAAACGTCAGTCATAGAAACGAGATTTACTTGATCTTCACGCGAATAGATTCGCAAGTTGATTACTTGATGACCATGTGCAAGCAAGTGGGACCATCCTCCGCTCATCACCTTCATCCAAATTACTTTATTTTACTATTATTACTCGCCAAATATTTACATTTCCACACCAAAATTATAAAATAAAATCCAAATAACAGTTTCAGTTATAAAAAGTTTTGCACTAATCTGTGGTCTAAAATAATTTAAAAAATATTAATCGTTTTTGGTTTTTCGTTCTTAAAGAGTGAAAAGAAATTACTCGATTTTATTATTCACGAAATGTTTGCATTTTCACCTATGAATAAATTTTATGTATAAGTTTATTTTGGATCTGGGTCGCAGCGGCATCATAAAAACATGCAGAAAGGACCACCTTTTCTCATCGTAAATGCTGTTGTTGTTGAGTTCGGGGTTGGACGAATCTGAAGGCAACAGACAATAGGACTTTTCCAACTTTTCCGCAAAGATTAAAATTATGTGGGTCGTATAAGGAAAGCAAGCGGACGAAGAGAAAAAAAGTCTCGTGGGGAAACAAAGTCTCTCTCTCTCTTTCTCTAAAGTGGAACGCAAACTTTAAATAAGAAATATGTATTTCTCCAAAGTCGCAATCACGTAACACTCGGATCGACCTGTTTCTTTTTCTTGCTCGCCTCTATTAATCAACTGGAATTCATTACCATAATAGGATCGATGTAATAATACAAAATAAGAGAGAACTTATTGCAATGCATTTAATTCACGTTTTTTTTTTATTGTTGACCTTTAATAAATTTATTGTGTCAGTAACTTTAAACCTGTTTTCTGATCAATCTTTATTAGCAACAATTTTTTTTATTACAAACAAAATAATTAGTATAATTTGCAATTCAAATTCAGTACAAAGTAGCTAAAATAATAGAATATTTATATATACGTGAAACAGAATTAATCTTCATTTTTTAGTTAGCAGCATTGCGCAACTACTGATAAATATGCGTTGAGGAAATCATTACTAAACGATTACAAAATTCCAACTAGAAAGAGAAACTTATTTTATTGAGATAATTCTTGCATCCAAAGTTCAATGTTGCGAATTATTCGATTTCAAATACATTTACTGAATTTAAATAAAGTTGCAAAACTTATTAATAGTACAACAAAATAATGAAATTGCAACTGAAACTGCAGAATTTAAAACTGCATTCAAAAAATAGTGAAATTTTCTTCTCTTACATAATGTTTAATCCTTTATCACTGCGATAATAAAATTGACGAAATCTGTTTCTTGAAAGATTTTTATATAAATTGAGTAAGCAGTAAAATCAGAGTATAATAGTTTGACAAGAATCGATCGCAATGAAATCCACACTTATGATATTTGCATCCCTCATTGCGCTGGGAACGTGCAACTTCGTAAGTTGAATAATTGAAATAATACTACAGTTTTGTTAATGTTACTTGTTATTTTTTTGTTAGAAATTGGTAGATAAAGCGTTAGAGGCTTTTACTGCAGCTAGAACCGAGTGCTTCGTTACCGAAAAGATGGATCCTGATATCATCAGTCGTCTGGATAAACACGAACTGCCATCCCGCGATGAGCTGAAATGTCTCAGTCTTTGCGTCTTCAAGAAGTTTAAGGCTATCGATGAAGACGGCGTCTATAACATGGATGTCTTCAAACCTATGTTTTCAGCAAACGAATATTCTAAGATTGAGGACGTCGTTAAGACGTGCAATACGGATTCCACGGATCCATGTCGTAAAGCCTACGATTTGCATCAATGCTTCAACACTGCTTTTTACAAGGAACTATAATTTAATTAATAAAATCATTGAATAGATTGATAATTTATAGATTAAAATGAACAAAAATCAAAAATAAATAAAATTAAAAATAAATCCTTATTAGTTTTTTTTTGTAATTATATCTTATTCTAAAATGTTACCTACAAATAATTATTACATTATAATAATTTTGCCACCAGAGAAGCATACAACGATAAATGACATTTGATAGCTCAGTGCAGTATGTGTAAAAGACAAGGCGAATATATCCGCCGCTTTCCGTAAATCATTTCCTCATATATGAATAAAGTTATTATTAATCGGTTTTAATCATATGCATTTAGGTTAATATTTTTCATTCAATCGTTATTCAAATCCATTCTGATTTTACGTCATACTTGCTCATTAATAAATAAACAATTTATGTAAAATTATTTATTCTAGAAGAACTAATTAGAATAAAATACAGATAATGTGTAGAGATTTGTTTTTAGTAAAATGTAAGGAATAATAGTAACATTAAGAATTTAAAGTTTGTAATATGTTAAGAAATCATGTTATTATGTTAAGCAATCTTGTTTCTAGTTAGATAATTTCGTGTTTATTACTGTTATCGTCTCATGATTACTGATATGAAATACATAACGCGGTTTTCTTTTGAACCGATTTTTATATAAACTACAGTGCCCATTCAACATTTGTAATTGAAGCAAGCAAAATGCACGCTATACTCCTAATCATCGCATCTTTTATTGCTCTGGCATCATGCAACTTCGTAAGTCTTTTGAAATATATTTTTTTATTGTTATTTTTCTATTTTTATCGGTTTTTAGCAATTCGGAGGAAAAGCCATGCAGGCTTTAACCGACGCTAGGAACGAGTGCTTCGCCTCCGAAAACGTAGACGTAGCTTTCATGAATCGTCTGGACAGTTACGAAATACCGTCTCGCAACGACTTGAAATGCCACAGTCTGTGCGTCTTCAAGAAGTTCAATGCTATCGACGATGCCGGCGTCTACAACTTCGATATCTTCAAACCTTACGTATCTGAGATTGAATTTGCTGAAGTGATGAAAATTATAAAGAAGTGCGAGACAGACACCAAGGATCTATGCGAGAACGCCCACGAGTTGCACAGATGCTTCAATCAAATCGTTTACGTGAAAAAATAACATGTTTTCAAGCACAACTTATTTACTCAATAAAGTCAACTTAATTAGTAAACGTGTTTCCTTTTCCAAAGTATTTAACAGTTGAAAAAATACACTTTTGCATAATGAATACGGCGGATATATCCGCCGCCGATAAAAATGATTAATTAATTTGTTACTTATTATAAAACGGATTAACAATATGGAAACCATATTCAATATAAACTCTTTTAAAATCATTTGTTGTATTATATTATTAATTAATGTGTAATATAAATCTATTTCCTGTAGTCTAAAACATATGTGGAAAAAATCGTGAATTATTCAAAAATCGTTTCGAAACTTAATTAATTATTGTAAAAATTAGTTTTTTTTAATCAAATAATATACACAATCATGTAATGTTATTTTATTTTAAATTATTTATTAATTTTTCAATTAAAAACTATGAAATGTGTTTAAAATTTGTAAATGTGATTACGATAATTAATAACCTTGAAACTAAATAAATACGTAGTCCAAAGTTTTTTTTTGAGCAGCGCAATTATGTAGTTTATTTTTTATAGTTAATTTAAAAAAAAATTATATAAATTGAGAATTGTGGTTAATTTATTCCAGAAACATTTCAAGATGAAAACATGCACAACGTTATTCGTAATTTCTACAATTTCTTTGGTTTCCTCTATGGAATTTGTAAGTTTTTTTCTCTTTCTCAAAATAAGTTTTTTTTTCTGTATATGTACGAAGTTTTAGATGTTTAGTGGAGATGCGTTGGATCTGTTAATGGAGGCTAGGAAAAAGTGTTTTGTATCAGAAGAAGTTGATGCTTCGTATTTGAAAAAACTGGATCAAGCCGAGTTACCATCTCGCGATGAGATTCATTGTCACACGTATTGTGTCCTAAAATCGATCAATTTTATAAACGATAAAAGCGAAGTCTTTCCAGAGATTGTGATGAAGTATATTAAGGATCCGGTAGTGCTGAAGTTGGTTAGTGATACGATTAATACGTGCATACTTCAAAGTAAAGGAAGCGAAAATGCATGTGATCGTGCTTATCAAATACACTCCTGCTTCAACAGCCTTACTTACAAGAAAAAATAATAAAATCAATAAAATATTTTAATTTTAACAAATAAATTTATTTAATAATCAATAACTTCACAAAAATATTACATTTTTCCGAGTTTAAAACTTATTTTATTTCATCAAAAAATCAGATCAATCAGCAGCAATTTTCAATCACTCAAAATTTCAATTTATCAAAATAATATTTTTATACTCATATTTAATGGTTTTATAACAATAATTCAAGTATTAGGAACAATTTTCTAATAAATTTGATTTTTACTTTAATATTATTGAAAAATCAAAGAATTTTTTTATAATTTTGAGCTATTACCTAGAGTTACAAGACTAGTTGTAAAAACTAAAAAAAAAATATATGAAGTAAATACTGAAAAAAATATCTAAAATAGTCGATTTACTTCTAACTGTATGAAAAGATATTATTTTATGTGACGGAAGAAAGATTTAAAAAAATTTGGAATTTGTAAATTTTTAATTAAAAAAAAAATCCTGAAATAAAATCTACTTAGAATTATATAAAATTATTCATTATAGTTTTAAAAAAACTATAAAACTTTATATTCAAATAAAAATTAGCATTTTTTTTAAATTTCGTAAAAAAATATTTTACATATGTGTGAATGAAATCAAGAAAATTATCATTAACCAGTATGTTAATTGCTAACAAAGAAAAAAAAACTTACAACTTACGTAACACTTTTTTGCTGATTTGATTTATATTTAAATACAAACCCTCCGAAATGCAGAGTCAGTCAAAATTCGATAATCAACAAGAAGTGATCATGAAGACCATTGCAGCAGTTCTCCTTTTCGTGGCTTGCGCTTACGGCCAAAAGCTGGTAATTTTTTTAAGATTTATATAAGAAATAGTTGTTAATTCGTTTTTGAAAATTAGGATGTTTTTACACCGGAAGTTGCTGAGAAAGTGGCCGCCGCAAGAATCGAATGCGCAAAGATTGAATCTGTGGATCCTAAGCATCTGATGCGTCTTGAGACTTACGAAGGATTTCCAACCTTCGAAGAAATGAAATGTCACACCATGTGCATGCTCAACAAATTCAAGTTGGTGAACGACGATCACACCGTTAAATTCGAAGCACTTAATCCGGTAATTAAAGAAGATGTTCTGAAGAATTTGCTCGCCAATTCAGATAAGTGTCTTCCTGAGGACAAGAAGTTCGATAGCTGCGAGAAAAGCTACAATTTCCATCACTGCGTTGTCAAATACTTTTAAATCTTAAGCTTATTACTTGTTACAAATAAAAAATTGTTTTATAAAACTTATTTGGTTTAATTACATCCATAGCAGAATTCCACCCTTTTTTTAATAAATTGGTCACATTTACATTCTGAAAATCTATTTTAAAAAATTGTGTAATTTTATTGAAATTTAATCCAGAAAAAGTGAACATTCTTAGAACAGAATAATTAAAGACTTTCAAAATTAATTTAGATTTGTGCATAGTATTATAATAATTGCACTAAAAAACTTGTAAATAATGTAAGACTTTTTTCGGTTTATCTGGATTTGCTTTAAATATAAATTTCCTTTGAAGTGAAAAGATAGTCAACATCATGAAGATCATTGCAACAGTCCTCGTTTTCGTAGCTTTGGCTCAAGATGAACATATAGTGAGTATAACAAATTACCAACAACTTCATCTTCATGAATTTTCAATCTTTTTAGTTTCTCTTACCCGAATTTGTTGATAAAGTGATAGCTGTAATAGACGAATGCGCAAAGACCGAAGCAGTACATCCGAAGTACTTGACGTTTTCTGATGTCTTGGAGAATATTCCCAACTTTTCAGAGATAAAATGCCACAGTTTGTGCACAATTAAGAAGTTGGATTTATAAAACGATGATCATACACTTAAAATTGAAGCACTTAAACCGATATTCAAAGACGATGTGCTGGTGAAGCTCCTCGCCAATTTAGACAAGTGTCTGTCTGAGGACAAGATGCTCGATACCTGCGAGAAAACCTACAATCTTCATCAATGTCTTCTGAAATATATTTATATTTTTAAAATATATTAAATTTTTAAGAAAACTTAACTTATCTTAAATTTAACATTCTGTTATTTAATGTTATAAAATATATTAAGTTTAAATAAACTTTTCAGAACTTATACAAACAATTTTTATATTTTATAGTCGACTTAATTCAATAATTCCTAATAATTTTCTACTTGTTATTTAAAGACATTTCTTAATGACCAACAAAGTTCAAGAAAAAATCGTTTCAATTAACCAATTTTTAATATATCTCAATGATTTATTAATTATTAATTAATTTGTATATTGAATTACTTATTTACAAATGTTTTGTTTCTAATGAAAATCTACTATTTTTTTTAGAATTTTAAATATATTCTTGTAAATAATTATAGAATTTAATTATTTATGTACGAAAAGTGGAAATGATTTTAATGATATAATGTTGATTATTGTATCGAGAAATAAATTTATTTTTATTAAAATTATTAATTGATTTTATTGTACAAACATGTTGAAACTATTTAGCATATCTTCTACAATACATTTATGCAGATTGTAAGCGATCTCGCAAGTTGCGATAAATTTGTTCGAAGCCATGCAATTGTCATATGATACCAAAAATAGATTCTGTAGAATTGGATCATTGATGAATATTTTAAACTGTGGAATATTCACTTTTTGTTCCATGTTTAGTAGATTCAAGTTTTGAAGTACACACAATGAATGGCACTTCAATTCTTCGTAGGTTGGAAAAGTTTCATTCCTTGAATCGAGGCGGAGTATATGCTGTGGATCCACGTTCTCCCGTTCTGCACATTCTCGTTTTACTGATGATATTTTCTCAAAGTAATCCGGATTGTATTTCTTAAAATTTAAAATTTGTAATTATCAATATAATTTAAGTAGTTAATGTTGTTACCAATCTTTGTGCTTTAGATAATAAAACTACAACGGCGAGGAACAAAATATATGGCTTCATGATTCACTTTATGCAAATGCTTATGTAATTACGTTTTGGAAATGTTTATATATCAATCTAAGACAAAAAACTTTTGAAAGTAGTTTCTCAGTTGAATCACATTTTGTTTGTTTATATTATACATAATATATGTTAATTGGAACAACATTTTATAAAATTGTTTGTAAATAATGACAACTTTTTATGAAAAAATTAAGTTTCGATAAAGTACATTCAACATGTTTGCCTATATATATCTCAAAAAGTATTTGCGACAAAGTAACTAGTGAGCAACCAAATTAAAGTTAAATGTTCATTATTTAAAACGTATGTACTCGCATGACTATATAGTTTGCCATTTTCCCGTAATTCACTGTCAAACTTTTAAAAACGTTTTTTAAGCTTCCAAAAAGCAGTGTCTTCACATTTTTGCTTATATCTCGAAAACTATGCACGCTATATTATTTATTGAGGTACCAAATTAAAGTTAAAGGTTCATTCTTTAAAACGTGTACATTGGTATAATTGTAGCGTGTGCCGTTTTCGCGTAATAAGCTGTCAAACTTGAAGAAACGTTTTTTTAAGCTTCGAAAAAGCAGTGTCTTCACATTTTTGCTTATATCTCGAAAACTATGCGAGCTATATCTTGTCCTCAGACAGACACTTCTCTAAATTGGCGAGGAGCTTCACCAGCACATCGTCTTTGAATATCGGTTTAAGTGCTTCAATTTTAAGTGTATGATCATCGTTGACTAATTCCAACTTCTTAATTGTACACAAACTGTGGCATTTTATCTCTGAAAAGTTGGGAATATTCTCCAAGACATCAGAAAACGTCAAGTACTTCGGATGTACGACTTCGGTCTTTGCGCATTCGTCTATTACAGCTATCACTTTATCAACAAATTCGGGTAAGAGAAACTAAAAAGATTGAAAATTCATGAAGATGAAGTTGTTGGTAATTTGTTATACTCACTATATGTTCAGCGTGAGCCAAAGCTACGAAAACGAGGACTGTTGCAATGATCTTCATGATGTTGACTATCTTTTCACTTCAAAGGAAATTTATATTTAAAGCAAATCCAGATAATCCGAAAAAAGTCTTACATTATTTACAAGTTTTTTAGTGCAATTATTATAATACAAATTCTATGCACAAATCTAAATTAATTTTGAAAGTCTTTAATTATTCTGTTCTAAAAATGTTCACTTTTTCTTGATTAAATTTCAAATGTAAATGTGACCAATTTATTAATAAAAGGGTTGAATTCTGCTATGGATGTAAGTAAACCAAATAAGTTTTATAAAACAATTTTTTATTTGTAACAAGTAATAAGCTTAAGATTTAAAAGTATTTGACAACGCAGTGATGGAAATTGTAGCTTTTCTCGCAGCTATCGAACTTTTTGTCCTCAGGAAGACACTTGTCTGAATTGGCGAGCAAATTCTTCAGAACATCTTCTTTAATTACCGGATTAAGTGCTTCGAATTTAACGGTGTGATCGTCGTTCACCAACTTGAATTTGTTGAGCATGCACATGGTGTGACATTTCATTTCTTCGAAGGTTGGAAATCCTTCGTAAGTCTCAAGACGCATCAGATGCTTAGGATCCACAGATTCAATCTTTGCGCATTCGATTCTTGCGGCGGCCACTTTCTCAGCAACTTCCGGTGTAAAAACATCCTAATTTTCAAAAACGAATTAACAACTATTTCTTATATAAATCTTAAAAAAATTACCAGCTTTTGGCCGTAAGCGCAAGCCACGAAAAGGAGAACTGCTGCAATGGTCTTCATGATCACTTCTTGTTGATTATCGAATTTTGACTGTCTCTGCATTTCGGAGGGTTTGTATTTAAATATAAATCAAATCAGCAAAAAAGTGTTACGTAAGTTGTAAGTTAGCAATTAACATACTGGTTAATGATAATTTTCTTGATTTCATTCACACATATGTAAAATATTTTTTTACGAAATTTAAAAAAAATGCTAATTTTTATTTGAATATAAAGTTTTATAGTTTTTTTTAAACTATAATGAATAATTTCCTATAATTATAAGAAGATTTTAATTCAGGATTTTAAAACGTGTGCATTGGTATTATTGTATCATGTGCCGTTTTCGCGTAATAAGCTGTCAAACTTGAAGAAACGTTTTTTTAAGCTTCGAAAAAGCAGTGTCTTCACATTTTTGCTTATATCTCGAAAACTATGCGCGCTATATTATTTATTCAGGTACCAAATTAAAGCTAAAGGTTCATTCTTTAAAACGTGTGCATTGGTATTATTGTATCATATGCCGTTTTCGCGTAATAAGCTGTCAAACTTGAAGAAACGTTTTTTTAAGCTTCGAAAAAGCAGTGTCTTCACATTTTTGCTTATATCTCGAAAACTATGCGCGCTATATTTTTTATTGAGGTACCAAATTAAAGTTAAAGGTTCATTCTTTAAAACGTGTGCATTGGTATAATTGTATCATGTGCCGTTCTCGCGTAATAAGCTGTCAAACTTGAAGAAACGTTTTTTTAAGCTTCGAAAAAGCAGTGTCTTCACATTTCTCCTTATATCGCGAAAACTATGCGCGCTATATTATTTATTGAGGTACCAAATTAAAGTTAAAGGTTCATTCTTTAAAACGTGTGCATTGGTATTTTTGTATCATGTGCCGTTTTCGCGTAATAAGCTGTCAAACTTGAAGAAACGTTTTTTAAGCTTCGAAAAAGCAGTGTCTTCACATTTTTGCTTATATCTCGAAAACTAGGCGCGCTATATTATTTATTGAGGTACCAAATTAAAGTTAAAGGTTCATTCTTTAAAACGTGTGCATTGGTATAATTGTAACGTGTGCTGTTTTCGCGTAATAAGCTGTCAAACTTGAAGAAACGTTTTTTTAAGCTTCGAAAAAGCAGTGTCTTCACATTTTTGCTTATATCTCGAAAACTAGGCGCGCTATATTATTTATTCAGGTACCAAATTAAAGCTAAAGGTTCATTCTTTAAAACGTGTGCATTGGTATTATTGTATCATATGCCGTTTTCGCGTAATAAGCTGTCAAACTTGAAGAAACGTTTTTTTAAGCTTCGAAAAAGCAGTGTCTTCACATTTTTGCTTATATCTCGAAAACTAGGCGCGCTATATTATTTATTGAGGTACCAAATTAAAGTTAAAGGTTCATTCTTTAAAACGTGTGCATTGGTATAATTGTATCATGTGCCGTTTTCGCGTAATAAGCTGTCAAACTTGAAGAAACGTTTTTTTAAGCTTCGAAAAAGCAGTGTCTTCACATTTTTGCTTATATCTCGAAAACAATGTGCGCTATATTATTTATTGAGGTACCAAATTAAAGTTAAAGGTTCATTCTTTAAAACGTGTGCATTGGTATAATTGTATCATGTGCCGTTTTCGCGTAATAAGCTGTCAAACTTGAAGAAACGTTTTTTTAAGCTTCGAAAAAGCAGTGTCTTCACATTTCTGCTTATATCTCGAAAACTATGCGCGCTATATTATTTATTGAGGTACCAAATTAAAGTTAAAGGTTCATTCTTTAAAACGTGTGCATTGGTATTTTTGTATCATGTGCCGTTTTCGCGTAATAAGCTGTCAAACTTGAAGAAACGTTTTTTAAGCTTCGAAAAAGCAGTGTCTTCACATTTTTGCTTATATCTCGAAAACTATGCGCGCTATATTATTTATTGAGGTACCAAATTAAAGTTAAAGGTTCATTCTTTAAAACGTGTGCATTGGTATAATTGTATCATGTGCCGTTTTCGCGTAATAAGCCGTCAAACTTGAAGAAACGTTTTTCTAAGCTTCGAAAAAGCAGTGTCTTCACATTTCTGCTTATATCTCGAAAACTATGCGCGCTATATTATTTATTGAGATACCAAATTAAAGTTAAAGGTTCATTCTTTAAAACTGGTGCATTGGTATTATTGTATCATGTGCCGTTTTCGCGTAATAAGCTGTCAAACTTGAAGAAATGTTTTTTTAAGCTTCGAAAAAGCAGTGTCTTCACATTTTTGCTTATATCTCGAAAACTATGAGCGCTATATTATTTATTGAGGTACCAAATTAAAGTTAAAGGTTCATTCTTTAAAACGTGTGCATTGGTATAATTGTAACGTGTGTCGTTTTCGCGTAATAAGCTGTCAAACTTGAAGAAACGTTTTTTTAAGCTTCGAAAAAGCAGTGTCTTCACATTTTTGCTTATATCTCGAAAACTATGCGCGCTATATTATTTATTGAGGCACCAAATTAAAGATAAAGGTTCATTCTTTAAAACTTGTGCATTGGTATAATTGTATCATGTGCCGTTTTCGCGTAATAAGCCGTCAAACTTGAAGAAACGTTTTTCTAAGCTTCGAAAAAGCAGTGTCTTCACATTTCTGCTTATATCTCGAAAACTATGCGCGCTATATTATTTATTGAGATACCAAATTAAAGTTAAAGGTTCATTCTTTAAAACTGGTGCATTGGTATTATTGTATCATGTGCCGTTTTCGCGTAATAAGCTGTCAAACTTGAAGAAATGTTTTTTTAAGCTTCGAAAAAGCAGTGTCTTCACATTTTTGCTTATATCTCGAAAACTATGCGCGCTATATTATTTATTGAGATACCAAATTAAAGTTAAAGGTTCATTCTTTAAAACTGGTGCATTGGTATTATTGTATCATGTGCCGTTTTCGCGTAATAAGCTGTCAAACTTGAAGAAATGTTTTTTTAAGCTTCGAAAAAGCAGTGTCTTCACATTTTTGCTTATATCTCGAAAACTATGCGCGCTATATTATTTATTGAGGTACCAAATTAAAGTTAAAGGTTCATTCTTTAAAACTTGTGCATTGGTATAATTGTATCATGTGCCGTTTTCGCGTAATAAGCCGTCAAACTTGAAGAAACGTTTTTCTAAGCTTCGAAAAAGCAGTGTCTTCACATTTCTGCTTATATCTCGAAAACTATGCGCGCTATATTATTTATTGAGATACCAAATTAAAGTTAAAGGTTCATTCTTTAAAACTGGTGCATTGGTATTATTGTATCATGTGCCGTTTTCGCGTAATAAGCTGTCAAACTTGAAGAAATGTTTTTTTAAGCTTCGAAAAAGCAGTGTCTTCACATTTTTGCTTATATCTCGAAAACTATGCGCGCTATATTATTTATTGAGATACCAATTAAAGTTAAAGGTTCATTCTTTAAAACTAGTGCATTGGTATTATTGTATCATGTGCCGTTTTCGCGTAATAAGCTGTCAAACTTGAAGAAATGTTTTTTTAAGCTTCGAAAAAGCAGTGTCTTCACATTTTTGCTTATATCTCGAAAACTATGCGCGCTATATTATTTATTGAGGTACCAAATTAAAGTTAAAGGTTCATTCTTTAAAACGTGTGCATTGGTATAATTGTATCATGTGCCGTTTTCGCGTAATAAGCCGTCAAACTTGAAGAAACGTTTTTCTAAGCTTCGAAAAAGCAGTGTCTTCACATTTCTGCTTATATCTCGAAAACTATGCGCGCTATATTATTTATTGAGATACCAAATTAAAGTTAAAGGTTCATTCTTTAAAACTGGTGCATTGGTATTATTGTATCATGTGCCGTTTTCGCGTAATAAGCTGTCAAACTTGAAGAAATGTTTTTTTAAGCTTCGAAAAAGCAGTGTCTTCACATTTTTGCTTATATCTCGAAAACTATGCGCGCTATATTATTTATTGAGATACCAAATTAAAGTTAAAGGTTCATTCTTTAAAACTGGTGCATTGGTATTATTGTATCATGTGCCGTTTTCGCGTAATAAGCTGTCAAACTTGAAGAAATGTTTTTTTAAGCTTCGAAAAAGCAGTGTCTTCACATTTTTGCTTATATCTCGAAAACTATGCGCGCTATATTATTTATTGAGGTACCAAATTAAAGTTAAAGGTTCATTCTTTAAAACGTGTGCATTGGTATAATTGTAACGTGTGTCGTTTTCGCGTAATAAGCTGTCAAACTTGAAGAAACGTTTTTTTAAGCTTCGAAAAAGCAGTGTCTTCACATTTTTGCTTATATCTCGAAAACTATGCACGCTATATTATTTATTGAGGTACCAAACTAAAGTTAAAGGTTCATTCTTTAAAACGTGTGCATTGGTATTTTTGTATCATGTGCCGTTTTCGCGTAATAAGCTGTCAAACTTGAAGAAACGTTTTTTAAGCTTCGAAAAAGCAGTGTCTTCACATTTTTGCTTATATCTCGAAAACTATGCGCGCTATATTATTTATTGAGGTACCAAATTAAAGTTAAAGGTTCATTCTTTAAAACGTGTGCATTGGTATAATTGTATCATGTGCCGTTTTCGCGTAATAAGCCGTCAAACTTGAAGAAACGTTTTTCTAAGCTTCGAAAAAGCAGTGTCTTCACATTTCTGCTTATATCTCGAAAACTATGCGCGCTATATTATTTATTGAGATACCAAATTAAAGTTAAAGGTTCATTCTTTAAAACTGGTGCATTGGTATTATTGTATCATGTGCCGTTTTCGCGTAATAAGCTGTCAAACTTGAAGAAATGTTTTTTTAAGCTTCGAAAAAGCAGTGTCTTCACATTTTTGCTTATATCTCGAAAACTATGCGCGCTATATTATTTATTGAGGTACAAAATTAAAGTTAAAGGTTCATTCTTTAAAACGTGTGCATTGGTATAATTGTAACGTGTGTCGTTTTCGCGTAATAAGCTGTCAAACTTGAAGAAACGTTTTTTTAAGCTTCGAAAAAGCAGTGTCTTCACATTTTTGCTTATATCTCGAAAACTATGCGCGCTATATTATTTATTGAGATACCAAATTAAAGTTAAAGGTTCATTCTTTAAAACTTGTGCATTGGTATAATTGTATCATGTGCCGTTTTCGCGTAATAAGCCGTCAAACTTGAAGAAACGTTTTTCTAAGCTTCGAAAAAGCAGTGTCTTCACATTTCTGCTTATATCTCGAAAACTATGCGCGCTATATTATTTATTGAGATACCAAATTAAAGTTAAAGGTTCATTCTTTAAAACTGGTGCATTGGTATTATTGTATCATGTGCCGTTTTCGCGTAATAAGCTGTCAAACTTGAAGAAATGTTTTTTTAAGCTTCGAAAAAGCAGTGTCTTCACATTTTTGCTTATATCTCGAAAACTATGCGCGCTATATTATTTATTGAGATACCAAATTAAAGTTAAAGGTTCATTCTTTAAAACTGGTGCATTGGTATTATTGTATCATGTGCCGTTATCGCGTAATAAGCTGTCAAACTTGAAGAAATGTTTTTTTAAGCTTCGAAAAAGCAGTGTCTTCACATTTCTGCTTATATCTCGAAAACTATGCGCGCTATATTATTTATTGAGATACCAAATTAAAGTTAAAGGTTCATTCTTTAAAACTGGTGCATTGGTATTATTGTATCATGTGCCGTTTTCGCGTAATAAGCTGTCAAACTTGAAGAAATGTTTTTTTAAGCTTCGAAAAAGCAGTGTCTTCACATTTTTGCTTATATCTCGAAAACTATGCGCGCTATATTATTTATTGAGATACCAAATTAAAGTTAAAGGTTCATTCTTTAAAACTGGTGCATTGGTATTATTGTATCATGTGCCGTTATCGCGTAATAAGCTGTCAAACTTGAAGAAATGTTTTTTTAAGCTTCGAAAAAGCAGTGTCTTCACATTTTTGCTTATATCTCGAAAACTATGCGCGCTATATTATTTATTGAGGTACCAAATTAAAGTTAAAGGTTCATTCTTTAAAACGTGTGCATTGGTATAATTGTATCATGTGCCGTTTTCGCGTAATAAGCCGTCAAACTTGAAGAAACGTTTTTCTAAGCTTCGAAAAAGCAGTGTCTTCACATTTCTGCTTATATCTCGAAAACTATGCGCGCTATATTATTTATTGAGATACCAAATTAAAGTTAAAGGTTCATTCTTTAAAACTGGTGCATTGGTATTATTGTATCATGTGCCGTTTTCGCGTAATAAGCTGTCAAACTTGAAGAAATGTTTTTTTAAGCTTCGAAAAAGCAGTGTCTTCACATTTTTGCTTATATCTCGAAAACTATGCGCGCTATATTATTTATTGAGGTACCAAATTAAAGTTAAAGGTTCATTCTTTAAAACGTGTGCATTGGTATAATTGTAACGTGTGTCGTTTTCGCGTAATAAGCTGTCAAACTTGAAGAAACGTTTTTTTAAGCTTCGAAAAAGCAGTGTCTTCACATTTTTGCTTATATCTCGAAAACTATGCGCGCTATATTATTTATTGAGATACCGAATTAAAGTTAAAGGTTCATTCTTTAAAACTTGTGCATTGGTATTATTGTATCATGTGCCGTTTTCGCGTAATAAGCTGTCAAACTTGAAGAAACGTTTTTTTAAGCTTCGAAAAAGCAGTGTCTTCACATTTTTGCTTATAACTCGAAAACTATGCGCGCTATATTATTTATTGAGATACCAAATTAAAGTTAAAGGTTCATTCTTTAAAACTTGTGCATTGGTATTATTGTATCATGTACCGTTTTCGCGTAATAAGCTGTCAAACTTGAATAAACGTTTTTTTAAGCTTCGAAAAAGCAGTGTCTTCACATTTTTGCTTATATCTCGAAAACTATGCGCGCTATATTATTTATTGAGATACCAAATTAAAGTTAAAGGTTCATTCTTTAAAACGTGTGCATTGGTATAATTGTATCATGTGCCGTTTTCGCGTAATAAGCCGTCAAACTTGAAGAAACGTTTTTCTAAGCTTCGAAAAAGCAGTGTCTTCACATTTCTGCTTATATCTCGAAAACTATGCGCGCTATATTATTTATTGAGATACCAAATTAAAGTTAAAGGTTCATTCTTTAAAACTGGTGCATTGGTATTATTGTATCATGTGCCGTTTTCGCGTAATAAGCTGTCAAACTTGAAGAAACGTTTTTCTAAGCTTCGAAAAAGCAGTGTCTTCACATTTCTGCTTATATCTCGAAAACTATGCGCGCTATATTATTTATTGAGATACCAAATTAAAGTTAAAGGTTCATTCTTTAAAACTAGTGCATTGGTATTATTGTATCATGTGCCGTTTTCGCGTAATAAGCTGTCAAACTTGAAGAAATGTTTTTTTAAGCTTCGAAAAAGCAGTGTCTTCACATTTTTGCTTATATCTCGAAAACTATGCGCGCTATATTATTTATTGAGATACCAAATTAAAGTTAAAGGTTCATTCTTTAAAACGTGTGCATTGGTATAATTGTAACGTGTGCTGTTTTCGCGTAATAAGCTGTCAAACTTGAAGAAACGTTTTTTTAAGCTTCGAAAAAGCAGTGTCTTCACATTTTTGCTTATATCTCGAAAACTATGCGCGCTATATTATTTATTGAGGTACCAAATTAAAGTTAAAGGTGTATTCTTTAAAACGTGTGCATTGGTATTATTGTATCATGTGCTGTTTTCGCGTAATAAGCTGTCAAACTTGAAGAAACGTTTATTTAAGCTTCGAAAAAGCAGTGTCTTCACATTTTTGCTTATATCTCGAAAACTATGCGCGCTATATTATTTATTGAGATACCAAATTAAAGTTAAAGGTTCATTCTTTAAAACGTGTGCATTGGTATAATTGTAACGTGTGCTGTTTTCGCGTAATAAGCTGTCAAACTTGAAGAAACGTTTTTTTAAGCTTCGAAAAAGCAGTGTCTTCACATTTTTGCTTATATCTCGAAAACTATGCGCGCTATATTATTTATTGAGGTACCAAATTAAAGTTAAAGGTGTATTCTTTAAAACGTGTGCATTGGTATTATTGTATCATGTGCCGTTTTCGCGTAATAAGCTGTCAAACTTGAAGAAACGTTTATTTAAGCTTCGAAAAAGCAGTGTCTTCACATTTTTGCTTATATCTCGAAAACTATGCGCGCTATATTATTTATTGAGATACCAAATTAAAGTTAAAGGTTCATTCTTTAAAACGTGTGCATTGGTATAATTGTAACGTGTGCTGTTTTCGCGTAATAAGCTGTCAAACTTGAAGAAACGTTTTTTTAAGCTTCGAAAAAGCAGTGTCTTCACATTTTTGCTTATATCTCGAAAACTATGCGCGCTATATTATTTATTGAGGTACCAAATTAAAGTTAAAGGTGTATTCTTTAAAACGTGTGCATTGGTATTATTGTATCATGTGCCGTTTTCGCGTAATAAGCTGTCAAACTTGAAGAAACGTTTATTTAAGCTTCGAAAAAGCAGTGTCTTCACATTTTTGCTTATATCTCGAAATGTATGAGAGATATATTAATTAGTGAGGAATCAAATTAAACCTAAATATTCATTCTTTAAAATGTATGTACTGGTATGATTGTATCATTTGCCATTTTCTCGTAATGCGCTGTTAAACTTTTAAGCTTCGAAAAAGCAGTATCTTTACATTTTTGCTTATATCTCGAAATGTATGCGAGATATATTAATTATTGAGGAACCATATTAAAGTTAAATGTTCATTCTTTAAAACGTATTTACCGGTATGATTGTCTCACTTGCCATTTTCCCGTAATTCGCTGTCAAACTTTTAAAAACGTTTTTTAAGCTTCAAAAAAGCAGTGTCTTTACATTTTTGCCTGTATCTCAAAAAGTGTAAGTAATAAATTCATTTGTGAGCAACTAAATTCACGTTAAATATTAATTGTACAAAACGAGTATGCTGGTTTAGTAGACGTGATGCAAAATGCTGAAACACCATTAATTTTGTATGAGCAAAAAACTCTTTTTTTTAATTATAAATATATCATGATGTTGGAGATTTTGAAAGAGATTCAGATTTAATAGTCAAATTTTAAATAAAAATGTTTTAATTATTATAGTAAAACCTTATAAAGTATTAAAACTAAATTATTGTTTAGTCTACGGTTTCATGGTTTCATTTTTGTTATTCTCGTTTGTTTGTCTATAAAACTTTTCAAACTCAATTTCTCCACTTCGCGTTTAATGTTTGTTTACGTTACTTTCAGTCGCCAGATTGTTTTTGTACTATTGATTGAAAATAAGATAAATATTTACTTTGACAAACATTAAGCTGACGGCAACTTCTCTTAATTACTTAATGAAAATTAATAATTTCATAAGTAGCATGAGTCAACAGTATATTTCCAATTAATTAAATAATATTAATGGTAATGTTATTTACATGCACATATTCTGATAGCTGATTAGAAATTTAAAATTATTAATGTTTCAAACTTGTTTTTCTCTCGTGTAAATTGACTGATAATTATGGAAGACTGCGATAACCCTCTTATAAATAGCGGAGATTACATTATTTGTGTATTATTTAATTCCATCCGTTTATTCAACCAAGATCAAAATAAACATGAAGACGGCAGCATTTGCGGTGTTCATCGTTTTCATAACTTTTGTATCCGCAGAAAAAGTGGTAAGTATTTTTTTTTTACGTAAACTAATTTATCTTTCTGAAATTACATCATTTTTAGAAATATTCAGATGAATTTGCGGATAAAATCATTGCTGCTAAACGCGACTGTGCAGAGGAGGGAAACGTAGATATTAATGTTGTGAACCTGCTTGAAGATATCAAAGATTTACCAAATCGCGAAGCACTCAAATGCATATCTTTGTGCGCTACAAAAAGGATGAATTTATTGGATTCTCAAAGTCGATTGGTGCTTGATAAAATTATAAAATTGATTGATGGTCCAGATATGAGTACTAAATTGACTAAAATTTTTGAAAAATGTAATTTAACAGAAAAAGTGATGTCCACTTGTGATGAAGCATACGATATACATAAATGCTTCCTCACTCATTTTTGATTTTTTTTCTTATAATATTAAATATAATTAAATAACTTACACAGTGTATATTTGTTATTGTATTTTATTTTTAATAAACTGATTTATTTGATCGATTTTGATTTTATTTATAATTTATAAGAAATAAACATAATTTATAATTATTTATAAAAAAATAAATATTTATCTTCTCGTTTTCCAGGTTTCGAAAATTCCGATGAAGAAAATGTTCGACATTCATTAAATGCATTGAATTTAGTCTAAGATTTCGATAATAAAGAAGTTCCAACCAAAAAAAAACATAACAAAGTTCTAATTATTTGCTTCAAGTTTTTCATTTTTTTGTTAATTTTAACGTGAATACACTTTATTTTCCCATATTATTATATTTAAGTATAGACATAAAAAAAATTCCATTAATTGTGGGTATGAATAAATATGCATTGATAACATTAATTTATGAAAATAAACGCCCTAAATTTTTTTATATAAATAGCGGAGATTGAATATATTGTACAAAAATGAAGAAAATACTTGCAGTTTTCATCGTTTTGATGACATTTGTTTATGCAGACAAGATGGTAATTATTGTTTTAAATTAACTATAATTTTGTTCTTAAAAAGTTACTTTTTTTGGTAGAAATATGCTTCGTCACAAATCCAAAGAATTGAGGCCGCTAGACGCGAATGTGCAAAAGAGGAAAAAGTGCATGTTAAATATTTGAAGAGACTTGATGATATCAAAGATCTGCCGAATCGTGAATCTCTCAAATGCTTATCTTTGTGCGTCACAAAGAAGCTGAATTTATTGGACGCTCAAAGCAGATTGAGTTTCGTTAAGTTGAAGCAGTTGTTAGATGATCCACTTCTAATTGCTAAAGTGTCCACTTCTTTTACTAAATGTCAGTTTTACAAAAGGCAGATGAAAACCTGCGAAGATGGTTATAATATACATAATTGTTTTCTCGCCAATCTCGGATTAAGATAAACAAATTAATCTGTGACATAAAAAAATAATTAATTGGTGTTTGGAATTTTCAATATAACATTATTTGTTTTTAGAAAATAAATACAAATAATTTCAAGCAAAATAAAAATATATTTTTTTTATTAAATAAATATATTTTTTTAAAAAATATAATTACATTAATTAAATTAAATTACATTTATGTGAGAAAAGTGGTTATTGAAAACCGGTATAGAAAGGAGATTTTAGCTAGAATAAAAGCGAGCAAATAATTAAAATTCTTTACTTTTGGTTAAACTTCCAAAATGAAGACATCTCTTGCAATCATCGTCATTTTAGCAGCTATTACACAAGCCATTAAAATAGTAAGTCAATTATTTTCAATTACAATAAATTTAGGCTTCAATCAGTCCAGAATCACTATAATCTGGCATGAAATTTTTTAACTATGTTAATGATTATTTGTAGAAGTACTCTGCTAAGCATTTGGATACATATATAAATAAAGGTAGAGATTGTGCGATTGAAGAAAACGTTGATCCCATCTACCTATCCAAACTGAATGACATCAAAGAGTTTCCGAGTCACGAGGATATCAGATGCCTCAGTTTATGCATGATGAGGAAGTTCGATTTTTTGGATAGTGATCTACATTTTCTTTCGAGGAAGTTCTTGCAAATAGTCGATGATCCTGCCATTACTGTGAAATTATCGCTATCTCTGGATAAGTGTACGCTTATTTATGAAACTATGAAATCCTGCGATGTCGCGTACAATCTACATAAATGCATTCTTGTAAACATGGGTTAAATGTAAATTTTTATATCAGAAATATTTTATTTCCACTAAATATATATTTTTTTATTATAACTTAATAAATATTATTGTTTTTTTTTTTATATATAATTAAAATCGTATAACATGTCTCATTATTAGCTATCATTGAAGATTCGATGACTGCTCCATTACTGTGTAAATGATTGGGCGGATATATCCGCCATGCATCCGCAAAAGAACTAAACTTGTATAGAAATTTAAGAATTAATTTCGGTTTCAATCAATCTGGGAATAATAAATAATTAATCAAAATATACAATAATTAATAATATCGTTCTAATAATTTAATTAGTTACTAAAAAAATTACCTTCCGATTTTATTTTATTTCTTTTTAATAAACCATAAGGTAATCTTCAAAATTTGTTTTTTTTGTGCAAATACATCAATATTTTTTTAATGTATTTATACAACAATTTATTAAAAATATTTGTATGAATATTAACTTACTTAATTTATAAGAATTACAAATAAAATATTCAAGCTGTAGATCAGTTTTACCTTAATTGTAAATATTTGCAAAAATATAATAATTTAATAAATTAAATGGAAATAAACTTTTCAAAAAATAAACTGAATACAAAAAAAGGTTTGACAATTTTATGAAATTAAATATAATTTTAAAAAAATTAGTTAATTCACCAAAATACAATAAATTTGTACCTAAAACTGTGATCGGCGAATTTCTCATGAAAAAAGTGGTTAATAAATTTTAATTGAAGACAGTTTGGAATAACACTTATAAATAATTATATTAGTACGAAATATGTAAACAATAATTTAAATGTAATAAATAATAAACAAAACTGACGTAATTTGTTGAAAACCGGTATGGAAATTAGTTTTTAGTGAGAATAAAAGCGACTAAATATTAATAATTAATTTACTTTTGGTTGAACTTTCAATATGAAGACATCTCTTGCAATTATCGTCATTTTAGCGGCTAATACACAAGCCATTAAAATTGTAAGTCATGAGAATTATTAAGGTAAATAAAATATGATTTTTTTTTTAAATCTTGATGACTTTTTTGTAGAGATACTCACCAGAGTCTGTAGATAAATATATAATTGGAGGTAGAGATTGCGCGAAAGAAGAAAGCGTTGATCCCTTCTACTTACCCAAACTGAATGACATCAAAGACTTTCCGAGTCACGAGAATATAAGATGCCTCAATTTATGCATGATGAAGAAGTTCGAATTAGTGGATAGTGATCTTCATTTTCTTTCCAAGAAGTTCTTGCAGTTCGTCGATGATCCTGTCATTAAAGAGAAATTATCGCAATCTTTGGATAAGTGTACGTTAATTTATAAAACTATAAAATCATGCGATGATGCGTACGATCATCATAAGTGCATGCTTGAAAACATGAGTTAAATTTAAAAATTTATATCATAAGACTAAATATATATTTTTTATTATAACTTAATTAAAAACTGAAAAAGACTAATAGCGTCTCATTATGAGCTATTATTGAAGATTCGATGACTGCTCCACCACTGTGTAAAGGATTGGGCGGATATATCCGCCGCAAAGGAATTAAACCTATATAGAAATTTAGGAATTTATTTCATTATCAAAATTTCATAAAATTCAAAATTTACTTTGAGATTTTATTATATTTATTTTTAATAAACCATAAGATAATCGGTTTTGAAATGTATTTATTTTGTGCGCATTTATTACAATTTAATTCTTTTTAATTCGATAAAAAACATCAATATTTTTTTTAGTTTATTTATAGAACAATTTCTTAAAAATATTTGTATGAATATTAACTTACCTTATTTGCATGAAATCTTTATTTACAATTGAGCAAAAAGAGGATTGAATGACATTTAAGTTCTTGAATGTCATCTATATATAAAATAAAAATAATACCACCATTTTTTGGAATAATTCAACAAAAATTATCTTTTTCTTGATATAACTTTCAATTTTTACAATAAAAGGATGCGTTTTTGATGCAGTTTTTAGTCGACGTTTCTCTAACAACATGAAGACATCAGTAGTGATTCTCGTCTTTTGTGTGGTTTTCGTTAACGCTGATAAAATTGTGATTTTTTTTTATATTAATCTGAATTTTCTTATTAATTTACGTTATATTTTTTTTAGATTTATTCCAAAAAGTATGTTAATTTAATTGCGGAAGTTGCAAGTACATGCACGAAGAGGGTGCATATTGATCCAAAATACTCGTTCAAACTTGATGATATCGGAGACTATCCCAGTCGTGAAGAGATAAAATGTTTAAGTTTGTGCATGATCGAATTATTTGGATTGCTTAACGAAGAACATAGGTTCGTGCCAGATGCTTATCTCAGTTACATGGATGATCCCATCATTATAAAGAAAGCAATTGCATCTATGGATAAATGTCTTCCTCGATATGATGTAATAGATTCCTGCAAAGTCGGATATGATCTACATCAGTGTATACTAATCAACTTTTAACGAAGCGACAAAAAATCAGATTTTTGCATCAAATCTATGAGCAGAACAAAGCTTCGATTAATTCAAAAAATAAACTTTTTCTTGAGCAAAATAACAATTAGTACACATAGATTAAATAATTATGAAAAAATAAATTAGAAATCACCCCCGCTTCTAAAATATGAATATTTTTATCAATCACTTTTTAAAACTATTTATTTGGAATAAATGATTTTTTTATCGTCTCGACTCGAGACTGGAATTTTTAACACTTCTTTTTTATGATTTTTTACTATATTTCATTCATTGTTTGTGCGTATTTCCGAGAAATGCTATAGAAATAATCTGTGCATTTTTTTGCTTTTACTTATCGATTATTTTTTTATTATTGTCTAGACCAGAGACGGAATTTTCTACACGTTTTTAGGACTTTTTACTACGTGTTCATTCATTGATGGTGCATTCCTTTGTACTCGTAAATATAGTATTTTTTGTCAACTTTATTTTAAATCAATGAACTAATTCAATATATTTCTGCATTTTTTTACATTTATTAATGAAAGATATCCAAAATTAATTATTATTTCTCTAATAACATAAATTATTTTTAAATAATCTTCAGTTTCGAAAACCTAAACCATTTTCAATAGAAAAATTAATGTAAAATGTATAAAAATCGATCTGGAAGTTCAATATTTGTCAATAAATTTTCTACATAAAAGAAATACAATCTTTACTATTAACGATTAGCAAAAATTATTAAATAAGCAAAATCTGCTAAAAAAAATGTTAGAACTATTTTTATTCTAAATAAAATTTCTATATGAAAATCGCATGAAAAAAGTTATAATTTTTTAAAGAAAAAATATTTACTGCAAATCCGTGAATAGCTAAATTATGTAAAGGTAAGATCGTTAAATCTACATATATTATTTATTCAATTGCGTTTGAAAAAAATATTTTTCCAATAATTTTACAAAAATTTTAAATTATTTATTGATCTAATTTAACTTTAATTAATTAGAGATTTTTTTTAGTTTATCACGAGTTTTCTAGTGATTCTAAATATGTAATATTCTGAGAAATTATTTATATTTTTTTCTTTCAATTTCGCTGCAATAAATCAATGATGATAATTAACTAGACAAATGTATACAATAATTTAAATTTTTATATCCTTGCACACATTCTATTCTCATGAATGATCACATGTTATCTTCTTTATTATAAAAGTATTTACTATAAAAGCCGGACTTTCTATCAACGTTTTTCAGTATTCCATAGAACAACATGAAGGCAATATTGATTGTGTTCATTGTTTTCGTGGCATTTGCGTATGCCGGAAAAATAGTAAATTAAATAATATTTCTTGATTAAATTAAGTTAATTTTTTTTTTTTTAGAATTATGCTGATAAATATTCAGACCAAATCTCCACTTCTAGGAGCGAGTGCTTCAAGAAAGAAGGTGTGGATCAGAAGCACTTGGAGCAACTTGACGACAGCGATAATTTACCGACTTTCGAGCAGCTGAAGTGCCACACCTTGTGCATGATTAACAAGTTCAAATTGACCGATGGAGAACTTCGGTTCCAAACGGAAATGTATAAGAACTATTTCGATGATTTAGCGCTTTGGGAAAAGGTGGAAACAGGATTGACCAAGTGTTTGCCTAAAGACAAGAAAATTAGAAGCTGCGAGGATGCTTACGATCTGCATACATGTCTTCTTAGCAAAATCTAATGCTCAAATGCTTATTCTGTTAAAATGTTAATAAAATAGTATCACATCATATTTATTTTAATTTCTAACCAAAATACAATTTTGTATAAGCTTGTTACTGATGAGGCGGATATATCCGCCGCTGTTTTTGAAGACTTTGTTATTAGAGTAATAATATACAGAAACTTTTAAGAGACGATTTTGTGTCAAAATATTATTATTATTGCAAAAACCGGTTTTGTAATTATATTAATTCTTCAAAAAGAAAAAAGGATATTTCAAAACCTGTATAAAATCACAATCACGATTACGAACTTTTATTTAGTATATAAAACATTAATTGTGGAACATTTGGAATATTCCATAAAGTGATTGAGATATATGCAGTATGAAAGCAACAGTGACAGTGTTTGTTGTTTTAGCAGCTTTTGCGTGTGCCGGAAAAATTGTAAATTTCCATAATATATTTAAATTATATAATGTTTTAATTTATCTTTCATAGAAATATGCTGAGAATTATTTAGAAAAAATCGAAAATATTCGGAAGGAATGCTTCGTTAAGGAAAATGTGCATCACAAGTATTTGAACAAACTGGACAATAGTGAAACTATACCATCATTCGAGGAGCTCCAGTGTCACACCTTATGCACGATAAACAAATTCAAATTGATTGATAACGAACTTAGGTTCTTACCTGAGGCCTACAAAATGCTCTTCGATGATTTGGAGCATTGGGAAGAGGTGCAAAAGTCTCTATTTAAATGTCTGCCCAACGATATGAAATTGAGAACATGCGAAAATGCCCATGATTTGTTAATTTGTGTACACCAAAACATCTAATACAGTAAATTTCATATTATAAAGATATATATCTCATTATTGCAATTTTGTATGTTTTTGTTAAAAATATAAAATTTTTATAATGAACAGAAATAAACTTTTTTTTTGATTAATTAATGGACCTTGAGACAGCAAGATTTTTTTCTTTCCAATTATTTTTTATGACACAATTTACCGTTATTATAGATATAACCAATTAATTTAAACAATAACGGATTTTCTCTATATGTTCCTTTTTATAATCTGAAATCTGTTTTAACATATCTTCAATTTTTTACACAAAAAAATACTTATTACTGAGCTGGAAATAATTTAACAATATTTAAAAATGTTTCCGTTTAATTCTAGAATTGATTATGTTGCAAAATCTTGTTGTTTTTAATGAAATAATTCATTCATTTTTATGTTATAAATGCAGTTCCAAAAACCGGTTTTTAGTTGAAAAAAAAAAACGGTTTTTGAATTATATAAATTTCTTAATAAAACTGATGTAAATAATCGATTAATCAATTTATTAAACGCATAAAAAATATCGTTATTTCTTGGTTCAAAAAAAACCTTAGTATGTCAAGGAATACTAAGGTTTTTTTTTTGAAAATATTTTACTCAATTTATTTTAAGGAGTAACGTTTTTATTGAAATTTTGTTATTTTTATATTAATATTGTGAAAATGATTACTAAATAATCTTTTTCACTCAAATTCGATGAATGTTAATATTTTTTTCCAGATGTTTGATTGATTTTGTGACCTTCGTGTGACAACAAGGAAAAATCCCCACTATGTTCGTATGCAAATTTTACAAATTAATTCGCACGTCTGTCTCTTTCACTCTTTCACTTGAGGATTGCCGAATATTATAAATAAGAACATAAAAAATATTTCCAGTGATCGTATAAAAGAGTGAACCAGTATCACAACATTCAGAAAGAAGAAAGACAAAATGAAGACCACAATCGCTGTTTTGTTCCTCGTCGCTGCCGTCTGTGCCGCTCAGAAATTCGTAAGTATTCGCTAACGAAAATATTGGGGGTTTTTGCTTAATATTTTTTAACAATTTTCAGCAATTATCTCCGGAAACTATGAAGCTTCTGCAAGTCGCCCGCAAGGATTGCGCTGCCAGTGAAGGCGTCGATGAGAAATATCTGGAGAGGTTGAACAGTCCAGACAATTTCCCGACCATCGAGGAAATCAAATGCATCAGCGAGTGCACCTTCAAGAAGTTCAACGTGGTCGACGAAGCCGGAGTGTTCCACGAGGAAGTCATCCAGGGTTACGTCACCGATGCCGAGAAGTTGGCCAAAATTTTGGCCATCATCAACAAGTGCAAAACCAAAGCTGACACCTCCTGCCAAAGGGCCTACGATATCCACAAGTGTTTCTTCCAAACAGTTGCTCAATAAATTAACAATTTAATTTATAAATTATATAATATGTATTTTTTTCTTTCTACATACTTACAATCCTTATCAATCATACCAAATACATAGTTGTGACATATTAAAAAGAAATAGTCGAAGATTGAAGTCTAAATATACAACGGAAATCTAATTTTAAATGTATGTAGGTTTTTTTTTTTTTCGATTAATCCGGTTTCAAACAGTCCGAAATTTTAATTTATCAAAACGAAAACAAATTAAGAAAAATATTTTCTACGAAAATGATAATTTTCACTACAGTTTGTACATTTTTTTAAACAGTCCAAGATTTTGGCAACATTATTATAAATGAATAAAAATTTTAAACAAATTAAATTTTAATTTATAAAAATAAATTAATACAAAAAAAAATACAGCGCAAAATTATTATTTTATACAAAAATTATATTTTTTTCTACAGTTTGTTCCTTTTTTTTGTTCTCAATTAGTCCGGTTTTAAACAGTCCGAGATTTTTTAAACATTGTTATAAACCTTTTTTTAAATGAATATTAATTTTAAACAAATTAAATTTTAATTTATAAAAATAAATTAATGCACTAAATTATTATTTTCTTTACAACTCATGCATTTTTCTTATTCTATATTGGTCCGGTTTCAAATATAGATTTTCACGAAGCATTAATTTAAACAAATTAAATCATTAAAAAAATCTGTTCGCTAATAATAATTCCATAAGATTATTTATAAATATTTAACACAAGTTTTAAGTTAAGCATTTAAGAATGGTGATTATTTTTTAGAAGTGAAACGAATTACTTCGTTAATTAATCAATTTCTATATAAAAGTTATGTAATTATTACTAATAAAGTCTTATTTTAATAATAGAATAGATCGTCTTCCATAAATTTTAAATACTTCAATTTGTATTTTATTTAAGTTACAATCTCTGAATTTTATTTGATAAAGTTACGTAATGTTGATGTATCCTTCATTTTTGTTATCTTCCGGTTTAATTAATGTGTTCGTCAGTGCCTTGAACTGTTAAACGAAGATTTGTCGTATTATTTTTGGACAAAATATTTTTTTCTCTTTTAATTTAAATAACCAAAACATCAAAAAGTAAATTTGGATTTATTTAAGTAAATGCAGTATAATTGAGTCAATATTATCAAATTACTACACTCGTTATTTCAGTTGACGTCAATAATAATTCAAGGTATAGAATCAAATAAATATGAAACCCTGAAAACCTATAAAAAACAAGAAATGTATATAATCTACAGTTACATTCTATTACGGCACAACAAAGAAGTGGGTTAATGATAATGGATGTACTTTTCCTTTGACGCAACATATTTCCATGTGCTTTTTTTCAGCTTTATCTCTACGTTTTTTCTGTCTTATCTCTCGTTATTTTCTTCAGCAGCAGTCCGTTACATCTTTGTAATTTACTAATAAACATCAACACACTTTATATTATATAACACTTCTATTTTTATACTTGATACAAACAACTTTACTTATACTTTTTTAAGCATACACAACAATATGACCACAAAAAAATACCATGAATCAATTATGCATCTATTTTACAGCATTTTTTTAATTTTCTTTTTTACTAAAAAATTTGTATATAATTGTTTAGATTTTTTTAGACTAGGATATATTATGTAACATTCTTCTTAAGAAAATCAAATATGAAGATTATCTAAATTAAATTTAGAAAATAGAATTAGACAATCCATTTTTTAATGACAGCTGTCATCTTGTGCCAAAACGAAGAAGTTGTGAAATGAGTTGGGTCGCGAAATGACAGCTGTCACTTTATGTCAAAATGATGAAGTGAGCGACAAAAAGGTTTGAGAATCGCCGTTTTACAAAACTATAATTTAATAATATTAAGTTTTACAAGAAAAATAATGATTTTGATGTATTTTTTGAACTTCTAATTCGGATTAATGAATTAGAAATAACTAAGGTCAAGTACGAAAGAATCAATAAAATAAATATATAAATATTCCACAATTTTTTATAAGCATATTTACGCAATACATACGCATGTCTTGAGTCTAGACAGAGTTTTACATATTTACGATAATTTTATTCCATCCATAAAAT